>OZ012643.1:10403890-12803890 GCA_963942575.1 Priocnemis perturbator | reverse complement strand
TTTGAACAAAGAAGGGCTTGAAAAACTCCGTGATTAAGACTTCCCATGTGTGGGTCCTTGAATTTGCTCTATCTCCCCTTTGCTATTCTTTAGGACTTTTATGACTGGCTTTACTCATTTTCTTTTGCTCAATAAACTAAACCCTTGACTATATTTTACGATGTCCTGCAAGAGTATTGCGGCCTGGGAAGGAGTCGACTCAACTTTCTATTTGCGTGCCGAAGACCATGCGAGTATAATATATTTGAACGATTCCTACTTTTGGACGCGAAAACGGCCGGGGACGTAACAGGGGTATAGTCTTACAAATTTCGTGAATAGATCTTCTATTACCAACAGATACCTTGCACCTCCGGTTGATCGCGGTAGTGGCCCGTAATAATCAAGTGACAAGAGTTGCCGCGGTCGCGTCGGTAGGATCGTTTGCATATCTACATTTGGCGGGTGCGTGTTTGTTTTGACCCGTTGACAGGTGTCACACCGTGCCGTGATCTTTCTTATTAACCGATTGAGTCCCTTGATGTAGAACGATTCCTGTATTAAGCTTGTCAGCTTGTTGCTACCAGGGTTGCATAGATGCTGTTCACTTCCTGAATCAATCTCTCTTGTAAGGCGCGTGGTATGACGACTCCTATTGTCCCTCTTTGGTTGTTGTGTAGGAGCAGGTTATTCTCGAAACAATACCTCTGATGCGGGTTGCTTGTCTGTTGGATTTTGTCGATTTTCTTCTTAATGTCATTGTCTTTCTCTTGCCATTCCTTAAGATTTCTAAGGGTATTTTCTACTTCTGGTGAGAGTTTTCTTGGTAGCATATACATCATGGGAATGTTTCCTTCCTTTGATAATGGCGTGGCGTCTGTAGGATCTTGTGTTCGGCTCAGTGTATGCGCAGGTCCATTTTCCGTTCCCTTAATATGTTGGATCTCAATGATGTAATCTTGAATTGCCAGCGACCACCTTGCTAGCCTTTGATTTACCAGCTTGCTGGTTTTTAGGAACGTCAGTGCCTTGTGGTCCGTGAGGAGCGTTGTTTTTGCCCCATAAATGTATGGTCTAAATTTACTTGGCGCCCGTACAATGGCTAAGAGTTCCTTTTCAGTGATAAAATAATTTTTTTCCGCACCACGGAGTGTCCTGCTGGCCAATGTTATCGGTCATCTTTGCCCGCGTTTGTCTTCTTGTTCGAGAATGGCGCCGAGCGCGTGATCACTGGCGTCAGTTGTTAGAAAAAAATATTTTTTTGGATCGATGTGTTGTAGTGCGACTTCTTCGCAAAAGATTCTTTTGGTCTGCTGAAACACTCGCTGCTCGGTATCCGTCCATTCCCATTTTCTTCCTTTCTTAAGGAGCTCTAAAAGTGGAGCTGCCCAGATAGCAAAATGATACAAACTTTGCGCAAAGTTTGCAGCAAACTCGAGCACGCCTTTGTAGCAAAATTGGAACAAGGTGTGCCCGGATAAAGCTTAGGTTTTGCTGGCACGGCGTGCCACAAAAGCGTGAAGCGTATTTTTTGCAAAAAACGTGGCAAACCTTGCCGTTTACGGCATAACAGCAAACTTGTAGCAAGAACAGAGCAAACCTTGTCGTGCACGGCATGACAGCAAATTTGAGGCAAGATCGGAGCAAACCTTGTCGTGCATGGCATGACAGCAAATTTGAGGCAAGATCAGAGCAAGCCTTGCCGTGCAGGTAATGACAGCAAATTTATGGCAAGATCAGAGCAAGCCTTGCCGTGCACGTAATGACAGCAAATTTATGGCAAGAACAGAGCTAACCTTGTCGTGCACGGCATGATAGCAAATTTGAGACAAGATCACAGCAAACCTTGCCGTGCACGCCATGATGGCAAGTTTGTGACAAGATTAGAGTAAACCTTGCCGTGCACGGCAGTATAGCAAATTGATGGCAAGATTAAAGCAAACTTTGTCGTGCACGCAATGATAGCAAATTGATGGCAAGATTAAAGCAAACTTTGTCGTGCACGCAATGATAGCAAATTGATGGCAAGATTGGAGCAAACTTTGTCGTGCACGTCATGGCAGCAATTTTGTGTCTAGATTAGGGCAAACGTGGTCGGGCACGGCAGAAGAGTAAATTTATAACAAGAACAACAAATTGTTTAAATAACAAAATTTAATTATTTATTTATCATAAACATGCGCAGCACTAAAAAGTACTATTATATTGCGAATACGTGCATTCCTTACGTTTTATCGAATTAAAATGTGGCACCTTTCAGTGCCGTTTCGGCCAAAGAAAAGTGTCAGTTGGCAATAAAAATTGCCGATTGTTTTTTTCTCCACATCGTAGGCTTCCGGGACATCCAGTGGTCCCAGATGTGGCTACGAGCACCAACGGTGTCGGCGGTGGTGGGGGAAACTGTGCCATGGTGTATGAGATTCTGTTGCTGTACAAACAAAACTCACGCACACATGGCACGGCTTTCCCCACCACCGCCGATACCGATGGTGCTCGTAGCCACATCTGGGACCACTGGGGACATCTCGAGTGGCGCTGCAAAAAGTTGTAACCGTCCAATTTTGGAGCGTTACATCGTGCGCTTGATTTCCCGCAAGCGCTCCACGCAGCACGCCCGAGCTACCGATGTGTGTGTGCACACGCTAGGCGCGTGAGGCGTCGCCTGCTCGCGTATGACAAATCGTAGTTACCGACCCCGGGCGGTAGATGCCTCCTTTTCTCGCCATAGGGTTTAGGCGCTCACCTGAATATATGGTGGCCGGCCGTACTGCAGAATCGTTCGTATCCTGAGTTAATTTCTAAAGGCACGCATTATTGCCGCCGCCTTTACCATCACACGCACTACGCCGTACCGCCGGACACTCTATATTCGGGACTAAGACGGTACTAAGACGACACACAAAACGCATAAATCGCACACGAATTTACGATGGAGCGCTCTCCTTTTATCAAATTGCTCACGACGCCGAAGCTTGCGTTAGTCACTGCCCCGTCAAACTAATTGCCGCTGTAAACGCGTGTTCAGTCAATTTCAATATAAAAGCATCGCCGACATTCCGTATCTTCTCGCGTACGTTCATTTTCGCATACTGCATTCCAATGTATACTTGTGCTACCGCGTGTAGTAGGAGCGCCGCGTATCAGACCAGGATCGTTCCAATAGAATAAAAAAGGACATAAAAAAGGAGATTTAGAGTAAGAATATCAGGCTTAGCTCCAGAGAGGTAGAAGTGGCCAGATTGACTCCCGGCCAGCCTAGCGCTCCCGCAGAACAGTATCCTGTACCGTTCTTCTCACCTCTCTGAGTAACCCTGTAAGCAGGCGGACGCATCCTACTGCTGGCAACTGCCCCCCCCCCCCCCCCCCCCCCAAGGATACTCCTAGCCTCTCTTGCAGGCATTTTGCATAATTAGTAAAAGTAATACAGGATATCTGTGGTGCGATAGACCCATGGCACGGCCAGCTTCGCGCTCCCGCCCTAAGTCGATTTCATAACTGCAGAGTTCCTGTAGACGTATTGAAAACACTTGCAGTAGAGTCACATAGAATTGTTTTACACCTGAGTCCGAACAAAACCTTAGAACGGGACACGGGATAACCTCTGGCAGACGGATCAGACGCACGGCCCAAGCACTACGGTGTACCCCGCCTGACGATCCTAGTCTTCGCCCAGGTGTTCCCTGGTCTAGCAAACTTGACATTTGCAAAAGCGTTCGTAAAGATAACAGGTCTAGGTCGTTCTGTCCTGGCAGCATCTAAAAGCATATATAAGTATTGCGAAGTCTTTGCCTTTACGTACACCGACGTTCGACCGTATATTTTCTGTACCTATTTTCAAATTAGAATATGTATTTAATTTTGAGTGCAATATAAATCGCTGTTGTCTCATCACTCGTCCCGTGCACGAACCTACCGACACCTTCTGTGTCGACTCCAGGGAAGTAGAAAATTAATGTAACCGCTGCTTTCCTGTAGAAATCATTTTGCTGCGTTTGAATCGTGTAGCGAATTTTTGATTCGTATCCCGTTTGCATCGCTGCGGAATACGTGAACTTTTACCACGACACTCACGTCGGGGTGAGAGCGCGGTCATCCACCGACCTCCTAATACAGGGAAAAAGATTCATTCGCGAATTGGCACCCATTCTGGGGCCAGCAAAAAATACGGTTACAAAGTCCACGCTAGTTTGAAAAAATATGAAACATTATTAAAAAAGCAAGAGTACTAAGATGAGAAATGTTACTGATATAGTTGAAATTTATATAATTACAGTATCCCTTTACTTTTACACAACTAACCTAATTTCTTCCATCTCCTTCTGGCTTGTTGGGTTCATCATCGTTCCACAAATCCCGCGCCCTCTTGTGGCCCGCATGTCCTCCTGGACGGCCCATACATGCGCGAACTTTATTCTGGTGCCTCTGCTTTGCAGTCCGCATAGCATCACGCATGTACGTTTGAAACTCAGATCGAACTGGTTTCCCAAAATTCTTGTTCTCGCACACCGCATCTACATGTATGTATATGTATATGTTTATTGTTCCCTTTCGGGTTACAATTTCCTTTTACAACTCCCTCCTCTCTCCTCCATACATTTACACCCTTCTTCTTCTCATCCTCCTTATCTCTCCTTATCTTAGTTATTCCTACTTAATTTACTTATTTCTACTTACACCACTTATTCTACTTATTCTACTTTCCGCTTTCCGCCTCTCCTATTTATATCCTATTTACATCTCCCACTTTCCTTCTCCGCACGCAATTCTCTCTCTCTCCCTTCGCCTATTCGCTCTCTCTCCGCACCACCTCCTTCGCTCTCTTTTCTTTTCGCACGCCTGCCCTTTCTTTCCTTTTACTCACTTACTTGCTACTATTTACATCTTTGTACAAATTATCTTCTACCTTATCCTACTATCCTTCCCCCTTTCTCCTTTCGCCCTGTGGACTTCCGTTTCCTCCCATTCACACCTTCTCTCCTCTCCTTCTCCATTTCCTTCCTTTCTCTCGTTCATTCCCATCCACACCTTCCTTCCTCCTAATACCTTTCCTTTCTTTCTCCCCTCATCCTACCTTTATCCACTTCTCCCCTCCCCCCTCCCCATCCAGTACCTCCTTTACTTTTACTTCCCACCTTTCTTCCCTTCCTTCCATCTTTTCCCATCCTCCACATCTTTCCCATTCGTGCTCCCACGTCTCCTCTTCCTCTCCGCACAATCTGCACCCCCTCTCTTCTTCCCCCTCCCAGTACTTCCCTTCTCTCACCTCATTCCCCATCCTAAATCTGGCCACCCTCCTCACTCTTTCCTCACTCCATCCCTTCTTCAAATATCCCTTCCTCCCCTCTCCTACCACTTCCCTATACCAACTATTCGATCTCGATTCCTCTATCCTCCTCTTCCTTTCCATGCTCTGCTCCTCTAGATCCCTTCTCTCCAATTCCTCGTATTCCAATCCTTCTTCTCGCCCCTCCTCAACCCCTCTTTCTCTGAGGAACTCCTTTCTCTCCTTCTCCCATTTCCCCCCCCCCCCTACGTTCCCCCTCCCCGATCTCTCTCCAGCACCTCCCCGCAATCACTCCCCCTTTCCCTTCCTCCAGCCTCCTCTCGTACCCCCACGCCCTCCTGCCTGCCCTCGTACTCATCTGCACCCTGCCCGCCTCCTCCCTTATCATATATCCAGGCGTCATCCAGCTCACTCCCATTACCCACCTTATGTATCTTTCCTGCGCTGCCTCCACTACCTTCTTTTCCTTCCACCCCCACACCTCTACCCCATACTCCGCCACTGTCCACACCTACGTATTAAATAGCCATATACTTCTTTCCCAATCCTTGCTCATAACCTCTTTCCCAGACCCCAAACCTCTCTCATCGTCGCCGCCGCCCTCCTTCCTCTTTCCCTCACGTTTTTTTCACCCCCCCCCCCCCCCCCTGCTCTACCCAGTATCCTAGGTACTTGACCTCTTTCACCTCCTCCAACCTCTTTCCCTCCCATCTCCAATCCACCGCCCTTTTCCTTCCTCCCCCCTTCCTAAATCTCACTATCTTCGTCTTCTCTGTATTTACCTCCAATCCCTTTTTTTTCAGGTAATTTTCCAGCCTCGCCCACCGCATCTACATAACATTACAGTTTTTAAAATGGTGATTTCAGTAATCATTTCTATTTAATATTATGTATAACAATATCATACCATATATAGCTCGCACTAAGCGGACATTGTACAATGGCCGTTGATTTTCCTCTCGGCCAAACCAAGTATACGAGGTCATGAGGCTATCTTTAAACACTTCCTTGGTGCATAAATTCACGGTCTCCTTTGGATTTAATCCGCCAATATACACCAAGTAGTTCACCTGTTCAAAATATTACATTTTCATTTTTATTTGTAATAATTTGCCTTATTTTACATAAAAGTCGTTAAAAAACAAAATATTTTTTGCAGGTATTTCACAATTCAAATTATTTTTTGTAATAAAAACGTTTAATATAAAAGTAGAATTTAAATCAAGTCGTTATTTAAACTTTCAAAAAAACTTGTGATGCAAATGGAATATTACATGAAGGGCATACAAAAATTGTATACTTTTAAAGTTTCATGGCGGTAGTATAGACGGTGGATTTCGTTAGAGATGAGATATCAAAAATAAGTATATAAACTTGTAACCCGTGACTGGTCACTTCTCCCTCGGATGCAACGGAAGGCTTACTCTGAAGGAGTATGCAGACCCTGAAGTTGTATCCGAGGTTAATCAAAAATAAGTATAGATAAAATAAGGAATAGTCGTCACGTAACTAATAGATGGGCACGTGTGATAATGCCCGTGGATTCGAACCACTAGGCGACGAGAGGTATTGTAGTGAGAGAGTCGGTATGGTAGCTGGTAAAATGCGTATATATTCTGCGAAGAGACAATGCCGTGGTACAGAGCCGTACAAACGCGTGAATGTGCGTGGTGCAATACGTATGACAGGCCGTACGTATTGCTATTCGGCTACGTTTATGTGATCTCAACACAGAGATGCGCGCGAGGTTGTCGTACGCGCTATACGGATATGCTAGAGTTATTTACAATCAGATACTTGCACACACAGGCGCACGTGTATTGCCGGGAACGTCGGACGTTGGCTTGAAGAGCCGTACACAGCTGTTCCTGTATGTATATAAATATATACAATACACGATACGGTGTTTGTCGCGAATTTAGGAAAGCCTAGGCGTGAGGTGCAAATATCGGATAAGCGGAGGGCTTCACCGATGAGTCGCTTTAACGCGGCGTCACTCAGGATATTCCCTCCAAGGTGACCTAGTATCTATACGAGTCTTAGCAAATGTACATTCGTTTTGTACCTGTGAACACTTCGGTTACAACAACGACCAGCCGGCGGGGGACACAACCAAGTGCCAGCCGAGCAACCAGACAGTTTCGCCTTGTTGTCACAGATCTCTTTGATTTAATAAGTGACTCGGACTTAGGTCAAATACAAGCTATGAATTGACTGCAAGTAGTTCTTTAGAATTCTTACTACGAGAACACTTCAGCGAAGGAATCTAACCAGACGGCGGGGGACAACAGTCAAGTGCCAGCCGTGCATCCAATCTACCTGCCGATAGATATCTCGTAGTGCTTCGTATTTAGCAAACTGCCTTCCGAGTGGGCTAAGTCCCTGCCAAAGCGGGCTTGGTTTCACGCAAAGCCGGCAGTGACAGCAGATCGTCCACTAGAAGGGTAACGCACTGCGAGGAGTCGGGTAGGCCGAAGACGGACAGCAAGGGGTACAGTTAAGTACCGGTCGAGTGTCTTGGTCAGGCACCTTATTCCTCCGTGGATCTAATAAATATATCTTACTTTCTACTCGTTGGAATTATCTTGAAGACCGCCGCGCTACTTCGACGTAGTGATTCCTCGACTAAGGGAGTCAGCTTGCAGGATGTTACATACGTGACTTTAAAGTGACGGAACGTGAGTTTAACTCTTTTAGTCCTGAATGAATTTACTAAAGAAAATCAGATTGTTACTCGTGATTCCCTGAGTATCCACTCAGACTGACCTGAGACGTTCTACGTGTTTTATAAGACCGTGGTGTAATGTTCAAATCCGTTTGGCTATGAAATACTTTGCGTACTTCGACTTTAGAATAATCGGAGGCTACTGAATGTAGGTTGGGTCGGTTCTTTCGTATGGAGGGTGACTAGTCCTCGTACTCAAGATAAGACAGCTTGATCGTTGCAAATTCGGGGAAGCGTGGAAGTCATACGTGCGAGAGGGAGGTGTCCCTCTGTTGCATTTAGCGCGGTAGCGCGCGAGAGAAGTTCTCCCTCTGCCGGGCGCTCAGTCTATTGCAGACGGTATACGCGTTGACATGCGTCACACGTGCGCGGATGTGACCGTCTAGAAATACGGTCACACCGTAATAAATCCTGACGTTACGACGTCGCAGTTGAATTGTCCGGTGGCCCGCATTTTTCGCAAACAATGGTTAGAAAACACAGAATTTCAACCGTGGTTACGCGAGGTGCCAGACAGCAAAGCGTCGTGTTTGTGTGTTTTTTGTAAAAAACATATATACCGCTAAGATTGGATAAAATCTCCTGTCACGCAGAGTCCGCAGAGCACATAATCAGTGCAAAAAATCTAGAGACACAAGAAACCGACAAAGATGTTCATACGACGGACGAACCAGATTTATTGTTACACACGCGAAAGCAAGTAGCGGAGATTAAGTACGCTGTTTTCGTTGCTGAAAACAATATTTCGTTCAGAACAGCAGAAAAGATCTTAAAATTTTTCCAAACTGTAGGAAAAGATTCGGAGGTATTGCAGAAAATGTCTATAGGCCGGACGAAATGTGAAAATGTTGTTACGTCCTACGTCCTCCACCCGCTTTTTTAACGACTATATTCTCGCAACGAGCCCATCGCACCGCGTATCTATTTAATTAGATGTAAGTCGTACATAAACGAAACAAGAGCCGGCGCACCGCGCCACCGAAATTCCTTCACGTAACGCTGACGCCCATCCGGGACGTAATCCGCGCCACGCGAAGGAATGACATAACGACGACAATAGCGATGTAAGTAGAGACATAAGAATGCTGACGCCGAATCAGCTCACAGGCTAACCCCAACGATTGACTAGCGATCCGCGGCAACACATCGTTCCGAGAACGCCAACTTCCAAACGGAAGCTAGGGTGCCAGTTCCACGAAGGACCTGGCGACCATCAGCAAAACCCACTACTTAAATGGGCCACAGTCAGTCAGTCAGTCAGTCACAATACTCCGCTCCATAGTTAACGTCACTAAGTCACGTCAGTTTACTTTCGGCAACTCGTTAATCTAAGTTATCAAGCTCTTCAACCAACCAAGTTCGGCTACCACCCATGTTAATTCGGCAACTGTAAACCAGCTAAGTGTACCTCGAGATAAAACATCCAGTCCACTTCCACCATCTGAACATTATTTAATTCACACGACCGTGCCCTTCCTGCACGTCAACACCAAACACCACCACCTCTACCTCTAACCCAGGGATCCCAGCGATCGGCGAGCTACCGGCGAGCGTGGAAGCCTCCGGGCTCCCTTGCGGCAGCTCCCGCACCGCACCAGACGCGAGCGCTCTGATAGGAGCAACTAGCAGCGAGGTAACCTGGTAGCTTCTGGCTTCCTGCACCCCGCGCTTACTGCCCCGGTCGACCGCCCTCTCGGTTATGGGAAAACCTTCGGGATCGGTTATCCACAACCACACACACTCCCACACATCCAAAGCCGTAGCCATTCGGACACTTCCTTCTTACATTCCTCGATACGTCAGTGAGCCACTCCACTGACGGATCAAACAACCCTCTTTTCGGTGCGATCACTCTTTCCGTCTGTCCTCGATCCCTGGTATACCCGGTGAACGCAGGGTGCCGAAAACGAGGACGTAACAATGTACTTTCGCAAGTTGTATGTCCGATTGAAACGGAACGTGTTTCAGGCATTCTTAGAAATACAAAATTCAGCATCTTTATTGATGAAACGTCAGACATTTCTAATACGAAATGGATGACGTTTCATGTACGGTTTGTTAATCCGGAAACATCACACGTAAACTCGCAATTAGTCAAATTAATCAAACTTGATGCAAAAAATTGTGGCGCGGAAAACTTGTTTGAGAAATTCCGAAATGAAATGTATAAACTACAGATTCCATTTGGGAATATTGTTGCCTTGTCATGCGACAATGCCAACGTTATGACGGGTAAACATTTATCGTTCCAAAAAAAGCTAGAAGAAAGGTGTGAAAATGTTTTAACATTGAAATGTCCATGCCATTCCGTAGCGTTAGTTGCCAATACTGCATGTAAGATGGTTCCAGCTAAATGCGAGGAATTTTTAAAAAAGATATCAAGTTTTGTTAACTGCAGTCCAAAGCGAGCTGCTATTTTCAGTGATTGTTTTCAAGAAAGACACCGACAAATTTTGAAATTGTCCGAAACGCGATGGTTGTCTCGTCATTCTTGTATCACAAGAATCGTCGAATGCTGGGACGATCTGGAGTACTTTTTGACCGACTTAGTTAAGACGGAACCTCGGCCGAGGTTCGGCGAGGAGCTCCGAGGACGCCTGCTGCCGGCGACACATGTCGTCGGCACGCGCGATTTACAAATCCGAACACAATCTAAATCCATCGATTTGTTTACGACAATTTGTCAACGGTTTGTGAGACCAGAGCTTCTACAAGATTCAATTTGTAATATTCATTTTTCAGTATCAGAACATCAATTGCCATTAGAGACAATTAATGTTGGAAATGAATGCGAAGAGTATTTGAACAAATTGCTCTCAGAGGTGCACGCAGACGTAGTTACAAATGTCCGTCAGAATTGTTTGCAATTTTACGTTAGTGCTGCTAAGGGGATTTGTAAGAGATTGCCACTCAAGGACCCATTTTTATCAAAATTAAAAGTTTTTGAACCGCACACGGCCTTGCACGATAGTGACAGAGAAACGACGTTTAACACGTTGAGCCCGGCGCCGAGTTTGTTGTCCTTTCCGTTCAGCCGGCAGCCGGCGAGCGATACAATGTTGTTGTTTAGGAAAGTCATGTACGTACCTCCAAGAGGCGATCAGTTGGAAAAGACCTACCGAAGTGTCCAGATTGTTCGTAAAAAGAAAATTGAGTTTAGTTTTGAAAATAGTTATTGCCCATAACATTGAATATGTCCGAAAGAGAAGAAGATAGTGACACGTCAAGTGAAATATTTTTATCTTCCAAACGTCGCCGAGTAGTACGGTTGTCATCATCAGAAGATAGTGACACGTCAAGTGAAATATTTTTATCTTCGAAACGTCGCCGAGTAGTACGGTTGTCATCATCAGAAGATGATAATTCATTAGACGAGGAAAGGCAAATTGAGAATGGCAGTAGTGGCACAGATGCTACTGAAACCTTTCATCGAAATGAATGGTTTGATCCACAAGGTAATCAGGCAAATATTACGGCCTTTACGAGTGCTGCTGGCGCAAAAAAAACTAATGAGAAAGTGCGGAATTGTAAAACAGTAGAAGATTTCTATACACTCTTTGTCACTGACGAAATGTTGGAACACATCAGTGAGCAAACAAATCTTTATGCTGCTCAATCAAGAATTGTTTGTAGAAGTAAAAATAAATGGACGCCAACTAATAAAAATGAAATGAAACGTTTGTTTGGTGTAATAATATGGATGGGAATGGTGAAACTTCCATCCTTACGTTTGTATTGGTCTCGGGATAAATTATTTTGTCAAACATTCCCGCGTACAGTAATGAGCAGAGACAGATTTGAAATCCTCATGACAATGCTACATTTCGCAGATAATGAAGCAGTTGACGCGTCTAATCGTCTATCAAAAATTCAATTTATGATAGACGAACTAAATAAAAATTGTCAAAAATATTATGATCCACCTGAGGTATTATGCATTGATGAATCGCTAATCCCATTCCGCGGGCGAATCATATTCAGACAATATTTAAAACAAAAAAAACATAAATACGGCATAAAAATATTTAAATTATGCTGTAATCGCGGATACACATACAATTTTCATGTGTACAGTGGAAAAGCTCTTGACAAGCAGAATACAACCCCATCAAATATTGTAATGTCCTTATTGTTAACAAGAATCGGCAAAGGTAAATTTTAGTTTAAATTTAAGCCGGACATCTATGTGTACGACTATTAAATCTATATCAAATTCTATTATTTTGAGACTGAGGACACGGTAACAGACACCTCAGCAGCTCGCAATATACGTCATCACGTACGTCGCGAGCAATATAGTTTAACTCTATTGCCATGCCAAGGGCAATTTTTGTTTTGAAATCGCGAGTAGACCGCGCGAAGAGTTCCACCGACGGCTACACGAGAAAAGGCCATTCTTTCTTTCTTTCTTATTGGTACATTTGATTATAAGATTTCGCAAATGATCTTATCCAAAAAGACAATTCGAAATCTCAATGGGGGGAGCTATGTAACCGTATTTTTAGGACGGTTGTGGTCCCGTTACTCCCCGACCCCCAAGATCCCCTGGGCCTAACCGCGAAGGAGAACCATTACCCCCCCCCCCCCACGAGTGTAAAAACAATGAAAAAAGTGAAAATAGTTAAATAGGTTGATAAGAGACAAAATACAGACGAAAATGAGCACACTGACACAAACACAGTTAGGCGAAACTTAAGTTAAGAAGCGTTGAATATAAAAGCACCTTTTGTTTTGTTTTAGGCTAGCTGTATGAACGTCTAGATTAAGGTGTGCATGTATGTATGAATGACAATTGCCCGATCTTGTGTAGCAGGCAACCAATAAAAATATAATAATTTAATTTGTGTTTGAGCACTATGTACATATTAAACTAGAAATAAGCTCGCGGTAGTTATAAGAGTAGGTTAAAGTATAGAATCGGTACGGTCACAACCCAAAATTATATTTTGTTTTTCCTTTTGTAAATAGTTAATAAAGCGTTGAATGCGGTACCGAAGAATTCGATCCCGGACATAGATACAATCGTGAGTGAGACACAAGTGACGAGGTATATATGTATATATAGAGAGAGAGATTTATTTGAACGCAAGGTGATACAGTTACTGTTGTGAACGCGGCGAGCTCACGGACGCGGCGCATATATGTATATGTGATTGCCGTCACGCGTGATCGGCGACGATATAAGCCGGCGCGGATTACCGGACTTAGGCGGTTCTTAAATTAACGGCGGTTTTTCGGTAATATGCACCGCCGGCTAGACTGAAACCCGCTCGGCAGGACACTGCACGATGCAGTGGTGCTGTGCGATTGGGTCGTCGCCTCAGTTCTACAGGTATAGTTAAGCTTCGGCTGTCCTATGAGGACAAAACGATTGCTGTGCTAGCGCAGGAGTATGGCAAGGTCGTGAATCAGTAGGTGTATGTATTCTCGGCAGGCGTCGCAAGACGCGACGGGCTGGGCGATCGCACTTGCTACTGCTTTGAAGGAACTGTATATGTAGACGAATGTGTTCTCGGCAGGCGTCGCAAGACGCGACGGGCTGGGCGATCGCACTTGCTACTGCAGTGAGGAACGGTGTAAGTAGACGAACGTGTTCTCTGCAGGCGTTGTAAGACGCAACGGGCTGTGCAATCGTACTTACTACTTTGACCAATTGGTACCGGAGGCGTTGTGCACTCTCAGTTAGCCTACTGATGTTTGATGTGGGCTCGCGTCCGCCGTTATAAACATTGCCGCGACCACTTCGGCTTGCGCGAAACTCCGCGTCTAGTAGGCGCTAGTGGTCACCCTCTGGCGGCGGCGGCTGGTGTTCGGAGCACCTGAGGTGTGTCGCGATACGCGGCGCTTCAGGGGCCTCGTTATGTAACTGTACGGTTACGCGCATTACTCCCCGCAGGGGGGTCCCGCCCTTGGTGGTGGGGACCTTTGGGGCTTGGCGTACCCACGGACCCTACATACGCCGGTACTGGACCCTTAATCGGCTGCTGGGCTGTGGGTCCACTCGACCGGAGGATAATCGGTAGACGGGGTGGGGGGCCCACCGGTGGCAGTGGTAGGGTAGCGTGTGGGAACGTCCCACCCGCGTTGCCCTTAGCTGCCACCGGTCCCCCACATTTGGGACGGCACCCTGGGTACTAACTGAACATATCATCTAAGGCACCGGGGTTGCAATCGTCGTGGCAGTGGTGAAGCCATAGCTGGCTAGGGCTTGACATCCCGGTGTGGGAGCTGCACTCAATCAGCTCGCCTTACCATGGTTGGCAGAACTATGGGAGAGGTTTAGAAAGGCCTCGCCTCCACCAGTAAGATGAGGGGCCAGCAACCCGTATGGACTGGTAGCAATTTATTGCGCGTTGATCGGGCGACATCTCGATCATTTGATGGGTGTGTGCGGAGTGTGATCACCGTGTCGAGGTATCCGTCGGCCTGCGGGCCCACCCGAACGAGTACAACAGATGTCGCGCATTACTGGGCGTGGGGGCCGTGCGGTGTCGATGATGACCGTGAAGTAACGCTTGGACTGTGCGAAGACCTAGGCAACCGGGCTATGCCCGAGATTGAGTTTGAGTATGTGCTCACATTTGAATAGAGACCAAAAAGCGTGCTGCGGTTCACAAGCTTGCTTCCCACTATGTGTAAGATAGTGCGCATCCAATTGGGGATGCAGGATGACTGTGTTTTTACACGACGTTCCAGCCTATCTATGCACGGGCTGTAAAGCACTTTGACATCGGTATACATCGGCCCTAAAGACTTTCGCATCCCACCTCCTCGTGGTGCGCCCGGACCCCCAGCATTTATGTAGGGGGAGAACCAAGTAGGATCGAAAGCAACCCCAGTGAGCTTCTGGGTGACCAAACCTCCTCTGTGTTTGCCGTGCAGAGCGTCCCGTGTCGGTGGAAAAGGGGATCCTGGACGTTGAGGAGGCCCAACCCTGCGGGGTTGACGTCTCCAACACACGTCTTTGGCACGTGCTTCACATAGAAGGGTGGCTGGACGAGAAAAGAGCCCTTTGTCCAGTCAATCGGCTTGGAACGACCATACGTGTTCGCACGAGTGGGTTCCGATGGGCGAGGAAGCGGGGTGCGGAGGCTGGGGAGACCCAGTTGGCCGCACTCAGCGGACTATATCCAACATTATGCACCAACCCGGCACCCCCTGTGGCGCCCATGACCACGGGGCTACTGTCGGGTTCCGGTTGAGGGTCCGTGGAGGCCGGTGTACATGCTTGGATGAAGACAAGAACTTGCTATGGATACTGTTCTTTCGGTGGTCGACGGGGTCCACGAGGTTGTGCCTAGGGCACGTAGAGAGGAGGCAAAAGGGCCGGAAGTGATTGGGGTACACCCCGATCCACCGGCCCCAAAATCCTCTAAAGCGGAAGACGACGGGCCCGCCGAGTCTATGGACTGTGAGCGGGCGGTTGTCGCCGCTAAGAGGAAGTGCAGCGAGGCTGCAATAGATATTGACAAGGACGGTGACTGGACCCCGGTGGGGAAAAGGCCCGTCCTCAAGCCACGACTGCCGCGGACTTCTGTACCAAAGTCCGCAGAGTCAGTAGCCCCCGAGGCCTCTCAGGTCTCGGAGGCGAAAACTCTGAGGGTCGTACTTGAGAAGTGTCAGGATCCTGGGAAGCCCAAACCCAGCAAACATAAAAGGGCAAAGAAGCCGCGGACTGGCAACCCGCTTCCGTCTACCCAGGCGGAAATAACGAACAAAGTTCGCGCCATTCGGGCCATTTGCCTCAGTTCATCCAATCGGGTGAGCAAGGAGGTTTCTGGCCTCATAATGGCGCAGGTCGAGGCCCTTGCTCAGGTAGCAAGGGACCTCGATATAAAGAACAGAGTTTCTGAAGGGAAGGCCAAGGCTGCCTCGCAAGAGGCAATCAAGGCCCAGAAAGCGGTGAAGAGCGCCATCTCGGAGTCTATCCGAAAGGTAGTTCAAACCGAGAAAAAGCCCTTGTCCTATGCCGACATGGCAAAAAGGATGAAGGGAGGCGCAGGCGCTGCGCCAGCACCAAAACCACAGGTACATGTGGTAAAAATCTTTCCCTCGGCCAAAGGGAAAGATATGTATGCTGACAGCGATGCAACGAAGAAGACGGTCCTGTCTTTCGTGAATCCCACCAAGACGAGGATCGCAGTCAAGGCTGTCAGGCGTATCCACGGGAACGGCGTTTCCGTGGAGACGAAATCCCAGGAAGACCTAAAGGTCTTCCTTGATAGTGCAAAACTAAAAGAAGCACACCTGAAGGTGGAGCTCCCGGCCAAGAGGAGGCCGCTCGTAATTATTTACGATGTTCCCTCCTCGATGAGCCAGAAGGAGCTCCTCTCGGGCCTCCGGAAGCAGAACCTTGAGGATCTGTCCAAGGAGGAGTGCGAGAAGGCGATAATTCCCCGTTTCAGGATGGGGAAAAAGCCAGAGATCAAACACTGGGTCGTCGAGGTGGACCCAGTAGTTAGAAAGAGGCTCCTCTCGGGGGGCCGCGTGGTCCTGGGATGGTCGTCCTGCCGAGTGCAGGACTATCTATCCGTGACGCGGTGCTTCAAGTGCCAGGCCTTCGGGCATGTCGCCAAGCACTGCCGATCAAAAGAGGAGGTTTGCGGTCACTGCGCCCAACGGGGGCATACCTTTGCAAAGTGCAACGTTAGGGATAAGCCTGCGGCTTGCCCTTCGTGTAAGGCGCTTGGCAAATCGCACAAACATCCTTCCAGGGATAAGAGGTGGAAATCATACTTGATGGCACTTGAGAACCTTGTCAGTCGAACGAATTATGGATAATAATCGTTCTAAACTTCTGAGACCCTTGAGAATGCTGCAGCTTAATATGCAGCGTTCCAAAGCGGTTGCTGACGAAGTCAGGCTAACTATGGAGCGCAGGAATATCGATGTGTTGCTCGCACAAGAGCCTTACAATGTCCGGGGAAAAATCTCCGGCTTGGGGCTCGCTGCGAGAGTGGTGACGGGCGCGCCCGGCGGAGCTCAGGCTCTGGCGGCGATTGTCGTCCGGAACCCTGACTACAACGTAGTCAAGCTCTCGCAGTTGTGCGACACGCATTGTACCTGCGCTGAGATTACCGGCCAGTTCGGTGCTTTCTACGTGGTCAGCCAGTACTTCCAATTCTCTGATGAGATTGGGGTCGGCCTGGCTGCGTTAGAGAAGCTGTTAATTGTGCTGCGGGACCGTCCGGTTGTTATTGCCGCTGACGTCAACGCCAAGTCTCCCCTTTGGGGGAGTGAGGCAACTGACGAACGCGGTGAAGCTATGGAAGATTTCATAGCGCAACACGACCTGACTGTCCTAAATGAGGCTGGAAACGCTCCGACGTTCTCCGGCCCGACTGGTGAGTCAAATATTGACATTACTATGGTCACGCAGAAGGCCGTTCACTTGATGAATGGCTGGAAGGTTAGCCCATCTTGGGCGAATAGTGACCATAATGCGATAGAGATTGTGATTACTAAGCCATCTGCCGAAGGCGTGCAGGTGGAATGGG
This sequence comes from Priocnemis perturbator, assembly GCA_963942575.1. Classification (NCBI taxonomy): domain Eukaryota; kingdom Metazoa; phylum Arthropoda; class Insecta; order Hymenoptera; family Pompilidae; genus Priocnemis; species Priocnemis perturbator. The sequence continues at coordinate 12,786,405 of OZ012643.1, read as the reverse complement.
AGCCCTTTGTCAAAAGGCGCTTCCTTCTTAGTTCTCTTGACTGGCGGAAGTTCGATCGGGCGCTATTAGATGAGACAAGGACACTCTCCTCCTTTGAAATCGGTCGACGCGAGGACGTGGAACTTCTGGCTGAGGCGGTCGAGAAATCGATAGTCAAAGCCTGTGAAGCGTCCATGCGAAGAAAGACAAGGCATGTTAAGTCGGTCCCGTGGTGGACGCCGGACTTAACAAAATTGAAGTACATGACGTATAGAAAGAGAGTCGCTTTCCAAAAGGAAAGAAACGAAGAAAGGCGAACGCATTTGAAGCAAAGTTACCTGGAGCAGCGTAGGCAATACACCTACGCTATCCGAAGTGCTAAGAAGAAATCTTGGGAGGACTTCATTAGCACAGAGTGTAATAAGAGTGAAAAGACTTGGGGGTTTGCCTATAAGGCATCCCTTAACAAGCTCCGTGTAGAGCGGGCGGTTAACAACCTGCGTACGGCCGATGGCTATACGTTAGGTTGGCACGATACGGCTAAGGCCTTATTGGACACTCTCGTCCCCGACGACAGTCGGGAGGACGAAACCCCGGAGCAAATGACGGTGCGGGCCGATTCCTCGTCTGTACCCTTGGCGGAAGACACTCCAGTCTTCCTGCCGGAGGAGGTAGACGTAGCGATATCGACCCTTAAGCGCAAGAAATGCCCGGGGATCGATTTAATCGATAATGAGATTATCCAGTGTTCGTGGAGGATTCTTCACGAACCACTGGTGAAATTGTATAACGAGTGTCTTCGGTGGGGAGTATTCCCCACCGCTTGGAAGGTGGGTTCGATTAGAACCCTACTTAAAAGTGAGGATAAGGATAAAACCTTGGCAAAGTCGTATAGACCGATTTGCCTGCTCTCTGGGCTTGGTAAAGTCCTAGAGAAGCTCGTTGCTAAGAGATTGCGGACGGTGTTTGACGATCCGGTGCATAGCTCCGATCGTCAATATGGATTCAAGACCGGGAGGTCGACCGAGGAAGCCTTGGTCAAATTTCGGTCTTTGACATCCGACTGTCCGGGGAAATATGCGGTTGCTCTTTCTTTTGACATCTCTGGTGCTTTTGACAATGTCTGGTGGCCTAGCGTCTTCAAGAATTTGAAGTGCCGGGCATGCCCTGCGAATCTGTACTTGCTAATGCAAGACTATTTCTTGAACCGTGAGGTGAGGATCACCTCAAATCACGGTCAAGTTGTGAAGCGGGTGACCAAGGGTTACCCACAAGGATCGATTCTCGGTCCGAGCTGTTGGAATCTCATCTTTGATGAGGTTCTGCAGCTCCTCGAACGAGTGCCCAACAGCGATACCGTCGCTTACGCGGACGACCTCCTCGCAGTCATCTATGGTGACTCGAGCTGGAAGTCGAGCGTACGGGCGGAAGTGTGGCAGATGCTATAGTGGCTTGGTGTATGTATGTATGTATGTATGTATGTATATGTTTATTGTTCCCTATCCGGGTTACAATTTTCTTTACACTTCCCTCCTCTTTCCTCCATACACTTTCACCCTTCCTCATCTCTCCTTATCCTACTTATCCCTACTTAATTTACTTATTTCTACTTATTCTACTTATTCTACTTATTCTACTTATTCTACTTATTTTACTTATTCTACTTTCCGCTTCCGCCTTTCCTATTTATATCCTATTTACAGCTCGCACTTTCCCTCTCCGCACGCAACTCTCTCTCTCTCTCCATTCGCCTATCCGCTCTCTCTCCGCACCGCCTCCTTCGCTCTCTCTTCCCTTCGCACGCCTGCCCTCTCTTTCCTTTTACCCGCTTACTTGCTACTATTTACAACTTTGTACAACTTATCTTCTATCTTATCCTACTACCCTTCCCCCCCTTCCCCTTTCCCCCTGTGGACTTCCGTTTCCTCCCACTCACACCTTCTCTCCTCTCCTTCTCCATTTCCTTCCTTTCTCTCACTCATTCATTCTCATCCACACCTTCCTTCCTCCTTATCCCTTTCCTTTCTTTCTCCCCTCATCCTGCCCTTTCCCGCCCCTCCCCCCCCTTTCTTCCTTTTCCCGTCTTGCTCTCTCCAGCACCTTCATCCACTTCTCCCCTCCTCCCTCTGCATCCAGTACCTCCTTTACTTTTACTTCCCACCTTTCTTTCCTTCCTTCCATCTTTTCCCATCCTCCACATCTTTCCCACACGTGCTCCCATGTCACCTCTTCCTCTCCGCACAATCTGCACCCCCTCTCTTCTTCTCCCTCCCAGTACTTCCCTTCTCTCACCTCATTCCCCATCCTGTATCTTGCCACCCTTCTCACTCTTTCCTCACTCCATCTCTTCTTCAAATATCCCTTCCTACCCTCTCCTACCACTTCCCTATACCATCTATTCGATCTCGATTCCTCTATCCTCTTCTTCCTTTCCTTGCTCTGTTCCTCTATATCCCTCCTCTCCAATTCCTCGTATTCCATCCCTTCTTCTCCCCCCTCCTCAACCCCTCTTTCTCTGAGGAACTCCTTTCGCTCCTTCTCCCATTTTCCCACTATTTTCCCCCTCCCCCAATTCTGCCTCATCTCTCTCCGGCACCTCCCCGCAATCACTCCCCCTTTCCCTTCCTCCAGCCTCCTCTCGTACCCCCACGCTCTCCTGCCTGCCCTCGTCTTCATCTTCACCCTGCCCGCCTCCTCCCTTATCATATATCCCTGCGTCCTCCAGCTCACTCCCATTATCCACCTTATATATCTTTCCTGTGCTGCCTCCACTGTCTTCCTTTCCTTCCACCCCCACACCTCTACCCCATACTCCGCCACTGTCCACACCAACGTGTCAAACAGCCATATCCTTCTTTCCCAATCCTTATTCCATAGCCTCTTTCCCAGACCCCATACCTCTCTCATCGCCGCCGCCGCCTTCCTCCCTCTTTCCCTTACATTTTTTTCACATCCCCCCCTGCTCTACCTAGTATCCCAAGTATTTCACCTCTTTCACCTCTTCCAGCTTCTTCCCCTCCCATCTCCAATCCACCGCCCTTTTCCTTCCTCCCCCCTTCCTAAATCTTACTATTTTTGTCTTGTCCGTATTCACCTCTATCCCTTTTTTTTCAAGTACTTCTCCAATCTTGCCATCACCGCCCTCATCTCCCCCTCCTCACTCGCCATCACCACAACGTCATCCGCGTACGACAGAGTGTACACTTTCTCACCTCCCACCTTAATCTCCCCCTACCTTCCTTTTCTCAAATACTCCTCCATGTCCGCTATCAGTATGTTGAAGAGGATCGGGCTGAGCGGGCAACCCTGCCTCAGCCCTCTCGCCGTCCAAAATACCTCTCCTTGCTCCTCCCCCACTCTCACCTTACTCTTTGTTTCCCTCATTACCTCCTCCACTCTCTTTACCAAACCTTCCCTAACCCCCCTCTCCCTCATCGCCTCAACCACCTTCCTTTTTTCCACCGAATCAAATGCGGCTCTGAGGTCCAGGAACAGTGCGCACATTTTCCCTCCCTTCTTCCCTATCTCCCTATTTACTATATAATTCAACGCATAGATCTGATCCCTAGCCCCCATGCCTTTCCTGAAACCCGCCTGCGTGTCCCCTAGAATTCCCTTCCCTTCTACCTCTTTCCCTATCCTGTCTGCCAATATCTTTGTATAAATCCTGTACAGGGAGGGCATTATCGTTACCCCCCTGTACTCTTCCACTCTCCTTCCCTCTCCCTTCTTCACTATCGGCACTATCTCTCCCTCACACCATTCTTCTGGCCATCCCTCTCCATTCCATATCCTCTTACATATCTCCCCTCCCCCTTCCCTTACCCTTTCCCCTCCGTACTTCCACACCTCGTTGGGTATCCCATCCCCCCCTATCGCCTTTCCGTCCTTCAACCCTCCCATCACCTTATTTATTTCCCCCATATTCAATTCCTCCTCTTCGTCCTTCTCCCTCCCCTCTTCCTTTCCTCCGCTGACTACCTTTCTTTCCTCTCCTCCCAGCAGTCCCATAAAATGTGCTTTCCATTCCTCTCCCGTTATCCCTTCACATACCCCTTTCCTTCTTTTCCTATTCCTTCTAACTATCCCCCATACCTCCCCTTCCGTTCTCGCCGCCCCTGCCTCTCTCACTAACCTCTCCCTTTCTTCCGTCTTTTTCCTGTCACATAGCTCCTTATATCATCTTTTCCTCGCCCTATATTCCTCCCCCTCCCCCCCTCTCCCTTCTTCCATTTCCTTAGTTCCTTTCTCAGTTCCTTTTTCGCCTCTCTGCATCCCTTATCCCACCATCCCTCCCTCCTTCTCCCTCCTCCCTCCCCCTTTTTTTCCTCCTCCAAAGCCGCCTTTATCCTTTCACCTAGCTCTCTCATCTCCTCCCTTGTCGTTACTCTCCTCTCTCGTTCCCCTTCCCCTATTTTCCCTTTGAAATTCTCTCTCCCTTCTTCATCCCAGTTCCCTCTGTTCCTCCCCCCCCCTTCCCCTCTTCCTTCCTTCCCCTCTTTCCCATTCCCCTTTTACCCATACTACTACTGGCTGGTGGTCCGAGTCCACCCTCTCCCCCACCTCCACCATTCTCACCTTTTCCCTCGTCATCCTGTCCCCCAGCACGTAGTCAATCACAGACCTCCCCCTTCCCCCTGTGTACGTATATTCTCCCTCTTCATCCCCCTCCGTGCATCCATTCAGTATCCCCCACCCCCTTTCCTCCACACACTACACCAACATTCTTCCCTCCCTATTTATCTTCCCATCATTGTACCTCCTTCCCTCCTGTTCTTCCTCCCCTTCTACCCACCCCCCTTCCCTTCCAGTCCTAGCATTGAAGTACCCTATTATAATCGTTGTCCTCTCCCCCTCTTCCTCTTCCATGCTACCCCTTATTCCCTCTATTTTGTCCTCTACATCTCCCCTTACATACACCCCTATTACTCTCCATTTCTCCCCCCCCCACCCTCATCCCCCATTCCCATTTCCCCTCCTCCTCCCTCCCTCTCTCCTCCCCTTCTATTACTATCCCCTTTCTCGTCCCCCTTATCATTCCCCCGCATGGCCTTCCTTTTTTATTCCACCTCTTCGCAAACCTCGCTTCCCATTCGTACTCCCTCGGCAGCCTTTCTTTTACCTTTTCCCATCCTTTCTCCTCTAGCCATGTCTCTACCCATAATACCACATCCCATTCTTTCATCCCCTCCCAAAACTCCCTATCCTTATTCCCTACCCCCGCCACATTCCAGAATGCCAACTTCCACCCCCCTCCCCCCTACCCTTCGTCAACCCTTCTTCCATCTTCCTCTTCTCCCCCGCCTACCCTCCATCCCTTTCCCCCCTCTCTTCCCTTCCCCCTCCCCTCCATCAGTCTCTCTTCCTCCTCATCCCACCTCCACCATTTTCCCTCTATCCTCCCCTTCCCATAACCCACCCAAACGTTCTTTCCTTTCCTCCTCTCTTCTCTCGCTATCTCCTCTATCCTCCATCTCATCTTTCTCTCCCTCCACGTTAAATCGTCGTCTATCCTTATATTCTTTTCCTTTATTTTCATCCTTCCCAACATCACCTCCTTCTTTTTCTCCCTGTCCTTCAGATCTACTATTACCGCTCCCCCCTCACCTTCCCCCAATCCTCTCCCAATTTCCCTCATTCCCTGTACCTTCATTTCCACCCCCATTTCCCCCAACAATCCCTCTATCTCCTCCGTCCTCTCCTTCCCCTTTTTCTTCAGCCCTCTTATCACTACATTATTCCTTCTTTCCTCTCTCTCCTTTCGTTTCTCCCTCCATTCCATTCCCCTTACCTTCCTCATTACCTCTTCCACCTTGTCCCTCCCTTCGTTCCCTCCCCTTTCCTCCGCCTCTTTCCTCTTTGTCCCCTCCAGTTCCTCTATCCTTTTCTCCATCTCCCTTTTCTCCCTTCTCCATCTCTCCTCCCCCTCCTTAATCTGCCTCCTCAGTTCCTCTATCTCTCCTCTACCCGTCTCCTTCATTTCCTTTATCTCTCCCTTTAGTCCACCTACCTGCCTCACCACCGTCTCCATCATGCTCTTAACCCCATCCCTGAACTCTTCCCTCATCTCTCTCATCTCTTTTCTCCATTCCCACTCCTCCTCCTCCCCTCCTTCCTTCTTCCCTGCTCCTTTCCCCGGCGACCTCTGTAGCCTTTTTGAGGGCTTAAAAATCGCCTCCGCTCCCTTCCTCTCCTCCCCTTTGATTTCTCCCGGGCTCTCCCTTTTCCTTTTCATCGCCTCTTCCCATGCCGCGTCACCCCGCCCTCTCTCGGTTTCTTCCGCCATTCCCTCCTCTCTACTTTACCGACCCTAGCCGCTCTCCCTCTTCCACTAGATGTCACTCTTTCTCTTCCTCTCCACCTCACCACCTTCCCGCCTTCCAGCCACGTTCTTCCCTAACCTCTTCCCTGACCCACACTTTCTCCCTTCCCTTTCTTCGCTCCTACACTCCCGTCTTTGCCACCCACACTCACCCTCCTCCCTCTTCCCTTCCTTTACCCTCCTATACCTTCTTACACCCACCTTCTTCCTACTTCTCCACTATTCTCACTTTTCCACTCGCTCAGTCACTCTCCACCACTCTCTCTTTCGCACCGGAAACGGAAGTCCTAGTGGCTTGGTGTAAAACCCAGAAACTTGCACTGTCGGCACTGAAGAGCGAGATGATCCTTATTAAGGGTCATCTCGATTTGAATAGACCACCCGTGATACAGATTGAAGGGAAAAGTGTGGCGATGAAGAGGACCATGCGGTACCTCGGCGTCCACTTTAGCACCAGACTTGGCATGGCTGCTCATGTCAGTCATATAGGAGAGAAGTGCGTCAAAGCGTTTAATAGTTTGGCTAGATTAGCCAAAGCAAATTGGGGCCTGAACTGTAGGACTCTTGCAGCATTGTATAGAGGACTATATGTTCCAGTGGCCACTTATGCTAGTGCGGGCTGGGCCGACCTGCTGACCAATAGTAACAAGAATGCCTTGTTAAGAGGTCAGCGGCAGGTCTTGCTCCGGAACGCCAAGGCTTACCGAACGGTATCAACCGACGCTATCCCCGTGATAGCGGGAGTTCTGCCGATCGACTTGGCGATCATCGAACGATCGTACATATACATGGCTTCGAAAGGATCGGACTTCGAATTCGAAGGCTATGTTTTCCGTCAAAGTGAGGTCGATCGCGAGATCGTAACCCTTGGAGAGGTGAAAGTCTCGATAAGGGGGAAGATCTTGCGGCTGTGGCAGTTCCGTTGGGAACAGTCATTGAAGGGCAGAACTACGTTCGCCTTCTTTGGCGATGTCACAGATAGACTCGCCAGCCGGTGGATTACGTTGGACCACTATACGACCCAATTCCTTAGCGGCCACGGAGACTTCCGTGGCAAGCTGATGGAACGGGCTCTGGTAGAGAGCGGCGAGTGTGAGTGTGGGGTGTTGGAGACATCATCCCACCTCCTCTTCGACTGCGCCAAATACGTAGATGAAAGACAAGCCCTGATGCAGGCAGTGGACGGGGACCGGTGGCCGGTACCCGAATCCACCTTTACCTCGGAAGCTCTGCTCGGGGCTTTCAAGAAATTTGCGAAATTGGTATTGAAAGCCAGAGAGGAGGAACGGAAGGCTCGATTGCTCGAGCCTCCTCCTCCTGTATAGACCAATTGCCCCAACAGTGACATTGAACAAAATAGGAACTGATTCGCAGGAGGAGACTGATGTCTCTCGGGTGTGACGATCCCGCGAACTCTGAGTTGGTTCACCAAACCCAGCCGGTACCTCGGGGCTGGGGAGCCCCGGCTGTGCTTGCGCAGTCGTCCCCAGCAGTGGGCAAGGCTTCGAGGGGGCAGTGGCGGAGTCGCTTTGGCAAGCGTCCGCTGGATTGTAGAGAAATGGCTATTTGGGCTAGCCTGCCCGACCATCCGGCAATACTTATGCGTGCGTGGTTTCGGTAATATAGACCAGTGAGTCGAGGAAAACCGCTAGCCACCACTTCCAATAGGCATATAGAACAATTGTCGCGCATTACTGGGCGTGGGGGCCGGGCGTGTCGATGGTGACCGTGAAGTAACGCTTGGACTGTGTTAAGACCATGGCAGGTTGGGCTATGCCCGAGATTGAAAAGAGTATTGCACTCAAGATTGAATAGAGACCTAAAAGCGTGCTGCGGTTCACAAGCTTGCTTCCCACTATGTGTAAGATAGTGCGCATCTAATTGGGGATGCAGGATGACTGTGTGTTTTTTTTTTTTACACGACGTTCCAGCCTGTCTATGCACGGGTTGTAAAGCACTTTGACATCGGTATACATCGGCCCTAAAGCAGTGTCAGCAGATTTGTACCTCTAGCAACATGGAGAGTGGGGATACGCGCAAGTGTGCGTACCCTGTCGGTGAGCGCTGCGTGGAGAGAAGGACGGAACTATGCTGCGTCTCCCTTCCACCAACGACGTGTGACGTCACGTATCGTGACGACACATAAGAAGGACAGAACTATGCTCCGTCCCCTTTCAACCAATATCGCGCGTCGCGTCTTTGTTCGACATGCAGTCGTGGCGTCGCGTCTTCGTTCGACACACAGGCCGGTATAAGCTTCTCGCGGTGGTGCCAGATTTCGCATAAGGCACCGCACGTACCATTGCGTTCTTCCGGCCCGGAAAGCAAATCGGGCACCACCGCGTTGAGCAGAGCGCGATCCAGCGAAAAGTGAATCCAGGAGAGTTTGGGATTGACTCGTCGTACTCATCGCCGCTCGTCGACGCGTTGGTTTTTTCGTATGTTCGCACCCAGCCATGTTGCATTTCTTTGTCACAGAATCAATTTTTTTTTTAATTACTCATCGCACGGCAACAAACGATATTCATTTAAAAATATTTTAGTACTTACTACAGATAGTTTTTAATAATTTTGGTATAAATATACATACACCGATAATTGCGGCAGCTGTCGTACGATAACTCGATGCATAGTTTGCATTTCCGTCATAAGATGAATGTTTTCAGAATATTCAATCTTATACCGTATATAAATATTTCTAGGAGAAGTGGATTAATATTGAAATAAGGTATGTACTTTTTCGGTTTCGCACCATCTACCCTGTACAATTGAGTGTATGAAGTAAATGAAACGTCGCACTCTGTGCGTGATGTACGACGGTGGTAGGCATGAAAGAAAAAGGTATTCTAAATCCCGGCAATAATCTCAGATCCGGTGTCAATGAGAAACCGCAACTTTTATTGCCTGGCCTGCCCACGTAGCGCGGGTCGCGCTTCAATTAATGACACATTTTCGCGCCTACTTACCATCTGATCGCGTATTTCTCTAATCTCCTGGAACGATCCCCGCAGACCTACACTCGCCGTTTCAACTGATATTTACGTACATTTGTTTTAAAAGTAACAAGACGATGTGTATTACTCGTACCTATGTATATATTAGATGCTCGTTATTAACATATATGATTTCAATGCAAACCAACGAATCGTATTTCTTTCCGAAAGACTATAAATTTCTACGTGGTCTCCCACGCCACCCAGGAGGTGCCACGACGAGCGCGTTCGGTTTTTTAATGTGGACATTCGCCTATAGCCCAATCATACCACACTACATAACAACTTGTGGTGTCTAGCATAACAAAATGCGACAGATTTGTGCGAAATTTATGATTTGCACCTCTGGTGTCTAGCATAACAAAATGCGACAGATTTGTGCGAAATTTATGATTTGCACCTCTGGTGTCTAGCATCACAAAATGCGACAGATTTGTGCGAAATTTACCATTTGCACCTGTGGTGTCAAGCATAACAAAATGCGACAGATTTGTGCGAAATTTATCATTTGCACCTGTGGTGTCAAGCATAACAAAATGCGACAGATTTGTGCGAAATTTATCATTTGCACCTGTGGTGTCAAGCATCACAAAATGCGACAGATTTGTGCGAAATTTACCATTTGCAACTGTGGTGTCTAGCATCACAAAATGCGACAGATTTAATCAAGATGCGGCATAATGAAACGCAATACATATTTTAACACATTTGTGCATTACAAATGTCTTAACGTTTGTTGCGGCCGTTAATAGCGCACCTTATAAAATAAAATTTCCGTGAAACGTTTATTTTATGATTTACGTTAATATTAAAAATCAGTAGACGAGGAGGGACCAGCAGTGTGAGCAATATTTGAACATTGTCTGACTTATTTTTCTGTCGAATGTGCAGAATATAATGTTTCAGATGCCATGAGTGACAAGTGTTTGTCAGTAACTTGCAAATTTGAAGCAGTTTCCCCTCTCGCGTGCAAAGCTGATTTTATAACGCAAATAGCGTTCATATTGACGGACGACAGCTTGTTTCGTTTTTTTGTTTTTAAATCCGGTAAATAGGAGAAAATTCTTTCCGAATCAGCGTTAGAATTCGGCAACGCTCTGACTGCATGAACGAGAGACTGTAAATGGGGGTATTGATGCTTGTGTGTGAAAATCTTTTCCCACATCGCATCGAAATGTAATCGGGACAAATTGTCTTTTTCAGTTTCTGTGAATTCCTGATGTAAAGTAAACCACTCGTGTCTTAACCCATCTGTATCAAATCCGCCAAAGGTTTGTGCGACAGAGGAAACGTCATTAAATGAGCTTTCTCGGTTATTGTCGCTCAGAACCGTGTGCGGTTCAAGAACTTGTAATTTTGATAAAAATGGGTCATTGACTGGTAATCTGGTATATATATTGTGAGCAGCACTAATGTAAAACTGTAAACAATTTTGACGAATATTTGCAATAACGCTCGCGTGCCCCTCGGAAAGTAATTTGTTACAATATTCTTCGCATTCACTTCCAACATTAACATTTTCCAATAATACATGATTTTCGGATAACGAATAATCTATGTCACAAACTAATTGTTGTAAAACATCTGGTCTGAGGAACCGTCGACAAATCGTCATCAGTAAATCTAACGATTTACGTTGCAAGAATTGTACTCGAGTTTCCAGACCTTGGAAAAATATTGTAAATGAATTGAAGAAATGTAAGATATTTTGGAGAAACAGGAAATATGCTTTTACATCAGGATTTTGCATCACCAGTAGAAATTCTTGAGCACGTTTTGTTTTTTCCGTCCTAATTAAGTCGGTCAAAAAGTGCTCAATATTGTCCCAATATTCCAGGAGTCTTGTGATGCATGAATGGCGAGACAACCAACGTGTTTCGGACAGTTTCAAGATTTTACGTTTGGTTTCTTGGACACAATCGCTGAAGATAGCAGCACGTTTTGGACTACAATTTATAAAATTCCTTACGGATTTTAAAAAGTCCTCGCATTTAGCCGGAATGGTTTTACAAGCCGCGTTAGCAACTAAAGCTACGGAATGGCATGGACATGTCAATGTTAAAACATGTCGGCACTTTTCCTCTAGTTTTTTTTTAAAAGATAAATTTTTGCCCGTCATAACGCGGGCATTGTCGCATGACAAAGCAATAATATTCCCAAATGGAATTTGAAGGTAATACATTTGGTTACGGAATACTTCAAACAGTCTTTCCGCACCACAATTTTTCGCGTCAAGTTTTATTAATTTGACTAACTGCGAGTGAACGTGAAATGTTTCCGGATGAACAAACCGTACATGAAACGTCATCCATTTTGTATTAGAAATGTCTGTCGTTTCATCTATGAAAATGCTAAACTTTGTATTTCTAAGATTGTCCGCAACACGTTCCGTTTCAACTGGACACAAGACGTTGGAGATTACATTTTTACTTTTAGTCTCCCCCATACCCATTGTTTGTAGGACTACCGGATCTTTTCCAACATTTTGGAAGAATGTTAAACACCTTTTGGCAAACGCAAACGAAATATTGTTTTCGGCCATGAAGGCAGCATGCTTAATTTCCGCTCTTTTCGTTCGCGTGTTTAAATCATCGTCGTCCGTCATATGAACAGATGTGTCGGTTTCTTGTGTTTCTACATTGTACGCGTTCCCGATATGCGTCGCGGATTCTGCGTGACGATAGATTTTATCCAATCGCGCCCGCATATGTTTATTACAAATTGTGCAAATACACGATGTTTGATCGTCTAACACCTCGTGTAACCATGGTTGAAATTCGGGAATGTCCAGCCATTGCTTACAAAAAGTGCGTATTAACGGCTCTTTCGACTTCGACGTGGTAGCATCGACATTAACTGCCAACGGTTGTTTCTTTAAATTGGATATATGTCCCGCAGAATTCGCATGTCTTGAGACACTCGTACTGCACAAAAAATCTTGCTTGCATACTACGCAATTATATAAGCTAGCGTCCGACGGAACGCTGCGTATCCACGAATTGATGTTACTGTTTTGAAGCCAAGCGTCCGAAAAGCGACGTTTCATTTGTTTCACGCCTGACTCGCACAGTTCCGTACAAAATCACAAGAAACCGACAAAAATCCTTAAAATTAGTTAACCTACCATGCAAACAAACACAAACACACACAAATATTACACTTAAACTGAAATTAATAGAAAATCGAAATTCTTAATTGGCTACCACTCACGCCTGCCGCAACTCCGTCCAGCTCACGGCACATACTGGTCGTCTGTGTCATTGTTCGCTTTTCGCGCAACGCGGATTAGCAAAGGCGAGAGATAAGCAACAAAGACAGACCGTCGTTCGCTCTTTCGTACTGTTATGCCGCGTTGGGAAGGTGTGGGGTGATAGTCTCGGTATTCACTCCTCTTCTCACAAGCACAACTTAAGGTTTATTAGAAATAGCGTACAGTTTGCAAAATGAACTAAGTGATTGAGCGGAGTATCGAGCAGCGTTACGATGTTGCTTGCTCGATGGTATTTCTTAGAGTGTCGGGCCCAGATTTGGGCGTTTTCTAGGTGCTGTCTAGTGGGGGAAAAACCCTTAGCGTCGGTCACGTAGGCACGCGGTGCATATGGTGACATCACCATTGGCACAAAGCTTCGTTGTCTTGAAACTTAAGTTATTTACGCAAGATGAAGGGCTTGCCCTAACGGATAGCTATAAAAATAGTGGTGGCTTAGACCTAACACAGAAATGCTTAAATCTAGTGGTGGCTACAACCTAACAGTACATCATTTCACGAATAAGCGTAACGTTCCGACAGTGTTGCGTACACCTACGATTGTACATAAATATCTTTCCATATCCGTTCGGTGATTATTATCAAATGTTAGGTTTCAAATAGAAACTATGGCACTCTTCTCTATCCATCACCCACAGCTGTCGACAAAATTAGTATTGATAATAATTAGCATTTTCCCAACTTTTATTAACAATGATGTCCAAAGTACAACAGTTGCATACATTCCATTGGTTGCAAAACGTTTGCCGGCTTTTTCCAATAAAATTGTGAATTCTCCGTTGATTGTAAACCTATTGAAAGATAGAAGAAATTTTTCTGCGCACCCAGGAAATCATAACGTGCGGAACAGATTTACCTTTCGCTATGAAAAGTAAAATAGCCGTGCTAACAACCCGAGAGCGTGTCTCTCCAATTTCAACTCACATTACAACACGATTGTGACTTGAAGTTGCAAAACAGATTTAATCCATTTCAGTCCAACTTAATCGAAGAAGTCCTCTCAATTATTTTGCCACCAATACAAATTGTCTAACTATTACACTTGCGACGTAATTGTTGTTCACACTCAAAATAAGTGAATTGTTTTCCAAGTTTTATTTCTTGCAAACTGTGGGTGCGGGAGACCATGATACGTACAGCTAATTCCCGCAAGATATGGAAATACATGAAAACAAATATAAATTTGTCAAACACCTTCAATCTTCTTCCGTCATTACCTGCTCCGTACTCTTAACCCTTCCTAATTGCTGGTATTTAACGTATACCTGCCTCCTTTTTTAAACCGACGAATCACAACTCTATGTGCCCTTCTCCACGAAATTCAACCCCACTTGTAACCGTATTTATACGACGTTACATACGTGCACGCATGACTGTGCACCGCGCATATTCCACAAATGATGGATCGAGCCCTCAATAGAGGGACATCTTTCGCGCGCGCCGCGGTGGTTACATCGACAGAGGGACACCCCCTCTTGCATGTGTAATTGCTCCACCGCGGGTATAGAAACCCCGAATTCGCAATACAATTTTGTCTTATCTTGAGTTTAAGGACCAGCCACCCTTATTACGCAAGAACGAGACCCATCATAAATTCACTAGCCTACGTAGTATCCAAAGTCGAGGTACGTTCAGTACACTCCAAGCCGAGGGATTTGAATATTGCATTACGGTCTTTAGAAAACGTCGAAACGTCTCAGGCGAGCCTGTGTGAATAATAGGGAAATCACGAGTCAAATCTCAATTTCTGTATTAAATTCACTCAGTGTTATAAAAGGGTTAAACAAACGTTCCGTTAGTATAAATTCACGCATGCAACATCCTACAAGCTGACTCCCTTACTCGAGGAAGCACTAGTTCGAATTGACGCGCTCGTTCTTCAAGGTATTTCCAAAAAGTAGAACGTAAGACATATTTATTAGATCCACGGAGGAATAAGGTGCCTGACTAAGACACTCGACCGGTACTTAACTGTACCCCTTGCTGTCCGTCTTCGGCCTACCCGACTCCTCGCAGTGTGTTAACCTTTCGGTGGATGGTTGTGTTGCCATTGATGGCTTTGCGTAATTGCGAGCCCCCTTTGGCAGGGACTTTTTCCTCTGGAAGGCAGTTTGCGTAAATACAAAAGCACTACGAGATAGCTATCGGCAGGTAGATTGGATGCACGGCTGGCACTTGACTGTTGTCCCCCGCCGTCTGGTTAGATTCCTTCGCCGAAGTGTTCTCATAGTAAGAATTGTAAAGAATAACTTGCAGTAGAGACTTAGCTTGTATTTGACCTAAGTCCGAGTCACACATTAAATAAAAGAAACCTGTGACAACAAGGCAAAACTGATTGGTTGCACGGCTGGTACTTGGCTGTATCTCCCGCCGACCGGTCATTGTCGTCGCCGAAGTACTCACAGGCACAATATATAATTGTACACTTGCATAGACTCGTAAAGATATTAGGTCACCTCAGAGGGAATATCTTGATAGACGCCGCGTTATAGCGACTCATCGGTGAAAGCCCTCTGCCACTCCGATACGTGCACCTCACGCCAGGCTTTCCTGATTCGTGCGACGAGCAATAAACACCGTCGCGTTTTTGTTACAAAGGAACAGCTGTGTACGGCTCTTCTAGCCATAGTCTGCAGTTCCCAGACGTATACACGAGCGCCTGTGTGTGCAGTATCACTTTGTAAACATACCGAATATTCCTATAAATAGAACACGTACATTACCTCGCATATATCTCTGTGCCAGAGATCATACACACAACGCCGAATAGCAATACGTGTGGTCTGTCACACGTATCGCACTACGCAAACGATCGCGTATACATACCTTCTGTACAACGGCACTGATCTTTTACAGAATATATACTCTTTCTACCAAATACATACTGAACCTGCTTATTACACTGCCTCTTGTCGCCTAGTGGTCGAATCCACGGGCATTATCACACGTGCCCACTTAATAGGTCGTGACACCTAACTGATACTTATTTTTGATTTTTCTCGGCCATTGCCACAGGGATTCGTTACTCCTTCTGAGTGCTCATCCGCAATCGCCGAGAGATAGATTGTGACAAGTCACGGTTACAACAATTGGCGCCCAACGTGGGGCGACAAGAGCACAGGACAGGCAGCGATTCGATTAGTACTGATCGAGTCGCCGTTTATAGTAAGAGAGGTACTGACAAACAGACACACGCACGACGACTGACCATTACAGACGCCGTGTGTTGACATGCCAAAGAGACGACAAATACATCGTAGTATCGTACAAATTCCAAGATCAATGCAAACGCGAAGTACGTCAAGCATACCGAGAATGCATGCACAATCACGTTCACCACCGAGCATTCGAGTCAGTACGCCGATAAACGAACACGGTATGGAAGACGAAGCTGCATTGAGAACCTCGCAAGATCTAAGGGACGCGAGTAACGTCAACGCCGAAATGTCGCGCGAAAGATCGACACATATCGCGATGCTATCATCGACAGGAATCGTGCGAGAACTGGGGGAGAATACGATGGACCGAATCATTGACGAAGTCGCGAGGGCACACGCAAGCCCGAGCCCGGAAACAAACACCGTTCCGGAAGCCGCGATCGACCCACTGAGAGAAATAAAGCGTTTAACAAGTGAACTCGATACTGTTAAACGACGCATGAACAGCATCGAAGCATGGTGCGACCACCAGATCGACATAAAGTAGCTCGAGCGCAAGACGAAATGTCGCGGGACGTCAATGACTTTAAACAAGACTTCCGCGACGTTTTCAAAAATTTAGACGCCTGAATCGACAGTCTAGTGCGCATACAGAAAGAGCAAGAGGCAATGGTACGACGAGCATTAGATCAGCTCGTCGTAACCGAACGAAATGTCCGGCAGATACGCGACAGTGGAATGGGTACAAACGAACAACCGTACCAATTAAGACGACAACGACACTTAACTACGGCAGACCAATCTCTACTGACAACGGGGGAGCCGCGCCAAGATGTACGACGGAATATGCACGATCAAGACCCGCGTGACGAGCAGACGGTGCCAAGACAATACGCAATAAGACCGACGCTACCGACATTTGAGGGAAAGTCTGACGAAAAACCGTCTCGTTTTATCCGAGACATGCAGACATTCGTGGAGGCTACAAGAACAGCCGACGGAGACCTTAATTTTGTCCTGAGTCAAGCATTAAAGGGCATTGCAGGCGAGTGGTGGGACGTCATGTCCACTCGTATCAACTCATGGGCGTCGTTCGTTGAGCATTTTAAGGCGCGATTTTGGAGCGCAGCGGTACAAAGGCGCGTCAGAGGGATATTGGAAAATGGTTTTTACCGCCCGGAGGATGGTGTCTCGCGCGTCACCTACGCCATGCGTTTGGTCGGCAACGCAAGGGATCTGTCACCTCGACAGTCTGACGATCAAATCGTGCTGACCATCTCACGTCACTTTACGCAGGAGGTCGATAATTGCGTTGTCGGCCAAAACATAAACACTGTGGACGATCTGCTACTGCTCCTCGAGCGCTTCGATAACGGAGGGACCGTCAACCGACCACGAGCCAAGGAGACGAGTCTACCCATACGAGAGACGCAGTGGAGGAGGAACGTTACACCACAACCAATGACGAGCCGCATACCACCGCGACCGCCATTCCAAAACTACCCGGCGCCGAGAGGCCCTCCACAAAATCCGAGAGGCCCTCCACAGAATCCGAGAGGCCCGCCACAAGACACGAGAGGACACAATGAGCGGATGCGCTCATTGGAAACGGAGGAGGCTGACGCAAACGACCATGAGCCCACGGAGGAACCGCCGCCGGAAGTGACAACAACATCTGTCGAGGCGGAAAACGAGTAAGGAGCGCTCATCACACACGGCCCATTGACACCCCCAAGCGGCCGAAGAAGCGTTCCAAAATCGAGAATGGGGAAATCACAGTGACCCTCCCAATAAGCACGATCTTCTCTAACACAAGAGAAGAACTACTGGAAGAGCCAATCTCGAATCCACCAGCGAGAAGTACCCACAAAAGCCCTCAAATCACGGTGGAAATTGAAGGGATAAAATTGAAAGCGTTGATCGATACCGGAAGCACGATCACTGGTGTATCATTGCTATGGTACATGGAGCATCAACACCCGCTCACACAGTGTCCCACGCTACCCATCGCTAACACCTTTATAAAAGGAGCGACCGGACATAAATCGAGCCGTGTAAAGATCCAATTCTGGACAATGCTGACGATAAACGACCTGTAGATACCGACAATCATAATTGTCGTACCGGACCTGATTTGTACAGCGATCATTGGAGCTGATGTCCTGAGACAAGCGAGTGCAAACATCAACTTCGCAAGCAGCACCATGACTGTAAGTTACGGAGGCCAGACGACAACCGCGGCTCTAACATCGGAAGTCGAGGACAAAGAAATCCCCACACTAACAATCCGTCACACACCGCTGCCTCCCAAAAACGAGATCGAAGAGGTACTGGACAGCCTCACCGACGCGAGCCACTGCGATAACGAACAGCGAGAAGAGCTGAAGGTGATCATACGCCAGCACCCTCGTCTGTGGAGAGACGAGATAGGGCGAATAACGGGTTACGAACATACCCTACGCGTAAATGAGGAAATGCCCTACTTCTCACGGACATACCCAATACCGCTAAAATATCTCGACGCAGCCGACGCCGAAATAAAGCGGATGCTTAAGAACGGCATTATACAAACGAGCACTAGTCCATATGTGAATCCGGTCGTGCCTGTGCAAAAAAAGGATGGAACGATCCGCCTATGCCTGGACGCCCGTCGACTGAATACATTCATACAAGACGACTACGAAATGTCAGAAGCTGCTGACGTCATCTTTCAGCAGCTCAAAGGAGCGCATTTCATGACTAGCCTCGATCTGTCCAGTAGTTTCTGGCAGGTCCCCTTGACGGAGGAGTCAATGAAATATACGGCTTTCTTGTATCGAGGACAGTGTTATGAGTACCGAGTGACACCTTTCGGACTCAAAACGAGTAGTGCGAGCCTCGTACGAGCTATGCGACAGGTTCTAAAAGGAATGCAGGGATTTGTCGTAACCTTCATCGACGACATACTATGTTTCTCCGAAACATATGAGGAACATAAGGAACACCTGCGACTCCTTCTTACACGTCTCGAGGAACACGGCGCTACAATAAACTTGAAGAAATGTAAATTCCTAAGATCGGAAATTCGTTTCCTGGGACATATCCTCAATGAGAAGGCACTCACACAGGATCCTGAGAAATTACATGCGATAAAGAACTTCCCAGCGCCAAGGAACCTTAAGCAGCTAAGGGGATTTTTAGGACTTGTCAACTATTATAGTAAGTTCACAAGCAGACATGCAGAACTATCGGTTCCACTGCTTGCCTTGCTTAAAAAGAACACAAAGTGGAGATGGGACGAACAAGAACAACGAGCGTTCGATGCCCTAAAAAAGACCTTCTGCAAGGAAGTTGTGTTGCAGTACACGTGTGTAGAGAAGCCTTTCTTCCTGACCACGGATGCCAGTTTCACGGCAATCGGCGCCGTCTTAGAACAAGAGGACTCCACGAACATCCGACGTCCTATAACCTTCGCGAGTCGTACGCTAAAGGGACCCGAATTGTCGTATTCAGCAACCGAAAAGGAGTTGCTAGCGATCGTGTGGGCTATGCAAAAATTCCGGTCATATCTAGCGGGCAGTAAGGTCATGTTACTGACTGATCATAAGGCTTTGACGTTTTTAAACGAAAGCCGACTGGGAAACCAACGATTAACCCGCTGGACATTGAGCCTACAGGACTACGACATTAACATCAAGCACATTGCGGGAAAGGACAACCTGTTCGCCGACGCCTTAAGTCGTACTCCAACGTCAGACACGACTACCACCGAGAAACGCGACACATATATACCGATCTGCACTACGCTAATGCAAGAACTGACAGCCGACTTAAAATTCCGCCTTGAACACATAGCCGACGAACAAAAAAAAGACGCGACGCTCGCTGCTGTGTTGACAGCACGAAATCTATCCGCGCCGTCGAAGTATGAGATCGTCGACAATATCGTGCACATTAGATCTAAAGGAGGCATGCTACGCATAGTGTTACCGGTGCATATGTATCATGACTTAATCCGAGAGGTGCACGAAGCATATGCACATGTCGGAGGCGACAAAACCTCCGCGATCATCGGCGAAAGTTTCCACATAAAGAAACTCGACAAACTCACATGTCAAATTGTCGCGACCTGTGACGTATGCCAGCGCGTAAAAATCAACACGCATCCCGAGCACGTACCAATGGGAACTATAATCGCGAAAGAGCCTCTCGACACGCTCTCAATCGACTTTTACGGCCCACTACCGAGGTCTACAGGTGGAGTACAACATGTACTAGTGATAAAAGACGTCTTCACGAAGTTAGTAAAACTGTATCCGGTGAAGCGTGCGACCGCGTTCATAACCGTGAAGAAATTACTACAACACTTTATTCCGGAGTTCGGTGTACCAAAACGGATAATCACGGATCACGGGACGCAATTTACGTCTGAGCGATGGAAGACCGCGATGAATGAATATGATATTCGACATATCTATTCCTCAGTACGGCACCCCCAAAGTAACCCGGTCGAACGTACAAATCGCGAAATCGGCCGGATATTGCGTACAGTGGTGCGCGATTCTCACACTTCATGGGCGAAGTGGACAAACGTCATCGAAACGGCATGCAACGAGGTCACCCACGACACCACTGGCTTCACTCCTCACGAGCTGATGTGGGGTGATCTGCCACAACGCCCATGGACGGGGTGGTATCCACAATTAAGGCCACCAAATGACGACAACCTGACCGACCAACGCCTCCGCCTCGCTTTCCATCGTCTTTCGAGAAGGGCCGAACAACGTCTACGAAAGGCAAACGAGGGGAAGACGGCAGCCACTTTCGATATTGGGGAGGAGGTCCTCTTGAAAACCAACCCAATGTCAAGTGCAGCCGACAATAAAATCGCCAAGTTTTTCCATCTGTATGACGGTCCGTACCGAGTGGTCGCTCGGAAGGGGCTCACAACATACGTTCTTGGCGAAATCAACACCGACCAAAGGAAGGGCACCTATCACGCGTCATCGCTACGACGATACCGAATACCCACCCTCGGATAGGGAAAATTCCATGGGTACCCCTTCTCAGAAACATCACACGAGATGGTCTACGCGCCCCGATGAGCCGCTCACACCAGTCAGACGTACACTGAAACCCGTACGAAATGCATACCACACGCACCGTTAGTACGCAATCCCAGCCGCAATGGATGCGAATCACGCGTGCCACGCAAACAGGGATGTCTCTCTTGCACGACGAGATAATCTCACCACCTCAGAGATGTCTGAGACCCGGTATCTGGAGGTCAAACGGAGTGCCTCACTATCAAAGGGGCACCGGCACCCAGACGACTATACGTGCTGCGAGTGTCACGACTCAGACCACCAGAGCTGACACCGCACTACCTTCGTTGTCCACCATCACGACGCCCACCACATCTACTCGGAAGAGACGAGCGCGTACACCCAGTCCACCCCTGTCTGCACTAAAAAGGCGCCGATCATCCGACTTCTTTGACATCAAGGCCCGAACACCACCACCTGGATGGAGATACCGTGCGACCATTGACACGATGCAGTATCCCAACCTACCGTTGGAGTTGCCGGACCTATCAAGGGATGACCCGATACTACGCATGCCGTCCGACATACGACCAAGGAAGGTGCAACCTCCCTCCCGAACAGGTGCAGTGTAGTGCGCGTAGAACGGAAGTCTCGTAATGAGCAGAATGAACGAACGCATGTATGCAAGTATGAAATTTTTGTTAAAACTGGCGAAATCGATGTATAATTTCTCCGGCTAGCCAACGGATTTCGCGTACAGCACAAAAGTCTCAGAACCTTATTATTTCAAACGGCTGAGGAAAACGGTAAGGGCCACCTCAGCCATTCGCGGATACGTCGTCACATACGCCGCGAAGAATTTTAATTTTGTCATATCTCGTTCTGTTGCCATGTAGAGGGCAAATTATTTTCAGTAGTCTATGTACGGCCACGAGACTTTTCGACAAGGCTCACGAGCGAAGGGCATAAAATTAACATCTCTCGTTCACGGTGACAAGATTTGCGAAATCGTCATAAAAACAACACGACGTTTCGAAATCTAAGAGGGGGGGGCCATGTAACCGTATTTATACGACGTTACATACGTGCACGCATGACTGTGCACCGCGCATATTCCACAAATGATGGATCGAGCCCTCAATAGAGGGACATCTTTCGCGCGCGCCGCGGTGGTTACATCGACAGAGGGACACCCCCTCTCGCATGTGTAATTGCTCCACCGCGGGTATAGAAACCCCGAATTCGCAATACAATTTTGTCTTATCTTGAGTTTAAGGACCAGCCACCCTTATTACGCAAGAACGAGACCCATCATAAATTCACTAGCCTACCTAGTATCCAAAGTCGAGGTACGTTCAGTACACTCCAAGCCGAGGGATTTGAATATTGCATTACGGTCTTTAGAAAACGTCGAAACGTCTCAGGCGAGCCTGTGTGAATAATAGGGGAATCACGAGTCAAATCTCAATTTCTGTATTAAATTCACTCAGTGTTATAAAAGGGTTAAACAAACGTTCCGTTAGTATAAATTCACGCATGCAACATCCTACAAGCTGACTCCCTTACTCGAGGAAGCACTAGTTCGAATTGACGCGCTCGTTCTTCAAGGTATTTCCAAAAAGTAGAACGTAAGACATATTTATTAGATCCGCGGAGGAATAAGGTGCCTGACTAAGACACTCGACCGGTACTTAACTGTACCCCTTGCTGTCCGTCTTCGGCCTACCCGACTCCTCGCAGTGTGTTAACCTTTCGGTGGATGGTTGTGTTGCCATTGATGGCTTTGCGTAATTGCGAGCCCCCTTTGGCAGGGACTTTTTCCTCTGGAAGGCAGTTTGCGTAAATACAAAAGCACTACGAGATAGCTATCGGCAGGTAGATTGGATGCACGGCTGGCACTTGACTGTTGTCCCCCGCCGTCTGGTTAGATTCCTTCGCCGAAGTGTTCTCATAGTAAGAATTGTAAAGAATAACTTGCAGTAGAGACTTAGCTTGTATTTGACCTAAGTCCGAGTCACACATTAAATAAAAGAAACCTGTGACAACAAGGCAAAACTGATTGGTTGCACGGCTGGTACTTGGCTGTATCTCCCGCCGACCGGTCATTGTCGTCGCCGAAGTACTCACAGGCACAATATATAATTGTACACTTGCATAGACTCGTAAAGATATTAGGTCACCTCAGAGGGAATATCTTGATAGACGCCGCGTTATAGCGACTCATCGGTGAAAGCCCTCTGCCACTCCGATACGTGCACCTCACGCCAGGCTTTCCTGATTCGTGCGACGAGCAATAAACACCGTCGCGTTTTTGTTACAAAGGAACAGCTGTGTACGGCTCTTCTAGCCATAGTCTGCAGTTCCCAGACGTATACACGAGCGCCTGTGTGTGCAGTATCACTTTGTAAACATACCGAATATTCCTATACATAGAACACGTACATTACCTCGCATATATCTCTGTGCCAGAGATCATACACACAACGCCGAATAGCAATACGTGTGGTCTGTCACACGTATCGCACTACGCAAACGATCGCGTATACATACCTTCTGTACAACGGCACTGATCTTTTACAGAATATATACTCTTTCTACCAAATACATACTGAACCTGCTTATTACACTGCCTCTTGTCGCCTAGTGGTCGAATCCACGGGCATTATCACACGTGCCCACTTAATAGGTCGTGACACCTAACTGATACTTATTTTTGATTTTTCTCGGCCATTGCCACAGGGATTCGTTACTCCTTCTGAGTGCTCATCCGCAATCGCCGAGAGATAGATTGTGACAAGTCACGGTTACACACTTTTACTACCGCATAGGACATTTACGCATTTGTGCAAAAATGTGAGTCAGTTCTCAAGTGTCATTTGAAGTGAATTAACATGGATATGGATATGGAGACAACTTCGTCTCGTAAGTATTGTGAAGATATTATACATTCTACGTCATTTTTACATTACGTAGCGCTGTTGGTAAAACAAATGTACATTCCCCATTAAATTTGCACACGCAACGGAATCTCATTTATGTGTCAGTTTCTTTTTGGCAGAAAATAATGAATATGTTCTCTTTGTAGAAGTTCAGCCGATAGCTGCGCCGGTGTTGCAGGAGAAGGTGGTAGACCAGGCGGAGGTGCCAATAAAAGAGGTGCAACAGCCGGAAGTGCCAGTAAAAAATGTGCAGCAGCCGGAGCCGCAGCAGCCGGAGCCGCAGCAGCCGGGGCTGCAGGGAAAAGAGCCCCCTATGTGTGCCAACTGCAAAAACTGCAAGCAGTTGCAGTCAACCAAACAAAGTGAGTGCATAATTCTAACATGTTGTAGTACAACGTTGATCATATACAGTAGGCTTCTGTATAATGCGGTTGATACGTCACGCGCTATACAAATTCGCGTTGTACGAAGTCGTGTAACACGGGAGCCTATTGTATCCATATATCCCAGTCCATGGATGCGTGGACCATACGTCACACTGTAAGTTCACTACTCATTGAAATGTACGTTTATGTTGCAGAAAAAAAACGGAAACAGGGCGGCAAGAGTAGAGCGCGCTGGTACGCGCGGCGCGGGGGAAGAGGTGGCGGCGGGGGTGCCGAGCATTGGGGTGGCGACCGAGGTGCCAACCAACCGCTGGTGATACACCAGTATTACGGGTGTAATTAAATTTTAATAAACACAACTCGAAACCAATACAAATGTTTTTCAATCATTACAGTAGTCGCGTATCTTTCCCGTCACACCGCACATTCGCGCATCACCGCTGAATATCTTTATATATATCCATTCACCACCGTCAGTACATAAATTTGTTAACATCTCGTATAATAGGGCTATAGGCGAAGGTCCACATTAAAAAACCGAACGCGCTCGTCGTGGCACCTCCTGGGTGGCGTGGAAGACCACGTAGAAATTTATAGTCTTTCGGAAAGAAATACGATTCGTTGGTTTGCATTGAAGTCATATATGTTAATAACGAGCATCTAATATATACATAGGTACAAGTAATACACATCGTCTTGTTACTTTTAAAACAAATGTAGGTAAATATTAGTTGAAACGGCGAGTGTAGGTCTGCGGGGATCGTTCCAGGAGATTAGAGAAATACGCGATCAGATGGTAAGTACGCGCGAAAAGGTGTCATTAATTGAAGCGCGACCCGCGCTACGTGGGCAGGCCAGGCAATAAAAGTTGCGGTTTCTCATTGACACCGGATCTGAGATTATTGCCGGGATTTAGAATACCTTTTTCTTTCATGCCTACCACCGTCGTATATCACGCACAGAGTGCGACGTTTCATTTACTTCATACACTCAATTGTACAGGGTAGATGGTGCGAAACCGAAAAAGTACATACCTTATTTCAATATTAATCCACTTCTCCTAGAAATATTTATATACGGTATAAGATTGAATATTCTAAAAACATTCATCTTATGACGGAAATGCAAACTATGCATCGAGTTATCGTACGACAGCTGCCGCAATTATCGGTGTATGTATATTTATACCAAAATTATTAAAAACTATCTGTAGTAAGTACTAAAATATTTTTAAATGAATATCGTTTGTTACCGTGCGATGAGTAATTAAAAAAAAAATTGATTCTGTGACAAAAAAATGCAACATGGCTGGGTGCGAACATACGAAAAAACCAACGCGTCGACGAGCGGCGATGAGTACGACGAGTCAATCCCAGACTCTCCTGGATTCACTTTTCGCTGGATCGCGCTCTGCTCAACGCGGTGGTGCCCGATTTGCCTTCCGGGCCGGAAGAACGCAATGGTACGTGCGGTGCCTTATGCGAAATCTGGCACCACCGCGAGAAGCTTATACCGGCCTGTGTGTCGAACGAAGACGCGACGCCGCGACTGCATGTCGAACAAAGACGCGACGCGCGATATTGGTTGAAAGGGGACGGAGCATAGTTCTGTCCTTCTTATGTGTCGTCACGCGTCGTTGGTGGAAGGGAGACGCAGCATAGTTCCGTCTTCTCTCCACGCAGCGCTCACAGACAGGGTACCCACACTTGCGCGTATCCCCACTCTCCATGTTGCCCATGTTGCTAGAGGTACAAATCTGCTGACACTGATGGAGACATCTGATTGCGAGAAAGGGCGCGGACGTTGTGCCGTACGTTACGGTATTCAATTGAAAAACCTCAGTTGGTTTATCTGGAGAGTCGCGCCAAATAATCTTTTGGTAACACCGATCTTCCGAATCTAGACGAATCTGCCTATACATTTTCTCTATATCGGCAGTTAATGCGAAGGCATGCGAACGAAAACGTACAATAATAGAAAATAAGTCCTCCTGAATAACGGGACCGTTCATAAGGGCATTGTTCAAAGATATGCCGGTGGAGGTCTCAGCTGATGCATCAAATACGACCCGCAATTTAGTCGTGTGGCTAGCATTCTTAAATACGGCATGATGCGGTAAATAGTAACCCTCATTGGGTTCGTCAATATCTGTAATATTTGTCATGTGACCTAGGTGCTCATACTCCCGTAGAAACAGAGTGTATTGTGACCGTAATTCCACATCCTTACTAAGTTTTCTCTCTAATGAATAAAAACGTTTCATCGCCATACTATATGAATTCCCGAGCATCGATTTCTTATCCGTAAATGGAAGTTTCACAATGTATCTGCCGCTCTCGGTACGACGCGTAGTGTATTGAAATGACGCTCACACGCAGTTTCTTCGTCCGATTTAAATGTGCGACTGGGACCGTCATCGATATCCCAAAATTTCACCAATTGTTTATCTAAGGCCGTGCTAGTCAACAGACATGTTCCGTTAGAATCTGCGATTGCCTCTACCTCACCAGTTACCACCCAACCCAATTTGGTTTTTTGTAGAACAATATTATCATCAGCTAGCCGAATTTGACCAATGCCTAATAATTTGAAGAAAAGTTTATTACCCAACAATATATCTATTTGACCAGACCTTTCGAAATGCGGATCGGCGAGCTTCACGTTACGAGGAATTTTTAGTTGCTTGCGATCTATTTGTTGGGATGGCAACACGTCAGTAATTTTTGGAATCGCTATTAACGGTATTGTAGTTTCAAACTGATCGTGTCTCGATTTAATTTGTGCATTTATTGAATAACTAGATTGTGAGGTTGACCTTCCTAATCCTGATATTGTCAATGGCGAATGATTTTTCGCGAGACCTAAAACTTCGGCCAATTCCTCTAAAATAAAATGCTTCTGCGACCCACTGTCGAGAAGTGCACGGCAACGATATTCTTTATTATTTTTATCAATTATGATGATCTCCGCGGTCCCTAAAAGCACCTCGGAATGTCGTGACAAAGCTTTGCAACACACCGTCAAAGCCTGAGTGACTTCCGGCTTAACCTTTTCTATTTCTGTCGCCGCGACGGTTGGATGCGCAGTAGACTGTTGTACTGCATTGTTTGTAAAATGTAACATAATATGATGCTTGCGCTGGCACTTTCGGCAACTGCTCATGGTACATTGATGTACACTGTGGGATGAACGTAAGCAATTTATACATAGTTGCTCGCGCTTCGCGATGTCAAACCGTTCACGCGGAGACGCGTCTCTAAATTGAGAACAGCCGAATATTGCATGATTGCCCTTACACGAAGGACACACCAAAGGGGGACGAACACCTACAAATGACTACGTTTTCGGCTGACTGCGCGTAATGCGCTTAACCTGTCTCGAATAATCACTATTTGAAGTACTGACAGACTGCGATTCACCTGTGCCGTCGTCATCACAACGCGAGAATTTTTGCAAAAAAGTTAAAAACTCTAACCGTAGGGTGCTTGTCATCTTCCAACGTTCGTTCCCATGCTCTACGTGTAGCTTTGTCCAATTTCCGCGTCAATATATATACGAGAATCGTGTCCCAATGATGGACCGGCTCCTTCAAAGCCTTGAGCGCATTTACTCGAGTTTCGGCTTCGTCGGCTAATGCCTTTATTGCTTGAGCCGACTCGCGTGTAATTTCCGGGAAGGTCAATAGATGTTTTAAATGAGTATAGATAATCTTCCGCGGTTTGTCGCAACGTTTTTGCAATAAATCCCATGCGACTGTATAGTTTTCTTCCGTAGCCGTAAGGCTTTTGACAACCGCACTGGCGTCACCGCGTAAATAACCTTTTAACAAATGAAACTTCTGTACCGCGGGTAAGTCAACATTGTCGTGCACCAACGATTTAAACGTGTCACGAAAGCTATGCCAATCGGAAGGATTCCCATCAAACGGCGGTATCTCGATTTTCGGCATCAAATAATTGCACGAATTTCTACTACTCTCAGACACTGATGCTGAAGATGCTCCCGCGGCGCTAGTACTGCTGGGCAAAGAAGCGTTATTTAGTAATCGAATACCCTTCATTATATCGATCATGGCTGTATCATAAGCATCTTCGAACGCGATTCGCTCGTCCAATTGTGTTTCGCTCGTGTCAACAGATTCTATTTCTGTCTGCGCGGTTTGAAACGGTATATATAACGACTCCAGCTTATTCTTATACACGGTCAAGGCATCGATATCCTTCATTGCTGAGGGCAACACATTCTGAACCCTGGTTAATTGTCCTTTAATGACTCCCCGCTCTCTAATATATGATTTTACCGGCGTAGCAGTCGACATTTTATATTTTCGAAGTTGAAGGTAGGTAGGACCAGATAGATAGGACGGTGAATTTAACGAGCTTACTTGATCGTTGAGTTCTTATGCCTGGATCGTGAACCGTTGCGTGCGACGAAGATGCAATCTCTTCTGTCGTAGATGACTGTAGTAGCCTCTACGATGTTGTATAGCTGCAGGTCGAAGATGCAATATCCTCTGCCGTCGGTGACTGCACTAGCCTCCTCGGCACGATGTAGCTTCAGAGTGAAGATGCAATATCCTCTGCCGTCGGTGACTGCACTAGCCTCCTCGGCACGATGTAGCTGCAGAGTGACGATGCAATATCTTCCGCCGTCGATGACTGCAATAGCCTCGGCGCAATGGAACTGTAGACCGAAGATGCAGTATCTTCTGCCGTCGATGACTGCAATAGCCTCGACGTAATGGAACTGCAGACCGAAGACGCAATATCTTCGGCTATCGATGACTGCAATAGTCTCGACACGATAGAACTGCGGCTAAAGATGCACTATCTCTGCCGTCGACGACTGTAATAGCCTCGTTATACAAAACTGTATTTAGCCGCAATGGCGGGTTGTTGCCTCAAAGCCTTCCTGTCCGTCAGTTGTCCGGCGGCAGATTCCATACGGCTTCATCGAATGCAAGAAAATTGCCGAGTCCTCGTGTTCCGTGGATTTCGGGCAATCCGAAGAATCCGGCTCGAAGGACCAATTTGATGTTACGCCTTGCGTAGTTTTAATATGGATTACGCAGAGGGCGACGCGGAACCTTTTCCGTAACGCTTGCCACGTGGAATATCGTTTCCGCGGTCACACGCCAACTTAATATAGCGTGATTAATTAAGGAGGAACACTTGTTAACCTAGCAATTTCTATCTTCACTTTAATTAAATCAAAGAATCAATACGTAATTTACAATCAGAAAGAATAATGCGCGTGTACAGTGACGTACGCATTTCGCCTGATTTACATCTTTCACGAGACTGGAAAGAACTGCCGCTCGGTCGCTTGCCGGCACGCACGTGAGATCGCATCCCCACTCAAGCTGTCCTTTAACGACCGATGATTGGCCACGAAAAATGTCGGAGGAACAAATGTAGGCAGAGCAGATAGTACACAGTGAGAAAAATTAAGAAGACAGACAGTATACGGATCGAGAACCAACAAAAGAAGCGTGCATGACGACTAAAAATAACATCGATATAGGAAGATTACATTAACCGGACTATTGTTCAGCGAGCGTGCAGCGATTAAGGCGCAAAAGAAAAAATACAGATCACGGTGATCTCTAACAGATGGAAAGGAACGGGTTACAGATTCGGATTTAGAGCATTAAAATCTATAAGAATCACCTAACAGATATTGCGAAGTATGAAAAAATGTTGCACTGGCAAGGAAAGAAATTGCGAGATATGTAATATCACATCTCTTTCGTTTTTCTTTGTTTTTTATATACGAAAATACTAGTGCAACTATAGTTACATAATATTAAAAAAGCAAAATAATGGCAAATGATCGTTTAGGTACTGGGCAAGACATAACTTATGCTTAGAGGAGATTTTACCCATTGTAACATTTACAATGGTTTGAACAAATTTTATTTATTTTTACGACAACATAATTATGATTTTTACATAAAATGGGATGCATAAAATCATTTCGTACAGAAACTTTACAACTACGCTACAATTTCACGTAATAGAACCTTACCCCTGCCATCTCCTGCACAGGAAAATCATGTAGAAATAGATATTCTTCTCTATGTGAGGAGATTGCGGGTTCAGGTTTTACTAAGTCGTCTACTTTCGGTATTAATATTTTTTAAATTTGAATTGCCCGGCTACGCTTACAGATTACTACGCGAACGGTGCTATGTTGTCCGCCAGTGTTACTTTCGACATTATACATTGTATACATTTGGTAGTAGCCCTTATGTGCGTATCCAGTGGCGGATCCTTCTTTCCGGCGCGGGTGCCAGGGTATTTCGGGGTGTCGCGGAAGAATATTACGCGCAATTACATGTAAAATAAATATTGTGTACACCTACTAGTGATCCAGGGATGTCGCGAGCAGCTCCGAATCTCCCTTCTGGAGGACGTAGGATGTCTGTATACTGGCGGAGAGCACAGTACCCTTCCGCGTAGTAATCCGTAAGCGTGCCGCGGAAGGGCTGAGTGGTGGAATCGGAGGGCAATTTGCAAAAATATTAATAAGGAAGGTAGTCATCCTACTAAACCTTGAACCTGCAATCTCCTCACCGAGCAGAATATCTATTTCTGTATGATTTTCCTGTGCAGGAGAGGGCAGGGGTAAGGTTCTATTACGTGGAATTATAGCGTATTTGTAAAGTTCTTGTACGAAATGATTTTATACATCCCATTTTATGTAAAAATCACAATTATGTCAGCGTAAAAATAAATAAAATTTGTTCAAACCATTGTAAATGTTACAAACGGATAAAATCTCCTCTAAGCATGAGTAAGTTATGTCTTACCCACTACCTAAACGATCATTTACCATTATTTTGCTTTTTTAACATTATGTAACTATAGTTGGACTAGTAGTTTCGTATATAAAAACAGAGAAAACCGAAAGAGATGTGATATTACATATTTCGCACAATTCTTTCACTTGCCAGTGCAACATTTTTTCATACTTCGCAATATCTGTTAGGTGATTCTTATAGATTTTGATGCTCTAAATCCGAATCTGTAACCCGTTTCTTTCCATCACCCTCAGTTTTTGAAAAAATGAATTTTGAAAATAAACCAATTTTTTTCAACTTTGAACAATAATACTGTCGAAACTATAAATGATAGACAGATTCTATTAGTCGGAAAAAATTCAGCAGACAATTCTGCATAAATTGGCATGAATCGTTTTTGCAATATCAGTTTACAATGATGTTTAAATAATAGTTGAATTGGACAAGACACGTTTTGCGCGCATGTTTTGGGAGACTATTTTCAAATTTTTGTAAAAATGATGGGTCTAGGGTGAATTCCAATCACGCTGAGCGATAAAACAGACATTTTTTTATGAACATCCATCATCAGACTATGCGAAATACGTTTTGGCTTCGCACAGGAAAATGTTAAAAATACTCGTGCGTGTCACGCAACGTGCGCAGGGGACATGGCGCGCGTGTGAGCGGCGCTCGGCTGCTCGGGCCACTCCGCGGCGGAGCGCGGTCAATACGATAAGGTCGGAGAACCACTGCGCTGGTTGCGTGACACGCACGACTATTTCGTTTTCCTGTGGGAAGCCAAAACGTATTTCGCAAAATCTGACGATGGATCTCCATAGAAAAATGTCTGCTCTATCGCTCAGTGTAATTGGAATTCGCCCTAGACGCACCATTTTGACGATAATTTGAGAAAAGTGTCCCAAAATAGGCGCGTAAAACGTGTCTTGCCCAATTCAACTATTATTTAAACATCTTTGTAAATTGATATCGCCAAAACGATTCATACCAATTTATGCAGAAATGTCTACTGAATTTTTTGCGACTAATAGAATCAGTCTATCTTTCCTAGTTTCAACGGAATTGTTGTTCAAAGTTGAAAAAAGGTGTTTTTTTTTCAAAATTCATTTCTCAAAAACTGAGGGTGATGGAAAGGAACGGGTTGCAGATTCGGTTTTAGAGCATCGAAATCTATAAGAATCACCCAACAGATGTCACGAAGCAGAATACGTGTTGGACGGTGTTATGTGCCCTGCGGACTCTGCGTGACGCCAGATTTTATCCACTCTCCGCGATATATGTTTACTGTCTGGCACCTCGCGTAACCATGGTTGAAATTCTGTTTCTTCTAACCATTGTTTCCGAAAAGTGCGGGTCACCGGACAATTCAACTGCGACGTTGTAACATCGTGATTTATTACGGATTCGCGATTTTTCAGATTGGATAAGTGTCCCGGAGAATTCGCATGTTTCGAAATACGCATATTGCAGGAATAATTTTTTTTACAAAATGCGCAATGAAAAGATGTTTCGTCTAACGGGACACTGCGTAACCACGAACTGTACTTTGAGTCCCGAAGCCAAGCTTCTGAAAAGCTTTGCTTCGGTTTTTTTGAGGGTTTTTCGCACATTGGATTTTTATAGAGTGACAAAGAAACCAACAAAAATACTTAAAATGTAAACTTACCACTACACATTCACACACACACAAACACACACTTAAATAAAATGAAATTATTAACAAAAATACAAAAACTTGTGCTACGCTAGCGTCCGCAGATTGGCCAGCCACTTCACGTGAAATACTGTGATGCCTATTGTCTAAGCAAATCACCGCTCATCGTGTAACGCTTGGTCAAAAGATGATCCATTATCGATTGTTGCCTCCCCCCAATCTGGGGGACGTAAGAAACATAGACAGTACGTAAACAATCGATAATCGATCATCTTTTGTCCATCAAGGAGAGGACGATGCAACACATGCACATTGACGCGTATACGTCGTACATGTGTATGCCTATGCGTGCGCGCGTGCGTGCGTGCGTGCGTGCGTGCGTGTGTGCGTGCGTGCGTGTGTGTGTGTGTGGCTGTGTGTGTGTCATGCCGACAGCAGCGATCGAACTTCGGTCGCCGATCGCGGAACGAGCAGTTTCGTGTTTGTGATTGGAAATAGAAGACGAAAAAAGTGACAAAATGCAATCCGTCGATATTGATATATGTTTCCCTCCTAAGTAATACATATATATATATATAAAATAAATGAGATTGATGTGTGAGTTTGTCTTTTGCGCAAATTAAATAATATATTCTATTTGCAGAACTGCAGCGCTTGCAACTAGCGGAAACGCCGGCTAGCTGCAATGCGCAGGCACCCGCGCAATTGGCGGGTGTCGCGGCTCAAGGAGGAGCCGTGGAGGTGGCCAGGGTGGCGAAGGCAACGCCGCCGGTGATAGACATCACGCAATCGCCACCACGCGCGCCGCCACCCGCACCACCCGCACCGGTAGGCGCAGGGGCTGTGGCCCACAATTGCGCCAATTGCGGCGAGCTCCTGCGGCGATTCATGGAAGAAAGTGAGTGTATTATTCAAACATATCGTAGTACATTAACAATGCTCATACATACATACATACATACATACATACATACATACATATATACTTGTATAATAGTGTGATTTCATTCGTTGCATATATTGATATATGTATGTATATTTTGCAGAGAAGAAGAAAAGAGGGGCCGGCAAGAGCCGCGCGCGGTGGTTAGGTAGCGCGCCGTTCCGGCCTTGGTGGTGGCGGCGGCGGCGGCGGTAATGGCGGCGGCGGCGGAGGTCGTGCACGAGGAACCATTCGCGGGAATAGGCGGGTCAACGTTAAAAACGTGACCAATAATTATTATTAATTTATTTATATTTATAAAATGTGTTAATTTACTTATTTTTTTATTACTTACATATATTATTTACTTACCCACTTACCTTAAACTTAATTCACTTAATTTACTTATCATTTTATTATTGAACTTAATCTTAATTTACATATTTTTACTTAAAATAAAAAACTATTAAAATGTCGCTTTTTGAAATCCATTCCTGTTTTGATACTCTCTTCTTTCTCTCGTACTTCTTCCTTGCACTTTCTCGTTCAGACATTCCTTAACCATTACTCTACTTACCGTCTCGCTTACTTTATTTTCATATTTCATCGCTGTAACTCCTGCTTAGACACCTGTTTTGCAATATATTTGCTAGACACCACATTTGACAATAACAATTGTCAGACGCCTGTTTTGCAATACATTTGCTAGACACCACATAAAATTGCTATGCGATGTGGTATAATAGGGCTACAGGCGAAGGTCCACGTTAAAAAACCGAACGCGCTAGTCGTGGCACCTCATGGGTGGCGTGGAAGACCACGTAAGAAAATGTAGTATTTTACGAACGAAATACATATATCTCGCAATGTGATACACACAATATCGTATCTATGCATCGTGTGACATGTAAACTGCTTACGCGCTAAGAAGGTTATACTTTCGAGACGCATTTCGATTATTCTCGTGATTTATGGTACCTCCTGCGATAAAGTGCGACTCGAGGACAATTCTTCTTCTTAGACTTCGTAGAAGTTATTACCACGATGTATGGCAAAAATATATCGGTGACGTTGAAATTTGGAATACTATGAGCTCCGTGAAGTGTTACTGTACTAACAATATTTGCCCCCTTGGCAGTGTCATCAGATCCGGCCTAAAACCGCATATGTGGCGACCGTGGTGGGGGAAACCGCAAGGTGTGTGCGTGCCGTGTCTGTGTGTGCGATGTGCGCGCCGCGGCACGGCGGTTGTCCGTACCGTACGGAGACAAGGAAGGTGCTATGCTTCCCGTCTCCTTTCCACCAAGGGTTGCGTACCGTGACGTCACAACCAACAAAAAGAAAGATAGTCCTATGCTCTGTCTCCTTTCCACCAACGAAGCGTCCTTATGACGTCGACGCTGCGCGCGCCCCCAGTTGCGAGAAAGACAGAACTATGCTCTCCGTCCTCTTTCCACCACGGTCGTACCCATGTGCTTCGTTTGGCATGCGACAGCGGCAACGAAATTCTCTTTCGGCTGGGCAGGCCAAAATGGTCAAAAATGCACTTTCACCGAATTTATCTTGCAATACGTCATTCGATAGGTAATTAAAAGAAATCGTGCTTTGCCAAGTTTGAGCCTTCTATCTCCATCAGACGGGTAGTTATAGGGTAAAATATAATACCGGTTTTTTGCATATTTTTCGTATTTAACGGTACGCAAAAATTCTGCAAAAAATCCTGAATATTCTGAACACGTGTATTTACGGTTGGGAATTACGAGGCCCGACTCAATTTTTCCCATCTCCTCTCTGGAGACGGGGTGTCCAGCACGAGGTCAGACTCAATATTTCCCATCTCCTCTCTGGAGACGGGGTGTCCAGCACGAGGCCCGACTCAATTTTTCCCATCTCCTCTCTGGAGACGGGGTGTCCAGCACGAGGCCCGACTCAATTATTCCCATCTCCTCTCTGGAGACGGGGTGTCCAGCACGAGGCCAGACTCAATTTTTCCCATCTCCTCTCTGGAGACGGAGTGTCCAGCACGAGGCCCGACTCAATTTTTCCCATCTCCTCTCTGGAGACGGGGTGTCCAGCACGAGGCCAGACTCAATTTTTCCCATCTCCTCTCTGGAGACGGGGTGTCCAGCACGAGGCCCGACTCAATTTTGCCCATTTCTTCTTTGGAGATGGATTGTGTAAAAAAAATAATACTATAATGGATGAAACAGCAATTATATGAAATTGCTTTAAATCCCCATAAAATACAGAGAATTTTATGGTGTGACGGCCAGCCGGGACGTGACAATGGTATTTATTATTTTTACAAATCAGTAGACGAGCCGGGAATAGCAATGTCTTCTACATGTTGTGCCACTGTGTTATTGGGACATGCAGAATATAAAGTCTCACTTGACATGAGGGACAAATGTTTGTCACTAATGTCGAGAGTTGCAGCATTTTCTCTTCTCGCCTTTAGTGCTGATTTAACAACACAAATCGCATTTACATTGACGGACGATAGATTATTTTGTTTTTTGGTTTTTAAATCTGTCAAAAGTGAAAAAATTCTTTCCGCATCAGCATTGGAATTCGGTAGGGATCTCACAGCATTAACGAGACTCTTCAAATTGGGATATTGACGAACGCGGAAAATTTGTTCCCACATTTCATCAAAACTCAATTGCGAGAAGTACTCTTTTTCTATGTCTGCAAAATCTTCATGCAAAGCAAACCATTCTATTCTTAAAGCATCTGTATCAAAGCCCCTGAAAGTTTCGGCGATAAAACAAACATCATTGAATGATGTTTCTCTGTCAATGTCTTGCAAAGTCGGGTGCGGTTCGAAAACTTTCAGCTTTGATAAAAATGCGTCATTGACGGGTAACCTTGTATAAATTTCTTCAGCGGCACTCACATAAAATTGCAAACAATTCTGGCGAACATTTGCAACTACATCAGCGTGCCCTTCTGAAAGCAATTTGTTAAGGTACTCTTCGCATTCAAACCCTAAGTTAATCTCATGTAGACATTTTTGATTATCTACATGCGAATAATCGACATTATTAATTAAATTTTGAAAAAGCTCTGGTTTGAGAAATTGTTGACAAACAATTTCCAGCAATTTCAATGATTTCGGTTACAGCAAATGAATTCTAGTTTCCAGAGCTTGGAAAAACGAAGTAAATTCATTGAAATGAAATAATATATTTTGAAGAAATAATAAGTAGGCTTTTAAATCGGGATTTTGCATGACCAGTAATAAGTGCTGTGAGCTTTTGCTTTTATCATTTGCATTTAAATATATTAAGAAATGCTCGATATTATCCCAAGCCTCTAAAAGTCTTGTGATACATAATTGGCGCGAAAGCCAACGTGTTTCGGACAGTTTCAAAATTTTATGGTTCGTTTCCTGATAACTATCAGCAAAAATAGCAGATCTCTTGGGACTGCAGTTAATAAAATTTGTTACATGCTTTACAAATTCCTCGCATTTGTCTGGAATCATCTTGCATGCAGAAGTTGCAATTAATGCAACGGAATGGCATGGGCATGTCAATGTTAAGACATTTCCACACTTTTCCTCTAGCTTTGTTTTAAATGACGAATGTATCCCTGTCATAACACGTGCATTGTCGCATGACAGGGCAATAATATTCAAAAACGGAATCTTTAATCTGTACATTTCGTTTCGAAACGTTTCGAACAATTTGTCTGCAGTACAACTTTTTGCATCAAGATGAATCAGCTTGACTAATTGGGAGGTAACATGTAAAGAGTCAGGATGAACATACCGAACATGAAACGTCATCCATTTTGTATTACAAATATCAGACGTTTCATCAATAAAAACACTAAATTTTCCATTCTGAAGAATTTCCGAAACACGTTCCGTTTCAATCGGACAGAGCACGTTAGAAACAATGTTTTTACATTTTGTCTCCCCCATACTCATTGATTGCAATACGGCATAATCTTTTCCTATCACTTGGAAAATATGTAATAATTTTGTTGCTGTCGCGAAGGAAATATTATTTCCAGCGATGAAAGCAGCGTACCGAATGTCTGCTGCTTTCTTTCGCATGTCGAAAGGTACATTTGTATCGTCCGTCGTATTTATATTCTTGTCTGTTCCTGTTTTTTCAATACATTTTTCCTTTTGTATGTGCACTGCGGATTCTGCGTGCCGATAAATGACAGACAGTTTTGCGTTCATGTGTTTCTCACAATATCTGCAAAAAGCGAGTGTCGTGTCCTCCGATACTTCGCATAGCCATGGTTGAAATGTTAAATTTTCTAACCATTGCTTACGAAATGATCGTACCTCTGGACAGAGTACAACTAAATTCTGTCTTTTTATTACGACAGATGAATTTCTCTTTGCATTACTTTTGTGGCATTGAGAATCCGCATGCTTCGAAATAAACGTTTCGCATGACAAATTTTTTTTGCATATTGTGCAATGAAATAAGTAATCATTTGTTGGTACTTTGCGTACCCAAGAATTGTATCTAGTGTCGCGAAGCCAAGCTTCACAAAACTTTCGCTTATTTTTTTTTTGCAACGGCTCGCTCATTTTTATGTATATTAAAAAAGGAACAGACAAAAATGTAATTTAATATTATTATTAACTTAATACTAAAAATCAAACTAAAAAAAAGCCGCAAAATAAACCAAAAATATACAGTAAGAAGGAAAAAAAAAAGAATGTATGCAAGAGGATAAAGGAAGCAAATTACTATAGAAAAGGAAAAAAAGAGAAAAGGAGAAAGAAAAGGAAAAGGAGAAAAGCTAAAAGATTAAATCACAAGTAATTTAATATTCGTACCGCTGTGTATCCACAATCTGCACACTACACTGGACGAAAACGAACTGAAGGCAGTGTTACCGTGCGACCGTGCGTACAAAGTATGGTGCGATCTGCGTTTGTTTCTCAACGGCTTTTCGCTGTGCTACGACGTGCAAGCGGGACGCCTCACTTTCAATGAAGCTACCGGTTAAAGCGGACGCGATATGAAGAAACGTAAGTAATACATGTATCATTATACACTTCTTACATTTTCATATAATGAATGATTATATGTGGAAGCACAAAATGTGATTGTGTGTAGTAAAGTATCGCTTCTTTTCTTCCCGCAGAAGACAACCAGCAGAAAATGGTCAGCAGTGACCAGGAGGGCCATCTGTTTTACTCATACGCGGGTGGGCCCGCAGGCCGGCGGCCACCTCGACTCATGGTCTATATGCCGCACGCACCCTTCAATGATCGAGATGTTGCTCGATCAACGCGCAATAAATTGCTACCAGTCTATCGGGGTGCTGGCCCCAGCATCTTACTGGTGGAGGCGAGGCCTTTTTAAACCTCTCCCATAGTTCTGCCAACCATGGTAAGGCGAGCTGATTGAGTGCAGCTCCCACACCGGGATGTCAAGCCCTAGCCAGCTATGGCTTCACCACTGCCACGACGATTGCAACCCCGGTGCCTTAGATAATATAGTCAGTTAGTACCCAGGGTGCCGTCCCAAATGTGGGGGACCGGTGGCAGCTAAGGGCAACGCGGGTGGGACGTTCCCACACGCTACCCTACCACTACCACCGGTGGGCCCCCCACCCTGTCTACCTCCGGTCGAGTGGACCCACAGCCCAGCAGCCGATTAAGGGTCCAGTACAAGCGTATGTCAGGTCCGTGGGTACGCCAAGCCCCAAAGGTCCCCACCACCAAGGGCGGGACCCCCCTGCGGGCACCAGGAGGGCCAATTGTTCTATTATGCCTTTACCAGGTGGTGGGTAAGCAGACACCTCGACTCATTGGTCTATATCCTGCTACCACACACACGCATAGTTTGCCGGATGATCGGGCGCGGCTAGTCCAAATTAGCCAGTTCTCTACAATCCGGCGGACGCTTGCCAAAGCGACTCCGCCACTGCCCCCTCGAATCCTTGCCCACTGCTGGGGACGACTGCGCAAACACAGCACAGCCGGAGCTTCCCCAGGCCCGAGGTACCGGCTAGGTTGTGACCGTACTAATATTTTCCGCGAAGTATTTCGATTATATTTTAAGAAATCGCGGACTATTTGTCTTTTCACCGGAGTTTAGAAGGTTGCGCGATGTTTTTCTTGCCTCGCGTTCGGCTGCTCGTGTTCGTGTGTCGGCACGCTGGTAGTGGGGTCACGACCACTACCGCGGTCTCTAGTGCGTGAGCGCTCTAGGCTTCGCACCGGGGTGGCGGGTGAGAGGAGGTACGGGCAATGAACTTAGTGTTATGATTCTAACAGGTGACAAAGATGTATATTCTCCGTGTGTCAAAAGTACAGCTGTTATTCTTATGTTAACCGCTCGCTTGCGCATCGATGCGCTTTCGCTTTTACAACTCGTAATTTTTATATTTATGTGGGCTACTGCAGGTCTCCAGCTCCCTGCAGCGGTTTTAGACCGTCTACACACAAGACCTCCCCCGGTGCGTGGGCGGAAGAGACTTGGTGCTAGTCGTTTCCCAAAATAATAAGTGCTTTTCTGGAGTGAATTCCAATAACGGTCAGAGCTCCACGGCCGGTGCGTGAGCGGAAGCGAAGGTCGTGCGTACTGGTATTCAATTCTACGTCTTCGTCGCAGATACTGCAGAGCTTTGGCTAACGTGCACGTCTCCACGGCCGGTGCGTGAGCGGAGGCGGGGTCGGCGCGTGCGTTCGCTTGGCTTCTCTTATGACGGTTCGCAAAGTCCTCAGGAGAGGTGCGCTTTTCGGCATGCGCTGGAGATGAAGTCTCCGGTACGTCGCTCGTACACCGATCAGACGTGCTACAGGCATGGCGCTAATCTGGCACACAGGCCCCGATTGTTAGATTTCGTCGGCTTTTATACTAGCGGGGCGGTGTTTGCCCTCTCGAGAATATTTTCTACTGACGCACCCTATCGGGAGATGTCTAATTTGGGGTCGTTACCCCGGCCGGTGGTGGGGGGTACCTCCGCTACTGAGGCCGCTCGCATTATACTGTGTGCCGTGTACGTGTACGGTCACAAGGTTTGGTGAACCAACTCAGAGTTCGCGGGATCGTCACACCCGAGAGACCTTAGCCTCCTCCTGCGAATCAGTTCCTCTTTGCTCATTGTCATAGTTGGGGCATTTTGGTCTATACAGGAGGAGGAGGCTCGAGTAATCGAGCCTTCCGTTCCTCCTCTCTGGCTTTTAATACCAATCTCGCAAACTTCTTGAAAGCCCCAAGCAGAGCTTTCGAGGTGAACGTGGATTCGGGTACCGGCCATCGGTCCCCGACCACCGCCTGCATCAGGGCTTGTCTTTCATTTACGTATTTGGTGCAGTCGAAGAGGAGGTGGGATGATGTCTCCAACACCCCACACTCACACTCGCCGCACTCCACCAGAGCCCGTTCCTTCAGCTTGCCTCGGAAATCTCCGTGGCCGCTAAGGAACTGGGTCGCATAGTGATCCAACGTGATCCACCGGCTGGCGAATCTATCCGTGACATTGCCAAAGAAGGCGAACGTAGTTCTGCCTTTCAATGACTGTTCCCAACGGAACTGCCACAGCTGCAAGATCTTTTCCCTTATCGAGGCTTTCACCTCTCCAAGGGCCAAGTCCTCGCTATCGACCTCACTTTGGCGGAAAACATAGCCTTCGAATTCGAAGTCCGAACCTTTCGAAGCCTTGTAAATGTACGATCGTTCAACAATCGCCAAGTCGATCGGCAGAACTCCCGCTATCACGGGGATAGCGTCGGTTGATATCGTTCGGTAAGCCTTGGCGATCCGGAGCAGGACCTGCCGCTGACCTCTTAACAAGACGTTCTTGTTAGTATTGGTCAGCAGATCGGCCCAGCCCGCACTAGCATAAGTGGCCACCGGAACATATAGTCCTCTATACAAAGCTGCAAGAGTCCTACAGTCCAGGCCCCAATTTGCCTTGGCTAATCTAGCCAAACTATTAAATGCTTTGACGCACTTCTCTCCTATATGACTTACATGAGCAGCCATGCCAAGTCTAGTGCTAAAGTGCACGCCGAGGTATCTCATGGTCCTCTTCATCGCCACACTTTTCCCTTCAATCTGTATGACGGTTGGTCTGTTCAAATCGAGATGACCCTTAATAAGAATCATCTCGCTTTTCGGTGCCGACAGTGCTAGTTTCTGGGTTTTACACCAAGCCACTATAACATCTGTCACACTTTGGCCCGTACGCTCAACTTCCAACCTCGAGTCACCAAAGATGACTGCGAGGAGGTCGTCCGCGTAAGCAATAGTATTGCTGTTGGGCACTCGTTCGAGGAGCTGCAGAACCTCATCGAAGATGAGGTTCCAACAGCTCGGACCGAGAATCGATCCTTGTGGGCAACCTTTCGTTACCCGCTTTACAACCTGACCGTGATTTGAGGTAATCCTCACCTCACGGCCCGAGAAGTAATCTTGCATTAGCAAATACAGATTTGGAGGGCATGCCCGGCACTTCAAATTGTTGAAGACACTAGGCCACCAAACATTGTCAAAGGCTCCAGAGATGTCAAAAGAAAGAGCAATCGCATATTTCCCCGGACAGTTGGATGTCAAAGACCGAAATTTGACCAAGGCATCCTCGGTCGATCTCCCGGTCTTGAATCCATATTGACGACCGGAGCTATGCACCGGATCGTCAAACACCGTCCGCAATCTCTTAGCAACGAGCTTCTCTAGGACTTTACCAAGCCCGGAGAGCAGGCAAATCGGTCTATACGATTTTGCCAAGGTTTTATCTTGTCTTCGCTTTTGAGTAGGGTTCTAATCGAACCCACTTTCCAAGCAGTGGGGAATACTCCCCACCGAAGACACTCATTGTACAATTTCACCAGTGGTTCGTGAAGAATCCTCCACGAGCACTGGATAATCTCATTATCGATTAAATCGATCCCCGGGCATTTCTTGCGCTTAAGGGTCGATATCGCTACGCCTACCTCCTCCGGCAAGAAGACTGGAGTGTCTTCCGCCAAGGGTACAGACGAGGCATCGGCCCGCACCGCCACTTGCTCCGGGGTTTCGCCCTCCCGACTGTCGTCGGGGACGGGAGTATCCAACAAGGCCTTAGCCGTATCGTGCCAACCTAACGTATAGCCGTCAGCCGTCCGCAGGTTGTTGACCGCCTGCTCTACACGGAGCTTGTTAAGGGATGCCTTATAGGCAAACCCCCAAGTCTTTTCACTCTTATTACACTCTGTGCTAATGAAGTCCTTCCAGGATTTCTTCTTAGCACTTCGGATAGCGTAGGTGTATTGCCTACGCTGCTCCAGGTAACTTTGCTTCAATTGCGTTCGCTTTTCTTCGTCTCTTTCCTTTTGGAAAGCGACTCTCTTTTTATATGTCATGTATTTCAATTTTGTTATGTCCGGCGTCCACCATGGGACCGACTTAACATGCCTTGTCTTTCTTCGTATGGACGCTTCACAGGCTTTGACGATCGATTTCTCGACCGCCTTGGCGAAAAGTTCCACATCCTCGCGTCGACCGACTTCAAAGGAGGAGAGTGTACCTCTCTCATTCAATAGCGCCCGATCGAACTTCCGCCAGTCAAGAGAACTAAGTAGGAAGCGCCTTTTAAGGGGCTCCCGTTCCACCTGCACGCCTTCGGCAGGTGGCTTAGTAATCACAATCTCTATCGCATTATGGTCACTGTTCGCCCAAGATGGGCGAACCTTCCAGCCATTCATCAAGTGAACGGCCTTCTGCGTGACCATAGTAATGTCAATATTTGACTCACCAGTCGGGCCGGAGAACGTCGGAGCGTTTCCAGCCTCATTTAGGACAGTCAGGTCGTGTTGCGCTATGAAATCTTCCATAGCTTCACCGCGTTCGTCGACTGCCTCACTCCCCCAAAGGGGAGATTTGGCATTGACGTCAGCGGCAATAACGACCGGACGGTCCCGTAACACAAACAATAGCTTCTCCAACGCAGCCAAGCCGACCTCAATCTCATCAGAGAATTGAAAGTACTGGCTGACTACGTAGAGAGCGCCGAACTGGCCGGTAACCTCAGCGCAGGCACAGTGTGTGTCGCACAACTGCGAGAGCTTGACTACATTGTAGTCAGGGTTCCGGACGACGATCGCCGCCAGAGCCTGGGCTCCGTCGGGCGCGCCCGTCACCACTCTCGCAGCAAGCCCCAAGCCGGAGATTTTTCGCCGGACATTGTAAGGCTCTTGTGCGAGCAACACATCTATGTTCCTGCGCTCCATTGTCTGTCTGACTTCATCAGCAACCGCTCTGGAACGCTGCATATTTAACTGCAGCATTCTCAGTGGTTTCAGAAGTTTAGAACGATTATTGTCCATAATTC
Source organism: Priocnemis perturbator (assembly GCA_963942575.1). Lineage (NCBI taxonomy): Eukaryota > Metazoa > Arthropoda > Insecta > Hymenoptera > Pompilidae > Priocnemis > Priocnemis perturbator. The sequence goes on along the minus strand of OZ012643.1, from coordinate 12,742,662 downwards.
GTTCGACTGACAAGGTTCTCAAGTGCCATCAAGTATGATGGACACCTCTTATCCCTGGAAGGATGTTTGTGCGATTGGCCAAGCGCCTTACACGAAGGGCAAGCCGCAGGCTTATCCCTAACGTTGCACTTTGCAAAGGTATGCCCCCGTTGGGCGCAGTGACCGCAAACCTCCTCTTTTGATCGGCAGTGCTTGGCGACATGCCCGAAGGCCTGGCACTTGAAGCACCGCGTCACGGATAGATAGTCCTGCACTCGGCAGGACGACCACCCCAGGAACACGCGGCCCCCCGAGAGGAGCCTCTTTCTAATTACTGGGTCCACCTCGACGACCCAGTGTTTGATCTCCGGTTTTTTCCCCATCCTCAAACGGGGAATTATCGCCTTCTCGCACTCCTCCTTGGACAGATCCTCAAGGTTCTGCTTCCGGAGGCCCGAGAGGAGCTCCTTCTGGCTCATCGAGGAGGGAACATCGTAAATAATTACGAGCGGCCTCCTCTTGGCCGGGAGCTCCACCTTCAGGTGTGCTTCTTTTAGTTTGGCACTATCAAGGAAGACCTTTAGGTCTTCCTGGGATTTCGTCTCCACGGAAACGCCGTTCCCATGGATACGCCTGACAGCCTTGACTGCGAACCTCGTCTTGGTGGGATTCACCAAAGACAGGACCGTCTTCTTCGTTGCATCGCTGTCAGCATACATATCTTTCCCTTTGGCCGAGGGAAAGATTTTTACCACATGTACCTGTGGTTTTGGTGCTGGCGCAGCGCCTGCGCCTCCCTTCATCCTTTTTGCCATGTCGGCATAGGACAAGGGCTTTTTCTCGGTTTGAACTACCTTTCGGATAGACTCCGAGATGGCGCTCTTCACCGCTTTCTGGGCCTTGATTGCCTCTTGCGAGGCAGCCTTGGCCTTCCCTTCAGAAACTCTGTTCTTTATGTCGAGGTCCCTTGCTACCTGAGCAAGGGCCTCGACCTGCGCCATTATGAGGCCAGAAACCTCCTTGCTCACCCGATTGGATGAACTGAGGCAAATGGCCCGAATGGCGCGAACTTTGTTCGTTATTTCCGCCTGGGTAGACGGAAGCGGGTTGCCAGTCCGCGGCTTCTTTGCCCTTTTATGTTTACTGGGTTTGGGCTTCCCAGGATCCTGACACTTCTCAAGTACGACCCTCAGAGTTTTCGCCTCCGAGACCTGAGAGGCCTCGGGGGCTACTGACTCTGCGGACTTTGGTACAGAAGTCCGCGGCAGTCGTGGCTTGAGGACGGGCCTTTTCCCCACCGGGGTCCAGTCACCGTCCTTGTCAATATCTATTGCAGCCTCGCTGCACTTCCTCTTAGCGGCGACAACAGCCCGCTCACAGTCCATAGACTCGGCGGGCCCGTCGTCTTACGCTTTAGAGGACTTTGGGGCCGGTGGATCGGGGTGCACCCCAATCACTTCCGGCCCTTTTGCCTCCTCTCTACGTGCCCTAGGCACAACCTCGTCGACCCCGTCGACCACCGAAAGAACAGTATCCATAGCAAGTTCTTGTCTTCATCCAAACATGTACACCGGCCTCCACGGACCCTCAACCGGAACCCGACAGTAGCCCCGTGGTCATGGGCGCCACAGGGGGTGCCGGGTTGGTGCATAATGTTGGATATAGTCCGCTGAGTGCGGCCAACTGGGTCTCCCCAGCCTCCGCACCCCGCTTCCTCGCCCATCGGAACCCACTCGTGCGAACACGTATGGTCGTTCCAAGCCGAATGACTGGACAAAGGGCTCTTTTCTCGTCCAGCCACCCTTCTAGGTGAAGCACGGGCCAAAGACATGTGTTGGAGACGGCAGCCCGCAGGGTTGGTCCTCCTCAACGTCCAGGATCCCCTTTTCCACCGACACGGGACGCTCTGCACGGCAAACACAGAGGAGGTTTGGTCACCCAGAAGCTCACTGGGGTTACTTTCAATCCTACTTGGTTCTCCCCCTACATAAATGCAGGGGGTCCGGGCGCACCACGAGGAGGTGGGATGCGAAAGTCTTTAGGGCCGATGTATACCGATGTCAAAGTGCTTTACAACCCGTGCATAGATAGGCTGGATCGTCGTGTAAAAACACAGTCATCCTGCATCCCCAATTGGATGCGCACTATCTTACACATAGTGGGAAGCAAGCTTGTGAACCGCAGCACGCTTTTGGTCTCTATTCAATCGAGTTCAAAACTCTACTCACTCTCGGGCATAGCCCACACTGCCTAGGTCTTATCACAGTCCAAGCGTCACTTCACGGTCACCATCGACACCGCACGGCCCCCACGCCCACCAGGAGGGCCAGTGGGCGATTCTCGCCCAGATGTGGCACCTCCTGGCACTGCTGCAAAACCAGCAACAGCAGCAGCAGCCGCCGCTGCCGCCGTTGCCGCCGCTCCCGCCGTCGGCGCCGTTGCCGCCGCCGCCGCCGCCATCGCCAACGCTGCCGCTGCCGCTGCCGCCGCCGCCGCAAAATGTAATAAAAAGTAAGTGTACTATCAATACTTATTGCATTATAACAACATTAGCAGCACGTACACGAGCGAGCCCAATCGCTGGTTAGCTGCATGGGTCGCTATTAGGTAACATATAGTACAATTGTATACATCTGGTGCATATCTGTACGTTTATATTTTAGAGAAGAAAAAAAGGGGAGCCGGCCGAAGCCGAGGATTCGCCCACCGCAGATACAGGGGTGGGCGAGGAAACGGCCGAGGAGGCCGCGGAGGAGGCCAAGGAGGGGACGGGCCACCTATATATTACATTAATTGTACATGGTGAATAAAAAAAAATTGTTTAAAAACCTGGGTTTCTTTTTTTTTAATGCTAGTAACTCCCGCAATACCTGCCTACATTCCATGTGTTGAAAATATGCATTTTTGCGTATATATGCTTCCGGCACTGTCATTGCCGACTACTTAAAAAATGTGGTACAATAGGGCTATTGGCGAAGATCCACAATAAAAAACCGAACGCGCTAGTCGTGGCACCTCATGGGTGGCGTGGAAGACCACGTTAAAATTAGTTTCAGAAAATAAATTCGGTGACTTATGCAATAACACACCAACGTAAAGCACACGTAGCCATACCGTGTGCATAATAAAAAAAAAAATACATGTTCGAACCAGAAAGTAATAATAAACACGCACGTCGGTGAGCATAGACTCGAACCTGCAACCTTCGGATTCCGAAGCTGGCACCATCGTCACTTCGCCACCGACCGCTTCGTTGATTTAGGTGTGTTTCACTTACCTGTAGAACCTGGTGGCACCTTTCCCTATTCTGTCCTGTGATTCTCCGAACCTGTCATCGTATTCGTGGTAGGGGACCACGGATCGGCACATACATATCAATTAAAAAATCAAATGCATCCCTGGGGTGGGATCCTTTGAAATGCTTTCGGAAATATGGGATAAGAAATGTTGCTCTTCCCAGCCGGTTCAACTAGTCCAAATGCGACCCCGGGTCAGTAGGTAGGCTATGCAATCCATTTCAAATTTCAATCGAATTTGTCATTATGTATAAGTTTATTACTGATGGTAGTGTGTCCAACATTATTTGTTAGATTGTAAGGGAATGTGGCTCATCGTCGTGTGATTTAACCAAGAAAAAACAACTATCGCGAGGGAAAAAAATGGACCAGTACGTGGCGCGAACCTGCGACACGAAAGCTCTTAACCGCTGCGCTAGCCGCACTCTTTAAAATGTATTTAATATTTCAGAATAGAGCGTGCGCACGCTATCAATTAAATCGAAACGACTAAATTCCCTTGATATGTATATTACTCGGTTGTGTGCAGACGTACAAAGGATCGTCCAATTCAGTGACTATATGAAGGGAATGCAAATATTTAAAGTATTCATTCGGTTAGCGCTCAAAATACACCGAAAACATCGGTATTTTATTTATTACAACTGCGACGGAATCCAGCAAAAAATCTGAAAAAAATTTGAGATAATAGTCATGACAATACTTAACCACAGAATTTGTAAAAATCCAGTCGGTCGAAAACTTCAACATGTAATCGAAATTTTTCGTGTTTTTTTTACGTTTTTCATTTTTTATGCTTAGGCTATGCAAGAAAAAAATCTCCAAAAATTCCCAACCGTAAATACACATGTTCAGAATATTCAGGATTTTTTGCAGAATTTTTGCGTACCGTTAAATACGAAAAATATGCAAAAAACCGGTATTATATTTTACCCTATAACTACCCGTCTGATGGAGATAGAAGGCTCAAACTTGGCAAAGCACGATTTCTTTTAATTACCTATCGAATGACGTATTGCAAGATAAATTCGGTGAAAGTGCATTTTTGACCATTTTGGCCTGCCCAGCCGAAAGAGAATTTCGTTGCCGCTGTCGCATGCCAAACGAAGCACATGGGTACGACCGTGGTGGAAAGAGGACGGAGAGCATAGTTCTGTCTTTCTCGCAACTGGGTGCGCGCGCAGCGTCGACGTCATAAGGACGCTTCGTTGGTGGAAAGGAGACAGAGCATAGGACTGTCTTTCTTTTTGTTGGTTGTGTCGTCACGGTACGCAACCCTTGGTGGAAAGGAGACGGGAAGCATAGCACCTTCCTTGTCTCCGTACGGTACGGACAACCGCCGTGCCGCGGCGCGCACATCGCACACACAGACACGGCACGCACACACCTTGCGGTTTCCCCCACGCGGTCGCCACATATGCGGTTTTAGGCCGGATCTGATGACACTGCCCCTTGGCTGAAGCAACTTCTCCCAGAGGTATTTCAGCGTACCTGAATTACACTGTCCAACACGTATTTTGCTTCGTGACATCTGTTGGGTGATTCTTATAGATTTCGATGCTCTAAAACCGAATCTGCAACCCGTTCCTTTCCATCACCCTCAGTTTTTGAAAAAAATGAATTTTGAAAAAAAGCACCTTTTTTCAACTTTGAACAACAATTCTGTTGAAACTATGAAAGATAGACTGATTCTATTAGTCGCAAAAAATTCAGCAGACATTTCTGCATAAATTGGTATGAATCGTTTTTGCAATATCAATTTACAAAGATGTTTAAATAATAGTTGAATTGGGCAAGACACGTTTTACGCGCCTATTTTGGGACACTTTTTTCAAATTATCGTCAAAATGGTGCGTCTAGGGTGAATTCCAATTACACTGAGCGATAGAGGAGACATTTTTCTATGGAGATTCATCATCAGATTTTGCGAAATACCTTTTGGCTTCTCACAGGAAAATGAAATAGTCGTGCGTGTCACGCAACGAGCGCAGTGGTTCTCCGACATTACCGTATTGACCGCGCTCCGCTGTGGAGTGGCCGGAGCGCCGTTCACATGCGCGCCAAGTCCCCTGCGCTCGTTGCGTGACACGCACAAGTATCTTTAACATTTTCCTGTGCGAAGCCAAAAAGTATTTCGCATAGTCTGATGATGAATTTCCATAGAAAAATGTCTGCTCTATCGTTCAGTGTAATTGGAATTCACGCTAGACCCACCATTTTCACAACAACTTGAAAAATGTGTCCCAAAATAGGCGCGCAAAACGTGTCTTGCCCAATTCACCTATTATTTAAACATCTTTGTAAATTGATATTGCAAAAACGATTCATACCAATTCATGCAGAAATATCTGCTGAATTTGTTGCGACTAATAGAATCTGTCCATCTTTTATAGTTTCAACAGAATTATTGTTCAAAGTTGAGAAAAGGTTTTTTTTTTTTCAAAATTCATTTTCTCAAAAACTGAGGGTGATGGAAAGGAACGGGTTCCAGATTCGGATTTGTTACGCCCGGGCGAGGCTTTTCACGACTTTATGCTTGTCAAGACGGTCGATGAGAAATCCGCGAGCGGTCTGCCGTGCGACCGGGCGTAACGCTTGAATATTTTTGCTATCCAGTTACAATAGATAACGGTAATGTAACTAAAGATCAATATTGCAAGATTCTAATCCCTTCCTGGAAGAGGTGGGATTTTCTAGTTTATTCGGTATAAGCTAAACGGAAAGTTAAATAAGGAAGCTAATATCGCGTTTAGTTATATGCAGGACTAATAGGATTCGTGTGTCTTCATAAGACCCGTACAGGTCCCCAATTACGCGCGCGAGGTTATGTTTTCGGCCGGTGTACAACGCTATGGTAGACGAGGTGTGACGTCACAACACAGATCAAATCAAAGAGAATAGTATAAGGGGAAAACAAAAGTAAATATATTCAATCGAAAGTAATGATATAAAGAAAAGTAGAATAGATACGTTACGAATTCAATAAACGATGGCAAAAATGACTGCATTAGATATTATCGCAGTGTAGAGAAATGTTCAGAAATAGTGCGCGACAATTATGCGCCTTAACATGAGCGCTCTTACAAGATTACGGATGCGCTCTCGGTAATTCACGGTTACGCCTTTACAATCGAAAGTTAACAAGGAAACTTGCACGGTCAAATGACCGCGCCCGTGGGATCCCGCCGTGGCCTGAGCTCGGGCATGATCATACAATAAGATGTTAATTGTCGTATATCGCGACTGGAGGTTCCTACCGTGTCGCTGGTCTTCGGTTACGTTCGTGAACGGCTGCGCTTGCGCACGCGCTCCTTCTCTCTCTCTCTCTCTATCCTTCGCTCTGTCTCTCTCTCTCTCTCTCACGCTCGCTCTATCTCTCTCTTTCTGGCGTATCGTCGGTGGAGTTTCTCAGGATTTAGATGTTTTAAATCCATGATAGTACCTTCGAATTGAAAGATAATTTTAGTACTTTGAGCTTCCTTGATTTGCCTATGCTCTGTTATAATTGAGCCGGGATGTAGCCCGTTACAAGGTTCGGCAAGACAGGAAGTTAGTGCTTCTATTCATTAGTTTCGTTAGTTAATTCCGACTTTGATCGCCACACGAGCGAGGAACAACCTTTCGCGTTCTGTTCAAGTTTGGAGTATGATGGAAAATAATAATGTAATCGAAATCAAAAAGGAAACTTAAAGATAACGTGTCCGACGCAATTTTGTCGGCCACGTGCAAATCGAACGCGCACACCTTCGCACTTTCACTAAATCAAAGAAAACTGAGTCTATATCTCAAATAATAATTGGAAGTTAATACTAAGGCTTTAACGACGATTATTGAGTCCGTATCGTAGCACACTGCGAAAAGAATATGCACTTTAGGCTCAGAAAATTAAAGATATCTAATTGTAAGATATCCTCGGACAGCGACCACGTACCTCACGACTTTACAGTCAACTGCCCAGAGAAATCCGTCGCGAGACGGCTCCTGGGCTCGCTCTAGGCCAGTTTTTCATAGCCTAACCATAGAAACGGTCGATCAGCGGTCGATTCAGTGTACAAATATTGTGTTACTATGCTCGCTCGACGTTCGGCGAGAGACTTTCGTTTGCTCATCTATCCTCTTCCAATTATTTAGTTTTATTGCAAATAAAATATGATTGCATTGACTCAGCCATCTAAAACTTCAGTAGCGCACGCTCCTGATTTGTATGCTTGAATAGAACTAGGTTGATATTTGGGCAATGCCTTATTGCCACGGAAATAATAATTTACTTTTGAGAGAGAGAGAAACTAAAAATTAACACGCGGAACCTCATCGCTTTTCCTTAGCCTATACACACATACGTCCATACCGCGCACACACACACACTCATTCTATGTTCACACGCATTCATACCCGCTCGCACGCTTATAACTACTTACATCTACCTTAACTTACTTATATATATATATATATGATGGGACGAATATGATTCCACGGTGAGGGAATTCCACTACATGTTACTACTCGACAGCACCACGTATGCGACGAGCCTAAGCCATGATACGAATAATTCGCATACGCGGCCTGGAGGAAAAATAGAATAATCATGATTTTACAACTAATACTCTAACAGCGCACCGGATGCGATGATGCTAAGCCGTGATACAAGTAATTCGTATCCAGCGGCCGGAATAAAGGAAAGAAAAGAGAGTTTAAGCGAGAAATTATGCTAAAAGAAAAGGAAAAATCAAAAAGTTACGCTGGGACGTAACATCCTCCCCCCCTTGGAATCATCATCGTCCCCGATGATGTGTCGCGCAAAAGTCTCACACGTAGGGGCTAACGGACCGGCGCATGTATATAATGTTAACATGGAGCATTCGCCTGTCTCGACGATGAGGTACGGCGCTGGTACCCCCTACCATGAGACGGAACCGTACGCCACGAGGATCCCCACGCATCACCTCCAAGACGCACTCTATTAGGGGTCGCCCCACTCCCTGGCACCCCTCCACGTCCACGTGCTCAATAGTTGCGCAGCACCGCACCAAACCGCAAATGTCTTCATCGGAAATTCCCTCATTGTCTCGGCACCTCAGTTCCTTAAGTGATCGTAGGCGCATTAGGAACTGCGCTCCTACACTGGGATGTATATAGCTTATCTCGAGGGTACGGAGGCGAGGGAGTTCACCCAGGCCGTCGAGTCCGAATTGCCCTCGGATATTAGTACACCCCTTATATCGAGTGTCTCCAGGTGACGCATATGCTCTCCCACCTTGTCGATGAAGGTTACGTCCACCCATCCGCAGCCCTCAACACACAATTCCGTGACCTGGGTGAATCGGGGTGGCAGCCACAATGCTGCCGTGACCGAGCCGTACCCCAGCTCGAAAAAGTTGGCGATTTCTCCTAGTTCCCCCGCCTCGTCGAGGTCTTCTTCCAACGTCTCGTCCCTCTGGTCACAGTATTTTAAGACCAATCGCCGCATGGTCACCCCTACCGCGTGGTTGTGTCCCAGGGCTGCCAGCACTTCCTCGGCGAAGAGCACTGGCCGATCTATTATCAATTCTACCAGGGCAGCGTTCTTCTCCAACAACCCGGCCAAATCGAGCGGTTTAATCGCGGCACGCCTCAGTTCTAGTCGCTGAAGGCATGAGCTCAGGACGCGGAATGAGCTCCCCGTCATCGCAGTTCCAAGCGCGCTAAGACGGATTAGATTCCTGGCAGCAAACACCCACAATAGCTCGCTATCTACCGGTCCCCCACACTCCCCTACGGTGAGACTTTTTAGGTTCTTACTGGAATCAGCCACCGCGCGCAAGCCGGACGGAAGAATGCGGAATCCGGAAATGTCTAAATCTTCCAACCCCTCCGCCCATGTCGCTAACACTGTTAGTATCTGGGGCCGCAGTGCCCTGCACGCGCAAGTATCCGCCAGGCGCACCGCTCGGAGCCCCCGCGCGCAGCGCCGCACCAGCCAGTTAAGTGAGTCGTTAGTTATGGCAGGATTGCTCCTATAACGCGGCCATCTCCAGTCGTCCGAGTCTATTTCCGTGGTACGGCCTAGCGCTAGCCGTACCCCACGCTGCCAATCTCGGCTCACCTGTTCCATATGCGCCAGGTTGCCGAAGGACACAAAGGGCGCCAGGAGTGTCACGACCTCCTCTGGCAACAACGGGGCATACTCCTCCTCAAACCCCAGACCATCGAATGGTAACATCGCCCCGTCCTCGACAACGGCGGAGGTAGACGGCCCGCGTCGGTGCCACGCGTCAGCCATCTGCAGTCCTAGCTTTCTGTTGCGCAGAATAATCGGGTTCGTTGCTGCTGCCTCCACGGCCCGCAGGGGGGTCCCGCCCTTGGTGGTGGGGACCTTTGGGGCTTGGCGTACCCACGGACCTGACATACGCTTGTACTGGACCCTTAATCGGCTGCTGGGCTGTGGGTCCACTCGACCGGAGGATAATCGGTAGACGGGGTGGGGGGCCCACCGGTGGTAGTGGTAGGGTAGCGTGTGGGAACGTCCCACCCGCGTTGCCCTTAGCTGCCACCGGTCCCCCACATTTGGGACGGCACCCTGGGTACTAACTGAATATACTATCTAAGGCACCGGGGTTGCAATCGTCGTGGCAGTGGCGAAGCCATAGCTGGCTAGGGCTTGACATCCCGGTGTGGGAGCTGCACTCAATCAGCTCGCCTTACCATGGTTGGCAGAACTATGGGAGAGGTTTAGAAAGGCCTCGCCTCCACCAGTAAGATGCTGGGGCCAGCACCCCGATAGACTGGTAGCAATTTATTGCGCGATGATCGAGCGACATCTCGATCATTGAAGGGTGCGTGCGGCATATAGACCATGAGTCGAGGTGGCCGCCGGCCTGCGGACCCACCCGCGTATGAGTAAAACAGATGCTGCCTCCACGGCGGCTACCGCCTCCTCGGTTGTCCTGAACGTTACGAACCCCGTCGCTCCCGTGTGGCCGCGTCGCACCACCGCCCCTATTGCTCCTAGTGGTCGAAACGCGTCCAAAAGCTGCTTCTGTCGCGTGTTGGTTGCCATGCGGGCGACGAACACCCGATTTATTTCGAGATTTGTTGGTTTCATCTCAAGGCTTAATAAGAGATTACATGGTTATACACATTATTACATTACGATGGTTATTTCATGCCGTCGCCCTCCACGGGGAGATCCGCGTTCGCAGGAAGCTGGCTGTAAAGGTATTATCTGTTTACGCGCCCGAGGCGAATGTGTGAAGTTTGTCCCTCACTCAGAGGGAGAGAGAATCTTAGGTCATAGGTAAGACTTTATCCGCGTGCTTGAGGAGACGTTTACCCTCCTCCGTCTCCAGCAACACGGTATTTCCCTCCAGCCTTTTTACGACGCGGTAAGGACCCCGATATCGACTGCCAAATTTTCCCTTCTTGGGCTCGATAAGGACCCGCACCATGTCGCCCTCCTTCGCCTCAAGCGGCTGCGCGCGCGCGTCGTAGTGCACCTTGGATTTCTGCTTCGCTTTTAATAGGTTTTCTCCTGCCGCGATCTGCATTTCCGAAAGGTGGGGGATAAGCTCCCGTAGATACGCGGAGTACGTATGACTCCTCTCGTCCACGCAGATCGAGCTTGGATTTCGCGCGGTTCTACCATACACGAGCTCGTACGGTGTAAAATTCGTAGCTTCATGTACTGAGGTGTTATACGAGAACATTGCAAACGGTACCAGCCTATCCCAGTCATCATATTCGTCTAAGTAATGCTTAATGTATTCGGTAAGCACGATATGGCTGCGCTCTAGTGCACCATTAGACTGAGGGCGATATCCCGATGTTGTTACATGTTCGATATCAAAGAGTCGCGCGATTTCCCTAATTACTCTATTTATAAAGCTAGTGCCTCTATCTGTTAATATCGTTCGCGGCGCTCCGAATTGTAATATGAGATTTGTAACCATCGCATGGGCTATTGTTTCCGCTTTTATATCCGGCACGGGTACTGCAATGCAATATTTAGTAAGGTTATCTTGCATAGTCAGAATATGTCGGTTCCCCTCCGGTGTTGTAGGAAGCGGGCCGACAGTGTCTAAAGATATCTTAACGAAAGGCTCAATTGGAGTGTCTGTTATAATCATTGGTTCGCGCGTTCTCGCGCGGACTAACTTTTTCTCCAAGCATCCCGTGCAAGTCCGAATAAAATTTTGAATCTCATTTTTCATACCCGGCCAATAATATCGTTCGCGAATTCGGTGGTAAGTCTTTGTCACGCCCTTGTGACCACCCATACGACCTGCATGTAATTCGGATATTATTTTTGGTCGTAACGCCTCAGCTGGTATCGAGACGTTCCCGGTGAATAAGGTAATAGTTATCCCGGAACCTTCAAATATTTCATTTAGTAAGTCCGGGTAAATTCCGCACGACAGTTTTTCCGTGATATCTCCTCTTAGTGACAACCCGCACGATGTTTGCCCGTAGTTGGTTAAAACATCCCGTAGGTTAATCAATCCGTCTCTGAACTCAGTGACAGTGGGGGTATTGTAAAATCTTTTTGCTACTACTATGCTGTAAATAAAATGTTTCTTGTAGCGCGTAACTAAAATTTTCCCTTCTGTTGGATTAACGGACTTCATATCTTCGATGTTAATTGCACGCAGTTCCGTTAACAAACGCGATACGGTATTGTCGAATTCGCAATCAGCTGTTATGAAATGGGCTATGTTTCCCCGTCGCGCTGTTAGATTCTCGCGCGAATATCGTACAGGCTTCACTCCGTTTTTTATTTTATTTCCTGGTAAGCTCTGTGGACGAGGCTGATCAGGCTCGCAAAACACACTCTCGCTCACGGGAATCCCGACGATAGTTGTGTTCGATGCTCGGTCGGCGTATAGTCATCGTGGCGGTCCGTCTTTCGGTAATGTCTCTTTTGTCGGAGGGTTCGGTGTCGAAAGTGCCAGTGGTCGCGTCGCGGGAATAGGCGTCGGTATAAATGATCGCCGTATCGGTTTCGAAATTATAGTATCGTTAATTTTCCCCGGCGCTTCTTCGGTTTCCGCGATAGGTGTTAAAGGCCCTATAGAGGGACGCGTGATAGTCCCGGCACGGGCAGGACGGGTGGGGAACTCCATTGTGTCTGACGCGTTTCCCGACCTGTCCGGCTCTAAAATTTCTCCCACTTTCTCTACCGGATCCCGTTCATGTAAGTCGTCAAAGAATGTTAAGTCTTGTCTGTTCGCGCTGCCATCGTCGTGCGGCAGTTCGTCCGCGCTTTCGTCGTCAGTCCGTTGGTCGTGTCTGAATAAAGCGTCGTGGAAACGTACGATAGAGTCGGACAACTCCTCCAGCGTAATCGGCCCTTCCGATTCCTCACTAGAAGATTCACCTTCGTCGGTCGCGTAGTGGTGCCGGGTGGGAACTTCCATGGTGGTTAATGCGCTTCCCGGCGCTTCCACCACTTCGCTCGCGCCCGGTTCTGTCTCTGGTATTTTGTCCGTTTCCGGCGGCGGTCGACTCGGTTGTCTCGGTTTTATACTAGGCAACACGCTTCTACGTTCAACGAATATTGGCGTATCGGAAGCATGTGATGACGGGTCGTCGCTGTCTGTTGTCGCCTCTGTTTGCGTCGACGGTACAACCGGAACACGATTACGCGTTCTTGATGCTACCGCGCTTGTATCTAAAGGATTTGGCAACCTCGGATTTACTCGAACTCTACCCGTTCTTTCCTCCGGTGGAGAAGAATCGCTTGTTGATACGCGTGGGTTATCCGAGCTCGATTCCGCGGTCCCTTGTCGCAACGGTAACACCTTCTTTTCTAAACGCTCCTTAACCTCCTCGTCGGAATTGAGTATACTTGTTTTGATCGGATTACGCGACAACGCGTCGGCATTAGTATTGAGCTTTCCCGGTTTGTGCACGAACTCATATTCATAGTCCCTCAGTTTCAGTCTCCAACGTACAAGGCATTGTCCCGGATCTTTTACAGAATCTATCCATTTTAATGGTTCGTGATCACTAAAGAGCGTGAACCTTCTACCGTATAAGTATGGTCTGAAATGCAATACCGCGTAGAGAACGGCTAGACACTCCTTCTCGGTGGTGGTATAGTTCTGTTCCGGTTTTGTTAAATTTCGCGACAGATACGCAACGGGCAGATCGTTGCCGTTAGTATTCTGACTGAGTACTGCGCCTATCGCAACGTCCGAGGCGTCAGTCGTTAAAGTAAAGGGCTCATTAAAATTAGGAAACTGTAAAATAGGAGACTTGCACAATGCTCCGCGTAATATTTTAAAACTCTTAGTATGTTCTGCGTTCCAATCAAATTTCGCGTTTTTCTTTAATAGTTCGGTCAACGGTTTCGCGATCGCGGCGAAATTCTCAATAAAGCGACGATAGTAGCCTACTAAGCCTAGGAACTCCCGAACATTGCGCTGTGTCTGTGGATAAGAAAAGTTCTTCCCAGCGCTTATTTTACCTGGGTCTGGGCGTACCCCGTTTCGACCTATTATGTGTCCTAGGTAAGCTACTTCCGTACGCAGAAAGTCGCACTTATCCGGTTGTAACGTAAGTTTCGCGTCGCGTAATCTATTGAATAACCGTTGTACTTTTCTCCTATGTTCTTCCAATGATTTGGCATATACGACTATGTCATCTAAATAAACGAAAACTTCTACTCCTTGCAATCCACGCAACACCTGATCCATTAGTCGTTGGAAAGTCGCCGGCGCGTTCCTAAGCCCTTCCGGCATTCGTATATATTCGTAATGTCCGTTCGGTGTCGTGAACGCGGTTTTCGCGCGGTCTTTCGGTTCCATTCCGATTTGCTGAAACCCGCTTGCCAGGTCAAATACGGAGAAATAACGCGCCTCGCCTAGGTGATCCATGATATCTGTGATATTGGGCAATGGATACGCGCCCCGATCGTTTTCTCGTTTAATTTCCTAAAATCTATCACCATACGCCAGCGTTTATTCCCGTGGGAATCTGGTTTCTTCGGTACTATCCAGAGTGGCGAGTTGTATGGTGAGCTCGATGGTGTTATTATATTGTCGGTTAATTTCAAGGAGATTTGCCGCGCGATCTCTTCTTTATGTATCGGTGGAAATCTGTATTGACGCGTATTAATCGGTAGGTCGTCTGTCGTCGGTATTGTGTGGGTGATGCACGGCGTCGATTGTAGTTTATCACCCGGTAGATGGAAGGTTTTAGGGTATTCCTCTATTAAATCGGTTACGTGCTCGCGTTCTTCGGCGTTAAGGTGTTCGAGCCGCAAGCGAGAGAGCACCTCACTCACCCGATCAGTCGTCACCGGCTTTTCCGCGCGTTCGGAATCTGTATCGAAGTATTCCTGCTCTTCGGGAAAATTACGGTACTCGAACGGCACTATGTTTTGTGGCGGAATCTCAATTTCCACGCGCTCGTCTAGCGTGTTAATCGCAAGCACGTGGCACGCGCCCTGACTGACTGAGACGGCTGCTTCACCGATATATATACCGTCTGCAATGCTCATTCGCGGCAAATAGCCCTCCGTTAAATCTCTCCCTTCGTCCACGTCGATCCTAAGTACTTGTCGCGCGCGCGGCTGCAGATGGTATACTCGCGTCGCTGGCGAGCTGCGTCGCGCGCTGTTCGGTTCGGATTCTCCGACGAATCGCATCGGTCTTATCGGATCGCTTTGTGTTACTAATGTATTGTGAGCAAAAGAGATCTCTGCACGTTCTTGTCGAAGGTATTCTTTCCCGAGAATTCCATCACTTCGTATTGGAAAGTTGGACCGTACTACGTGAAATTTGACTACTTGCCCGAGCAAGGTTAAAGTGGTCGTGCCTAGAGTTTCGGTTTGCTCCATGGTAATTCCTGTTATAATTACTGATTCATCTAGGGCTACGGATACGTCCTCGCCGAGAGCTTTTAATTTGATTATGTTTACATCCGCTCCGGTATCAATAAGGAAGTAGGCAAATTCACGTCGCAATTTTACCGCGTGCATTTTAACTTGCGGTGAATCTCGGTTCGACTCGAAGCGCACTATTGCTGGTTTTGTTCCAGAAACCTTACTGTCGCTCGACGCTCCGTGCTGTGCGGGCTCGGCGGCGCGTCCGACCGACGAGCTCCTCGGGAGTTTAAATCGTTTTCCCCGATTGATTCGGACGGCGCTTGTTCGCGCCTTGGCGACGGTTGCCATCGCGGCGGTGATCGCGGAGGTGGTGGAGAATCGTTTCGTCGCATCGGTTCAGGTCGCGGTTCGTAGATGCGGTTGTTCCCGTATCGATACGGGCGCTCTGGCGACATGGCGCGGGGCGGTGTCAAGCGTTGCGCGGCACATTGACAAGTGCACGGCGCAGCGTACGGTGTCGGCGGGTATAGTACGTTCGGCGGCGGCAAACCCGAATGATGCGAACTCAGAGGCGGCGATTTTAATATACTAGTAGACGCTCCCGGATGTTCGTGGGACGATCCAGCCGCATGGTGATCGTACGGGCTCAGCGGTCGAGGAGGAGTGCGCGACGGCACATCCTCTTCTCAGCGCGATACTAGCAGTCGCGCCGACTCTAAACTCGTGTTTCTGGATGCTTTTATTCGGTGCTCTATTTGTGCCGCAATTCCGACGGCTGCATCTAAATCTTTCGGCGCACGCGCTTCTACTTCTCGCATCATATCGTCTGGCAATCCCCGCACGAACCCCTCGAGGGCATTTTCCCTAACCGGGATCATCATCACGTCTATTCCGATCGATTGCGTTTCCTGCAGCGCCACCTTAGCACCTGAGACGAGTGCCGATAACCTATCATAGAACCCGTATACCCCCTCATCGCGTCGCATCCGGATCGTAACAATATCCTTTAAATATTGCGCGAAAGTTCTGTGGCCCGCGAAACGAGTCTTCAGATGTTTAATTAACGAGTCGACGGTGGAAAAATCTTTTTCATAAGTGCTTACTCCCGCTCGGCCATCAAGTTTGTTTATCACTCCGCGCACAAACGCGTCCTCCCAAGCCGGCGGTACGAGTGCCGCGCCTCCGCGCACTCTCCTAACGAATTCGCTCAATGGTATGTTAGTCCCGTCGTAATTGGGTATGCCGACCAACCCCTGCTGGAGGGCATATATTTCTGCCATCATGGAGGTCGATGCATCAGGATCTGCACCCGACCTACGCGTAGTGTTGTTCGCGGTCGATTCGTTTGGCTGACTCATTTTGGCTAGTCGATACCGGGGCGCTTAAATCTAATTATGTACAGCGCTCCTGTGTTATATCGACCGTAAAGGACAAAGGCTAATCTAGGCGTTTATCGAATTCAAAACAATATGCACATAACCAAAAATAAAATTATTAATCTGTCTTGATTCGTCACACCGTTAATCAGAAATATAACCTCAAAAATAAACAATAAGCAAAAAAAGAAATATAAATGTAAGATAATAGAAATATAGTTATAAAAAGAATATAAGATATAGAAGAATAGAATTGGTGGCAACACACAAATCTGACACCAATTCAGAAGTGGATATAATATCTAAATTTGAAATAGTATATATGTATGGAACTGAAAAATAAACTAATTGGTGGAAGAACTCGAATTCCACTTCTGACACTAATTCAGCTGTTACGTCCGGGCGAGGCTTTTCACGACTTTATGCTTGTCAAGATGGTCGATGAGAAATCCGCGAGCGGCCTGCCGTGCGACCGGGCGTAACGCTTGAATATTTTTGCTATCCAGTTACAATAGATAATGGTAATCTAACTAAAGATCAATATTGCAAGATTCTAATCCCTTCCTGGAAGAGGAGGGATTTCCTAGTTTATTCGGTATAAGCTAAACGGAAAGTTAAATAAGGAAGCTAATATCGCGTTTAGTTATATGCAGGACTAATAGGATTCGTGTGTCTTCATAAGACCCGTACAGGTCCCCAATTGTTCGCGCGAGGTTATGTTTTCGGCCGGTGTACGATGCTATGGTATACGAGGTGTGACGTCACAACACAGATCAAATCAAGAAGAATAGTATAAGGGGGAAAACAAAAGTGAATATATTCAATCGAAAATAATGATATAAAGAAAAAGTAGAGTAGATAAAGAAAAGCAGAACAGATATGTTACGAATTCGTTAAACAACGAAGGAATTACTGCAGTAGATATTATCGCAGTGTAGTGAAATGTTCAGAAATAGTGCGCGACAATTATGCGCCTTAATATGAGCGCTCTTACAAGATTACGGATGCGCTCTCGGTAATTCACGGTTACGCCCTTACAATCGAAAAGTTAACAAGGAAACTTGCACGGTCACATGACCGCGCCCGTGGGATCCCGCCGTGGCCTGAGCTCGGGCATGATCATACAATAAGATGGAATAATATTTCGTCGTATGTCGCGACTGGAGGTTCCTACCGTGTCGCTGGTCTTCGGTTACGTTCGGATACTCTCGCTCTGCGCACGCGCTCTTTCTCCTCGATCTCTCTATCCTTCTCTCTGTTACGTCCGGGCGAGGCTTTTTCACGACTTTGTAATTGTCTAGATGGTCGATGTAATCTGCAAGCGGCCTGCCGTGCAACCGGGCGCAACGCTTAAATAATTTCGCTATTTAATTATAATAAATAACGGTAATCCAACTAAAGATCAATATTGCAAGGTATTCTAATCCATTCCTGGAAGAGTGGGATTATTGGTTTAATTTTATAAGCCAAACGGAAAAGTTAAATTAGAAACTAATGTCGCGTTTAGTTATATGCAGGACTAATAGGATTCGTGCTCCACCGTAAGACCCGTGCAGGTCCCCAATCGTTCGCGTGAGGTTATGTTTTCGCTCCGCGGAAACACTACGGTAGATAAGGTGTGACGTCACAACATAGATGAAATTAAGAAAATAATATAAGGGGAGAACAAAGTAGATATATATATATTCAATCGAAAAATATTGATATAAGGAAAAATAGAAAAGACATATATATATATATATCCTGAATCTGACTAGCAATTATAGCACTACTGCAGTAAACATTATTGGAAGTACTAAGAAACGTTCGATGCTAGTGCGCGGCAATTACGCGCCTTAATACGAACACCATTCACAATATGATACGATAGCATTCGCGACAATTAATATTTAGACGCTTAACAATCGACATTTCGTTTCGGGACTGTAATCACACAGTCAGCGACCGTACCCGGCGGATCTCTCCGTGGTGCAGGACGCGGGCAGGGTCAGACTATATGGTTTAGTTACAATGTTGTCGAACAGCGCGACTGGAGGTTCTTACCGTGCCGCTGGTCTTCGGTTACGATCGGATATAATCGGGGTACGAACGCGCTCGTCCGCTTTAACTATCCCTCTCTCTCTCTCTCTCTCTCTTTCACTCTCGCTCTCTCGCTGTTTCCTTCTTAACTCTCCTTCTCTGGCGTAGGTCGGTGGAATTCAAGGATTTGATGGCAAAACGATGATAATACCTTCGAATCGAAATATTGCTTTAGTACTATGTCCCTCCTAGATTTGCCTATGCTCAGCTTGAATTGAGCCGGGGTCTAGCCCGTTACAAGGGTCGACAAATCAGGCGGTTAATGCTTTTATTCGTTTATAATTCACCGACTTTATTCGCCACACGAGCGAGGAACAACCCTTCGCGTTCTGTTCAAGTTTAATGAGTAATGAAAAGGAATAATGTAATAGAAATCAAAGAAAGGAAACTTAGAATTAACGCGTCCGACACGATTTGCCGGGCACGTGCAGAACGTAACGCGCACACCTTCGCACTTTCACTAAATCAAAGAAACAAAAGGAACTGAGTCTATATCTCAAATAATAATTGGAAGTTAATACTAAGGCTTTAACGAGGATTATTGAGTCCGTATCGTAGCACACTGCGAAAAGAATATGCACTTTAGGCTCAGAAAATTAAAGATATCTAATGTTAAACCGATAGTTTGACGGATTTTGCAATGAAAATTTTCTTGGCTCAAATTGTAACAAGAAAATTTTCTTTGTGAGGGGGGGGGGGGATGTTATGGCGTGATGCTGGATCCTGCTGACAGAGATCCTGCGTTCCCGGTAGCGAGCCGGATAGCTCTTCTTAGAATGTTCATCTTGCTATCTCACGCGTGCGACCGCGTCAACGGCGACGCTTGGCGACGCCCCGGTGGTCACTTTTTGATCGCGCCTCCTGGCAGTAACTTCGATCTAACTCTTGTCGGGAATCTTTTGTACGCCTATCTAAAATAAACCGAAGTTGTGCTTGAAGAAGAATAAGTGTTGTGTTCGAGAACCCTCACCACCCTTCCACGGCATAACAACGCGATGCAACGCGTTGCATACAATATAGAATACAATCGATTGCATGCGACGCGCTGCGTCGTGTGAAAGGGTCTTTAAGGTAGCCTTCTGCTGTGCGCGACTGCAACTCGCGGGGTCGCGGGTCGCGGGTTCCAGGCGCGACCAATCGAAAAATATATATACATATATATTGGCTCGAAATGATACTTGTTTTTATCTTCGCGATAAAACTATATGTACATATATTTATCAATCGGTCGCCCGTCGTGGCCGCGTGTAGCCGTTTTCGCGAAGAAACAAATTATATTTATATATATTCATCAATCGGTCGCGCGTCGTTGCCGCGTAACGACGTTTTCACGATGAATAAAACTTAATCTATATAGGTGTAGATTGATAGGGCGTCGCGGTGGCGAGCAGCGGAAGGCTACCTTTAGGGCTAAGTGGGAGGAAAAGGACGTATAAACATTTATAAGTAAATTTTAATCCTTTGCACTCGAGAGGTGACTCTCAGTCACCACTTGGTTTCGTGAACGACGAAAACTGAAACTCATCTTCATTAAAACTCATTCCATTACGGTAATGAAATGATGTCAGGTGAAGATGAGTTTCATTTTTCGTTGTTCCCGAAGCCAAGTGGTGACAGAGTCACCTCTCGAGTGCAAAGGGTTAATTTTATTAATAATACACCACACTTATTCTAATTATAAAACTATTATCGTTGGAATATATTAATTGTTCCCCCCCCCCCCCCCCACACCCCACCCCCCTTTTCGGTTGTCATCGTCCCGACGCCTCCATCCTCCGGAGTTGCCATATTCTCCTCTGCGTCCGCCGCCCCTTCCACGACCACTGCGGCGGCCATATTTTAATAGTCGTAGTTGTTTTTTCAGATCACTCACCTGCAATATGAAAAATAAACATAATAATTATATGTCAACGTAAGTTTGAGTGTGTGTTAGCTTGTTAAACTTGGAAAG
Source organism: Priocnemis perturbator (assembly GCA_963942575.1). Lineage (NCBI taxonomy): Eukaryota > Metazoa > Arthropoda > Insecta > Hymenoptera > Pompilidae > Priocnemis > Priocnemis perturbator. Next base: position 12,722,178 of record OZ012643.1, on the reverse strand, counting down.
ATGAACCTCGTCAAGTGGTCAATAAAATTGTAACTGCGTATATTTGTATAATTACTTACGCTGCGCATCAACGCCTGGTGGTCTGTCCACTCCCGGGAGTCCCGGGTGGCCCTATTGACGGTATTTGTGAGCCTCCTCTCCGGCACGGGAGAAGGCGATCTTCGGCTCCTACGGGGCAATCTTCGGCTCCTACAGGGCGACGGCTCCCTCCGGCGCCTGGACGGCTCCCTCGAGCGCTTGGAGGGAGCCGGGGCCGACCGTGTGCGGGACGGCCGTGCGCGGGCAGGCCGTGCCGTGGTGTCGCCGTCGCCTGGAGCAGCCTGCCGTGCCGTGGTGTCGCCGTCGCCTGGGGCAGCCTGCCGTGCCGTGGTGTCGTCGTCGCCTGGGGCAGCCTGCCGTGCCGTGGTGTCGTCGGCTGGGGCAGCCTGTCGTGCCACAATATTGCCATCTGGCGTGGTCGCTTTTACTTTCTCTGACATCTAAAAATGAGACAAAGCAATAATTCATTATTTTGTTAACAAAGTATTTCAAAGCACACTGGAAGGCTACGCGCTTTCAAAGTTCGTGCATAACCCTTTGAGTGCTGACTACTCCCAGCGGAAGCAATCCGCGTGAACGGCACGCGCTTAGCGGTTGCAATCGTTGGGGACGGAAGACTTTTTTTGCTAATGTGAACGATGTTGATTGAATGCGCAAGGCGCAACTAAGTTATAAATGTACTTTGTTTGGGAATGCCGCGACGCCGACCAGTCGTCGTCGCGGCATCCTCAAGGCGGCCTGAGGGCCGAGTCACACGCGGCTTTCATGCGAGCGCGCCTTTAACGCGCGCGGCACGCGGGCGGCTTTTCCGCCGAATGGGGCGGTCATTATCGTCTCAGCTAGTAACGAGAACGCACACGGGTTATTGCATTTACGTTTTTCTGGTTATCTCACATATTGCTGTTCTCAGAATTTTCACTCAGTGCATCACGGACTATCTCTCATCACTATTAGGCGAATCTCACAATATTGTTCACGGTGCATCCACACTAGACATCTCAGGCTCTGCACGCGGCGAGCATTGAGCACGTGCACCCGTTAAAGGTATAAATCATTGTAACGCGGATACGATTAACACAATTGACTATCTCACTCATTATGACTGTTACTTTCACTACCGTAGAGCATCTGTAACCCTTATTTTTATGAACAATAAAGACTCTGTTAAACGGACATTATGTAGACCACGTGGAAACATAACCTCTCCACCGCCAATAGATCTTCTCATTTCCCCCCTTTCCTCTTTCCTTTCATTCCCTCTCATCTCCTCACAACGGGAATCGCGAGATTCTCGAACATACTTCCTGTACGCCAAATAAAATAATACAAGAAAGTTATTTTTGATATTACAAGCGCATATATGCGTCCTTAGTCCACACAGATCGCTTATGCTGGACGCATATATGCTCGAAAATAACTTTCTTGTACTATTTGATTTAGTGTCCAGGAATTACTATTATAACTTAGTAGCGCCTTACGCATTCAATCGACACAGTTCACATTAACACTTTGACGGCCGCACGGTTCACACAAATTCTCTTCTCTGTCGCCGGAACTGTTTGCAAAGTTGTTCAACGTGCTGCCACCGGCAAATAACGAACGGCTTGCCCATGGCACCACGTTGGTATCAGCGGCAAACGACGGCCGGCTCACCCATGGCACCACATTGGTGTCACCGGCCGTCATAGTGATAACAAAGAAAGTATTCCGTCCCCAACGATCGCAACCGCTAAGCACTCATATACCCATAGCACTCAAAGGGGTAAAAAACATTTAGAACTCGAATAAAGTACAAGAAGCAGGAATATTATATTATAACTCCATTGGATTTTGCGGTGGTGGGGGAAACCTCGCTCAAGAGACCGTGCGTGGCGATATGTGGCGGTTGGCGGCGCGAGAATTTCTATATACGTATATATATATATATATATATGTATTTATGTATGTTCTATATCCATTCCTCGTTATAATTTAAGCTTTCTACAAACCGGGGTCTATGTTTCAAAGAAATGTTTTGGGATTTCATAAAAACTTCGAAATGGAGACCGAGCGTAGCTCTGTCCTTCCCGTTTCGCGGTGCAGCCAAGCGTCGCGCACAGCGGTCACGATGCCCGCCTCAATATATATATATATATATAGAGAGAGAGAGAGATGTATAGCTTATATATCAATATATCAGCTCGAAATCGTATTTGTTTTTTCTTTGCAAAGAATGTACATCTATATAATTATATTCAACGATCGGTCGTGCGTCGTGTCCGCGTGTCGCAGTTTGCGCGAAGAAAAAAAAAATATATATATATGTTGCGTATTCGCAGTCGCCTCGGGCGGGCGGCCAATGGGCGCCCGCGGCGCGCTCGCCCGAGATCAATCATTGCGGTCGATACTCAGGCGATACTCTATGTAAACGCGCCTACTAATCAGTAGCGCCGCGTCGCGTTCTTCTCGGGCAATTGTACTCTCGCGGTTCCCGCGCGCTCTCGACGGCCATTACCGTACTTTCTTTCGTGTCGACAAGGTGCTTTCTCCCACGTGCGAAATAGTAGTGGCTTTTCTCGGGTTCCTGTGCTCAGATCAGAGTATCTAGTTAGTGCTAAGAAAAACAGGGATTATTGAAAGACGCTGTGGTGCCCCTCAACCCATTGAAGTTAGTGTATAAGTGCTTAGTTTTAATAAAGACTCCTCAGAGCTCCTCAACACACGTGTTCGTGTTCATTGTGCCGGCCACGCGCCGTGTGACTCTCCGTGCGGTCCTTCTCAAGCGTTCCTTCACGCCGAAAATCGCGCTCTCCTACCAGTCTCCTCAGGCACGAGTGCGAGTCCCCCTTAACCTCGACTCGTTATCAAATAATATATATTTATCGAACAGTCGCGCGTTGCGGTCGCGAGCAGCAAAAGGGTACCTACAAACAATTTGGCCAGGTGCGCACTTGCGATTTTGTGTCGCACGATTATTGCTGCGACTGAATAATCACGCGGCAGAATATCGTATGCACAAACATATTTGCACGCGTGGCAACGAAGGCAAATGTTTTTTCATACTATCCGTCAGCCGTGCCATGTGCGTATCGCTCTCGAGCTCCGAGTCAGAATTGACTCTGGCTGCGCTCTCCAAGTGTTAAGAAGAGATTATACCGCTGTTCCGACTTTTCCTTATGCGCGACCGATCAGCGGCTTCGGGCCGCCTCGGTACCGCTCGGGTCTTACCCGATCTTACGCTTAACTCCTCTCCCGCTCTCCCTTCCGCCGCCCCGGGTGGATCGAGCAGCTCGTGGGCTGCGGGAGCGGGGAGCGGGGGGGACTTATTTCCCGGAATAGGACACCTGTGCGACCGCTAATTAGTCGTTAGCCTATTACCGGTGAGGATACACCTTTCTGCGAATAGTGAGCTTATCTCTGTGAGCCTGAGTTTTTGTAAACGCGCGAACCGTCTACGGTCCGTCTAGGGATCTCGTCCCCACGTTTCTTGAGCGAGAGCTCTCTCGCCGGTGTTTTATAGACCTTTTTGGGGAACTCCGTGGTAAAAAATAAAGACTGGGAGTTATACGCAAACCTCGCGCATTTTATTTAAAGGGCTTGCCCTCGTACCATTCCGAACGCATTAACTCTACTCTCCGATCGGCTGCTCCTTCCGACCAGTTCGTGGCTTCGAACGAGCAAAACGATTGAACACCGCAGCCACGGCCGTTTGCTCATACTCTTGTCAGGGGCGGAACTCATTCCCTCACACATCGGAAGCTGCAAATATTTTTGAAAGAGAATAATGCAGCTTTCGACGACTTGCTAATGCACTGTGAAACTCGGTGGCTAAGTGCGGGAAAATCATTACACCGGTTTTTTGCAGTTCGTAAAGAACTGGTCATGTTTCTGAAATGTCATATAACAGAAGATATAACGTCAACGATTAAAGAATTAGAAAGCCCCGAATTTTTATCTGTATTAGCATTTTTTACGGACATGGCTGCTTACCTGAATAATTGAAATTTAAATTTGCAAGGTAAGAAGCAAAATATTGTTGAATTAGTCGGACATATAAACAGTTTTAAGGAAAAACTTTTGTTATTTGCAGGACAATTTGAAAGAGAAGTTTTAGAAAATTTTCCGCGGTGTTTAGAAATTAAAACAGATTTTCCAGAAATGGATTTTACATTCTTTAAAGAAAAAGTAATTACAATGAAAGAAGAATTTGACAATAGATTTAAGGACTTTGAATCGTTACAAAAAGAAATTAGATTATTCGCGAATCCGTTAACAGTTAATATCGCGGATCAGGACTTCGTTTTCCAATTAGAATTATGTGATTTACAGACTGATCCGTTTTTATCTTCCCGTAAAGAAATGGGTGTAGAATTTTTCAAATTGTTGCCTGCAGAAAAATACCCAAAGTTACTCGATTTTGCTTTAAAAATAACTTCAATGTTTGGATCAACATATATGTGTAAAACCAGGTTTTCTGCAATGAAAAATATTAAAACGAAACACCGTAATTTATTGAGTGACGCGTCATTGGCAAGCCGTTACGAATTAATTTAACAAATATTGCAATTGATATCCCAAAAATTGTTAACAACAAGTAATGTTTATATAGATCCGAAAAATTTAGCAGTCTGTCTTTTTATATATTTTAATTTCAGATTTGTTCGTTATGTTTTTTGATAATTTTATTTCATTTGTTTCATATAATTGTTTTTCGTTTTTTATTTAGAATTTCAGCGTCGCCCGTGGAGTTTTATCAGCCAACGATGGAAAGATTAATATTCATGGCATAACTTTTTATTTTTAAAGATGAGTTTTCTCCATATTATATAATTGTTATTATTCATTTATTCTGTACAGCGACAAATAATTAATAATATATTTTCAGTAGGCCAACGTGCGGGATCTGGCTTAGGAGCCTAAAGAGACGCGTTAAGGAGCCTTGTTAATTTGAAGTACCCGCATCTACGCGAGTCGCGCGCATCGTTCGCGTTGGAATTTTAGTGTTAGCCGTGGAGTTTTATCAGCCAACGATGGAATGATTAATATTCATGGCATAACTTTTTATTTTTAAAGATGAGTTTTCTCTGTATTATATAATTGTTATCATTAATTTATTCTGGACAGCGCTAAATAATTAATGATATGTTTGCAGTAGGCCAACGTGCAGGATGAGGTTTAGGAGCCTGAAGAGACACGTTAAGGAGGCTCGTTTAATTTTAAGTACCCGAATCTACGCGAGTCGCGCGCGTTTTTCACACCCGTCGCTCGCGCGCGTCGTTTGCACCCATCGCTCGCGCGCTTTGTACGCGCCCGTCGTTCGCTTGTCGCTTGCGCTGCGCCGGTAGGGTATAGGGGGGGGGGGGGGGGGGGTCGTTGTTGCGTTCAGCTAGTGGAGGTGGAAGCAGCCGCGTGAGGGGCCCCACCGTGACCACACTGTTCTAGGGGGTATGTGTAATAATATTCTGAATTTGATTTCACAAGATTCCAGCTGTCATGTCAATACAATTGTAGACGCTGTGTTTCTTCTTGGAAGTTTAAATAAGCAGAGATGGTCGCATAAACCTAAGGACATAATACAACACAATGTATTTTTCTTCCGATTCTTTATTCCGCGGTGCGACATTGTAAGGTTTGCCGCTTCGCGACTGTGACGGTACAATGTATTGGGACAACTTTGTAGAGGGGACATGGTTTTCGAGCCTGACGGCTTGATCTTTGATCATCGCCGAGAAGGAAGAAAAGGACGACAACGAGTAAAACAGATTGATGAAACAACGATCGAGGCAATTGACAATGAAACATTCAAAACTCAGCGTACCAAACGCTATAATAAAACAGATACTACATTTAGGTCACATTTTCTGATTAATACTTAGTGAGTAACTCAGTAACTCATTCCGTTTCGTTCCGTTTCGTTTCATTAACGCCTTGCGAATCGTAACATGTGTGAATGCTGCTACTTGTCTCTCGCTAAGTTAAACTTGCGAAACTGTTTAAGGATATTTTTTAAGAGTTTTTATTCTAACAATATATATGTACAACCAATAACAACGAACGTGTTGTTACGTCCTGCGTCCTCCACCCGCCACAATTTTTTGCTTTTCTAAATTATTTAAGAATAACTAATCGATCATTCTCGCCGCAGTCTCCCGTTCGCTCAGCAGTTCTAAGATTTACTCTAATCTAACTTTAGGAATGAAGTGCGGTTCTCACGAGCCCCCGTTAGCGATAAGACACGCCACGCGCGACAAGTAGAGGTAACTTACACCCGAGCGATAGCCAAGACGACGCGAGTAGGGAACAAGCGAAACGTACAAGAAAAGCTCCGCCGAATTCTCGCGCTGCGCGACCGGACAACCGCCAAGTAATGCAACCTGTCAGAAAAGGAATTCCAAAAGATAAGATACGTGTAGCCAAGTCCTGGGAAAGGCATCTGTCGCGCCGTTCCCAGGATATAATGCCGATGCAGTGTCAGCATGCGAATGCCGCTCAGCGGAGCACGGCGTCTATATAGGGCAGTACGAGACCCTTTTCGGACACTCTTGGTCGCTACGACACTCTTGGTCACGAAAAGCACCTGTACGCGCTCTTTTGATTACGACAAGTGTTAATACGCGCGCTCTTGCCTACGACAGTCACTTGCCAATTATTTTACTTCAATTCAATTCAGTGCGTGAAGTGCTCCGAATAGCACCGTTGTTCACACTCAAGAATTCAAGCGCGGGTGCGAAGCGCAACACCCGACTTAGCGTTCACCTCCAGTAATCTTTCAAGTGTAAAGAATAGAATCAAGTTAAGTCACGTCGAGTCAGTCGAATCAAGTTAACTCCAAGCAAATAATCAATACGATAAAATCAGTGCCATTGTTCCTGCATCTCGCCAGGCAACACCAGGTTTGCATAACCTACTAAACTTTGTAATCTGGACCGCTCTAGGCCACCAGCGTGGTGAAGCCTCCGAAATTCAGCTAATTATAAGTAAACTGCGTGATCGAGACACTGCGTCTAGTCTCGATCTCCGATTCTCCGGTCGCGATAACGAAGTGGAGCCGTTCTACTCCAAATTGTAGGGTTCGATCAATTAATAAACACCATGTACACAATCTCGTGAGTCACCTATTGCACACCCATCCTCGCAACACTACACGTACACCCGCGTAAAACTTGGTCATCGGAGTGTTCTCTGAGTGTAATTAGACAGAGGATCTCACCCCTTTTCTTCCCGCGATACCGAAACCGCCGTGCGCATAAATCGAGTGGTCTTTGCTGCCGCCTTCGAGCCTGTGCCTGAGTCGCCGTACAGGCAATATCCCGCGGGCACCGTCGAACCTCTGAGTTCCGGTGACCCCTCTGCGAATCTTTCGCGCGACATCAGCTCACAGGTTTCGTTGGCCGGCGGCGGGCCCCCTCGCTACGATCGTGGCTCCCCAACCACCTTCGGCGCACCACGGTTCGGGCCCGAGATCAGTGGTCACATCCACGGATCGCAATTATTCTACCAGTCAAACCCATAACCAGAGAGCGCCCCGACGTCGCCGGCCACGTGAGGACTATAGAGGAATTCGGGGTGGCGGAGTAAAACAGTGGGCACGCCGCGTAGCTGCCCGCTTGTATCGGTCGCAGCTATCTCGACAAACAGCGAGCGAATCCGCGAATTCCCTTCCGCCTACCTACCCGCACCCCGGACAGCAGGCGCCACCGGCCTGGACCTCTCCAGAACAGCCTTGTCCGTTCGAACTACCCCCAGGGCAAGATCAGTTCACGGTCTACTTCGAACCTCTAGAACTGGAAATCGTACCGTCTACCATCGTGGTAACTGAGATCTGCGAAGATTCGGATGTCGAAATCATAGATTAAGTAACCCGCACGAACGCGAGTAGATTCTTGGGTTGGTGTAATTCCGAGTCACCAGCGACGCTCACATTGCCTGTGCCGTAACCATTCGAACGCGAGTAGATTCTCAGGTTGGTGTAATTCCGAGTCACCAGCTACGCCCACACTTTCCGCGCCGTAACCGCACGGACGCGAGTAGATTCTCAGGTTGGTGTAATTCCGAGTCACCAGCGACGCTCACATTTTCTGCGCCGAAACCGCACGGACGCGAGTAGATTCTCAGGTTGGTGTAATTCCGAGTCACCAGCGACGCTCACACTTTCCGCGCCGTAACCAGTCGGACGCGAGGATACACGTAGGTTTAGTGTCGAATCAGGACACCGAGTATATTTAGGCGCGTGCGACGTCTCAGCGAGCCGCTCCGCTGACACGTCAAATCTCTTATGAGGCCGGTCACTTCGTCTGTCTTCCGATCCCCGGTATACCCGGTGTACGCAGGGTGCCGAAAAACGGAGGACGTAACAGTGTGATAAGCCTAACCCGCCGTTTGCAGTTCCAAGACGACGGTAGAATGTGGTCATTATCATACGACATACGTGGTGGTATCGTAATAAAGGTATCGGCGTAAGAAAGGAAATACAGGTACCTATCGGCGTAGGAAAGAAAGGATATGCGACAGCTTACAAACTAGGGATTTATGATTATGAAATGCGTCATCCACAGATGTAGGTTTAATGTACGCGACGGAATACATACTTTGAAATATCTTGTCAATCAAATGTAGGCTGTTACTCCGCATTGTCCGCCGAATAGAGCGTGAAGACAGAAGCCTACATTTAAATGATTACTTTCGGCATTTTTCTAATGTAATCAAGGCGATAGTGAAGTAAAGTGCTAATGAATGGATTGCATGTGACGCGTTTGCGATCGTCGCGCGGTCGATTATATGCGACGATCTGCCTTGTATGACAGGGCTCTTGAAAAGGTAATTTCCCGTTGCTCGCGACCGAAAGGAGAGGTCGCGGGTGTGATCTCGAAATTCGATTAATCGACTCCATCATTACGTTAGAAGCCCCCAAAAATGAAAACCATTTTCGCCGTTTTGCCCAATGCGGCTTATTTATTCCGAAAAATGCATAAATAAATTGTCGTCTATCCAATTCTTCACAATCTCAGTACGCAATGATACGAAGCAACCGTGGTGAGCCGGCAAGGCGACCGAGCAGTAATTACCTGGCCCGGGTTCGATTGTCACTATAGCGTAATTTTTTTTGTGTTTAAAATCTTTTTTATCTTGGTTCAAATTTTTTATCATACGCTAAACGCTAAAGAGACTCTAAAAAGTTTTTTTTTTCACCTTTTTCACCACTAATCCACTCCTCGATACCGGTCAAAATCACATTACTACGAGGAGTGGCACTGTGCTTTCCGCCAGTGTTGCGGTATTATATATAATAACCGCGACGCTCGACTAATCCATATGTGTAGATACATATTTTTCGCGAGGAAAAATACAAAGACGGTTCGAAGGCCACTATGCGCGATCGATTGATAAATATATATATTACGGGCAATGTGTTCAACGTGGGCATTCTATACAGTGCCCGGACATTGTACAGAATGCCGACGTTGAACACATTGCCCGTAACATATATATAATATATACATATACATATATATATGGTTTGAACCGCGGCTGCGTGCCGCGGTCGCGGGAAACGGAAGGTTACCTTTAAAAGTAGCCTTCAGGTAGCCTTCCGCAGCTCGCGATCGCGACGCTCCACCAATCTATGTATGTAGATTGTAGATACATACTTTCGGCGAGGAAAAAACAAAGCCATATATATATATAGCCGCGGTTCAAACCATATATATATGTATATGTATATAGTTCTTTCCCGGAAGATATATTGATATATATGTATGGATTCAAACGTATCAATATGAATTAATTGTTCACTTATTGTTATTTATTGCATCTCCTGTAAACGAATAAAATAATACGTGAGCGGCAGAGGGGGAGGTTGCGTAGCAACGAGCCAGTATAGCGAAGAAACAAAACGTTCCTACAGAAGCGATACGTCACAGGCAGTGCGAGCCATTGGTACGCGAGTTCTCTGGCTGTACGGACGTATTTCGGCCAAGATTCTGCGCGCGTGTGTGTGCATATATGTGTGTATGTATAAGTGTGGGCCGCTGAACGGTCAACGTTGAGCTGCATTCTACTTCTGCACTAAACACTAAGGGTAAGTTTGTTATTCAATATATTGAATCTTGTAGCTTTTGAAGATATCGAAACGTTAGATAACAGAGAGGCTAAATGTAATGAATTGTTCGAAAGACTATGTCGATCTCAGAGATCTCCATTCGCAGCTGGCAATTATCTTCTTTCAATATCGGTCTTAGCGTAGGGCAGTGCGGTCCAAGAAAGTGCCCCGGGGCATTTTCGGTTCCCCCACCGAGCTACTGTTGCCCTGGAAACGACGGACACTGAGTGTGCGTCAGTGTGGCCAGAAGTGGCGCCGGGCACCATCGGTGACCGCGGGAGTGGAGATACGCGCAAGTGTGCGTGCCCTGGCTGCGAGTCCTGTACTCCTGTGGACTTGTGGAGTCCACGCAGCTCTCACAGACAGGGCACGCACACTTGCGCGTATCCCCACTCCTGCGGACACCGCTGGTGCCCGGCGCGACTTCTGGCCACACTGGTGTGTGTTATGATCAGCATACAGAAAAACTTGTACCTAGTGGAGGTGGAAGTAGCGGCGTGAGGGGCCCCACCCGTGGACCGCACTGGCGTAGGGTAATAATTACGGGTGTTGCGGCGAATTCATAATTCGCGCGCCTTGTGACGTGCCGCCCGGCACCGTTCGCACTTTCGGCTCACCTCGACCCGAACCGTTCGGCATCGGGCGGACCGAGTAGTTCGGTGGCCGGGCGGAGCGGGGCGAGGGGGCCGCCGCGAGCGCGTTAATTAGGCCGACGACGGTGCGGCAGTGATAGAAGATTTGGCCCGTTTGCACCATCGGTGCACCTGGGAGTGGGGATACGGAAAAGTGTGCCTGCCCTGTCCGCGAGAGCTGCGCGCGCCGTTTCTCACCGAATCGAGCTCGGCTTGGAGAGAAGGACGGAGCTATGCCGCGTCTCCCTTCCACCAACGTCGCGTGACGTCAGGTATCGTGACGACACGTAAGAACGACAGAACTATGCTCCGTCCCCTTTCAACCAACATCGCGCGTTGCGTCTTTGTTGGACATGCAGTCGCGGCGTCGCGTCTTCGTTCCGCACACAGGACGGTGACAGTGGTGCCAGATTTCGCATAAGGCATCGCACGTACCATTGCGTTCAGTCAGCCGGAAGGCAAATCGGGCACCACCGCCCTGAGCAGAGCGCGATCCAGCGAAAAGTGAATCCAGGAGAGTTTGAGATTGACTCGTCGTCGCTCGTCGACGCGGTCGAGTTATTTTTTTCGTAGGTTCGGGGTACGCCATGGTTCCATTTTTTTTTCACAGAATAATTTTTTTTTTTATTATTCATCACACAGCAACAAACGATATTCATTTAAAAATGTTTTAATACTTACTACGGATAGTTTTTAATATTTTGTCAACGGAATAGATGTGTCGTATTGGTTTATAATATATATGGGCAAAATATATATTTCATAAATTTTTGTTTCATTAGCATTACTCTTTCTATGGTAGTAATAAATAAGACAGTATATAATAAATGTCAATTATTGCGGATTATGCATTAACCATGAAACAAGTAACAGGAGCTTCTTGCACTAGAACGTTCTGAGGGATCGTACTAACACGCTATTTTAACACACGACAGCGTACGTCAGGAAGAATTTGCTTCACACGACGCGTCGACGGTGTGAATGTTTCTATGAGTTGTTCTTTATGATTTGTTTTCTAAATAGAAGGTGACCAAATTGTGCATATATTCTAACAGTTCTCATCAAGTCCCATCACATTGATTTGAAACCTTTTTCTTACTACGCACGTTTAGTTTAACAACGCTATCCTCATTTCGAGAAAGAAGAAGGTGTTCCTTCTTTGGCAATGCATCAGGCATACTGTAATCCATATGTACGTCCATTGTCGTATTCTGCCCACGAAATGTCGCAACGTGCGTATTGTCGAAGAAGGCATGATAAAAGACGACAATAATAGCAAAAACCCTGTCAATGGAAAACCGAAACTCACATTGTGCCGCTCCCGACTAATTGAAATATCTGAAAAGTCAAACCATTCTGAGCGCGGATTTTACGTACCTACTGCAAATTATTTCCCCGGGACTCTAACTGACTTTTCCAATGTCATTTATTCATCATTACTTTGCAACCAATTGTACGATATGTATTACTTTTAAATGCACATGTACAGGATCCACAGGTTGCGCTAGTCAGCTTTTTTCCTGTAAACGGTAAGTATTAGACACAATTACAGAGGAAAGGGTTCAATGGGATCGTAATATCTATCTTCTACGAGACTTCATTCTATTGAAAAGTCCAGCGCTGCACCCGACAATTGCAAATGCGTATGTAAGGTTGTAGTTTATATAATTTCAGATACGTGAACTTCCACGCCACCCATGAGGTGCCATGACTAGCGCGTTCGGTTTTTTAACGTGGACCGTCGCCTATAGCCGTATTGTACACTTTGAACGACGGATATATTGAAGGTGGACAGAGTTATTGCCCCACGCTGTAGAAGTAAGGGTTAGAAAAGAAATGAGAGCATTTTTGTGTGGGGGCCCCAGCGGGGAGGCCGCCACACAAAAATACAATGTCAACATTAGTATTAAATAAAATGAAAAAACAAAAAACAATGCTCTCATTTCTTTTTAACCCTTACTTCTACAGCGTGGGGCAATAACTCTGTCCACTTGAATATCTCCGTCGTTCAAAGTGGACAGAGGTATTGCCGCACGCTGTATGATTATCATAAAATGTGGTATAATAGGGCTATAGGCGACGGTCCACGTTAAAAAACCGAACGCGCTAGTCGTGGCACCTCATGGGTGGGGTGGAAGTTCACGTATCTTAAATTTTAGAAACAACAACCTTACATACGCATTTGCATTTCTCGGGTGCAGCGTTGCACTTTCGAATTGAATGAAGTCTCGTAGAATATAGATATTACGATCCCATCGAACCCTTTCCTCTATAATTTTGTGTAATACTTACCGTTTACACGAACAAACCTGACTATCACAACCTGTGCACCCTGTACATGTGCATTTAAATGTAATACATATCGTACATAATGATGAATAAATGACATTGGAAAAGTCGGTTACAGTTCCGGGGGAATCATTTCTAGTACGTACGAACGTACGTGAAATACGAGCTAAGAATGGTTAGACTTTTCAGATATTTCAATTAGTCCAACCGGGACCCGCGGTCGGTCGGCAGCGGCACAATGAAAGTTTCGGTTTTCAATTCACAGGGATTTTGTTATTATTGTCCTGTTTTATCATGCCTTCTTTGACAATACGCACGTTGCGACATTTCGTGGGCAGAATGAGACAATGGACGTACATATGGATTACAGTATGAACGGTGAATTGCCTTCAACCGAACAACTTTTTCTTTCACGAAATGGGGAGAGCGTTCTTAAACTAAACGTGCGAAGTAAGAAAAACGTTTCAAATCAATGTGATGGGACTTGCTGAGAACTGTTAGAATATATACACAATTTGATCACCTTCTGTTTAGAAAAGAAATCATGCAGAACAAATCATAGAGAACAACTCATAAAAACATTCGCACCGTCGTGTCAAGCAAATTCTTCCTGACGTACGCTGTCGTGTGTTAAAATCGCGTGTTAGTACGATCCCTCAGAACGTTCTAGTGCAAGAAGCTCCTGTTACTTGTTTCACGGTTAATGCATAATCCGCAATAATTGACATTTATTATATACTTTCTTATTTATTACTACCATAGAAAGAGTATTGCTACTGAAACCAAAATTTATGAAATATATATTTTGCCCATATCTATTATAAACCAATACGACACATCTATTCCGTTGACAAAATATTAAAAACTATCCGTAGTAAGTACTAAAACATTTTTAAATGAATATCGTTTGTTGCTGTGTGATGAATAATTAAAAAAAAAATTATTCTGTGAAAAAAAAAATGGAACCATGGCGTACTGCGAACCTACGAAAAAAATAACTCGACCGCGTCGACGAGCGACGACGAGTCAATCTCAAACTCTCCGGGATTCACTTTTCGCTGGATTGCGCTCTGCTCAACGCGGTGGTGCCCGATTTGCCTTCCGGCTGAAAGAACGCAATGGTACGTGCGATGCCTTATGCGAAATCTGGCACCACTGTCACCGGCCTGTGTGCGGAACGAAGACGCGACGCCGCGACTGCATGTCGAACAAAGACGCAACGCGTGATGTTCGTTGAAAGGGGACGGAGCATAGTTCTGTCCTTCTTATGTGTCGTCACGATACGTGACGTCACGTGACGTTGGTGGAAGGGAGACGCAGCATAGTTCCGTCCTTCTCACCAAGCCGAGCGCGATTCGGTGAGAAACGGCGCGCGCAGCTCTCACGGACAGGGCACGCACACTTTTCCGTATCCCCACTCCCAGGTGCACCGATGGTGCAAACGGGCCAAATCTTCTATCACTGCGGTGCGGTCTTCCTTCTTCTCTTACGCGACTCCGATCCGTAAAGTGATACGTATAGCCTTGGCTCATTACCGTGTACTTTTCTTGCACAACGTACTCCAGTCGTTTTGACCGGACCGTCGGAGGCCTCGCTTTGAAGCGCTTTAATTTTCTTTACTTTAGACTTTTTGATTCTCTTTACTTTAGAATAACGCGTGCCGTCCTTTCATTATATTCTACTTTATAGCGATTAGGCTTAATTACATTAGCAATACAATAGGTTTAGGTCGTGGCGTCTCGTATTCCGTTAAGTTTAAACCGTGCCGTTCTTGTTTACGTCCTGTACGCGTCCTACTTTTAGAGTTTTGTGATCGTTTTAGTTTTAACTTTGTATCGTGCCGTTGTTAAATTACTATATTTCTTTAGAATAAAATTAGCTTTAGCACTTATTTCCCGCGTTTCTTTCTACTTCTTAGTCTTCTGGAATCCGCGCATTCTTTTAAAGATCGAAGAGAATTCACCGCTTCTCGCTTGCAGAAGCGAAGTTGATATTTGATCGAACAACGGGTTTCCTGATTTTCTAAACGTTTGAAGTGTTATCAGTGTCTGCAGAAAGCCAAATACCATCCACAGCCGATTGTTGTGGGGGCCACGTGGCAAGTGTGTGCGTGCCATGCCTGTGAGTGCTTTCCGACTCTCCAACGACGTGCGAGACTCTCACAGACACTGTACGCATACGCGGTCGGTTGTTAATGGTTTTTCGCGTGTTAACGACACTGACAAAGAGTGTTATAACGATAAACGGTTGATACAGATGCAGCGAATTGAACGTGCAACCGTATATACCCATACCTCGTTTTACGGGCTAGATACGTTCCGGAAAAGTTGGCCGTAAAGCGAAAAGCCCTATAACGAATCAATTATTAAAACGTTCTTCATATTTTCGAAAGCAGCTGAAACTAAACAGAAGGTTGCTAACAGTGCAGCATTTTTTTTGGCCGTACCTATCACGAAACGTTGTGGGCTGTAAATCGAAAAAGTGCCGTAAATAATAAAGGCCGTTATAGCGAAATGCCGTATAGCGAGGTGTAGGTGTACCTTTATTGTTTGGCACCTGTTAAGCCACCGCATCTGTGCGGGAATGATAAATATGAAATCGCTTTGATCATCATTCAATTGACACATTGATGCCAGGTCTATTCGACTCAAGTCTTACGTCTTACGCTTACGCCGTACCGGGGCCGCCAATTCAAATCAGTTCACTCAATAGATAGCCTTCCGTTTAACACGTTCGCGGACGTGAATGCTATAGCATTCATTTTCATGATGATGCAGAATGACATGAATGCTATAGCATTCAAATTTTAAAGTCAAATTATTTTGAATTTAATTTTATATAACCTTAAGGTTTTGTAATTATTATCCAAGGTAATGACTAACTGATTCTTTAGGCATTCATTGTATATAACGATTAAAATATGATAATCTGACTACCCTTATAAAATGTGTTTAATCAAATTTCGGATATCACAACCAATTTAACAATAAAATGACTGTCAAGTTTGGCACCTCGCTGAAACTTTTACTGTCCGCGAACGTGTTAATAATATCTTGTGCAGGCATTGTCGTTTGCCGATGCCGCGGATTGTTTGTCGGCCGACAAACAATGTCGCATATGTTCACGCATAACCATCCACCAAATTGACCGATTTTTGTGATTCTTGGTTTGTTTGAAAGGGGATGCTTCTGCGGTGGTCCCACATCAATTGAAAAACTTCTACAAAAATTGTACCCATGTTTTGACAAACTTCTTTATTTTTATGTATGTTCGCGTATAACTCGCGAGTGGGTTGACCGACTTGGATGATTTTGGTCACGTTTGAGAGAGGCCACATTCGCAGTGGTACCATATCAATTTTCAAAAATTGTAATCAAGAACACCTATTTTGTTAATGTATTAAACTTCTTCACTTTCATGTACGTATGTTCGCGCTTAATTTTCCATTGGGTTGACCGATTTTGATGATTTTGAGTACATTTGTAAGAGAATACATCCGCGATGGTACCATATGAATTTTATAAAACGATTCGAAAAAATGATACCCATGTTTCAATTCACATCTGTACTAACAGATTACTAGCGCGGCGTTGGTCGGGATACTCGGGATTGACTGTTTTCAGGACATACAATTAGACGGATTCTTCAGACAATTACACAAAACACATTAATGGCAGTTTTGAAGCTCTCCGTATCTTCTTCGACGAGCTGATTCACGCAAATTTTGAAGCCGAGTCGTCTGTCTTTCCCATTGAACTATATACTACTTGCAATGAGAACTGTGGGAAACAGAAAACGGCCCATTTTGATAGAAAATGAGAGTTGAAATACAGGGATGTGTCTGTCCCACTCTTACACACGTGCAGTCTGACCCAGTCATGCCAGAAAGCGAAATCGTAACAGTAACACGCCGAGTGGTGGGGGCATGCGGTAAGTGTGTGCGTGCCGTGTCTGCGAGCGTCTTTTGCGACGTTCATCTGTGACAACTGTCACATATCACATGCATGGCCCCCACCACTCGGCGTGTTACTGTTACGATTTCGCTTTCTGGCATCACTGGTCTGAACATATAGTCGCGTGCACGTTAAAAGTGAAAGTTCTACGTTTGTTTCTGCCGGATCGATACAATTCCTTGATACAACTGGGTTGCACGTTTGCATTTGTTTGTATATACCGATATTTTTGAAACGGGTCGTACAGTTAACAAAGGACAGGTATCCCTGGAATCAAACTCTTTCTCTCTGTCCCGGTTTTCTGCGACTTTACATATGGGTGTTCTCATTCCAGATAATATATAGTTCAATGGTCTTTCCCCACCTGTTTCGCGTTGAATTACTACACTAGAGCGTTCTCTAGCGTCATTTAATCGCTTACGCCGTTCTTCTTCAGTTTGTCTTAACAAACGTGCACGACCTACATTCAAACGATGCTCGCGATCCTGCGGTATCTCATTTTCTAATCGTTTGCGTATCAAACCAACACGATGCTCGCGATCTTCCGGCGTCTCCTTTGGTAATCGTTCGCGACCTACACTAAGCCGATGCTCGCGATGTTGAGGGGTCTCGTTTTCTAAATACTTTGTAATTGAAGACAAACGACCTTTTTTTTCTTCCGCCGTTTCTCTACATATGTTTCGCTTATTATATTGCCTCATTTTTGAGAGCCGCGTTTCACGCTTATCGGAACTTTCATTTAACCGCTGTCTTTTATATCGTTCATTCATGTTTCATTGCCGCTCATTCCTTTCTGATTGGTCTTGTTGTAAGCGCCGCTTCCTCATACGAGCTGTGTTTTTATGCGGTGTACTCATTATCTTATACAATTTATATACGAATTGTAACTGAAAATTAATACATTAAAAACTTTTAACAAAAAAATATCGCCGACTTCAAAACAAAACAAGGCACTAAAAAGTATAAAATAATTTCCCCTTTTGATGTTGGTGCCGAGATAGAAGCAAAATAGCCTATCAATTTGCGGTAATACACTGTCCATTTTGCTATACTCGTTTCTTGAGAAGTTATAAGGGATTCGTTTTGGACCCAAATGCAATATTACAATCAAAAGAACAGGTATACCCTAAAGCCCTAAAACAATTACGTGATTGAGAAATTAATCTGGGCAGGTGAGTTGCAGTGTCGGTGAATTTGTATTGACCATCAATATGAATACGTATGAGTAGAAGCATTGATTCGGTATGGTATGGTTTGTAGGTTGTATAGGTGATGAAGGTTTGGAAATCGATGTAACTAGTTGTTGGCTTCTATCTCGGCACCGACATCAAAAACGAAAAATTATGTTATCCGTTTTAATGCAGTTTTGAAGTCTGTTTTCATTCTTTCTTTTTGAATTTGTTATGTTACACACTGCCCTCAAAATGCAAATCAGGAAATTTATTTACTACAATTTGTATAGAGTACAGACACATCGATAGCGGTCGTATAAAATCGCGCTGTATCTAGTACTTTTATTGGGAAATGGCGGCATCAATCAAAATCGATAGATTAATTTCGTGACTCTGATTAAAGGGTCTCTAGGTGGGCGGGAAAAGGGGCGCCACAGAGTACGCACGTATTGGATACGGACACCGACCATTGGTACTTGCGGGAATGGGGATACGCGCAAGTTGCTGCGTGCCTTGCGTGTGAGAGCTGCGCGCGTCGTTTCTGAGCCCCGCGTAGAGACAAGGACGGAACTATGCGCCGTCTCCTTTCCGCCAACGTCGCGTGACGTTTGTAGCACTGCTCGCTTGTACGTCACATGAAAAAGGACAGAACTACTTTCCGTTCCCTTTCAACCAAAATCGCGCGTGGCGTCTTCATTTCGCATAGAGGCCGGCATAAGTTTCTGTCAGTGGTGCCACATTTCGCATTAGGCATCTCACGAACCATTGTGGGCTTGCCGCCCAAGGCCAAATCGGGCACCAATGTCTTGAGCTTGAACGCGATCGAGTTGGGCTAATTAAAATATCTCAATAGTACAACCTTTCTTAGCACGTATTTTACGTACGGACCGAAAATGATTTCTATTCGAGTTTCAACCAACTCTACGATATGTATTACTTTTAAATGTATATATACAGGGCGTTCGCGGTTGTTACTACCAAGCTTTTTTCCTGCAAATGGTATGTAGGTACTAGAAAAAATTACAGAGGAAAAGGCTCAATGGTATAGTAATGTCTATGTTTAAAATGGAATTACATTTTTGCCTGCACATATTCCCTTAAAAACTTTATTAACGTCGATTTAAGGAAATTCCATCTGTGGTTTAACAGACTATTTACTGTCTATATTTCATTGCAGGCAATCCATCACGGATAGCACCACCGCACGGATTCCAAGCAGAACGTCCAAACAGAGAATATTGTACCGCTTTTTGAAACGAATAGGTAAGGTTCAAATGTAACGTCCCACACTTCTATTTCATAAGACCAAGGAACTCGATAATTGTTGATATTATTTTTATTATACTGTTACGTCCTACGTCCTCCACCCGCCACAATTTTTCGCTTTTCTAAATTATTCAAGAATAACTAATCGATCATTCTCGCCGCAGTCTCCCGTTCGCTCAGTAGTTCTAAGATTTACTCTAATCTAACTTTACGAATGAAGTGCGGTTCTCACGAACCCCCGTTAGCGATAAGACACGCCGCGCGCGACAAATAGAGGTAACTTACACCCGAGCGATAGCCAAGACGACGCGAGTAGGGAACAAGCGAAACGTACAAGGAAAAGCTCCGCCAAATTCTCGCGCCGAGCGACCGGACAACCGCCAAGTAACGCAACCTGCCAGAATAGGAATTCCAAAAGATAAGATACGTGTAGCCAAGTCCTGGGAAAGGCATCTGGCGCGCCGTTCCCAGGATATAACGCTGATGCAGTATCAGCATGCGAATGCCGCTCAGCGGAGCACGGCGTCTATATAGGGCAGTACGAGGCCCTCTTCGGACACTCTTGGTTACGGCAAATACCTGTACGCGCACTGTTGGTCACCACTTACCGCGACTTACTGTTCGGGACTTGTGACTTACTCTTGAACGTTTTACTTCAATTCACTTCTTTGGGTGCAGTGCTCCGAACTGCACCGTTGTTCGCGTATAGAGAATTCAAGTGCGGATGCGAACCGTAACACCCGACTTACTATTTACCTTCGGTATCTTTCAAGTGAATCAAGTGTAACGAATATAATCAAGTCAAGTCGAGTCGAGTCAATAGAACCAAGTTAAGTCTAAGTGAACAACCAACGCGGTAGAATCAGTGCCATTGTTCCTGTATCTCGTCAGGCAACACCAGGTTTGTGTAACCAAGCAGTCTTTGCAATTCGGACCATTCTAGGCAACCAGCGTGGTGAAGCCTTTGAAATTCAACTAATTATAAGTAACTTGCGTGATCGAGACATTGCGTCTAGTCTCAATCTCCGATTCTCCGGTCGCGATAACGAAGTGGAGCCGTCCACTCCAAATTGTAGGTTTCGATCAACCAATAAACAGCATGTACACAGTTTCGTGAATTACCCACTGCACACCCATCCTCGCAACACTACACGTACACCCGCGTATAACTTGGTTATCGGAGTGTTCTCTGAGTGTAATTAGACAGGGGATCTCACCCCTTTTCTTCCCGCGATACCGAAATCGCCGTGCGCATAAGTCGAGTGGTCCTTGCTGCCGCCTTCAAGCCTGTGCCTGAGTCGTCTCACGAGCAATTCCGTGGGCACCGTCGAACCTCTGAGTTCCGGTAACCCCTCAGCAACTCTTTTGCTGCGACTTCAGCTCACAGGTTTCGTTGGCCCGCGGCGGACCCCCTCGCTACGATCGTGGCCCCTCAACCACTTTCGGCGCACCACGGTTCGGGGCCGAGGTCAGTGGTCGTATCCACGGATCGCAACTATTCTCCCGCTCAAACCCATAACCAGAGAGCACCCCGAGTCACCAGCGACGCCCATACTTTCTGTGCCGTAACCATTCGGACGCGAATAGATTCTTGGGTTGGTGTAATTCCGAGTCACCAGCTACGCCGACATTGCCAGTGCCGTACCCATTCGGACGCGAGTAGATTCTCGGGTTGGTGTAATTCCGAGTCACCAGCGACGCCCATACTTTCTGTGCCGTAACCATTCGGACGCGAGTAGATTCTCGGGTTGGTGTAATTCCGAGTCACCAGCTACGCCCACATTGCCTGTGCCGTAACCATTCGGACGCGAGTAGATTCTCGGGTTGGTGTAATCCCGAGTCACCAGCGACGCTCACATTGCCTGTGCCGTAACCATTCGGACGCGAGTAGATTCTCAGGTTGGTGTAATCCCGAGTCACCAGCGACGCTCACATTGCCTGTGCCGTAACCATTCGGACGCGAGTAGATTCTCAGGTTGGTGTAATCCCGAGTCACCAGCGACGCTCACATTGCCTGTGCCGTAACCATTCGGACGCGAATAGATTCTCGGGTTGGTGTAATTCCGAGTCACCAGCTACGCCCACACTTCCGCGCCGTAACCAGTCGGACGCGAGGATACACGTAGGTTTAGTGTCGAATCAGGACACCGAGTATATTTAAGCGCGTGCGACGTCTCAGCGAGCCGCTCCGCTGACACGTCAAATCTCTTATCAGGCCGGTCACTTCGTCTGTCTTCCGATCCCCGGTATACCCGGTGTACGCAGGGTGCCGAAAAACGGAGGACGTAACACTACACAATTTTGATTTCAATATTACAGATAATTTATTTGCAATAACATGAAGTAGTTTCGCGAACGAATTAGCGACGAAGAACCCCGTTATTTGCCATGTAGGCGGTGAATAACTGCTCGTTTCTGTTACAGGCAATAGTAGCAGAAAGTTGTGGAGAGCACAACGACAAGCCTCAATAGTTTCGCATCAGTTTGATTAAAGGTAAGTCTGTCATTCGACGTATAAAATCTTTTAACCGACTTCGAATAAAACACTTAACAAAAAGGTCAACACCAATTTAAAGGTGCGTTGAAAAGAACAAAATAATTTTGATTTTCTCACGTCGGTGACCTAACGCAGACCCTACACTAGATCCGCACCCATTTTGGCACCGCTCTCAAACATGAAGAATTATTTTATTCTTTTTAGACCACCTTTCAAGTCGGTTTTTAGGCAATTATGTCATTACTGCAATGTATGTTGAATGTAACATGTACTATTTTCCTTTCATATTTTCAGATGGGACGCACGGTCACGGACAAGGAGGCCGTTCAGCTGATGCAGAAGTATATGAATTACTTCCGGACCAACGAATTTCCGCCCAGTTCATCAAACGTCCGGAAGGAAATGAGCAGAGACCTCGATGGAAGGTGGAAACCGCATACGGTTTATTTACACGTCAGGGAAAATCAGCGTGGGAATTTGACAGCGGCTCGTGAAAGCCTCAGCATAGAAGTGGTGTCACCAAAACCAACGAGGGAACTGGTGCTCTGCAACACCGTCGACAATGAACCGTCGGGGGATTCCGAATCGGCACAATCTTCGTACTGCGACGAACAAACTGAAAACGCTGGGAAGGACGCCGACAGTTTCCTCCTGGTCCTCTCACCCAGTGAGTGGGAACAAATTAAGCCCGCCGAAGCGTCCGAGGATCATCATTTGAACCCACGCGTTTGGCCGAATGTCATTTTCAAGGCATTCTGGAATATGTACCAACTCCCATGTGCTTTCGTGGGCAAATGGTCGTACATACGCGAGGAAACCAAAGAAGAAAATACGAATGACGCCGCTGGATTATACTTAAAATTCCAAGGTGTTCAATATTGCGCCAATCAAACGGCGGGCTGCATCCACATCCGCGCGTCGCCTCAGAGCAAATCACATCTGTGCTTCTCAGGCGCGCGGCAGCACGCTCGCTACCGATCATTGCACCAATCAGCGGTCTCGGGCCGCTAACTAGTGTCCAACAGCGCGGCCACTCAGAATCACGAACAAGATTACGTGGTGACACGTCACATCCGTCCGCATCGCCACGCGGCGGGCAGGCCGCTTCGGCGGCCATTCTGTTCAACGTCTTGACGGCAAACACACGTGCCTTACGAACTCAGTTCTTTTCTCGTGCTATTCACCCACCAGACCACCGAGCAGATCGTGCTCACGCACAACGGACACAACACCCAGCTCAAATCACAAATTCACCGGCGTTTTCGCAGCTGCGATACTCCAGAAATAGCACAGATCATTCGAGTGCCACGTGGCGGTAGTATACCGGGAACCACGGCGCTCATTCAGCAGTAACTGATCACTTCTCCAGCAGAAGCATAGCCCAGATCACCCAGGTATTCATTACCCCTCGTTAATTCAGTCAGATTCACGTGGAGAATTCAATGTGTGCGACCTAACCTTACTAGTTTTGAGCATTCTACATTAGTTACAGCTCATTCAGTTTCATCCAGTTGCACACAATAATATCTCCCGTTATCATTCTTGCTTCAGTACATCATCGCACTCACCCAGTGCAAGCATTTCCCCACGACTGTCACCAGATACAACATCTTATACCGGCATAGTACATTCATACTAAAGTCTTTACTCAACATTCTTTTTGGTCCTTCGAGCCGGATATCTGGTCAGTCGTGTGGTTCACTCATAGTACGTGTGTTCACGGTTTCACTTAATTCACTGGTGGTTAATGTGAGATCGTTGTTTGATCACCCAGTAATCAAGAGAGAAACCATTCATTGCAATGGACAGTACTCAGACCAAAGATCAGAGCAGCGAGACCAACCCATCGCTCAGCCAAGAGGAAGGAGAGCCTCAAGCAACTGCTGAGTCCCTGTCGGTCCCATCCGAGCTTGCAGCAAAATCACGACCAGCATCCCCCGTCACCATGCAGAATAACACCATGGAATACAATATCTCGACTCAAATGTACAGACTCGCCATGCTCACACTCGTGAAAGAACAGAGTGCAGTCTTCCAGGCCACCTCAACAGAAGAAGTTGATGGCCAGCTGGAACTCCTCAAGAGCCTCTGGGCAGAGTTCACAGAAGATCACAATCAATTAGGACTGGCATGCAAGAGGGCATTTTTTGATCACCCATATATCACGGGTAAGGTCTTCCAGCATGGTTTCGCCTCATATCATCTGGCGTTTTCGGCTCTCCATAAGGTCAAATCACAAGTACAGCAAAAGCTCCAGGACGTATCACTTGCACGATCATCAATTAGGACTGACCACCCTACAAGGCACCATTCAACACTGCCTGAGATCAAGCTGCCTCAGTTCAATGACGATTTCTCAGCATGGCCTGCGTTCAGAGATCTGTTCAAATCATTGGTCATTGACGATCAGCAGCTCAGCAACGTGGAGAAACTCCACTACCTGAAGACCAGTGTAGGAGGAGCAGCAGCACAGATCATCTCCAACGTCCCAATGGCCAATGATTCATTCCACCCAGCTTGTAAGCTCATCAAAGACCGGTTCGACGACAAGGAGCGACTCATACTCTCGTACGTAGAGAAGCTGTGTTCAGATGCAACTCCCGTCAAGAGAACAGCTCACGATATGAAAACCTTGATCATCACGATCAAGGAAAATCTAGACGCGCTCAACGCCTTGGACGTTCCAGTTGAGAGTTGGAACTATGTTCTGCTCCACCTAGTGTCACGCAGACTTAATTCCTTCTTGCGAGAATCATGGGAAGTGAAGCGCAGCTCATCCAGTGAGCCATTGACATTTGATCAGCTCATGGAATTTATCAAGGCCAGAGCCCGCGCATTAGAAGCAGTCCAACCATCATCCAGTGACTCTAAAAAATCACCATCTGTTGGCACAGCAAGAACTATCACTAGAGCTCCAATTCATCAAACCAGGACGGCACACCACACATCAACAGCGCAACCATCTGCAACAAGCTACCCATGTGATCACTGCAGAGGCGACCACTACATTGTCACCTGCCCAAAGTTCCGTGACCTCCATCCTACAGAACGTCATAAGGTAGTGACTGCTCAGCACCTCTGTTACAATTGCCTAGGGCACCACAACTTGACGTCGTGCAGTTCATCAAGGACGTGCAAAACGTGTGGAGCAAAACACCACACTATGATACATCTTCCCTCATTGAGAGCGACTCAGCAATCAGCAACACCAGCCCAATCTCAGAGCAAATCATCAGCCAGTACAAGTTCAGCAGCAGCTACACCATCAGGGCAATGAGGAGTTGCCGTGCCATTTCGCCAAACCACCCGCTCAAGCGGGAATTCTTTAGTGCTACTCGCCACATGCGAAGCAACACTCATCACCCCATTCAACATTCACCCAGTCAGAGTACTTATAGACCCAGGATCAGAACTCACATTCGTCGCAAATCACCTTGTCAATGCCTATGGCTTGACTCGTCAGCATTCATCAACAACAATCAGTGGAATAGGAGGATCATACTCAACCCAAACTAAGGGTGTAACCACACTTCAGCTCAGATCAAACCATTCGTCGCAGAGCGTTACCATCACTGCTCACATACTTAACAAACTGACGAATACGTTGCCATCATTCACTGTGGGACCCCAAGAGTGGCCGCACCTATCATCATTACAGCTGGCCGATCCTGACTTCCTCATTCCAAGGCCGATCGATATCATAATTGGAGCAGACTCATATGGCCTCATCATAAAACCTAACATCGTGAAGCAGTCGTGCTCAGCGCCAATCGCTCAATTGACGATGATTGGATGGGCAGTTCTTGGTCCATTATCAGAGCCCAACTCAGCAAACTACCAGTCATTTCACACTTCAGTCGAACCATCAAACCAAGAACTTCAAGATCTGCTATCGAAATTCTGGGTTCAAGAAGAAATACAATCAACAACCAAGCATCAGCTCACCCCAGACGAGCAAACTTGTGAGTGTTACGTCCCAGCGTAACTTTTTGATTTTTCCTTTTCTTCTATTATAATTTCTTAAATTAAACTCTCTTTTCTTTCCTTTATTCCGGCCGCCGGATTACGAATTACTTGTATCACGGCTTAGGCTCATCGCATCCGGTGCGCTGTTAGAGTATTAGTTGTAAAATCATGATTATTCTATTCTTCCTCCAGGCCGCGTATGCGAATTATTCGTATCATAGCTTAGGCTCATCGTATATGTGGTACTGTCGAGTTGTAATGTGTAGTGGAATTCCCTCACCGTGGAATCATATTCGTCCCATCGTACATGTATAAGTAGATGTAAGTATAGATATAAGCGTGCGAGCGGGTGTGAATGCGTGTGAGTATAGAATGAGTGTGCGTGTGCGGTATGGACGTATGCGTGTGTAGGTTAAGGAATTCGCGATGAGGTTCCGCGTGTTAATTTTTAGTTTCTCTCTCTCTCTCAAAAGTAAATTATTATTTTCGTGGCAATAAGGCATTGCCCAGATATCAACCTAATTCTGTTCAAGCATAAATATCAGGAGCGTGCACTACTGAAGTTTTAGGTGAGTGAGTCGAGGCAATCACATTTTATTTGCAATAAAACTCAATAATTAAAAGAGGATAAATGAGCAACCGAAAGTCTCTTGCTGAACATCGAGCGAGCATAGTAACAGAATATTTGTACACTGAATCGACCGCTGATCGACCGTTTCCATGGTTAAGGTATGAAAAACTGGCCTAGAGCGAGCCCAGGAGCCGTCTCGCGACGGATTTCTCTGGGCAGTTGGCTGTAAAGTCGTGAGGTACGTGGTCGATTGTCCGAGGGTATCCTAGATATCATTAATTTCTGAGTCTAAAAGTGCATATTCTTCTTGCAGTGTGTTACTAAACGAACTCAATTATCCTCGTAAAGCTATAGTTTATAATTTCTGATTATTATTTGAGACACAGACTCAGTTTTCTTTGATTTAGTGAAAAGTGCGAAGGTGTGCGCGTTACGTTTTGCACGTGGCCGACAAATTGCGTCGGACACGTTAGCTTAAGTTTCCTTTTGATCTCATTTACATTATTCTTTTCGTTATTATTTAACTTGAACAGAGCGCGAAGGGTTGTTCCTCGCTCGTGTGGCGATTAAAGTCGGAATTAATTATCGAGATATCTGAATAGAAGCACTATCTTCCTGACTTGCCGAACCTTGTAACGGACTAGTTCCCGGCTCAATTATCATAGAGCATAGGCAAATCAAGGAAGTTCGAAGTACTAAAACTATCTTACGATTCGAAGGTATTATCATCGATTCCACCAAAAATCCTTTGAAAATTCCAACCGACCTACTACCAGAGAGAGAGAGCGAGAGAGAGAGAGAGCGATAGCGCAGAGAGGAGGAGAAAAAGCGCGTGCGCAAGCCGCTTGAATAACCGAACGTAACCGAAGACCAGCGACACGGTAGGAACCTCCAGTCGCGACTTACGACTAAATATTATTCCATTTTATTATATGATCATGCCCGAGCTCAGGCCACGGCGGGATCCCACGGGGGCGGTCATTTGACCGCGCAAGATTCCTTGTTAACTTGTCGATTGTAAAGGCATAACCGTGAATTACTGAGAGCGCATCCGTAATATTGTAAGACAGCTCATATTAAGGCGCATCATTGTCGCGCACTACTCATGAACTTTTCTCAATACTGCAGATAATATCTACGCAGTAATTCTTTCATTGTTTATCGAATCCGAACACATCTATTCTACTTTTCTTTATCTATTCTACTTTTCTTTATATAATTATTTTTAGATTGAATATATCTATTTTTGTTACCCCTTATACTATTTTTCTCTGAGTTATCTGTGTTGTGACGTCACACCTCATATACCATAGCATTGTACACCGGCCGAAACATAACCTCGCGAGAACAATTGGGGACCTGTACGGGTCTTGAGAAGACACACGAATCCTATTAGTCCTGCATACAACTAAACGCGATATTAGATTTCAACTTAACTTCTCCGTTTAGCTTGTACCGAATAAACTAGAAAATCCCTCCTCTTCCAGGAAGGGATTAGAATTCCGCAATAATGATCTTCAGTTAGATTGCCGTTGATTTATTGTAATTAAATTAACAAAAATATTCAAGCGTTACGACCGGTCGCACGGCAGGCCGCTCGCGGATACTCATCGACCGTCTTGACAAACACAAAGTCGTGATAAGCCTCGCCCGGACGTAACATGAGGATCAGTTCAAAGCAACACACTCACGTGACGAATGTGGGAGATACACAGTGAGAGTTCCACTTAACGCATCACCATCAACACTAGGAGAATCAGACCTCACTGCGAAGAGATGTCTGCAACGACTCAACAAATGATTCATACAGCGAGCAGTATCATTCATTTATGAAGGAGTATGAAGAGCTAGGCCACATGAGACGTGTGCCGAATCCAGACGACAACGCAGCCAATCCACCCGAGGTTGTGCCTGACGATCGGGCTGACGAGATGACCTTG
The DNA here is from genome assembly GCA_963942575.1 of Priocnemis perturbator. NCBI lineage: Eukaryota > Metazoa > Arthropoda > Insecta > Hymenoptera > Pompilidae > Priocnemis > Priocnemis perturbator. The sequence goes on along the minus strand of OZ012643.1, from coordinate 12,693,775 downwards.
GCACATAATGCTTCGGCATTAGGAGGGTTGAGGGTCTCAGAAGTTCGGTCGGCAGTGCCAGCTCACTCTAAATCAGCATACTACCTTCCGCATCACGGTGTACTCAGAGAAGACAAAATCACCACCAAATTGAGAGTCGTATTCAACGGATCCAGCCCAACAACATCAGGCATATCACTCAATGACATCCAGCACGTGGGTGCCAAAGTACAACGAGACATCTTCGATGTGCTTCTGTGGATCCGCCAATACAAGTACCTGTTCACAACAGACATCACGAAGATGTACCGCCAAATCAACATACATAAAGACGACTGGGATCTACAACGCATCATGTGGGTCGATGAACAGCTCAACATCGTCCCATACCAGCTAACAACTGTGATGTATTGGACCAGATCAGCGCCATTCTTGGCGATCAGAACGATCATACAGTTAGTTGAAACTGAAGGTCATCGATTCCCAAGGGCAGTAGAGCCACTCACTAAAGGCCGGTATGTGGATGACATATTCGGCGGTTCGGATCACTATGCAGATCTCATCGAGATTGCAACTCAGGTGACCCAGCTCTGCAGTGCAGGCGGGTTCCCACTGGCGAAATGGCACAGTAACAGCAACCAGTTCACCAATCATGTCGCTCAACAGTCATTGCTCACTGAAGAGCATCCATTCGACGATAGCAGCACCAATCTACTCGGCCTGTCATGGATACCCCATTCAGATACATTCAAGTTCAATTCCAAGCCACCATGCTCAAGTTCCAACCTCACAAAAAGAATCATCTTATCGGAAACAGCACAGCTCTATGATCCACTTGGCTTCTTGTCACCTTTCATTGTGAAAGCCAAGATATTGTTACAACATCTTTGGCTTGAAAAACTCACCTGGGATGAACCAGTATTAGGCCAACTCAAGGCGAAGTGGACAGCAGTCCGACAAGACCTCACTCATGTGTCAGAGCTCTCAATTCCACGCTGGATTCACACGTCAAAGAATTCAACGGTGGAACTGCATGGGTTCTTAGATGCATCGCAATTAGCGATGGCTGCTGTTATCTATATCAAAGTAACTGATCCAGGATGCAAACCAGAGGTTACTCTAGGTTGTGCGAAATCAAAAGTAGCACCGCTGAAAAGAATGTCCATACCTCGATTGGAACTCACAGCAGCCCTGCTTGTAGCTAAACTCATGAGCAGTGACGCCAGATCTGGCTCGCTAGCACGGTCCGTGCTGGCGTTGGTGGGGGTAATAGGCGTGTGTGCGTAGCCTGTCTGTGAGAGCTGCGTGGAGAGAAGGACGGAACTATGCTGCGTCTCCGTTCCACCAACGTCGCGTGACGTCACGTATCGTGACGACACATAAGAAGGACAGAACTATGCTCCGTCCCCTTTCAACCAATATCGCGCGTCGCGTCTTTGTTCGACATGCAGTCGCGGCGTCGCGTCTTCGTTCCACACACAGGGCGGTATAAGCTTCTCGCGGTGGTGCCAGATTTCGCATAAGGCACCGCAACTACCATTGCGTTCTTTCGGCCGGAAGGCAAATCGGGCACCACCGCCGTGAGCAGAGCGCGATGCAGCGAAAACTGAATCGAGGAGAGCTTGGGATTGTCTCGTCGTACTCATCGTCGCTCGTCGACGCGTGGTTTTTTTCGTAGATTCGCGCCCAGCCATGGTTCATTTTTGCTTCAGTGGATAATTGTTCTTTTTTAAGTATTCATCACACGGCAAGAAAAGATATTTATTTAAAAATATTTTAGTACCTACTACGGATAGTTTTTAATATTTTGTCAGCGGAACATATGTGTCATGTGTCGTGTTGGTTTATGATAGATACGGACATTATATATGTTTGACGTTATAGCACAGTAATTTTAACGTCCCCGATTTATTTTTGCCGTAGAACGTCGTAATAATTCGTACGAATTGTAAGAATTCTCCCCAAGAGAAAATCCGTGTTCAATGGTAAACCGCAACTTTTATTGCGTCGCCCGTGAACAGACCTCGGATCGCGGTTGAACTAATTTAGCCGACCCGCAGGTACAACCCTTCTTAGCGCGTCAGCAGCTCATATGGTTTACGATGCGTGTTACTTTGCCGATATATACGTATGTAGTCGTATTTTTCGTAAAATATCGTATTGCCTCAAGTGGTCTTCCACGCCACCCATGAGGTGCCACGATTAGCGCGTTCGGTTTTTTTAATGTGGACCCTCGCCCGTAGCCCTATCATACCACAATGAAACGGGATGTCTGGTAAAAGTGATACCAGACAGTTGATACACTTATTATATAAGAGAAATATAAATAATAATGACCATAGAATAAACTGTATTATATGGTCAACATTATTATTGCAAAGCGTTTGACGAGGAGGGACTAGCCAATTCAGCAATATCTGCTGCATGCAATCTGCTTTCTATTGAATTTGATGGTGTGGCATACAATGTTGTGGATGCCATTCGACACAGATGGTTGTCATTTATTTGCAGATTCATGGCTGTTTCCACTCTCGCCTTTTGCGCTGATTTTAAAACACATATTGCATTAACATTGACGGACGACAGTTTATTTCGCTTTTTGGATTTTAGATCCGGCAAGTAGGAAAACGCGTCAGAATTCTTTCCGAATCAGATTCTTTCCGAATCAGCATTTGAATTCGGCAACGACCTCACAGCATTTACAAGACATTTCAAAGTAGGATATATATTTGTACGTGTAAAGATTTCTTCCCACATGTTATCGAAATTCAATGTGGAAAGATAATCAATTTCTGTTTCTGTAAAATGTCGACGCAAAGCACACCATTCTGATCTTAAAGCAGTATTATCGAACCCGGTCAAAGTTTCAGCGACAAAAGAAACCTCATTAAATGACGTTTCTCTGTTAATGTCGCGCAATGCCATTTGCGGTTCAAAAACTTTTAATGTCGACAAGAATTTATTATTTATAGGCAACCTTTTACAAATATCTTGAGCGGCACTTATGTAAAATTGTAAACAATTTTTACGAATATTTGTAACGACATCTGTGTGCCCTGCTAATAGCAAATTATCGAGATATTATTCGCATTCAATTCCAAGATTAATGTCGTTTATTGATTTTTGATTTTCCATTTGGGAAAAGTCAATTTCATGAATTGGATGCTGTAAAAGCTCTGGTTTTATAAACTGTCGACAAGTTATGTTTAACAATTTTGAGGATTGCGGTTGCAATAATTGTATTCTTGTTTCCAGAGCTTGAAAAAAGGTTGTAAAGTTATTGAAATATTGTAAAATATATTTCAAAAATAATAAGTGTGCTTTTAAATCTGGAGTCTGCATCAACAGTAAAAAGTGATCAACACTTTTGGATTTATCTGTTCTATTTAAATCCATTAGAAATTCGTTAATATTATCCCATGATTCTAGAAGTCTTGTAATGCACAAGTGGCGAGAAAGCCACCATGTTTCGGATAATTTCAAAAGTTTTCGGTTTGTTTCCTGAAAGTCATTGAAAATAGCTAGCCGCTTGGGACTGCAATTAATAAAATTGGTAATTTTTTTCACAAATTCCTCGCAAATTTGAGGAATGTTTTCGCACGCTGTATTAGCAATCAACGTTACAAAATGGCATGGACAGGTAAATGTTAATAGATGTCCACACTTTTCCTGTAGTTTCGTTTTAAAAGATAAACGATTCCCGGTCATTACATGCGCATTGTCGCATGACAGAGCAATTATATTTACGAATGGAATTTGTAAAATATACATTTCGTTTCCAAATGCTTCAAATAATTTTTCGGCGCCACAATTTTTGGCGTCAATATTTATAAGTTTTACTAATTGCGAGCTAATCTTTGATGTTTCAGGGTGTACATACCGAACATGAAACGTCATCCATTTCTGATTGCAAATGTCTGACGTTTCATCAATGAAAATACTGAATTTAGTATTTTGCAATGTCTCCGCGACACGTGCTGTCTCAGCGGGACACAAAAATTGTGAAATTATTTGCTTGCATTTGGTTTTACCCATACTCATTGAGTGCAACACGTCTGAATCTTTTCCTATTTTCTGAAATAACGACAACAATTTATTTGCTGTTTCAAAAGAAATATTATGTTCGGCAATGAACGCAGCGTACTTAATCTCTGCTTCAGCCTTTCGTGTATCAAACGGTACTTTGATGTCGTCCGTCACATTAACATTAATATCGGTTTCTGTTCGCTGTACTTGTTTTACGTGTTCTGCAGATTCTGCGTGACGGTAAATATTGTGCAATTTTGCAAACATCGTTTTTTGACAAAGTAAACAAAAAAATAATGTCTCGTCCTCCGATACTTCACGCAGCCATGGTTGAAATTCAACAATCTCTAACCATTGCTTGCGAAACGTTTGTACCGCAGGACAGTGTCTTGGCGACGTTGCATCGTCGTCATTGAATAAAACAGATGCGTTCTTTCGCACGTTAGTTTTGTGACACGCAGAATCAGCATGCCTTGAAACGCGCGTGTCGCACGAATACTGTTGCTGGCACACGATACAGCGGTATAAATGTGCATTTGTGGGTACTTTACGTATCCAAGATTTATATCTGACGTCCTGAAGCCATGCTTCACGAAAGCTTTGCTTTAATATTTTATTGGACGCGTCGCACATTTCTGTACAGAATCAAACAGAAACCGATAGAAGTATAAATACTAACCTGGTAACACAGGCACAAACCCACCAACCCCACACACACACACACACACACACAGTTTAGATTAGAATAGGAAAGATTACGAAAAGTATTGAAACACTACGTACGACGAAAGGAAATGCGCACGCTATGCAAAACACACACACACACACACGAAAACACAAGCGCGCGCAGGGTGTCGTACGTTGCAAACCAAAAACTCACGCCCGCCGCGAACAGAATTCCTCCCGACCATGTCCGGCGATGGAATACTCACGCACATCGCCGTTCATCGTGCAACCGTCTCAAAACAATCGCGAGAAAACAAGGTAAGATATATCTCCGACGATCGCTTCTTTGTCGAACGTTTCACGAGATAACGTGGTGTTGCAACACTGTTGCGCGCGAGCATCTTTAGACAGCGTTCAACACGTATTTTGATGTGAATGTGTACGACGTCATTCCTTTAGATTCTGATACTCTAGAAAGAATTGAGAGATCCGTTTCTCCCCATCACCCTCAGATTTATAAGAAGTCAATTTTGCTGAAAATAGACTTTCTTAATCTTTGACCAATTCCATGAGCAGAATACAACTTAGACAATTTCTATTTGTTGTATAAACAATTACCGGACAATTACGCACGAAATGGTACGAGTCAGTGTTACAATCATAGGCCTTATATACATGGACCGCGTGCTCGGGGTACGAGGTAAAGACAACGTGGAAAGGACAGAAGATGGTCGTTTCTCTCTGTCTCTCCTTTGCAGCGTAGCGTGTAGGGGTAATCCGCGTGCCACGCACATATATAGTCGCGTATGCTTCTGTGTGGATAATCGAACACGTGCTACATGGGGGTAATCCGCGTGCTGCGCGCATATATACTCGCGTATGTTTCCTGCATGGAGAATGGAAAATGTGCGACGCTGCAAATGAGAAAGAGAGAGAAACGACCATCTTCTGTCCCTCCCACGTTGTTTTCACCTCTTCGCCCGAGCGCGCAGTCCATATATATGAGGTGTATGGTTACAATATGAAATTGCAAACTTGTTTAAACATTACTTCAACTTGATAAGACACGCTGTGCGCCGTAACTTTCTGACACATGTTTATCATTTCCGTGAAAATGGTGTGTCTACCGTGACTTCTGAATATACTGAGCGATAGAATATACTTTCTTCTTCAGAAATATGGTATCGCAATATGCAACACAGATTTCGGGGTCATACAGGCAAATGTAATAGGTCAGCTAGGCAAATAATGTGAGGCGGCATTGTCCGACGTCGACGTTTCACGGCGCTCGCCGGAGACACTCCGCAGCGGGGTGCCGTATAAATGGCGCTGTCGGAAAACCTACCATGACTCGCGCGACTTCAATTTTCGTATGCGAAATGAACACGTATATTGCATATTGTCATAATGGATTTGCAAAGGAACATTTATATTCTGGCACCGAGCGTATTCAGAATTCACGGCAGACGTACTACTTGTACAGAAATGGTGTTTCCCGTCAATTAGAAGTAAGCTTTAAACATGTATGCAAATTTACAGCGTAAATTGTTTGCAACAAATTGACTTTGTCTGACATGAATGTTTGCAACGCTAGCCTTGTTCAAATCTTAAGAAAAGTCCTTTTTTTTTAGACTGTTGTCGATATGCCGTTGGCATCAGTTAACACAGAATCACAGTGGAAAACAATTTGCAACAAATTGTTGACATGCATAGATAAACTAAACATTTCATGCACACTGTCATTTCGCATCGGCTGAGCAGAGCCGTAAATTTGCTCGCGCTATTACCCGGGCTGTAATCTTAAGCCTCCCTATATGGCAACCTTGTGCTACCCTTTCGAAAAACATGACCTAGCAACGAATGTTGTTGACGCAACCCATATGAAAGAGAGAGATGAAGGGTCCCCAAATTCCCTCTCTGTCTAGCTCCGGGCGCTCTGCATGTAAAAACAATAGACGTTCACATTCCAGTTAGACTATAGTTAAATGGTGCAAACACGTCAGTTAGTTTGAAAACATCGCAATGGAGACACACAGTGACTGTTCTTCCCGTAAGTAATACATATATCCTAATCAATTCTATTTACTATTCAAGTAACATTAAAGTGTTTCTGTTACAATTGTACAATCTTTCCAACATTCATACATACGATTTACGTTTTCCCCTTTTTTTTTAAATAAAGCAATGAAAGTCGACGTAGGTGAAAGTCAGCTGCAGCACCAGGAGCAGCAAGAGCCGCAGCAGCAGCAACAGCCGCCGCAGCAGCAGCAAGCGCCGCATATCAAACTTGCGGAGATGCAGAAGCAGTTGCTGCTGCTGCAGAAAGCCATAGCCGATCATATTCGGCAGCATCCGCTGCAGCCGGAGGCACTGCAGCAGCCAGAGCCGCAGCAGGCTACGAGCGGCCAGCCGCAGCAGGCTGAGGCAGGCGAGCAGGCGGCCGCGGCGCCGCAGGTATCGACTAACATTGCAAGTGAGTGCACATCCAGACATCACGTATTGTGACAACATTTCGTGTTATGGGGAAAAAATCGTGTTACTTGGCGTACAGTTACGGTCCGGGTGTAGAACATTGTGAAATTTAAGTAATGAAAGACAATGGCGAAACGTTTGGACAACGATCGTTGTCATTCTCAGTGGCAAAATTGCGATTTCTGCGAAATATGACAAAATGAAGATCCATGGGTGTACGCCGAAACATTATTTTTGATTCATGCCTTAAGGAAGGACACTACCGTCGCGGACCAGAAAATAGACTAATTGCAAAAAACATGTGGTTTTTGAAAGAAATAACGATATTTGTAAAATAGTCTTTGAATTTCTTCAAGGTAGATTGAACGTGTTGTACAAAAATTGATTGAGAAATATTAACTTTCGTGCGTTCAGTGTGTCACCGTATATCTCTGCAAAGAAATCGCTGTTTGCAGGAAATCGTCGGGGGTTTGATCGAGATGGCCGAAATAAACGATTACGCGGTCATTTGAAGTTATAGTAGTCCACTTTCGGTTGAGTGTGGGTATTTTTAGACATTTATCTCCAACAAAATAGCGCGGTTTTAAATAAATCATTCAATTTCAGCCGCAACATACGCGCCTTTTCAATTATATTCAAAGAACTAATTTACCAATACTAACACTCTCTCTCTGTACATAGATATGTATATAAAGTGTTTACCGCACACGGCGATTTGTTTGCAAAGATATAGGGTATTACAGAAGGATTGCGCGAAAATTAATATGTCTTAATCATTTTTATTATAACACGTTCAATCAATGTTCTATGAAGAAATATAAAGACTATTTATTATATATTTATTATTTATATATATATATATATATATATATGTCTACATTTGTTGTTGAAAGAAAGAATTACTTTTTTTTGCAATTTTTGGAATTCTGATGGTATTGAAAATATTAATAGTTCAGTTGTAATAGCATTAGCACCCTTTTGTTTACTACCAGAAAAAATATATATATATATTTATTCTGAAAATTAATAGGGTGCAAATGCTATTACAACTTAAGTAGTAACATTTGGAATAACAACAGAATTCCAAAAATTGCAAAAACAATCGTTTTTTTAAGCCATCGCTGTGGCGTCCTCTCTCAAAACAGGTTCTGAACAACAATATTATTAGATAATATATGTCACAAGTTCTATCGTTCTTGACTTACAGGTATATTGTTATTCTTTCAGACAAAAAAAAAAGGGGGTGGCAGAAGCCGTGCGGCGTGGTACGTTAACCGCCGAGCAAGGGGAGTTGGCCGAGGGCAACAAGGCGGGCGAGGCGGAGTCCTGAGTGCAATTGCACAACAGGCAGGCGGAGTCCTGGGTGCAATTGCACAACAGGCAGGCGATGGCCAGGGCGAAATACAGCCTGCCGGTGGTTGGGGTGCCGGACAAGGCCAAATACAGCGAGGCGGTGGCCGGGGTGGCGCCCGGGGTCGCGGTGCCCGCCGAGGTCGTCGCCAGCGCCCCACCAAAATTTATTATATTAGGAATTTAAGAATAGGATTATAATATTTTTTTTTTATATTTTTTATTAGGTAATAGTTTTTTTGATATAGGTAATAGTTGCCCAGTGTTGTACCTTATTTTAATAAAAAAAAATTATATCACGAAGTAAGCGTTTCTTTTTTTTACGCGAAAGTGTTGTAGTACCGACCACATTTTAGTCCATATATGCCTTCTGAGAAGTTAATTGAAGTACAGTAGACTTCCGTATAACGCGATTAATAAATTAGGCGCTACATAAATTCGCGTTATAGAAGGCGATGTCAATGAAGAAAATAATGTAATCCTCATCTAAAGCAGATTCAATTCGTAAGGAGGAACTGGACAGACATTAGAAAATCGTATAAATTCTTCAAATTTTGTGGTACCAATTAGATATTAATCTTCCATTTGGCCACGTTAAAGATACGCTACATTATCGGTATTCGTAAATGTATCTGCATTTTCACCATGTGGCATTAAGTTTTGACCAGATTGCCTCTCCGATTCCTCCTTAAAGCAGGTACTTCCTGTGTTTTATTATTTGACGCGTTGAACCAAGAGTCGCGTTATATGACAGCATTAGTCACAATACCTTCGTCGCGTTATAGAAATTCGGGTTGTAGGAACTCGCGTTATATGGGAGTCTACTGTATTATACGATCTGGAATAATCAGGCTGCGGGCGAGGGCCCACGTTAAAAAAACCGAACGCGCTAATCGTGGCACCTCATGGGTGGCGTGGAAGACCACTTGAGGCAATACGATATTTTACGAAAAATACGATTACATACGTATATATCGGCAAAGTAACACGCATCGTAAACCATATGAGCTGCTGACGCGCTAAGAAGGGTTGTACCTGCGGGTCGGCTAAATTAGTTCAACCGCGATCCGAGGTCTGTTCACGGGCGACGCAATAAAAGTTGCGGTTTACCATTGAACACGGATTTTCTCTTGGGGAGAATTCTTACAATTCGTACGAATTATTACGACGTTCTACGGCAAAAATAAATCGGGGACGTTAAAATTACTGTGCCATAACGTCAAACATATATAATGTCCGTATCTATCATAAACCAACACGACACATGACACATATGTTCCGCTGACAAAATATTAAAAACTATCCGTAGTAGGTACTAAAATATTTTTAAATAAATATTTTTTCTTGCCGTGTGATGAATACTTAAAAAAGAACAATTATCCACTGAAGCAAAAATGAACCATGGCTGGGCGCGAACCTACGAAAAAAACCACGCGTCGACGAGCGACGATGAGTACGACGAGACAATCCCAAGCTCTCCTCGATTCAGTTTTCGCTGCATCGCGCTCTGCTCACGGCGGTGGTGCCCGATTTGCCTTCCGGCCGAAAGAACGCAATGGTAGTTGCGGTGCCTTATGCGAAATCTGGCACCACCGCGAGAAGCTTATACCGCCCTGTGTGTGGAACGAAGACGCGACGCCGCGACTGCATGTCGAACAAAGACGCGACGCGCGATATTGGTTGAAAGGGGACGGAGCATAGTTCTGTCCTTCTTATGTGTCGTCACGATACGTGACGTCACGCGACGTTGGTGGAACGGAGACGCAGCATAGTTCCGTCCTTCTCTCCGCGCAGCTCTCACAGACAGGCTACGCACACACGCCTATTACCCCCACCAACGCCAGCACGGACCGTGCTAGCGAGCCAGATCTGGCGTCACTGCTCATGAGGCATGTGCAGCAGACGCTTGAGTTCAGCACCGCACAGACATTCTTATGGACCGATTCATCAGCAACACTCACTTGGATCATTGGAGGTTTGTTCCTGGGAAAGAAAACCCAGCCGATTGCGCTTCAAGGGGGCTAACCATCTCCCATCTCCAGAAGCATCAACTGTGGTGGACAGGACCACAGTGGCTAATCAACGACCATTGTTCATGGCCAATCCAGCCAATCCATCAAGATTTACGGATACATATGGAAGAGCGACCGGGGCTCTCATTCACTCTGGCAACAACTCATCACGAATATCATTGGGAGATGATATATAGATTTTCATCACTTATTCGGCTGCTCAGAGTAACCGCAATTTGCTTTCGAGTGAGCCAAATCATCAAGAAGATGCCACATTCAACACTCGCAGATCCGATCACGCCACACGAAATTACTAATTCACGAGTGTTTTGGATCAAAGCAACACAAGCAGCGTTCTTTTCACATGAACTCAAACTTATCGGGTCGAAACAGCTACCACCTACTCATCCCTTTAATCGGTTGACTGCCTTCATTGACACTCAAGGCATCATTCGTGTTGGAGGCCGACTAGAACATTCACAGTTGGAACTTGAAACCATTCATCCAGCAATACTTCCACGACAGTCACAGTTCACAGCGCTCATCATAGCAGATGCGCATCAGAAAACATTGCATGGTGGCACTCAATCAACCATGAACTTCATCAGGCGATCATACTGGATCATTGGTGGTAGAGCTCCAGTTAGATTGCATATTCTCCGCTGCATGAGATGTGCTCGCCAACGTGGCGTGCGAGCACAACAATTAATGGGTCAGCTCCCAAGATCACGAGTCACACCATCCCGACCATTCTCCAGTTCAGGCGTGGACTACGCTGGTCCGCTTACCATCAAGACCTGGAAAGGAAGAGTCGCCAAGAAACAAAAGGGATGGCTGTGCATATTCGTATGCTTTGTCACTTCTGCCGTGCATCTGGAGGCAGGTAGCGACTATACAGCTGACGCATTCATCGCTGCGTTCAGACGATTCACTGGACGCAGGGGCATCTGCCATACTCTTCACAGTGATTGCGGCACTAATTTCGCAGGAGCAGATGCCGATCTCATTAGACTATTCAAGCAAGGCACACAAGAATCAAATGCCCCGTTCTGCTCACTTACCAATGATGGGACCTCATGGAAGTTCAACCCACCAGCAGCTCCCCACATGGGAGGGAAGTGGGAAGCAGCGGTCAAATCAGTTAAGCACCATCTGAACCGAACAATTGGGGACACTACACTTAGATACGAAGAACTGATCACACTGCTCACCCAAATAGAAGCAGTGCTCAATTCAAGACCGCTAGAACCACTGTCAGATGACCCTGAAGATGTATCGGCATTAACACCAGCACATTTCTTAATCGGAGAACCGATCACAACGATACCAGAGCCATCGCTTAGTGGAGTTGCTCAAACGAGACTATCGCGATGGCAGTTTATTCAGCAACGGCTCCAGTACTTCTGGTCCAAGTGGTCAACTCAACATCTTCAGCGTCACCTATCAACGTCCAAGTGGCATCACCCATCAAACGAACTCAAAGTCGGGTCGTTAGTGCTAATCACGGATGAGAGGCTGCCACCAGCCAAATGGCCTCTCGCACGAGTTACACAGCTCCACCCAGGAAAGGATGGACTAACTCGTGTAGTGTCACTCAAAACTGCAACGACCATGCTTGTACGACCAATCAGCAAACTCGCCATTCTACCAGCGACAGATCATGATGGTCAGATCAAGACGAATCAGCAACACAGTCGCTGATGGCGGGGAGAATGTTCAATATTGCGCCAATCAAACGGCGGGCTGCATCCACATCCGCGCGTCGCCTCAAAGCAAATCACATCTGTGCTTCTCAGGCGCGCAGCAGCACGCTCGCTACCGATCATTGCACCAATCAGCGGTCTCGGGCCGCTAACTAGTGTCCAACAGCGCGGCCACTCAGAATCACGAACAAGATTACGTGGTGACACGTCACATCCGTCCGCATCGCCACGCGGCGGGCAGGCCGCTTCGGCGGCCATTCTGTTCAACGTCTTGACGGCAAACACACGTGCCTTACGAACTCAGTTCTTTTCTCGTGCTATTCACCCACCAGACCACCGAGCAGATCGTGCTCACGCACAACGGACACAACACCCAGCTCAAATCACAAATTCACCGGCGTTTTCGCAGCTGCGATACTCCAGAAATAGCACAGATCATTCGAGTGCCACGTGGCGGTAGTATACCGGGAACCACGGCGCTCATTCAGCAGTAACTGATCACTTCTCCAGCAGAAGCATAGCCCAGATCACCCAGGTATTCATTACACCTCGTTAATTCAGTCAGATTCACGTGGAGAATTCAATGTGTGCGACCTAACCTTACTAGTTTTGAGCATTCTACATTAGTTACAGCTCATTCAGTTTCATCCAGTTGCACACAATAATATCTCCCGTTATCATTCTTGCTTCAGTACATCATCGCACTCACCCAGTGCAAGCATTTCCCCACGACTGTCACCAGATACAACATCTTATACTGGCATAGTACATTCATACTAAAGTCTTTACTCAACACAAGGATCGTGCCGAAGCAGGAAATGCAGCAACAAAATTTTTGGGTTTTCCGACAAAAAGCCGGTTAACGGAAGGCTTCATTTAACCATCCGAACACGTGATACGCGTAATGATTATCACAAGGATGTTAAGCGACCATTGAATGGTCCCGAAAGGAAAGCCCTTGGACGAGAGCTGCAACGAAGAGGAGTCGCAGGACATCGCCAAAATGTACTTGCTGACAACATGGAGTTTGGAGAGAACGAACCTCCGTGGATCCAAAAATGCCAGGTTTACCGCCAAGCCAAGATGGAAGTGAACAAGGAAGATCTTGGCATTAAACCAAACATGAAGATGGATATGATAACCAGCATCAGAAATATGCTTCAGGACATCCGCTACGAAAACACTATTCGGGAGATAGGAGCAAAGAAGTTTTACGTCTTCTACTGCGGTCCCGAGCAAATATTCGTCGAGAAAGAATACTGTCGAGTGACAAAGGGACTCTCTCGAATTTGTGTGGATGCAACGGGAAAGATGGTGAAAACGTTCGAAACGTTTCCAGGAAGAAAAACTGGCCACATTTTTCTGTACACCGTCACCATTAACTTCGAAGGCAAGACACTTCCGGTGTACCAGATGCTGTCCGAAAAACATGACGCCGCATTCATCACCTTCTGGCTTCAGGAATGGATACGGGGATGTGGAGCCTCCATACCTCACGAAGCTGTCGCTGACCTTGGACGTGCTCTGTTGTTGGCAATGTGCGACGCATTCAACAGAATGAGCCTAAAAGAGTACGTGGATGTGCTCTTTAAATGGGCTGTTAAGGGCAACCACGAAACACCTCAGCCATTCAACACCTTCATAAGAGCGGATGTCGCTCATCAAATGGCTATCATCACCAGGTGGAAATGTATAAAAAATATACGCCATCCTGTGGTGAGAGGATTTTACATACGGACAGTGGCATTGATGATCGACTGTCAAACAGTGCAACAGTTTGAGCATGTTTTTCTATTAACATGCATCGTCGCATTACATCCCGATCAGGATGTCCGCACCACGGTGTCGGGAAAAAAATTAACCGTTTTGGAAGCCAGACGCACCTTGGAAGATTTCATGGCTCAACACCAACCAGCGATTGACCAGCTGCGAACATCCATCGAGAACATCGAAGTCGAAGAGGAAGTCGAAACGACTCTAAATTCGACTGAAGAAGAGGATGGTGACAAGTTGACTGTCACCCATAAATGGATCAAGAGCCTCATCACAATGTCGACACCATCTCAGGAGCATCAAGGGGAATGCAATACGGTCAACGGCTTTTATTTGCCGGAATTCATACAGCCACTGGAACGAATTGCCAAGGAATTTCCGCTATGGACTGCAGCAGCTTTCCCTGGCAGACAAACGCACGCATCGACAGCGTTTCAAGAAGGATACTTTGCGGAAGTCAGAAGAACAATTTTTGAAGGCATCACTCTGCCATGTTCGGCGAACAAATTCTTGAAGGAGCATATTCGCGACTTATATTCCGGCACCAACGAAGTAGCAGCCAAATTGAAGCACTTCAATCACAACCGCAGGCAACCTATAGCACCTCCGCCTACACCAAAGAAATAAATAAGGTCATCAGTTTCGCCGAAGCTTACAGACCTCGTTGGGAAAGAGGCAACACCGCATTCAACGGATGAAGAATTGAAGTTACCATTGGAACAACGCGATCTACAGATGGATTTCGCATCAATAAGTCCATTGTGCAGAAGAGCGCCCATGATGGATGATTCCGACTTCAAGAGTGGTGAAGCCTGGAAAGGATTTATAAATAAGGATACCTTCTTGGTGGATACTAAGGCAATAAGCCTCACAAACCAAGAAGACCCAAGAAATGCCGAAGATGAGGAATTCTCGTCGCCGGTCCCAGGAAACCCCATTTTCTCGAGTTCGCCGTTAATCGATGAATGCTTCGTAATCTCTTCAGATGAAGAAGAAGTGTCACCGATTAAAGTCGCAGAAGACGAGCAGAAAATTGTAAATTTAAAGTCAACGAAGATCAAACCTGCCAAGGAAGGATTCTACTTCCAGCCATACCCCCAAATACGTCTTCTCAACGAGCGATTCGACAACAATGGAAGAAGAGGATTTTTTCTGAAGAACGGTTTAAAATACGGCGTCATGAAAGTGGCCAATAAATCCGTCGACTTGCAGAACACTTGTGGGTTTCACGCCATCATTCACATATTGCACTTTGGCGCACTGTACGATTCACGGTATAACTTCCGTATACAGTCGTCAAGCAATGATGGATTGAAATTCTTATGCAAATTTATGCAAGCTGGCCCAACAAAGGAGATATTGCGGCAACGCATTATACTTCTCAACCTATTTTACCCGCTTATAAGGGATTCTGACGCACCGTCCATCGTACCATTTAAATTAAATGGCGAAGACTCCATAACAGCCATCTGGAAACACCTCTTCTCGTCATCGGAACCGACTGAGCCAAGTGCAAGAAAATCATTGCAATGTAACAGACCGGAATGCCTCTCATCGTTACCAACGAACATTCCGTATTTTGCGGTGAATATTAAAACCATCAACACAAAAGGATTCGGAGCACTGCAAGAAGCACTCGACTTTCAGGAAAATTATTATAAAGTGAAATGTCGACAGAAGAACTGTTTGGGTACAGTCGTTGAAACGATCCGTCCAGATTTCCACATTTTTATTGATCTGGATACAAGGGCGGATCCTACAAGGCGCTATGGCATGAAATGCCGATTGGCAGATGTTCCGACCACATTGGATTTGGGAAAATCCAATTTTACCTTGATTGGTATCATCGATTATTTCTCCGGCCATTTCGTTGGGTACTGCAGGAAACCATCAGGACGATGGCTCAAATGCGACGACATGCAGCCCAACATAGAAGGATGTGACGGCAATTTGGCAATTACACCGATTGGGGCCATTTTCATTGCAACATGAATTGCTGAACCTGAAAGTTTGCGAGTGCATGGACGAGTGCAAATCAGCGCACATGAAAAGCTGTCCGATTGCAAACGAGGTTCGTAATTGCACCGGCGAGTGCAGATCAGCGCATATGAAGAGCTGTCCGATTGCAATCGAGGTTCGCAATTGCACCGGCGAGTGCAGATCAGCGCATATGAAGAGCTTTCCGATTGCAATCGAGGTTCGCAATTGCACCGGCGAGTGCAGATCAGCGCATATGAAGAGCTGTTCCATGGCCTATGAAGAAGTAATTGGAAAAACATGAAGATAAGTGGAATGTTTGTATTTTTATTGCTTGTACATTATATAATTTGAAATCATCATAATCTTATGTATATTTATTTCGCAGGCGCACGTTGGGACAGTGCCGAGAGGCGCCTGATTCACCGAAGGAGGGCGAGGAGGGGTTTTAGTGGGTATTCCTCCTAAGAGTTTCATCTCCTGGGGGAGAGTCCCACATAACCCGACCCCATTAGGGCCGGGTATGCGTAATGCATTTCCCCCCTCGAAAAAAAAAAAAAAAAAAACAGTAACTTCAGAGGCTTATATTCTACCGCATGATGGGAAGGAACAAAGCAACAGCTTACAACACATACAAAGAGATAAGTAAATCACAGACACTTCTAATCAAAAATCAATCCATCGGAAATCGGTCACATTGTGCTTAAATTTATATTACAGATTTGATGGCATCAGTCATTCAAACGGGCTAGAACCGATTCAAGAAATGGTTTACAACAAAAATAGCAACTGGTGGTTCAACAAGATGGGAGTCACAAGACAAATTTAATACAAAAGGTATTTCATCTTTGCATATCACTTGCATTTTACTTGCATTTCACTTACAGATACATTCATGCTGCTTCATTATCATATTGCTTACAGAATACAATCAGCTCTGCGTACACGAGCGGCAATAAGCGTCACATTCAAGACCGATGGTATACAGCGAGTACTCTGTGCTGATACTGACTGTAATGAGATGATCGTAATAATATACTGAGAACATACGTAGAACATCTCTGTAGTACCCGCTCTTAGTCCCCATATACGTAGGTAAATGTATTTCAATTCTAATACATATATATAACATGTAAGAGACTTTTGTGAATACATTTTTGCATACATTTTTTATAATTGAAATTTGTATAATGATTTTAGGTTAAACAGCTGCTTCGTAATACTGATCTCTATTTACACTGGATGTATCATGTATCATCGGAATCATAGGATACAACTTACGCCGAATTGAAAGTCCAAACCGCCATAAATCAGATGGTGGATGTAGCACTTTCAATATGGCAGCTATCATTCTATCGGGTCAATGGAGTCAACATACACACTTGTTATTGATTATTATGTTTATTTTGCATATTGCAGGTCGCAGATCTCAGGAGAGAAATAAGGCAAATAAAATATGGCCGGAGACGGAGTGGCCGCGGAAGGGGCGGTGGTGGTGGTGGTGGAGGAAACACCAATACCGTGCAAAGAGGGGACCCACGACGTGGACAAACAGCCGGAAAAAATAGCATTTACATTTATCAAACATAAAATTGTTATATATTTAAACTTAATATTATATATAGGTAATCCGTGTATTTAGATTTAACGTAGTTATTAATAAAATTAACCATTTGCACTCGAGAGATGACTCTCAGTCACTATCTGGCATCGTGAACGACGGACACTTTTCGTGAAAAGTGACTGAGAGTCATCTCTCGAGTGCAAAGGGTTAGGATTCACTTATAAATGTTTATACGTCCTTTTCCTCCCTCTTAGCGTTATAAAGACAGCCTTCCGCTGCTCGCGACCGCAACGCGCGACCAATCGATACATATAATTTGACATATAATGATATAGATATACTCTGTTTCTTCGCGAAAACAGTGATGATAATCGATTGATAAATACATATAGATATAGTTTTATCGCGAGGAAAAAACAAAGCCATATATATAATATATATGTTACAGGCAATGTGTTCAACGTCGGCATTCTGTACAATGTCCGGGCACTGTATAGAATGCCCACGTTGAACACATTGCCCGTAATATATATATTTATCAATCGATCGCGCATAGTGGCCTTCGAACCGTCTTTGTATTTTTCCTCGCGAAAAATATGTATCTACACATATGGATTAGTCGAGCCTCGCGGTTATTATATATAATACCGCAACACTGGCGGAAAACACAGTGCCACTCCTCGTAGTAATGCGATTTTGACCGGTATCGAGGAGTGGATGGGTGGTGAAAAAGGTGAAAAAAAAAAACTTTTTAGAGTCTCTTTAGCGTTTAGCGTATGATAAAACATTTGAACCAAGATAAAAAAGATTTTAAACATGTATGTATTCCGTCGCGTACATTAAACCTACATCTGTGGATGACGCATTTCATAATCATAAATCCCTAGTTTGTAAGCTGTCGCATATCCTTTCTTTCCTACGCCGATAGGTACCTGTATTTCCTTTCTTACGCCGATACCTTTATTACGATACCACCACGTATGTCGTATGATAATGACCACATTCTACCGTCGTCTTGGAACTGCAAACGGCGGGTTAGGCTTATCACACGTTCGTTGTTATTGGTTGTACATATATATTGTTAGAATAAAAACTCTTAAAAAATATCCTTAAACAGTTTCGCAAGTTTAACTTAGCGAGAGACAAGTAGCAGCATTCACACATGTTACGATTCGCAAGGCGTTAATGAAACGAAACGAAACGAAACGAAACGAAATGAGTTACTGAGTTACTCACTAAGCATTAATCAGAAAATGTGACCTAAATGTAGTATCTGTTTTATTATAGCGTTTGGTACGCTGAGCTTTGAATGTTTCATTGTCAATTGCCTCGATCGTTGTTTCATCAATCTGTTTTACTCGTTGTCGTCCTTTTCTTCCTTCTCGGCGATGATCAAAGATCAAGCCGTCAGGCTCGAAAACCATGTCCCCTCTACAAAGTTGTCCCAATACATTGTACCGTCACAGTCACGAAGCGGCAAACCTTACAATGTTGCACCGCGGAATAAAGAATCGGAAGAAAAATACATTGTGTTGTATTATGTACTTAGGTTTATGCGACCATCTCTGCTTATTTAAACTTCCAAGAAGAAACACAGCGTCTACAATTGTATTGACATGACAGCTGGAATCTTGTGAAATCAAATTCAGAATATTATTACACATATCCCCTAGAACACTAAAAGAAGAAGGACAGGTTCTAACGATTTATTCAGAAAATCGCGTAATACATTTTTCTGCGGGTGTACTATTTAGTGAAGCAGCACTCTGTATGAGCAAACGGCCGTGGCTGCGGTGTTCAATCGTTTTGCTCGTTCGAAGCCACGAACTGGTCGGAAGTTGCAGCCGATCGGAGAGTAGAGTTAATGCGTTCGGAATGGACGGTTGGGTGGCTGGTACGAGGGCAAGCCCTTTAACCCTCGGACTCCCACGATGGGTCACTTTTTCGGCGCCTAAAGAGCGGCAACCCTTCATACACAGCATTCTATAATGTTGCATGCCACAGGAGTCAATGTGACGACACAGTTCCTAAACTGTAAAGCGACGGTTACCGACTCGGCGTCACCACTGATACACTTCTCGACGTATATGAAATGATGAATTTTTTGCTTATATTATTTCTGTAAAATCTCGCATAGCCGATATCAGAAATGCGACACGGTAATCAAGATGGGTCAATTGAACCCGAAGCCTGAAAATTGTCAACCCATTTTTTGAGTAAAGTTAAAATGTTTGCCTACGTGCATTTTAGCGATATTAGAATGTATGTTAGACGTTGACAATTTGTTTATAAATAGTTTACAACATATTGAACAAAATAAAAATTTTTGCTTAATTTCTGGCTACATACATATTTACATTCTTCGTGGTATTTTGAATTTGTTTATAAATTGTTTACAAAATGTTTCGAACAAATTTTAAATTTTCGCCCACGAACATTTCCACGACGTTGCAAAGTATTTTACACATTGTCAACAATTTGTTTATAAATTGTTTATAACATTTTTTGAACACAATTAAAATTTTCGCCTATGAACATTCCTACGACGTTGCAAAGTATTTTACACATTAATAACGATTTGTTTATAAATTGTTTATAAGATTTTTTGACACAAATCGTTAATAATGTGTAAAATACGTTGCAACGTCGTAGGAATGTTCATAGGCGAAAATTTCAATTTTGTTCAAAAAATGTTATAAACAATTTATAAACAAATTGTTGACAATGTGTAAAATACTTTGCAACGCCGTGGAAATGTTCGTGGGCGAAAATTTAAAATTTGTTCGAAACATTTTGTAAACACTTTATAAACAAATTGAAAACACCACGAAGAATGTAAATATGTATGTACCCAGAAAATAAGATTTTCATGCTATAAATAATATAAATGTAACCATTGCTTTATACATTTATTTTCATGCCCTTTCAGTCATCACTTTTCGCTTCAATGGTAACGTCGAGTAAAAAGTAGTTTTGTCACGTGTGGCATTACCGGCTGCATGTTGGGTTGCCTATGTGCAGGCCGGGCAAATTTAGCCCATCGCGGGATTGCGTGTCTCATTTTTAGTCGGGAGTCCGAGGGTTAAATAAAATGCGCGAGGTTTGCGTATAACTCCCAGTCTTTATTTTTTACCACGGAGTTCCCCAAAAAGGTCTATAAAACACCGGCGAGAGAGCTCTCGCTCAAGAAACGTGGGGACGAGATCCCTAGACGGACCGTAGACGGTTCGCGCGTTTACAAAAACTCAGGCTCACAGAGATAAGCTCACTATTCGCAGAAAGGTGTATCCTCACCGGTAATAGGCTAACGACTAATTAGCGGTCGCACAGGTGTCCTATTCCGGGAAATAAGTCCCCCCCGCTCCCCGCTCCCGCAGCCCACGAGCTGCTCGATCCACCCGTGGCGGCGGAAGGGAGAGCGGGAGAGGAGTTAAGCGTAAGATCGGGTAAGACGCGAGCGGTACCGAGGCGGCCCGAAGCCGCTGATCGGTCGCGCATAAGGAAAAGTCGGAACAGCGGTATAATCTCTTCTTAACACTTGGAGAGCGCAGCCAGAGTCAATTCTGACTCGGAGCCCGAGAGCGATACGCACATGGCACGGCTGACGGATAGTATGAAAAAACATTTGCCTTCGTTGCCACGCGTGCAAATATGTTTGTGCATACGATATTCTGCCGCGTGATTATTCAGTCGCAGCAATAATCGTGCGACACAAAATCGCAAGTGCGCACCTGGCCAAATTGTTTGTAGGTACCCTTTCGCTGCTCGCGACCGCAACGCGCGACTGTTCGATAAATATATATTATTTGATAACGAGTCGAGGTTAAGGGGGACTCGCACTCGTGCCTGAGGAGACTGGTAGGAGAGCGCGATTTTCGGCGTGAAGGAACGCTTGAGAAGGACCGCACGGAGAGTCACACGGCGCGTGGCCGGCACAATGAACACGAACACGTGTGTTGAGGAGCTCTGAGGAGTCTTTATTAAAACTAAGCACTTATACACTAACTTCAATGGGTTGAGGGGCACCACAGCGTCTTTCAATAATCCCTGTTTTTCTTAGCACTAACTAGATACTCTGATCTGAGCACAGGAACCCGAGAAAAGCCACTACTATTTCGCACGTGGGAGAAAGCACCTTGTCGACACGAAAGAAAGTACGGTAATGGCCGTCGAGAGCGCGCGGGAACCGCGAGAGTACAATTGCCCGAGAAGAACGCGACGCGGCGCTACTGATTAGTAGGCGCGTTTACATAGAGTATCGCCTGAGTATCGACCGCAATGATTGATCTCGGGCGAGCGCGCCGCGGGCGCCCATTGGCCGCCCGCCCGAGGCGACTGTGAATACGCAACATATATATATATATATATATATATTTTTTTTTTCTTCGCGCAAACTGCGACACGCGGACACGACGCACGACCGATCGTTGAATATAATTATATAGATGTACATTCTTTGCAAAGAAAAAACAAATACGATTTCGAGCTGATATATTGATATATAAGCTATACATCTCTCTCTCTCTCTCTCTATATATATATATATATATATATATATATATTGAGGCGGGCATCGTGACCGCTGTGCGCGACGCTTGGCTGCACCGCGAAACGGGGAGGACAGAGCTACGCTCGGTCTCCATTTCGAAAAGTTTTTATGAAATCCCAAAACATTTCTTTGAAACATAGACCCCGGTTTGTAGAAAGCTTAAATTATAACGAGGAATGGATATACAACATACATAAATACATATATATATATATATATATATACGTATATAGAAATTCTCGCGCCGCCAACCGCCACCTATCGCCACGCACGGTCTCTTGAGCGAGGTTTCCCCCACCACCGCAAAATCCAATGGAGTTGGATGCCGCACATGCTGCCACCGGCCGCAGCGGTCAGTTTCAAACCGAACGTCGTAAAGGAAAGATCGTAAGTACCTGCAAGTCTAAATAATATTCCTGCTTCTTGTACTTTATTCGAGTTCTAAATGTTTTTTACCCCTTTGAGTGCTATGGGTATATGAGTGCTTAGCGGTTGCGATCGTTGGGGACGGAATACTTTCTTTGTTATCACTATGACGGCCGGTGACACCAACGTGGTGCCATGGGTGAGCCGGCCGTCGTTTGCCGCTGATACCAACGTGGTGCCATGGGCAAGCCGTTCCTTATTTGCCGGTGGCAGCACGTTGAACAACTTTGCAAACAGTTCCGGCGACAGAGAAGAGAATTTGTGTGAACCGTGCGGCCGTCAAAGTGTTAATGTGAACTGTGTCGATTGAATGCGTAAGGCGCTACTAAGTTATAATAGTAATTCCTGGACACTAAATCAAATAGTACAAGAAAGTTATTTTCGAGCATATATGCGTCCAGCATAAGCGATCTGTGTGGACTAAGGACGCATATATGCGCTTGTAATATCAAAAATAACTTTCTTGTATTATTTTATTTGGCGTACAGGAAGTACATTTATAACTTAGTTGCGCCTTGCGCATTCAATCAACATCGTTCACATTAGCAAAAAAAGTCTTCCGTCCCCAACGATTGCAACCGCTAAGCGCGTGCCGTTCACGCGGATTGCTTCCGCTGGGAGTAGTCAGCACTCAAAGGGTTATGCACGAACTTTGAAAGCGCGTAGCCTTCCAGTGTGCTTTGAAATACTTTGTTAACAAAATAATGAATTATTGCTTTGTCTCATTTTTAGATGTCAGAGAAAGTAAAAGCGACCACGCCAGAAGGCAATATTGTGGCACGACAGGCTGCCCCAGCCGACGACACCACGGCACGGCAGGCTACCCCAGGCGACGACGACACCAGGGCACGGCAGGCTGCCCCAGCCGACGACACCAGGGCACGGCAGGCTGCCCCAGCCGACGACACCAGGGCACGGCAGGCTGCCCCAGGCGACGGCGACACCACGGCACGGCAGGCTGCCCCAGGCGACGGCGACACCACGGCACGGCCTGCCCGCGGACGGCCGTCCCGCACACGGTCGGCCCCGGCTCCCTCCAGGCGCTCGAGGGAGCCGTCCAGGCGCCGGAGGGAGCCGTCGCCCCGTAGGAGCCGAAGATCGCCTTCTCCCGTGCCGGAGAGGAGGCTCACAAATACCGTCAATAGGGCCACCCGGGACTCCCGGGAGTGGACAGACCACCAGGCGTTGATGCGCAGCGTAAGTAATTATACAAATATACGCTGTCACAATTTTATTGACCACTTGACGAGGTTCATCTTTCCAAGTTTAACAAGCTAACACACACTCAAACTTACGTTGACATATAATTATTATGTTTATTTTTCATATTGCAGGTGAGTGATCTGAAAAAACAACTACGACTATTAAAATATGGCCGCCGCAGTGGTCGTGGAAGGGGCGGCGGACGCAGAGGAGAATATGGCAACTCCGGAGGATGGAGGCGTCGGGACGATGACAACCGGAAAGGGGGGGTGGGGCGGGGGAGTGGGGGGGGGGGGGTAACAATTAATATATTCCAACGATAATAGTTTTATAATTACAATAAGTGTGGTGTATTATTAATAAAATTAACCCTTTGCACTCGAGAGGTGACTCTGTCACCACTTGGCTTCGGGAACAACGAAAAATGAAACTCATCTTCACCTGACATCATTTCATTACCGTAATGGAATGAGTTTTAGTGAAGATGAGTTTCAGTTTTCGTCGTTCACGAAACCAAGTGGTGACTGAGAGTCACCTCTCGAGTGCAAAGGATTAAAATTTACTTATAAATGTTTATACGTCCTTTTCCTCCCACTTAGCCCTAAAGGTAGCCTTCCGCTGCTCGCCACCGCGACGCCCTATCAATCTACACCTATATAGATTAAGTTTTATTCATCGTGAAAACGTCGTTACGCGGCAACGACGCGCGACCGATTGATGAATATATATAAATATAGTTTGTTTCTTCGCGAAAACGGCTACACGCGGCCACGACGGGCGACCGATTGATAAATATATGTACATATAGTTTTATCGCGAAGATAAAAACAAGTATCATTTTGAGCCAATATATATGTATATATATTTTTCGATTGGTTGCGCCTGGAACCCGCGACCCGCGACCAGTGATCTCAGAAGTGGCATCCTGCCGCATCGCGGCACTCGTGGTGGGGGAAGGCGAGAGTTGTATGCGTGCCGTGTCCGTGAGCGCTGCGCGCGCACCGTACGTAGACAAGGAAGGAGCTATACTTTTCGTCTTTCTTCTACGAATGTAGAGAAAAATGACGTCAGAAGCTGCGCGCGCACCCAATAGAAAGAGACACAGAATTATGCTCCGTCTTCTTTCCACCACGATCGCACACACTTCGTTCGGCATGCGACAGCGGTACCGAATTTACCTTTCGGCTGAGCGTTGAGCCGGCTGAAATTCTCAAAAATGCACTTGTACCAAATTTATCTCGCAAGGCGTCATTCGATAGGGGATGAAAAGAAAAACGCTCTATGCCAAGTTTCAACCCTCTATCTCCATCAGAAGGGTAGTTATAGGGGAAATAAAAAAATCAGTTTTTGACACATTTTTCGTATTTAGCGGCGTGGAAAAATTCTGAAATAATTTGAGAATATTCAGAACATGTGAATTTATGGTTGGGAATTTTTGCAGATTTTTGTCTAGCAAATCTTAAGCATAAAAAATCAAAAACCCCCCAAATACACGAAAAATTCCAATTACGTGTTGAAGTTTCCGACCCACAGAATTTTTATAAATGCTGCAATGAAGTATTGGCATAAGTAGTACCACCAATTTTTTTTAGATTTTTTGTTAGTGTGCGTCGTTGTTCAAATAAATAAAAACCGATATTTGCGACATATTTCGTGTAATAACTTATTGAATGCTTAAAATAATTGCGTTTTCTTGATGTTGCCAGTCAGTTGCACGATGCTCTATGTTACAAATAAAGGGAATTAAGTTATTTCGAGTTTATTGAAAGTCTGTGTGCACCGTACTTTGAAAAATATTAAACTACAAGCCAACAGCGCGAATAGCTCGTTGGTTAAACTACACCCATCTGCGACATGGTTGTGCACTTTTGTCGGAGGTTCGCGCCCAGGAAAGCTCATCTTTTTTTTCTTTCTAACAACTACACGACGGTAAGCGATATTCACTTACAAATATTTTAAACATACTTCTATAATATTTAATTATATTGTGTATGAAATATGTATGCACGCATTGCGTTATTTATGTGACGTTTACTTATATTTTATCACCCAATGAAGCTTCCAATGCGTGCAATGCATTCGAACACAGGAACATTCTACGAATCTGCTAGTATAAGTATTTTATTCTCCAAATATACATTTTCACGTGGTCTTCCACGCCACCCATGAGGTGCCACGACTAGCGCGTTCGGTTTTTGATTGTGGACGTTCGCCGGTAGCCTTATTGTACCACATTTTTAATTTATTAAAATACAGTGGTGATGGCATATGTTTCAAGGAATGGTATAGGTATATTGACTTTTTATAAAAGAATAAGAAAAAGCAAAAAAAAATTGGTCTGGCCTTACTTGTGTCAGACCGCATGTCTTTACGTTTAAGAAATCTGTCGTATGGTGATTGCTGTCAACCTCATCGCGAATTCCTTAACCTACACACACATACGTCCATACCGCACACACACACTCATACTATATTCACGCATTCATACCCGCTCGCACGCTTATAACTACTTACATCTACTTATATATATACGATGGGACGAATATGATTCCACGGTGAGGGAATTCCACTACATATTACTGCTCGACAGCACCACGTATACGACGAGCCTAAGCCATGATACGAATAATTCGCATACGTGGCCTGGAGGAAAAATAGAATAATCATGATTTTACAACTAATACTCTAACAGCGCACCGGATGCGATGAGCCTAAGCCGTTATATGAGTAATTCGTAATCCGGCGGCCGGAATAAAGGAAAGAAAAGAGAGTTTAATTTGAAAAATTATAATAAAAGAAAAGGAAAAATCGAAAAGTTACACTGGGACGTAACATTATAAAACGTCAATATACCTACCCCATTTCTTTACACATATCCCATCACCACTGTAATTTAATAAATTAAAAATGTGGTACAATAGGGCTACTGGCGAAGGTCCACAATCAAAAACCGAACGCGCTAGTCGTGGCACCTCATGGGTGGCGTGGAAGACCACGTGAAAATTTATATTTGGAGAATAAAATACTTATACTAGTAGATTCGTAGAATGTTCCTGTGTTCGAATGCATGACACGCATTGGAAGCTTCATTGGGTGATATAATATAAGTCAAGATTACATAAATAATGCGATGCGTGCATATATATTTCATACACAATACAGTTTAAAATTATAGAATTATGTTTAAAATACTTGTAAGTGAATATCGCTTACCGTCGTGTAGTTGTTACAAAGAAAAAAAAGGTGAGCCGCCTCCTGGGCGCGAACCTCTGACAAATGTGTCTAACGATGTCGCAGGCGGGTGTAGCTTAACCAACGAGCTACTCGTCCTGTTTGTTTACCGTTCAATATTTTTCAAAATACATACTGTGCACACAGACTTTCAATAAACTCGAAATAATTTAATTCCCTTTATTTGTACATTGCTCTCTCGCATACAGAAACATAGAGCATCGTATAACTGACTGGCAATATCAAGAAAACGCAATTATTTTAAGTATTCAATAAGTTATTACACGAAATATGTCGTAAATATCGGTTTTTATTTATTTGAACTACGACGCACACTACCAAAAAATCTAAAAAAAATTGGTGTTACTACTTATGCCAATACTTCACTACAGCATTTATAAAAATTCTGTGGGTCGGAAACTTCAACACGTAATTGGAATTTTTCGTGTTTTTGGGGGGTTTTTGATTTTTTATGCTTAGGATTTGCTAGACAAAAATCTGCAAAAATTCCCAACCATAAATTCACATGTTCTGAATATTCTCAAATTATTTCAGAATTTTTCCGCGCCGCTAAATACGAAAAATGTGTCAAAAACTGATTTTTTTATTTCCCCTATAACTACCCTTTTGATGGAGATAGAGGGTTGAAACTTGGCATAGAGCGTTTTTCTTTTCATCCCCTATCGAATGACGCCTTGCGAGATAAATTTGGTACAAGTGCATTTTTGACAATTTCAGCCGGCTCAACGGTCAGCCGAAAGGTAAATTCGGTACCGCTGTCGCATGCCGAACGAAGCGCGTGTGTGCGATCGTGGTGGAAAGAAGACGGAGTATAATTCTGTGTCTCTTTCTATGGGTGCGCGCGCAGCTTCTGACGTCATTTTTCTCTACATTGGTAGAAGAAAGACGAAAAGCATAGCTCCTTCCTTGTCTACGTACGGTGCGCGCGCAGCGCTCACGGACACGGCACGCATACAACTCTCGCCTTCCCCCACCACGCGTGCCGCAATGCGGCAGGATGCCACTTCTGAGATCACTGCCCGCGACCCCGCGAGTTGCAGTCGCGCACAGCAGAAGGCTACCTTAAAGACCCTTTCACACGACGCAGCGCGTCGCATGCAATCGATTGTATTCTATATTGTATGCAACGCGTTGCATCGCGTGAAATCTAGACTGTCCTTCGGCTAATTAAAAATTGATTACTTCTATTTACTTATCCACTACTTCAAACACCCAAACAGAAATTCGCCGCGGTGCTGCTAGCAGCAGACGCTGATTACGAAATATTTAAATTTTTAATTCCGAGTAAACTATCGTTTCGTCAACTTTAAAATCTCTGCACTCTCTGCATCAAGTCAGCTTCTCCCTTCCGCCAATGGCGGCGCTTGCGAGCTGCACGATAGGCGAAACTGAAATTGTTAATTACTACGATTTCGTAAACTCTGAAATCGTTACAGTGGCTTGCGTAAACTATTCGTAAACGATTGAGACCGTTTCACACGAGATACGTAAAAGTTATTTCGCCACGTTTTGCATCTGGTCAGCTTCTCCTTTCGGCCACTGGCGGCGCTTGCAAGCTCTACATTACCCGATTCTCGAAATTGTTAATTACGGCCAAAATACGATTTCGTAAACTCCGAAATTGATACAGCAGCTTGCGAAAACTATTCGTAAACGATTGAGACCGTTACACATGAGATACGTCAAAATTATTTCGCCAGGTTCTGCATCTGGTCAGCTTCTGCTTTCGGCCACTGGAGGCGCTTGCAAGACCTACATTACCCCATTGTCGAAATTGTTAATTACGGCCAAAATACGATTTCGTAAACTCCGAAATTGATACAGCAGCTTGCGTAAACTATTCGTAAACGATTGAGACCAAAATAAGCGAAATCGGTGATAGTCGTCTGCTAACTATACACCCACCTAAAAATGGTTAATTACGAGCAAACTACGATTTCGCAAACTCTGAAATCGATTGCGTAAACTTGCGTAAACTATTCGTAAACGATTGAGACCAAAATAAGCGAAATCGATGATAGTTGTCTGCTAACTATACGGCGGTGTTGGACAGGCCTGCTCTAGAACCCCCTTACCATTTCCGTGTCACATCCAACGTTACCGGCCGGGTGCAGCATCATATCACACCGCTGCCCGTGGTGAGAATAAATACTAAATTCGTTGATTGCACTTGTCACAAGACTGGCAGCGGCTGCGTAAAATATCAGCGCGCTTCTTCAATACAGGCTTAAATTTACGTGCTGTTATTTGTGATCAATGTAGTAATAATCAAAGTATTATGAAGAATATGATTTCTGATGATCGTTCGTATGTCATGCACGGAAATTCACAAACAATATATGTAATCTTTGACATTCCGCATATGTAAAAGTCTATAAGAAATCTACTTATAACTTATGATATTATGTATGCTGATGAAAGGATAGCATCTTGGAAAGACGTACGCTCATTATGGGAATTAGAAAACGGTGCGGCAACGAGAGCTGCTGTTAACTTATCAGAAAAACATGTAAATCCCAACTGCATCGAAAAAATGAACTGCCATTTAACTCTGGAAGTATTTAGTTGCGGGGTCTCAGCAGCTCTCTAAACTCAATCGCAGAAATAGTAGGACAAATTGAAAGCTCGGCGGTCATGCACCCGGGCGAAGTTTTTTACATTCTTAACGACAGTTTTGATTCTCTAAGCAGCAGAACTTGCAACGATTAAAATCTAAATAGATGGGAATTATCAGAAATTCGATAAAATGCGGAAAATAATTAAAAATATCTATTAAAAGAATGTTCGAAATGGCGCACTATTACGCACAGCGGTCTTAACACTATCACGTTTTCAGGGCTTAAAAATGTCTTTGAAATCTATCTTAGAATTGATGAATCCGTCTGCTAAAACAAATCAATCTCCAAATTGGTTAGATGATGAAAATGAAGCTATATCAGAACAGAAGACGGGAGAAGCTGTCGCTTGGCGACAGCGATTCAGAAACGCAAAACAGCTTGAAAGACCATTTTACACCCAACCGGCCAGACCGAAACGTTGATCGTAAGTTTTTGTATTACTGTATTTTTCTGATTCATCCGTTTTGGAATATAGTGTTTTGTGACACGCTTTCGACATTCCATCTAAATTAATCTTACAATATATAATAATATTTGACTTGTTAATATATTTTATTTTACAGAATGAATTCAGACATGACAACTGGAATGGCGTCAATGTCGTTAAATCAGGCGATACCGACACCGACACCGCCGCCGACGCCGACGCCGACGCCACCGAAAAATAGAGGAAAATGGACCAAAAATTCCGAGCGAAAGGTATGTAATGTTATTGTTCAATTTATACATATGCTTAAAGCGAATAGCGTACGTTTGTGGGTATGGATGAGCGTACATGCGTTTGTCAGGCGTGCGAGCTGCGACGCGTCTATGCGCGCGGACAGTGGGGCATAGAACGTACTCATTGACATGTACATCAATAAACCTGCGGGTCCATCACCACGTGTATGAAGTATACACTTTATAATGAACCTGTTTTGTATTATATGTGTATGTATATTAATAATGTATTTTTATAAGCATTTTCAGAGATTGAATCAAGCTATCCAACAAGGGTGGCGCGGGAATTACACCGTCGAGAGTACCGCGGCGCCCCGATGGCCCCACCGCCACAGCCGCTCCCGCCTCCACCGCCACAGGTACTCCCGCCCCCGACATTCCCGCCCTTTATAAGTGCCACGTTCGGCCCAAGGATCATATATCCTCCCGCGGGATATATGCATCCGGGCCCAGGGTACAGCTACCCTCCTGCGGGGTATCACCCCTATTTTCCTTAAATTATAATTTAATATATAATTAAATAAAAATATTAATATATATATATTTAATTTGTGAAGAACTATAAATGAAAATAAAATCTTATAAAATATAATTCGTGCAGTTTAGTTTTTTTTTAAATCTTATACCGCATTCCTAACCCTCCCGCCGTGTGCATACAAACCGGCGGTTGTTACACACACACACGCGCGCATTATTTCTTCATATATGTACCATATTGTTACACACTCAAATAACGATTTTATTTTTTCTTTATATCGTGAAATTGAGAGTAAGGTTAGACGTAACCTGCACACTGAACGAACCTGGGTGAGTTTATAACAGATTACGTTTTTCCTTTAGTTGTATTATTTTTGTGTCTACAACTGCTTGTTTTAATTGTTTTTGGTGGCAAAATTAAAGTAAAATTGTGCCTAAACCCGGGAAATGGAGCATCCCGAAAGAAAAACACATTATAAAAAGTGCGTATATCCGAAGTGTGGCTTAACAAACCGCACTGCATCGGATGGCACTTCATTCCACGCCTTTCCCATTAAAGATTCCGATCGCTGCATAACGTGGCTAATTCACTGTAGTTTAGATAATTTGGTCGAAGCCTCTGATGCAGAATTAAAGAAAAAATATGTTTGCAGTCGACATTTTTCGAAAGATCATTTTTACGCGTCTGGTCGACTGCATAAGAATGCCGTCCCCGTAATGCCAGAAGTATATTTAAGCGACGATAGCAGCATCAGCTTCGAAGATGATGCAATTGCACAAGCGAAAGAACGTAGCGATCTAGAGCAACGGCTGTTGAAAACCGAAAAACTATTACAGCAAGAGAAGAATAAATCAAGTACTCTTTTCTTGCAATTACGTGCGAAGTGTAGGGCAATGAGTAGACTCACTAATAAAATTTCTTCAGGCTGTATTGGCGATGAATGTCTGAAGAAAGCAATTTCTCGAAAATTATCGGGTTTTATGCTTACATTTGTGTTAATGTTATTGGTTCCCGTAAAAAAGTTTCTGGGCTATTTAAAAAATGAAAAGCAATTGTGCATGACAATGCACTACACTTCGCCATCGCTATACGATAAAATGCGTAATGTGTTGGGTTTTCAACTTCCGTGTCCGCGTACAATTACTCGATGGTTCGGCAAAATTCATATTTGGCCTGGCATTTGCAAAAATTTATTTACGGCCTTAAAATTAAAAGCAGCGCACATGAAAGTGTTCGATAAAAATTGCGTTCTTTTGTTTGATGAAATTTCAATAAAAAAATGTCTAGATTTCCACTCAAACAGGCAGGTCATAGAGGGCTTTGAAGATTTGGGATTTTTGGGAAGAAATTGTGCCGTAGGCACACAAGTCCTGGTGTTTATGTTACGCGGGCTAATCGCTAATTGGAAACAACCACTGGCTTTCTTTGTATCTAAATCGGGTGTTAAAAAGAACGAATTATCGATCATTTTGGATAAAATTTTGGATTTCTTACATGAAACAGGCCTTAAAGTCAGAGCTGTTGTTTCCCATCAGGGGAGTAGTAACCAAAGCATAGCAGCCGACAGGGTTTCAATTGGAAGGCCATATTATTATAAAAATGGCCAAAAAATTGTCTTCCTATTTGATTATTTGCATTTTTTTAAAGTTTTAGAAATAATTTATTAAATCATAATTTTTGGATTAATGGTATGACTGTGTCCTGGTGTTGCGTGAAGGGTGATCCGTGGACGACTTAACGTTTTCAGATCTCGTTCAGGATCCCAATCGCCGTGGAATATTCGACTGGCTTGTTATGGTTATTCACAGAGTTTATTTGCACTATTATAACTATCTAATTTGCGGTATACAATAAATTGTAATACAATATGTGACGCTTGCGTGCATGTCGTTCCACATCGCTACGGAATCTGCTACCTCGCGGAACGCGTTCGGACGCGTCGCCGAACAATTCGGGAGACGCGAGTGGGG
The DNA here is from genome assembly GCA_963942575.1 of Priocnemis perturbator. Taxonomy (NCBI): domain Eukaryota; kingdom Metazoa; phylum Arthropoda; class Insecta; order Hymenoptera; family Pompilidae; genus Priocnemis; species Priocnemis perturbator. The sequence continues at coordinate 12,661,037 of OZ012643.1, read as the reverse complement.
AATGCACACGATTGGCAGGCGATGACGGAAGGGCACAAAGAAAAGCAGGCAATTGGACAAGATAGGTTGCCGGGCGACACGATGTTGACATGCCATATTGAGGAGAGGTGATGCCTGGAAGTTTCCAGAATGTTCGAGAATGATCGCAATATAGCGTCCTAAACCCTGCATGGTAGAGTACGCTGCAACACGTGGAATGACGTCATATGTCTTTGGAATATAGAAAAAAAATAAAAGTACAAAAGCAGCTTACAAGTTATCTGAAAAGCATATTCGGCCTAATGTGTTTGAAAGAATGAAATGTAAGCTTGCTCTATAAGTTTTTAGTAAAAGAGTATCAGCTGCTTTGTTTACCGCATCCCATACTGGTTGCATAAATACGCCGACAGTTCAAAACACGGCTAGTTTCTTCGGAACCCTAAATGATCTGTTCGATAATTTAAACAGTAGATCTGCCAGTGATCCCAATCCGCACAAGCGTGCAATGTCCCGGGTACGCAATTTAATTGAAGAAAATTTAAAAACTCAACTACGTAATATGGACAATTTTGGAATTTTGTCGGAACGAGCAAATGCTGTTATCCTTCCGTGCTTACGCAGTCAACGAAGAAGTTGATTTTGGACATCTATGTGTGCCCAGTCGGGATTTTTCAGAAATTTTCAATATTATGTATAAAATTTTTGATATCTATTATCCAGCAATACGCAACGAAGCATTGATATTGGATAAACTGTTTTTGAAAGTGTCGCATTCTGTCGAAGAAAAATTTCCAGAATGGTTTAGCCACAATGAATGCGCTGCCCATCGAAAAGACATGGTTTATTTGGCATTTCGTGTTAAAATTTATAAGGATATAGTATGGCTCGGCGAAAAATTGAGATTTTCAAGACGCTGAGGAACTAGATGTTCAAAATTATCGCATTTGCAAAATGTTTAAACTTTGTACTTCTTTGTAATATAGCTGTATGTTAGCGGTGCAGTGTCACCTGCTTTTTGGAGGCGCCGAGGGTCGCGGAACATATGTTTACCTCGGCGGCCGGTGCATTGACCTGCGTCTAAGTAAGAGCACAGACGTAAGAGTAAGCATTGAAAACAAATGCAAGAGTGAATCTGACCGAATATCGGAGCAGGCTTTGCCTGCTGGAAAGAGGACGGAGCAGCTCCGTCGGAGCTTGACCCCTTTGCACTACCCCCAAAATCGTTAAAACGAACGCATCTCGTTGATCTATCTCTTGTGTTTCTAACATGCATATCTTTGAACATTTTTATGCTATTACTTGCTAGCTATTTGTTTGTATAAAACCTAGAATTGTATTAGTAGTTGCAGCTTGTCGCTTTTAGTTCCAATGTTTTGTTGTTAATGTTAAACATTGTATGGAGTACTTTCAATGTTTTTTGTCGAAACGAAATTTTATGCAAGCATGGGTCCTTTCCGTTTCCGGGATATTATTTATACATATTTTAGAAAACATTTAACGTACTCTGGGATGGTAAAGACCCCCTTTCACGCCTTCACGTGGCCCATCCCGTTAACACTATCACTTCACTTACTGCATGTTGTAATTTGCTGCTGGTGAATGTAATAGAGGAACCAAGTTGAAAGAGGGGCATGTTGTATTTTTTTTATCTGATTCTTATCATTTTGTTTATGCTGTGAGGATGCTTGATTTTATCAGAGCGGCACACTACATTGTCGGACAGTATTTGACTCAACTAGCAATTAATGATTACTATAAAAAAATCAAATGATTATTTGTAATTAAAGATTTAATCTTTATTAACGTTTAATGATTAAATTAGTTACTTTGTAACCGTATTTCTACGCGGTTACATACGCGCACACCCTACGGTGCCCGCGTATGCATTGTATGCACTAGATCGAGCGCCCCATAGAGGGAGTTCTTTCGCGCGCGCCGCGGTACTTCTAACAACAGAGGGACACCACCTCTCGCGTGCATAATGGTCTCACCGCGGGTATACAAACCCCGAATTTATCATATTAAATGGTCTTATCTTGAGTTAGAGGCTTAGTCAACCTCAATACGCAAGAACGAGACCCATCCTAAATTCTCTAGCCTACGAGTATCGAATAGTCGAGGTACGTATAGTACACTCATAGTAAAGGGATTTGAATATTGCATCACGGTCTTTGAAACACGTAGTAACGTCTGAGGCGAGCCTGTGTGGATGATAGGGGAATCACGAGTAAAATCTGACTTCTTGTATTAAATTCACTCAGAGCTATAAAAGAGTTAAACACACGTTCCGTAACTTTAAATTCACGCATGCAACATCCTACCAGCTGACTCCCTTACTCGAGGAAGCACTAGATCGAATCGACGCGTTCGTTCTTCAAGATAAGTCCAAAGAGTAGAAAGTAAGAATATAGAAATTAGATCCACGGAGGAAGAAGGTGCCTGACAAAGACAATCGACCGGTACTTGACTGTACCCCTTGCTGTCCGTCTTCGGCCTACCCGACTCCTCGCAGTGCGTTAACCTTTCGGTGGATGGTATGCTGACATTGTCGACTTTGCGTAATTGCGAGTTTCCTTTGGACGCGACTTTTTCCCGTGGAAGGCAGTTTGCGTAAATACGAAGCACTACGAGAGCTATCGGCAGGTAGATTGGATGCACGGCTGGCACTTGACTGTTGTCCCCCGCCGTCTGGTTAGATTCCTTCGCCGAAGTGTTCTCGTAGTAAGAATTACAAAGAACCTGTGATAACAAGGCGAAACTGTCTGGTTGCACGGCTGGTACTTGGTTGTATCCCCCGCCGACCGGTCGTTGTCGTAGCCGAAGTACTCACAGGTACATTACAAATGTACATTTACATCGACTCGTATTGATACTAGGTCACCTCAGAGGAGTTATCTTGATCGACGCCGCGTTTTAGCGACTCATCGGAGAGAGCCCTCTGCCACTCTGATATTAGCACCTCACGCCAGGCTTTCCTGAGTCGAGACACGTGCGTAGACATCGACGCGTTTTTGCGTGTAAAGGAACAGCTGTGTAAGCCTCTTCTAGCCACCGTCTGCAGTTCCCGGACATATACACAAGCGCCTGTGTGTGCATATCTATTTTGTAAATATACCGGACCTATCTATAAATAGCACGCGTACACTACCTCACGCGTATCTCTATGTAAGAGATTTCATACACATCGCCGATCAGCAATACGTACGGTTTGTCGTACGCATTGCAATACTCACACGATCGCGCTGACATATACATATTCTGTACCATCACCATCGTAAATAGAATATACTGACTTCTACCAGAAACTGACCATACCCACTTATTGCATTGCCTCTTGTCGCCTAGTGGTTCGAATCCACGGGCATTTCACACGTGCCCATTATATAGTCAGTGACAACTATCTATTACTTATTTTTGTTTTTCCTCGGTCATTGCCATAGGGATCCGCAACTCCTTCTGAGTGCCTATCCGCAATTGCCGAGGGAGTTTGTGACGTGTCACGGTCACAACTTCAGCATTCGTTGAATTAATATTTAATAATTGGACGATTTCTCTCACAAATTGTCGCACAAGAAGGTATTGCCTCCTAAGGGCCAAACTCATTGATGCTTTTTGTTTTATCAGTAAAAGCAGTACTACAAATATATTAGATTATTGATGCATAAGATATATATCGAATTGGAGTTTGATTGACAACTCTCCATTTTCAATGAATGATTGTTTGTTCCAAGCAGCAATTGATAATAATTTGCATCAATTGAGGATTTTAATGTGGCCCAATACTAGTACGATATGCATACCTGCATGCATACACATATATGAATAGAATTCACGAATCTTTGAAAAACTGCGGGGGAATTGCATAGCCCAAATGGTACCTTTAACATGAGATCGCTTCCGGTATCGATAAGCGCGACTATATCTACATCAGCTATCTTTACATCTTTAACATGTTTCTATTGCGAAGGTGACGATACATTACAAGAGTTCTTGACAACGTTTACTTTACTCGGACAGTTTCGGCCAATGTGACCATACTCGTTGCACCTGAAACACTTAACAATTTTCTCCTTGTCTGGACAGCTCGTACCCGCGTGTTTTTCTGACCCGCAGTTGTAGCATCGTTGTCGATCAGGAACAGCAGCACGGCTGAACCGCTTCTCTTTGTCGTCGTTGCGCCTCGCCTTCGTTCGGGCGCTCGCCTTCATTTCCTCGTACACCGAGCACTTTTCTTTTAACTCTTTAATATTTTTAGCACCGTATAAACTTGTTACACGTCTTTACTTGACAAATGTCGCAGCGGAACTGTCTCGCCTCGCGCGTGGCTGACACAAAGGGCCTCGCCGTCTCACGCGTCACTCATGCACACGCTCCACACTCGTGCAACACACACACATGCATGTCTTTCCTTAATCCTAGATATGTGTTATTCGTCAAATTGTTTTTCGCAAAATCTAAATGTGCGTCTACATCTGAGCTCGAACGCGCACGAAGCAGCCTGAGCATGACGTCATCAGAGGCGCATGGGCAAGTCGAGGCAAACCGATTCAATGATTTCAAGTTGCACTCATCGATCGTTGTGTTGGTTTTAATTTGTTCAAAAAATAGTAAATCTTGTATAAAAAAGAAATAAAATACTTAGTGTGTCTAATTTAAAAGTTACTAAAGAACAGCTGGATAATGCTACTCCAGAGTAGAATACCCCTCTTTACAAACGCCCGTTATGCCAGGCATTATCGTATGTAATATACAACTGTGATCGTATAAAAATCAATAATATCGATTGTATTTATTTTAGCGACAATTCTCTGAGAAATTCCAATAAATTAGTCGTGCTAAAATTGACAAAACTTCCCAAACTACATTCCTTTTGATATGTATAACAGTGTAAAAATGTATGATAAATTGGAAATAGTATTATTTAACGCACAAACAAAGTATCTGATATTTTCCGTCAAATGCTTTTTAATCAGCTTGTTAAAGTTTCAATGTATATATCTAACTCAAATTTAGTATAGAATTAGAGGGACAAGAGATTGCGTTACATTTACACCGAAACTGGGCAAATGTGATGGACCCTTTACTCTTGCTCGCCATGAGCTTGCTCTACCCCGACTAGAAATTCTGGTCCGGGCCACGTCAGGCCCTGATCAGGCTTGCCTGGCCAACAGTCAGGCCCTGGTCAGGCGAACCGGATCAGGCCCTGATCAGGAATGTAACGCTAAAGTACCATCAGGGCCTGGTCCGGCAAGCCTGGTCAGGGCCGGGTCCGGTTAGCCTGATAAGGGCCTGCCGCAAAAAAAAAATTAAGACCGCCACAACTTTAACCCGCGCCCCCACCACACACACATGCTTCCCCCTTTTTCGCTCAAAGGACCCCTGTCATATAAGAACTACCCCCGAACTGCACGAACATATTTTATTATTTATATATAATATATTATATATAAAGTACATTCATTTTTACCCGATGCGTAGGTTTCTTTTTATCTTACACAGGAGCGCAGATGTTGTGGACGAATAATGATGTACGACGACGAATTATGTATGGTGGGTTTCGGCGCTTGCCTGTGTGTCACGCGGCTGAGGACGGCACTTTTTTTTATCTCGCCGGCCGCAAACGCACGGCTCCCAAGCGTGGTGTGTGTGGTGGTGTGCGGTCACCCATTCAAGTAAAGAACCTTGTTCATTGCTGCTTAACCTCGGTGATGATCGGACGAGCATCATTCATTTCATTTTGACGTCTTCACTTTTATACGGACAGAGTATTGCAAGAAGTATAACTTGTATACCAGTGCTGTCCAGGGAGCGCTCCCAGTGCTCTATAGGCCCCCCCACCAAATTAACGTTGCCTTGGAAACGGACGACGCACCGTGTGTCATATGATCGGCATAAACAAAAAACGCGATGAAACATAAAGGACAGAACCATTTCTATCTAGTGGAGGTGGAAATAGCGGCGTAAGGGGCCCCTCTCGTGGACTGCACTGTTGTATACAGAGTTTTATACATTATTTTCCTGTAAGCACTTCGTATGACAGTATCTTGATAGTTTCTACGCGCCATGAAAGAGCTACGCATATCATATTGCTATAATTTCACGTATTAGGCAGCTATGATACTAAACGTGTGTATAACGCCAGAGCTACTCTAAGTTCCTGTATTCTATGGTTTACATCTATTCATACGCTTGCAGTGGTAATTTCATTAAATTTGTAAATTTTTGCTGGAAAAATACATAAAAACGTATTTATAGTAATGCTCAGGCACGCGAACCGGTGAATTTCGACAAGATGCGACGGCTGTCTTGGTGGACAGCTGTTAAACAGTCTGCTGTTCAATATATAATATATTATAGATTTCGATGCTGTAAGACTGGTTTCATTCCATCACCCACAGTTTAACAAAAAATTCATTTTGGAAAAAATAACGACTTACTTCAAATTTGAACAAAAATTCTGTTGATACTGTACAAATGAGAGAGATTCTATCGCAAATATATTAGTAGACTTTTGTGCATAAATTGGTATGAATCGTTTTTGCAATATCAATTATATATATATATGTATGTACGAGTGTAATTGGAATTTACGCTAGACGCACCAGTGTGAAATCAGTAGACTTTTCTGCATAAATTCGTATATAAAACATTTCTGTAAATTTTTACTGTAAAAACGATTCATACCAATTTATGCTGAAAAGTCTACTGATTTTTTTGCGACTAATATAATAGAATCTGTCTCATTTGTACAGTTTCGACAGATTTTTTAATCAAATTTGAAACAAGTTTTTTTTTTAAATTCATTTTTTTTTAAACTGAGTGTGATGCAAAGGAGCCGGTCTTACAGCATGGAAATCTATAAGAATCACTTAACAAATATTGAAAAACAAAATACGTGTTCGACAGTGTAATTACCCGATCGAGATTAGGTATCGGATAGAATTTAGTTTTTTTCTGTGGAGATGACTGGAGTTCTAGTCGGGCGGGTAAGATTTTTAACAGACGAACCTGATTTAACAATATATTAATTCTTTTTTATTACATGGATATTTTTTAACAAATGTTACTTTAACTTAGAAACTATTAACAAAAATAAACATAAAATTCTTTTACACAGATATATAATAATAATAAAATGTGAATAAATATAAAACTTAAAAAATATATTAAAATGTTACATTTGTTTACTACGAAGTAATCTCCCACCATCCCAATCCTTTACGGAATTAAACACGCTCTTTAAAGCATTAGCGAACCTTGGTTCATCCATTTTGTCCCCTAACACTTCCAAATGCGTGGAAAGCAGCAAATCGAAAAAATTTGTCCCCTTTAAGCAACTTTTTGTTGGTGTTGCTTTTAATGCGGTAAAATAGGTGCTGGCAGCGTGCTTTGTGAAAAATTGCCGTATAATAATTGATAAATTGTGCGCGCTATAATTTGTATTGCGGGGTATCATACTCCTAATGCGGTGTTTCTGAAACAAAAATTAATATGTGGTTTGTTAAAAAACAAAGCGGATGAAACATGCACAGTAGGGTGGTCACAAGAAATCAATCTTCGAATTTTTGCTGCATGGATCCCCTAAACGTTCCCCATTGGCTAGAGAATGAGATTGGCAAAGTTTTATCTGAATTGGATAACGTTAACCCCTGCCTCATTGAGGTTGATTTTTTGAAAAACTGCGAGTTTTGCAATAAAATGGCAGTTTTTCCTTTGTAAAATGAAAACTATTCGTCCTAGAAACCTGATTCTTGTCTCGTTTTATATGAAATTTTGTTACCTTAATGCTTTCTTCTTACCACTTTTTTGCTAAAACATAGATTTAATGATATTAATCATTTCCGAAGCAAGACATGGAAAGCAGTTGTAATTGAATGTTACTATGTTTTTATGCATTTGCTTAAGTCACTTTTGGGGATTTGGATCATGTCCTGTCTTCGGAAGTGCTAAATATCATTAAATCGATAAGTTTTAGCAAAAAACGGTAACAAGAAAGCATTAAGGTAACAAAATTTTCTATAAAACGAGACAAGAATCAGATTTCTAGGACGAATAGTTTTTATTTTACAAAGGAAAAACTGCCATTTTATTGCAAAACTCGCAGGTTTTCAAAACATCAACCTCAATGAGGCACGGGTGAACGTTATCCAATTGAGAAAAAGCTTTGCCAATCTGATTTTCTAGCCAACTGACAACTTTTTGGCTGTCCAGACAAAAGATAGGGTGAAAACATTTTCCAGGTATGTCCTTGAGACCACCCTAAATTGCACGGTGTTCAAAGAAAGAACCGTAGGACTATACGCAAATTTAAAAAGAGTATTTACTATTTGTTTTCGATAACTTTGATCGAGCTTCAGTCTTTCGTCAAAGTTATGGAAGTCCTCTTTGGAGTCTATCGAGGGTCCATTATGCTCATCTTCCCCGCCGCTCTCGACACGCTGAGCCGATGTTTCACCAATCATTTCTATTAATTTATTTAATTTGCCGAGCGTTTCCATCTGGTTGCCATGAAGTCTATCGATTTTCTTTGATAAATTTATATGGACTTCTCCTATTAACTTTATAACAGATGCTGAAAAAAAGAGAAAGACAATTTATATAAAGTGAATTAATATAATAACATAGTTGCACTTGAATGATAACAATTTTCTCACCCAAATCCATTTGACTATGATCCTTGTTAGTAATGGGTTGTGATGTGGTTTTCGGTCTGCAAATCTCCTCACCCGGTAAACGTGGCGGAGACGCCGAAGAAGTCGGTGAGGAGCTGCAACTCGACAAATTTAGCATTTGCCTGCTCGTGCTTCTTTCTCCAATCTCTGAATCATTGCGAGATAAATATGATAATACATATATCTATAAATAATCAAATTATATTACAAAATTGACAGTTATGCAGTGGGATTTACGTTCTGTCCTTGTGGCATTTTCACCCATTCGCGTTGCTGTATTCAACTGAATGGTGGCATTCAGCAAATGTTCATTGATCGGGATCTCCGTCGTTGGCAGTGTGTCACTCATATAGTTCTCCTCGCGATACACGCGTTCGACAGACGACTCTGCATCTGTTGAAAACGCGTATCGCTGATACTTGAGTTTATTTGCAGCGGCACATGCCTCTTCATACGTGTCTACATGCAAAAGAAAACATAACATAACAAAGCGAAAGATGATGGTAAAATTAATAATGCGAGAAAAACATACGTGCTCTACCATGTATCGTTACACGGTGTGTTGGCCAAGATTTCTCCGCAGGCTTGCAATGTTCCACCATTTGGTGCAATTGCACAATTTTTGCTGGTGTGAATGGGCCTCGGGGGAAGTAGCAGGCCTTACTTCTTAATTTTTTCGAATTAAATATCCAGACGCTTGGGACAACGTCCATACTCAATTGATTGGTCCCATCGTCGGGGAATAAAACTATTTTGTAAGAATAGTTCATGTTGTGGCTACAAAGAAAAAATATCCAGCTATACATAATTCGTTTCTTTAGCACAACAATAAATATAAAATGTTTGCAATATTTTTTTCCGGTTCAGAATCTTGTTTATATTTATGTTCAATACAACTTTGAATTAAATAAACTTACCTCAAAATTGTTGACGGATTTCTTATAATTTTTTTTCTGTTTTGCTGAAAAATTCACTGGCAAAGGCGTCGGTTGTCCCGTAATAACGTTCTACAATGTTTATAAAATTTTTCATTAAAGTTAGGCAATGTTCAATCTGATTACTGTTTGACGATTAGGATTACAAACATAATATCGAGAAGAAATCGGAAAAAATTATGCTTAATTGAACCGGAAATCATTAATCGCCGTGCGTCTGTGTTTCATTCGTGCAGGCCATATCGGGCAGTCGCACGCACACGTCTCCTTGTGACGTTGCGAACACTTCTCGACATCGCCATGAGGAAGAAAACGACACACATGTAACCAAAGAAGATACACAGCGACCGACAATTACTTCTTTCAATCGTCGATTGATTTCATTAATCGTTGCAGTTAATCGTGACTTTTTCTTGATTTTTTGTTCTAATCGTTAATCGTAAATAGTTAATCAAATTGAAACTTTTAATACATTTGATGCACAACACTGTTCTTGAGTTCTCTCACCTGACACTTCCACTAAAATTCACCGGTATGTATTCGCACTTAGTGCCTGAGAAAAGTTACGTTTCTACAGAGCAAAAATTATATTGACAATGATTCTAAAACTAACTCAAACAAAATAAACCCAAAAACCCACAACCAAAAACAAACCGAAAATGAACTAAAATGAGATACGACTAAGAATGAATAAAAAAATATATATAATAGAAAAACAAAAATAAAAGAAACAAAATTATATGATACTTATAATAATTAATAAAAGAAATATATGCAATAGAAAAAAAAAATAAACGAACAATGAAACACGCGAAAATTTCTCAAACACATAAGCACAAACGTTCTCAATGAAACTGTGAACACGACTGACACGTACGGAAAATTCTTTCCTTCGTGACCAAGTCTGGGACAAAAGAAAAGGGAGAGGTACCTCTCCCCCACGTATGAGGATTACCTCTCCTTCATGAGCTCACGTGGTTGGTCGCGGGCGCATGTTTTCGCGCCGATAGGATAATGCCCGTTTTCCCGTGTAGAACAGCGTAAAGTGTCGATTTTAAGATACCACAAATGCGCACGCGACTGAAAATAAAATTAATTAAAACTATCACATTTACCAGACGTTGTCCGGGTATAGCAACGTTCCACACACACCCTTGAGGTCTTGCTACTGTATGCGTTATTTCTGTTTTTACGTGGTGATTTCCCCTGTAGGCCTATATATCCACGGTGAAAATAATATTCACTTAAATCAAATTGTATTATTTTATTGTTCTGTACTTCACAATTGTGATCGAAATACTGATCGAATTATCAGATGGAAGTTGTCCGAGATTCCCCGTTCGCGCCGAGTTCGCGGTGATCGGAGCACACTTCGCGGCTGCGCATTGCGCGCCTCTGTGCGCGAGCTGCGAGCGTCGACGCACCTAGCCCTCGCCAGGGTGCGCGCTCAACACAGCGCCCGCGGTGCCTCTCACCCGCCGGCTCCCCTCAAATTGCAGGGCCCTCCGGCCGCCAGGAGTCTGCTGTTTGTTATGAGACGAATACGGTTAAAATTCGAATGTAACGTTCGAGCGACTCCTGGAGGTCGCAGGGCTCATGTTCTAGAAGCCGCTCGCGCGCTTCTTCCTTCTTGTGCGAACCTCCGGTGAGATCAGAGCGATTCTGAGCCGAGCAAACGTAAAGAGACGATAGTGCGATTCTTATAACAAATCTGTGCCGTTCGATTCGGTTTAATCCTTCTTTTGTTCTGTGCGGAGACGAATAAAGTCCTTGAAATATAGAGCAACGAGTGCGAGTATTTTAGAGACCAATACAACCGAAAGCTTCCTTAGTCCACCACGACACAACCGCGTGTTTCGTAGACATTTCTGGTCCTTCGAGCCGGATCCGCGAATCTCCGCCTTCGAGAGTGTTGAAAGTGAGTGGTGACCTGCAAAGGAAAAGAAGCGCGCGTGAAAAATGGAGCAGTTGATAGCCGCGCAAAGAGAGTTGCACGGGCGCATCGCCCGTACGTGGGAGAACATCAAGAAGCTCGGTAGCGCGAAAATAACAATCGACGTCATTCGAACGGCGTTGCCCTTGCTGGAGGCCAAATGGAAGAAATTCGAGGAGCAGCATTATCAGATAATGCTGAACTACAGGTCGCAGTTGGAAGGTAACGATTACGTGACTGCGGACTTCCTCGGCACCGTTGAGTTGGCCTATACCGAGCAGAGGGCATTTCTCCTGCAGATGGAGCGAAAGGCGGCAGGCGCGCTGACCTCCTCCGCCACCAAGGTTGAAACCGTTGCGCCGCGAGTTTCATTACCCAGGATCGAACTGCCTAAGTTCAGTGGCCAGTTTGAGGATTGGCCCGGGTTCCGAGACCTGTTCTCGTCCTTGGTGGGCGATGAGACGACCCTGCCAAAAGTGGAGAAGCTCCATTATTTGAAGTCCTGCGTCAAGGGAGACGCCGAGAGCCTCCTACGAAACCTTCCGCCGGTCGCCGATAATTACGACCGGGCGTGGACGATCTTGAAAGAGCATTACGAGAACACGCGACTGCTCGTCCGATCCTACCTGGCCGCGTTCACCGCGCTCCCCAAGATGAGAGCCGACAGCGCGGAGGATCTGCGCGAAATCTTCCACGGAGTGCTCGCCACCGTAGGCGCCCTAGAGGGTGTCGGACGCCCTATCTCCAGCAGTGAGGACTTGTTCGTGTTTCTTGTGGTCGAGCGACTCGATCAGCGGACTCGCCGCGAATGGGAGTCCTCTCTGAGCGAAACCTCTACTCCTCCGTCATACGAGGTCCTTCGAGTGTTTCTGCAGGAACAGCTGAGGACGCAGGCGGCTATGCAAGGAATTCAGGAGGTGACGTCAGTGAAGACGGTCGCGCGAGCAACCCGCACTGCCCGAACTGACACCTTGCGTACAGCTAAGGCCGATTCCAACCGCGCATGCCCGCTCTGTAAGGATACTCACTATCTGGCGGCGTGCGAGGTCTTCATGCGTAAGTCGCCGCAGGGCCGTCGCGAGGCCGTGGAGAGCCAGGGGCGTTGCTGCAATTGTCTGGGCTGGCACGAGGTAAGTTCCTGCAATTCCGAAAAGACGTGTTACAGGTGCTCCGGGCGACATCATACCTCACTGCACGATGCTTACCTTCCCGCGTTGCGCCCCGAAGCGCCCCCGTTCGCCTCACCCTCTGTGTTGGTCGCTAAGCAGGCGCCGTCGGAGTGCGCTTCCGTGCTTCTCGCGACCGCGAGAGTGCTCGTAGTGGACAGTTCCGGTGGAAAACATTCCGTTCGAGCTCTTTTAGACTCTGGACCCGAGACGTCGTTAGTTTCGGAGTCATTAGCGCAACGATTGCGCCTCCCGCGGACTCCCGCGTCGGTATCCATATTCGGCATTGGTGGTCAAGAAGCCGGACAAGTGCGCGGTCGGGTTTCCCTCACGTTCGAGGCGCGAAACGGACAATTTAAGGACACCGTGTCGTCGCTGGTTCTCCCGCGCCTGTCCGCCTACAGCGGCGCCGTCCGGTGCACCTCGAGATCGTGGCCTCATGTGCGCGGCCTTACCCTCGCCGATCCGGACTTCTCGGCAAGAGACCCCGTGGAGCTCCTGCTGGGTGCTGACATTTTTGCCGCCCTTGCGATGCCTGGGTTGCTGCGGGGCGGGCTTCACGAACCCGTCGCCCAACAAACGAGGTTGGGATGGATCCTAGTAGGCAACGTCGGTGGAATGGGGGCTGCCTCCTCTGCGTTTACGGCCCTGCAATGTTCATGCGTCGACGATCTCCCGGGAGCCCTGCGCAGGTTTTGGGAGTGGGAGGAGCCTCAGCCAATCCCCTTGCCGCTCACGCGTGACGACGAGGAGTGTGAGCGGCATTTCACTCGAACCTTCGAGAGATCAGCTGACGGACGCTTTCAAGTGCGCCTCCCCTTCCGCCCCGGTACACCTGACCTAAGTGCTACTCGACGTGCGGCGGAGCACCTGTGCGGCGTATTACGGCGTCGTTTCGCGCGAGACGGTTCGTTCGCCGAACATTATTACCGATTCATGACAGAGTACGAAGAACTCGGCCACATGTCACCCGCTAGCGCACCTCCCTGTGATACTGAGTCTCGGATCTGTTACTTGCCGCACCACGGGGTGCGTAAACCTTCCGAGCCGGGCGGAAAGCTCCGCGTAGTCTTTAATGGCTCTTCTAGTACACCGTCGGGAACCTCCTTGAACTCGTCTTTATACATCGGGCCTAATTTGCTCCCCGCCCTTCCTGACATCGTGCTGCCGTGGCGCTGTCACCGGTACGCCCTCGTGGCGGATGTAGAAAAAATGTACCGGCAAATTTCTCTCCACCCTGACGACCGGGACTGGCAGAGGATTCTGTGGAGCAAGGTCCAAGGTGAGGCCCCGTCAGAGTTTCGCCTCAATACTGTCACCTACGGCCTCGCATGCGTGCCATTCCTGGCCATTCGAGCACTGCGACAACTGGCCGACGATGAGGAGGCCCGATACCCGTTGGGGGCTAATGCGTTGCGGGACCATACTTACATGGACGATGTGTTGTCCGGCTCCAGTTCCCTCTCCTCGGGCAGGCTGTTGCAGCAGCAGCTTCGCGAGCTGTGCATGGCGGGCGGCTTCCGCCTGCGAAAATGGGCGGCCAACCATGCCGCGCTTCTGGACGGGCTTTCGGACGAGGATCGACTGCTGCCGTCGAGCGAGACCGAGCTCCCGCTAGCCGAGCACTCAGTCCTGGGCCTCCGGTGGAACCCTGATCTCGACGAACTTTCGGTGGTCGTGCGCGTACCGCCTACGTGCGGCATTACGAAGCGGGAAATCGTGTCCCAAGTCGCGCGGTTATTTGACCCCTTAGGTTGGCTGGCTCCCGTCGTCGTCAAGGCCAAGCTGCTCATACAGACGACCTGGCTGCAGCAGTTGGGATGGGACGCCCCGCTGGCCGACGAAGAAGCCCGGACATGGCGCAGCATCCATGAGGAACTCGCCTCACTGGAGGAGGTGCGAGTCACTCGGTGGTTCCAGGGCGCCGACTCCGGTGCTGTGTTGGAGGTTCACGGCTTCGCTGACGCCTCTGAACGCGCCTTCGCTGCCGCCGTGTATCTCCGTAGTATCGAAGGGGGCAGTGCGAGCCTGTCCCTTGTCCTTGCCAAAACTAAGGTGGCCCCGCTGCAGCGTATTTCACTACCACGGCTTGAGTTGTGTGCCGCTTCACTGCTCGCGAAGTTGTCCGCCCACGTGAAGAAGACGCTAGGGTTGACCGCCGCGAGGACTATCCACTGGTCCGACTCTACCGTAGCCCTGCACTGGATCAAGGGGCACCCGACCAGGTGGACGACTTTTGTAGCCAACCGAGTGGCTGAGATCCATCGCAGCGTTCCCGAGGCTGAGTGGCGCTACGTTTCCGGGAAGGACAATCCGGCCGACTGCGCGTCGCGTGGTCTGTTCCCGACAGAACTGAGTAGCCACCCCCTTTGGTGGCACGGCCCCCCTTTCTTGCAGGAGGACGAATCTCTGTGGCCGCGGGCGCCCCCGAGCCCCGAGCCGTGCGATATCCCCGAGCAACGTCCCGTGGTTTGCTTGGCCGTCAAGCTCCCCGCCAAAGAGCCTGAGGAGTTGCTACGGTTCTCTTCGCTGACTCGTCTACTGAGGGTTACCGGTTGGATCCTATGTTGGACTAGCGCCGTGTCGGCACGGCCCTCCGCCACTCCCCGCGTGCTCTCATCGTCCGAGTTGGACGGAGCCCTCCGACGATGGCTCCTGGTTGCCCAAGACGTCGCCTACCACGATGAGTTGGCAGATTTACGCGCTGGTCGAGCGTCGTCCTCAAGCAGCCCGCTGCGCTCGTTGTCGCCGTACTTGGACGAGAACGGGATCCTGCGAGTGAGCGGACGGTTGAAACACGCTGTATTGAGCAGTGAGCAGCGACATCCGGCCGTTCTCCCCCCCTCATCCCATCTCACGTACCTTATCATCCAGGACGGGCATCGAAGAACTTTGCATGGGGGTGTCCAGGCTACGATGGCCGCCGTTCGACAACGCTTCTGGGCACCTCGTGCACGGCAGCTGGTGAAGGCCTCTGTTACGTCCGGGCGTCGCGATAGGTCGGTTTAAAGGATTTGTCTAGGATGGAACCGTGTGTGTGTTCGAGCGGTCGACCGTTGTCGCCCGGGAGTAACGCGTGAATACTTAACCTAAAGGATATAAATCAAAAAGATGATTCTATCAATGACCGAATAAAATGATGACGCGAAAGAACGAAATCAATCTACTCGATCTGCAGGACTTATAGGATTCTCTCTCTTATCAACCCGTACAGGTTGCTGAGTTATTGCGTGTTACATTCCAGTACAGATAATGTTAATTATAGCGCATGCAAAGAAAATAAAAAAAGGATAAAGCAGATATAGTGTGGAAAAAACAATAGTGTATATTCTGTGATGATTATTCAGGTGCAGATACAAAGACGACTTGAGTTGAAAAAGCAGATTTCTGACACCAGTTCCACGGTTAGAAGTGGGTATAAAGAAGTAATATGACTGTAAGAGATATATATATACAGAAAGAAAGTGTATCCCGCTTCTAACGCCAATTCCACGTTTTAACAATGGTTACGAGGTTTTGTTTGTATCGGAGTATTGATATAATAAGGAACGGAAAGACTAACTATTACGCAATGTTCGGTAGTACAATTCGCCGGTATGCAACGCGCGGTATAATCGTGGGTTGAACGAAGCAGCTCGTATTGCGCGTGATATGAATGATACAGAGATTCCTTGTAGAATTAAACAGTTCCGATCGCCCAGCGCTCAGAGCACACGGCGACGAGATCGCCTCTACAACTATTGCCCTAGGTTTCCCGTAATACATGTACTGGGGGCAAGAGTCGGGCCAGAAATCATGATCTAGCTGGTAATTGGAATATTCTTACCGTGCTGCTGGAAACGCTCAGACAATCTTTGACCTCTCTCTCTCTCACGCTCACGCTCGCTCGATGGTATGTCGCTCGCTGTGTTACTCTCGCTCTTAGTTCGGTGGTATGTCGGTGGAAATTCGTATGGTTTATTACGATGAGTACCTTCGAATCGTAAAATGGTATTAATATACGATCAGGCTTGAGATGGCCTAAGCTCTCGTGTTATCGGAGCTGTAGATGTTACTTGCGAAGAGACTCCTCAGACCGGTCTAGATGTTTAAATCAGTCTAAATACAATACCAATTCCTCACCGAGAGAAGACTTATGTGGAAGTGTTACTTATAATACTAATAATATAATGTTCTTTATAAATGAAACTTATATGCTAACGGGCTCGGCGCGATTCGCCGACCACGTGCTGGAAATAACGCGGATCGCACTATTCGCACTCTAGACTAAAATTCGAAACCAAAAGAAAACCAAAAGAAATATGAGTCCTTGCTCTTTTTTTAATAGCTAGATTCTAACACTAGGATTTAACGAGGAGTAATGAGTCTCTGATTAAACTGCAAGAATTTGCACAGATTAGCTCACAAAGAATAAACTAAGATATTCCTCGGACAGAGGACTACGCACCTCGCGGCTATACAGCCAACTGCGACGACGGTCGCGTCTCGAGATGGTTCCTAGGCCGGCTCAGAGATAGTTTTTAGGCCCCTCTCACAGAATCGGGTACATAGCGGTCGACGGTATATACAAACATTCGGCTGGCTATGTAAAACGAGACGCTGGTTTTGTTCGTTAGTCTCTCTCTCTAATTAACAGATTTTATTATGAGTGCAAGTCGATCTCGGCACGTAGGAACTTAGTAACTCTCAAGCGCACGCTTCGGTGGAATTGATGATAACGAAAAATAGTCTTGTCCTGCAGCGATGCCTAACAGTGGCGCAATTAATAAATGAAAAGAAAGAGAAAAGGATAAACAATATTCTTAAGCGGAAACTCGTCGCTAACCTTAAGTCTATACACTCACACTTGCATACCGCGTACACGCATTCGTTCCTTATACTATATATATGTCATAAGTCGGTATATTGGGTGGGGACGACGGTGATTCCAAGGCGAGGAATATTCTACTTGAAGTTACCGCTCGACGGTACCACGCATGCGCTAGGCATAGGCCGTAATATACAAGTATAGGCACATACGAAGCCCGGAGTAGAAGGAAAATGACATGATTTTAACTCTAATACTCTAACGGTACGCCGGCTGCGATAGGCACAGGCCGTAATATACAAGTATAGGCGCAACCGGAGATCGGAGTAGCAAGAACAAGAAAAATACTATTCTAATAAGTTAAAAGTTACGCTGGGACGTAACACCTCCGTGCGTCAATACGTCGTATGCGCTCGATGGCGGGCGGCTACACCGCAACCTAGGATGGGCGATTTACCGGCGTCGCGAGTCACGCCCTGCCGCCCGTTCCTCCACACCGGCGTTGATTTTGCAGGTCCCTACGCCATTCGGACCTCCAAGGGCAGAGGACAGAAGGCCTACAAAGGATTTCTTGCAGTCTTCATCTGTTTCAGCACCAGAGCCGTACACTTGGAGGTAGTCTGCGATTATACCTCGGCCGCCTTCCACGCTGCCTTCCGCCGCTTCATCTCACGCCGGGGGCTATGTGAGGTCGTATATTCGGACTGCGGCACGAACTTCGTGGGCGCCGATTCGGAGCTGCGCTCACTATTCCGGGCATCGAGTCCAGACGCCCGCGAGATCGCCGGACGCTTGGCCAACGACGGCGTTCAGTGGCGGTTCAATCCTCCTTCAGCCCCTCACTTTGGCGGCCTGTGGGAAGCAGCAGTCAAAAGTGTCAAGCACCGCCTGCGACGTGTAATCGGCGAGCACACGTTGACTTACGAGGAAATGAGTACGCTCCTCGCCGAAATTGAGTGCTGCCTCAATTCCAGACCGCTGCAGGCTCTCTCCGACGACCCAGACGACCTCGAGGCCCTAACTCCAGGGCACTTCCTCATAGGCGCTCCCATGAACGCCATCCCCGAGCCGTCCCTCCTGGATGTCTCGCCGAACCACCACTCACGATGGCGCCTCCTCCAGAGTATGCGAGATCACCTCTGGATAAGATGGTCGCAGGAGTATCTGCAGAGCTTAACTCCTCGGCCGAAGTGGTGGCGAACGACCGGCGGCCTCAAAGAGGGTCAGCTCTGCATCGTACGGTCCGAGAACGCCCTTCCTACCAGATGGCCTCTCGCACGCGTGCTGCGGCTGCACCCAGGAAAGGATGGGATCGTCCGGGTCGTCGACGTGAGAACGTCGAATGGAGAGCTCACTCGTCCAGTCGTGAAAATCGTTCCGTTGCCGTCTGCGGCAACGTAATGGACGAGTGATGCGTTGCTGTTTTCTTTGTTCTCTTCGTTTCGTTATTGTATACTTTCGTTTCGTTAATTTTTGTTTCTCTTCGCATACTTTCCTTTCGTTTCGTTTCTCGGTTTTTCTTTAAGCTTATTTTCCTCGTCTTCTGTATGTGTCGTATACACAGTTTATCCGCGAAGTCTCCTTCTGAGCAAGTCATAGCATGCGCGTTTTCTCACATTTTCTATTGTCGGACATAACCATTAAATTTCAAGCACACTTTTCACATACACTTATACGTACATTTTTCATTCTTACAGTATTATACAGTCCACTTACCTGCCGGCGCAGTCCCGGTTGATGCCTCAACGTCCACGGCGCGCTTCTTCGACGAGAACTATTCACTCCACCTTTCAACGACACCGATGCTCGTGCATTCCTTGCATCCGGGATCTTGGAGTTCAATGGCTTGCGGCATCAATCGGTGATTGTGCCCCGCGTGACCCTTCATTCATCACGAGACACAGCGCCGCGACAACAACACCAAAACCATTGATGTGCGATTCCATCAATGGCCAGTCGCCGTGAGGTGTGCTCCGATTGGTCATTCATAAATGATTTTGTCGTCACTTACGACAAGGCGGGCGGGATGTCCGAGATTCCCCGTTCGCGCCGAGTTCGCGGTGATCGGAGCACACTTCGCGGCTGCGCATTGCGCGCCTCAGTGCGCGAGCTGCGAGCGTCGACGCACCTAGCCCTCGCCAGGGTGCGCGCTCAACATAGTGCCCGCGGTGCCTCTCACCCGCCGGCTCCCCTCAAATTGCAGGGCCCTCCGGCCGCCAGGAGTCTGCTGTTTGTTATGAGACGAATACGGTTAAAATTCGAATGTAACGTTCGAGCGACTCCTGGAGGTCGCAGGGCTCATGTTCTAGAAGCCGCTCGCGCGCTTCTTCCTTCTTGTGCGAACCTCCGGTGAGATCAGAGCGATTCTGAGCCGAGCAAACCTAAAGAGACGATAGTGCGATTCTTATAACAAATCTGTGCCGTTCGATTCGGTTTAATCCATCTTTTGTTCTGTGCGGAGACGAATAAAGTCCTTGAAATATAGAGCAACGAGTGCGAGTATTTTAGAGACCAATGCAACCGAAAGCTTCCTTAGTCCACCACGACAAAACCGCGTGTTTCGTAGACAGAAGTATTAATTGGTTCTGAAAAACAAAATGTTGATCGACTTGAAGCATCAGATTGATCGCAATACTGATCGAATTATCAGATCTAAGTATGGGTTTTTTTTTAAAGAAAACATTGATCGGCTTGAAGCACCAAATAGATTAAAATACTGATCGACTTATCAGATGAAAGTATTAATACCAGTTGAATCCAAATACTGATCGACTTATCAGATCAAAGTATTAATATCAGTTGAATCCAAATACTGATCACATTATCAGATCTAAGTATTGAATTGTTTTTTCTTTAAATGGAAATATTGTTCGGCTTGAAGTACCACATAGATTAAAATACTCATCGAATTATCAGATCAAAGTATATTGATATACAACTAAATTATATATGCAGTAAAGGCATTGCATATATTTTCGATCTTCTCTTATTACTTAAGTTGAACGTGACCATTTTTTGTACAACCTGATTTAAATTGTATACTCTTGGATACTGATTAGGAATTTCAACAATCCACATGTGTAAAAGATCTGAATCACATGGATATGATAAGAGCGGTTTTAACTTACGTAATTTCACCCCACTAATATGTATATCATTTGGATGTCCTGGCATAATATACATATGGTTCACTCGCAATATTATTCCATTGTCCAACAGCACAGTGTTATTTGGTGATTTAGTAGTCAGGGTCATACCTTTGTACCTCAGACGTTTCACCACAGTTTTCCCACTCTTATCCGTCTGAAGTTGTCTCAATATTTCCAGAGATGCTTCCACCGTTGTTTTTTGACAATTTATAGAGAAAACTTCTTGGAGACGTCTACAAATCTGGGCTAGTGGTCTATTGCCATGGCGGAGAAATTTCTTAATGTTTCCAAGAGCACTTTCAAACGGAAATGCTGTAAATCTTGATATTGGGCAACCCATGTGGTGAACATCATCGGCTAGATGAATTAGGTTGTGCACATTTCCAATCATAGATGTTATCCCATAAATCCGTGGCATGAGTGACACAAACTTTTTCAGTAACTTTTTGGCATTGTCACAGTCTATGACAGCCCTTGTTTTAGAACACAGTATACGGCAAGCCACATGCAGCAGTAGAAAATGTGCATAAACTTGTTTCGGTAAAACCTTTTTTAATATTATTGGGCCTGCATACAATAATATGAACTTCAATTCGGTTGCTTAGAAAGCGGTCTATTTCTAGCAATGATCTTGTAGTTCGTTGAAATTCACAAGGAATTTGATTTTGCAGCTTCAATAAAAGGCTAGACAATAATACTTTTCCACTGCGATGCAATCGTGTCTTTTTGGTGCCATGCAACCAATAGTTGAGCAACTTTTTCATGACACCTAAACACACAAGATGCATAAAATCCAGTACGAAGAACCTAATCATATCAATTGGCTGCCTGATATTCAATAAAGGTGATTGACCTGTATGATGGTTTGGATGTCTTTGTCTGCGAAAAGAATTATCAGTCCTTATTTCAGCAGAATCATCTATTGGATAGACCACTCTTTTTTCAATGTGACTTCCACGCACATTGCATCTTTCACATGCTCAATATGCTCCATGACCTTTGATGCACTTTAACAAGGCACGAGCAGGCCTATCGCAGACAAATCTTTTAATATTTATTTGGAACATATTACCGTCAATCAACAGCCCTTGATCATGCAATTCATTAATCTCTTGTATAAATTTTTCCAAGTATTTCTTGACGTCAGGTGGCTTGTGAATTCCTGAGTAGATTGCAGCTGGGAAGGGTTTGTATATATTTCCCTCGTAGAAGACCAAACACAAAATTGGCCAAAACTGCCTGGAACTTGATTCAAATAGAGACAGCCCATCTACATTTATCAATAATTCAATCATGTTATCCGGGTGAAGAGAAGGGTTCACTATCCTCTTCAGTTGTTCTGCTATTCCAAAGTAGACGAATTCACTGCTATCCTCTTTATCAACTTCGATATGATACGTAGTTTTCGTTGTTTGTAGAAATGTCTTTGAACATTTTGGTAAGGCAGGAAGTAATCTTCGACGTAGTATACGAAGGAGCTCATTTAGTTTTGTGTGAGAAATGGTGGGATTTCCACTTAATGCCCATTCCGGCAATTCGTCTATTTCATTATTTTCTGTGAAACAATCATCTGTTGCCTTTTCCACATCATCTTCTGTTCCACTGACTCCTCCACGCTCAGCTTCCTCGTCACTTTCCCCATCATAGGAAAAATCAATTTCTTCATCTGAAGAGAGCGATTCAGCATTTTGATCTCCCACAGCGCGTTCAATTGTAGATTTTGAAGCACTCGGTACTATTTGATGACCACTGGCTCCTTGCACGCATTCCACATTTATTAAACTAGGATGACACGCGTCATCGGTATCACTAACATTACTACATTCGTCATCACTCGTACGACTTTGCTGGAAAGCCCGTTGCCGTTTTCTATAACGCTGCACTCGTTCACGTCCAAGCAGAGTTTTCCGATATTTACGAGGATCACTCATTTTTTATTGTAATCCGGAAACACGCACGAAAAAAAAAAGGATAATATTCTAAATTACGTACGACTAATACAAATAATAGAAAAAAAAAAAGTATAAAAAAATTAACTAAATGTAAAGTAACACTAATATGTCTAATTAAAAAAAAAACTGAACGAAACACAAAAGGTATTACAAATCGAATGACTATATGAGCCACGAAAAATGAAGATTTAACGTGCGTTTCTCGAAAGTCGTTGCCGTACTGACAACACATTGTTGCTGCTGTCGGTTCAATACGCAGTGTAAATGCGTGAAACATTGTGTGATTGCGCAGCGTACATGTACAACTGTTAGGGATATTGTATAAGGCGTGCTACCGCTGCACCGATGGTGACGGGCCGAAAAACGGCACACGTGCAGAATATTGCGTCGTTCTGGAACATTTTGCATTTTGCGTTTTGAACAGCGAGTATATTATGTTGCACGAGCGAATATGGAGAAAGCAACGTTTACACAGAATTTCCGGTTTATACGGATTCATTAATTATGGTTTACTTTTTTTTGGTAATACACAAACTCTTAAGATTGTTTTTCCACCTGGTTACTGTAAACAGGAAAACATGCTTCGCAACACCCAAACGTGATTGATTGACGCGAGCAAGTTGCCTCTTTTGGATCATAAGCCACTCGCTCGCCGGCTGTAATCGTCTCGCGCGAAAGTAAACCGTCAAATTCTATGTGAAAACACGTTTCAAACGCGTGGCGGGCATCGGGTAACGCGACGACGTTACTTTGTGTGAGAGAGTGCTTGAAAGGGACAAAAGGGATCGCTGGGCGACAGCGATCGATAAGATGCGGACGAGTGGAAGGATCCATTCTACGTTTTGCCACCGAGCAGTTAATATCGAACCCTACTCTGACAGGTAAGTAACAACTGTGTATATTACATTAGAGTGTTGGCCAATATGCCATGATTAACGATTACGTTTTTCAATCGCCGATGGACTATTGATTTCTTCCGTGGATTAAGTGAATCGTGATTGTGCCGCGGAACTGTTTTTCTTTTTAATTCGGTGTTCATTTAATGGAGACAGTGTAACGAAATACTGACAGCTAAAATATAGTTCACATACGAATAAGAACGAAGAATCCACGTAGAGCTCTTGAAATACTCACAAAAATATTCTACAACCGTCTAAAACAATATTTTTATCAAATAAATTCCTTCTGGTTGTCGTTTCGTTTCATCTTTTTACAAGTGATGCCAGAAAGCGAGAAAATAGCAGTAGCACGCCGAGTGGTGGGGGCCATGTGGCAAGTGTGTGGGTGCCGTGTCTGTATGCGTGCCGTGTGCGTGCGTGCGTGCGTGCGTGCCGTGCGACGATTTCAGAAATGGATGGCACTATGCTCTGCCTCAGAGAAAGGAGGCACTTTTCTTTGTTTCACAGTAAGGAGACAGAGCATAGTGCCATCTTTCTCTAAAATTGTCGCACGACACGCACACAGACATGCAACGCACACACAAACGGCCCGCACACACACACGGCACGCACACACTTACCACATGGCCCCCACCACTCGGCGTGCTGCTGGTGCTTTTTCGCTTTCTGGCATCTTTACACCCCTTTCCAAATTTTGCTGAATAAAATGAGAAATACAAAAAAATATAAATACAAGAAATAGCTCACTCAGACATTAATTCAGACTTAAGTGATGCAACCGCCATTATTTTCTACCATTTATTTTTTTTATCGTTAGTCGTAATCGATAAAACAGATACACAATATGTTAATTGTTATTATTATATACAATAATTTAAAAATACTGTTAAGTAACACATGTCACTTTCATTTTAGAAGAAAAGACAAAATGTTTACCTATTTTTCCAAATGGATATTTGGACGGCAGAGCCAGGGTAAGTTTTTATTTTGCTTTATTATTTTTAGGAATGAGAATAATTTGTCTTTCTTTTTCCATAAAAAACAGAGACTTCCAACGCAGCAGACACCGATATTGAGCCGGCCGAAGCATCAGAGCTGCCGGCCGAAGCATCAGAGCTGCCGGCCGAAGTATCCGAGCTGCCCGCAGCAGCCCCAGCGGTGCAGACCGAGCCGCCTGAGGCAGCTAACGCTAACAAGAGTAAGAATGTGCCAGCGGCAGCATCCGCGCCGATAGAAGCACCGGCGGCGGTGATACCCGCGGTTACAGCCACACAAGGACCGAAAATTAAATATAAAAGGAGGAACCGGAGGAGTCGCAATAATGTAAGTATTACCTAAGTATTGTGTTCTTGGGATTATTTACTAAACATTTTAGTAAATATTGTTTTTGTGTTTACACAGGCTTACCAACGGTCTCAAAACTGGCGAGGAGGCCAACCAGTCCGCTATATAGGAGGACGCGGTAATTCCGGCACTCCTGCGATATACAATTTTTATAATTAAAAGACATAATAAATAAATACTTTTATTATTATTTTGTTTTGAAATGGTTTAGGTAATATAATCACCTTCTCTTTAATCAATTATTATTATTATTATTATTTTTTAATGCGTGCATGCGTGTATGTCTGTTTATATGTATGTATGTATGTATGCAGGTATGCATTGTAGGATTATTGACTCGCGTGGCCTTGGTAATTCTCTTTATTGTTCTGCCGTTCGTCTTCGTTCGATCACCTCGCACGCACCCGCATTCTCTTTTTCCATACGGTCACCTTTCAAACTTCATTCGCTAATTTCAGTCATACGATCTCTCTCTCTCTCTCTCTCTCTCTCTCTCTCTCTCGCACACTCATTCACTCACTCACTCACTCACTCACTCACTTACTCACTCTCACTCACTGTCACTGTTCACATTCACCGCAGAATGTATGTATGTATGTATGTACGTTTGTTTGCAATTATGTATGGATGTAAAAGGGGGAAGTAATTCACATAATGACATGGGGGTAACATAATTCACGTTACCTAAACTTGTCCATCAAATAAAAAATATGGTGTATAGCGAAGTTCTACATTACGCAACACTTTTTAAATAGTTACAGTTCTGTGAAAGATAGGAACCACGATAGTTTCATCAGTATTTCATTTTTGAAATGGAGACCATTAAAAAAGTCAAATTTGATTCTGTTCCTGCCCAATATTCTAATATACCGTTAAGATAAAGACAAAAGGAAGCGTTACAGTTTTTTAAGAGGTTTCATCAAACTGATCAATGCAAAAAAGACAGAATAAGCGGTTTAAGGGTACAAATACAGCGTCATCAAATGCACAATTGTAAGAAGCAGGTATAATGACCGTTGCGTAACCACAATCCTCTGCGACGTTGTCATATATGAAAACAGCGACGCACATTTTTTCCCTTTCTCCAGTAAGAGCAATAGCACTTCGCGCATATAAACAGACATTTGTTTAAAGGCCTTGATCTTACAAAATCTGAAAACACGCACAGATCTGGATCAGAACTCTCACAGAGCAGTCATATAACGTAAGGACAACTTTGTAAAAACCTTCACAGTTACCTTGTATAGTGTGTATACGAAGAAATATTGTATAATTGTGTAACCGTACGGTTACATATGCTCTGTACGCCGCCTCTCTTTAGCGGACGCTATCAAAAACACGCCAGCGGGCACACGCGACGTTAAAGCAAGCGATCTCCGCGAGAGGGATATAACGCCACGCCCAACAAGGGACGTTTTCGCGCTGACCCGAAGATCCGCGGAGTAGTATAAAAGGCGGCTCCGCCGCCGTCAAAATCACTCTTGGGTCAGCCTGGATGCGTGGGCATCCAGCGCTTTGAGTCGTACCTTGCCAACGGGTGATATCGCTCAGCCGCTGCGTCTTGCAGTGCCTGCCGAATCACCGCGTTATTCGTAGAATCGAGTATCTGTGCTCTAACGAGTAAGTGTGCCCAGCTCGCTGCGTCTTGCAGTGCCTGCCGCCTTACCTTCGTGATCTGAGCGTCATATTTTGCTGTAACGAGTAAAAGCGCCCAGCTCGCTGCGTCTTGCAGTGCCTGCCGCCTTACTTTCGTTATTATCGAGTCACATTGCAGTAACGAGTAAGAGCGCCCAGCTCGCTGCGTCTTGCAGTGCCTGCCGCTTCACCTTCGTTGTGATAGAATCACATAGAATATATTAAGCGATACCGCCAGCTCACTGCGTCATGCAGTGCCTGACGAATCACTTTCTTTACCAAACTTTACCTCATCGCGAAAGACTAGCATTACAAGGCTTTGCGGCCGAAACATATCGAGAAATACTCCGAAACGTTGTAAAATAGATCGCGATACGGTTCAATAATTATATCAGCGCGATAGACCGCTTCGATACAAATAAAATAGATCGGCGATACAGTGCCCTAAGCACACCACGAACGTAACTGTCAACACCAAAACAGCTGTACAGAAAATAAACGGCTAAATTTAGAGCCACACATATTCAATACATACTGTTTCTACCAATACATATAAACTCCTCTCACCGTCCCGAGCACGAACTCGCACCGCACGGCCCGTAACCACCGGCGGTGTTTACTTTATTTCGCACTCACTCTACGCAGAGAAGGAAGGAAGACGCCTGGACGCGCCGAGACGACATCCGCGAAAAATAACGGTTACATAATTGGCGCCCAACGTGGGGCGGTGAGAGAGAGAGAGAGAGTAAAAGATAGGCAAATAGGGAAAGAGAAGGCATTCAAATGAGTAAGGAAACAGGAATGTTAACTCGTAGACAGGCGAGTGTAGCCAGGGTAATTCCGGAAGAGGCAGAAGTCGCGGAACAAATCAGGCGCGAATCGCAAAACCGAACATACGCGGACGCGCTACAGAACGCGCTCGACGAAACCGTCGAACATTTAAGGCAGGAGAGGACATTGCCCCCGGGCGGCGACAACAACGAGCAGGTAGAGAGCGATCACGAACAAGAAAATAGAGCCGAGCGGTCACGGCCGTTAGAAGAAATGATAAACGATATTTTAAAACACGTGGAACGGCAGGACGCGCGCATACAAAGTTTAGAAGAGCGGTTAGGAACCAAGATTAAGGCAGATATCCAAGTCCCTAGTAATGATTTGAGTGAGAAATTAATCGTGCACAAGCATAATATAAACGGGATAATACAGGAATTAAAGGGACAAATAGAAGACGAAATAGACGGCATCCTAACCCAGGAACAAGCCTTCCGCGGGGAAATTAGAGGGAGAGTCCGCGAAATAGAAGGGACAGTAAAGGGCATAACGGCTCACAACCGGCACATAGAAGGAGACTCGATACGTTCTTTGAGCCAACCGCGATCATGGGATACACAAACTCGCGACCGCGAATCATCGAGGATAATCGACGAACTCCCGCCGAGAGACCAAGAATTACCAAGAAGGGCACCTGCGCGCCCGATGAATCACGAAGAAAATAGGCCGAACATCGGAAGATCGGACACCGAGGCAACGGCAACGAGTATGCGGCCGTTCAGAGTAAAGCCGCAGCTGCCTACCTTCGAAGGGAAAACGAGCGAAAAACCACAAAAATTCTTACGAGAACTAGCGACCTTCTTAGATGCAGCTGCAGTGCCCAATGAAGAGGTTAAGTTTATTATAACACAGGCACTCAAGAATGCCGCTAGCGAGTGGTGGGATCTCGTCGCCGACCAAATCGAAGACTGGGGAGGATTCCGATGCGCCTTCTTAAAAAGATTTTGGGGTCCGACCGTACAGAGGCGCATCCGCGAAAAATTAAATACGGGATCACATCGTCCGGAGAGTGGGGTATCCCGCGTAAATTACGCCACGCGATTAATCGGGGAAGCACGCGACCTTGTGCCTCGACAAACCGAGGAAGAGATCGTGATCACCGTAGCCCGGCACTTCTCACAAATCATCAACGACTGCATCGTCGGTCAGAACATAAACACCGTCGACGGGTTGTTGGGAACTTTAGAGCGGTTCGATAATGGGGGCACGGTGAACAGAGCACGATATGGGAATAGTAGCGAAATCCGCGAGACAGGGCCACGGTTCACGTACGATCAAATCGGCAGACAGCGAGAGCATGATCTACCAAACGTCGCGAGTCCGAAGGGGCCGCCAATCCGACCACAAGGAAGGAATGGGCCAGAGGAGAGAACGAGGCACCAACCGTTCCAACGACCATCGGATGCACCGTACAGTAGACCGGTAACCCAAACAAATAGAAGACAGGACTATCCCGACCGAATCCGCGTCACACAAATAGAAAGTGAAGGAGAAGAGGCTGACGAAATCCGCAATGAAGAAGAACAGGCGCCGGGAAACGACTAAGGGATGTCTCGAAGGCGCGGACGAATCAGTCTCCCGTTCGAACGCGGAGGGATCCCGAAAGAAAGGAAAGGGAACAACCGAACATATTACGAAACGCGACCAACGACGAAAAACAAAGCGAAGTACGAGGCCTCGACGAAGAACAGAAATTAGGAATCCAGCACCTGCCCGGAGTTATTAATCAAATGGCCGATGCACTCAGCCAGAGGCCGAGCCAAGACGAGGAACAAAGTACGACCAGGAGGAAGGAGGTGCCGATCCGGGCGGTATACCTGGGAGATCTATCGACAGAATTAACGAGCGCGACAAAAAAAATAGGCATTGAACAAGACAAAGACCCATGCATCCGCAGTAAGACGAAAGCGGAAAAACGAATGGAAAGGGCTAATTGGGAATGGACACATACGGAATACCAGATAGGGAAACGCGTACTAATAAAATCAAATCCATTATCGAACGCGGCTGACCGC
Source organism: Priocnemis perturbator (assembly GCA_963942575.1). Lineage (NCBI taxonomy): Eukaryota > Metazoa > Arthropoda > Insecta > Hymenoptera > Pompilidae > Priocnemis > Priocnemis perturbator. Next base: position 12,631,720 of record OZ012643.1, on the reverse strand, counting down.
GAAGTAGCTAAGTTTTTTCATTTATACGACGGTCCGTACATCATAAGCGAAAAACACGGTCCGGCAACATACTCCGTCAAGGGCGAAAACGGAATCGCGAGGAAAGGCACCTACCATGCCTCTTGTTTTCGACGGTACAAGACCTCCGCGATCGAATAAAAAGACAAACAAATACCGACTTCCGACGCCGTGACAGAGGTTACCTCTCTCGAAGGAGAGGCCGGAGGATTAAAAATCGCACAGTTTCAAACGTAGAGTCGCCGAGTCGAGTCACACGGCACGATGAGTACTGTTCGCGATGTGGGTACGCAAAGCTACGCGGGGTGGGCGATGGTCTCAAAAGCCACACAAACGGGAATGGATCTGAGATACAAACCGGTAGAAGCAAAACCACTTAAGATTCTCTATCCAAGGCCCTGGAAGGAAAATCCGGGGAAGAGGTACCGTGGAGGAAGGGCAACACAGATCACGGTGCAGCTTAGCCATGTTCGAACGCAGACTCCTGGAAAGTTCCCAGCAACAGGTCTACCACCAGCCAGGGAGAAGGACACACAACCGGCCCCGCCAGGGAAGCAGGAAGGCAACGACGAAGGCAACGGCACAAACCTCCGCCCAGCTCCATCAAAACGCTCGAAATTTATCAGCGAGCGAACGACCATCAATGAGAGTCCGGCCACCCCAGAGAAGGAAGGACGAACAGCACTCAAAGGCAAATCACCACGACCTCCCACGCCGACCCCAAGGACCCCATCCCCGATCTACTGGGAACCCCTCTCGGCAAAGAAGGAGAAGCTCATGCGAGAATTGTTCGAGGTGAAGGCGCGCACCCCGCCGAAGCGCAGACCAAGGAGCGAGGAAGCATCCGGCCACGTGGAGGACCAACCCCGCAAACCACACCTCGGCGAGAAGAGAAAGGGGAGAGCAAGGGAAAAGTGTGGTGTAAGTGCGAAGTGCAAAGTGCGAAGGGCCGATGAAACCCGTATGGAATGTGAATGAGTGTGAAGCGCAGGGACGCAATATGTGTGGATGAATGTTAGCATAAGTAGGATAAGGATAAAAGGATTGTTTTTTTTTATTTTTCATAGATTTAAGTTCCGCCAAAGCGCACACCATTTAGTTTCATTTTACGTTAAATTCACATCTGTTTTTCTTTATATTCTTTTTTTTTTGTTGTCATCATTATACAAATTTTTTTTTTATTTTATTCGCCGCATCTCTGTACTGCGTGAGACGCGTTGGGGTCTAAAGAGGGGGGGGCTTATGTAACCGTACGGTTACATATGCTCTGTACGCCGCCTCTCTTTAGCGGACGCTATCAAAAACACGCCAGCGGGCACACGCGACGTTAAAGCAAGCGATCTCCGCGAGAGGGATATAACGCCACACCCAACAAGGGACGTTTTCGCGCTGACCCGAAGATCCGCGGAGTAGTATAAAAGGCGGCTCCGCCGCCGTCAAAATCACTCTTGGGTCAGCCTGGATGCGTGGGCATCCAGCGCTTTGAGTCGTACCTTGCCAACGGGTGATATCGCTCAGCCGCTGCGTCTTGCAGTGCCTGCCGAATCACCGCGTTATTCGTAGAATCGAGTATCTGTGCTCTAACGAGTAAGTGTGCCCAGCTCGCTGCGTCTTGCAGTGCCTGCCGCCTTACCTTCGTGATCTGAGCGTCATATTTTGCTGTTACGAGTAAAAGCGCCCAGCTCGCTGCGTCTTGCAGTGCCTGCCGCCTTACTTTCGTTATTATCGAGTCACATTGCAGTAACGAGTAAGAGCGCCCAGCTCGCTGCGTCTTGCAGTGCCTGCCGCATTACTTCCGTTATTATCGAATCAATCTGTTTACATCAACGAGTGAACGCGCCCAGCTCACTGCGTCTTGCAGTGCCTGCCGCTTCACCTTCGTTGTGATAGAATCACATAGAATATATTAAGCGATACCTCCCGAGCACGAACTCGCACCGCACGGCCCGTAACCACCGGCGGTGTTTACTTTATTTCGCACTCACTCGACGCAGAGAAGGAAGGAAGACGCCTGGACGCGCCGAGACGACATCCGCGAAAATAACGGTTACAATTGTTATGCTTATATCACACCAACACAATCCAAAAACCTGTCCTTATTAGTTTAGGGCTGGAGCCACATCACGGATCCGAAAGATCCGTATCTTCAACAGATTCTTATAAACAGTATTGTCACCTTGAATATATAAGCCTATATTCAAAATCATAATCTTAAACAAGCAATAACGCATACAGTAGCAACATCTCAAGAGGTAGGTGAAACGATGCTTCACTCGGGCAACACCGACTGACTACGCTTACGCAATTGTAGAATGGGCTCAATGTATGTTAATAAATGTATGTATACAAATCGCCTGATACGTGGAAGATACGTTTTATTCTCACGTACACGGCAAACTTCGCAAACCCCTGATACTTGCTGGATCAACATTACCTGATCAAATTTATTGTTTTTGTGTGGAGCTAACTTGATAATGTCCGGATCCGGACCTGATACGGTTAACCTGACCAGCGCCTGGTCAGGCTACCCTGATCAGGCTGACGTACGGCAAGCCTGATCAGGGCCAGACGTGGCAATCCTGATCAGGGCCTGATCCGGTTCGCCTGATCAGTGCCTGACGTGGCAACCCTGATCAGGCGAACCGGAAAAATTGTATATAAATAAACCTATATAACCTATATATATATATTTTATCAAATATTGAAGTAAGAGAAACTACAAATAAGGAAGTTCCTAAAGCTTGAATTAAAAAATATGATCTAAGAGAACTAAATTTCTGATTAGATTTTTGTAAACAAATATCCCCTAAAAAAAATAAAGTACCTGCCTCTATTAACATTCAGCTTATAATAAATGAAAAACTTAATAAAAATAATAACATTCCAAAATAACAAATTAACCAAAAATTAAAATATAATAAATTATAATATATTTCAGTGTAAGTGCACAAAAATTGTTGATACTTTTAGAAATAGAATTAAACTATTAAATATAATGATAATGTAAAAACATTTTATTTACTCTATCAAAGTAACCCTTTGATCAGGCATATCATTTTATTACACAGAAGAAATAAATTCTATAATTAGGGTATAAACCTAGTAACTTTTTTAGTTTACCTGTATAAATAATAATAAATACAATTAAAACTTAATATATTATAGACTAATTTATATTTATATATCTATATACCTTTAACAAATTGCATGTAGATCCTAAAAGTAAAATACAACCTAATGGAATAAATAAAAGTTTAAGATATTAAAAATTTTGATTTTAGATACAAAGTTAAGTATTTCTTAAAATTCGTAAATATAATATTAACTAAAATAGTCTTAAAGAGACTAAACTAAAGAATCATTTAAAATTAATACAATAAATAATATTAATATTAAATATAGAAACTAATATAGATGAGTGCCTGGTCAGGCTACCCCGATCCGGCATGCCGGACGTCAGCCTGATCAGGGCCTAACGTGGCAAGCCTGATCAGGGCCTGATCCGGCTCGCCTGATCAGTGCCTGGCCAGGCTACCCCGATCCGGCATGCCGGACGTGAGCCTGATCAGGGCCTGACGTGGCAAGCCTGATCAGGGCCTGATCCGGCTCGCCTGATCAGTGCCTGGCCAGGCTACCCCGATCCGGCATGCCGGACGTGAGCCTGATCAGGGCCTGACGTGGCAAGCCTGATCAGGGCCTGATCCGGCTCGCCTGATCAGTGCCTGGTCAGGCTACCCCGATCCGGCATGCCGGACGTGAGCCTGATCAGGGCCTGACGTGGCAAGCCTGATCCGGCTCGCCTGATCAGTGCCTGGTCAGGCTACCCTGATCCGGCATGCCGGACGTGGGCCTGATCAGCGCCTGGTCAGGCTACCCTGATCCGGCATGCCGGACGTGGGCCTGATCAGCGCCTGGTCAGGCTACCCTGATCCGGCATGCCGTACGTAAGCCTGATCAGGGCCTGGTCAGGCTAGTGTGACATCAGGCTTGCCTTACCAGAATTCTAGTCGGGACGAAGCACGAAGCGAGCGGTCAAATCTCAAATGTATACATTCGTCCGAAAGTGATGATATGGCAAACGCGCATTTATTACGTACATTTGGTAACACCGCTAAAGCTATTCATACTTCAATGTAGTTTCAATTTCCACCGTTCATAGAGGTAGAGTGCGCTCGAAAACGTCTGATTTTAGAGACACTATAACACTGGACAACACGAAAATTGCTTCCTGGCATCTATTAGCTAATTCTTATAGATTTTGACGCGCTGAAAACGAATCTGAAATCCGTTTTTGTTTATTAGGTCTAGTTTTCGAGAAATCGAATTTTTAAAAAAAATGGGTTTTTTGCACTTTGACCCACATTTACGTCGGAAATATAAAAGTGAGACAATTTCCTTTTATCGGAAAAAATTCTGCAGACTTTCCAGAATAAAATAATATATAATAATTGTGGAATATGTACTTGCAAATATGTGTAAACATTGATTAAAGTATTTTGAGGGACTCTTTTCGTTTTTCTGTCGAAATTATGCTTCTGGCGTGGATTTCAACTACTCTACGCGATAGAACAGACATTTTTCTTTGGGAAACCATTACAATCGCACCCAGAACTGATTCCAGTTTCGCACGGGAAAAGGGAAAAGAAGTCCGTGTCACGCAGTGTCAGCAGGGGTTTTCCGGCCCTACTGTATGTAGCGCGCTCCACACCTGAGTATCTCCGCCGAGCAGCGAGCAGTCACATGCGCCTCAAATAATCGATGGCGGAGAACCCCTGCTGACACTGCGTGACACGGACTTCTTTTCCCTTTTCCCGTGCGAAACTGGAATCAGTTCTGAGTGCGATTGTAATGGTTTCCCAAAGAAAAATGTCTGCTCTATCGCGTAGAGTAGTTGAAATCCATGCCAGAAGCATTATTTCGACAGAAAAACGGAAAAAGTCCCTCAAAATAGGCGTGAAAAACGTGTGTCACCAACTTTAATCAATGTTTACACATATTTGCAAGTACATATTCCAAAATTATTATATACTATTTTATTCTGGAAAGTCTACAGAATTTTTTCCCATAAAAGGAAATTGTCTCACTTTTATATTTCCGACGTAAATGTGGGTCAAAGTGCAAAAAACGATTTTTTTTTTTAAATTCGATTTCTCGAAAACTAGACCTAATAAACAAAAACGGATTTCAGATTCGTTTTCAGCGCGTCAAAATCTATAAGAATTAGCTAATAGATGCCAGGAAGCAAAAAAAAAAGTCGAAATTTGTTGTCCAATGTAATCAGACGAATCATAATAATCAGAATAGACACCAGGTAAACAGAGTGAATAGTATGTATGCGACACAACGGTATCGCAATTTTTCAGATGATAGACATAGTCGGAGACCTTCCAAATATTATAGCAATAGGCGCGAGTTCACAAATCATACTAATTATAATTATAGACGATGACCGACGGGAGCATGGGTGCGATGATCAAACAATATTACCGGACACGCGTTTTCCTCCTCTTCGGTTGGATTCGGGAAGGGTGCCGTATGACCGTAGTAAAAATCAAGGATGTACTTCGCGTGTGAATAATTTAAACTAGATAACGGTATGCCCAATAGGGGTCCGCCTGCATACCGCAGATCTTATGATTTTGTAGAGGACCTGGATGAGGATGTGAATGCGAATCTTCATGTGCAGGATAGTGAAAATAGAGCGTTTACGGGAGCTCCATATATATGTGGAATAGTGATGGGGAATTGTGTGCGGGCGCTTATCGATACGGGCAGCCATGTGACGTGTATATCCGAAGCATATTATCGGCAATTAGTTGTGGGAAGCATGTTGGAGGAATTGCCGGTTAGCAACGTTGCGGTTCTATCAGCGATCGGAAAAAAGAGCACCATAGTGCGACGACAAGTATTATTAAAAATAACCATCGAGAATCGGGATTTTTCACAGTACTTTTTAGTTATACCGTATTTAACTACAGATATGATTATTGGCAACGATTGGCTACATAAACACAAAGTAATAATAGATTATCAAAAGGGAATCGTTGAAGTCGACGGATTTGTATTTGGTCATCCGACCGTGTCGTTCGGCTGCGCTCGTTCGGAGAAGTGTGACCCTTCTATAAATACAGACGATGAGAATCAACGTGTCGCGAATGTTGGTGTTATAATACGGTATGAGAACATTACGCAGGTACCGGGAAACACATTGTCGAAAGAAAGTGTGAACGTTAGAGAGTACAATACGATTAGTAATGAAATTGAGGAAGATGTTACGTCCGAGCGAGGCTTTTTCACGACTTTATACTGTCAAGACGGTCGATGAGAATCCGCGAGCGGTCTGCCGTGCGACCGGGCGTAACGCTTGAATAATTTTGTTACTTAGTTACAATAAATAACGGTAATCTAACTGAAGATTAATATTGCGAAGATTCTAATCCCTTCCTGGAAGAGATGGGATTTTCTAGATAATTGTATAAGCTAAACGGAGAAGTTAAATAGAAGTTAATGTCACGTTTAGTTATATGCAGGACTAATAGGATTCGTGTGCCTCCGTAAGACCCGTACAGGTCCCCAATTGTTTCGCGCGAGGTTATGTTTCCGGTCTGTACAATACTACGGTAGATGAGGTGTGACGTCACAACACAGATGAAATCAAAGAAAATAGTATAAGGGGAAAACAAAAGTAGATATATTCAGTCGAAAAATAGTAATATAAAGAAAATAGAAAAGAGATGTTATGAATCCGATAAACGATAATAAGAATGACTGCGGCTGATATTATTCGCAGTATTGAGAGTGTTCAGAAATAGTGCGCGACAATTATGCGCCTTAGTACGAGCGCTCTTACAAGGTTACAGATGCGCTCTCGGTAATTAACGGTTACTCGCCCTTACAATCGAAAGTTAAACAGGAGGAACGCGCACGGTCAAATGATCGTGCCCGTGGGATCCCGCCGTGGCTTAAGCTCGGGCATGGTCATACAATGAGATGGTATAATATTTCGTCGTACTTCGCGACTGGAGGTTCCTACCGTGTCGCTGGTCTTCGGCTATGTTCGGACAACTTCGCTCTGCGCACGCGCTATTCGTCTCTCTCTCTCTATCCTTCGCTCTGTCTCTCTCTCTCTTTCGCTCGCTCGCTCTATCTCTCTCTCCCTCTTCCTCTTTGGCGTAGGTCGATGGAATTTTCAGAGGTTTTGGTGTTGAAACGATGAAAGTACCTTCGAATCGAAATATAACTTCAGTACTTTGAACTTCCTTGATTTGCCTATGCTCTGTGATAATTGAGCCGGGATGTAGCCCGTTACAAGGTTCGACAAGTCAGGAAGTTAATGCTTCTATTCGTTAGTTTCGTTAGATAATTCCGACTTTAATCGCCACATGAGCGAGGAGCAAACTTTGGCGTTCTGTTCAAGTTTATTTAAATATAGAAAAGAATAATGTGAATGAAATCAGAGAAAAGGAAACTTAAAGCTAACGCGTCCGACACGATTTGTCGGGCACGTGCAAACGAACGCGCACACCTTCGCACTTTTCACTTAAACAAAAGAAAAACTGAGTCTGTGTCTCAAATAATAATTAGAATTTATGATCTAAGGCTTTACGAGGATAATTGAGTCCTTGGTAACACACTACAAGAAGAATATGCACAATTAGGCTCAGAAATTAATGATATCTAAGATACCCTCGGACAGCGACCACGTACCTCACGACTTTACAGCAAACTGCCCAGAGAAATCCGTCGCGAGACGGCTCCTGGGCTCGCTCTAGGCCAGTTTTTCATACCCTATCCATGGAAACGGTCGATCAGCGGTCGATCCAGTGTACAAATATTGTGTTACTATGCTCGCTCGATACTCAGCGAGAGACTTTCGCTTACTCCTTTATCCTTTTCCAATTATTAAGTTTTATTTCAAATAAGATATAATTGCATTGACTCAGTCATCTAAGATTTTAGTAGCGCACGCTCCTGATTTCGTATGCTTGAACAGAACTAGGTTGATATTCGAGCAATGCCTTGTTGCCGAGAAAATAATAATTTTGTTTTGAGAGACAGAGAAACTAAAAATTTATCACGCGGAACCTCATCGCAGTTTCCTTAACCTACGCACACACACGTCCATACCGCACACACACACACACTCGTATTATATTCACGCATTCATACCCACTCACTCTCTTACAACTATACTTACATCTACCTATAACTTACTTATATATATATACGATGGGACGAGTATGACTCCACGGTGAGGGAATTCCACTACATGTTACTGCTCGGCAGTACCACGTATACGATGGACCTAAGTCGTGATACGAATATTTCGCATACGCGGCCTGGAGGAAAAATGAAATAATAATGATTTTACAACTAATACTCTAACAGCGCACCGGATGCGATGGACCTAAGTCATGATACGAATAATTCGTATCCGGCGCCCGGAATAAAGGAAAGAAAAGAAAGTTTAATTAAGAAATTATGCTAAAAGAAAAGGAAAAATCAAAAAGTTACGCTGGGACGTAACAAAGACAAATTGGATAACGATGCAAGGATTATAAGAGATAAGGGAGTAATTATAGAATGTGAGAAAAATAATGAATATAATGTTGATGATGCTGGAGATGTTTGTAACGATTCTCTCTTAGTCGTCACTTTCACAAAGATAAAGAATAGAAATAAATAATATAAAAGAAATGGACTACCACGAAAAACATTGATTTATGTTGATAATTATATATTTTACGGGATTAACAAACGTTAACATTACTTGTACAATGAATAAAAGTTCCCGTAATCGTCAAATTATAAAATGACAGACATAAATTAATAAGTTAATACATACGCTTTTTCCGGTCAGATAATCACAAACAGAACACACTCGCTTGCACGCATACATTCACACCTAGTACGCGTCCGAACTTTCTTCTCTCTCTCTTTTAACTGTGGTTCTTTCTATGTGAGCAGGTGTACTTAGTTTATAATAGGAGATCTCGAGGCGGACGAGAATTATAATAGCGTTACGTTATTTTCGTGCGTATCGTTTGATTGCCGGTACCGGTCTCTGTCTCGACGTTCGGGTGTCCCCACGTCGCCTCGCTATATGCCTCTCGCCTCTCACCTCTTCCTTGTCACCGTCACGCCGCTCGCTACGGGTGACCCGCCTCTCACCTCTTTCCCCTTTTGCTCTTATATCCACTCATATCTATCCTAACGTCCACTTATTTGAATTATTCTGTTACATGTTAGAAATGTGGAAGTTATAGATATTGATGAAATTGTCCAGGAGAAATGTAATTGTGTTGGAAGTATTAACGGTATAAAGGGGGGAATTATAGGACATGATATAATTAATGAGTGTGAATTAATTGATGTGGAAAATGTTGCAAGTAAGGTGTGTCAGACTAGGAGCATAAATAAGGAGAATGAATATGAATTAAATAATAGCATAGACGATAATGATGATTTGAACTGTTTATTTGAAATAAAGGAAACATTAGAATACGGTAATAATGACAAGGAAGATTTTAGGATAACTGAGACAACGAACATGGACAGATTAGGTAGAGATAATGATGTCGCAGATGTAAACAATGAGGAACAAGAGTATGTTAAGGAGGCTAGTGACGAGACCCAGAATGTGGACGATGATCGGGAGTTCGAAAATATATTAGATGCTTTTAGTTATTTGAGTCATGAGGAAAAGATGGTAAAATTTGCGAATATAGCCTCACTTAACAGAAGTGAAAATGAAATGATGAATAAGTCTCCGTATAGTCAACAAAACGAACAAAGTATAAACAATCAAGAGGATCACATCTTCTTTGAGCAGGCGCAGACGATCGCGCGAAAGCTAACGGCACTAAACGATGATCAGAGGCAGTCCGTTCTTCAATTATTGTTCCGATATCGAGGGTTATTCCAAGAAAAGGGGGAATGTCCAGCAGTATACGAACATCACATTCGGTTAATCAATAGTAAGCCTATCGTTCGGAAATCTTACCCCGTTCCTCTATCGATGCGACCATCTGTCGAGGAAGAATTGCAACATATGTTAAATTCGGGAATAATAGAGCGATCTGACAGTGCTTTTTGCAATCCGTTAAGAATCGTTCGAAAGAAAGACGGTAGAATACGAATTTGTCTAGACGCGCGACACTTGAATGCTGTGATAGATGATGATCACGAATCCCCACCGCCCATCAATGAGTTACTTCAAAGATACCACAACAAACGATATTTTTCCATAACTGATTTAGCTCATGGTTATTGGCAGATACCGTTGGCTAAAGACTCACGGAAATATACCGCTTTTCTATTCGGGTCCACAATGTATCAGTTTCGACGTATCCCATTTGGATTAAAAACTGCGGGAAGTGGATTTATTAGGGCCTTAAGTTTAGCTTTAGGGAAGTTTTTCGAGGAATTCTTGACGTGTTACGTAGATGATTTGCTTATTGCATCGGATACCTTCGAAGATCATATGCGTCACATGAATGTCATTTTCGAACGGTTGCTCGCGCACAATTTCACGTTGAAATTGGACAAATCGCTGTGGTGTAGTCAAAAGGTTCCGTTTCTTGGATTTATTCTATCAGAAACAGGTATTATGTCTGATCCAACAAAGCTCCAAACTATTTTAGAGTTTCAATCTCCGACGAATAAGAAACAGTTGCAACAATTTTTAGGAGTCTGTAATTATTATCGGCAATTTAGCATAAAACATTCGACCTATGTAGATCCATTTAGAAATTTATTGAGTAAAAATACGCCATGGATATGGACCGATGAACAGGAATTAAGTTTTAAGAAGTTATAAAATAATTTTGTGAATAATGTTAAATTATACCATGTGCTTCCAGGCCGACCATTCAAATTGCAAACCGATGCTAGCGACAAAGGTTTATGTGGGATATTATATAAAATTGATGACGATGGAAACCTTCGCATTATTAGCCTAATAAGTCGATGTTTATCGCCAGCCGAGAAAAATTACACGACGACTGAAAAGGAATTGCTTGCAATTGTGTTTGCCATTAATAAATGCCGGGTATATTTAATGGGAACTAAGTTTGAGATTGTGACGGATCACCGTAGTTTAACATATTTAAGTAGCACACTATATTTGAGCCCAAGACTAGTGCGTTGGAGCTTACTACTACAACAATATGATTTTATAGTGCAGTATTGTAGGGGTAAAGATAATATCGTGGCCGAATTCTTTAGTCGAAATCCAGAAGGGAAATTTAGCGGCGAAGATCAAAGTCGCCTCATGATTTGTCCAATCGATGCATATCTTACCTTCCCAAATAGCGAAGAGCAAGTGAATGCGTTAAGCTTAACATGCATAGCAACTACTGACCCTGCTTCGAACACCTATTTGAAAGATATCGCTAAATTACAATGTGATGACCTGGACGTAGTGGGTGTGAGGGCGCAATGTATCTTAGGGAATAATGTCGACCGTTACGTCATTCACGGAGATGTCCTTTTCCAACGTACTGATAAAAATAATGCGTGGCGAATAGTAGTTCCCAAAATCCTGCAGCGAAAAATAGTAGTCGCGGTACATGATCGTCTCGGACATCCGGGTATTTATAAAACAATGTGTTACCTGAATGAATTATATTACTGGAAAGGAATGCGGCAACACGTTAAAAAATTAGTGACAACATGCGATTTGTGCCAACGTGTTAAGCATCTAAATATTAGCATGGAGGGATCATATCGCATGGTAAAATCTGCCGGACCGAAGCATCTTGTGACCGTCGATTTTTATGGCCCGCTGCCCAGATCTATTGGAGGGGTACAATACATCTTTGTGGTAATGGATGCATTTTCGAAGCATGTTCGCTTATTCCCAGTAAAAAATGCAACCACAAATATTGTAATAAAGAAAATTATAACCGACTACATTCCTAAAATGGGAAAGCCCAAACGCATATTATCGGACAATGGGACACAATTTACATCTAAGGTGTGGAAAAACACGTTAGAGAAGGAAAACATCCGTGTGTCATACTCATCGGTTAGGCATCCTCAATCGAATCCGACCGAGCGAGTGATGAGGGAATTACGGAGATTATTTCGCACACTGTGTTCTCATCGGCATACTACTTGGGCAAAGAATCTTGCGCAAGTAGAACAATTATTGAATATAACCACCCATGAGGGTACAGGTTATTCACCGCATGAATTGCATTATGGCGAGCCACCCACTGATTTAATGAAAACACTAATTAATTATCCAGAGAGCGAAATGGTGGGACAAAATGTCAAAATCTCCCTGGCTAAAGAACGTCTGAAAGCCAGGTTTGAGCAGAGAAGAGCGCGCCAAAAGGAGTCTCACGTTGTTCTGCAGGAGGGGGGCGTCGTGTTGTTGAAGGTACCCCACTTGTCGAATGCGTTGAAACACGAGACCCGCAAGTTCTTCCACATCTTCGAAGGACCATATCGAATAAACCGTGTTATCGGTAATAACGCATATGAGTTAGTAGATCCAAACGACGCGTTACATAAAAAGGGCACGTATAACCGATGGAATTTGCGAAAATATCATAAGGAAGACGTAGAACAATGATTCTGATGTTCCTACTATCTAGTATTCAATTCTAGTCGTATATTAGTATACTTAGATAAGGAAGCGAGCGAATAGAATTACTATAGATGTATGTGTGCCGGCATGTATGGGAATGGCTGAATGAGTGTGTGTAAAATGACGATTATAATGTCGATATGAGATAACGATTGTTCTAGATGACATGATTGTATGTGAAATTTAAAAGAAATCACCCATACAACGGGGGATAATGTAATATACTAATTCAAATACGTGGACGTTAGGAAATATGTGAATGTACATAATAGCAAAAGGGGAAAGAGGTGAGAGGCGGGTGACCCGTAGCGAGCGGCGTGACGGAGACAAAGCAGAGGTGAGAGGCGAGAGGGAGATAGCGAAGCGACGTGGAGACACCCGAACGTCGAGACGAGAGACCGGTACCGGCAATCGAACGATACGCACGACAATAATTAAAGGCTATTGGAACTCTCGTCCGCCTCGAGATCTCCTATTTTCGACTAAGTCTACCTGCATACACCTATATAAAGAAACATAGAAAGATAGAGAGAAGGAAGTACGGACGCGTACTAGGCGTGTATGTATGCGTGTAAGTGAGTGCGTTATTTTGTGATTATGCGCCTGTAAAATGCGTGTACGTATTAACTTATTAATTCATGTCTGTCTTACTTCTTTTTATAATTTGACGATTATGGGATCTTTTATTTATTGTAAAAGTAAGATTAATGTTTGTTGATCCCATAAAATATATAATTACAATAACCATCAACGTTTTCGTGGTAGTCCCTTTCTTTTATATTATGTATTTATATTCTTTATTTTTGTAACAGTGACGACTAAAAGAGAAACGTTACAATTACGATGCACACCGTGCCGATGCACAGAGGGAACTGCGCACTGCGCAGGTACCAATGCTGCGTATGGCAGGTCACGATCAGTCACGTTATGATAGCCGCAAGAATAACATGGAAAGTTTGGAATGTGTCAGTTTTGCTTCAAAGATGAGGTTACTTCTTTTGCTAATACAGCATTGGATTTATGAATTACATACTATAATGCAATGTGCTAGTAATGTGGATATTAATAGTGAACACTGACAGTTTATTTTCACTGCCTATGGTGGCAGTGGCATGTGACAGTGAATATTAATAACCTTAGTAGTACTTATTAAATATAACTTTATTTTGTTTGAATGGTGCTGTTGATTGTGAGCACCAATAGTACTGATTAATTTTGTATAAAGCTATTCATTTTAAATACTCTGGCATATATGTATATATGAATATGTGAATAATAATAATTAATTTTGAATATAAATATCTAGTGTGACAGTGACATAATGCATATATGCACTGATTGTCGTGAGAACCATACTTTCATATGACATTCAGCAACAGGTGTCTGCTTCCTCTTCCCCTACTGCCATGCTTATACTGTGTGTCTACACTGCTTTTGTAAGTTGCAATTATTCTTATTACACATTCTCATTTCGATTACACGAACAAGTTTAATTCTAAGCCGTTATTACTACATTGTTGTACACACTGTACGGTTGTTCCCATACTATATGCTACATATGTTCTATTGTTGCTTAACTTTACTTATCATTATTCTATATGTATTCTACAATACCTGATACCATTAATCATTATACACATCGATATTTTACATATTATATGATACAATTTGCTTTATTTCTATTGATATTTTCAACCTTTTCTTCAACCAAGTACTTCCATTAATTTAAAATTGTTTTTGTTTACATTCATTACTATCAGTATATGACAGTACTGTATATTATACTTTGCTTGATTAAAATTAAATATATTTGGCGGGTCACCACACGTAGCTACCTCCACATGGTGTGATCTGGACACTGTTATCCTTGAATCATGTATTCCTACTTAAATCGGGAATCACAGTGACTAAGCGCTACGACTTGGCTTTTTTTGATAGCGTATTTCAAATAAGTGTCACTACACATAAATTCTGTTAGCATTTAATGGTGTGTAATATTATACATCAGGATAGTTTAACATGGCTCTCTTTCAACGTAGTTCCCCTGCTTATAAATAATGAATAAGGGAATTGTAATATTATTGTTTTTCATTCATTTGGATCTTTTTCCTGTAGCAATATATGCCTAACCTAACAAATTAGACTGAATATCGTTTCTGACAGGATTTTGAATCCCGTGTAAGGCGGTTTAAAGTAAGTGCTTGATTACTAAGTCTTTATTTCCTTTCTAGCCCAATAGGCTATTTCATGTAACGAAATTAATCGAAATATCTGACTCTCATTCCAGGCATTCTTGGCAGCGTGGGAAATGTATGTACACGCCGTGTATTTCGGCCCCAGTTTTTCGCAGTTTTCACATGTTTTTCGGTGAGTTGGACATCATTCAGTACTTGATTTACGTGCTAGCGCGGTAGTAGCAACTCATTTGACACAAACATCGGGTCGATTCAACATATTTTGTGCATGAAAAGCAATTATTGAGTTTGCCAATATCGAGGGTACAAAATGGTTGGAAAGCACAAGTGCGCAAACGCACCGTTCGAAAATGGTGATTACGTCATTCGTGGACGTGAACAATAAGATTTTTTTTTTCAGTCATATTTTCAATACATATACACGATATTGGATGTTTGAAATATAAATTTTGTTCAACATTTTTAGATTGCACATTGTTAAAGAGTAAGCAGTATTTAAACTGCGCGCGTGACGGGCGATCTGCGCGTCGCGATCGCCATGCGCGGCAGTTGCCATTTTTGACAACGACCAATCGCTGCCACTCCCGCGCTCGCTCATGGGCTATGAGTGGATCGTCGGGTGACGTGCCCGTGACGTAGCTTCGACGTAGACTGACGTCTAAGACAATAGAACAGGTGATTGGCTCCAACACATGCGTGCTTCACACCGATGGGAAGGAGGACGGAACACGTGGTCCTGTCCCGTTAACTGCCTTCCTTCTTGATCAGACAGCGAGCGAGTAAGGACGTATTTCCGAACAGATCAGTTTTCCGAGTTTTCCAAAGTTTTTGTTAAGCCTTTGCGGCAGTATTATTTAGTCAAACAGTTATTTGTTGAGACGGTACAGAGGTGAAATAAACGACAGTACAATTCCTATAACTAGTGTACGAGAATAGTATCCATCTCTCCTAACGAGTGCAGTGCCCGGGTCTTTCGCGGAGTTTCGTATTCCTTCTTAGCGCACAGCTGCACTAGAGTTGTTCCCAGCTCGATCCGGTATCCGGGAGGCTAGGAGAAGGATTTATCTCCATCCTCTCATTCTCTAACATTGGTCCTTCGAGCCGGATAGTGTAGTGCGCGCCGCCGAAGGAATTCCAGAAGCACGTGCGAACGGCCCTTAGCCATCTTGACGAGCTCCAACGCCTGGTGACCGTTACGCAGCCATCTTGAACGATGACCTCCACGAATTCCGTTGACGAATCCGAGCTGGACTGTTTGATTTTGGCCCAGCAAAACTACCTGGACCAGATCTTGAGGATTGAGACGAACTTCAAGAAGTTGGCCATTCCCAAGAGGACCCGTTCTGCAGTGCAGAACAGACTCCAGACGCTGGACACGTTCTGGAAGAGTTGCATCAGCCGACACGACGACATCCTCCTCCGGGCAACGCGGGAACAGAGGCGAACACTAGAGTATTTCTCCACCGATGCATTTGCTTCGATTACCGAATGCGTCGACGAGGTAAGGGACTTCCTGACGGAATCCCTCGACGCCCTCCAGGTAATCCCGACTGCGTCCGGCACCGACGCTCTTACTTCTGTTAATAATAGAAATAATACTGTTAATTTACCGCCGATTAATGTACCTACCTTCTCAGGGGACATCACTTCGTGGCCCGGCTTTCGTGACTTATATGTGTCTTTGGTGGACTCTCGCACCGACCTCACAAATGTACAAAAACTCCATTATCTAAAGGGCAGTCTAAGAGGCCCGGCGGTGCAGATCCTGAGGAGCACGGATGTCACGGAGGCCAACTATGCGACGGCGTGGGAGCTGCTAAAAAAGCGGTATGAGAATCCACGGGCGATCGTATATACGCACCTAGAGCGGTTCACGGCTATTCCGAGGGTGGGTACTCACCGGGAGCGGGATTTGCGGGTCTTGAGAGATCAGGCGCATGAAATCTATCATGCCGTCTTGGCCATGAAAAGGCCCATTAATCTGTGGGAAGACCAGTTTATTTTCACGGTGTTGTCGAAACTTGATCCGCAAACGCGCCATGAGTGGGAGCTCACCCAGAGGGACGTGACCGTATTTCCGACATTTTCCGAGCTAGACGAGTATTTGTCCTATCGTATCCGCGCATTTGAAACGTCCGGTCAACCGGCTACCATTCCGAGGGCTAGCGCCCATGTTGAGAGGGAGGCAAGGAGCGGGTCGATCCGTTCCCATCAAACAATGGCTAGTGGCCTGCGCTGCTTCGTTTGTCAAGGGGGGCATCCACTGTTTCAGTGTCAGGCGTTTATTAGCAAGCCGGTAAAGAAAAGAATCGAGTTGCTTACCTCACAAGAGCGGTGTTTTAATTGCTTCCGGAAGGGTCACCGCCCCTTCAATTGCGAGAGTAAAAATGTTTGTCGTGTATGTAAACGGAAGCATCATACGTTGCTGCACCGGGAGGGCGCCGAAGACCAACCGGGAAGTGCCGGGGTCGGGCATCCTACCGAGGCAGCTGCTTCCGAGTCCAGCGCATCCTTGCCTCCAGCCTCCGAACATAGCGTTTCCAATAACTGCGCCGATGTCGTAAAGAATTTCACGGTGCTACCGACCGCCACCGTCCGACTACACAGTAAGTCAGGTCGGTCACTGACTGTCCGCGCACTGCTCGACCAAGGCTCGCAAGCCACTTTCGTATCGGAGAGCATCGTGCAGATCCTGAAACCCGTCCGCAAGGGTGTTAATATTAGCGTGTCGGGAATCGGTTCAAGGAGTGTAGGCGCTATTAAACAGGCCGTTTTGCTTACCGCGGCGAATTGTACGGGTAACCATTCCGCCATTCCAATCACTGCACTGGTGCTGCCTAAACTCTCCTCTTATCTCCCTCCTCCTGTCAACTATCCTTCCGCTTGCCCGCACCTAAACTCCCTACCATTGGCAGACCGGGACCCCTATGGCAAGGCACCAATCCAATTAATTATCGGGGCAGATTATTATGGCACGATTTTACGCGACGGACTGATTCGCGGCCCTCCAGGCACTCCGGTAGCTCAGCTTACCATGTTCGGCTGGATTCTGTCCGGCCAATCCAACTCATCATCCCCGTCTTCGTCGCACGTTGCGGTCAATCACATCCACACCAATGACGAATTACATGCGTCTCTCGTCAAATTCTGGGAGCTGGAAGAAATTCCCACAGTCAATCTTCACTCCGAGGCTGAACTGCAGTGCGAGCAGCACTTTAAGTCTACTCACTCACGTACTCCGAGCGGGCGTTACGTGGTGCGCCTCCCCTTTCGAACCACGCTTCCGATTAAGCTAGGCAACACCCGAACTTCAGCCTTCAAAATGTATCTGAATCAGGAAAGGCGTTTAGATCAGAATCCAGCACTGAGTCAGCCGTATCATGCCTTTCTGGCAGAATATTTAGACTTACGTCACATGGAGCGTGTATCGTCCGCGGACGAGCACCGCCAGGAAGTGGCATACTTCCCACACCACCCTGTTGTGAAAGCGTCGAGTTCTACCACAAAGGTGAGGGTGGTGTTCAACGCCTCCTTTAAGTCCGATAACGGGTCGGCTCTAAATGACTTCCTGCATATCGGTTGCAACCTCCAGGCCGACTTGTTCTCCATTATACTTCGCTGGCGCCAATTTCAGTTCGTGTATGCCACAGACCTGGAGAAGATGTTCCGACAAATATTAATTCACCCGGACGATTCCGACTTCCAGCGAATTTTCTGGCGGCCGAGCGCTCAGGGCTCGGTAGCTTCATTCCGGTTACTTACCGTCACGTATGGCACAGCCTGCGCCCCTTTCCTAGCTAACCGAGTCATCCAGCAGTTAGCCGACGATGACGGGCACAAATTCCCGATTGCGGCAAATATTCTTCGCCAATGCGTGTACGTCGATGACGTCATGTTCGGCTCCGACGATTTAGAGGCGCTCAAGGACGCGCGAGGGCAGTTATGCCAGCTCCTCAAGGCGGGTGGATTCAGACCGTATAAATGGACGGCCAACCACCCGGCTTTACTATCCGATATTCCAGAAGCCGACTTAGCGGTTTCTCCCGAAAGGCGCATTGAGCAAACTCCTCAATTGAAGGTCCTTGGCATCCATTGGGAACCAAAGACCGACATGTTCTCTTTCCAAGTAACTGAGGATCCACCAGTTACAACCAAGAGGAAGTTTCTGTCTCTCCTGGCTCGCATATTTGACCCCCACGGGTGGGCTTCCACAGTCATTGTTACTGGAAAAATTTTGATGCAGAGTTTCTGGCTTTTGAAATTGGACTGGGACGTAGTTCTTCCGGCCAGCGTGGCTGAAAAATGCTTGGCTTTCCAACAAAACTTACCGGTTCTCAACCAAATTAAAATTCCTCGATGGACGGGTCAGAGCCTATCACGTCCGGATATAGAAATCCATGGATTCTGTGACGCTTCAAACGTGGCGTTTGCCGCTGCGGTGTATCTCCGCATCCAGAGATCGTACAGCGACTTCAGCTCTACCCTACTCTACGCCAAGACGAAGGTCGCACCGGTGAAACTCCAGAGCATTCCACGGCTCGAACTGTGCGGAGCACAGCTTCTCGTGCGGGCCGTGCGCTTCGTCGTCGATCAAATGCCCTTTTCCGATGTGCCAGTCCACTGCTGGACAGACTCGACGGTAGTCCTGCATTGGCTTCAAGATCACCCGTCTCGATGGAAACCTTTTGTGGCGAATCGGGTCTCGGCCATTCAGACTTCCTTTCCGAAAGCCTCCTGGAGGCACGTTCCATCCGAGGACAATCCTGCCGACTGTG
Source organism: Priocnemis perturbator (assembly GCA_963942575.1). Lineage (NCBI taxonomy): Eukaryota > Metazoa > Arthropoda > Insecta > Hymenoptera > Pompilidae > Priocnemis > Priocnemis perturbator. The sequence continues at coordinate 12,612,137 of OZ012643.1, read as the reverse complement.
CCTCCCGTGGTCTCTCCCCGCAACAACTCCTGCAGCATGCATTGTGGTGGGAAGGGCCGGTCTGGCTAACCCAGCCCCACACCGCGTGGCCTCCGTCCGTCAATATCGACTCTACGCCGTCTTCGTGCGAAGAGCAAAGAGCCCTTCAGGCACATCCGGGGGCATGCGAAGAAAATTTAGAACTGGCGGAACGCGTGTCATCTTGGCCGAGACTATTGAGAGTCACTGCGTATATATTTAGGTTTACAAATAAGATTCGTAGATTTAAGTTAAACTTACCGCATGCATGGGTCTCCGCCGCCGAATTAGAAGCCGCCGCCAAGTTTTGGTGCAAACAGGTGCAACAACAGTCCTTTCCAGAGATTGTAGCTTGTCTAAAGGATGGCAAGGATATCAGTAAGTTTAGTACAGTGAGAAATCTTAATTTAATTATCGACACAGATGGCATATTACGTGTAGGAGGGCGGCTTCGTAATTCCTCTTTACCCAGAGACGAAAAATTTCCTATTTTGTTACCGCAATGCCGAGTTTCGCAATTGCTGGCACTGCATGCGCATTCTGCGACCCTGCATGGCGGACTTCAAGTATCGCTGCGATTCCTGCGGCAGCGATACTGGGTGTTGAGCGCTCGTTCCCTAGTAAAAAGGGTTTGTTTTAATTGTGTCGTATGCGCGCGACATCGAGCGTCGCTATCAACGCAGAAGATGGGGGACTTACCCGCGGCACGTGTTACCCCGTCGCGGCCTTTCGCGCACACCGGCATTGATTACGCCGGACCGTTTGCCATACGATCCTCAAAGGGGCGGGGAATAAAAACGCATAAGGCGTATTGCGTCGTCTTCGTGTGTCTTTCGATTAGGGCGATTCACCTAGAATGCGCGGACGATGCGACCACTGCCGGATTTTTGGCGGCATTTGACCGGTTTACCGCGCGTAGAGGACTCCCGGGCACGGTATACTCCGACAACGGCACGAACTTCGTAGGCGCAGATAGGGAGCTCGCGGCGAACCTAAAAAAGGTACTCAGTGACCCTGAGTTACTAAGCAAGTGCGCGTCGGACGGGATCAATTGGCAGTTCAATCCTCCGGCTGCTCCCCACTTCGGTGGATTGTGGGAAGCCGGAGTTAAAAGTGTTAAATACCATCTTAAGCGGGTGGTGGGTTCCTTTACGCCAACGTTCGAGGAGTTTTCCACTCTGCTGTGTAGGGTAGAGGGAATTTTAAATTCCAGGTCAATTGCTCCCCTCTTCGACGACCCCGATTCGTACGACGCACTCACCCCGGGGCATTTCCTCGTCGGCTCCTATCTTAAAACACCGCCTGTACCGAGCGTTTTAGACGTCGCCGAGAACCGACTTAGTCGATGGCAGTCCGTACAAAGGTGCCTGGAAACATTTTGGAGGATATGGACTGCAGACTACCTTAACACCTTGCAGCAACGCCTAAAATGGCGAAAAGAGGGTTGCAATTTCCAAGTAGGCGATTTAGTGATCGTTAAAAATCCCAACTTACCTCCAACAAAGTGGGAAATGGGCCGTATCGCCAAGTGTTTCCAGGGCCAGGACAAGTTAGTGCGAGTAGTACTAGTGCGAACTGCATCCTCCGAATACAAGCGCCCTATAACACAGCTGTGTAAGCTTCCTGTGGATTCTCATACCAGCAGGGATCCCACTCCGTCGCAAGTTTAGGGCATAGTATACCTTGTAAATATTTCGCACGTAGTATAAGTTCCGATTGCATGATAGTAAATTCCGATGACGATCCATTTCATTGACTGGGTGAGCGCTGCCATTCAAGGTCTATTTACGCTGCGGATTATCCGCATTCCATAGCACTATACGGTGCTGCCTGCTAACATCCGGCGTCCAGCAAGTCCAATTTTTGTTTTCCGAAGTTCCGGTATGTTAGCAGGACGAGCAGTACCACTTCCGAGAAGCGTCCGAGGGCCTGGCAGCTCCCACCGACACAGGTTCACAAAATAGGCACTGCAACTATTCCATTGCGTAATCTCTCTAATGCAGTTAATGTTTCACTGTTACACTCTTGTTAGTCTCAGAATTATAGCTCCGTTTCACTGCATTATCTTTTTATAGTCTTTGTTTCTCTCACTTATTTGCATTAGATTCCGTTAAAGCGTAAGATACACTACAACTAATTGTAAAATTCCGTTTGTAAAATTTAAGACCTGCAGTGCAGCGATATTGTACACACTAGTCATAGTTTAGGTTAAGAATACTTACCGTACCGTAGAATTTAGTTTCAATAATCACTCCGCTAGTCACGGTTGCTCACTCGACGACAATTGGTTTATTCCGCGTAACCCGCGATGTACTTCCGAGGTCCGATCTACGCGTAACCCGCACATCCGAATGTAGTTCGACCACTTCACACCTTTCCGATTATCGCTCCATGAGTGTAGCGAGGCGGGTGGTATGTTAAAGAGTAAGCAGTATTTAAACTGCGCGCGTGACGGGCGATCTGCGCGTCGCGATCGCCATGCGCGGCAGTTGCCATTTTTGACAACGACCAATCGCTGCCACTCCCGCGCTCGCTCATGGGCTATGAGTGGATCGTCGGGTGACGTGCCCGTGACGTAGCTTCGACGTAGACTGACGTCTAAGACAATAGAACAGGTGATTGGCTCCAACACATGCGTGCTTCACACCGATGGGAAGGAGGACGGAACACGTGGTCCTGTCCCGTTAACTGCCTTCCTTCTTGATCAGACAGCGAGCGAGTAAGGACGTATTTCCGAACAGATCAGTTTTCCGAGTTTTCCAAAGTTTTTGTTAAGCCTTTGCGGCAGTATTATTTAGTCAAACAGTTATTTGTTGAGACGGTACAGAGGTGAAATAAACGACAGTACAATTCCTATAACTAGTGTACGAGAATAGTATCCATCTCTCCTAACGAGTGCAGTGCCCGGGTCTTTCGCGGAGTTTCGTATTCCTTCTTAGCGCACAGCTGCACTAGAGTTGTTCCCAGCTCGATCCGGTATCCGGGAGGCTAGGAGAAGGATTTATCTCCATCCTCTCATTCTCTAACACACATTCAATAAAATAATTATTTCGAATTATTATACAAATGAGCGCAGTAAAATTGTGTATATCTTATAGGACAAAATTATTATTCTAAACATATTTAGATAATTTTTGTTCTCCATTCTAATGGGTCACCACTTGCAGCGACCTCCAAGAGGGTGTGGCCTGGAAACCGGTATTATCCACGAATCGGATTTCATATCCGAATCGAGGATCATACCGGGCTAAAGGCTGCAAACCGCGTATTTTGCTCTCCGTAAGGGCTCAATTGTTCCTTCATTTTTGCATTATTCAGATATTGATAGAATTCAGTTTTAAGAATTCAAACGTTCCATTAACATTTGCAGCACCTAAGTTATTTACTTTGCTAATCAACCTCTGTTGTCTGTTATAGGAACTCTGGAATGTTGCACCTTGTTGGAGTATAATCATATTTTCTTTTAACATAATAACATGTAATTTAATAAGAGGGTACTCTTCAACTTTTCTTACAGGATTGATGACCGCGTGCAATGCGGTTTAGAGTCAGTGTGTGATTACGAAATGTCTATTCCCTTTGTAGCCGAATGGGCTATTTGCTCTAACTTTATTCCTTTGCAGAGTAATGTAGAATCACGCGAAGTAGAGGCAGTGTTGTTCGATTATTATATTTTTGACACATTATATTATTAGTTTATTGTAAATTATTTATCGTTAATAGTGTCAGTCATCCCAGAAGAAGTTACTGAGTCACAACAGTTAATTCACAATTGCGTGCAATGCTGCTGCGTTTGCAAGGTTTAAAATTGATTTATTACTTTCAGTATTTTGGTTTGGTGTTTATTCTTGTAGGATGTTTGAAAGAATTAGGATTCACTGGGTTTCGGGTTCTAAGGACAGAATATTTATTTTTCATGTTGGATACATTTCCTTCTTACAGATGTGTCTCAATTATTCATTTGACAACGCCGATGGCTAACAACGAAATATTGACGGACTTTACAATTCCTGAGCTAACGGGCGTGCGGCTAGTTTGAAACCGTTCTTTTCCAGTACAGAATTTCTAACACGAGAAGTCCACTCGTATCTCCATATGTGCCCATAATTATGAAAGTGGTCTAAGTCATATATTTCTTGTTTCGAGATATTTAATGAATTGCGTTTGAACGAATTAAAAAATATTTTTATATTATGCGACATTTAAATTTATAATTTTCTTAGTCTTGATTAATGGAAATTTATTATGAATATGAAATTTTGTATGAATTTCATACGAAAATGTTGTTTTTAAAGCTCTAATTGACTTAGACCATTTTCAAAATTAATTGAATGTCCTATAAATGACTTAAAGCAATAAAGAACTATGAGTTTTATTTGAAACAATAACTTTAATGAAATAATTCATGAACATTTATTAATTATTTTTAAAAAGTAATCCATTTTTATCATTTTTTCTAGTTTTTAAGATTCTTAAAATGTTCCTGATAAACTGGAGGGATGTATGGTAGTAAACACATAATATCTTTATGTTTTTCTTCCGTTACTGGTCTAGGGGTGGTGTATAATGGAAGTAATTTAATATTTTCGTATATTTTTGGTCTTCGTCTTTTAGGTGAAAGATCCAAAACGTGAAATTTAGAATCATCTAAAGAAGTTTTATAGAACATTTTATAAGGTTCATTTTTCAAGAATCTCATCCATTGAATTTTCAGCCAAGAGACAGATTCGCCCGCGGTATTTTTTACTCTTCTTGTTATTGATTCTTCTAGTGACTTCGTTGAAATAAAATCCGGCTGCGACATTCGTTTTATCGAAAATGGCTTTCTCCTTCTACACTTTTCTATCAATTCATAATAATGCTCAGGGTTGTATAAGTTGCTTTTTTTATTTTCTTTTCTATCAAACCGAAATCACGGTCATTCGGTAGAAAGGAATGATCCGATACCAAAAATTTGTGGTCTACCGTTTCAATATTATTATTATTTGACTGAGCAATTTTCATCCATGTCAATGCTACTTTAATGTTACGATTTTGGCCTGAACAGGCATCACTGTAAGCTATTACGTGTTTTTGAGTAGTTATAATATCCTCCATATGCGCTAAAATGCATGATGCTACTTCCTGTGCACCTCTTGAAGCTGTAGTTTCATCCCATACATACATCTTGACATTGTCATTATGGAAATTATGGAAACCCAAGTTGTATACGTACATATTTCGCTTATAATAGGCTAACGAAACAGACAGTTTAGGGTACGGAAGTGCTTTTTGCAAATCAAATGAGAATCCATAGTATTCGCTGGAATTTTCTTTTGCTTTTTTCTGGTCCTCTGCAAGACAGTTCCTAGCTCGTTCGGCATTTTGTAAATGTACATCATGACTTTCTCTAAGATGTAATTTCTCTTCCTCATTATTGCATGCTTCGATTTTTCCATTCAGTAAATCGCATTTTTGGCATGTGTCTTTTCGAGGAGCATGGAAATTTAAGTTAAATTCAGTATTAAATATTTTCCTGTAAATCCATTCCTTAACAAAGGATTGGTTATTTTCCTCACATTTTTTTCTTCATATAGGCTATACATTTTACGAATATCTAGGTCAGGACTCAAATATTTTCGACCAGGAGTGTGACGAGCTCTGGTGTAGTAGCTCTCATATGCTGGGAAACTTAAAATATGTTCTCGTACAGCTTTTATCTTAATTTCATCTGTTTTTCGTGAAGATCCAGGCATCTTCCCAGTTCCAGGTGTTTCAGCATTGAGAGCACGAGTTAACCGCCCTACAGAAATTTTATAGGTGTCTAAAAAAAAGTTCCTGCAAACCGACACTACTTCTGACTTATTATTTTTTGACAGAAAATACTTGCAGCTGCATTTTCTCATAGGTCTTTCAAAAGTTCTGGGCCGCCTTTGTTTTATTAATCGTTGATGAACTGCAGTACACAGATATAGATTCTGGGTTTCAAAATCTTTTAGTTTCCAGAAATTATCAAAATTAGATTTTCTTTCATTATATTCTACGCGACCTAAACATTTTTTTGAGCAAAAGCAATCCTTATTTTCAAAAATTTGGGCACTCACAAGTTTTGATTTGTTTGTCGTGTATTCTTCGCCATAATTTCTCTTAATTTTTCTGATATTTTGTGCGTTACTATCTTCATTTCTTGCCCGTTTTCTTTTCTTATCTTTTTCTATCTGCACCATTTCTGGGGTTTCTAAATTTACAGTGAAGTCTTGGTATGATTCATCTGAAGATGATAATTGTCTTATTCTTTTCCATTTCTTGGAAGTATTACGTGGTCGTATAATATCTGCAGATCACATCATAATAATATTATCCGAATAATAATTAATATATTCACATAATAAGTACGTTGTCATTAACTTACCTGAACCGCTATCTGTTGACATAGTGCTAAAATATCTAAATTATTTGCCACCAATAATTAGTTCCGAAGAACCCAACTGAATTATATTGTGACATAAACCGGAATAAATTGGCGTTTTCGTTATCATTTATTTTACCAGCTTACTATGTAGTTCAGAAACGCGTCGAAGAGGGCCACGCGCCATTTTCAAGTTATGTTTATATGTAATTTCTTCAAATTTTTGACTTAGACCACTTTCATAATTAACACTAAATGAATTCCGTATAACGTTGAAATTACATCCACTATCTAAAGGTTCATTTTCGACGATATCGTAAAAATGACATTAAATACATATAGTTTAAGATAAAGTGGATGTGAAATAAGTGATAAACTCATTTTTTGGAAATTTTGGCTTAGACCACTTTGATAATTATGGGCACATATCTGTAACAGGCGGCCCGTTTATTTCAACCGTCCTCTCCCGAACATGCATGGAAACCAAGCGATCCTTCTCGAGTACTTTTGGGCGGCCGACAGCAATGCTTCGGCCTCTCTCATTCCATGGGCGGCCGATAACCAGGTTTCGTCCTTTCCCATGGAACTATCTGTCTTGCTTCCAGGGGCGGCCGATAGCAATGCTTCGTCCTCTCCCATGGAGCTGTCCTATTTCACTTCCATGGGCGGCCGATAGCAATGCTTCGTCCTCTCCCATGGAGCTAGCCTATCTTCTCTATGGGCGGCCGATAGCATGCTTCGTCCTCTCCTATAGGATTTGCTCAGAGTTTACCGCGGGCGGCCGATGATCTTACATCGTTCTTTCCCACAGGAATACTAGACAACGAGTCGCAGTCGGGAACCGGCATTTATATTCCTTCGTTGCTAGGCTTTTACGTATGATCAACAAGCTCCGTAGCTGTATTGGATGCTGCGTATTGTTTCGTATGCGCGCAGTATATGTAATGCTCTGAAGTTATCCGGAATCTTCTAGAAGCTTCGAGACGTTTCTAGTTGTTTCGATACGCGGCGGCTCAGGTCAATGCCCTGACACGATTGTTGGATTTTTTACGAATTTTCGGAATCGCTATGTGAGGACGCTGCTGCGTCCTTGGCTGAATTAATATTGTACATGTTCACATTGGACTTAATCAAATTTTATTAATTTACGGAGCACGATTTTATTTAAGATATCATGGTGGATCGATAAAGAAGAAGATGAAAACGACGCCTTAGTCCAGCAGCCAAATCGAGGACCTGAGATCCAGCAGCAAACTATTGCAGTATGTTCCTGTGGTATGCAGACAAGACATCACCGGTCAGTGAAATTTTAATCTCCCTCCAGTCATTCAATCATGTCGTAGGGCGAATGGTCCGAATCGACACGGATGATTGGTTGTAATTACTCCTTAGAAATTTGATTGAAGAGCACAGTGACCATACATAAACTCTGAGGAGTTTACCTATGAGTGGTATTTTGTTAGGCCCATCATTATTGTCATGTTTAATCAGAATAGGATAGGTCTCCCTTGCTCATAGTATGTTTTATTTCCATATCGCGATTCGCGTTCGAGGCATTAACTTAAACAAATGTAAAAATTGCAAGCAAATAAGTCCATGTTTAATTCCAAATTCATGATTGTACTTTTATGTATATAAAATTTTAACATATATACATCAATAGTAGTTAAAGTATTAAATTTAATTTTTTCCACTCAACAGTTTCGGGTTATAGTTTGTCTATAATCAGAAACAATCTCGTTCTCGCATTCCGAATTTGTTTGGAAGAACAAGAAGGCGCTTCGCGAAGGTTGTACCTGCTTTCAGAGAGATACACTAACGCACTACATACTAGTTTCTTTACAAAAGTCTCTCCGAAAACGGGTCGCTCGAGGTTAATCATTCCTTTCTTTCAGGTTAATTTTATTGAGAAATTATTCAAACATATTTTAATGTTCAAGTTGAGATATTATATAATAATATATGAAAAATCATGTAAAGTAGTTTCATGCATGCCTAGTCTTTGCTCTTCAAATGGCACATATTAATATGTTTCCATACTTAAAGTTTATACATTTATCTATTTTTTAAAGAACATTTTTCGAATCAAATTGAATTACGTATAACATAAAAATGAATCTTTAGACCGCATACATACAGTGTGTTGCGTCGAAAGCGTCGTGCACGAAATCTAAAAATAACGCGACGTGGTCGAACTTGTATAACGTGCGCACGTATGAGTGAGACCGAGAGATGTGGTATGTGTGTGTACGTGTCAAAAACATCATGCGTGTGATCCGCGAGCATCGTCGACCGCGAGATCAAAACCGCCGACCATATACGCAGAAAAACATCGCGCGAACCCGCGAGCTCCTTCGGCCGCGGACTCAAAAGGGCCGCCGATCCGCGATCTGTAATGGGCGGACCCGCAGGCCCACCTCGAGATTTTTGGATGTGCTGAGTGGGGATCGAGGGAGCTGCGTTTGCGAGAGCAGTCAGTCGACTTTAGACAGCCTTTGTAGTAACATTGAGCGAAAGGCGCAAGCCGAATCCGATACACTGATCAAGCGCATTATATTGATTGTACTAATTATACGAATAAAACATAATAAAATCGTTCTCGCGACCCGGGCGTATACATACGCACGAGACGTTGCCGCGAGTCATCGGGCTCGAGACGTTGTCGCGACCCGGCCGTGGGACACACGGACCGAGACGTTGTCGCGACCCGAGTCGTCATCAATACCATCGTCAATAAAGGAAACGAAACCACGGAGTGAAACGCACGATTTCTTTCACCCCGATATCACAAAACATTTTGGTGCCTCCTGTGAGGTTTGAACACAAGACCTCTCGTTTACGAAACGACAAGATTGAATACGACGTTCTACACGCAACAGCAGGTCCGGCAGTCCAGAGATAACAGGACAGCGTCCAGCTGCCATCAGTCAGCGATTAGCGTGAGTCATTCAATCCTCATCCTATTCCAAACGCCTTCACAATGTCGGAAAGAGTAAGGCTCCTTGTACAAAAGCGAATATCGTTGAAAAGCCAAATTACGACAATTAACAACCTTCTCGACAAGGGTAAATTAGACGGCGCCAACTTGAGATTGCGAATCGCCCGTCTGACGGATTTGTATCACGCGTTCGAGGAATTCAACGACGAGTTAGCGATTGCGGATCCGGATGAGGGGCATCGTGACGAGTTTACGAATATACAAGAGCGTTTCTATGCTCTCGCGAGTAGGGCCGAAAACGTTACAAACGGTCCAGGCATTTCAAGTGCAGACACATGTTCGCGGGCCGGTACATCAAACGACGCGTTGCAGATCGAGGCGTCCGCGTCATCGGCGCACGCCGCGAGACGTAGAATCAGGCTGCCGGAGCCACCGTTGCCGACATTTGACGGAAAATACGAAAACTGGCTGTCCTTCAAAAATGCCTTCCAGAGTATGATAGGCTCGCAAAGTGATTTAGCGGACATAGATAAATTACATTATTTAAGGTCCGCGTTAGTAGGGGAGGCCGCGAGTAAAATAAAAATTCTCGCGGTGGACGAGGCAAACTACTCGAGCGCGTGGGAGCTATTGGTGAGCTCATACGAGGTGAAGCGCGTCCTGATATCGCGTCATCTGTCCATGATATTGAATATGCCCGCCTTAGATCGAGAGTCGTCCAGCGGTTTATCGAAGCTTGCCGACGACGCTCAACAACACGTCGCTTCATTGAGCGCGTTAGGGGTTTCGGTCGGGTCCGAGATGATTGTGCACGTGCTAGAAAGCAAGCTACCAAAGATTACGCTGGAAAGGTGGGAAGCGAGCCTCGAAAGAGACGTATTTCCGGAACTCGATCGACTATACGAATTCCTTTACAAAGCCGCGGTCTGCGCGTCTAGGCTAGAACGCGCAAAATCGGTAGAGCGGGAAAAGGACAGAAACGAGCCTCCATTCAAGCGAAGGCGGAACTACACGTCAAATCAGGCCTTCATCGTAAACGCATCGCGTAGTAATTATTGTCCGCTATGCAAAAACCAGCGTCACCCACTTTACTTATGCGATAAATTCAAAAAGATGCCCGTGCCTAAACGCATCGGCGCTGTGAAGAACGCAAAAGTATGCTTTAATTGCTTGCGCTCACACCGGGATAGTCCGTGCACATTTTCGAGCTGCACTATATGTCAGAAACGGCACAACACGCTATTACATTGGGATAGATTCGCGAGCGCCAGCAGGCAGGACACATCAAAGCCCGCGGCCGCGAAGCCCGAATGACTAGCCGACGCGAGCGGGGGGAGAGCGGTGAGCCTCGCGACACTTTCACCGACATCGTCGCCGCAGCTATTAATGAGCGCGATAGTACACGTCCGCGACAGTAAAAAAAATCTCTTCCAAGCACGGGCGCTGCTGGATACATACGCTACGGCAAATTTCGTCACTGAGACCTTCGTAAGACGTTTGGGCGCGCACGTGTTCCCTCAGTCTGTACCGATCGGCGCGATTAATACAGCGAGCACCGTATCACGGGGTATCGTGCGAATTACAATACAATCAAAGATCGACGGATACAGCAAGGAACTAACCTGCTTGACCATCCCCACCATAACAGATTTAATTCCGGCAGAAATATTTCCGCGGAGCTCGATTCGAATTCCGTCTAACATTAGACTAGCGGACGCGGAATTCCATGTGCCGCGTCCAGTTGATTTGTTGATTGGCGCCGGCGCCACGGTGTCACTGTTCTCGATCGGCCAAATCAACCTATCTTAGGAGGGTCGGGACCTATATCTGCAGAAAACACGCCTGGGTTGGGTGATCGCGGGCGATGCGTCGGTACAAACCACGACAAAATCGACATGCCATCTGACGACACTTGACGAACAATTGACCAAATTTTGGACTATAGAGGAAATCGTAACGGAGGGACTGAATTCAGACGAGGACGTTAGATGCGCATCATATTTCATGGAGACAGTCAGCCGTGATGCGACCGGGCGTTACGTGGTGCGCTTACCATTTCGCGGGGAAGCGCAGCGTTTGGGCGGGTCGCGATCGGTCGCGCTCAGGCGTCTGGCATCGTTGGAACGCAAACTTGAAGCGAACGCGACGCTGAAAGCGGAATATAAACAAATATTAGAAGAATATCTAGAGCTTGGTCACATGTCCGTGGTCGAGAGTTCCGGCGATGACGGATTTTATATGCCCCATCACGCGGTGTTCAAGGAATCTAGTAATACCACAAAGGTCCGTGTGGTTTTTGACGCGTCCGCGAAAAGCAGTAGCGGCGTATCTTTGAACGACGCACTGTTGGTCGGACCGACTATTCAGGATAAGCTGTTCGCGTATCTAGTGCGTTTCCGTAAATACGGGGTTGTCATCACGGCGGACATTGAAAAAATGTATCGTCAGGTGCTAGTACACGAGGATGACGCACGGTATCAGCGAATTCTCTGGCGCAGAAACGATAGGATAGAGACATTTCAACTTAATACGCTCACGTTCGGCGTATCTTCGTCGCCGTTCCTCGCCATCCGCACCCTACACAAATTAGCAGACGACGAGTGTCAAGCATTCCCAAGGGCAGCGCAGATATTAAAGAGCCACTTTTACGTGGACGATTTGTTATCCGGTGCCGAGACCGTCGCCGACGCGCGCGCGATTAGGGACGAAATTACTGACCTGCTGGCTCGAGGTGGTTTTGCTATCAGGGAATGGGCATCGAATGACCGGGGCGTTATTGACGATCTCGCGGAAACTCAGATATACAAAAATATAACGATAGATATCGATCGTTCACTAAAAACCTTAGGCTTGACGTGGAATACCCCACCGACAAAATATGTTATGCCACTCATCCGACAAGAACCGCGGACAAATTAACGAAACGAGGCATATTGTCGGAAATCGCCAAAATTTTTGATCCGCTGGGGTTAATGGGTCCTGTCGTTCTATATGCAAAAAGGGTAATGCAGGACATATGGCGGTGCGGACTACAATGGGATGAATCCGTACCGCAAAGTATATACACCGCGTGGTCGGAGTTTGCTCGACAGCTCGAGCTGGTGAGTCGGGTCTCATTCGATCGCAGGTTACTGGCCGACAATTACAGCAGAATTCAGATTCACGGGTTTAGTGACGCCAGTACGATCGGGTACGGGGCATGCCTGTACGTAAGATCAATGGGCAAAGACGGTGCGGTCATCGTCCGATTATTATGCGCCAAATCGCGGGTGGCACCTTTGAAGACGGTCACCATACCTCGGCTCGAACTTTGCGGCGCATTGCTGCTGGCGCGACTGTACCGCGAAGCGAGCGATGCGTTAGGCATCACGCCGGAGTCGACAATTTTTTGGTCCGACTCTACCATCGTCCTACACTGGGTGAACACGTCACCGCACCGACTTAAGATCTATGCCGCGGCCCGAGTCGCAGAAATTCAAAAGATCACCGGCGCGAATGAATGGCGGCACGTGAGATCGGAGGACAATCCCGCGGACGCGATCTCGAGAGGGCAACTGCCTCACGCCTTTTTGCGAAACCAGACATGGTTTACCGGGCCATCGTGGCTAAGACAGGACGAAATTAATTGGCCCAACGAGCCGTTGCAAAATGTTGAGATTCCGGAATTAAAGGCGAACACGTGCTTAGCGACAACGGTCACCGACCTCGGGATCTTCGAAAACTACTCGTCATATTCTAGATTACGCAGAGTAGTCGCATATTGCCTACGATTCCGACCGTCGAACACACACACCGGAGCGTTGTGTGCCGAGGAAATCGACGAAGCCGAGACGCGAATATTAAAGCAACTACAGGCCGTACACTTTTCCGAGCAAATAAGGGTACTTACGACCAAACCGACGACACATAAAAGCAAATTTGATAACCTAAGTCCGTTCCTCGACAAAGACGGTTTGATTCGTGTGGGTGGGCGGCTCCAGAAATCGAATCTAACATTCTCGCAGAGACATCCGGTATTGCTGCCAAGCCAACATCGCATAACGGACCAAATTATACGGCAAATTCACGAAGTCCATCTTCACGCGGGAATTCAAACGACTCTGTACTTTCTCCGGCAGAGATACTGGATATTTAACGGACGGCAGCAGGTGCGGAGAGTCGTACGCGCGTGCAAACGCTGCTTCCGTTTCGATGCCGCCGCAGTCGAATACAGAATGGGAAACCTCCCATCGGTCCGTGTATGCGAAGCGATCCCCTTCTCCAATACAGGCATTGATTACTGTGGACCATTTTATATTAAAGAAAGGAAACATCGAAATCGCGCGAGGATTAAAGTCTATGTATGCGTGTTCATATGCATGGCCATAAAGGCGGTGCACCTCGAGGTCGTGGGCGATCTGACGTCGGACGGGTTCTTGGCGGCTCTACGGCGATTCGCGGCGCGGCGAGGATTGCCGACCCACATTTACTCCGATAATGGGACCAACTTTGTGGGCGCGCGAAATCAATTGAAAGAACTATACGCATTGTTTAACTCAGAACACCACAAGGAGCTTTTACAGGGATTCGCTAGCGAACATCGCATTACGTGGCATTTTATACCGCCCGCCGCACCACACTTTGGTGGGTTGTGGGAATCCACGGTCAAACTTTTTAAACATCATTTCCGACGCGTTATTGGCGATTCATTGTTTACATTTGAGGAACTAAACACGTTTACCGTGGAAATTGAAGGCATTATAAAAAACTTTTTAAACATCATTTCCGACGCGTTATTGGCGATTCATTGTTTACATTTGAGGAACTAAACACGTTTACCGTGGAAATTGAAGGCATTATAAATTCCAGACCTCTTACAACCATTTCCTCTGATCCGAATGACACGTTGGTCCTGACCCCCGCTCATTATTTGATCGGAAAACCATTGACGACCCTCCCGGAGGGTGAATATACGTCTGTTCCAGCTAATCGACTGTCGACCTGGCAACATATTACAAAGGTCCGGCAAGACATTTGGGCACGATGGAATCTTGAATATCTAAACGAACTCCAAAAACGACATAAATGGACGAAGGATGGACCAGGCATCCGAGTTGGTGCCGTGGTGTTAATCAAGGACAAAACCCTGCCGTGCTCACAATGGGCATTGGGCAAAATCACGCAACTGCATGCTGGCGAGGACGGAGTAGCACGAACGGCTACCGTCAAAACGACCAGCGGTGAACTGAAGAGGACCACCAAGATTCTATGTCCCTTACCCCTCGACCAACCGTGAAGTGAATGTTAAGGTGGACGCAAAGCGCAATATAACGGCACTACGGTGCAATAAAACAGAACGTAATTACGAATAGAGTGTAGCGTGTGTCGCGAGTTAAAGGACTATGTGATATCGCGGCGCACCCGGCGTGGAAGCAAAACGAACGCATTCAAGGTTCGAACTGGAATCGTGAAGTGACATAAGCGAACGGCTCTAGTGTAATCATTGTATGGCGCCTAGAGTTAAGACACTACCGCGATGCGTGAATCTTGATCGTACCCTCTCAACGGGGGGAGTATGTTGCGTCGAAAGCGTTGTGCACGAAATCTAAAAATAACGCGACATGGTCGAACTTGTATAACGTGCGCACGTATGAGTGAGACCGAGAGATGTGGTATGTGTGTGTACGTGTCAAAAACATCATGCGTGTGATCCGCGAGCATCGTCGACCGCGAGATCAAAACCGCCGACCATATATGCAGAAAAACATCGCGCGAACCCGCGAGCTCCTTCGGCCGCGGACTCAAAAGGGCCGCCGATCCGCGATCTGTAATGGGCGGACCCGCAGGCCCACCTCGAGATTTTTGGATGTGCTGAGTGGGGATCGAGGGAGCTGCGTTTGCGAGAGCAGTCAGTCGACTTTAGACAGCCTTTGTAGTAACATTGAGCGAAAGGCGCAAGCCGAATCCGATACACTGATCAAGCGCATTATATTGATTGTACTAATTATACGAATAAAACATAATAAAATCGTTCTCGCGACCCGGGCGTATACATACGCACGACACGTTGTCGCGAGTCATCGGGCTCGAGACGTTGTCGCGACCCGGCCGTGAGACACACGGACCGAGACGTTGTCGCGACCCGAGTCGTCATCAATACCATCGTCAATAAAAGAAACGAAACCACGGAGTGAAACGCACGATTTCTTTCACCCCGATATCACAAAACACAGTGTATACAATATTTTTACTAATCTTACATCAGGATGTTCTCAGCAATATGGTTGGCAAACACTTTCTTGGCCGTGTTCATTGCTTTCAGTCTGAAACCATTCATGCGCCCAGGTGCTGCATAGATGGATCAGACTCGTGAACACGGATGTACTTATTAAGATTTACTAAGTTGAACGAGCGACTGTCGATGTGTTTAGTGCCCACCAACATGCTATCCATTGTATGTTGTGTGAATGGTAGTGTTATGGATTGCATGTTGGATAAGCAAACATATACCTATATTGTCTTCGGGTAACACTTCAGTAATTCACTCAATTCATTTCATACCTAATCACCGTGCTTATTACTAATTTTTTTTGGTTGTAGATGATCACAATTAATTTAAACACGACCCAATACATATGATGAATTATACAGCATTTGGCTGTATAGAAAAATGAATTAGTAAAACTGGCGATCGCGTCTAACTTTTATGGGCGCTAGCCTTTGACAGTCGATTTCAGGAACTGCTACGTAAAGTAGTGTAATGAATGATGATGTGCACTGAGCTCGGGTGTCGAAGACGTCCCGGGACGTACTCTCTAGAAATAGGCTTTTGCACCCGGATGGATTGTGTGAGAATCCGGGAGTGTGTGTGTTGGTGTGATTCCTTTGCATTTTTAATTATAGGAATCAGGAAGGTAGGTAGCATACTTCTGTGTGAATGATTAATTTTAAGTAGGTAGGGCCAGCGCAAGCTTTCACTTTTCTGTCGCGAATACTGGTTAGGCGCTAAAGTGATATGTCTTTACCTGGGATTCATTTGACAATTGCAACCATTTTATTATTTATATTTATTTTAGTAATTATGATTCGAAAAGTATATTATGTATGTATATTATATCAATATTCTCAATATTTATGAATATTCTCTATCATTCACTTGCATTAAATTGTTGTCACAAATATCTCTTTATATTAAAAGTCGATACTCATATCATATCAATGGTACCTTGTATGGCAGCATTCTCATTTTATGAAAATGGTGTTATTAATACCCGTCATAGAGTTCGGTTGCAACTGTCATTTGCTAAACTTATGATTATTATATTTTAAACAGAAATACGTATTCATTGCACAAAGGAAGTAATACCTCAGTGTACTGTTGAGTTTATTGAGTTTTGTACGAAAGCATATGAAATTATGCTATGCGTCTAAATAATAATTCTCATGGTACCACTTCACTACACATTCGAATGACGTATTTCGACCTGATTGGGATTTTCGGTTAAATGTGCACGTTTATGAGCTATCAATAACTTTGTCTTTAAATTCACACACACCTAAAGAGTGATACATTTTAATATAGTACTTTTTACGTAAAAGTTTGTATTACCGCTATCTCCCCAGATGTTTTAATATCGGCAATGCCTGTGTGCTAGCTTTTATTCGCATATTTTTCCTTCATACATTGAAAGATCGGTATAATTTGCGAAAAGCAGGTATTGCAATTTTATATTAATTCAATCACATTCCAAGGCAAAGACCAAATTGGAATTTCTTTATACTTTATGCAGTGCGTGAAAACGTGAAATGGAATTTGATATGTATGTCAGCGTCACCGGGGAAAAAGGGGAGGACGTATGCCTTAGAGTGGTCACTCCCGGCGGTGTCGGCTGGTTTACAAAGGTTTGAGCTAGGCCAGGCCTGCAGAACTTGTGACACGCGTACCACATCTCCGCCCCTGGCACCGTACCGCCCCGCGGTGCCGGCCGAGGAGAATTGCCCCCTCTCTGGTAATATTTACAATGAGGCGACAACAGTCGAACATCGAAGACGTAGCCGGAGGTGCCCGTAACACGGTACCCACTCTCTGATCTCAGAGCAGTGGCCATAGAGAGGGGGCTCTTCTCCTCGGCCGGCACCGCGGATCGGTACGGTGCCGGGGGGGGGGGGGGGGGGGGGGGAGAGATGTGGCACGCGTGTCACAAGTTCTGCAGGCCTGCTCTACACGAACAATTCGAATCTTTGCCGAGTAACGAGTGATATAACTACTAAAATCTCTACTCTAATTCGTTCCAATGTCGAAAAGAAAAATGGGCCGATCAAAAGCACGAGGGAATTTAAAGAAGACAACTGTTACGTCCTGCGTCCTCCACCCGCTTTTTTTACGACTATATTCTCGCAACGAGCTCATCGCACCGCGTATCTAATTAACTAGATGTAAGTCGTACAGAAACTGAAACGCGAGCCGCGGCACCGTGCCACCGAAATTCCTTCACGTAACGCTGACTCCCATCCGGGACGTAATCCGCGCCACGCGAAGGAATTACATAACGACCGCGCACAATAGTAATGTAAGTAGAAATGTAAGAATGCTGACACCGAGTCAGCATAGGCTAACCCCAACGGTCGACTAGCGATCCGCGGGAATACATAATTCCGAGAACGCAAACTCCCAAAACGGAAGCTAGGGTGCCAGTTCCGCGAAGAACCTGGCGACCCTCAGCAAAATCCACCGCTTAAATAGAGCCACAAAAGCGAGCGATCAATTCAATTACAATCCTCCGTTCTACAGTCAACATCACGTTCGAGTCGGGCATTAATTCACGTCCATTTACTTTCGTCAAAGACATTCATCTAAACTATTAGGCTCACTACAGTTAAGCGTTAGTTTAGCAACACGGTTGTGAACCTCAAGCAAGTGTATCTACAGAAATACATCTCCACTTCGATCAAGGTAATCGTCGCAACTATTAATCATCTGCCCCCACAACTACCTCCTTAGAAACATCCGACCTTCCTCTGAGACCTCCTAACCAAACGACCAGCGCGACTTCACCAAATCTCCGCGATAACTCAGTCAGCTATCAGTACACTCTTTACTCGGCAGCTTCGGCTACACTCCCAGTCCTTCTCAGAGATCCCCGCGATCTGCGAGCCACCAGCGAGAGTTGATGCCCCCGGGCTCCCTTGCGGCAGCTCCCGCACCGCACCAGACGTGAGCGCTCTGATAGGGGCAACTAGCAGCGAGGTAATCGGGTAGCTTCTGGTTTCCCGCACCCCGCGCTTACTGCCCCGGTCGACCGCCCTCTCGGTTATGGGAAAACCTCTGGGTAAGTGAATTGGAACCAGCCGAAACCTCCGTAGTTTCGCCGTTTACGAACCACCACTAAAGAAACAACCGCCGCGTAGGTCCCCGCCGGAAGTTTCGCCGGAACTCTCGCCGGAAGAGCCCCCGTGTCGGACGACGAATCCAGGCCCGAAGGGAACAAGCCAGACTCCGGGAGTATCTGGCCACCCCGCCTGAAACCGAGGTCTCAGCTCCCCTGACCAACCCCTCTCCCTCCTACGGCCCCAGCGCGGCCCGTGTTTCCTCCCCCGATCCCCACAATTCACCTATTCACTCCCCGGAACCAAATCCTCCCCCTGAACCTGCCCCTACGGAATCCTTCGCCGACCCCTACATATTCGACGACCAACTTGGCAGGCACTACCTGTACCCATCCGCCGCATATCTGCGAGACCTAGTTGAGGGAGTCCCGTCCACGGTTACGGTGACGGAACTCTACGAGGACTCAGATATCGAGATACTAAACTAAGTGTAACGGCGACTCCACAATAAAGCCCGACTAAAGACTCTCAAACGTTGACGTATTTCCCATTCCTTCCCCCCGCGTACTTATAAACATTAAGGTAACCAGTAGGCCGGTTAAACCCCCGCCGAAGCTACAAACAGTAGAGCCGTAACCATTCGGACCCATTCCTCTTATATCACGCGATACGTCAGTGCGCCGCTCCACTGACCAATACAAACAAATAGAGCCGTAACCATTCGGACGCATTTCTTTTATACCACGCGATACGTCGGCACGCCGCCCCGCTGACGGATAAGCCCCCTCTTACGGTGCGATACCCCTTTTCCGTCTGTCCTCGATCCCTGGTATACCCGGTGAACGCAGGGTGCCGAAAACGAGGACGTAACACAACAACTTTTTGTCCAGATTGTCCTGACCAATCTCAGCTTTGTGCAGAATGCTTTAATTTTACATTCTAAATAATTTTGTTAATAAACCATTTTTGATATACTTTTATAGCAATTCAATAGTTTTATTATATCATGTGGGATATCTTTCCAAATACTTACAAAGATGCTTCCGAATGCGGGTGACGCGGCCTGATGAGAAACTTTTACTGTCACCCGAATCGGGTGACATGGCAGTCAATGTGATAAACAAAAAGGAAAAGATAGGTGTTTCTTAATATTTTTATATGTTTATTGATGGGGCCAATATCTGTCAGGGGGCCAATGATTGTACTGTTTACCCCTGTTACGTCCCAGCGTAACTTTTTGATTTTTCCTTTTCTTTTAGCATAATTTCTCACTTAAACTCTCTTTTCTTTCCTTTATTCCGGGCGCCGGATACGAATTATTCGTATCATGGCTTAGGCTCATCGCATCCGGTGCGCTGTTAGAGTATTAGTTGTAAAATCATGATTATTCTATTTTCTCTCCAGGCCGCGTATACGAATTATTCGTATCATGACTTAGGTCCCTCGTATACGTGGTGCTGTCGAGTTGTAATATGTAGTGGAGTTCCCTCACCGTGGAATTATACTCGTCCCATCTTATATATATAGGTAGATATAAGCGCGTGAATATAGTATGAGTGTGTGTGTGCGGTATGGACGTATGTGTGTGTAGGTTAAGGAATTTGCGATGAGGTTCCGCGTGTTAATTTTTAGTTTCTCTCTCTCTCTCAAAAGTAAATTATTATTTTCGTGGCAATAAGGCATTGCCCAAATATCACCCTAGTTCTTTTCAAGCATACGAAATCAGGAGCGTGCGCTACTGAAGTTTTAGATGGCTGAGTCAATGCAATCATATTTTATTTGCAATAAAACTAAATAATTGGAAGAGGATAGATGAGCAAACGAAAGTTTCTCGCTGAGCATCGAGCGAGCATAGTAACACAATATTTGTACACTGAATCGACCGTTGATCGACCGTTTCCATGGTTAGGGTATGAAAAACTGGCCTAGAGCGAGCCCAGGAGCCGTCTCGCGACGGATTTCTCTGGGCAGTTGGCTGTAAAGTCGTGAGGTACATGGTCGCTGTCCGAGGATATCTTAGATATCATTAATTTTCTGAGCCTAAAGTGCAAATTCTTCTTGCAGTGTGTAGTAATACGGACTCAATAATCCTCGTTAAACAATAGCTTATAAATTCTAATTATTATGTGAGACATAGACTCAGTTTCTTTTGATTTAGTGAAAGTGCGAAGGGGTGCGCGTTCGTTTTGCACGTGCCCGACAAATTGCGACGGACGCGTCAGCTTTTAAGTTTCCTTTCTTTGATTTTTATTACATTATTCTTTTCATTATTCATTAAACTTGAACAGAACGCGAAAGGTTGTTCCTCGCTCGTGTGGCGATTAAAGTCGGTGAATTATCTAACGAACTTAACGAGAAAGCACTAACTTCCTGATTTGCCGCCCCTTGTAACGGGCTAGATCCCGGCTCAATCACAGCAGAGCATAGGCAAATCTAGGAGGAACAAAGTACTAAAATTATATTCCGATTCGAAGGTACTATCATCGTTTTTCCACCAAAAACCCTGCGAAATTCCACCGACGGTACGCCAGAGAGAGAGAGAGAGAGAGAGAGAGAGAGAGAGAGAGAGAGAGTGAGTGAAGGAGACAGAGAGAGAGAAAGAGCGAGAAGGAGCGCGTGCGCAAGCCGAACAGATTCACGACAGTGGCCGAAGACCGGTAGGAACCTCCAGTCGCGAAACACGACGAAATATTAACGACTTATTGTTTGACCATGCCCGAGCTTAGGCCACGGCGGGATCCCACGGGCACAATCCTTTGACCGTGCACGTTCCTTCCGTTAAACTCTTCTTCGATTGTAAAGGCGTAACTATTAATTACCGAGAGCGCTCGTATTAAGGCGCACAATTGTCGCGCACCAATATTGAACAATTCTCAATACTGCAAATAATATCTACTGCAGTAATTCTTTCATTGTTTATCGAATTCATAACATATCTATTCTATCTTCTCTATTATCTATTCTATTTTCTTTATATTACTATTTTTCGACTGAATATATCTACTTATGTTTTCCCCTTATACTATTCTTTTCTTGATTTGCTCTGTGTTGTGACGTCACACCTCGTCTGCCGTAGTATAGTACGAACCGAAAACATAACCTTACGCGAACAATTGGGGACCTGTACGGGTCTTACGGAGGCACGCGAATCCTATTAGTCCTGCATATAACTAAACGCGATATTAGCTTTCTAATTTATCTTTTCCATTTAGCTTATACCGAATAAACTAGAAAATCCCACGTCTTCCAGGAAGGGAATAGAATCTTGCAATAATAATCTTCAGTTAGATTACCGTTATCTATTGTAACTGGATAACAAAAATATTCAAGCGTTACGCCCGGTCGCACGGTAGGCCGCTCGCAGATTCACATCGACCATCTAGACAAGTATAAGTCGTGAAAAAGCCTCGCCCGGACGTAACACCCCTATCGGCTGCTTCTCGATAGAGTGGAGACAACCTTGTTTCGGACCTGTATGACGTTTCGCGACGGCACAGGTTATACAATGTTCTACATACTTCCGAACAAAACCTCGCATTCCCGGAAACCAATACCGTTGTCCAATTTTATTCAACGTCTTTTCTATACCCACATGGCAGTTATCGTCGTGGTATAAGTGTAACAGTCCAATCCGACTACCCTTAGGTATATAACTCCGCAGCACAATCCGCCCCGTATTTCTAATTACTTGACGACACAAAACTCCGTCGCTTACCTCGTAATATACGCATACGGTGTCTCCATTGTTCACGCGTTCTACTAAGGTCTGAGTCTCCTCGTCATTTTTCTGAGCTACTTTGAGCCACGAACCTTCGCAAATTACTTCAACGCGGTAATCTCGCGCCGGGTTGCGACTCAGATAGTTGAGATGCTCTACGCATTTCCCCTTGCGGTATTCTAGTTCAAAATCGTAGTCCTGTAGATAAACCTACCATCTTGCCACACGGGGCAATAGGTCGCGTTTGCTCTTTGTTGACTTTATCGCGTTTCAATCAGTCACGATTTTAAACTTGATACCCAACAAATATACGCGGAAATGTCTCAAGGCGTTTACTATCGCGAGCGTTCCCAATTCATAGGAATGATACCGCGATTCCTCCGGTGTGGTCCGTCTGCTGAAATACGCCACAACCTTCAGCTGTCCCTCCACACGCTGAAATAGTATCGCGCCGTAGCCTATGCAGCTTGCATCTGTATGCAACTCGGTTTCTCGTTCGTGATCGAAAATTATCAACAAAGGTTGACCACTCAACCTTTCCAACACGTACTTCCGTGCTGCCTCCTCTTCCGACGCCAAAATCCAGGGTTCGCCTACTTTCGTCAGCCGTGTAATACACGCTGTTCGAGAAACAAATTCCGGAACGAACTTGCGGAAGTAACTCGCTAATCCCATAAATTGACGCACCTGTTTCACGTTAGTTGGTACAGGTGCGTCCACTAACGCATGCACCTTAGATTTACCTGGTTTGATACCCTCAGAGGATACCTCTCTACCCAGATATTCGACAGATCGCTGCAGGAACTTACATTTCTTTATATTTAACGAAAATCCCGCCACCGATAGTGCACGCAGCACCCTTTCTAGCTTCTCCAGACCCTCTTCGACCGTCCGGGAAGGAACAAGAACA
This sequence comes from Priocnemis perturbator, assembly GCA_963942575.1. NCBI lineage: Eukaryota > Metazoa > Arthropoda > Insecta > Hymenoptera > Pompilidae > Priocnemis > Priocnemis perturbator. The sequence continues at coordinate 12,588,859 of OZ012643.1, read as the reverse complement.
TCGTCCAAATATACTAGCGCATTTACGTTTATCAGCAAGCCCTGCGCTTTATTAATTGCGAGTTGAAAAACCGCAGGCGCATTCGCCAAACCGAACAGCATACGCAGAAACTCATAGTGCCCGTCGGGTGTTACAAAAGCCGTTTTCTCAACCAATCCTTCCGCGATCGGAATTTGATAGAAACCTGATGCCATGTCTAAGATCGTGAAAAACCTCCCCTTTCCTAAGCGATCAAGCTGGTCCTCTATCAGCGGCAACGGATAGCGGTCTTTTACAGTGTTTCTATTAAGGGCTCGGTAATCTACGCACATACGGTCTAACCCGTCCTTCTTTTGTACAAAAATAATTGGGCTCGCGTATGGCGACGCGCTTTCCCTTACGATCCCGTGTGTTATAAGCTCGCCGATAATACCACGCACCTTTTCCCGCTCAGAGAAAGACAATCTATACGGTTGATACCGTACTATATTATCGTTTTTGGTTACAATAGTCATCTCCGCCGTATTAATGCTTTTAATAAAGTTCGTGTTTGTCAATAAATCGTGGTACTCAGCCCACAGCACCCCCAACGGCTCCTGGGCCTCCGCCATTCCGGATACGATGGCATTGCACTCAGGGGTGACCAGTTGGTGGTACCCCTTAGACCGCCCTCGGATGCGAATCAGCCTGGTGCCCTCCGAAGTGGTCACAAGTTCCCGGTCGTCGTCTGCCACGGCGTCCCTCCCAATTATCGCGTCGTAAAAGACGTCGTCATCCTTCAGCACGTATATGTTCAGGCTGAGGGTAATGTCACCAGCTCGAACCGACACCTTGGTACGTCCCACCGTCTTGACGCATGTGTCGCCGAGGCCTTTGATGGTTGCGACGCAGGGCTCGACCGTGCACCCCGCTTCCCTCGCGACACGAGCTTTCACCAGCGAACAATCGGCACCACTATCCAGAAGGCTATTCACCTTTAATTCGCGAATTAGGATCGGTGTCAGTTTGCACATCCTTCGCTCACAAACGTTAGTCTCCAGACCCCCTCGTTTCGAGTCCCCCCCTGCAGCTCGCTGTTTGATCCAGCAGCGCGCCTCGTCGTGGCCTTTTTTCTTGCAATAATTGCAAGCAGGGGCTCGGGGTTGTCGTTCGTGCTCCACCTTCCTCTTCTTCGGGCAGTCGACCCGTTTGTGCCCTTGTTCGTTACACTGATAGCACCTGACAGTTCCCGTGGATTTCATCGTACCCTCTCCTCCGTCGCGACCGAACGTTTCCTTACGTTTAGGCACCTTGATAAATTGCGATATTCCGGCAATGACTGCCGCTGTTGTCGCAAAACTTCCGCTCAGCATGGCCTGATGCACGTTCCGGTCGGAGATGGTACTTATGACCAGCTCTATGAGCTCACTGATCTCTATACAATGGATGCGAGATCAGGATCTGGGGAATGAAGCCAATATAAACGGTGGAGTCGCAAGCGGTCATCCGCGGTACTACGTATAGTGCCGGGCCTATTATCCTGCAAAGTGGGTACCTTGTAGGGTGCCGCGCTCTGAAAATTGTTCTGCAACATTTTTTTTCTTCGGTGCGCCCCCTGTTTGAAAGAAAAGTCATTGCCCATGGCGTTGACATGTCTATCGCCGACCCTTCATTCCTCTAATGGTAATCTGTATCTTATCCGGTATGTGGCGCCGCCATAGAGAATGAAATTGTATGTTGAGTAAGTATGTATGTAGGAAAGGTCCGACATATATATGCGTATATAGCAAATGTCGTGCCTGCAACCTGCAACCGAAATATGATGTGTGTATATTACAATTACTATTAATGAAATATTATTGTTTCATGATCGTTCAACGTATGTGGGATCATGTTGTACTTGCCAAAATGAAATGATATTTAATAAATCAATAAATAAAATAAAATATAAATTATATGTAGCTACATACATACATATATGTAGCATAATATATATATATATATGTAGAATCCGGTGCGAAAGGTGAGAAGATGGGAAGGGAGAAGGCGAGTGCGTGGGAGGTGAGCGAAGGAAGACGAAAACCAGACAATAAATGGGAAGTATCGAGAACGGACGAGTGTTGAAATATTTTGGAGCAACCAGTTTTCCCCTCTTTGAATGTTCCCGAATGAACGTGAAGTGAGACCGCACTCCAGAGTCGAGAAGGACGGCGGTGCAGGAACCGCGTATAAAATAATTCATGCAATGTGTGTTATATCTAAACCTTTTTATTGTACTTATTATACTAAGCGTAAAAATAGTAATTGATATTTTTATCCGATTGTTCGGATGCGGCACCCCCGCGGCCGCCACCACCTCTGTGGCCCCGTCCGCCAGCGCCTCGTCCTCCTCCTCCCCGAGGCAGCCGGCTCCAACGGCTGCGTCGCTTCATCGCCTGTGTTTGAAAGCAGGGTTAAAGCATTATTTATTAAATTGTAATATAAAAAGGAAACAACAATTTTATACTTACGTTTGTCCGGCTACGTCTATTTCGCCACGCCGTTGGCCTCGTCGTTGAATCCGTTGAAGTTGAGAAAGGCAAAATGACAATAATTATTAAAAATATATAAATTGTAATGTATTTACCTCTGGCCACCGGCGCGGTGAACGTGGCGCCCGCGGCGTATCGGGCGCTGAACGGGCCGCCGAACGGCGCGGCGGGTCTCGTCGTTGAATCTGTTGAAGTTGAGAACGGCAAAATAAAAATAATTATTAAAAATATATAAATTGTAATGTATTTACCTCTGGCCACCGGCGCGGCGAACCGGCCACCGAACGGCGCCCCAAACGGCGCGGCGAACGGCGCGGCGGGCCTCGTCGTTGAATCTATTGAAGTTGAGAAAGGCAAAATGAAAATAACTATTACAAATATATAAATTGTAATGTATTTACCTGAGGCTGCTGCCGATTCTCCTGGTGTCGTCTGCAAGTCCATCGGAAAAATAAAACCATTGTACAGTTATGCAGTGAATAATGAAATAACAATATGGCCTTATACACTTACGTTACGGCCGCCCCCACTAGGGCCCGATGTTGTCTGGGCCCTTTCCTCTGTTTTGGAAAAAGGGAAACGTAAAAATGTTACTCGTACATATAATAGGAATAAAAGCAATCGGAGTAAAAAAAAAATGCAAATATACCGTTCTTAGGCGCGTCGCCCTCTCCCTCTGCAGTACACATTTTTTGGTTCATTTCTACAAGAAAAAGAAACATTTATTTAAAAATGTAATTTAGTTAATACATGCGAATCATCGATTACACGTATAAATCGTCACATCGATAGGAATGACAATAACGAAAAATCTGGATGAAGTGACTCGTGAATTGTCAATCGCAGAATGGAAGAATGTTGCATTACGTGAGTCGTGATCCCCTCGGCAGACAATTGATATAACATTTGGAAGCCTGCAACCCCACGTATCAATCGGAACCGAGCTTACCGAGCATTAAGCCGTGTACAGACCTGAACACGAACGCGAACGACGAACCCGAACGTTCAGACCTCTGAAATCCCGTATAAATTTTGTTCGGAGCCGAATCGCACCGCGCGCGGCAGCAAAAGTATGTATGTGTGACGTTGGTCAGAGCATGGTGACATATAAGCGTGGATGTGTGGAAGTTGGCTGAGGTGTGAAAAATGACAGTGACATATTGCCGAACGAACGTCAGCGATCGCTCCGGGTAGCGATCCAGATCAAAGGAAATACGGATTCGGCGAAGAACAAAAGACAGTTAACTAAACACCTCAGCCAACTTCCACACATCCACGCTTATATGTCACCATGCTCTGACCAACGTCACACATACATACTTTTGCTGCCGCGCGCGGTGCGATTCGGCTCCGAACAAAATTTATACGGGATTTCAGAGGTCTGAACGTTCGGGTTCGTCGTTCGCGTTCGTGTTCAGGTCTGTACACGGCTTTATACAATCGATGCACGTGGCTGCACGTTTTTCGGCTGGATTGACGATCACTAGCGACGAAAAACGATGACTTCTTTTAATCAGGGATTGACAATGATTTGGTCCAATTGTATTCGCGCTTTTCACTGTCGTTTATTTGTTAAAACCGTTCAAGGGGCCTCTCGACTAGGTTCGGCTTTATCGATCAGGAAATTGAACACACAAATCGGCTTTTTGTGCCGATCGGCCGAAACGTAGTCCGGACGCGGCTTGAATGGTTATAAAGAAGTGAATGATACTGAAAAGCGCAAATACAATTATACGAAATTATCGTCAATCCCCATGAATCCAGCCGAAAAACGTGCAGCCGCGTGAATCGATTGTCTAATACTCGCTTCCCAATGATACGCAGGGTTGCAGGCTTCACAATTTTAGATTAACTGACGATGTCTCGCCATTGCCAACGCTAATTAAATACTAATTCAATGCAAAGCGATACGTAATAGTTACTGCAGAAATATTCGTTATTGTTAGTCCGAATGGGTAGCGTGTATAACGATGTGTACTTACCGAAGAGAGATCGTCGAATGAAGCTCTACGCCGGTTACTGCTTCAACCGTGTTGAGGTGGTGGTAAAAATTTGTGGAATGTTCATGGGCGGATGGCAAACAATTTTCAGAAATAACGATACAGTATATTATCTCAGTTTGGTCAAACACCTCGGAATCGTATCGAGACACCTTTGGTAGCGCCGGATGCGGTGGTCGAGCTTCGCGGCTCGTCTTTGTAGTTCGGCACACGAAGAAAAAGCCGCCGAATAAAAAAAGTAATGAAATGCTAGCCGCGGCGAGTGACAATGAAACATTGGAAACTCAGCGCATCGACTGTCACAATAAAGACGATGATTAAACTTATTTATTATAAACTTTTTGTGTATGAGACAGTTTATAACAAATTGATGAGATTGTTCGGATCAAAATGAGACCAAACATGATGTAATTCAGACCATATTTACTAAATAATACTTATTATGTACCTCATATACCTCATATTCGATTTCATTTCATTATCGCTTTTAATGAATTATAACAGCGGATTAGTAGAAAAATACATTACATTTCTTTCGCATGAAATGTAGGCTACACAAAACTTGTGATTTATTCGGGGAAGAAATTTAATATACCGGCGAATATACTGAACAGTGTAAGAAAAATTGCATTACAGAGAATCGAACCCGGACATTACTGCTCGGTCGCCTTGCCGCCTCAGCACGGATGTTTAATGATATCATGTAATGAGTTTTTGATGAATTGGGTCGATGATAATTAATTTATGCAGTGTTGTCAATAAATAAGTCGCATTGGGCAAAATGTTTGGGGGCTTCTAACACAATGTTGGGGTCCATTGCTCGAATTTCGATTTCACACCCGCAGCCGTCCTTTGTAAGACACAAGGCAGTCTTTACGCTACTTTGATCGGGCCGACAAAACCCCTCCTGCCTGAAGAGTGGCGCAGTGAATACCGGCGAAAAGCGGAACGTCTCATTGTCAGTTTCATCTGTCAGTCTGGATTTGTCAATCCAGAAGTCGAGACAACGAATGTGTCCATTGAAACAGTTTTATCGGTTGCAATAGTTGAACGTACGCATACGACAATACCAGGCTGATCGTTACAGTCGCGAAAAGTGCACTGTTGGCGGCAAATCTGCTGCATTGTCGTGTGTAGTATACGGTTGTCGTTGTTTCATTACTTTTTTATATATCAGTTCAGAATGCCTAGGTGTGAGTGTTGCGGGAACCACTACAGACAGCATAAGCACAGCATGACATTTCATAGGTACGTAAAGATGACATAATCTAGCGCACTTTTCATGCACACTTCAAGTACGTTATTGACGGATTCGCTATTCGCCGTTTCGGTAATCGCGGTTATCGGATTTTAGTTGCGGATATTCTGTATAAGCCATGACTGGGCGCATAACCTATTAGGATTTGTATGCCGCGTGGTCGGGCAGATCGGCATGCATCTCCGAGTTAATTACATAGCTGCTCTGCCTTTTTTTATTTATTTGGACGCTTAAAATCAGGGTTAGGGCAGCACCCAAGAGGTGGTGACAAACAAATATTAAAAAGATGCAGAGCAGCTAATTGTAAGTAATTAACTCGGAGATGCATGCCGATCTTGGGCTTTCCTGGCTCCCCTGTAGTACAGGGCCTGTACCCCTTATTCCTTCATCAGTACAGTTTATAAGCGGATGCGTGCATATTCGCATTGCACACTTCGCTTTGAGTTGTACCGATCCCTTCACGTACTGTGATCGAAACTATTTCTCGGCCAGACAAAATTTCAGGCCAAATCGTATCGATTGCACTTGTACCCAAAGTAATTTGTTAGTAACCAATCAGATCACAATTGTTTCATTAATATGAAAACATTATTTCCTAGATTTCCTACAGATGAGGCGTTGCGGAAACAATGGGCGGACAGAGTCGGTGTTGAAGTTCACAAGCTTGGGTTAAACAGCGTCCTGTGCTCCGACCATTTCGACGCATCCTCTTTCGAGCTGTTCGACAGTCGCGTTAAGAAGCGTCTCAAATCGGGAAGTTTGCCTCTAATTAACACGGACGAGTTACCTCAGCATGACACTTCCAACGAAGGGGTTTGTGCAGGTAAGAGAGTGTCACCAAGGTCACTTGAATACATGATAAGAACCGTTAAGGTGACCTGCCGCTGCTGGCGACCTCAACGCACGACCAATCGATAAATATATATACATATACTTTTTTCGCAAAAAATAAAAAGAAAACAATTTGAAGCTAATATATATATGTATATATCATTGAACTATACTCTAACTGGAATGTGAACGGCGTGGCCACGGCCGGCTAGACAGAGAGTGTAAATTTCGGGTCTCTCTTACCTTGTCTATCGTGTGCTACCCTTTCGAAAAACATGACCTAGCAACGAATGTCATAACCCATGCCATGTGAGTGGCCTGTCATAACAAGGTACTACCAGTTCAAAAAGGTTCAGCTGTTAAAACTGGGAGGAACTCTTGTCGAACTGATCGTGCCAACGTAGCAACTGTATGTTGTTGACGCAACGCATATGAAAGAGTGAGATGAAGGGTCCCCAAATTTACCCTCTCTGTTTAGCCGGGCGCTCTGCATGTAAAAACAATAGTCGTTCCCATTCCAGTTAGAGTATAGTTCAATGGTATATATGCATTTCATCGATTGGTCGCGTGTCGCAGTCGCGAACACCGGAAGGCTAACTTCAGTAATGTCAATATGTAACAGACGGAATGAAGGTCCTTTTCATCAATGAAAGAAATGTCATTGTCCTCCAACGAGACAATGAACAGAACGACATTGGACATTCTGTATTGGATATGTGTTTTTTTATGTATGTTGGCGCATTTGTCGCGAACGGGTTGATAGATCATTATGGTTCTTGCACAAAATGCAGGAGCGTATTCTCCCATTGGTCCCATATAAGTTTCGAAATTTTCCAAGAACAACAACAAATATTTTAAACAATTTCTTAAGTTTCGAGGGTAATTGTTAAATGTCCACGTATAACTTTCCACCGTGTTAACCGATGTAGATGATTTTGGGTACGTTTCAAAGTGGCTACACTCGCGGTGGTACCATGTTAATGTGGACAATTTGTAAGAAAGAATACCGAAGTCTTTGTTATATATAAAGTATTGGTACTCTTTGCAACTCATATTTCTTTGTCTTTTCAGTTACCGACGAAGACTGCTTACCGTGCACGAGTACGCCAAAAAGGCGACGTACGGAGGAACTGGGTGGTGAACCTTGTGGGAACTACGAAGCCGTTCTCCACGACCACAGATACGAGGACTCCCCACGAACCCTCAGGAACAAACTGAGGGAGTTTCGAGCCCAAAATGGGCGTAAGGAAAAAAGCGTAAGGAAGGTCACGAGGCGGCTAGATCAACGAGTCAGGCGTTTACGAAGGCAAGTAACTTCTTTAGGCGATGTTGTGGTACAGCTAAGACGCCGCAATCTTTTGCCAGAGTCCGCCTACTATAATCTTTCGCCCCGTGAAACTGCATCCGTAGAATTATTTAGCCGTATGATGAAGTGGAAAAAGAATAATACAAATAAACTCAGTCGAGAAAAATATCCTGCGGCTTTACGCGCATTTGCGTTAACGGTTTATTTCTATTCACCGAGGGCCTATAATTATATTAGAAAAGTGTTTTACTTAGCTCTTCCACATCCGGACGTCCTTAGGACTTGGTACAGCTGCGTTGATGCTGAACCAGGTTTCACAGAGGAATCGTTCGCGTCGTTAAATGAAAAATCGGCCACTTTAAGGGAAAGTGGCGACGCCTTACTTTGTGCCCTTGTCATGGACGAGATGGCCATAAAGAAAGGCTGTCAGAGAGGTCGGGACGGAAAGATCCGCGGCCACGTGGATTTGGGCGTTGGCACAACCGGTGGCGACGATCTTCCGGAGGCAAAGAACGCCTTTGTTTTAATGGTGGTCATGCTGAAGGAACATTGTAAATTACCAATTGGGTATTTTTGATCGATACTTTGAACGCGGACACAAAATCGAATTTGGTCCGAGAAGCATTATTTCGGCTTCAGAAAGCAGGCGTCATTGTCTGTAGTCTAGTTTAGTCTAGTCTAACTTTAGACGGACCGGCGGATCATTTTGCGGTAGTGGAGAAACTGGGTGCAGTAATGCACCTTGATAAAAGAATGGTCAAAAATCATCGAAATGGTAATGACAACGTAGATGCGCTGAATGACATATTTAAAGTTCATTTTGCGCATCCCGTGCCCGGTGAGCCGGACATTCAAGTGGTATTTGATGCATGTCATATGCTGAAGAATATCCGTAATTGTTTGGGGGAGTACCGAGTACTTCTCGACAAGGACGGTAGAAACATCGAGTGGCGCTATATAGAAGCATTAGGACTGTTGCAAGAACGAGAGGGTTTGCGGCTCCGCAACCGGTTGCGCACAGCGCACATAGATTACCGGAAACTGGTAATGAAGGTGCCCTAGCTGCACAAACTCTCAGTTCTAGTGTTGCAGACAGTCTACAGTTTTGCGCGGAAGTTCTGCGCATACCAGATTTTTAAGGTTGCGAGGCAACGGTTAGGTTTGTGCGGTGCATCGACGTCATTTTTTATTTCCTCAATGTCCGGAATCCGTCGGGAAAACATTACAAAAGCCCCTTAAAACGAGACAATGAGGACAATTGGCGTCCAAGATTAATTGCCGAAATTTTGTATCTATCACAAATTAAAGAAGAAAATGGAACGCCCATATTCCGATCAAGACGCTGAGCAGGCTTCATCGGCTTCTTCACAGGCGTTTTGTCCGTCTTTAATATTTATGACGCCTACGTGAAACCGTGCGAATCGAAAATGACGTATTTACTGACGTACAAACTTAGCCAAGACCATTTGGAGCTATTTGTTGGTGTAATCAGCGCCAGAAGTGGGTGGTGTCCAAATCCTACCGCTAGTCAGTTCATTTCTGCGTATAAGCGTTTGCTAGTGAGACACCATGTTTCCAGTAGCATGGGCAATGTAACAGCCATGGACAACACGCAAATTTTACATGTCTCCTCGGCTGAACCAAAACGACGTCGTGCAAAGCTTGACCGATTCGACGTCAGTGTGTACGACGCTATACACAATTCTACAGTAGCGAAAAAATACGGACTCAATGAAGAGGGAACATCAAATTCTAGTTTTGACGGGATGACCGAGTTTTTCCATTTTGCATGGGCACAGTCACCCAACATTTCCGAATTTTCGCAACAAGCTATCGGGTACATTGCCGGTTGGGTGATACTGCACATTAAGAAACGAAGAAAAATTAGTTGCCTCGAATGTTTAACCGCTTGCGAAGAAATGGACGCAAACAGCGTACGGGTCAATAGGCAAAATCCTGTTGCGTTCATAGCAGCAATAACTCGCGGTTATTTAGTCATTCCCAGCAAAAGTGCCGTAAAAATTTGTCTCATCACGGATTCCCTGTTCCGTACTGCGTGCAACTTAAATTCGGAAAAACCGCCAGTTGAATCAAACTTTCCCGCTGTTCTAGCCGCTCGTGCTTTTCATAAATTAGCGGAAGGTGGTGCACTTTTTCCCGATCTTCACGATCACGATGTAGAAATGTTCAGCGCCGAGGAGTTCATTAGTCACAGTAACAGACTTATTAAAACCATTATTACATATTACATAGAATTGCGCTTATATGCAGAAACGAAAAAATATGCTTTGACACTAACAGGCACGAATATGCGTCACTTCTTAACCCGTTCAATAGTTTGGGCACATCGGTAAGTGACTACACATCATCACTTCACAGTTATCAGAAGCAACGGAAACGAAATGTTTCGATGCGATAACTCGATCCAAGCGTTCATTACTCAAAAATGAGATGAATATCTACATGTTGCAGTAAAATTCGATCACACATGCGATCTGTCTGGAGCAATGCATTGCATCTTCGATCCCCCGGTAAAATCCGATCACACATATGATCTGTCTGGAGCAATGCATTGCATCTTCGATCCCCCAGTAAAATCCGATCACACATATGATCTGTCTGGAGCAATGCATTGCATCTTCGATCCCTCAGTAAAATCCGATCACACATGCGATCTGTCTGGGGGAATGCATTGGATCTTCGATCCACCAGTAAAATCCGATCACACATATGATCTGTCTGGAGCAATGCATTGCTTCTTCGATCCCCCAGTAAAATCCGATCACACAGTTGATCTGTCTGGAGCAATGCATTGCATCTTCGATCCCCCAGTAAAATCCTATCATAACTACGATCTGTCTGCAAAAATTTCATTGGCACGATGATTAGTTGGATCCGGTACTTTCAACACGCATGTATGTAAGGTTACAAGAAGATGAATCTGCGTACCACATACTGAGACACACGGTAGTCATGGATATATAGGCCTACAGGGGAAATCACCATGTATAACAAGAAATAACGCATTTAGTAGCAAGACCTCAGGGGTATTGTGGAACGTTGCTACACCGGGGCCAAGTTGGATTTGAAATGCCAATAATTTTATTGCCGAACATTGTTTTATTTTTCCTGTGATGGCTGACTGTAGTCGCCCGTTATTTAGATGACTCGGCGACATATTCGGGATTTTCAGTTTCAATGTTGAAATGTTGGTTTTCACGTAATTTCTTTTTCACGGGAGAGACAGGCCAATCATAAGTAAAAAACGAATGTTTTCTCAATCACTGGGACGATCAGCTCTGTGTAGTATATACATTTAGATAGGAGTTCCCACGCTCGTCCGCGAAATCAAATCAACAATGCATACCCACATGGATCCGTGTAATAAGGGCACTCGGAGCGGAAGGATTAACGATGATAAGCGGGCCCCAAATGTTTCAGCCCGGACGGAACAATGTTACAAACGACAAAATACAATGACAACTACTACATCCCCACAGTAACAATTGCTTCTTTGGCAACATCTGAGTCATACTTCATCAAACGGATTTATTCGTAAGTATGTTGTTATGTCAGTAAGGTTCAAAAATATTGTCGAAACGCGAAACGAAACAATACTAATCCAATTAGCGATTGACGAGGACAAGTGGGGCAAACAGATATTAAAGAACGAAAATTTATCAGACCTGCGAGGATTACAAGTTGTACAATGTAAACAAAATTTGTATTCATGCAAGCTTCAAATGTTTGTAATTATGGCTTCATAAAAGCACTCATGTGTTTTCGGACCTGACACTGTTACATGTAAAAGAATGGTCATTATATTATGTATAACATAATTATTTTCCTGCTTCTACTCTTGTTCAACTTCGTTTCACAAACAAATGTAACATTTTGTTGCTGCTATGATGTATTGTTTTTTTTTAATAACAGTGATCTTGGTATGAAGTTCCAAAGTAGTAAAAGTCTCTTCATTTTTCAGATACATTGGCTGCACCAGACATTATCAAGAATGACCTACGTACCAAATTGTTCTGCAAAAGTCATGTACATGTAGGAATTGAGAGACGGCCCTGCCTCAGACCCATAGGGCCGCACGGCACTGGGAGTGCGTTGAGTTGGGAGAGTGGGGGTAAACGGCGCAGAGAGAGAGAGTCAGTCAGTCGTTGATTGAGCGCTGAGCGAGCAATGTACTTTTTATGCGGATTGTTTGTATTAATAAATAAGTATATACAGTAAGTGGTTCTGGTCCCATACAACCTCATAAAACTCCCACATACATTACGGGACAATTGATGTGAGGTATGAGTACATTTATACTTTCGACTATTGACTGTCAATATAATTGTCATCAGTTCTTCACGTTATTAAAACAAATTTGGATCAACAGATGCAGCACAATAATAGTTTGGGGAAATCCAAAGGACATACAGGACCGTCATTATGAATATGCGAGGGATATCAAAATGTAATACTGAAACGTAGTCCAGATGTCTTCAGGAAAACTAAATGCTAGCCGAATATTAATTATCAAGAGGACCTGCCATCAGACAGCCACAGGATATTTCGACAATCTTTGTAACTGACGTAGGCATCAACAGTTGTCAATCGCGTGCGAGTAAAGGTTGTGCAAGTGACATGAGAAAATTAGTCTCTTTGATTTCCTCATTCAGGTTCAGGGTTGAGTTACGTGATCTTTTTTCCTCGCATTTAGATACAAAAAATACAAAACTCGTAGAGTCAACTCCATGTGTGGAAATAGATGACAGTAAGCGGTTGTGTGGATCAATATATTATCAGTAACACTATAAAAAAAATAAATTATCGTTTATACATTCAGAAACGACTCTTCACACTTTTTCGTTTTTACGTCGCTTGCAGTATCTTTTCTATTTATTTTGAACACATTTATACTTTCATTACATTTTAACCAGTCTAATGCACATTGCATTTGTAACTGTTTGATTGAAATGTTTTGTTATATGCTACTGTTATACTTTCTTCAAAGTATGAGATGTTCAGAGTGCAAATGTACAATGTCAATTCAATATAGTATCAAATAGGCCAAAATCATCTGAAACGTGAATCCCGAAGTCTCTTCAGGAATATCGTGGGATGTCCTCAGGACGTCACAGGGTGCAACCTTAAGATTTCCGCGATATGACTGCGATGATTTTGGGACGTCACATATTATTTCAGTGTACTAGACGTACAGTGTACGTTCATGGAAGATGTCCACTTTATTGTAGGTTTTAACATTTCGAAAATACTTGAAGTAGTCAATTTTATTTCATGAATTTCAATACACAGAAAAATAATTGATATAATTGGTATGATAGTACACTTCCATAGCCTGTAAATATTCTAACTCATTCTATACGTACTGAGGATGATTCTGAAATTATTTTGTGCTATCTGGATTGGGTCTTGCTCGTGAGATTAACATTAATTTTTGTCTTCATTTTTCAGATTCATTGGCTCTACATTACACATTATGAAGAATGACCTGACTACCAAATTGTTCTGGCCCCGTTGCTGCCGATTGGGAGTAACGTGCACTGCAATCAGTGTGGCCAGATTTTGTCCCTCTGGTACCATACGGGCAAGTGTGCGTGCTTGTCTGTGAAGAGCCGCGTGAAGAGAAGGACGGAACTATGCTGCGTCTTCCTTCCACCAACCGTCACACGACGTTGACTGCAATAGTCATGTATATTACGAGACAATTGATGTGAGGTATGGATACATTTATACTTTCGACTATTGGGTGTTAACATGAATTTGATCTGTTCTTCACGTTATTGAAACAATTTTGGATCAACAGATGCAGTACCAGTGCCGTAACTTGGCAGGTGTAACAGGTGCACTCGCGCAGGGCCCGCTTGGAAGGGGGTCCAAAATGCTGTTTACAGGAAATGATATTTACAAATTTTTAACTTTTCCACCTTCCTACTGCGCGGTTTGACGATTAAATTTTGCCTTACTCAGACTCTAGATCAGAATCTAAATAATAGTTAGATTTACGTCACTCTTCGTCTATTTTTAACCCTTCCTGTGTCTATTGCTTCGTGCGAGAGAAGTTTTAGCAAATTAAAATTAATAAAAAATTATTTAAGATCAACTATCGGACAAGAACGGTTATCCAATCTATCTATTATTTCTATAGAATTTGACATTGTTAAAAACATAAATTATGATGATGTGATTAATGAATTTGCCGAAATGAAAGCCAGAAAAGTGTTAATCAAATAAATCTTATTAAATCTATTGTAATGTATTTGTTTTATTATTTTCCTAAATGTAATTAATTAAGGGGCCTAAATGCAAATTCTTGCACAGGGCACAGGAATGGCTAGTTACGACACTGTGCAGCACAATGATAGTTTGAGGAAGTTCAAAGGACATACAGAACCGTCATTATGGATATGCGAGGGATATCAAAATGTTATACAGAGGCGTAGTCGAGATGTCTTCAGGAAAACCAAATGCTATCCGAAAACTAATTATGAAGAGGACCTGCCATCAAACAGCCACTGGATGTTTCGACAATCTTTGTAACATACGAAGGCATCAATAGTTTTAGAGAAGAAAATTAGTCTTCAAGTTTCAAAGAAATGTCAAGAAAATTAGTCTTTTCGATTCCCTCATTCAGGTTCAGGATTCAGTTGGGTGATCTCTGTTCCTCACATTTAGATACGAAAAATACAAAACTGAAAGCATATCAATAGAGTCAACTCCATGTGAGGAAGTACAAGACACTAAACGTTTGGGTGGTTGAATATATTATCACTAACACTGTAAAAAAAAATAAGTTATCGTTTATACGTTCAGAAACGACTCTTCACACTTCTTCGTTTTTACGTAGCTTGCAGTATCGTTTCTATTTTTTTACAACAAATTTATAGTTTCATTACATTTTAATCAGTCTAATGAACATTGCATTTGTAACTGTTTGATTGAAATGTTTCCTTTTATGCTATTCTTTTATATGTATACCATTGTTTATAAATGTGAATAAATGCCATTGTTTGTAAACCAAAATGTACTTCACATATCTCACTGATATTTGATGTATATTTAGGTGAATTATAATAGGATTAATAAATTTATTACAGTGTTATTATGACTTTACTTTAATGTAACCCTTCAAATATAATAAAGAGTACCTTATTACATATACTATTACTTATATATATATACACACTATTTTATGTTACATTATTACTTCAATTTCATACAAATAATTAATTTTAAACGTACGTTATTGTGTATAATCTGCACGTCGAGAGTCCAATGATTTGGAAACCAACATATATATAATCCTAGTAACTTTTTTAGTTCCGCGGATGACCGCTTGCGACTCCACCATTCAATTGGCTACGCATAGCCAGCACGGGATCTCGCATCCATTGTATATAGATCAGTGTATGAGCTCCTCTGTCTCGAATCTCAGCCGCGTTTGCTCTAGATCAGGGGTCGGCAAACTTTTTTTAGAATGGGCCAGATCGTAATGTTTTTAGGCTCAGCGGGCCAAGTAGCAAACTCGAAGATATTTACAATGGTAATTCTTCTCATTCATAGAGCAACAAAAAAAGACAGGTTAAACATTTTTTTTATTAGGAAGTTATATTTTTACATAATATTTAATCACATGGTAACAATTACAAAAAAAAGACGAATAAATATTTCCATTAATTAACCCATTTGCATCATCGGTCTGTTTACGCTGCCACGTTCAAACACGCTCCTCAATTGTACAGCCAAATGGATTTTGAAATATAGAAATGTCTCTTGCACTTGCATCAAGATCCGAAAAACGCTGTTGTAACTGTACTTTAAGTACAGAAAATATATCCGCCGCAAATTTTTTTGGGAATGGGGATTTCTCTAATGTTCGAAGTTTTTGACAGCATGGAAAATGATCAAACTTAGCTACTGTAATTTGTGTTTCAAACAATGCAAATTTTTGGCGATATGATTTTACGATAGAATATGTTTCACATATGAGCTCTGTTTTTCCCTGTAATTTCAAGTTAAATTCGTTAAGATATCCCACAATGTCTGTAGCAAATGCTAATTTCCATAGCCATTCACTGTTGGATAATAGTGGCAGTGGACAGTTTTTCTCATTTAGAAAAATTTCTATTTCTGCTCTGAGTTCAAAGAATCTCAATAAAACTTTTCCATTGCTGAGCCATCGAACTGCCGTATGGTAGGGTAAGTCAGGATATTCGGCTTCAATCTCGAATAAAAAATCACGAAACTGACGATGGTTAAGTCCACGAGAACGAATAAAGTTAACCGCTGACACAACTGGTTCAATAACACATGCCAGATTGAGGTGTTTCCCACAAAGAGCCTGCTGTGAATAATGCAGTGAATTACCAAAGGTTTTGAACATTTAGCTTCTTCACAAGCCTTATAAATTTGTCCAACTAATCCTTTCCCCGTTCCACACATATTTTTACCACCATCAGTTGTGACACATTTTAATTGATTCCATTGCAAATTATACTGTGTTAGCGTTTTCTCGACTTCCTTGAAGATAACTTCGCCTGTGGTTGTTCCATGCAGACTATTCATAGAAGCTAATTCTTCAGTAATCTCAAAATCACTATTGACCCCTCGAATAAACAGCAGCAATTGGGCAGTATCAGTAATGTCTGTCGACTCATCAAGAGCCAACGAAAACCATTTAAAATTTTTTGCCTTGTCTATTAATTGACTCTTGATGTGGCTCCCGATGTCCTCAACTCTTCTACCAATTGTTCTCGCCGAAAGACTGACAGATCGAAACAATCCATTTTTTCTGGGCACATTTCTTCGGCTGCCACAAGCAAACATGATTTAACCCTCGGACTCCCGACTAAAAATGAGACACGCACTCCCGCGATGGGCTAAATTTGCCCGGCCTGTACATAGGCAACCCAACATGCAGCCGGTAATGCCACTCTTGACAAAACTACTTTTTACTCGACGTTACCATTGAAGCGAAAAGTGATGACTGAAAGGGCATGAAAATAAATGTATAAAGCAATGGTTACATTTATATTATTTATTGCCTGAAAATCTTATTTTCTGGGTACATACATATTTACATTCTTCGTGGTGTTTTGAATTTGTTTATAAATTGTTTACAAAATGTTTCGAACAAATTTTAAATTTTCGCCCACGCACATTTCCATGGCGTTGCAAAGTATTTTACACATTGTCAACAATTTGTTTATAAATTGTTTATAACATTTTTTGAACAAAATTGAAATTTTCGTCTATGAACATTCCTACGACGTTGCAACGTATTTTACACATTATTAACGATTTGTGTCAAAAAATCTTATAAACAATTTATAAACAAATCGTTAATAATGTGTAAAATACTTTGCAACGTCGTAGGAATGTTCATAGGCGAAAATTTCAATTTTGTTCAAAAAATGTTATAAACAATTTATAAACAAATTGTTGACAATGTGTAAAATACTTTGCAACGTCATGGAAATGTTCGTGGGCGAAAATTTAAAATTTGTTCGAAACATTTTGTAAACAATTTATAAACAAATTCAAAACACCACGAAGAATGTAAATATGTATGTAGCCAGAAAATAAGCAAAAATTTTTATTTTGTTCAATATGTTGTAAACTATTTATAAACAAATTGTCAACGTCTAACATACATTCTAATATCGCTAAAATGCACGTAGGCAAACATTTTAACTTTACTCAAAAAATGGGTTGACAATCTTCAGGCTTCGGGTTCAATTGACCCATCTTGATTACCGTGTCGCATTTCTGATATCGGCTATGCAAGATTTTACAGAAATAATATAAGCAAAAAATTCATCATTTCATATACGTCGAGAAGTGTACCAGTGGTGACACCGAGTCGATAACCGTCGCTTTACAGTTTCGGAACTGTGTCGTCACATTGACTCCTGTGGCGTGCAACATTATAGAATGCTGTGTATGAAGGGTTGCCGCTCTTTAGGCGCCGAAAAAGTGACCCATCGTGGGAGTCCGAGGGTTAATGGATTCACCATCTGTAAATGGTTTCCCTTTCGTGGCTAATAAATGAGCTATTCGTAAGCTGACTTTAGTAACTGATTCATTAGTATTTTTTATTTTTTCGAATAAACTGCGTTGTGATGAAGCATTCCGTTTCAAACTTTCCAATTTGATCAATCGTTCATTTTCTGTGAGATTTGAATACTGTGCCGCGTGCTTAGTTTGATAATGACGACGTATATTGTACTCTTTCCACACAGCTATTGTGTCATGGCATAATAAACATGATACTTTGTCATTTATTTCTATGACAAAATAATTCACACTCCATTCAGCTTTAAAAGTACGACATTCGAAGTCCACTTTTCTCTTCATATATGGTTTTATGTAGGCCTTACTTTCAAAATGGACTCAGACTGACGGATACGGAAGGGACAGACGGACAGACTGAACAGATAGACACACAGATTGAACCGACAGACAGATTTCGGATTTACTGAACTTTACTGACGAATACAATTTGTTGACCGACTCTTATCACGTTTCTTTGCCAGACTGACGAGATCACGCTATGCGTCGCCTCACGTGTCGCAGCGTGACAAAAGACAGTCGATGCTTCCCCGCCCCGCAACAATGACGCATGCACGCAAACTTAATTGGCGAGAAAAGGGCGCCTATACTTGAGAGTGTCATGGAAACAGTGGGGAATAAATAAAATAAAATGAAAATAACAAAACACCACAGCGCGCCGGGACTGGCAATACCTGACTGCGCACTATCCCGGCAATGCACGATAGTTGAAGACAACAATCAATTTTTATTTTTGTATTTTAAAAAGCAATGTTAACCCGCGGGCCGGATTAAAAACAGGTGCCGGGCCGGATTTGGCCCGCGGGCCGTAGTTTGCCGACCACTGCTCTAGATAATTGAGCTTCATACGCGCATACTCTGCATACGTGGTTGCGGCGTCGCTTGTCTACCACAAAGCCCGCATTAAGCGTTCGTGCCATTTCTTTTGCGACACGAAAATTGAGCACATATCTTCCCGGAATTTTTCCCATGTGTGTGGCCTTCCCTTCCACTCCTGGTACCACGTTCTTTCCGGCCCTGTAAGCGCGTGGGTGGCTGCACTCAATCGCTCTTCCGGCGTAGCTCTTCGGGTGATCTGTTCCACCACATCGCACCATCCGGCTGCGTCGTCGCCAAGTTTCCCTGTAAACGGGCCCAGGTACCGAGCCCTTCGCCGCTTTCCCTTTTTGACCACCCATATCGTACCGAGGGATACTTTACGACGTCCGGGTAACCAGAAACTGACAGATAGCGAAGTACTTGCAGCTGAGGCGACATCTGAGTGTACACAGATGTCCAGATAGCCTAAATTCTTAGAGACTCCCTTACCAAGAAGAGAGACTTCGTGGAGGACGTTTTCGCCCTGCTCTGGGCTACCGACGCAACCCCCTCTTCTCACAAACCGTAGATATAAGAAGCATGTTCTACGCTGCGAGCTTAGTCTTAGTCTACATTTTAACACCGAATCTCTGCCAGTAATTATATTCATTCTTAATAAAGTATTCATTATTATATTTTATTTTATGTCGTCTCATTGATTCGCGCTATCACGACATCCCTCCGTTGAACTCGGGTAACGAATCCAATAGCGCGCTCTGCGCTAGGCGGATTTGGCTTGCAAGCACAGGTACGAGGCCAGTGGTCACCTGCGCAACGACCTGACGAATGATTTCGTCCAGGGATGGGGTGGCGTTGTCAGAACCGCCTGCGTTCTCCATCGTTATAAGTTTTTTTTTTCTCTCACTACCGTTCATTCCCGTACCCACTCTGTTCGTCCGCACACACACAACGCACTGTATTCAAGCAAAAAACCGTTCGCTTTCCGGATGAGCCTCGCAAGATAGACACGCAAAGTTCTCCAAATCCCATTTCTGATGTTAGAAATATGCTGGAAATTTTAAGAATGTATGCACGACTCAATGGTTCTGGGGGAAGTGCCGTGTCCCTTGTCACAGTCCTCTTTCCAGAGAGTTCAAAGCCTCTCCCCACTCCGTGGCCAGATCCTTTATTCGAATGCTTATCACTTTGCACGTGCAACGAAGCATCGATGACGTCGGGTCATCGATCTCGTGCACGTGCCTTCTCAAAGAATTAGGCATCTCCTCGGCGGCTAGCAACAAGGCCTCGGGTCCTTTGCTGCCGCCTCGGATTCCATACGTGCGCGATACTGTATACATTACCGCGATCCCAAGAATCTGCGACGATTGCCACCCGACTATCTAAATATTATCGATCGATAATATTGTCTCGGCTATCGCCCAACTCAAGCCTTTGTAAACTAGCCGACACCGCCGGGAGTGAGCACCCAAAACGTGCCCCCTCCCCCTTTCTACCGCGGTGACGCTAACATACCTGTACCTATTATTCCTTAAACTTTAACTAAACTGTATGTATTTGTATAATTTACAAACATATGTAATTATGCGGTTAAATTTTTGAACATTTTATAACACTATATAAATATTTAAAAGAGGATGTTTGGATGTAAATACAAAATATTTTATATTTTCTATATTATTTTATTTGCCACTGTTTTAAAGATAATGAATTTAGGAAAAGCAATTGCTGCAAATGTTCAGGTGAGAGCCTGCTTCGGTTTTCAGTCAAAATGTTCCCAGCCTTGGAAAATAACCTCTCGGACGGCACCGACGTTGCAATGATTGAGATATATTTTTTTGCGACGATGCTTAATTTGGGGTAAATTGTCCTATATTGTTTCAACCAATAAGAAATTGGATTTTACTCTCTCTCAATCATTGGCTGATCCAAATAGTGTTTCAAATCCGTAGTGTCCAATATTGCGTCAATCAAACGGCGGGCTGCATCCACATCCACGCGTCACCTCAGAGCAAATCACATATGTGCTTCTCAGGCGCGCGGCCGCACGCTCGCTGCCGATCATTGCACCAATCAGCGGTCTCGGGCCGCGAACTAGTGTCCAACAGCGCGGCCACTCAGAATCACGAACAAGATCACGTGGTGACACGTCACATCCGTCCGCATCGCCACGCAGCGGGCATGTCGCTTCGGTGGCCATTCTGTTCAAAGTGTTGACCGCAAGCACATGTGTGCGCGGAATTCACCGTTCATATTCGTATTTTCATCCACCAGACCAACGAGCAGATCGTGCCCACGCACGGCAGGCACACCACCAGATCAGATCATTAATCAGCTGGCGTTTTCGCAATTGCGATACTCCTAAAATAGAGCAGATCATTCGAGTACCACGTGGCGGTAGATCACCGGCAACCACGGCACTCCTTCATCAAGATCAGCTCATTTATTCAGCAGAAGCATAGCCCAGATCACCCAGGTACTCATTACAATTCGTCAATTCATTCAGAATCTGAATGAATTTCAGATTCAAGTTGAGAGTTCAATGTGTGCGATCTAACCTCACTATCTCTGAGCATTTTACATTAGTTGCAGCTCATTCAGATATATCCAGTTGCACACAATCATAACTCCCGTTCTTATCGTGCTTCAATAAATCATCGCACTCACCCAGTGCACGTATTTCCCCACGACTGTCACCAGATACAACATCTTATACCGGCATAGTTACATTCATATTAGATTCTTTATTCAACACGTAGGCATCTCGTTTTGTCTATGTTCTCCTGCAGCCATAATTTTTACTTTAACTAAATTATCATGAAATGACCATAAATCGTCATCCACCGTCTCCATAAAATTATCACATTCAATAACCTCGTTGATAGAAGTATTATTGTGTTACGAGCCACGGCCTGATGTGTTGAGGATTTGTGCTATTGTCAGTGCCGATGGGAAATGATGTAAGTGAGAGGAGTGAGCAGCTAAATACAGGCCTCGTCCGATTTTTCACGGCTGCACCCTGCACGTCGCTACCCTTCGTGATGCCTCTCTAACGGTTCTCCGTACTCCCTCGCGAAAATACGTGTCGCCGCACAGTGGGGTATTTGCTCCGATTAGCTGGAAAAAAGTCGTTTTGTCAATTTTGTCCTAGCGTCAAAATTCTTGTTGGAGGGGGTGGCTGAATAGTTGGGGAATGTTGGCTGATAATTACATATAGAGCTTTTTTCGGCTTACAGCCGTACGGTAAGTCGAAAGTTGGCGCTTGCCATTGCAGACGTACCGCTTACTAGCACTCTATCGAACGCGACAAGATTATTAGCGCTGTGTGAAGTATTTAAGAAAGATTTTTATTGTGTCTGGTTATGGGATCTTATTAGCAAGGAATATACTTCAATCTCCAACATTCGTTGACACGATATTTATGAATTTAAAGTATTTATAGACCCTGTGAAAATAGTGTATAATTCAGAAGAATTTCTTATGAATAAAACTTTTCAATAGTGATTTTGTTATAGTTCTATATCGGGGTACAAGTTGTGTCTAGTGTCATTTTTTAGAGAAAGGCTTGAAGTTTTTAATAGAACATAAATTGGCTGCGTCTTTTTGCGGTTACAATATTTCTAAGCATTTTTAGTACATATAGTGAATTTTAAGTTTTGTAACTTGTGTCACTAATACGTTCTGCACGGGGCATAAAACCGAATGTTTACGTAACTGCTGCGTGCCCAGCGGTCTTTTGTGAAATTTTGATGTAAATGTTAAGCAAAGATGATTTTATGCGGCTTATTTCTATTGAATTATTTTCCAGTTCTGAGAAATACTCCGCACCGTGAAGTCTCGCGTACGAAAGTATTGCGGTATCGTGATAAGAATTCGATGTTCCATTTCTACTTTCAAATGATACATATACAGTCAGATTAAACTTTCAAATGAGTATCATTAACAAAAAGTTATTTAAATATTTACATTTAATATTGTTTTTTTTTTCACAAAATTAGTGTAATATACTTATTATATCGTAATATGGCAGTTTGCATCAATTTTATTTGGAAAAAACAAAGAAATAGTTTTTTCCTGCTATTCGGAGCAAATACCCCACTGTGCGCCGATCGAAAGAAGGAGTGAGGGGGTATAGGAAAATCACCACAAGCGTAGTCCGATTTTTCCCGGCTGCACCTATCGGTAGATTTGGTTTTTGAGTCACTGACCCAGGCCTTAACGTGTGTTTCACCGCGGCACCCTAGGCAAGTAGACTCGAAAGGATAGCTGACAAGGGCCTCGTCCGATTTTTCACGGCTGCACCCCTTGCGAACTTTGAGGTTATAGGATATTATGATTTCTTTTTGGCTCGTTGTTCCCTTGAGCGGTAAAGGGAAACCTTGTTCGTAGGTGTTACGAGCCAAGGCGTGTGGCGAGTGTTTTTAGGCACAAGCCTGATATGGTTGCGTGATAGGTTATCGGTATGGTAGGGATTCCTTTACTCAGGGCGGCCACGACGTGATTGCGTCGGGAAGGCTGAGCAAAGAATTAGGAGTTTCCTATGACAGTGGCGGCCACGACGTGAATGCGTCGGGAAGGGCTGTTTTCGACGGAAGTTCAAGAGCAGAGGCGGCCACGACGTGAATGCGTCGGGAAGGTCTGTCTTGTAGGAAAAGGTGGTTAAGAACAGCGGCGGCCACGACGTGAATGCGTCGGGAAGGACTGTCTTAGGAGGATACAGTGTTTAGAGCAGAGGCGGCCACGACGTGAATGCGTCGGGAAGGTCTGCGTCAGAAACACCGGATTGGATTAGGGAAATATGACTCGTAATTGATTCTCCTCGAGCGGTTGTGGAGAATCTGTGGGTTCTCTGATCTATCACGAATTTAAGATTAATGGTGAATGGTAAAGAATTCAATAAGGAGTAGCACAATTACTACAATTAACTTTGGTATATTGTAAGAATGTAAAAATATATACAATGAAAGAATGTTAATGATTGAATTGAAATTGAAATTAGAACTACTTACAAACTGCTAGCTGACAATGCTAGGCGAATAGTTGCTTATACTAGATTTGCTCTGAAGGGAACTAGTATCCGTTCTGGCAGTGAGTTTTAGGCAAGGTCTCTACTTTATTTTGCAAGGAGTTAGGCTCGCTTGCAACAGAGTACTCAATAGAGTTGACTCTAGAATTTTGCTCAAAGGGGAACTTGAGCCCGATCTTGCTGACAGTACTTAAGAGATGAACGTGAAACCCGAGCGGTCAATAGACTACGGCTCGACATTACAGAGTTGACTCCCGTGGTAAGAGTGCAGTTGAGCTCGCTGCAGCTCGCCTTTTTATACTCGAAATCTTGAGAAAAATGCGTGTGTCCGAGAGAGATGAAGATAGGTGAAGTTAGTGGGAGAACTGCTCCCACTGCCAGAACGTACTATCTTACTATCTAAACAAGGGCGGTAGGGACTCCAAGAGGAGGCTACGTTGAAACCGTGGGAACGGAGAAAAACGGAGAGTCCGTATGTGACAGTCCATATTATAAATGTTGTGCAGACTTATATCTTCTTCCTGAATCATTCGTTGAAATTTTTGCACGAATGTATCCGCACGCTCCTTGTCTGCACTGCATTTTTCCCCGTACATGTTCACAAGACGAATGCTGATGGGGTTGAAGCGTCGTAAGCTGACGGCTGGGATCGCCAGTACGTTCCGTGGACGCGTTATTTACGAATTAGGTTTCGTTCCTAAGTAATTACGTCTGATAACTCCGTATATTTTCAACAATAATATTTATTGTAAAAATAGTATGAACAAGCTGGTGTGTTACTATGAGTATAAGTAGAGATCTGTGACAATTTGCGACAAGTAACGACAAGTAACGACAGTTTCCGTTCGGTGCGAACGGTCCGAGATGTATTGTAAGACTGATAAAACGAAACGAGAGTGTATCTCTCTGGCGGAACGACAAAGTATAACTATCCTAAAATGCATGCGTTCCTTAATATATAGGCGAAAGGTTAAGTGGGAAAAGCGAAAAAGGGAAAGGGCAAGAATGGGTGAGAGTGCGTCTTGAAGAAGGTCGATATACAGATGGCGACAGTATGTAGAAAGTTTGGACAAAAGGTTAGAGTGAAAGTAAGAAAAGCGACCGGAAACAAAGCCGGCAACGGTTGGGTGTGCACGTAGTCAATTTCGAGAATAACCAGACGTAAAGTGCGTAAAAGGACTCTCGCAACGATGAAAGAATGACAGACTAAGACAACGTTTGTAACCGTGACACGTTACCTCTCCCTCGGATGCAACGGAAGGCTACTCTGAAGGAGTATACGATCCCTGAGGTTGTATCCGAGGTTAAACAAAAATCGATATTAAATAGTTGTCACATACTATTATACTGGGCATGCATGATTATGCCCGTGGATTCGAACCACTAGGCGACGAGAGGTTGTGTAGTAAGTGGGTCAGTATGGTATTTGGTAAAATGTGTATATATTCTGTGTAAGAGATGTATGCCGTGGTACAGAAGATGCACAAACGCGAATGTATGCGCGATGCAATACGTGCGACAAACCGTACGTATTGCTATTCGGCGGTGTATATGTTATCTCTACACAGAGATGCGCGCGAGGTAAGCGTACGCGCTATATAGATATATGTCCGGGATATTTACAAACAGATATTGCACACACAGGCGCTCACGTGTATTGCCGGGAACTACGGACATGTAAAAATGCGACTATATGTAAAAATGCGACGGTGTTGGACGCGTGTGTTCCGAATTAGGAAAGCCTAGGCGTGAGGTATAAATATCGGAGTGGCAGAGGGCTGCACCGATGAGTCGCTATAACGCGACGTCAATCAAGATATTCCCTCTGAGGTGACCTATTATCTTTACGAGTCTATGCAAGTGTACATTCGTATTGTACCTGTGAACACTTCGGTTACAACAACGACCAGTCGGCGGGGGATACAACCAAGTACCAGCCGTGCAACCAGACAGTTTTACCTTGATATCACCGGTATTGCTCGCTGATAGGTGGACAAGTTATCGATTCGAGATCTCGCATGAGTAATGAGCGTGAAGTGAGGTGAAGTTAGTCGGCAATATAGATTTCTCTGACAACACGTTCTTTACTCGTGAATCCCTCAGTATCCACTCAGACTTTCCTGAGACGTTCTACGGGTTTCAAAGACCGTGATGCAATTTTCTAATCCGCGTGCTATGAGTATACTGTACGTATCTCGACTTTACAATAATCGCAGGCTACGGAATTTTATGGTGGATCTCGTTCTTGCGTATCGAGGTTGACTAGGCATCTAACTCAAGATAAGACGCTGATCGTTGCACTCACGGGGTTTCTATATCCACGGTAAGGTAATAACGCCAGCGAGAGGGGATGTCCCTGTATTGATATAATCGCTGAGGCGAGCGCGAAAATATCTCCCTCTACAGGGCGCTCGATCTATTGCTAGTGGTATACGCGCTTACACAGTCATGTGTGCGCGGATGTGACCGCTTAGAAATACTTTTACAACCTCAGGAACGAAAGAATCCATAACGAGTTCTTGTCTTCGTTCGAACATTTGCGCCAGCCTCCACGGACCCTCAAAAATGGGACCCGACAGTAGCCCCGTGGTCATGGAGAGCCACAGGGGGTGCCGGGTCGGCGCATCATGTCGAGTATAGTCCGCTAAGTGCGGCCAACTGGGTCTCTCCAGCCTCCGCACCCCGCTTCCTTGCCCATCGAAACCCACTCGTGCGAACACATATGGTCGTTTCAAGCCGATTGACTGGACAAAGGGCTCTTTTCTCGTTCAGCCACCCTTCTAGGTGTGAAGCGTGGGCCAAAGACATGTGTTGGAGACGTCAACCCCGCAGGGTTGGGCCTCCTCAACGTCCAGGATCCAAGCCGGAGATTTTTCCCCAGACATTGTAAGGCTCTTGTGCAAGCAGCACATCGATATTCCTGCGCTCCATCGTTAGTCTGACTTCGTCAGCAACCACTCTGGAACACTGCATATTAAGCTGCAGCATTCTCAAGGGTTTCGAAAGTTTAGAACGATTATTATCCATAATTCGTTCGACTAACGAGATTCTCGAGTGCCATCAAATATGATGGGCACTTTTTATCCCTTGAAGGATGTTTGTATGACTTGCCAAGCGCCTTACAAGAAGGGCAAGCCGCAGGCTTGTCCCTAGCTGTGCACTTGGCATAGGTATGCCCCCGTTGGGCGCAGTGACCACATACATCCTCTTTTGTTCGGCAGTGCTTGGCCACATGCCCGAAGGCCTGGCACTTAAAGCACCGCGTCACGGATAGGTAGTCCTGCACTTGGCAGGACGACCACCCAAGGAATACTCGGGCTCCCGAAAGGAGCCTCTTTCTAATCACTGGGTCTACCTCGACGACCCAGTGTTTTGTCTCAGGCTTTTTCCCCATCCTAAAACGGGGAATAACAGCCTTTTCGCACTCCTCCTTTGGCAAATCATCAAGATTTTGCCTCCGGAGGGCTGACAGGAGCTCCTTCTGGGTCATGGAAGAAGGCACATCGTAAATAATTACGAGTGGTCTCCTCCTGGCCGGGAGCTCCACCTTCAGGTGTGCATCTATAAGTTTCGAATTCTCCAGGAAGACCTTAAGGTCCTCCTGGGTTTTAGTCTCCACGGAAATACCATTTCCATGGATACGCTTTACAGCTTTCACGGCGATCCTATTGTTGGTCGGATTGACCAAGGTCAGGACCGCCTTCTTGGTGGCCTCGCTATTAGCGTACTCATCTTTCCCTTTGGCCGAGGGAAAGATTTTCACCACATGCACCTGTGGTTTAGGTTGTGGCGCAGCGCCTACGCCTCCCTTCGTCCTTTTCGCCATGTCGGCGTAGGACAAGGGCTTTTTCTCACCCTGAGCCACCTTACGGATGGACTCAGAGATCGCGCTTTTTACCGCATTTTGGGCTTTCGCTGCCTCTTGCGAGGCAGCTCTAGCCTTTCCTTCGGAAACCCGATTCTTCAGATCGAGATCCCTTGCTACCTGAGCAAGGGCCTCGACCTGTGCCATTATGAGGCCAGATACCTCCTTGCTCACCCTATTGGATGAGCCAAGGCAAATGGCCCGAATGGCGCGGACTTTCTCCGTGATCTCCGCCTGAGTGGACGGAAGCGGGTTGCCAGGCCGCGGCTTCTTTGCCCTTTTCTTTTTGCTGGGTTTGGGCTTCCCAGGATCCTCGCATTTCTCCAACACTACCCTCAAAGTTTTCGCCTCCGTGGCCTGAGAGGCCTCCGGGGCTACTGGCTTTGCGGACTTCGGTGCAGAAGTCCGCGTCGGGCGTGCCTTCAGGACGGGTCTTTTCCCCACTGGGGTCCAGCCCTCGTCCTTCTCCTCCAAAGCAGCTTCGCTGCATTTTCTCTTTGTAGCGGTTACGGCCCGCTCGCAGTCCATGGACGCGGCGGACTCGTAACCATCTACTACTTTGGCTTCTTGGGCCGGTGGATCGGGGTGCACCCCAATCACTTCCGTCCCCTCGCCGTTCTCACGTGCACAAGGCACCACCACATCGACCTCGTCGACCGCAACATCACCAGAATTATCCATGTCATGTTTTTGCCTTCGTCCAAACTTTTGCGCCAGCCTCCACGGACGCTCAAATCGGGACCCGACAGTAGCCCTGTGGTCGCGGCCGCCACAGGGGGTGCCGGGTCGGCGCATCAAGATGGATATAGTCCGCTGAGTGCGGCCGACTGGGCGTCCCCAGCCTCCGCACCCCGCTTCCTCGCCCAACAGAACCCACTCGTGCAAGCACGTATGGTCGTTCCAAGCCGATTGACTGGACAAATGGCTCTTTTCTCGTCCAGCCACCCTTCTAGGTGAAGCACGGGCCAAAGACGTGTGTTGGAGACGTCAACCCCGCAGGGTTGGGCCTCCTCAACGTCCAGGATCCCCTTTTCCACCGACACGGGACGCTCTGCACGGCAAACACAGAGGAGGTTTGATCACCCAGAAGCTCACTGGGGTTGCTTTCGATCCTACTTGGTTCTCCCCCTACATAAATGCAGGGGGTCCGGGCGCACCACGAGGAGGTGGGATGCGAAAGTCTTTAGGGCCGATGTATACCGATATCAAAGTGCTTTACAACCCGTGCATAGATAGGCTGGAACGTCGTGTAAAAACACAGTCATCCTGCATCCCCAATTGGATGTGTTACGTCCGGGCGAGGCTTATCACGACTTTGTGTTTGTCAAGACGGTCGATGAGTATCCGCGAGCGGCCTGCCGTGCGACCGGTCGTAACGCTTGAATATTTTGTTAATTTAATTACAATAAATCAACGGCAATCTAACTGAAGATCATTATTGC
Source organism: Priocnemis perturbator (assembly GCA_963942575.1). NCBI lineage: Eukaryota > Metazoa > Arthropoda > Insecta > Hymenoptera > Pompilidae > Priocnemis > Priocnemis perturbator. Next base: position 12,559,740 of record OZ012643.1, on the reverse strand, counting down.
GGAATTCTAATCCCTTCCTGGAAGAGGAGGGATTTTCTAGTTTATTCGGTACAAGCTAAACGGAGAAGTTAAGTTGAAATCTAATATCGCGTTTAGTTGTATGCAGGACTAATAGGATTCGTGTGTCCTCTCAAGACCCGTACAGGTCCCCAATTGTTCTCGCGAGGTTATGTTTTCGGCCGGTGTACAATGCTATGGTATATGAGGTGTGACGTCACAACACAGATGAAATCAAGTAAAGAATAGTATAAGGGGTAACAAAAATAGATATATTCAATCTAAAAATAATTATATAAAGAAAAGTAGAATTCAAATAGATAATAGAGAAGATAGAGTAAACATGTCATGAGTTCGATAAACAATGAAAGGATTACTGCAGGAAATACCATTCGCAGTATCGAGAATTGTTGGATATCGGTGCGCGACAATTATGCGCCTTGATACGAGCGGTCTAACAATATTACGGATGCGCTCTCGGTAGTTCGCGGTTACGCACTTACATTCGACAAGTTAACAAGAGGAACGTGCACGGTCGTTATACCGTGCCCGCGGGATCTCTCCATGATTTTAACTCGGGCATGATTATACAAGAAAATATTAAATCGTCGTCGTGTTTCGCGACTGGAGGTTCCTACCGTGTTGCTGGTCTTCGGCTACTGTCGGTTAGATTCGGCTTGCGCACGCGCTCTTTCTCTCTCTCTCTCTCTCTCTCTGTCTCCTTCGCTCACTCGCTCTATCCTTCTTTCTCTTTCTCTCTCTGGCGTATCGTCGGTTGGAATTTTCAGTATTCGGTGTTAAACGATGATAATACCTTCGAATCGAAATAAAGTTTTAGTGCTTTGAACTTCCTTGATTTGCCTATGCTCTATGATAATTGAGCCGGGAACTAGTCCGTTACAAGGGGTCGGCAAATCAGGAAGATGGTGCTTCTATTCAGATATTTCGATAATTAATTCCGACTTCAAACGCCACACGAGCGAGGAACAACCTTTCGCGCTCTGTTCAAGTTAAAATGATAAAGGAAATAATAATGTAAATGGAATCAAACGGAAACTTAAAGATAACGTGCCCGACGCAATTTTGTCGGCCACGTGCAAAACGTAACGCGCACACTTTCGCACTTTCACTAAACCAAACAAAAACTGAGTCTGTGTCTCAAATAATAATCAGAAATTATAAACTATAGCTTTACGAGGATAATTGAGTTCGTTTAGTAACACACTGCAAGAAGAATATGCACTTTTAGACTCAGAAATTAATGATATCTAGGATACCCTCGGACAATCGACCACGTACCTCACGACTTTACAGCCAACTGCCCAGAGAAATCCGTCGCGAGACGGCTCCTGGGCTCGCTCTTGGCCAGTTTTTCATACCTTAACCATGTAAACGGTCGATCAGCGGTCGATTCAGTGTACAAATATTCTGTTACTATGCTCGCTCGATGTTCAGCAAGAGACTTTCGGTTGCTCATTTATCCTCTTTCAATTATCTAGTTTTATTGCAAATAAAATATGATTGCCTTGACTCAGTCATCTAAAACTTCAGTAGTGCACGCTCCTGATATGTATGCTTGAACAGAACTAGGTTGATATCTGGGCAATGCCTTATTGCCACGAAAATAATAACTTACTTTTGAGAGAGAGAGAAACTAAAAATAAACACGCGGAACCTCATCGCGAATTCCTTAACCTACACACACATACGTCCATACCGCACACACACACTCATACTGTATTCACGCATTCATACCCGCTCGCACGCTTATAACTACTTACATCTACTTATATATATACGATGGGACGAATATGATTCCACGGTGAGGGAATTCCACTTCATATTACTGCTCGACAGCACCACATATACGATGAGGCTAAGCCGTGATACAAGTAATTCGCATACGCGGCCTGGACGAAAAATAGAACAATCATGATTTTACAACTAATACTCTAACAGCGCACCGGATGCGATGAGGCTAAGCCGTGATACAAGTAATTCGTATCCAGCGGCCGGAATAAAGAAAAGAAAAGAGAGTTTAAGTGAGAAATTATGCTAAAAGAAAAGGAAAAATCAAAAAGTTACGCTGGGACGTAACAGATGCGCACTATCTTACACATAGTGGGAAGCAAGCTTGTGAACCGCAGCACGCTTTTTGGTCTCTATTCAACGTGAGTACAACTCATCTCAATCTCGGGACAAGCCCGGTTTGCCTAGGTCTTAATGCACAGTCCAAGCGTTACTTCACGGTCACCATCGACACCGCACAGCCCCGACGCCCAGTAATGCGCGACAATTGTTCTATTATGCCTTTACCAGGTGGTGGGTAAGCAGACACCTCGACTCATTGGTCTATATCCTGCTACCACACATACGCATAGTTTGCCGGATGATCGGGCGCGGCTAGTCCAAATTAGCCATTTCTCTACAATCCGGCGGACGCTTGCCAAAACGACTCCGCCACTGCCCCCTCGAATCCATACCCACAACTGGGCACGACTGCGCAAATACAGCACAGCCGGGGCCCCCAGGCCCGAGGTACCGGCTAGGTTTGGTGAACCAACTCGGAGTTCGCGGGTTCGTCACACCCGAGAGACCTCGGCCTCCTCCTGCGAATCAGTTCCTCTTTGCTCATTGTCATAGTTGGGGCATTTTGGTCTATACAGGAGGAGGAGGCTCGAGTAATCGAGCCTTCCGTTCCTCCTCTCTGGCTTTTAATACCAATCTCGCAAACTTCTTGAAAGCCCTAAGCAGAGCTTTCGAGGTGAAGGTGGATTCGGGTACCGGCCAACGGTCCCCGACCACCGCCTGCATCAGGGCTTGTCTTTCATTTACGTATTTGGTGCAGTCGAAGAGGAGGTGGGATGATGTCTCCAACACCCCACACTCACACTCGCCGCACTCCACCAGAGCCCGTTCCTTCAGCTTGCCTCGGAAATCTCCGTGGCCGCTAAGGAACTGGGTCGTATAGTGATCCAACGTAATCCACCGGCTGGCGAGTCTATCCGTGACATTGCCAAAGAAGGCGAACGTAGTTCTGCCCTTCGATGACTGCTCCCAACGGAGCTGCCACAGATGCAAGATCTTTTCCCTTATCGAGGCTTTCACCTCTCCAAGGGCCAAGTCCTCGCTATCGACCTCATTTTGGCGGAAAACATACCCTTCGAATTCGAAGTCCGAACCTTTCGAAGCCATGTATATGTACGATCGTTCGAGGATCGCCAAGTCGATCGGCAGAACTCCCGCTATCACGGGGATAGCGTCGGTTGATACCGTTCGGTAAGCCTTGGCGATCCGGAGCAGGACCTGCCGCTGACCTCTTAACAAGACGTTCTTGTTAGTATTGGTCAGCAGATCGGCCCAGCCCGCACTAGCATAAGTGGCCACCGGAACATATAGTCCTCTATACAAAGCTGCAAGAGTCCTACAGTCCAGGCCCCAATTTGCCTTGGCTAATCTAGCCAAACTATTAAATGCTTTGACGCACTTCTCTCCTATATGACTTACATGAGCAGCCATGCCAAGTCTAGTGCTAAAGTGCACGCCGAGGTACCTCATGGTCCTCTTCATCGGCACACTTTTCCCTTCAATCTGTATGACGGGTGGTCTGTTCAAATCGAGATGACCCTTAATAAGAATCATCTCGCTTTTCGGTGCCGACAGTGCTAGTTTCTGGGTTTTACACCAAGCAACTATAACATCTGTCACACTTTGGCCCGTACGCTCAACTTCCAACCTCGAGTCACCAAAGATGACTGCGAGGAGGTCGTCCGCGTAAGCAATAGTATTGCTGTTGGGCACTCGTTCGAGGAGCTGCAGAACCTCATCAAAGATGAGGTTCCAACAGCTCGGACCGAGGATCGATCCTTGTGGGCAACCTTTCGTTACCCGCTTTACAACCTGACCGTGATTTGAGGTAATCCTCACCTCACGGCCCGAGAAGTAATCTTGCATTAGCAAATACAGATTTGGAGGGCATGCCCGGCACTTCAAATTGTTGAAGACACTAGGCCACCAAACATTGTCAAAGGCTCCAGAGATATCAAAAGAAAGAGCAATCGCATATTTCCCCGGACAGTTGGATGTCAAAGACCGAAATTTGACCAAGGCGTCCTCGGTCGACCTCCCGCCCTTGAATCCATATTGACGACCGGAGCTATGCACCGGATCGTCAAACACCGTCCGCAATCTCTTAGCAACGAGCTTCTCTAGGACTTTACCAAGCCCGGAGAGCAGGCAAATCGGTCTATACGATTTTGCCACGGTTTTATCCTCGTCTTCGCTTTTGAGTAGGGTTCTAATCGAACCCACTTTCCAAGCAGTGGGGAATACTCCCCACCGAAGACACTCATTGTACAATTTCACCAGTGGTTCGTGAAGAATCCTCCACGAGCACTGGATAATCTCATTATCGATTAAATCGATCCCCGGGCATTTCTTGCGCTTAAGGGTCGATATCGCTACGCCTACCTCCTCCGGCAAGAAGACTGGAGTGTCTTCCGCCAAGGGTACAGACGAGGCATCGGCCCGCACCGCCACTTGCTCCGGGGTTTCGCCCTCCCGACTGTCGTCGGGGACGAGAGTATCCAACAAGGCCTTAGCCGTATCGTGCCAACCTAACGTATAGCCATCAGCCGTACGCAGGTTTGTTAACCGCCTGCTCTACACGGAGCTTGTTAAGGGATGCCTTATAGGCAAACCCCCAAGTCTTTTCACTCTTATTACACTCTGTGCTAATGAAGTCCTCCCAGGATTTCTTCTTAGCACTTCGGATAGCGTAGGTGTATTGCCTACGCTGCTCCAGGTAACTTTGCTTCAATTGCGTTCGCCTTTCTTCGTTTCTTTCCTTTTGGAAAGCGACTCTCTTTTTATACGTCATGTATTTCAATTTTGTTAAGTCCGGCGTCCACCACGGGACCGACTTAACATGCCTTGTCTTTCTTCGCATGGACGCTTCACGGGCTTTGACGATCGATTTCTCGACCGCCTCAGCCAGAAGTTCCACGTCCTCGCGTCGACCGACTTCAAAGGAGGAGAGTGTACTTCTCTCATCTAATAGCGCCCGATCGAACTTCCGCCAGTCAAGAGAACTAAGAAGGAAGCGCCTTTTGATAAAGGGCTCCCATTCCACCTGCACGCCTTCGGCAGATGGCTTAGTAATCACAATCTCTATCGCATTATGGTCACTATTCGCCCAAGATGGGCGAACCTTCCAGCCATTCATCAAGTGAACGGCCTTCTGCGTGACCATAGTAATGTCAATATTCGACTCACCAGTCGGGCCGGAGAACGTCGGAGCGTTTCCAGCCTCATTTAGGACAGTCAGGTCGTGTTGCGCTATGAAATCTTCCATAGCTTCACCGCGTTCGTCAGTTGCCTCACTCCCCCAAAGGGGAGATTTGGCATTGACGTCAGCGGCAATAACGACCGGACGGTCCCGTAACACAAACAATAGCTTCTCCAACGCAGCCAAGCCGACCTCAATCTCATCAGAGAATTGAAAGTACTGGCTGACTACGTAGAGAGCGCCGAACTGGCCGGTAACCTCAGCGCAGGCACAGTGTGTGTCACACAGCTGCGAGAGCTTGACTACATTGTAGTCAGGGTTCCGGACGACAATCGCCGCCAGAGCCTGAGCTCCGTCGGGCGCGCCCGTCACCACTCTCGCAGCGAGCCCCAAGCCGGAGATTTTTCCCCGGACATTGTAGGGCTCCTGTGCGAGCAACACATCTATGTTCCTGCGCTCCATTGTCTGTCTGACTTCGTCAGCAACCGCTCTGGAACGCTGCATATTTAACTGCAGCATTCTCAGTGGTTTCAGAAGTTTAGAACGATTATTGTCCATAATTCGTTCGAATGACAAGGTTCTCAAGTGCCATCAGGTATGATGGACACCTCTTATCCCTGGAAGGATGTTTGTGCGATTTGCCAAGCGCCTTACACGAAGGGCAAGCCGCGGGCTTATCCCTATCGTTGCACTTTGCAAAGGTATGCCCCCGTTGGGCGCAGTGACCGCAAACCTCCTCTTTTGATCGGCAGTGCTTAGCGACATACCCGAAGGCCTGGCACTTGAAGCACCGCGTCACGGATAGATAGTCCTGCACTCGGCAGGACGACCACCCCAGGAACACGCGGCCCCCCGAGAGGAGCCTCTTTCTAACTACTGGGTCCACCTCGACGACCCAGTGTTTGATCTCTGGCTTTTTCCCCATCCTGAAACGGGGAATTATCACCTTCTCGCACTCCTCCTTGGACAGATCCTCAAGGTTCTGCTTCCGGAGGCCCGAGAGGAGCTCCTTCTGGCTCATCGAGGAGGGAACATCGTAAATAATTACGAGCGGCCTCCTCTTGGCCGGGAGCTCCACCTTCAGGTGTGCTTCTTTTAGTTTTGCACTATCAAGGAAGACCTTTAGGTCTTCCTGGGATTTCGTCTCCACGGAAACGCCGTTCCCGTGGATACGCCTGACAGCCTTGACTGCGATCCTCGTCTTGGTGGGATTCACCAAAGACAGGACCGTCTTCTTCGTTGCATCGCTGTCAGCATACATATCTTTCCCTTTGGCCGAGGGAAAGATTTTTACCACATGTACCTGTGGTTTTGGTGCTGGCGCAGCGCCTGCGCCTCCCTTCATCCTTTTTGCCATGTCGGCATAGGACAAGGGCTTTTTCTCGATTTGAACTACCTTTCGGATAGACTCCGAGATGGCGCTCTTCACCGCTTTCTGGGCCTTGATTGCCTCTTGCGAGGCAGCCTTGGCCTTCCCTTCAGAAACTCTGTTCTTTATATCGAGGTCCCTTGCTACCTGAGCAAGGGCCTCGACCTGCGCCATTATGAGGCCAGAAACCTCCTTGCTCACCCGATTGGATGAACTGAGGCAAATGGCCCGAATGGCGCGAACTTTGTTCGTTATTTCCGCCTGGGTAGACGGAAGCGGGTTGCCAGTCCGCGGCTTCTTTGCCCTTTTATGTTTGCTGGGTTTGAGCTTCCCAGGATCCTGACACTTCTCAAGTACGACCCTCAGAGTTTTCGCCTCCGAGACCTGAGAGGCCTCGGGGGCTACTGACTCTGCGGACTTTGGTACAGAAGTCCGCGGCAGTCGTGGCTTGAGGACGGGCCTTTTCCCCACCGGGGTCCAGTCACCGTCCTTGTCAATATCTATTGCAGCCTCGCTGCACTTCCTCTTAGCGGCGACAACCGCCCGCTCACAGTCCATAGACTCGGCGGGCCCGTCGTCTTCCGCTTTAGAGGATTTTGGGGCCGGTGGATCGGGGTGTACCCCAATCACTTCCGGCCCTTTTGCCTCCTCTCTACGTGCCCTAGGCACAACCTCGTCGACCCCGTCGACCACCGAAAGAACAGTATCCATAGCAAGTTCTTGTCTTCATCCAAGCATGTACACCGGCCTCCACGGACCCTCAACCGGAACCCGACAGTAGCCCCGTGGTCATGGGCGCCACAGGGGGTGCCGGGTTGGTGCATAATATTGGATATAGTCCGCTGAGTGCGGCCAACTGGGTCTCCCCAGCCTCCGCACCCCGCTTCCTCGCCCATCGGAACCCACTCGTGCGAACACGTATGGTCGTTCCAAGCCGATTGACTGGACAAAGGGCTCTTTTCTCGTCCAGCCACCCTTCTAGGTGAAGCACGGGCCAAAGACGTGTGTTGGAGACGTCAACCCCGCAGGGTTGGGCCTCCTCAACGTCCAGGATCCCCTTTTCCACCGACACGGGACGCTCTGCACGGCAAACACAGAGGAGGTTTGGTCACCCAGAAGCTCACTGGGGTTGCTTTCGATCCTACTTGGTTCTCCCCCTACATAAATGCTGGGGGTCCGGGCGCACCACGAGGAGGTGGGATGCGAAAGTCTTTAGGGCCGATGTATACCGATGTCAAAGTGCTTTACAACCCGTGCATAGATAGGCTGGAACGTCGTGTAAAAACACAGTCATCCTGCATCCCCAATTGGATGCGCACTATCTTACACATAGTGGGAAGCAAGCTTGTGAACCGCAGCACGCTTCTTGGTCTCTATTCAATCGAGTTCAAAACTCTACTCACTCTCGGGCATAGCCCACACTGCCTAGGTCTTATCACAGTCCAAGCGTCACTTCATGGTCACCATCGACACCGCACGGCCCCCACGCCCAGTAATGCGCGACAGTGTGTAACCGTACAGTTACATAACGAGGCCCCTGAAGCGCCGTGTATCGCGACACACCTCAGGTGCTCCGAACACCAGCCGCCGCCGCCAGAGGGTGACCACTAGCGCCTAGTAGACGCGGAGTTTCGCGCAAGCCGAAGTGGTCGCGGCAATGTTTATAACGGCGGACGCGAGCCCACATCAAACATCAGTAGGCTAACTGAGAGTGCACAACGCCTCCGGTACCAATTGGTCAAAGTAGTAAGTACGATTGCACAGCCCGTTGCGTCTTACAACGCCTGCCGAGAACACGTTCGTCTACTTACACCGTTCCTCACTGCAGTAGCAAGTGCGATCGCCCAGCCCGTCGCGTCTTGCGACGCCTGCCGAGAACACATTCGTCTACATATACAGTTCCTTCAAAGCAGTAGCAAGTGCGATCGCCCAGCCCGTCGCGTCTTGCGACGCCTGCCGAGAATACATACACCTACTGATTCACGACCTTGCCATACTCCTGCGCTAGCACAGCAATCGTTTTGTCCTCATAGGACAGCCGAAGCTTAACTATACCTGTAGAACTGAGGCGACGACCCAATCGCACAGCACCACTGCATCGTGCAGTGTCCTGCCGAGCGGGTTTCAGTCTAGCCAGCGGTGCATATTACCGAAAAACCGCCGTTAATTTAAGAGCCGCCTAAGTCCGGTAATCCGCGCCGGCTTATATCGTCGCCGATCACGCGTGACGGCAATCACATATACATATATGCGCCGCGTCCGTGAGCTCGCCGCGTTCACAACAGTAACTGTATCACCTTGCGTTCAAATAAATCTCTCTCTCTATATATACATATATACCTCGTCACTTGTGTCTCACTCACGATTGTATCTATGTCCGGGATCGAATTCTTCGGTACCGCATTCAACGCTTTATTAACTATTTACAAAAGGAAAAACAAAATATAATTTTGGGTTGTGACCGTACCGATTCTATACTTTAACCTACTCTTATAACTACCGCGAGCTTATTTCTAGTTTAATATGTACATAGTGCTCAAACACAAATTAAATTATTATATTTTTATTGGTTGCCTGCTACACAAGATCGGGCAATTGTCATTCATACATACATGCACACCTTAATCTAGACGTTCATACAGCTAGCCTAAAACAAAACAAAAGGTGCTTTTATATTCAACGCTTCTTAACTTAAGTTTCGCCTAACTGTGTTTGTGTCAGTGTGCTCATTTTCGTCTGTATTTTGTCTCTTATCAACCTATTTATATATTTTCACTTTTTTCATTGTTTTTACACTCGGGGTCGAGGGGGGGGGGGGGGGGATCAGGGTCGGATTAACCCACTTTGGGGCCCTAAACATTTTCTTCTTATTGGGCCCCCCTCCCTCTCCCACAAGAAATAGGGCACACAAAAAATGTGAAACAATAAAAAGACTAATTAATGTCAAAAACTAAAACAAATCATAAATTTTTACTAAAATATTTAATACACAACAATAATTTTTAGTTTTTCTAGAAAATGTCGGTTTGTTTACAATTTTTGAAAAATGTCTAACATAAGTAACAATATAAATATGAATGAACATTATTTAAAATTTCGTTTTCTTGTCTTTAAATCTGAAAAATTATCAATAATTTCATCATAATTAATATTTTCTAAAGTCTAATGTATAAAACAGCTAAATAATTTAATTTTGGTTGAGACGTCTGGCTCTTTCGATTAATAAATCTTGTTACTATTATTTTGTTACGAGACAACACCAAATACACACACAAACAAGACCATTAGAACCATGCCACAAGCAAATGAAGAGAGCTTTTAGAATATCCTTAATAACAAGCTTGTTGATCAGGCATAGATGCTTAGCAACGGGCGGTTTAAAAATGCGACGAAAGAGAGAAGATACGAAGAAACATAAAAAACACATTTATTTTAGATTTTAGAATTCACAATAATCATATAAAAAGCGATATATTTTTGTTTATTTGTTTATTATATATAGTTGATCAACAGAAAAGTAAACTATCTTATTTACAATTTTTTTCAAAATACACAGTTTGACCGGGCCCTAGCCATTGGTCTCATTTGTCTATGCGATGATGCGGCCCGGGGGGGGGGGGGGTCTTGGTTCTCCTTCGCGGTTAGGCCCAGGGGATCTTGGGGTTCGGTGAGTAACGGGGTCACAATGCGTGCTTCTGGTACGTCCTTCCGGTTGACCTGCGTCGCCCGCTTCCTTCGTCCTCGGCGTTGGCAGCGGTCGGCAATGATCGTCGCTTCCTCCTCGTCCTCACTGTTTGGGACTCCTCTAGCGTGGTGCGTCGGCCAATAGCTTAGCCTTTTTTGAAAGCGATGTTTGATGGTGCTTACTCTGGTCCTGTAGGGCTTCAAGTGTTTTAGCCACTTCCATGTTGATTGCATGTTCCTCGGGCACAGGTTTGATTTTCCACGCATCCGGTGTCTGCGTTCGGGCGACGGAAGTAGACGCTCTTGCCTGCGTTGCCCTGCGGGGTGCAGGTCGTTGCGATCCTCTGGGGTTGCTCCATTTTCCTGCCACGATCGTTTTTAATTAGTGCGCAGGCAGTTGCTGATATCTCAAGTTCGTGCCTGTTTGTGTGGCTCGGGAAATCATTTCCCAAGCACCGTAACTCTGCGTACCTTTCGTTTCCATCTTATGTGTTCGCGCACTTGATTCAATCTGATTTCTGCGAACGTTCAGGCTTCTCTCCTACCTACTGTCGCTTGTCACTGTTACGTCCCAGCGTAACTTTTTGATTTTCTTAATTAATCTTTCTTTCATTTCCTTTATCCCGGCCTCCACCGGTTGCGACAATGTTCATATTACGGCTTGCGCCTTCGCAGCCGGCGCGCTGTTTGAGTATTAGCTTTAAAATCATAATTATTTAATTTTTCCTCCGGGCCTCGTATGCGACAATACTCGTATTACGGCTCATGCCTTCGCATACGTGGCACTGTTGAGCGTTAACGTGTAGTGGAGTTCCCTCACCGTGGAATCATGCTCGTCCCACCTCATGTACATATAAGTAGTTTAAGTGTAGATATAAGGATAGATGTGTAACCGTGACACGTTACTTCTCCCTCGGTTACAACAGAAAGAACGTTACAAACTCTGAAGGAGTATCCGATCCCTGAGGTTATAGGCGAGGTTAAACAAAAATAGATATCAAATAGTTGTCACTGACTATTGCTATGGCCATACGTGACTATGACCGTGGAGTCGAACCACTAGGCGACGAGAGGTAGTGTAGTAAGTGGGTTTGTAATGTATTTGGTAAAAAGTGAGTATATTCTGTGTAAATGATGAGTGCCGTGATACAGATGGTTGGTGTTTGAACGCGAATGTAAGCGTGGGGCAATACGTGCGACAAACCGTACGTATTGCTTGACGGCAGTGTATGGGTGACCTCTACACAGAGATGCGCGTGGTCTTAGCTTACGCGCCATATATGCTATTTCTATTTACATGCCGAAATTGAACACAAAGGCGCTTACGCGTATTGCCGGGAACGACGGACGGTGACATCGAGAGTCTGACAGCTGTTCCTATACAAAAACGCGACGGTGTGGATGCTTATATCCTTCATTAGGAAAGCCTCGGCGTGAGGTGCAAATATCGGTGCTGCAGAGGGCTGCACTGATGAGTCGCTAAAACGCGGCTTCAATCAAGACTTCCCTCTGAGGTGACCTATTGTTTTGTATGATTGCTCGTTAATTTTGCGAGCAACTCGACTGGGGACAGTCGTCGATGTGGAATGAAGGAGAGGTCTATGCTAGGCTGAATTGGATGATTAATTAAGGACTTTATTAGGAATTAGGACTTCGGAATAATGAATTTGGATTAATTTAGGAGTTGTGAACGAACACTTTATCTTTAAACACTAACTTTAATATACTCTTTATAATAGAAACTTGCGCGTTTCTCGTTATCTTTTTACAAGTCAATGTGCACGTGTTCACGGTCGTAACAGGATTAGTCAAGGTGAGGTCGCTGGCGCCACGCGGTCTCCCGGCGCCTCACACGCATTTTTGTTCGTTGTTAGTATTAGACCCAATCAGATTGGGTGATTTATAATCATGCCCATATAAGGAGCGGGTGCACGGCACACTACAGAGCGCGCTAAGTATGTGAGAGCGGGAAGTCGAGCACTGTCGTGGAGCGTCCTAATTGGCGCGCCAAATGACGTCACGCAGTCCTTTGGCCCGGGAAATATAAATGGTTCGAATTCTAATACATGATCCAGAACACCTATTATCTCTACGAATCTATGCAAGTGTACATTCGTAATGTACCTGTGAACACTTCGGTTACAACAACGACCAGTCGGCGGGGGATACAGCCAAGTACCACCCGTGCAACCAGACAGTTTTACCTTGATATCACAGGTCTCTTGTATTTAATACGTAACTCGGACTTAGGTCAATGCAAACTATGTCTCGACTGCAATATGTTCTTTATAATTCTTACTTCGAGAACACTTCGGCGAAGGAATCTAACCAGACGGCGGGGGACGCAGTCAAGTGCCAGCAGAGCATCCAATCTACCAGCCGTTAGATATCTTGTAGTGCTTTTTATTTACGCAAACTGCCTTCTGAGTGGGCTAAGTCTTTGCCAAAGGGGGCTCGCAACTACGCAAAGCCAGCAAGGGCGCAGATCGTCCACCAAAAGGTTAACACACTGCGAGGAGTCGGGTAGGCCGAAGACGGACAGTAAGGGGTACAGTCAAGTACCGGTCGAGTGTCTTGGTCAGGCACCTTATTCCTCCGTGGATCTAATGTATAAATATTCCTACTCGCTACTCTTTGGAATCATCTTGAAGAACGCTGCGTTAATTCGACGTAGTTTTTCCTCGACTAAGGGAGTCAGCTTGCTGGATGTTACATGCGTCAATTTAAAATGACGGAACGTGAGTTTAACTGTTTTAGTCCTGAATGAATTTAATGATAGAGAACACGACCTACTCGTGAATCCCTCAGTATTCACCCAGACTTTCCTGAGACGTTCGACGTGGTTTAAAACCGTATTGTAATTTTCTAATCCGCGTGCTTGGAGTATACTGTACGTATCTCGACTTGTATCGATAATCGTAGGCTACGGAATTTACGTTGGGTCTGTTCTTTCGTGTTGAGGGTGACTAGTCCTCTGTACTCAAGATAAGACGCTTGATCGTTGGGATCGCGGGGTTTCTATATACGCGGTGAGGTGATTACGCAAGCGAGAGGGGGTGTCCCTCTATTAATATTATTCCTGCGGCGCGAGCGAAAAGATCTCCCTCTACTGGGCGCTCGACCCATCGCTGCTGGAATACGCGCGTATATGAGTCATGTATGCGCGGATGTGACCGTCCAAAAAATACGGTTACACGCTCCTTTTTTTTATTACTATTATTATTAGTATAGGTAACGTAATTATTTCTACAGTAATCCAAAACGAGGTGTATGTGTAGTATATAGAAAAATGTAATATAAAAGAAAGGAAGCAATATGTGTATATTGTTCTCGCGATCGAGCTGATCGCTAGCTGTCTCAGCGGACGACGTTTGTATTAGCTGGTTGCGAACACACACACACACACACGGAGCAGTGCCTCGTAAGCACTGTCTCAGAAAGATTCTGCAATGCCTTTCAGTTCAGGTGTATTCGTATATATTAGTTTATTTGACTAGTGTACAGTACAGTGGCTTTAATTAGACTGGTCGTTCCTTGCGCTTAAATTGCTCGTCAGCACAGGGAAGGAGAGGGCAGGAGAGCAGGTAAAGGGTTTAGGTAAGTAAGAGAGGGGGGACAACAGAAACACGAGCGGTGGACATAGCGAAGAAAGAGAAAGAGAGAAACAGTGTGAAACGGAGAAGGAGATAGATAGGGAGAGTCGAGGCAGAAGCAAAACAAACACGATATTTAAAAGGCTGCTCGTTGGGCTTTGCCTCAGCTGATTTTGGCGTCGCAACATACATGGTCACATAGGTGTAATAATTTCCTAATCCTATACTTAAATACTATTCATGTCCCCCATCTCCCTTCAAATCCTCCGTGGGACATGATTCTCCTCCCTCTTATGGAAATCTCCCTTCGGTAGGAGCCTACACTCCTTGATGCAGTCAGGGCAGTCGACTGCGGGCCGGATTGCCAGAACTAATTTCCTGCAATTCTGGCACTCTCCAAGTTTACGGGCCCATTCAAGAGGGGCAGTAACGCGGTCTGTGGCCCTCAGGAGATTGTAGCAGTCGCTACAAAAATGCCCGCTATCGCCTCTATAGAATTGGGTGGAACCGGACGTCAAACAGCTGGCCATCTCGGGGCTCATTGTAATTTCCATGGGTGTTTGCTTAGCTGGAAGATTAATGGTTTATGGTTAGTGAGTGGGTCATGTGTTTGGCAGGAAACCCTCCACCAGTGATGATTATTGTTGGATTTATTGCTAGGGTTTGAGGTCGAAAAGTCCATCAGGTTCTCTCTTAGGTATATCATGCCGAACTACAGGTGGAATGAGTTCACTAGGAGTTAACGGATGTGGAGTGGTTGGGTATAAGGCAGGTATCTGTACCGGTTTTGGTTGGCGAGTTGCCTCCCCGATTTCTATTGCGATATGAGGGCCGCTCGGGCCTTGACCTTGATTTCCCTGTCGCTTTTTTTTTTCTATCAGTTTTTGGACTAGGGTTCCCCGCACGGTGGTCAGCACATACACCGACCAACCGTACGCTTTATGAAGTGACCTGCCATGCATCAAGATGTTAATAAACTAGATCAATGTTCTAATGATCGTGATGACTCCGATGAATCCTGGCGTGAGTGTTCCGAAACTCGTTACTCTGACCCAAATCTTGTCCCAAACGGTGTTTGCTAGTTTCTCTAAAGAATTTTCATCAAATAGATTCATAATCCCATGCCCTTCCTCGATGATCGGCTGCCCTAGAAGCCCGCGCGCCATGGTGTTTAAAACGCCCGGTCGTTCGGCCTGTAGCATAATGTGGTCTCGTAGTTCGTTGAGTTCCTGTTTCGAATAAATCCCACTCGTGGCAAGGTCCCCTGGGTTAATGTATTCCCACGTTGACTGCATTTCTGTTTGGATGATGGTGGGTGCTACCGCACTCGTCGCTCCGGGTAAGAAAGGGTACCACCTTCCTTCTAGGCGGTACATTGTTGGTACAAAAGGGCTGCACGCTATCTGCGTGCCGGTTCTTAATGGGATGTGGGTCCTAAGCGTTAGGAAGAGACTATCGTTTCCTCTTAGCACGGGCAATTGCTGGTAATAGGTCGGAGTTCGGCGGAGCTTGACCTCAACGGGTACACATTTGATTATGTGTGCAACCTCCCCGGCGACTACCGCCATATACCCGGGCTCTCTCATAATATCGTGCCCCAAAAGGTCTGGGGTTAATGTGGCTATAGCTATTGTGTTATGTAAGACTTTCTGTTGCAGGCTGCATCGTTGAGTGAGAGTATCCCGGTATAGCTGTCCTATCTGAGTCCTAATGTGTTTTTCTACGTAGACAAATTGACATAGGCAAATATATCCAGATTCTTGACGTGTTCTTTGCCTTTAGGAATCAGCATCTCTCCGTTCCTTACTTCGAAAATCAATAATTTGGGATGATCGGTCCTTATAAAAATATGTCCGCACAAGCGGAATTTAGAGCGTCGGGTAAGGGCGAAGGTAATGTCGCCGGTGGACAGGGAATATACGATATGGCCTTCCTTGGCAGTGTTGTCGGTGATTCTATTAGCTAATCCTTGATAAAATACTCCGTATTCGGTGAGTTGACAGCTATCAGTCGGGACTGGGTCCCAATAAGTATTCCCGCCTTCCGCATCGGCGCAGTGCGTGGAACTTAAATCACACATGACTCCGGATCTTAAATGTAGCCTATTAGTTTCGATGTCCACTGAGGCTACGTAATCTTGTAGTGTAATTTTGACGGTTCCAGTTACTATTACTTGTGTCCAGCTTCCGTACGGATCAGAGTAGGCGCTCCCCTCGCAATGACCATCCATGTCGACTACTCCTGCTAGTGTGAGTGGGCGCATTATTGTCTGGTTGGGTAATAAGCCTGTAAATATGGTATTTCCTATCTTGACATCGCGGTGCTGGTGCATTTGGTTACATTGTTCTCTGGAAGATTCTTCTATGTATGCTAATCTGCCGTTCAGTACGTCTGTAGTGTGAGAGAACATCCCACACTTTTTAACAGTACGGTCGATTTCTATCTTGCATTGTAGAATACGGACAAATCTGAACTCGTTAATCTGGAGTAATTGAATTTGTATTTCATTGACGATGACTTGCGTTTCTGGGATATCGCATCTCCCAACTTCTAGTAGTGATACCGTAGTCACTATTATACCGGAGTGTTCGTCTTCATTGATATCGGTTCGGTGGTGATTTAGGAGGGGGTCGGGGGCATTTTTGGTCTCGGTTTCTCCGTCTGCGTTATCGCGATTGGCATACGATTCCGCATCTACCGCTTTCGCCACTGCGGCAGGGTAGAGAGGTTGACTCGGTTGTGTCTTTTTCGACTGAGATTGGGTCATTCTTTTATCGACGGGAGCGGTAGGTTGTGCGCTTCCGAGTTTTGCTGGGTGAGCTGGTACGCGCATTGCTGTTTCGGTCGTTAATGGTTCCTCTAATTCACTTTGACAAAAGGGGGTACTATCGATTGGTGACAACACATTGCCCTCATCAAGGAGTTCGGTGAGTCGGCACGCGGACGTGGTCAAGTTGTCGTCGTCTTCGTCCGTGTCGTCTTCTAATAGTTCGCATATATAATCCGTGTCTTTTGCATCGATAAGCTTACTACGATCTACAACATGGCAGTCGACCGGATTGCGCGAGAGCGCGTCTGCGTTTACATTAGTCTTTCCTGCCTTGTACACAATATCATAATCGTACTCTGATAATTTCAGTCTCCATCGCAGAATCCGCATATTGGCGTCTTGTGCATGTTTAAACCATATTAGAGGTTTATAATCGGTGACCAAAGTAAATTTGCGTCCGTACAAATAAGGTCGAAAATGTTTCACGCAGTACACTATCGCAAGGGCTTCCTTTTCATATGTGTCATATTTAACTTCGTTATCGCTAAGGGTCCTCGAAGCATACGCTGTCGGATTGTCTTTGTGCACGACCCCCTGAGAAAGTATTCCCCCTATCGCGTACCCTGAAGGGTCAGTGGTCAAAATAAACGGCTTCTCAAAGTCAGGATATTGCAGTACCGGTTTGCGACATAATTTGTCCTTAAGGGTTTCGAATGCGTCTCGTTGTTTGTCCGTCCAGTCAAAGGATTTGTCATTTTTCAAGAGTTCCGTCAATGGCCTAGCGATCTTTGAGAATTCAGGTATGAATCGTCTGTAATAACCGGCGAGCCCGACGAATTGTCTTATATTTTTGGCGTTCTTGGGTTGCGGGAAATCACGTACCGCGTCTAACTTCTTAGGATCTGGACGCACACCGTCTTTCCCTATCACGTGCCCTAGATACGTCACTTCGGTCCGTAGGAACTCACATTTGTCGGGTTGAAGTGTCAGCTCCGCACTCCTAAGTCTATCCATTAAACTTTTAACTTTTCGTTCATGCTCTTCTAAGGTCTTTGAATAAATAACAATATCGTCCATATATACGAAAAGTTCTCGCCCTTGTAACCCGGTTAACGCGAGGTCCATTCAGCGTTGGAAGGTGGCGTGACCGTTTTTTTAGGCCAAAGGGCATCCGAGTGAACTTGTAATGCCCGAAAGGTGTTGAGAATGCGTTCTTGTGACTATCTTCGGGGTCCATTAATATCTGATGAAAACCGGACGCTAAATCAAATATTGAAAAATACTGGGCCTCGCCAAGTTAGTCTATGTCTATTATATTGGGCAGCGGGTAGGCATCTCCTAAGGTTTTTTCATTAAGCGCCCGAAAGTCCAACACCATCCTCCAACGTTTATTCCCTAGGGCGTCAGGTTTTTTTGATACGATCCATACAGGTGTGTTATATGGAGACTGGGAGTGTTGGATGATTCCGCCCTCCAATAGCTCCGTTACCTGCCGATTTATCACGTCGTTGTGTAGTTGAGGGAATCGATATTGTCTGGTGTTTATGGGAAATGTCTGTGGTATGTATCCTATGTCGCATTACGTTGGTATGGGTCAGATTATCGTCAGTCAAGTGAAATCGGTCGTGGTTATTTTCTATTAATCTCGTTACTAGCTTTCTCTCTTCGGAGGACAAATGACTCAAGGCAAAGGTGCCTATTATAGCGCGAATTCTTTTAGGATGGGGACTACTGGAAACTGAGTCCTCTTTCGATAATTTGTTTCTTTTATCTCTGTTATCTTTAGCTTGGTTAAGGAATACACTTCCTATTTCTTTTACTTCATTCTCTATTCTTTTTATTTCAACGGATTCTTGGTCTCCTTTTTTTCTTCGGTTTCTAGGGATCCACTAACTCCTACCTCTATCTCCTCGTTTTTCTCAATTGGATCTCTCATATCTGACTCTTCATAAATATAGTCTGTCATTATTATTTCCATCTCGCTTTGCTCTTTCGCGGGTGAAATTACTTTATTTCTGATAGGGAATTCGTAAGTCCTGTCTTTCGACCGGAAGTCGGGCTCAGTGGTTCCGTCTTTCCCATAAGGGTTGTGACCGTACTAATAATTCGCGGTGTTTCTCGTGTGATTCGATTTAATTTTCGTGTTAGTCCGCGATACATTTCCGACGTCTTGTCGTGTTTTCTGTGTTGACCGCGCGATGTTTTGTTTTCGCGGGTGTCCGGCTGCTCGCGTCGGTGTATCAGCAAGACGGTGGTGGTGTCACGGGCCACCAGCGTGATCACGTGTGCGTGTGCGCTTTTGGGCTCCGCACCGGGGAAGCGGGTGAAAGGGTGTACGGGCAATGAACCTTGTGTCATGATTCGAGTTATGACAATTCGTATATTCTATAGCTGTCAAATGTACAGCTGTTCGCGTTGTTAACCGTTCCCAGCCGCTTGCGCGTCGATGCGTTTTCGTATGCTTCGCAAGTATAATTTGATGTGGGCTACTGCAGGGCTTCAACTCCCTGCAGCGTTTTCAGACCGGAATGCACACGATGTCTCAGCCGGAACGTGAGCGGAGGAGACTCGGCGCAGGTCGTTTCCCAAATAATAACGCTTTTCTGAAGTTTAAACTCTAGCAACTTGACAGGTCTCCACGGCCGATGCGCGAGCGGAGGCGGAGGTCGTCTGTGCTATCGTTTTTCTCTAAGTCCTCGTCGCAGATACTGCGGAGTTTTCTGCAACATGTACGTCCCCAATTTTTGCACCAGTTAAATTGAAAAAATCATTTCCAAGGATTCCGGCGGGTGTAATGGGAAAGTCATCAGCGACTAGGTGAAAAACCGCTGGTTGCCCCAGAGGGTGTAATATAGTTTGTCCAAACGTATAAGCTGGGTGACGGGTTATTCCATTTAATTGGAGAATTACCTGCTTATTAACTAGGATATTGCGGGACAGGGCACTGCACTTGATCAAGTTGGGTCCGGAACCGGTATCGATCATTAGTTCCACTGGCTTCGTTAACCGGTCGTCATTTACTGAGATAGTCGGGTAATCAGTTCCCTTTCTAAGTTTTATTGTTCGGCCGTGGAAACTGTTGCAACGGGTCGGGACAATGGGCGCGTCGTGTCTCTGATCCCTCCCGGCGCCTGCGCGTCCGAGGAACCCGAACCGTTTCCCGTGAGGTCATTGTTCCGACGACTATTAGCGATGCGAAGTGTGCATACTTCGAGACTATGGCCGTTCTCTTTACAATACCGGCACATTATTTGATCATCCCTACCGTAATTATTTGGGTTAACGCGACCGGGTTCTCCGAATCCACGCGAATTGCCCTGGTTCCGCCGGGCGAACCACGAGTCAATCGAGTGACCGTTTTTCCCACGGAAACTGCAGGACATAGGTGATCGCGTTTAGTCGCGTAATATTCGCATTTGGCAGGAGATTCTGGGTTAGAGGGTTCCCGTTCATGCGGAACCAGCAATTTCTTGCAGAGGGTCTTCTCTTACTACAGATTTGGCAAAGCAACGGGGGTTGAAAATTCGAATGAGCGGAGCATTGTGGAGCGGCATGCCCCTCTAGCCCGCACAACTGGCATGAATTGTCATTCACGGATACGTGGTTTAATACTCTCGAAGGGGGTTTCTGTTCGCAACGTCTACAATTATCCGCCCCATGTTCGCGTTTTTGGCAGATCTGGCAAATTAATACCTGTGGCGGCTGCTGAGGTGGCGGTGATCGCGAAAGGTTCTTACAATTCACTGCTACATGCCCTTGCCCTGCGCAAAGGGCGCATATCTGAGCGATGCGTTAAATCTCGCTAGGGCTGTTATCGCTGGGAATTTCTAGGTTTCCAACACCTTGAATCAATTCTTGTAACCGGTTGATCGCCCGTTCACTCGCGATTGCCTCACTTACGGCGTCCGACATGATCGTGGGTTTCCCCATTTTATTACTAATATCAGAGTTTAGGCCGTTCAAAAATGCTTGCAGTATTCCCGCCGCAGTTTCTTTAACAAACTGCTTATCTGCCACCCCTCCATGTTCTCCTTTATATACTTCTATGATCTCATTTCCCAATTTGCGTACCCTATTCACGTAAGTTAATACATCCTCAGTTCTTTTTTGGAAACAAGCTCCTAATTCACCCTGGATCTGAAATATTCCCCTACCAGGCGCGAAAAGCTGGTGAAGGTACCTGCTTATTTCATCGATCGAATTAACCTCCACGTGCAATAACGCAGAGCGCGCTTCACCTAAAAGCCGTGTTGTTAGTAGTTTGGCTAGGTTACCCTCAACGTCCGCCGGCAACAACCGTCTAGCGGTTTCACAACCCTTAACAAATTCTACTGCATCTTTCAGTGAAATGGTATGGCAGGGTAATGTCGACACCATATTTTCCGATCTAAGAGTCGATTCCGGCAGAGGAGGGGTAGCTTTTGATTATTCGTAAGGCGCGTCGTTCAACAAAATTAATGGATTCTCAACAAGCGTGGTGTTTAGCTCAGACGTCTTATTAAAGTCACTCTCCTCAATGTATTCGTCTTCCGATTCGATCAGCAGCTCTCGCGGAGTTCTTAGGCCTGTTTCACACCGATTTAGCACGTATTCTGGTTCGACGTCCCGCTCAGAATTGAATGTTTTACTGCGCGTACTCATAGGGTTAACCCAGTCTTACCGACACAATACCGGACGAGCCCCCAAATTTGTTACGTCGCGACACGAGTTAGGACAGAAATACGCGATATGGATACTGTCTTCGCGAATTCTCACGTTCCGCTAAATAACAATTGCACGCACCTGACCTTGATCAAGACGCGGCCGTGATGTCTGTTTTTAGTCAACCGCGAACTCGCGGTTTTACTAGGACCAGACGCGATAAGGAGGCTGGGTTATGGTGTATAACGGAATTGAGTACACACTTGGGGAAATTGCTAAATATTACTACCCTCCACCAGGTGATGACAACGAAGACTAAATGAACCTTCACCAACGATAAATATTAGAAATCACTTACCTTGAAACTCGACGTGGGGTGCTGGTTGATTTAGGTGAACCCAACACCTGTTGTTGCGTCGCGTAGCATATATATATATAGTGCGACCCGAGTGAACGCATTCGAGGCGTTGTCGCACCTACATAAGCTTCCACAAAATGTAATAGGTCAAGACCCGAACCGACTCCAGGCGTCGTCGCGATCCAAGTATAAACATATACCCTAGGCGTTATCGCGACTTAAGTCGGTTCTGAGGCGACGTCTTGACCAGCGTGCTGCGACGCGTTCATTATGTCATTGTATTGGAGCAGGTTACGCATCATACCACAGAAAGAGCAGAACGCTGTTGCCATGCGTTTGTCCGGGTCAATGGCGTTACCAATGCAGTACTCCAAAAGTCGTATGCTCTATGGAAAAACAATAACCTGCTCCAAATGCACGTCCGAGGAATGCGTCTGTTTTCGTTCGCACTACCGTCTTCACCTCACACTCCAACACATTCACACCGATACCCCGACACATTCACACGGGCCCGATTCTGACCAATAACTTTCGTCGCGGCACACCGCGATCGGTGCATCAGCGATCGATCATACCTCATCGAAGTTTCTAGAAATCACTCTCTGTATAGCAGCCAAGATGCAAACAGTGAATTTTAAATCGTTAATAAAATAGTGAGAAAAAGCGTACTATTGAACCCAGTTTATTGTGAAACGAAACCACGGAGCTAACGTGAAGGCGTCGGCTTCGACAGTCCACCTAAGGACAGAACACCTGTGATTCAGCGACACTGAATTTATTGATTTCAAAAACCACAGTTGATGTAAAATGAGATTGAGTAAATTTAACTAAGATAACTATAACTAGCTGGATGTTACACAATGAGCAAAAACCAAAGGTAGGGTGAGTACTGCGCTGACTGCTCAGCTCAAAAACCAAGTTGGAAGTGACTCCGTTCACCCAAATCGAGCGGCACCTGCTAGACAGTCCCAAATCTACCCCCTTCTTCCCGATCTTTGGTAATCGCCCACTTTTCAAAAAAGGACGTATCACACGTCGTCCTTGTTCGGTTTTCCCTGACTTCTCCCACGCACGGGGCCTCAGTCTTTCCTCTCTCTTCCTCTTCCTTGATCAACGCCCGTCTTTGTTTTTGTTGTGTAGGTTTTCGAGGACGGATACCTTCGTATTCACCCTCGTGTTTTCCGTATTTATGCACTGCACGTTTTCTATACTGTTTTATTTCTTTATCTCTTATACACGATGCTTACGGTAGGTCTGCTAAAGACAGAGTGGCCCTGCCGCGCTCGCGTGTGGTCGCCCGATCGCTCGGCCGCCATTGTTTTTAACGGTGTCGAAGGAGAGGTAGTGACGACGTAACGTTGTACAGATTCGTCGCTCGGCGGATGTATCCGCATGTGTCCGCACTCTTAACATTTACTATAGTTTAATGTGCTATGTATTGTAGACTCGGTCGCGATATCGTCTCATGCGCGCGTATACGCATGGATCGCGGCGGCGCTTCGAATATACTTTCGGTCATGACCCGTTGGTTTTTATAACGCGTATGTGGGTGCGACATCGCCTCAGAATCGACTCGATCGCGATAACGTCTCAGACGCATGTATACGCCTGGATCGCGACAATGCTTCGAGCATGATTCGGGTCGCCCTGAAAGTCGTATCATGTATGATCGAATTGTATGTCCCGGCAACGCGTCGCAACGAGTCGGGTCGTGATAACGCTTCGAGCGTGCTCGAATCACGACGACGCCTCGACTCATTGCGGGCCTGGACAGGTTAGGTGGATGACATATTTCACCTGGTTATTTGTGTGACCGATAGGCCCTTTCTGATCGTGTTACAATCTATTCGTGCGGCGTTGCATGTCGCCTTTGGTCTATTTATTATACGACGCAACAGTTTTCTTGAGGACAACTCTTTGAACAAAGAAGGGCTTGAAAACCTCCGTGACTAAGACTTCCCATGTGTGGGTCCTTGAATTTGCTCTATCTCCCCTTTGCTATTCTTTAGGACTTTTATGACTGGCTTTACTCATTTTCTTTTGCTCAATAAACTAAACCCTTGACTATATTTTACGATGTCCTGCAAGACTATTGCGGCCTGGGAAGGAGTCGACTCAACTTTCTATTTGCGTGCCGAAGACCATGCGAGTATAATTTATTTGAACGATTCCTACTTTTGGACGCGAAAACGGCCGGGGACGTAACAGGGGTATAGTCTTACAAATTTCGTGAATAGGTCTTCTATTACCAACAGATACCTTACACCTCCGGTTGATCGCGGTAGTGGCCCGTAATAATCAAGTGACAAGAGTTGCCGCGGTCGCGTCGGTAGGATCGTTTGCATATCTACATGTGGCGGGTGCGTGTTTGTTTTGACCCGTTGACAGGTGTCACACCGTGCCGTGATCTTTCTTATTAGCCGATTGAGTCCCTTGATGTAGAACGATTCCTGTATTAAGCTTGTCAGCTTGTTGCTACCAGGGTTGCATAGATGCTGTTCACTTCCTGAATCAATCTCTCTTGTAAGGCGCGTGGTATGACGACTCCTATTGTCCCTCTTTGGTTGTTGTGTAGGAGCAGGTTATTCTCGTAACAATACCTCTGATGCGGGTTGCTTGTCTGTTGGATTTTGTCGATTTTCTTCTTAATGTCATTGTCTTTCTCTTGCCATTCCTTAAGATTTCTAAGGGCATTTTTTACTTCTGGTGAGAGTTTTCTTGGTAGCATATACATCATGGGAATGTTTTCTTCCTTTGATAATGGCGTGGCGTCTGTAGGATCTTGTGTTCGGCTCAGTGTATGCGCAGGTCCATTTTCCGTTCCCTTAATATGATGGATCTCAATGATGTAATCTTGAATTGCCAGCGTCCACCTTGCTAGCCTTTGATTTACCAGCTTGCTGGTTTTTAGGAACGTCAGTGCCTTGTGGTCCGTGAGGAGCGTTGTTTTTGCACCATAAATGTATGGTCTAAATTTACTTGGCGCCCATACAATGGCTAAGAGTTCCTTTTCGGTGATAAAATAATTTTTTTCCGCACCACGGAGTGTCCTGCTGGCCAATGTTATCGGTCATCTTTGCCCGCGTTCGTCTTCTTGTTCGAGAATGGCACCGAGCGCGTGATCACTGGCGTCAGTTGTTAGAAAAAAAGTTTTTTTTGGATCGATGTGTTGTAGTGTGACTTCTTCGCAAAAGATTCTTTTGGTCTGCTGAAACACTCGCTGCTCGGTATCCGTCCATTCCTATTTTCTTCGTTTCTTAAGGAGCTCTAAAAGTGGAGCTGCCCAGATAGCAAAATGATACAAACTTTGCGCAAAGTTTGCAGCAAACTCGAGCACGCCTTTGTAGCAAAATTGGAACAAGGTGTGTCCGCATAAAGCTTAGGTTTTGCTGGCACGGCGTGCCACAAAAGCGTGAAGCGTATTTTTTGCAAAAAACGTGGCAAACCTTGCCGTTTACGGCATAACAGCAAATTTGTAGCAAGAACAGAGCAAACCTTGTCGTGCACGGCATGACAGCAAATTTGAGGCAAGATCAGAGCAAACCTTGTCGTGCACGGCATGACAGCAAATTTATGGCAAGATCAGAGCAAGCCTTGCCGTGCACGTAATGACAGCAAATTTGTGACAAGATTAGAGTAAACATTGTCGTGCACGGCAGTATAGCAAATTGATGGCAAGATTAAAGCAAACTTTGTCGTGCACGCAATGATAGCAAATTGATGGCAAGATTAAAGCAAACTTTGTCGGGCACGCAATGATAGCAAATTGATGGCAAGATTGGAGCAAACTTTGTCGTGCACGTCATGGCAGCAATTTTGTGTCTAGATTAGGGCAAACGTGGTCGGGCACGGCAGAAGAGTAAATTTATAACAAGAACAAATTGTTTAAATAACAAAATTTAATTATTTATTTATCACAAACATGCACAGCACTAAAAAGTACTATTATATTGCGAATACGTGCATTCCTTACGTTTTATCGAATTAAAATGTGGCACTTTTCAGTGCCGTTTCGGCCAAAGAAAAGTGTCAGTTGGCAATAAAAATTGCCGATTGTTTTTTTCTCCACATCGTAGGCTTCCGGGACATCCAGTAGTCCCAGATGTGGCTACGAGCACCATCGGTGTCGGCGGTGGTGGGGGAAACTGTGCCATGGTGCATGAGGTTCTGTTGCTGTACAAACAAAACTCACGCACACATGGCACGGCTTCCCCCACCACCGCCGACACCGATGGTGCTCGTAGCCACATCTGGGACCACTGGGGACATCTCGAGTGGCGCTGCAAAAAGTCCACGCTAGTTTGAAAAAATATGAAACATTATTAAAAAAGCAAGAGTACTAAGACGAGAAATGTTACTGATATAGTTGAAATTTATATAATTACAGTATCCCTTTACTTCTACACAACTAACCTAATTTCTTCCATCTCCTTCTGGCTCGTTGTGTTCATCATCGGTCCATAAATCCCGCGCCCTCTTGTGGCCCGCATGTCCTCCTGGACGGCCCATACATGCGCGAACTTTATTCCGGTGCCTCTGCTTTGCAGTCCGCATAGCATCACGCATGTACGTTTGAAACTCAGATCGAACGGGTTTCCCAAAATTCTTGTTCTCGCACACCGCATCTACATGTATGTATATGTATATGTTTATTGTTCCCTTTCGGGTTACAATTTCCTTTTACAACCGCCTCCTCTCTCCTCCATACATTTACACCCTTCCTCTTCTCATCCTCCTTATCTCTCCTTATCTTACTTATTCCTACTTAATTTACTTATTTCTACTTACTCCACTTATTCTACTTATTCTACTTATTCTACTTATTCTACTTATTCTACTTATTCCACTTTCCGCTTTCCGCCTCTCCTATTTATATCCTATTTACATCTCCCACTTTCCTTCTCCGCACGCAATTCTCTGTGTCTCCCTTCGCCTATTCGCTCTCTCTCCGCACGACCTCCTTCGCTCTCTTTTCTTTTCGCACGCCTGCCCTTTCTTTCCTTTTACTCACTTACTTGCTACTATTTACATCTTTGTACAAATTATCTTCTACCTTGTCATACTATCCTTCCCCCTTTCCCCTTTCCCCCTGTGGACTTCCGTTTCCTCCCATTCACACCTTCTCTCCTCTCCTTCTCCATTTCCTTCCTTTCTCTCGTTCATTCCCATCCACACCTTCCTTCCTCCTAATACCTTTCCTTTCTTTCTTCCCTCATCGTACCCCTTCCCCTCCCTCTCCACCCTTTTCCTCCTTTTCCCGTCTTGCTCTCTCCAGTACCTTTATCCACTTCTCCCCTCCCCCCTCCCCATCCAGTACCTCCTTTACTTTTACTTCCCACCTTTCTTCCCTTCCTTCCATCTTTTCCCATCCTCCACATCTTTCCCACTCGTGCTCCCACGTCTCCTCTTCCTCTCCGCACAATCTGCACCCCCTCTCTTCTTCTCCCTCCCAGTACTTCCCTTCTCTCACCTCATTCCCCATCCTAAATCTGGCCACCCTCCTCACTCTTTCCTCACTCCATCCCTTCTTCAAATATCCCTTCCTCCCCTCTCCTACCACTTCCCTATACTATCTATTCGATCGCGATTCCTCTATCCTCCTCTTCCTTTCCATGCTCTGCTCCTCTAGATCCCTTCTCTCCAATTCCTCGTATTCCAATCCTTCTTCTCCCCCCTCCTCAACCCCTCTTTCTCTGAGGAACTCCTTTCTCTCCTTCTTCCATTTCCCCACTACGTTCCCTCTCCCCCATCTCTCCCTCATCTCTCTCCAGCACCTCCCAGTAATCACTCCCCCTTTCCCTTCCTCCAGCCTCCTCTCGTACCCCCACGCCCTCCTGCCTGCCTTCGTCCTCATCTTCACCCTGCCCGCCACCTCCCTTATCATATATCCAGGCGTCATCCAGCTCACTCCCATTACCCACCTTATGTATCTTTCCTGCGCTGCCTCCACTACCTTCCTTTCCTTCCACCCCCACACCTCTACCCCATACTCCGCCACTGTCCACACCAACGTATCAAATAGCCATATCCTTCTTTCCCAATCCTTGCTCATAACCTCTTTCCCAGACTCCAAACTTCTCTCATCGCCGCCGCCGCCCTCCTTCCTCTTTCCCTCACGTTTTTTTCACCCCCCCCCCCCCTGCTCTACCCAGTATCCTAGGTACTTGACCTCTTTCACCTCCTCCAACCTCTTTCCCTCCCATCTCCAATCCACCGCCCTTTTCCTTCCTCCCCCCTTCCTAAATCCCACTATCTTCGTCTTCTCTGTATTTACCTCCAATCCCTTTTTTTTCAGGTAATTTTCCAGCCTCGCCCACCGCATCTACATAACATTACAGTTTTTAAAATGGTGATTTCAGTAATCATTTCTATTTAATATTATGTATAACAATATCATACCATATATAGCCCGCACTAAGCGGACATTGTACAATGGCCGTTGATTTCCATCTCGGCCAAACCAAGTATACGAGGTCATGAGGCTATCTTTAAACACTTCCTTGGTGCATAAATTCACGGTCTCCTTTTGATTTAATCCGCCAATATACACCAAGTAGTTCACCTGTTCAAAATATTACATTTTCATTTTTATTTGTAATAATTTGCCTTATTTTACATAAAAGTCGATAAAAAACAAAATATTTTTTGCAGGTATTTTACAAATCAAATTATTTTTTGTAATAAAAACGTTTAATATAAAAGTAAAATTTAAATCAAGTCGTTATTTAAACTTTCAAAAAAACTTGTGATGCAAATGGAATATTACATGAAGGACATACAAAAATTGTATACTTTGAAAGTTTCATGGCGGTAGTATAGACGGTGGATCTCGTTAGAGATGAGATATCAAAAATAAGTATATAAACTTGTAACCCGTGACTGGTCACTTCTCCCTCGGATGCAACGGAAGGCTTACTCTGAAGGAGTATGCAGACCCTGAAGTTGTATCCGAGGTTAATCAAAAATAAGTATAGATAAAATAAGGAATAGTCGTCACGTAACTAATAGATGGGCACGTGTGATAATGCCCGTGGATTCGAACCACTAGGCGACGAGAGGTATTGTAGTGAGAGAGTCGGTATGGTTGCTGGTAAAATGCGTATATATTCTGCGAAGAGACAATGCCGTGGTACAGAGACGTACAAACGCGTGAATGTGCGTGGTGCAATACGTATGACAGGCCGTACGTATTGCTATTCGGCTACGTTTATGTGATCTCAACACAGAGATGCGCGCGAGGTTGTCGTACGCGCTATACGGATATGCCAGAGTTATTTACAATCAGATACTTGCACACACAGGCGCACGTGTATTGCCGGGAACGTCGGACGTTGGCTTGAAGAGCCGTACACAGCTGTTCCTGTATGTATATAAATATATACAATACGCGATACGGTGTTTGTCGCGAATTTAGGAAAGCCTAGGCGTGAGGTGCAAATATCGGATAAGCGGAGGGCTTCACCGATGAGTCGCTTTAACGCGGCGTCACTCAGGATATTCCCTCCAAGGTGATCTAGTATCTATTCGAGTCTTAGCAAATGTACATTCGTTTTGTACCTGTGAACACTTCGGTTACAACAACGACCAGTCGGCGGGGGACACAACCAAGTGCCAGCCGTGCATCCAATCTACCAGCCGTTAGATATCTCGTAGTGCTTTTGATTTAAGCAAACTGCCTTCTGTGGACTAGGTCTTTGCAAAAGGGGACCCGCAATTACGCAAGGCCAGCAAGTGCGCCGATCGTCCAAGAAGGGTATCTCACTGCGAGGAGTCGGGTAGGCCGAAGACGGACAGCAAGGGGTACAGTCAAGTACCGGTCGAGTGTCTTAGTCAGGCACCTTATTCCTCCGTGGATCTAATATAAATAGTCCTACTTTCTACTTTTTGGAACATATCCTGAGTGACCGCCACGCTATTCTTCGGAGTTGTTCCTCGATTAAGGGAGTCAGCTTGTAGGATGTTACATTCGTGAATTTAACGTTGACGGAGTGTGAGTTTAACCCTTTTCGGAACTAAATGAGAATTGAGAACACGTTCTTTACTTCGTGAATCCCCGAATACTTCACCTAGGCTTTCCTGGGACGCTCGACGTCTATTAAAACCGTAATGCACTTTCTGATCCCGTGCTATGTGAGTATACTATGCGTATGCTCTGACGTGTGCCGATAATCACAGGCTCGAGAATTAATGATGGGTCGGTTCTTTCGTAACGAGGGTGGTTAGGCCTCTAAACTCAAGATATGACAATTAATCGGTACATTCGCGGGGTTTATATATGCGTACGAACGCTATTCCGCCAGTGAGAGGGGGGTGTCCATCTACTGGTGGGCGCCCGATATTATACGCGAGAGGGTATCCCTCTGCTGAGCGCTCGGTATATGACGCGGGTACACGTACGTAGACGGTGTTTACAGTACGATGTAACCGTCCTAAAAATACGGTTACATAGCCCCCCCATTGAGATTTCGAAATCTCTTTTTGGATAAGATCATTTGCGAAATCTTATAATCAAATGTACCAATAAGAAAGAAAGAAAGAATGACTTTTTCTCGTGTAGCCGTCGGTGGAACTCTTCGCGCGGTCTACTCGCGATTTCAAAACAAAAATTGCCCTTGGCATGGCAATAGAGTTAAACTATATTGCTCGCGACGTACGTGATGACGTATATTGCGAGCTGCTGAGGTGTCTGTTACCGTGTCCTCAGTCTCAAAATAATAGAATTTGATATAGATTTAATAGTCGTACACATAGATGTCCGGCTTAAATTTAAACTAAAATTTACCTTTGCCGATTCTTGTTAACAAAAAAAACGTTCATTCATCTATACGCACTCTTGTCTTGCCCGTACTGGGACTTTTTCACACCACTCGCACACACATCACTTATTCACACGCCTGTCCGTTGTTTTGGAAGGTCGGGTGACTCTCCGATGTTTGATGTTGGTCGGCATTTGGAGGATGGGGTCATCCTCTGCGATGTCCGGCAGTTCTAACGGCAGGTTTGGGTGTTGTGCGGTGTCCACGACATGGCGGTACTTTCATTCGGATGGCGGAGTTCGAGCTTTAACCCTTTGCACTCGAGAGGTGAGTCTCACTCACCATGTGGTTTCATGCCACAACTCGAGAGGTGACTGTCGCTCACCACTTGGTTTGCTGCGGTAACTCGATGCGCGGGACTAACTGTTTACGGTTCGTTTCTTCGACGCGGGCTTCTACGCTCTTTCTGTATAATCTTATGAAGAGCAACATTTGAAAAAAAATCAACAGTAGCATACCGGAAAACAAATACATTAGTTTTAGCATGGAAGGATAAGAGAGTTGTCACATGCTTGAGTAACTGGAACAATGCAGGAATGACGTCCGTGAACCGAATTTTACGAGGAGGAGTAGAAGTGACCGTCAAGAAACCTAACGTCGTATTAGATTACATCAAACATATGGGCGGTGTAGATCGTGCCGATCAGTATGCCTCAACATACTGTTTTCTCAGAAAATCGCTAAAATGGTGGCGTCAAATGTTTTTTTGGGGTTTAGAAATTTGTGCACTAAATTCATATATTTTATATAAAGCCACAAAACAGCAGAGAAGCGAACAGCCACTCAATCATTTGCGATATTTGAAGAAGTTAGTCCACCAATTGTCTGACAATTTTCGCCATCCACGCGATCGAGCTTCGACTTCGACATCCGATTCCGAAGATGTCCGCTTGAATGGAAGGCTTCACAATATTCTAACAGGAGTTAGGAAGGACTGTAAAGTCTGTTCTCAAAGAAGTAAGCCCGGAAAAAGGCATCAAACAACATATTATTGTGATACTTGCCCCGACAAGCCAGGCATGCATCTTGGGGATTGTTACATGAAATATCATACAAAAAAAATTACAGAGACTAATATTTAAGAAATTATGTTTATAAAGGTGTAAAGATATGTAAAATGTTAAAATATAAAAGTTTTATACGTTAACTTGTGTGTGCAACGATTTTAAATTCCTGGTAAGAAATGCGTCAAAAAGGCTATGAAACGTCTCGAGTTGCTGCAGCGTCCGCGCGAAAAAGGCTTCGAGTGCAAAGGGTTAATATCAAACAGCTCGGATAATAATCTCCGCTTTTTGGCTGACAAGGGCTCGCGTGCAGCTTTCGTCTCGTCTTTCCGTGCGGAGGTGGTAGGCATCGGAATATTAGACAGTTTAGACGGTGAGGCTTCGACGCTGCTGGTCTGCGTCCGTGCGTGCGTCACTCGTGCGGTTGCCTGTGTTCCGGTGCCCTTACGGAAGGAGGCTGTTCCCTCGGACTTCCACGTACCCGGAATCAGACACGTTCTTGGAGGCAGGAAGATCTCGTTGTATTGCAGATCCATTCCTGTCTGCGTAGCACGAGTCACCTTTAACCACCGCGCTTCGCACTGCGTGTTTGTTACGAGCCACGGCCTGACGTGGTGAGGATTTTTGTCAGTGCCGATAGGAAAGAGATATATGTGAGAGGAGTGAGCGGCTAAGTACAGGCCTCGTCCGATTTTTCACGGCTGCACCCTGCACGTCGCTACCCTTTGTGATGCCCTTCTAACAGCTCTCCGTATTCCCTCGCGGAAATACGTGTTGCCAGTCGAAAGGAGGAGCGAGGGGGTTTAGGAAAATCACTTCAAGCCAGTGATCTCAGAAGTGGCATCCTGCCGCATTGCGGCACGCGTGGTGGGGGAGGGCGAGAGTTGTATGCGTGCCGTGTCCGTGAGCGCTGCGCGCGCACCGTACGTAGACAAGGAAGGAGCTATGCTTTTCGTCTTTCTTCTACCAATGTAGAGAAAAATGACGTTAGAAACTGCGCGCGCACCGTACGTAGAGACAAGGAAGGAGCTATACTTCTCGTCTTCTTTCTCTTTCTATCAATGTAGAGTACAATGACGTCACAAGCTGCGCGCGCACCGTCGAGGACAAGGTTCAACCCTCTGTCTCCATCAGAAGGATAGTTATAGGGGAAATAAAAAAATCAGTTTTTAACCCATTTTTCGAATAAGCGGCGCGGAAAAATTCTGAAATAATTTGAGAATATTCAGAACATGTGAATTTATGGTTGGGAATTTTTGCAGGTTTTTGTCTAGCAAATCCTAAGCATAAAAAATGAAAACCCCCCAAAAACACGAAAAATTCCAATTACGTGTTGAAGTTTCCGACCCACAGAATTTTTATAAATGCTGTAGTGAAGTATTGGCATAAGTAGTAACACCAATTTGGTTTAGATTTTTTGGTAGTGTGCGTCGTAGTGCAAATAAATAAAAACCGATATTTACGACATATTTCGTGTAATAACTTATTGAATACTTAAAATAAATGCGTTTTCTTTATATTGCCAGTCAGTTATACGATGCTCTATGTTTTTGCATGCGAGAGAGCAATGTAGAAATAAAGGGAATTAAGTTATTTCGAGTTTATTGAAAGTCTGTGTGCACCGTACTGAAACCGTACGGGGTGTGGAGTAAGTGGTTATCGTATGCACCGGACGCGAGTGGTTTCGAATTCGCGATCCGGCCTTCCGCGTTGGAGGGAATAGGTCCTCCTTCGTGCGGGCGGGTTCGTTCTGAGTGTTTCGCGGTCGCGGCTTAAGAAGCGTTCGCGGTCGCAGTGATCAGAGCCGGGAATATTGAATCGGGAATAAATATGTATTTATATGTCACAGAAAGTTTTATTTTATGTTATGTCCTATTACAGTCCGAATGTATGTATTGTCGTGTTGATGATCTTATTTGAGTATGATATCGCGTCGGTGATTTTATGCGCGTATATCGCCAGTCGCCTTTAAACTTATGGACTGGAGGTCAGTGTTGGTAGGATGTTTCGTCAAGGATTGTTCTTTCGACTGACCACTCGTATCCGTGACCGGTACCAAGAGCGGGGATGGTATACCGTTGCAGCCGTCAGAGGTTCACGAATTACTCGCAGCCGTGGCCGGTGCCTAGAGCGGGGGAGGCTTACGGTAACCGTGTAGGAGACGATCTTTTGAACTACTCACTGCGTAACGAAGGCCGGTACCGAGAGCGGAGAGAGTTACGGTGAGAGTTCTCAGACAGTCGAGGCTTTTTTGGTAGAGGATAGATTAGACGTTTTCCACGAATTACACGCAGCCGTGGCCGGTGCCGAGAGCGGTGGAGGCTTACGGTAATCGTGTAGGAAAACACTCTTTCGAACTACTTGCTGCGTAACGAAGGCCGGTACCAAGAGCGGAGAGAGTTACGGCAAGAATTCTAAGAGTGTTGAGGTAGGTGTTGGATGGTAAAGTTTCTGTCGTCGTCCACGAATTACACGCAGCCGTGGCCGGTGCCGAGAGCGGTGGAGGCTTACGGTAACCGTGTAGAAGACAGTGTTTGATGAAAGATGACAATCATTCGCAACGCAGCCGTGACCGGTGCCAAGAGCGGGGATGGCTTACGGCGAAGATTGATAGAGATGAATTTATGATGATGATGTAGGAGGATATTTATTTAATTGAATTGAATTTAATTGAATGTAATTTGGCGAGTCAAGCGTGTCGATTACGTAGAGAGGCAATACCGCGTGTATGTGACGAACGTGGCTGTGCTTTACTAGCCACGAACCCTCGGTGGGCGATCGTAGTCTTTGTATCGGTAGAGGATTTGTCTTCGCAAAAAGTCTTCCCTAGCGTCGCGGATCGTACGTCGTTCAGATACCGTCAGTTATGTGCGTGATCTACGGGTCTCGATACTCGGAAGGATCACTCCTGGGATCTCTTCAACGAGTGTTGGCTCGAAGTAAATCTCGCCTCGAGTGGTGCTTCTTCTCGCCTTTTATACCCATTTTGGTCAAAGGGGAAGTTCCACTCGAGCGATTTTCACTCTCCGGTGGGAGTCGCTTCTCCTCCATCGCCGGAGCTCAATACCGTTATTCTTATTCTAATGATGAAAATGATTGATGGCTAAATGTGTGATTGTCGCAGTTACATGTGTTTGTGTCGCGTTTACAAGTGTTTGTATATGTTCGTCGCGTGTACAATGCTTTCGTCCGAGTCCTATATGTGTTGTGTATGTCCGTTGGTCTATGCTGAGTGGTGTGCGTTCGTGCGTGTACGGGCTAGCGTGAGCGAGACGGCAGGTAGGTTAGAGTGAGATAGCGCGCAAATAAGACGGTCAAGTAGATAGAGCGAGAAAGGTAAGTAGAGAGAGAATCGCGATGTCTAGACGGCAGTTAGTGGAAAAGTAAAGAAATACGGCCTTGAAGTGGAAAGAAAGTACATGCTATGACTGAGAGTATAAGTGAAAGAAGTGATCGAGAAATATGTTCGCTAGAAAAGGAGAAAAAGATGAATTGAATCCGGTAAATAAGTGGGATGTCCCGTGCACGTGCGAACGTTCTAGTAGTTTCGTCCAGGCGGCTCTTTTGTACGGTTACAGTACTTTCAAAAATATTGAACGATAAGCCAACAGCACGAGTAGCTCGTTGGTTAAGCTACACCCATCTGCGACATCGTTGGACACTTTCGTTGGAGGTTCGCGCCCAGGAAGGCTGATCTTTTTTTTCTTTCTAACAACTACACGACGGTAAGCGATATTCACGTACAAATATTTTAAACATACTTCTATAATATTTAACTGTATTGTGTATGAAATATGTATGCACGCATTGCGTTATTTATGTGACCTTTACTTATATTTTATCACCCAATGAAGCTTCCAATGCATGTAATGCATTCGAACACAGGAACATTCTACGAATCTGCTAGTATAAGTATTTTATTCTCCAAATATACATTTTCACGTGGTCTTCCACGCCACCCATGAAGTGCCACGACTAGCGCGTTCGGTTTTTTTATTGTGGACCTTCGCCGGTAGCCCTATTGTACCACATTTTTAATTTATTAAATTACAGTGCTGATGGGATATGTGTAAAGAAATGGGTTAGGTATATCGACGTTTTATAAAAGAATAAGAAAAAGCGATTTATATTATACCCATATTTGTAATATTGGTAAATAATTGTTTGCCCGCCACCACCTCGGCCACCCCCTCGGCCTCCCCGCTTCTGCCTCCACGCGGCCTTCAGGGCGCCGGCTCCCTTCCTTTTCTTCCCTATAACATAAAGGTACACACATATAATAAATGAAACACATCTATAATTTTAAGACATTGTACGCCGGATAAAAACACCGCGGACAAAGGACGTGGCGCTATAGGCCCGATGCTCACGTGTTTACGCGGCGGCACGAGGCGTGTAGATGTTTTCGGCAGTTGAGCAGTTCCGCGCCGACAGTCAGACAAGCATGTCGCGCGTGGTCAGAGAGATACGAATATTCTTTATATTACTGTTTAATTTCAATAAATACTTATTATTTCATACTTAATTAACCCTGACAATTATTCCGTCGGCTATCCAAGAAGCAGATTTATGAGAAACGTTAAGAATACACCACATAATAGATACTATGTAATTTTGACTCATGTAGCCCATTCGTGATCGAGCTTGCTCGTGCATGGGCCGCTAATGCAATAACAATACGGTAAATATTGATATTATATTTACTTTTTCCTTTTTGCTGCTGCTGCTTGGGCGGTTGCTGCAGCAGTTGCAGCTGTTCCTGTGGCTGTTGTTGCTGCTGTTGTTGCTGCCGCTGTTGTTGTTGCAGCTGTTCATGTGCCTGGTGAGGCAGCGATTGCATATACTGCAGCAGTTGCAGATGCTGGTGGGGCTGCAACTGCAACTGCTGCAGTAGGTGCAATCGCTCCTGCTCCTGCTGCTGCACAAATTGTTGTCGGTGCAACTGCTGCAGTTGCAAAAACTGGCAAAATTGCAGTAAAGCAGGCTCCATCGCTTCAGTCTGCTGTGGCGTTTGGGGCTGGTGTTGCGGCAGGGGCGGCAGCTGCTGCTGCTGCTGCTGCTCCCCGGAGCCACCCTCTCCCGCTTTCTCTCGTTCTGTTTCTGCGAGAAGAAACAAAGCGACACATAAATTCGATTATATTTTGGTTAGAAATACAAGCATTCATTACATTAGTCTTTAAACATCAAAAAGGAGGAAATGTGGGAGGAAACTTTTGGAGGAAGGACAGAATTTACAAAAGAAGGATTGTCCTTCCTTAAGGAGGACGACTGGTCACTGTATAGGAATGGGAAACTTTGGCGATTAGGTCGCAAAAGTTCACTGGGAACAGCTCCGATTGTATTGCACAAAACCTTTTGTTTTATTTGAATGCCCGTACTGCTTATACAATGTGACCGTTCTTATTTCGCGTTTATATCGGATTCGCGATGTATGCGTTTATTCCCCGAAATGACTGCAGTAATCCGCGATGTATTATGCGATTGACTCTGTCTTCGATCTTCTAGGTCGCGTGTTGTTGATATTTCGCCGCGTCTATCGGTGTGTCGGCAAGTCAGTGGTAGTGGTCACGGCTACCACTGTGCTCGCGTGTCGGAGAGCAGGCTCGTGCTCCTGTTTAAGGAAACGGATGGTGGGGGTTCGTTCGGGCAATGAACTGTGTATATTGACAATTCTGTATTTCTCCGATGCTACAGTACAGCTGTTTCGTATTTACATCAACCGCTCGCTTTTATTCGTATGCCGATGCAATTCTCGATCGTATAATCTTCGCTCGTGATTCTAGTCGGGCTACCACTGGGCTTCAGCTTTCCCAGTGGCGTTTTCAGACCACAAAGCACACGGGACCCCGGCCGGTACGTGAGCGGAGGAGGTCGCGGCGCAAGTCGTTTCCCTTTTTAAATAATATCTTGCTGAAGAAATAACGCCAGTAACCTTAACACGTCCCCACGGCCGGTGCGTGAGCGGAGGCGAGGGCGGTCAGTACTGGTGTTTAAAAGAACACTTAGTCGTCGTGGATAATGACGAGTTTCGGCAACCTTGGCACGTCCCCACGGCCGGTGCGTGAGCGGAGGCGGGGTCGGCTAGTGCTTTCACTCTTCTTCTCGTTGACGAGATATTCGCAATCCTCAGGAGAGGTACGCCAATTGCATGCGCAGAGGAGATTAAGTCTCCAGGTTAGACGCTCGTGTATCAACTAGTCGTGCTACGGCACGTCGCTAATTTGGCACACAGGCCCCGATTGCCAGGTTTCGGTGGCTTTTATACTCCGCCAGAGGTGGGGTGTCTTCCGCGAATTTTCTAGAGCTCGCGCCTCACGCACCCTGTCAGTCGGTGCGAGATTGGGGTCGTTCCCCTTGCCGGTAGTGGGGGTACATATACCACTAGTGTGTGGCCGTCCGAATATGCCTAGGCACGTGTACGGTCACAACAATAACACAATACTCGACGCATTAAACTAACGACACGCGTAGGAAAGGAAGCAAGGATGGACGGTAGGGCACCGAAGATCCTAATGATCTCGATTACAACCCGGAGAAGGAGCAGAGTAGGCGCAATGAAATAAGAACCGCGTATCTGCGCACGATGGGATTCGCCGCCGCGGATCGGGCAGGAAGGCCACGAGGAAGGAGAACAAAAGGAGCGCGTGTAACTTGCGAGATGAGGCGTTCCGAAGAAGCAACCTCAATCTTTCTACAAAAATTCACACTCGCTTAACGTGGCGGAGAAATCGAAAAAGCGCACAGCTCTAGGTCGTACCTGCTCGGAGTCTCGGAGCGAAGAGAGCACCCTACCGGTCAGACGCTTCCTCCCCAAAAATTGCAAAATTGCCAGCCCAATCAAATACAAGGAAAAGCGTCACGTGGTTTACACGCACACACCAACACTCCCGTGTTGACCTAGTTTAGAGATTTCTGAGAAATGAAACGAACATAAATTCGGAGAAATGAGGCGGACGGTAAGCAAGGGCGGCTGGAACAAAATAAATTAACTGGGGGGCAAATCTCCTAACGGAGCAGCGACTATCCCCAACAGTCACCTTAATTGTATAAAAATCAAAGAATAATTGTAATGATATATGCATTACTTACCGGACATAATGGATTCCATGATCGGATTGACACGCGGTCCGCTGTCGCAAACGATTGCCTACTTTATAAATGTAGCAGAGTGTGCGTGCGCGTGTGGATGGCACGGACGCGCTCGTTCCTATATTCCGTTGCATCAAAACACACACATACTGCAGTACTTTTGGAAGTTTCTCGGTGCATGGTAACGACTGCTTTCTTCAATTTTTTACGTTTCCATGGCAGTCGCGCATGGTCACGCAGGAGCGTTTGTATAGACGTGGCACGTGAGTAAAAATATTCTGTATTGCTGGTACTAATTGTACGGTATTTTGCGCGAATTAATTTTTGTTCTTAATCAATAATTCCTTTTTTGCTTTTTGTTGCTTTTAGTAAAATTGTTAAAATACATTTTGCTTAGTTCCTTTTTGAATTTACACTTCAATGATGAGTCATTCGCTAAAAAGCAGGCAAAAGCGAAAATTTTGTGACACATGGCTTCGCGATAGTAGATACAGTTCTTGGGTACGCAAAGTACCATTAAATGATAATTTATTTAATTGTATTGTATGTCAGAAACATTTGTCATGTGACACGAATATTTCCAGACATGCGGATTCTCAGAGTCACACAACAAATATAAAAGAAAATTCAGTTGTGAACATAAGCAGTTATAATTCGGCAAAAACTTGTCCAGACATACGAAAATTTCGTAAGCAATGGTTAGAAATTGTAACATTTCAACTGTTACATACGGATTCTCCGTTTGCCTCCGTTCCCACGGATTCGACGTAGCCTCCTCTTGGAGTCCCTACCATCCCTCTGTTTATGTATATAAGATAAGCGCCACTCGAGAACGATAGGGCAGTGAGTTACGGGTTTTCCGCCATTAGCTTCATCTATCCTCGTCTATTTTTTCTCTTCGTCATACACACGCGTTTTCTACAGATTTTCCCATATAAAAAGGCGAACTGGAGCGAGCTCCAGCAGTCTTGACTTTGAAACTAACGCGTTAAGGTCGTAGCTAAACTCTATTGAGAACTCGTTCTTACGTTTGGTTGTTAAGTACTCGCTGTGAGATCGGGCTCAAGTTCCCTTTCAATCGAATATTCTAGAGTCAACTCTTTTGAGCACTCCAATCGTTTCTGAGCTTCACTCATTTACGAATAAAGGTAGAGTCCTTGTTTTAAAAACTAAAACTCACTGCCAGATCGGGCTCAAGTTCCCTTTCGCGCAAAACTAGATTTAATTACTCTTCGCCTAGCTTGTACGCTAGTAGTTTGTAAGTACTTTTGTTCATCACATTTCTAAACTATAATTTCAAGTCACTTTCATTGTATATATTTTTCTACCGTTACAATATAACAAAGTTAACTGTAGTAATTGTGCTACTTCATATCAAATTCATTACCTTCCAAAATAACTCTTAAATTCGTGAAAGATCAGAGGACCCACAGATTCTCCACAACCGCTCGAGGAGAATCAATTACGAGTCAATATTTCCCTTAAACCTTTACCAGAACCCTCCGAGTGTAGGCCACCCAACGTATTCCCGTTGCGGCGCATGCACTCCTGAGGTCCTTCTCTGCAAAGAACTCTATTCCACTCCGAGTGTAGGCCACCCAACGTATTCCCGTTGCGGCGCATGCACTCCGAGTTCCTTTACTATTACACACTCCGAGTGTAGGCCACCCAACGTATTCCCGTTGCGGCGCATGCACTCCGAGTTCCTTTACTATTACACACTCCGAGTGTAGGCCACCCAACGTATTCCCGTTGCGGCGCATGCACTCCGAGTTCCTTTACTATTACACACTCCGAGTGTAGGCCACCCAACGTATTCCCGTTGCGGTGCATGCACTCTTGAGGTCCTTTCCTTGTACAGCAAAACTCACGACGTTCCGCGCCGTGCCGGACGCTGACAAGGAATCCTACCCATTGACGGCACCCCTTTCGGGTACCGAATCCTAATCACGCAAACCGTATTCGACTTGTGCCTCAAAACACTCGCCGTACCTTGGCTCGTAACACAACCATGGCTATGCGAAGTATCAAACGACTCGACATTAGCTTTTTGCCGATATTGTGAAACAGAAATAATTGCAAGAGTGGCTGCCATTTATCGGCATGCAGAATCCGCAATGCATCTGGCAAAAGAACAAGCATGTTTAGAAAAAAAAAGAACAGACAAAGATGTTTGTATGACGGACGACAGTAATGTATGTTTTGACATGCGAAGGAAAAAGCAGAAATTCAATTCGCTATGTTGATCGCAGAAAAGAATATTTCGTTTTCAACAGCATCTGAATTACTAACTTTCTTTCAAACCGTGGGAAAAGATTCTGAAATATTGCAAAGTATGACAATGGGGGAAACGAAATGTAAAAATATTATTTCAAACGTCGTCTGTCCGGTTGAAACTGAACGTGTTGCGAGCATACTTCAGAATACTAAATTCAGTGTTTTTATTGATGAAACATGTGATATTTCTAATACGAAATGGATGACGTTTCATGTTCGATATGTTGATCCTGACACTTCACATATTGTCTCACAATTACTGAAATTGATCGATCTTGATGCAAAAAATTGTGGCGCCGACAAATTGTTTGAAGCATTTGGAAACGAAATGTATAGATTAGAAATTCCATTTCAAAATATTGTTGCCCTGTCATGTGACAATGCAAGCGTTATGACAGGGAAAAAATCATCATTTAAAAAAAAGCTAGAGGAAAAGTCTGGACATGTTAAAACATTGCCATGCCCATGCCATTCCGTAGCGTTAGTCGCCCATACTGCATGCAAGATGATTCCAGGTAAATGTGAAGACTTTGTAAAGCAAATAACGAACTTTGTTAACTGTAGTCCAAAGCGATCTGCTATTTTTTCGGATTGT
Organism: Priocnemis perturbator; assembly: GCA_963942575.1. Lineage (NCBI taxonomy): Eukaryota > Metazoa > Arthropoda > Insecta > Hymenoptera > Pompilidae > Priocnemis > Priocnemis perturbator. The sequence goes on along the minus strand of OZ012643.1, from coordinate 12,518,260 downwards.
CAGGAATCGAACCGTAAGATTGTGAAATTATCCGAAACACGATGGCTTTCATGGCACTCATGTATGTCAAGGCTTTTAGAAACTTGGGAAAATATCGAATACTTTTTGCTAACTGTCAATACTAATGATAAAACGAAAACCTCAGAGCAGTTACTGTTAGCTATACAAGATCCTGATTTGAAAGCGTACCTTCTATTCCTAAATTATATTTTACATTATTTCAACACATTTACAATCTTTTTCCAAGCTGTGGAAACCAGAATTCAGTTACTGCAAACCAAATCATTGCAATTATTGCATACAGTTTGCAAGCAGTGTCTGAAACCAGAGCTTTTGAAAGATTTTAGCAGTAATGTGGATTATTCAAATCTTGAAAATATTAAACCCTTAGCAGATATTACATTAGGAATAGAATGTGAAGAGTACCTAAACGAATTGTCATCAGAAGGGCACACAGCTATAGTTACAAACATTCGACAGAATTGTTTGCAATTTTATATGAGTGCCGCTCAGGACATTCGCACTAGGTTACCGATAAAAGACGCATTTTTATCAAAGTTTAAAGTTTTTGAACTCGAAACAACTTTGCCCGATATGAACAGAGAAATATCATTTAATGATGTTTCTTTTGTCGCCGAATCATTGAGAGGCTTTGATAACAATGGTCTAAGATGTGGGAAGAAATTTTCCGCCTTCGTCAATATCCCAATTTGCAGGGTCTTGTAAATGCTGTAAGGTCCCTCCCGAATTCAAATGCTGATTCGGAAAGAATCTTTTCCCTCTTGGCAGATTTAAAAACAAAAAAAAGAAACAAACTGTCGTCCGCTAATGTAAATGCCACTTGTGTTGTAAAGTCGGCATTAAAGGCGAGAACGGAAACTGCTAAGAACTTAAATGTCACTGAGAGACATTTGTCTCTCATGTCAAGTAAAACTTTATATCCTGCATGTTCCCGTAAAATAGTCACAGAACATGCAGCAGACATTGCTACTCCCTGCTCATCTCATAATGTATAAGACTAATGTGTACCATAGAATAGTTTATTTTATGGTAAATCCTAGTCTAAACAACAACAAAAATTGGTCTGGCCTCACTTGTGTCAGACTGTACCTCTCCGAAAAGGAGAGGTACAGCAAAACAAAATTAGTCTGGCCTCACATGTGTCAGACCGTACCTCTCCGAACAGGAGAGGTACAGCAAAAATTGGTCTGGCCTCACTTGTGTCAGACCGTACCTCTCCGAACAGGAGAGGTACAGTAAATTCTCTCTATTTGTCCAGTAGGACGGACACCATTTCGGACAAATACAGAAGCGGAGACACTGTTTTCGAGCCTCGGCGCTTGCCTTTGTAGTTCGCCGAACGTAGAAAAGGACAGCGCTAAAAAGAGAATAATGAATGACAGTCGAGGCAACTGAGTCATTTAAAATCCAAAGTACAATAATGAAAACGGCTGTTACACTTTTTTATTTTTAACATTTTCTGCATGAAAATGTTTGTCACAGATTGGTGATATTGTTCTGATAAAAATGAGACCAAACATAATATAGTTTGGACTAAATTTATTTATTAATAGGTATTGAATATCTTCTCCTATCACTATCGCTTTGAATGAAGTATAAAAACTAAGTGCTCAATAAATACTTTAAATGCAATAGTAATTTTTCAGTCTTTATACGCAACATCAGGTTAAAAACCATCATTATAAAATACATATATATTTTTATACAACCTTGAAACCAAAGTCTACACTCGATTCCAATATAAATCAACGCGGCTCAGAAGGAGCGTGTGGACGTGCGGTCCTGAATGATAGAGTAAAATGAGTTATACAATAAGTATTACATAAATAAATGTTGTCCAAATTATATCATGCTTGATATCATTTTAATCGAAAAAGTCTCAGCAACATGTTAAACAAATTTTCAGACAAAAAAATATAAGAACAAAAAAGTTATATTTTTGTAAGGTACAATGTTAGCTGTCAACTTGCGTCAAAGGAGCCGCGCGGGTCATAAATTACACGCTTGGTTGGCGCCGAGGCAGGAAACACGGGCGTAGGCATAACGAATACATTGGCGTAGGACTACCGGAGTGGATAAACGGGGAATCAACTTAGGTGGACAAATAGAGAGAATTTACTGTACAGCAAAAATTGGTCTGGCCTCACTTGTGTCAGACCGTACCTCTCCGAAAAGGAGAGGTACAGCAAAAAAAATTGGTCCGGCCTCACTTGTGTCAGACCGTACCTCTCCGAAGAGCAGAGGTACAGCAAAAAAAATTGGTCTGGCCTCACTTGTGTCAGACCGCATGTCTTTACGTTTAAGAAATCTGTCGTGTGGTGATTGCTGTCATGTGTTGAAAATATGCTTTTCTTTACACATATCCCATCAGCACTGTAATTTAATAAATTAAAAATGTGGTACAATAGGGCTACTGGCGAAGGTCCACAATAAAAAAACCGAACGCGCTAGTCGTGGCACCTCATGGGTGGCGTGGAAGACCACGTGAAAATGTATATTTGGAGAATAAAATACTTATACTAGCAGATTCGTAGAATGTTCCTGTGTTCGAATGCATTACACGCATTGGAAGCTTCATTGGGTGATAAAATATAAGTAAAGGTCACATAAATAACGCAATGCGTGCATACATAATTCATACACAATACAGTTAAATATTATAGAAGTATGTTTAAAATATTTGTAAGTGAATATCGCTTACCGTCGTGTAGTTGTTAGAAAGAAAAAAAAGATCAGTCTTCCTGCGCGCGAACCTCCGACAAAAGTGTCCAACGATGTCGCAGATGGGTGTAGCTTAACCAACGAGCTACTCGTGCTGTTGGCTTATCGTTCAATATTTTTCAAAGTACGGTGCACACAGACTTTCAATAAACTCGAAATAACTTAATTCCCTTTATTTGTACATTGCTCTCTCGCATGCAAAAACATAGAGCATCGTATAACTGACTGGCAATATCAAGAAAACGCAATTATTTTAAGTATTCAATAAGTTATTACACGAAATATGTCGTAAATATCGGTTTTTATTTATTTGCACTACGACGCACACTACCAACAAATCTAAAAAAAATTGGTGTTACTACTTATGCCAATACTTCACTACAGCATTTATAAAAATTCTGTGGGTCGGAAACTTCAACACGTAATTGGAATTTTTCGAGTTTTTGGGGGGTTTTTGATTTTTGATGCTTAGGATTTGCTAGACAAAACTCTGCAAAAATTCCCAACCATAAATTCACATGTTCTGAATATTCTCAAATTATTTCAGAATTTTTCTGCGCCCCTAAATACGAAAAATGGGTTAAAAACTGATTTTTTTATTTCCCCTATAACTACCCTTCTGATGGAGATAGAGGGTTGAAACTTGGCATAGAGCGTATTGTGAATAAACTGATGATGAAAGCCAGGTGCGCAAAATAAAGAGACCTTACAATATTCAGTAGCGTTTATTATTACTGTATAAGCCACGCGCGCACAACATAACAGTCAGAGACAGAAAAAGAAGAAGAAGAAAAAGAAGGTGGTGCGCAGAGAGTGATGGGTAAAATATTGCAAACTGCGATCAAACGTGAGTGTACGCATGCGCAATGCCCACCGTCACCGGTAGCGAGCGGATCCAATGATCGTTGCAATCCAACAGAGCGTTTTTCTTTTGATCCCCTATCGAATGACGCCTTGCCAGATAAATTTGGTACAAGTGCATTTTTGACCATTTCAGCCGGCTCAACGCTCAGCCGAAAAATGAATTCGGTACCGCTGTCGCATGCCGAACAAAGCACGTGCGTGCGATCGTGGTGGAAAGAAGACGGAGCATAATTCTGTGTCTCTTTCTTTTGGGTGCGCGCGCAGCTTCTGACGTCATTTTATTCTACATTGGTAGAAAGAAGACGAGAAGCATAGCGCCTTCCTTGTCCTCGACGGTGCGCGCGCAGCTTGTGACGTCATTGTACTCTACATTGATAGAAAGAGAAAGAAGACGAGAAGTATAGCTCCTTCCTTGTCTCTACGTACGGTGCGCGCGCAGTTTCTAACGTCATTTTTCTCTACATTGGTAGAAGAAAGACGAAAAGCATAGCTCCTTCCTTGTCTACGTACGGTGCGCGCGCAGCGCTCACGGACACGGCACGCATACAACTCTCGCCTTCCCCCACCACGCGTGCCGCAATGCGGCAGGATGCCACTTCTGAGATCACTGCTTCAAGCCTCGTCCGGTTTTTCACGGCTGCACCTATCAGTAGATTCGGTTTTTGAGTCACCAACCCAGGCCTCGTCCGGTTTTTCACGGCTGCACCCCGGGCAAGTAAACTCGAAAGGATAGCTGACAAGGGCCTCGTCCGATTTTTCACGGCTGCACCCCTTGCGCAATTTTGAGGATAGTGGATTTTGTAACTTTTTTTTAGGCTCGTTGGTTCCCTTGAGCGGCAAAGGGAAACCTCGTTCGTAGGATTCGAGTTCTAGGCGATTAAATAACGCGATAGCAAAGGAATATGGAAAACAATAAAATAGATTATATTGAATAAAATAAATACAGAAAAAGCAGTTAAGTATAACAAACAAAACGATAATTCAACTACTATTTCTAATAACGTGATTACAATACGACGCGAATAAGTATACAGAAAACGTTCAATGACTAGTAATAGAGTATTTGGTTTTTAAAAGAAAGAGCTAAATTGAGAACTAAACCTACACACAGGAGTGTGGCAGAACGACTAAGACTAAATATGCTCGGAATACGCACAAGTTATTCCTCGCCAGAAATCACGGTCAGCGAAAAGACACTCTTTTCTGTAGCTACCGGAATTTGATTTTGAACTAATAACGCTCGGAACACGCACAGGTTGTTCCTTGCAATGAGAACAAACAGCGAAAAAGACACTTTTAGCGATTCTGGAATCACTTTTTCTAAGTACGTAAACGCTCGGGAATTTCTAATGCAGACCCTTGCACGGTCCTTTTCTAAAGCTGTCTGAAACTCGCGAGCCCTGGCGGAGCCCCTTTTTATATGATTAGATCTGAGGCTAGGGGTTGTGAGATGCGAGGAAGTAGCGCATCGAGGTGGGGCGCATTTTCGGGGGGCATCACGTTCCCAAACGTTCCCAAATATCGCCACGCACCCGCTTTGCATTCGCCGGGCATTCGCTGTGCACGTGATCGCGCGTGGCTGCTGCGCTTCATTCGGGGCTACGTCACTAGCTCGGGCGCGTCACTAATTCAGGCGCGTCACTAGTTCAGGCGATGCATGATGACGTCACGGTAGGCAAGCGCGTACGACGCCATGGGCCGCAGCGCTGGTCGGCGGCGCTCAGCGGCGCTCGGCGGCGCGGTACGTTACAGCATCCTCCCCCGATGAAACGTCGCTCCACGAGTGGCGCTTTCGGGATCGTCCATGGCGTCGTCCCTCCTAGATAGCGGATAGTCGGCACGTTCCGTTCGGGTTGACGGATGATCGGTGTCATGCGATGGCGATATCACCGCACCGGGTCGTTATGTTTAGTCCGGGACTCTAGGTGTTATTCGTATCCAGAGGTCCTTCCATGTAGCCGCACCGGTTCGTCGGGTGCTAATTTCGTCTCACTGGCACGTGGAGGCCAGGCCGTTACCTCGGACACTTTTCCTTTCTTTGTCACTTTCCATGGCACCGTGATTTTACATCCCCACGCGGCGTCGCCTTCGATGTAATGACGACGGGGTTGGCGCCTCCGCGCATTTCCCCGGGGCCGCGGATCTTCGGCGTGCCCCTTGCCGGGTGTTCGGGCATGGTATTTTTCCTTTTCAGCCGGATGGTCGGGCATTTCCTCGAGCGGCATTTTGCACGCTTATCTATCGGCCTCTGTTGACGGATCGTGATGCGCTGCCCATGTTTGATCCACCTCTAGATCCCAGAATTGGTAGCCCATATACGATTGCACGCCATCATCCACGCGTTGGTCGTGCGCGAAAACGCATTTGTCGCACTCGATGGCGGGTCTCGCGCTGAATATATTATTTCCACAGCCAAAACAAGCCATCCGCCGCCGAGGGTGTACCATCAGTGCGTGGACTCCTGAACTGGGGATTTTATGTCCTCGATCGTTCTCGATACTCGGTACACATGTTCTACAGTAAACTTTTACTTCCTCCCTTCCCAAATAGCGGAGGTGGAAGATCCTTCCCTTACAGCAGTAACCTGTCACTGGTACCAGCTTCATGGTTGCTTTGGAAGTGTGGTCGGTCGCGAGGTCTCGTCCAGCGGTTACTCGGGGCCCGATGGTGGGGGTATCTCTCCCCAAACGGCCATCTTTGTGTTTACGCGCACGGCTCGCTCTCCCTTTGTCGACGGTTCACCCCTCCTTGTCGCACTCACGGACACTGAATTGGCGCGTGGCTTGCCTTTATTGCAATGATGATGGGGGTGTTGGCGCCTCGGCGCCTCTTCCCCGGGGTCGCAAGTGTTCGGCGTACCCCGCTGCCGGATGGTCGGGCTGGTGATCCTGCGTTTCATCAGTGGTCTATATCCTCACCTGGTTGATGGTAACGCCCCCATGCTTCCACCACGTCGTGCACATACAACCGCTCAGCGGGTATGCTTGCTTCCTCCCCTCGATGTGCGTAGGCGAATGTGCACATCTCACACTCCTCGATTGGCTGCGACGACATAAGCGGCATTCTGCACGCGTTACATGCATACCTCCGGATGATCTTGGCCGTAAGCACGATCGGCCCACTCTACACACTCGCCGCAGAATCCTTTACCCCAACTCCCGGGTCTGCTGTTCACTTCGTAAAATACACCGATCACACAGAATCCTTGCACCTGTTCACCCTTCATTGCGCTGGTTAGTAATGCGGGTCCGCGGTTCTCGGTCGACCGCTCGTCACCGGCTCAGGAATCGGTGGTGGGGGTATCTCTCCCCAAACGGCCATCTTTGTGTTTACGCGCACGGCTCGCTCTTCCCTTGTCATCACCATTGAACTATACTCCTTCCTTTTCGCACCTTCTGTGGTACCGGAATTCCATCCGCACATGGCGGAGCCTTTGATATAATGATGACGGGGGTTGGCGCCTCTGCGCTTTCTCCCGGGGCCGCGGATTTTCGGCGTACCCCGCTGCCGGATGGTCGGGCTCGGCGGAATCTTGGCGCGTACTGCCTTTTGCACACCCTTGCGCAACTTTGATTTCGTTTTCGTTTTCTTCCATCTACGGCCGGATGTTCGGGCATGTCGTCCAGAATTTCTTCCCTCTTATCCCTTCCCAGGCGACCGGGCAGTCTTCGACCTCGCGGCACCGATGCGTTGGAACTGGGGGTGGTGTTGTGCCCACTGAATTTCTACATCGGTTACAAAGAACCGACGTCCAATGCCATCGTCGGCGTCCCTTCTCTCGCAGTAGATGGAAGTAAACGTACATTTCTGGCATTCCGTTACAGGTCGTGTCTCCCTAACCTTTTTCCCGCATGCGTGGCATGGCATATTCGGCCAAGGCTCCACCGTTAACGCGTGGACAAATAATTCCAGATATGCCATCCCGTAGGCCTCATTTGCCCACTCCACGCAATCTCCACAAAAGGTCTCGGACCAATTCCCCGGACCGTAACAAAACGAAAAAAGGCTCCCCATGTTGCAATGCCCAATGATATTTGATCCTCTCATTGTCACTGTAATTTGCGTTATGACGCGTGTGGTCCGCCTACCTGCTGTATGATCGTTTGTGGCCACTAGAGTGGTGGTATGCCCTCTCCCCACTGATCTCTATACAATGGATGCGAGATCAGGATCTGGGGAATGCTGCCAATATGAATGGTGGAGTCACAGACGGTCCTGGCGGGTACTACGTATAGTGCCGGGCCTATTATTCGGCCAAGTGGGTATCTTGTAGGGTGCCGCGCTCTGAAAATTGTTCTGCAACATTTTTTTTTCTTCGATGCGCCCCCGTTTCCTTAAGAAAAATTGCTATCTGTGGGTTTGAAACGTTTAATGCCGGCCCTTGACTCTGCTAAAGGTAAACATACCGACACCACAAACTTTTTGGGAGACATCGAGTCATATACTTTGACATAAATATATTCATCCGTAAGTATGTGTTGTATTAGAAAGCATCCAAAATATTGTTCAAACGTGAAACGAAACGATCCTAACCCAATCAGCGATTGGCGAAGACAGGTGAGATTAGTTAATATTTCAAAATTAAAATGCAGAATGTGTCAAATCTTGGAGAGTTAAAATTTTACAATGTGAGAAATGTTGAAAATTATGTAAGCTTTGCATATTTCTGGCCATGATTTCTTCAACGCACTGATTTGCTTTCAGACACTGTGCAATGTGAAAAAATTAAAAGAATCACATAGGAAAAATTGGCTAAACTTTGAAACATACCATCTCAATACTGCATCCTATATCAATTTACGTGAGTACCACCACAATAGGATACATCCGGTAGATCTACAACTAAAATGTAATAGACATTTACATTAGTTCAATTTTGTATGTTATAGACTCCAGATGAGGAAACAAATTGTTTTGAGACATGTAAGGGATGAAATATATTGATTCATTCCATTCTCAACCCAGAAGAGGGCAATCCTACATTATACATTATGTATACAATTCTTTTCCTGATTCCGCTGTTCAACTTGGTGTTGGAAATAAATGTAAAATTTTGTTGCTGCTATGGTGGGTTGGTCCCTGTTCAGGGCATTGGATTTGGTATGAAGTTTCAATGTAATACATATTTTCATTTTACAGGTTCATTGCCTATATTATATTATCAAGAATGACCTGAGCAGTAAATTATGCTGGCCCCATATTGGTGACTGGAAGCAGTGTGGCCAGATTTTGTCCCTCTGGTACCATCGGTACCAGTTGAGTGGGGATACGCGCAAGTGTGCGTGCCTTGTCCGTGACAGCTGCGCGCGCAGAGAAGGACGGAACTATGCTCCGTCTCCCTTCCACCAACGTCGTCCGACGTCATGGAACCGTGACGTAGTATAAGAAAGGACAGAGCCATGCTCCGTCTTGCTTCCACTATCGTGACGTCGTGTAAGAAAGGACAGAAGTATGCTCCGTCCCCTTTCAACCAAACACGCGCGTCGCGTCTTCGTCCCTCATACAGTCGCGGCGTGGCGTCTTTGTTCCACACACAGGCCGGTATATGCTGTGACAGTGGTGCCAGATTTCGCATTAGGTGCCGCACGTAGCATTGCGTGTTTGCCGCCGGAAGCCAAATCGAGCAACACTGCGTTGAGCGTGAACGCGATCGAGAGAAGTGCAGGCACGAGAGTTTTGATTTTGCATTGACTCGTCGTCGCTCGTCTTCGCGTTCGTGCTCGATACGAATAATGTTGCTCCATTTGCAAGATGAGAATTCGATGAACTATTGATATTATTATTTATCCAATTTGCTGCTGACTGCAGAGGAATTATTTATTAATTAATTAATTAATTAATTATATATTTTAAAAATTAGTTCATTTATTGATAATTATTTAAAAAATTCACAGGACAAATGAAATGCGTTCCATGTCAAAGTATTTCAATCATATTAATATTTAATGTATTTCAGTTTACGTTTCAATAATATTAATCTTTGTCCGGTAGTAAAAAAGAAGATACACTGTACTAAATGATAATTCAGGTACGCTGAAATACCTCTGGGAGAAGTTGCTTCAGCCAAGGGGGCAAATATTGTTAGTACAGTAACACTTCACGGAGCTCATAGTATTCCAAATTTCAACGTCACCGATATATTTTTGCCATACATCGTGGTAATAACTTTTACGAAGTCTAAGAAGAAGAATTGTCCTCGAGTCGCACTTTATCGCAGGAGGTACCATAAATCACGAGAATAATCGAAGTGCGTCTCGAAAGTATAACCTTCTTAGCGCGTAAGCAGTTGACATGTCACACTATGCATAGATACGATATTGTGTGTATCACATTGCGAGATATATGTATTTCGTTCGTAAAATACTACATTTTCTTACGTGGTCTTCCACGCCACCCATGAGGTGCCACGACTAGCGCGTTCGGTTTTTTAACGTGGACCTTCGCCTGTAGCCCTATTATACCACATCGCATAGCAATTTTATGTGGTGTCTAGCAAATGTATTGCAAAACAGGCGTCTGACAATTGTTATTGTCAAATGTGGTGTCTAGCAAATGTATTGCAAAACAGGTGTCTAAGCAGGAGTTACAGCGATGAAATATGAAAATAAAGTAAGCGAGACGGTAGGTAGAGTAATGGTTAAGAAATGTCTGAACGAGAAAGTGCAAAGAAGAAGTACGAGAGAAAGAAGAGAGTATCAAAACAGGAATGGATTTCAAAAAGCGACATTTTAATAGTTTTTTATTTTAAGTAAAAATATGTAAATTAAGATTAAGTTCAATAATAAAATGATAAGTAAATTAAGTGAATTAAGTTTAAGGTAAGTGGGTAAGTAAATAATATATGTAAGTAATAAAATGATAAGTAAATTAAGTGAATTAAGTTTAAGGTAAGTGGGTAAGTAAATAATATATGTAAGTAATAAAAAAATAAGTAAATTAACACATTTTATAAATATAAATAAATTAATAATAATTATTGGTCACGTTTTTAACGTTGACCCGCCTATTCCCGCGAATGGTTCCTCGTCCACGACCTCCGCCGCCGCTGTTATCACCGCCGCCATTACCGCCGCCGCCGCCACCACCACCTCGGCCCGAACGGCGTGCTACCTAACCACCGCGCGCGGCTCTTGCCGGCCCCTCTTTTCTTCTTCTCTGCAAAATATACATACATATATCAATATATGCAACGAATGAAATCACACTATTATACATGTATATATGTATGTATGTATGTATGTATGTATGAGCATTGTTAATATACTACGATATGTTTGAATAATACACTCACTTTCTTCCATGAATCGCCGCAGGAGCTCGCCGCAATTGGCGGAATTGTGGGCCGCGGCCCCTGCGCCTACCGGTGCGGGTGGTGCGTGTGGCGGCGCGCGTAGTGGCGATTGCGTGATGTCTATCACCGGCGGCGTCGCCTTCGCCACCCTGGCCACCTCCACGGCTCCTCCTTGAGCCGCGACACCCGCCAATTGCGCGGGTGCCTGCGCATTGCAGCTAGCCGGCGTTTCCGCTAGTTGCAAGCGCTGCAGTTCTGCAAATAGAATATATTATTTAATTTGCGCAAAAGACAAACTCACACATCAATCTCATTTATTTTATATATATATATGAATTACTTACGAGGGAAACACATATCCATATCCACGGATTGCATTTTGTCACTTTTTTCGTCTTCTCTTTCCAATCACAAACACGAAACTGCTCGTTCCGCGATCGGCGACCGAAGTTCGATCGCTGCTGTCGGCATGACACACACACACACACACACACACACACACACACGCACGCACGCACGCACGTACGCACGCACGCACGCGCGCGCGCATAGGCATACACATGTACGACGTATACGCGCAAATGTGCATGTGTTGCATCGTCCTCTCCTTGATGGACAAAAGATGATCGATTATCGATTGTTTACGTACTGTCTATGTTTCTTACCTCCCCCAGATTGGGGGGAGGCAACAATCGATAATGGATCATCTTTGGTCCAAGCGTTACACGATGAGCGGTGAATTGCATAGACAATAGGCATCACAGTATTTCACGTGAAGTGGCTGGCCAATCTGCGGACGCTAGCGTAGCACAAGTTTTTGTATTTTTGTTAATAATTTCAGTTTATTTAAGTGTGTGTTTGTGTGTGTGTGAATGTGTAGTGGTAAAGTTTACATTTTAAGTATTTTTGTTGGTTTCTTTGTCACTCTATAAAAATCCAATGTGCAAAAAACCCTCAAAAAAACCGAAGCAAAGCTTTTCAGAAGCTTGGCTTCGGGACTCAAAGTACAGTTCGTGGTTACGCAGTGTCCCGTTAGACCAGTGCGGTCCACGAGTGGGGCCCCTCACGCCGCTAGTTCCACCTCCACTAGGTACAAATTCTTCCGTATGCCGATCATAACACACACCAGTGTGGCCAGAAGTCGCGCCGGGCACCAGCGGTGTTCGCGGGAGTGGGGATACGCGCAAGTGTACGTGCCCTGTCTGTGAGAGCTGCGTGGACTCCACACTCCACAGGACTCGCAGACAGGGCACGCACACTTGTGCATATCCCCACTCTCGCGGTCACCGATGGTGCCCGGCGCCACTTCTGGCCACACTGACACACACTGAGCGTCCGTCGTTTCCAGGGCAACAGTAGCTCGGTGGGGGAACCGAAAATGCCCCTGGGCACTTTCTTGGACCGCACTGCGTTAGACAAAACATCTTTTCATTGCGCATTTTGTAAAAAAAATTATTCCTGCAATATGCGTATTTCGAAACATGCGAATTCTCCGGGACACTTATCCAATCTGAAAAATCGCGAATCCGTAATAAATCACGACGTTACAACGTCGCAGTTGAATTGTCCGGTGACCCGCACTTTTCGGAAACAATGGTTAGAAGAAACAGAATTTCAACCATGGTTACGCGAGGTGCCAGACAGTAAAACGTCGTGTTTCTGCATTTTTTGTAAAAAACATATATCGCGGAGAGTGGATAAAATCTGGCGTCACGCAGAGTCCGCAGGGCACATAACACCGTCCAACACGTATTTTGCTTCGTGACATCTGTTGGGTGATTCTTATAGATTTCGATGCTCTAAAACCGAATCTGCAACCGGTTCCTTTCCATCACCCTCAGTTTTTGAAAAATGAATTTTGAAAAAAAAAACACCTTTTTTCAACTTTGAACAACAATTCTGTTGAAACTAGGAAAGATAGACTGATTCTATTAGTCGCAAAAAATTCAGTAGACATTTCTGCATAAATTGGTATGAATCGTTTTGGCAATATCAATTTACAAAGATGTTTATATAATAGTTGAATTGGGCAAGACACGTTTTACGCGCCTATTTTGGGACACTTTTCTCAAATTATCGTCAAAATGGTGCATCTAGGGCGAATTCCAATTACACTGAGCGATAGAGCAGACATTTTTCTATGGAGATCCATCGTCAGATTTTGCGAAATACGTTTTGGCTTCCCACAGGAAAACGAAATAGTCGTGCGTGTCACGCAACCAGCGCAGTGGTTCTCCGACCTTATCGTATTGACCGCGCTCCGCCGCGGAGTGGCCCGAGCAGCCGAGCGCCGCTCACACGCGCGCCATGTCCCCTGCGCACGTTGCGTGACACGCACGAGTATTTTTAACATTTTCCTGTGCGAAGCCAAAACGTATTTCGCATAGTCTGATGATGGATGTTCATAAAAAAATGTCTGTTTTATCGCTCAGCGTGATTGGAATTCACCCTAGACCCATCATTTTTACAAAAATTTGAAAATAGTCTCCCAAAACATGCGCGCAAAACGTGTCTTGTCCAATTCAACTATTATTTAAACATCATTGTAAACTGATATTGCAAAAACGATTCATGCCAATTTATGCAGAATTGTCTGCTGAATTTTTTCCGACTAATAGAATCTGTCTATCTTTTATAGTTTCGACAGTATTATTGTTCAAAGTGGAAAAAAATTGGTTTCTTTTCAAAATTCATTTTTTCAAAAACTGAGGGTGATGGAAAGGAACGGGTTGCAGATTCGGTTTTAGAGCATCGAAATCTATAAGAATCACCCAACAGATGTCACGAAGCAAAATACGTGTTGGACGGTGTTATGTGCCCTGCGGACTCTGCGTGACGCCAGATTTTATCCACTCTCCGCGATATATGTTTTTTACAAAAAATGCAGAAACACGACGTTTTACTGTCTGGCACCTCGCGTAACCATGGTTGAAATTCTGTTTCTTCTAACCATTGTTTCCGAAAAGTGCGGGTCACCGGGCAATTCAACTGCGACGTTGTAACGTCGTAATTTATTACGGATTCGCGATTTTTCAGATTGGATAAGTGTCCCGGAGAATTCGCATGTTTCGAAATACGCATATTGCAGGAATAATTTTTTTTACAAAATGCGCAATGAAAAGATGTTTCGTCTAACCGGACACTGCATAACCACGAACTGTACTTTGAGTCCCGAAGCCAAGCTTCTCAAAATCTTCGCTTCGATTTTTTTGAGGGTTTTTCGCACATTGGATTTTTATAGAGTGACAAAGAAACCAACAAAAATACTTAAAATTTAAACTTACCACTACACATTCACACACACACAAACACACACTTAAATAAAATGAAATTATTAACAAAAATACAAAAACTTGTGCTACGCTAGCGTCCGCAGATTGGCCAGCCACTTCACGTGAAATACTGTGATGCCTATTGTCTAAGCAAATCACCGCTCATCGTGTAACGCTTGGTCAAAAGATGATCCATTATCGATTGTTGCCTCCCCCCAATCTGGGGGAGGTAAGAAACATAGACAGTACGTAAACAATCGATAATCGATCATCTTTTGTCCATCAAGGAGAGGACGATGCAACACATGCACATTGACGCGTATACGTCGTACATGTGTATGCCTATGCGTATGTGTGTGTGGCTGTGTGTGTGTCATGCCGACAGCAGCGATCGAACTTCGGTCGCCGATCGCGCAACGAGCATTTTCGTGTTTGTGATTGGAAAGAGAAGACGAAAAAAGTGACAAAATGCAATCCGTGGATATGGATATATGTTTCCCTCGTAAGTCATTCATATATATATATAAAATAAATGAGATTGATGTGTGAGTTTGTCTTTTGCGCAAATTAAATAATATATTCTATTTGCAGAACTGCAGCGCTTGCAACTAGCAGAAACGCCGGCTAGCTGCAATGCGCAGGCACCCGCGCAATTGGCGGGTGTCGCGGCTCAAGGAGGAGCCGTGGAGGTGGCCAGGGTGGCGAAGGCGACGCCGCCGGTGATAGACATCACGCAATCGCCACTACGCGCGCCACCACCCGCACCACCCGCACCGGTAGGCGCAGGGGCCGCGGCCCACAATTGCGCCAATTGCGGCGAGCTCCTGCGGCGATTCATGGAAGAAAGTGAGTGTATTATTCAAACATATCGTAGTACATTAACAATGCTCATACATACATACATACATACATACATACATACATACATACATACATACATACATGTATACATGTATAATAGTGTGATTTCATTCGTTGCATATATTGATATATGTATGTATATTTTGCAGAGAAGAAGAAAAGAGGGGCCGGCAAGTGCCGCGCGCGTTGGTTAGGTAGCGCGCCGTTCCGGCCGAGGTGGTGGCGGCGGCGGTGATAACAGCGGCGGCGGAGGTCGTGGACGAGGAACCATTCGCGGGAATAGGCGGGTCAACGTTAAAAACGTGACCAATAATTATTATTAATTTATTTATATTTATAAAATGTGTTAATTTACTTATTTTTTTATTACTTACATATATTATTTACTTACCCACTTACCTTAAACTTAATTCACTTAATTTTCTTATCATTTTATTATTGAACTTAATCTTAATTTACATATTTTTACTTAAAATAAAAAACTATTAAAATGTCGCTTTTTGAAATCCATTCCTGTTTTGATACTCTCTTCTTTCTCTCGTACTTCTTCCTTGCACTTTCTCGTTCAGACATTCCTTAACCATTACTCTACCTACCGTCTCGCATACTTTATTTTCATATTTCATCGCTGTAACTCCTGCTTAGACACCTGTTTTGCAATACATTTGCTAGACACCACATTTGACAATAACAATTGTCAGACGCCTGTTTTGCAATACATTTGCTAGACACCACATAAAATTGTTATGCGATGTGGTATAATAGGGCTACAGGCGAAGGTCCACGTTAAAAAACCGAACGCGCTAGTCGTGGCACCTCATGGGTGGCGTGGAAGACCACGTAAGAAAATGTAGTATTTTACGAACGAAATACATATATCTCGCAATATGATACACACAATATCGTATCTATGCATCGTGTGACATGTCAACTGCTTACGCGCTAAGAAGGTTATACTTTCGAGACGCATTTCGATTATTCTCGTGATTTATGGTACCTCCTGCGATAAAGTGCGACTCGAGGACAATTCTTCTTCTTAGACTTCGTAGAAGTTATTACCACGATGTATGGCAAAAATATATCGGTGACGTTGAAATTTGGAATACTATGAGCTCCGTGAAGTGTTACTGTACTAACAATATCTGCCCCCTTGGCTGAAGCAACTTCTCCCAGAGGTATTTCAGCGTACCTGAATTATCATTTAGTACAGTGTATCTTCTTTTTTACTACCGGACAAAGATTAATATTATTGAAACGTAAACTGAAATACATTAAATATTAATATGATTGAAATACTTTGACATGGAACGCATGTCATTTGTCCTGTGAATTTTTTAAATAATTATCAATAAATGAACTAATTTTTAAATAATTAATTAATAAATAATTCCTCTGCAGTCAGCAGCAAATTGGATAAATAATAATATCAATAGTTCATCGAATTCTCATCTTGCAAATGGAGCAACATTAATCGTATCGAGCACGAACGCGAAGACGAGCGACGACGAGTCAATGCAAAATCAAAACTCTCGTGCCTGCACTTCTCTCGATCGCGTTCACGCTCAACGCAGTGTTGCTCGATTTGGCTTTCGGCGGCAAACACGCAATGCTACGTGCGGCACCTAATGCGAAATCTGGCACCACTGTCACAGCATATACCGGCCTGTGTGTGGAACAAAGACGCCACGCCGCGACTGTATGAGGGACGAAGACGGGACGCGCGTGTTTGGTTGAAAGGGGACGGAGCATACTTCTGTCCTTTCTTACACGACGCACCGACGAGATATTCCTAAAGACTGCCAGCCTTATGGGACTTTGTGTCTCCAGCAAAATTCGCTGTTCTCGGGCGCCCTCTAGAATATATTGCGGCCAGAGTAAGAAACTGATGTCGAATCACTACCGTACTGAACTATTATCATGAGATGTCACCTGTGTGTGGGCAAGTGAAGCTCTCTTTACAGACGATTTCAAGTGGAATTTTAAGTTTCAAAATAATAGAAGCAAAATTACTATTAACGGCAGAAAAGGGTGTACGAAACATAAAATGAAAGATAAAAAGTTCACTAAAATTTTAATAAATGTTCAACTATTCAACTTTAACCGTAAAAATATATGTACAACATTGGACGCGGAAATTTTGATATACAAACCTGACCATGTCTTGTTGGTCTGAATTTGGAATATATATTATTGTATGTTCAAATGAAGTTCACGTATAGTTTCAATGCAATTTGCTCATTTGTTCCACCATTTGAAGCTGTGTGAGATACATGAAATTGACAATTGGAGAACAGGTGCCCGGAAAAATCTGCCGTATAGGTCATGATCGCTATAGGTGAGATTGAAAATAAGTAAGGCTGCCGTTACAATGGTCGCGGTTTTGGTCGATCTTCTGTAGTCCGAAACAATTTGTCAGTAGTGGCACTCAGCTACATCGACAAATACGTCGCATAGAAACAACGGTATCGCTGCGAGGTTGGGTAGGAGTGTAGGACTAAGACTTGCAGATTGGAGAGTGAAGTTGAGCTAGTCAAGTATAGTTTCTAAGCGTTTATTTCATGCGGGTGTGCTGCCGTGTTTAACTCATTGTCAGTCTATCTCGGCAACTGTGAGTGGAACACAACGAATTTGGTAAAGAATGTTAAAAATGTTCAGCTTAAAACAATGCAAAATGTTCTTCGTATATTCGAACAGATCTTGTCGAGAGCTTCAAAGCGATGCCATGCACGGTTGTGTTCTATTGACCGTTTCCGAGACAAGCCAAGATAAACGAAGTCAAACGTGACCGCACACCCATAAATATTGCACCGTTTCCCCGGGCAGACGATATTTTCCGCAATACACTAATCGATTCGTCCGCTTCCATTGGTCTATTTAAACAAGTTTTTCGTTTTGTTGCAAAACATGCAGCCGCGTACCAATTTGAACTCGAATGCACATGAGGGCAGCCCGAGGCCGCATGAAAAGTTGATCCGAGACGCAACGAACTGTTTTGATATATTAAACAGATATTGCAAAGTAGCGAAAGAAACTGATGTTATTTTTAAATCACGTGCTAATTACTCTTTAATTATGTATGCATCTGTGAAGTATCGATTACAAAGGTGAGGGTGAAATAAAATTTTAAAATAAAATCTCATTACGTTTGAAGCAGTTACACAATGGGTAATGTCAACGTTCTATGTTTGCCTATTACCTACGGTACTAGCTCCAATTACCGACCCCAACCGACGCCGCCAAGAGACCTCAGCGCCCCCTCAGACCCCATCCAGCCCCCATTTGCGGGCCGCTGTTTAACACAGGCGCTGGCAGTCTTTAAGAATATCTCGTCGGTGCACGACGTCACGATAGTGGAAGCAAGACGGAGCATGGCTCTGTCCTTTCTTATACTACGTCACGGTTCCATGACGTCGGACGACGTTGGTGGAAGGGAGACGGAGCATAGTTCCGTCCTTCTCTGCGCGCGCAGGTGTCACGTACAAGGCACGCACACTTGCGCGTATCCCCACTCAACTGGTACCGATGGTACCAGAGCAGTGATAGCAGATCTGGCCCGAAAACTCCAATGGAGTTTTTTGGGTGGGGGAAACCTCGGCAAGTGTGCGTACGTGTCCGTGAGAGCTGCGCGCGCCGCTTGGCTGCACGGCGAGGCGAGAAGGATGGATCTACACGCGGTCTCCTTTCCCCCAACGTGCCGTGAACGCTGCGCGCGCAGCTTACACGACCCAGCAGAGAGAAGGACGGAACCATATGTTTCGTCTCCTTTCCACCAACGTACCGTGAAAAAGAAGGACCAGGAGCATGTTCTGTCTTCTTTCCACCAATGCGCCGCGATAAAAAAGGACGGGAACATGTTCCGTCTCCTTTCCTCCAACGTGCCGTGAGAAGAAGGATGGGAGCATGTTCCGTCTCCTTTCCTCCAACGTGCCGTGAAGAAGAAGGACGGAACCATGTTCCGTCTCCTTTCCTCCAACGTCTGGTGAAGAAGCAGGATGGGTGCACGTTCCCGTCTCCTTTCCACTAAATCGCGCGTCGCGTGCTTCGTTGCACGTGCGGCAGCGATGCTGAAATGTTCTTTCGCATTACAATGCTTTCAGAAATCGTACGAAGAATACGCATATAATCGAACGTCTATCAAATTTCACCGATCGACTTGAAATTTTGTGAGCAAAATTAAAATTTTGTACAACTAACATTTTAGCGACGTTGCAATGTATTTTACACATTATTAACGATTTGTTTATAAATTGTTAACAAACTTTTTCGAACAAAATTTAAAGTTTCACCAGCGTACATTTTAGCGACGTTGCAATGTATTTTACACATTATGAACAATTTGTTTATAAATTGTTAACAAACTTTTTCGAACAAAATTTAAAGTTTCACCAACGTACATTTCAGCGACGTAGAAAAGTATTATTTTATAGATTTTTCACAATATGTTTCTAAATTGTTAACATTTTGTAAGCAAAATAAAAATTGTTGCCTACGTATATTGGAGCGACGATACAATGTGTTTTATAGTTTTCAAGAAATGTTATTGGCAAACCGTGTTTAAAGGAATGACGCTCTCTTGGCACCGAAAAATTGACCCAACCTGGTTATGCAAAAGTTAAAAACAATTAACATATGTTTAAGTACCGTACGGTATACCTCGTTCGCATCGAAGCGTTGTAGCCGAATTGGTATGATGTCGTGCTGTGAGTCGCATGATCGAGGGTTCTAGTCCCCCCTCCCCCCCGCCCATCTCACTTTTTTTTCCAATAATATATTTCTTCATACTACGTGCATTTCTATTTTACCCATTTCGAAAATGTATTTTGACTACAGTGTAACCCTTTAGTTTCTTTATCGCAGTGGGTGAGGACTAAGACCACTGGCGTGTGTGTCACCCACTGTCGTGCTCTACTTGAAAGTGTCCTGAAGCGACGGACTGTCGAGCCGGTGGTTGCGCGCTCGACGGCCACTGTGACGAACGTGGTCCTGCCACCGAGCGAAGGAGCCTGGAGGGATTCGTGCAGGTGTTCGATAAAGTTGAATTCGTGCATTTTACAGTTTAGTATTTATTGAGTTACGAACTGACAATGTTACAGAGGTGCGGATGTCGCTTACGCGAGTCGCGGTTGGTCTGCGTCGTGCGCAAATATCGCTTTTCTCTCTCTCTCTCTCTCTCTCTCTCACACACACACACACACACACACACACACACTTTTTTCTCTAGATTTCAGATCCTGTCGGTGCGACAATTGGTCTACCTATTGCTTGTTTCGCAGATCCTCGGGGAATACGGGCTAACCGTCTCGGCAAGTCACTTTGCGTGAGTGAGCGGGATCGGTGCCGCCTTATGTAAGGCTGCGCTCAGCTGATCAGGGCTCTGCGGGGCGGCGGGAAGACTCCCGCTCTGACACTCCGGTCTTCCCCTTTGCCGTCCCTACTGGCGGCAACGCTGGTATACCGTCACTGCTGGGTACGGTCACAACAGTAGTGTTAACGCACTTATAATAAGAAATTATTATAATGCATATGCTAACTAATAGGAGATTGCGAGAAAGGTGTAAGATTACTAAATGTACGCGCACAACCGGACATCGAAGTATATCTTTTGGATTGTAAGTTACGGCAAAGTACCTCGGGTAGAAATTGCTTCAGACCAGGAGCCCATTATTCCTATGATACTACCATTATATGAGGGTCTTGTTTTTCGAAATTTCAACGTCATCGATTTCTTTTTCCAGGAGTGCGTGATAAAAATGGTTGTATATTCGAAGAGTTTTTATGAAATCGCACCACATTCATTTGAAACGCGGACCTTGCATTTTAAAATACACCCATACCATGCTTTACGGCCTAGATACGTTCCGGAAAAGTTCCTCATATTTTCGTGTGGCAAAATGTAAAAGTGCGGCCTGAAGGGAGAAGCTGAAGCTAAACAGAAGGTGGTTGACAGTAGAGCATTGTTTTTTGCCGTATAACGAAACAATGTGGGCCGTAAATCGAAAAAGTTCCATAATTAAAGAAGGCCGTTACAGCGAAATGCCGTATAAAGAGCGACCGTACAGCGAGGTATAGGTGTTATGACCGTACAGTCGGTCTGGGGACCAAGGATGGTCTCTACTGTGGCTGACTACGAGCGGTGTAGTAGGGAGAGTGGGTACTGTCGACCGAGGCGGCCCTAGTAATTAAAGAAAGACATACACGGACACGAGAGGGCACATCATCGGACAGTCGATATATCACCAGACGTACCCGAAACTTTAAGTAGGCAGACCAACTAGTCATAAGTAGAGCATCCGTGGCTGGATCGGCTGGGAAGGGATGGAAACGGTCAGGTCGCGCGGCGAGGACTACTGAGTGTCCGACCTCCGGAGAGTGATCTACTGCGGCTCCGACCGACTAACGAATCACCGTTTCGCGCTAAGAGTATTACAGGAAAAGGTGTGATTAGCGCACGGCAAGTAGTGGTCGATCCATAGAGGATATCAGGCGAAACGGCCTGCGTCGTGAGTAAAACGCGGAGGCAATCCTGCGAGCGGAATGGGTCTATCAATTGGTAAAATAAAAAGAATAAATAATTATATTCGACGCGTAAAATCTCTTGGTGTCCAGTGCACGCACCCGAAGTAAGTAAGGATCCTGAACCGCATAAGACCGGCGACAAGTGGAATCTGCCAGGCGACGGCGGACCTATTCCAACGTACAAGATTCGATACGGTCACAGTGTACTTAGCTTATGGTAGGGAAGGGATATACATACATAAATACACATATATAATATTTTATTTATTACAAATTCCAAAACACACATTACAAAAAGTAGAACTTAAAAATTAAAAATTAAAAATTGAAACATTTACAAAAAAAGCATAAAATTAAAAATTAAAGAATTAAAAATTACACAAACACAAATTACAAAATTTAAAATTTAACAAAACAATTAATATTGGGGCGGAAAGTAAATTCGCCCCTTCCCCCGCCCTTGGCCCACCGCTGGGCACCGCGCCAGCCTCTGCCTCTTTGAACGCCGCCACGGCCGCCAAAAGGCCGGGCTTTCCAGGCCGCCTTACTCCGGCCCTTGCCCCTTTTTTTCCTTTCTAAAACATAAACTTACATACTTATATGTAATTAGTATAATAACATTATGTTACATATTACAGCAGACTCCCGTATAACGCGGATAATGTGTTACGGCTGTTACGCGTTGTGTGCAGTCGCGTTATAATCGTCGTACACGAGAATTTTCAGGGTATTACTGTACAAATATATGTATTACTCTCGTCACAAACCGCACCAACTACAATATTTCACCGATAATTACACTAACGTGTGTACTGGCCTATGCCTATGCCTCGAGACGTTCCGACAGTTTTTGGTTAACGGACCCTTCAGGGAAACTTCCCCGAAGGATGGGTGTATTGGCGATGCATCATACGTATTGGGACGCGAATGACCCTTGCGAGTGGGACAAAGAAAGGAATACTACATTCCGAAACTGCGATAGCGGCATAAAGACAATCTCGTGTGACACATGACCGTTGTTGCAACATATGCGGCCAATTCTGATTTTGTCTCGCGTCATTATTTAAGCGCAAGAATAAAATGCACAGGTTCAATCGATATCGCTGCGATTATTTAGCCGCATGTGCGCACATTCGTATTGAAACCTGTACTTTATTTCTACAATAATCGCGCGACAAGAAATCGGAAGTGTACGCTCGGCCTGAAGTAAATCTAATTGTTAAACGGTGGGGATTTGTGCGATATACGAGAAATCGTGTTGCATAGGGGGTACCGAACTGTCTGTATCAATAATGTACTTACTGTATTTTTGCTGCTGGCCTTGCATATTTGGCCCGGGCTCGGGCACCAGCTGCGACACCTCGGGCACGAGCAGGGCCGCGCCTGGTTACTCGGCCGCCCGCGTGCAAAGCTCATTTAGCCGCCCCTTTACCCTTCACAAATTTCATTTTCGGAAAAGGTTTAACATATTGTCTGACACTAACACATGATTACTATTGAATAAATTTTGTTTCATTAAACTATAAAGTATATAAATAAAAACTTAACCAATATAAAACTAAACTTAAAAACTCATCTTAACAAAATAAATTTGTCAAACGGATAAAGATTCCTTTGGTAATTATAAAATTGTACAAAGAATAATTAATGATTTCGGTGAGATATGAAATCGGTTAAAAATAAGTTTGACGCGCCTTCTGAAGGGAAAATTCGGAAATGATCGCATGCATGTCCAAATTATCTAATATTTCGTGATTAACAGAAATCATTGATAAGTTATTAAGGCGCTCTTGTAGCATTGTAGACCGTAGAGAGTTTTTTATGAGTTTTAATTTAGAAAAAAAACGCTCGCCAGACGCTACGGATACCGGCAGTGTCATTAATATTCTCGTGGCTATAAAAACATTGGGAAATGTTGATTGGAGCTCATTTTCAAATACATATATATTCGAGAAGTTTTTGTGGTTCCATATTTTTTAAATTTGTGAGTTTTCAACGATAAAATTTCATTATATAAATCTTCTGCTTCAATATCCGATTCATTCCTGTTTAGATTAGTGAGTTTATATTATAAATTTTTACATGATTGTAATAATATATCATGTGAAATGTCGTTAATGTTGTACATAAAACCAAATATATCATTGTATTCCTTCAGAGTGTCAAATCTCTCTTTGGTTCCAGTCGAGATTTCACACAAGCAACACTGGAGTTTTAAAGTCAGTCATTATTTATATAGCAAATAATTAATACAGATACACACAACACAAACGCGGAAAACTTAGTTAACAAAAAAATACACGGCATAAAACACAGCACATAAATCATAAATAGCGTCAGAAGCGTAAAAGTGCAAGAAACGTAAGAATTATACCGATCGCTCCTCAGAAAAAAATAACAATCCGTTGCTAGGATGCCCCCCTCCCTCTCTTGAAGTCGGGTGCATTGCATGGTTCATTGTTTTTCTGATAGCCGTGCACAGCGGCGTGATACACACATACAGCTAGGCAGTGCTCCCAGAAAGTAAAATCGCATCACATCCCGTCGAGTGTGAGTGCCGTGTTTGGGAGTCATTTTCGACAGTCGAACGACGCGAAAGGCAATCATAAGGTCGTATTCACGTACTTCGCTTAGGGCTTAGGCCTCCGCGGAGTACGTGAATACGGCCCATAGATGCGGCATCTTTTCTTAGAGGTCTCATTTTCAGCTAAAGATGCAATTTAAAAAAAAGAGCCACCCCCACGGCCGCCCTTTTTTTTGGCCGCCTGCGTGCGGTGCACGCCCTGCACGCCCGTTAGGCGCGGCCCTGGGCACGAGCTCGGCCACCGTTTGTGTGACCGGTGCGGGAGTCGGTGCCGCTGGCACCGGTGGCACCGGCTCTGTTTCGGCCACCAGCGGCACCGGAGGCACCAGCTCGGCCGCGGAAACTTGTTCGGCTTCGGGCGGCACAGATTGTCTTTCCGTGGCCATCGGATGTTCTTTAGTAGAAATACAAAAATCAGGCGATATATACATTTACGTTATGTAAAATAAAAATATAATTTTTAACCTTCCGGTTTAAGCCTTCTTTCATAACGTCAGCGGGCACGTCGGTGTAATATGTACACATGGCGGAACGGAAACATAAAAACATGAATTTAATCTCTGTATTTTGGATTAACGAAACGACGACCATGCGTTATGATAGTCAGAATGAGATTGAACGAATACTTCATGGAGCTGACAGATTTAGTCCGGATATAAAGTGCGAACGTACGAAGTACACGGGCGCGCCCGCGGAAGGTTAATGATATGTGTTACTTACGGGACGTTTCCGACAAAATTGGAACTATGTCCATAGCGGGGTCAGTACGTTGTGCTCTCTTCGCTCGTGTCGAGAGGAATGGACACTGCCTGAGGCGCGAGAGTCGCGTAAAGAAGGGAGAAGGTGGGACTAAGGCCGCTGGAGAGTGGTACGGACCGATTCTATTCGTCGCAGCTCGTCGCGCACCTTCGTGTAGTTGTGACAGGTATGCCTGTACAGGCATTCCGGTATGTATATGTGTCACATACGCGACGGGCGAAAAGACGTTATTACCTCTCCCTTTCCTTTGTACGGGTTGCTGACAGAGATGCCAGAAAGTCAAAAAGCAGCAGCATTGGGCGGAGTGGTAGCGGCCATACGGTAAGTGTGTGTGTGCCGTGTCTGTGAGCGCCTTTCGCGATGTTCAACCCTTTGCGCTCGACGATCTGTTCGGTCGGGCGAAGACAAGGACTGTGGCCAGTATCCCCTCTCACTCGCCACTCGAGTTGCCGTGGCGACTGACAATGAGTGTGTCGCGAAAGATGCTCACAGACACGGCACGTACACACCGCTTGGCTCCTACCACTCGCCACGATGCTGCCGCTTTTTCTATTTCTGGCATCACTGATTCCACGAAAAACGGCAACTGTATAAGTAGTGAAGTCTGTCAGCTCACAGACAGGGCACGCACACTTGCGCATATCTCCACTCTCGCGGACACCGATGGTGCAAAAGAGCCACTTCTGGCCACACTGATTGTCAGTGAAGTGCCGTTCGTGGATGGACGTAGCCGGTAGCCGGTAGGCCAGTGATCATCGTCGGACGTCGGATAAGTTTCAATTTATTTTTATACATAATTTTTTTTTCCCTTTTCTCATTTTCTTTCTTTCTTACTTTTTGTATTATATTTTCTATTTATTTTTTATTTTTAGTTAGTAGTTTAGATTTAAGTTTTTTGTGTCTGTTTCATCTTGGTTCGGTACAGAAATGTGCAAGTTATTAAAAAAACCGAAGCGAAGGTTTTCTGATGCTTGGCTTCGCGATGAAAAATATAAAGGTTGGATACGGAATGTACCAGGTGATGACAGTAGCTTTCATTGCGTCATATGCAAAAAAAATGTTTCTTGCAACACACGTATTGCACACCATGCGAATTCTGCGATCCATTTAAATAGTATGCAAAATGCATCTGTTTCAAGCAGTAACAATGACAATTTACGTACTTTCCGTAAAGAATGGTTAGAGATTGTCGAATTTCAACCATGGTTACGCGAAGTGCCGGACAATACAACATTATTTTTTTCTTTATTTTGTAATAAATGTTTGACGGCAAAAGTGTATGTAATGTATCGTCACGCAGAATCCGCAGAGCACATACGTAACGAAAAACGTATCGAACCAGAAGAAACAGACAAAGACGTAAATGTCACGGACGAAACAATTGTACCCATAAAAACGCGAACGAAGACAGCAGAAATTCAATACGCTGCATTCATCGCGGAAAACAATATTTCTTTTACCACAGCAAAAAAAGTGCTTCAATTTTTTAAGAAAATTGGAAAAGATTCCGTCGTGTTGGAAAGTATGACTATGAGTGAAACGAAATGTAAAAAGATAATTTCTAATGTATTGTGTCCAGTTGAAACAACACGTATTGCGGCCATTCTTAAAAATACCAAATTTAGTGTATTTATTGATGAAACATCAGACATTTCTAATACGAAATGGTTGACGTTTCATGTTCGGTATGTTCATCCGGAAACGCAACACATTAACTCGCAATTGGTCAAACTAATTCATCTAGATGCTAAAAATTGTAGCGTGGAAAAGTTATTTGAGGCTTTCCGCAACGAGATGTACAAATTACAGATTCCATTTTTGAATATTGTTAGTTTGTCAGGCGACAATGCGGCCGTAATGACGGGTAAAAATTTATCTTTCCAAAAAAAGCTACAGGAAAAGTGTGGAAATGTCTTAACATTCACATGTCCATGCCATTCCGTAGCGTTAGTTGCAAATACGGCATGCCAAAAGATTCCGGCCCAATGCGAGGCATTTGTAAAAAAAATAACAAATTTCATTAACTGTAGTCCGAAGCGATCGGCCATTTTTAGTGAGTGCTGTCCGGAAAGAAACCGAAAAATTTTTAAATTGTCCGGAACACGATGGCTTTCTCGACACGCATGCATTACAAGACTCCTGGAATCCTGGGATCAAATAGAGTATTTTCTTTCAGAATTAATTCTGAATGAAAATAGCAAAAGTGCTCAAGACTTTTTACTGGTGATGGACAATCGTGATGTAAAAGCATATTTATTATTTCTGAAAAATATTTTGCATTATTTCAATTTATTTACAATGTATTTCCAAGCTCTGGAAACTAGGATCCACTTACTGTATCCAAAATCGGTCGAATTACTAAGCATAGTGTGTCAACAATTTCTAAAACCCGAGCTTTTAAACAATTCACTTCATAGTGTACATTTTTCAGAAATAGAAAACCATAAATCGCTAAATGATATTAATGTAGGAAACGAATGTCAGGAGTATCTTGACAAATTGCTATCAGACGGGCAGACTGACGTAGTTACAAATGTTCGCCATAATTGTTTGCAATTTTATATAAGTGCCGCTGAAGGAATTTGTAAAAGATTACCAGTAAAAGACAACTTTTTAGCAAAATTACAAGTATTTGAACCGCAAACGGCTGTATGCGACAGTAACAGAAAAACGTCATTTAATGATGTTTCTTTTGTTACAGAAACCTTTACCGGTTTTGATACGAATGCTTTAAGACGCGAATGGTTTTCCTCCCATCATGATTTTACAGAAACGGAAAAAGATTTTCTATTCCAATTAACTTTTGATAAAATGTGGGAATTTATTTTTCAATGTACAGATAAATATCCCAATTTGAAGAGTCTCGTTAATGCTGTTAGATCATTGCCGAATTCTAACGCTGATTCGGAAAGAATCTTTTCCTACCTACCAGATTTAAAAACGAAAAAACGAAATAAACTGTCGTCCGTCCATATGAATGCGATCTGTGTCGTTAAATCTGCATTAAAGGCGAGAAGGGAAACAGCTTTGAATCTGGAAATCACTGACAAACATTTGTCTCGAATGTCAGCGAAGACATTATATGCTGAACGTCCGATGAATACACAATTCACGGAACATGCACCAGATATTGTTGAAATTGCAGGTCCCTCCTCGTCCAATGATTTACGATAATGATAAATACCAATTTACAATAAAATAGTATTTCTGCGAGACCCGGCGTCAATAAACAATACGTGCATGCAAAATTGGCCTGGTAGTATTTCTGCCAGACCCGGCGTCAATTAACAATACATGCATGCAAAATTGGCCTGGTAGTATTTCTGCCAGACCCGGCGTCATTAAACAGTACATGCATGCAAAATTGGCCTGGTAGTATTTCTGCCAGACCCGGCGTCAATAAACAATACATGCATGCAAAATTGGCCTGGTAGTATTTCTGCCAGACCCGGCGTCAATAAACAGTACATGCATGCAAAATTGGCCTGGTAGTATTTCTGCCAGACCCGGCGTCAATAAACAATACATGCATGCAAAATTGGCCTGGTAGTATTTCTGCCAGACCCAGCGTGAATAAACAATACATGCATGCAAAATTGGCCTGGTAGTATTTCTGCCAGACCCGGCGTCAATAAACAATACATGCATGCAAAATTGGCCTGGTAGTATTTCTGCCAGACCCGGCGTCAATAAGCAATACATGTATGCAAAATCGGTCTGGTAGAATTTTCGGCAGAATGTTATAGAATGTGGTATGATACGGCTACAGGCGAAGGTCCACAATAAAAAAACCGAACGCGCTTTTCGTGGCACCTCATGGGTGGTGTGGAAGACCACGTAAAAATCTACAATATTTAACGAGGGAAATATGATTGGTTATTATAATTGCCGGCGTTCCTCATTGCGCAGAGGACGCGTGTTTTCTGATATCAAGATTGCACCAATATTATCTACCTCTCTTACGCGCTTTCCCCACGGATTACCTCCATCCTGATCATACTACATTATATAACTATATATTTATGTATGTGTATATCTTCGATGCTTTTAGAAATCCTACTGCGATGAATACGCAACCATTTTTATCACGATCTCCTGGAAAAACAAATCGATGACATTGAAATTTCGAAAAACAAGACCCTCATATAATGTTAGTGTCATAGGAATAATGGGCTCCTGGTCTGAAGCAACTTCTACCCGAGGTACTTTGCCGTAACTTACAATCCAAAAGATATACTTCGATGTCCGGTTGTGCGCGTACATTTAGTAATCTTACACCTTTCTCGCAATCTCCTATTAGTTAGCATATGCGTTATAATAATTTATTATTATAAGTGCGTTAACACTACTGTTGTGACCGTACCCAGCAGTGACGGTATACCAGCGTTGCCGCCAGTAGGGACGGCAAAGGGGAAGACCGGAGTGTCAGAGCGGGAGTCTTCCCGCCGCCCCGCAGAGCCCTGATCAGCTGAGCGCAGCCTACATAAGGCGGCACCGATCCCGCTCACTCACGCAAAGTGACTTGCCGAGACGGTTAGCCCGTATTCTCCGAGGATCTGCGAAACAAGCAATAGGTAGACCAATTGTCGCACCGACAGGATCTGAAATCTAGAGAGAAAAGTGTGTGTGTGTGAGAGAGAGAGAGAGAGAGAGAGAGAGAGAGAGAGAGAGAGAGGGAAAAGCGATATTTGCGCACGCCGCAGCCAACCGCGACTCGCGTAAGCGACATCCGCACCTCTGTAACATCGTCAGTTCGTAACTCAATAAATACTAAACTGTAAAATGCACGAATTCAACTTTATCGAACACCTGCACGAATCCCTCCAGGCTCCTTCGCTCGGTTTCAGGACCACTTTCGTCACAGTGGCCGTCGAGCGCGCAACCACCGGCTCGACAGTCCGTCGCTTCAGGACACTTTCAAGTAGAGCACGACAGTGGGTGACACACACGTCAGTGGTCTTAGTCCTTACCCACTGCGATAAAGAAACTAAAGGGTTACACTGTAGTCAAAATACATTTTCGAAATGGGTAAAATAGAAATGCAAGTAGTATGAAGAAATATATTATTGGAAAAAAAAAAGTGAGTTGGGCGGGGGCGGGTTGGGGCGACTAGAACTCTCGATCATGCGACTCACAGCACGACATCATACCAATTCGGCTACAACGCTTCGATGCAAACGAGGTATACCGTACGGTACTTAAACATATGTTAATTGTTTTTAACTTTTGCATAACCAGGTTGGGTCAATTTTTCGGTGCCAAGAGAGCATCATTCCTTTAAACACGGTATTGCCAATAACATTTCTTGAAAACTATAAAACACATTGTATCGTCGCTCCAATATACGTAGGCTACAATTTTTATTTTGCTTAAAAAATGTTAACAATTTAGAAACATATTGTGAAAAATCTATAAAATAATACTTTTCTACGTCGCTGAAATGTACGTTGGTATAACTTTAAATTTTGCTCGAAAAAGTTTGTAAACAATTTATAAACAAATTGTTAATAATGTGTAAAATACATTGCGACGTCGCTAAAATGTACGCTGGTGAAACTTTACATTTTGCTTGAAAAAGTTTGTTAACAATTTATAAACAAATCGTTAATAATTTGTAAAATACATTGCAACGTCGCTAAAATGTACGCTGGTGAAACTTTAAATTTTGTTCGAAAAAGTTTGTCACCGTACAAATTTCTATGAGTGTTAAGTGGAGTGCTCCTGTGAGCACGGCCCGCCAGCGGTGACGAAGTCTGGCGGGTCTCTGGCCTTTCTGCTGCGGCGGCGGTGCAATGCCGGGTTCTCCTGGTGGCAGCGATGGCCGAGTTCGCTCCTTGCAGTGGAAATACGTTGGTGTGTGTGCAGGAGTGGGCGGTAGGGAGGCGTATCGTGATGAGCAATAGCTTTTTTTATGCTGTAATGTATGTCGTATATTCTGTGTCCTTATGTACAATGCTGGTAGGTTCGTCGTTTTCGTGTACAGTACTGGTATACAAATCTTGAGTGTCGCTCGCTGGTATTATTATATATGCGCGGCGCGTTCGGCTACTGTTGCCGTAGCGGAGAGCGTCTTTGTATGTCGTGTCTTTTATGAGAGGAGAGCGTGAATCAGGCGAACTCTTTGCCGGTGCCGAGAGCGGGTGAGAGTTCCCTGACCACAGGTTGTCGGTGTTCTATAAATGGTTTGGCGAACTGCACATTAACCTGGCCGGTACCGAGAGCGGGTGAGGTTAATTGCAGCCACCGGGTATTGCGGAGTAATGCGAAGATTGGCAAACGAAACAAGCGTGGCCTTGACCGGTGCGTGAGCGGGGTAGGCCACCTTGTCCGTCGGGTAAGTTGGAAAGAATTGTATGTGGACGAAAGCGAGCGTGGCTGTAGCCGGTACGTAAGCGGGGTAAGCCACCTTGTCCGTCGGATATTGTGGTAGGTTTTTGAATGTTAGGCGTATCTAATCGTCTTGATCTGACTGACGTTATTCGATTACTTATGTTCGCGGAGAAATGAAAATTATCGTCTCTTTTGGGCGATACCGATGCGGCACGGCGTGTATCGATTAATAGCCGGGCCCGTCTTTTGCGGAGTCTTCCGGGATATGCGATTTGTTCACGCGGCGATTTCCTTCTAATCGCGATACCTGGGCTTTCGCAGCACGTCAGATAGTTTGTGGTCTCTGGGCTTGTCAGCGCGTCAGAGGTGATCGAGATTCGATGATGATTGCTGCAGAACGGCGCCTTTTATACCCGAGCCGCATGAGGGGAGGCATGTAAGCTC
Organism: Priocnemis perturbator; assembly: GCA_963942575.1. NCBI lineage: Eukaryota > Metazoa > Arthropoda > Insecta > Hymenoptera > Pompilidae > Priocnemis > Priocnemis perturbator. The sequence continues at coordinate 12,486,597 of OZ012643.1, read as the reverse complement.
GTGATGGGAAGTACCGTTAGGTCCTTCCCCTCATGTGCTCGGGCATGATTAGGTCGGTAAGGGAGTAGCGCGCTCCTCGCCTTACCGGCCACGCGGTGTTCGTGCGTACGCGGCCTACTTCTACTATCTCTGCCGAGCGCGCGCTGGTGCGATCTCCTGTGCCGGCGCGGGCTTCAAAGTCTGTACGGTCACAAGTTTGTTAACAATTTATAAACAAATCGTTAATAATGTGTAAAATACATTGCAACGTCGCTAAAATGTTAGTTGTACAAAATTTTAATTTTGCTCACAAAATTTCAAGTCGATCGGTGAAATTTGATAGACGTTCGATTATATGCGTATTCTTCGTACGATTTCTGAAAGCATTGTAATGCGAAAGAACATTTCAGCATCGCTGCCGCACGTGCAACGAAGCACGCGACGCGCGATTTAGTGGAAAGGAGACGGGAACGTGCACCCATCCTGCTTCTTCACCAGACGTTGGAGGAAAGGAGACGGAACATGGTTCCGTCCTTCTTCTTCACGGCACGTTGGAGGAAAGGAGACGGAACATGCTCCCGTCCTTTTTTATCGCGGCGCATTGGTGGAAAGAAGACAGAAAATGCTCCCGTCCTTCTTTTTCACGGTACGTTGGTGGAAAGGAGACGAAACATATGGTTCCGTGCTTCTCTCTGCTGAGTCGTGTAAGCTGCGCCCGCAGCGTTCACGGCACGTTGGGGGAAAGGAGACCGCGTGTAGATCCATCCTTCTCGCCTCGCCGTGCAGCCAAGCGGCGCGCGCAGCTCTCACGGACACGTACGCACACTTGCCGAGGTTTCCCCCACCCAAAAAACTCCATTGGAGTTTTCGGGCCGGATCTGCTATCACTGTCTTGAGCCCCCTTACCATTTCTGAGTCACGTCCAATGTTACCGGCCGAGTGCAGCATCATATCACACCGCTGCCCGTGGTGAGAATTAATACTAAATTCGTTGATTGCACTTGTCACGTGACTAGCAGCAGCTGCGTAAAATATCAGCGCGCTTCTTCAATACAGGCTTAAATTTACGTGCTGTTATTTATGATCAGTGTAGTAATAATCAAAGTACTATGAAGAATATGATTTCTGATGATCTTTCGTATGTCATTCACGGAAATTAACGAATATGTGTAATCTTTGATATTCCGCATATGTAAAAGTCTTGGAAAGACGTACGCTCATTATGGGAATTAGAAAACGGTGCGGCAACGAGAGTTGCTGTTAAGTTATCAGAAAAACATGTAAATCCCAATTGCATCGAAAAAATGAACTGCCGTTTAACTCTGGAACTATTTAGTCGCGGGGTCTCAGCAGCCCTCTTAACTCAATCGCAGGAACAGTAGGAGAAATTGAAAACTCGGCGGTCATGCACCCGGCCGAATTTTTTTACGTTCTTAACGACAGTTATGATTCTTTAACCAGCAGAACTTGCAACGATTAAAATCCAAATAGATGGGCATTATCAGAAATTCGATTAAATGCGTAAAATTAAAATATCTATTAAAAGGATGTTCCAAAAATGGCGCACTATTACGCACAGCGGTCTTAAAACTACCACGTTTTCAGGGCTTAAAAATGTCTTTGAAATCTATCTTAGAATTGTGGAATCCGTCTGCCAAAACTTTGCGTTCATCATTACAAAAAAATATTCTATTCAATTTATCAAAATCTGCTCAATCTCCAAATTGGTTAGATGTTAGATCAGGGGTGGCCAAACCGTGGCGCATGCGCCAAACGTGGCGCATTTGATAATTACAAGTGGCGCATTGCATCCTTGCGCCTACTTATTCTGTTGTTGTTATTCTGTTCTTAAAAATAAAATTTGATGAGCTTTTTCCAGATCAAAATGCTTCTGACATAATTAATTTCTGGCGTTCATTACCATGTGAACATTTCCCAGAGCTAAGGAAATTTGCAAAAACTTATATATGTCGCTTTGGAACGACATACAGATGTGAACAAGCATTTTCATCAATGAATTTGATTAAAAGCAAAACAAGGTCGCGAATAACTGATTCAAATTTGAAGAATTCTCTGCTGCTCTCAGTAACAAATTTAACACCAAACATTAAAAAACTAGCGAAATCCAAACAGGCTCAAAAGTTTCATTAATCGTAAGTAATATTTATGTGCTGTAGTAAATATTGTTTTACATACTTTAATTAAATAAATTAAAAAAGTTATTTATGTCTATAAACATACTTGTATTAAAAAGATTATTAAACATACGCCATTAAACTGGCGTAAATTAATTAATTTAACTGCGTGATTAAGTTCTTCCTTTTTCTCCCCTAAGCGAAGCAGATTCTATCCTGATCTCTATTTACCAAGCCCTAACTATAAACGTAAGACGGTATAAAAAGTGCTGGAGTTATATGGCGCATCTGGCAAAAAATTGGCGCATGGTATGCAAAAGGTTGGCCACCACTGTGTTAGATGATGAAGATGAAGCTATAGCTACTCAGAACAGAAGACAAGAGAAGCTGTCGGTTGGCGACAGCGATTCAAAGGCGCAAAACAGCTATATGTAAAGACCATTTTACATCCGCTCAGCTAAACCAAAACGTTGATCGTAAGTTTTTGTATTACTGTATTTTTCAGATTGATCCGCTATGGAATATAGTGTTTTGTGACACGCTGGTGAAAGTAATAGTGGAACTAAGATGAAAGAAGGGCATGTTAACTACCCTGAAATTTCTTATATCTTTGTCTATGTTGCATTACTATTCTGGGTAATTTATCCGGAAAGATCTTGCTATTACGTCAAAAAATAAGTCAAAATTGCAAAATCAATTTTTTGGATACAACGTTTTGTTGCTGATAAGTTTTCTTATGATTCTAATGGTTTCATATTCTGTTTACAGTATGTTGTTTTTTAAATAAACGGAACACTGTTACGCCCGACCGCGCTGGTTTAATTGAATATGACGAGCGGTCGGCCACTACTCAGAGGTAACGCTGAATAATATTTAAGAAATATTAAATATAATGATGTATTTTTATATATGAGACAGTATGAACAATAGAAATAGATTGAATGAAAATTATAGGATGAATAACAGGATAATAGAAGCAACTACTAGTAAAAGCAAGGCTAATACGAGTGAATCTAAATGAATTGAAGTTATAATATTTGTTATCTAATTTGAGATTAATAAAGACAGGACTTATAAAATACGTGGTTTCAGAAGACCAAACAGCTCCCACATCGTGCTTGATATGGTCGGGGTATAAATGATTTAAATAGTCGGCAACAAAAGGATTACGTAACGCAGTTGCAGATAAAAGAAAATAGAATGTAAATGGGAGAATGAAAGTACAGTAAATTCTGTCACATTGTCGTTAAGGCTCCCTGCCACACTGTCGCAGCGAGTTGTGCCTACGCCCAGGCACGCGTCATTTCTACGCCTATGTAATCTTAAGCCGAGTCAGCAAGGCGTGTGATGCGACGCGGCTTCTTTGATGAGAATTGACGGTTCAACTGTTTACAATACAATAATATAACTTTTTGAATTTTACTTTTATTTGTCCGAAATTGTGATTGATATATTGATGACATTTTTCCGCTTAAAATGATATCAAACATGACATAATTTGAACAACATTTATTTATTTTATACTTATTGTATCAGTCATTACACTTGACGAATTAATTAGTAAATGTGGTCTGAATTACATCATGTTTGGTCTTATTTTTATACAAACAATCTCATCAATATGTTATAAACTTTATCATACAGAAAAAGTTAATAAAAATGGTTAAGAATCGTCTGTGTTGCAGCACTTCGCACGCTGAGTTTCAACTGTGTCAGTTTCCTCGACTGTCGTTTTCTTGTCGTTCGGCAAACTGCAACGACGCGAGGCTCGAAAACCGTATCCACTCTCTCCAAGTTGTCGCAGAACGATTGACAGGTGCACGACAACGTGAGAGGGTATGCTACGATTAGTCAAAATTCGTAGCTCTTTCATTCGCTGTCCTTTTCTTCGTTCGGCAAATTACAAAGGCACCAGCTCTTTCATTCGCTGTCCTTTTCTTCGTTCGGCAAACTACAAAGACACAAGGCTCGAAAACCGTGTCCACTCTTTCCAAGTTGTGGCAAACGATTCCCAGATCCGCGACAATGTGACAGAATTTACTGTAGTCGGAAATTGTGAAATTTGGTAAACTCCTTTATTACATTAAAATGCATAATCCCTAAAAATTGTAAGAAATTCTGCGATTTTCTTATGTGTGTCCAATTCCTCCTCAAAGCCAATCGTCAGCACTCGTCGGCGTTTTTTCGGCGAATTCTATTTCGTTGCGAGTAATATATGGCGGTACGTGTGTCATTGCCTAGCAAGAATCAACACACACACATAAGCTATTCACACTATGTCAACTTATTCACAAGCATGTCATGTGTACTGTACGGCCACTGATATTTCTGCCCCTAGCTTGATTTTTTCCCGATTTGCCATTTTCCGAAGTCGCGTGTTAATATTTTTATTTGTATCAAAGTTATTGCTTTCAAAATACTTCAAAAAATTTGTAAATTTCATTCCGTACCTCTTCCTCCTTAAAAGCTTAATTGAAAATACGCCGAACGGAATAATACAATATATACGTAGACCCTTTAAATCTGAAATCTGACTCATTCTCAGCGGCGAGGCAGAGCATGGAGCTGATCCAGCCAAGCTTGCGAGACAGCGCAGCGATCAGATGTACATTCGTAACAAATTCATGATATGGCAATCATGCATTTATCGCATACATTTGGCAACGCCGCTAAAGTCAGACAGTACTTGAATTGTAATTATGACTTCTGCCGTTCGCATACGCAGAGGGCGCTCCAACTTGCCTCGTTCTCTGCTCTGTCGGTATTTCTAGACGTGTGACACGAAGGTCCATAAGATGCGGTGTCTATTCTATACCTCGTATGTGGTCGGGTTTTGCTACAACTCTGCCGCTAGAGGCCGCAACGCAGAGTTGCTCTGTTACTGCTGCCAAGTGTTGCTGCGATGTTGGCACAGTGTCATCAGAAATAGCATCCTGCCGCATGTTTCACGCGTGGTGGGGGAAGAGAGAGAAGTAGTATGCGTCGTGTCCATGAGAGCTACGCGCCACTCGATTGGCTCATAGCTCTCACGGACATGCACGCATACTACTTCTCTGTGTGCGGCAGGATGCTATTTCTGATGACACTGTGTTGGCATCAAGTTGACATCAGGACAGGCAATTACAAATGTTGGCTTTTATTTGTAGTCAAATTGCCTACAACAGTTTGCTACAGGCGTTGGCCGAAATCTGACATTACAGATTTGGCTATCTGGGACTATATAAATATTTAAAAGAGGATGTTTGTATGTAAATACAAAATATTTTATATTTTTTATATCATTTTATTTGCCACTGTTTTAAAGATAATGAATTTAGGAAAAGCAATTGCTGCAAATGTTCAGGTGAGAGCCTGCTTCGGTTTTCAGTCAAAATGTTTCCAGCCTTGGAAAATAACCTCTCGGACGGCACCGACGTTGCAACGATTGAGATATATTTTTTTGCAACGATGCTTAATTTGGGGTAAATTGTCCTATATTGTTTCAACCAATAAGAAATTGGATTTTACTCTCTCTCAATCATTGGCTGATCCAAATAGTGTTTCAAATCCGTAGTGTTCAATATTGCGCCAATCAAACGGCGGGCTGCATCCACATCCGCGCGTCACCTCAGAGCAAATCACATATGTGCTTCTCAGGCACGCGGCCGCACGCTCGCTGCCGATCATTGCACCAATCAGCGGTCTCGGGCCGCTAACTAGTGTTCAACAGCGCGGCCACTCTGAATCACCAACAAGATCACGTGGTGACACGTCACATCCGTCCGCATCGCCACGCTGCGGGCATGCCGCTTCGGTGGCCATTCTGTTCAAAGTGTTGACGGCAAGCACATGTATGCGCGGAATTCACCGTTCATATTCGTATTTTCATCCACCAGACCAACGAGCAGATCGTGCCCACGCACGGCAGGCACACCACCAGATCAGATCATTAATCAGCTGGCGTTTTCGCAATTGCGATACTCCTAAAATAGAGCAGATCATTCGAGTGCCACGTGGCGGTGGGTCACCGGCAACCACGGCACTCCTTCATCAAGATCAGCTCATTTATTCAGCAGAAGCATAGCCCAGATCACCCAGGTACTCATTACAATTCGTCAATTCATTCAGAATCTGAATGAATTTCAGATTCAAGTTGAGAGTTCAATGTGTGCGACCTAACCTCACTATCTCTGAGCATTTTACATTAGTTGCAGCTCATTCAGATTCATCCAGTTGCACACAATCATAACTCCCGTTCTTATCGTGCTTCAATAAATCACCGCACTCACCCAGTGCACGTATTTCCCCACGACTGTCACCAGATACAACATCTTATACCGGCATAGTTACATTCATATTAGATTCTTTATTCAACACGTAGGCATCTCGTTTTGTCTATGTTCTCCTGCAGCCATAATTTTTACTTTAACTAAATTATCATGAAATGACCATAAATCGTCATCCACCGTCTCCATAAAATTATCACATTCAATAACCTCGTTGATAGAAGTATTATTGTGTTACGAGCCACGGCCTGATGTGTTGAGGATTTGTGCTATTGTCAGTGCCGCTGGGAAATTATGTAAGTGAGAGGAGTGAGCAGCTAAATACAGGCCTCGTCCGACTTTTCACGGCTGCACCCTGCACGTCGCTACCCTTCGTGATGCCTCTCTAACGGTTCTCCGTACTCCCTCGCGAAAATACGTGTCGCCGATCGAAAGGAGGAGTGAGGGGGTATAGGAAAATCACCTCAAGCGTAGTCCGATTTTTCACGGCTACACCTATCGGTAGATTTGGTTTTTGAGTCACTGACCCAGGCCTTAACGTGTGTTTCACCGCGGCACCCTAGGCAAGTAGACTCGAAAGGATAGCTGACAAGGGCCTCGTCCGATTTTTCACGGCTGCACCCCTTGCGAACTTTGAGGTTATAGGATATTATGATTTCTTTTTGGCTCGTTGGTTCCCTTGAGCGGTAAAGGGAAACCTTGTTCGTAGGATTCAAGTGCTAGGCGATTAAATAGCGAGACTGCAAAGAATGATGGAAAACAATTAAATAGACTATATTCAATAAAATATGTAAACAAAAAGTAGCTAAGCCTAAAAAACGCAACGATACTGTAGGATTCTGGATGGTATGATTCCTACGTTGGGACCATTGAGACTGAGAATAGCCGAGTTGGAATATATATACTTTATTAATCTCGTCGGAAGCTGCACGACACTGCATGTCGTCTGATCACTCTGATCGCTTACAAAAGACTGCCTTTCGACATACGCGGAACGTTTTTAACGCGACGCGGATCAGCCGCGATGCCACCTCGTCTCTCGCTCGCAACGCACAAACACGACCATACGCACTCATGCACACCGTCGACGGAACGCATCGCCTCGCGATCAAGCGTGCGGCATCTATGCCGTTTTATGCCCTACAATACTATAAATACAACTACTAACAATGTTATTAAAATACGACGCGAATAAGTTAACAGAAAACAAATAACGACTAGAAAGATAGAATTTGGGTTTGAAGGAAAGAGCTAAAGTTGAGTATTTAATACTACGCACGAAAGTGCGGTCAGAAAGAATAAAACTAAAGACACTCGGAAGACGCGCAGGTTGTTCCTTGTAATGAGAACGGACAGCGAAAAAGATACTTTTGTGATTCTTTAGTCACGTTTTTTCTCTATGTATAACGCTCGGGAATTGCTAATGTAGACCCTTGCACGATCTTTTTCTGAAGCTGACTGAACTGACCACGCCTGTCGAATGCCCTTTTTATAGGAGAAGATTGCAGGCAGGGGGTCTTGAGATGCAAGGAAGTAGTAAGGCGCGGTGGGGCGTCATATTCTCAACCGTCGCTGTACATGCATTTTGCACGTGATCACGCGCGGTCACTGCGCATTGCTCGGCGGTATACGTCACTAAGCGGGCGCGTCACTACGTTACTATGCTCCTTGCAGCGTGCTGACGTCACAGTGCGTAAGCCGGTGCGACGTCATGAGTCGTCCCCGCGCTCGGCGGGCGCTCGGCGGCGCGGTTCGTTACATTTACAATCGGAACCAAGCGATTATGTATTTCCATACATTTCCAATTTCATGTAATCGTGTATTAATATATGGGCGTGGGGGCCGTGCGGTGTCAATGATGGCCGTGAAGTAACGCTTGGGAAGTGTTAAGACCTAGGCAGAGCGGGCTATGCCCGAGAGTGAGTCGAGTTGAACTCGAGATCGAATAGAGACTAAAAAGCGTGCTGCGGTTCACAAGCTTGCTTCCCACTATGTGTAAGATAGTGCGCATCTAATTGGGGATGCAGGATAACTGTGTTTTTACACAACGTTCCAGCCTATCTATGCACGGGTTGTAAAGCACTTTGACATCGGTATACATCGGCCCTAAAGACTTTCGTATCCCACGTCCTCGTGGTGCGCCCGGACCCCCTGCTTTACGCAGGGGGAGAACCAAGTAGGATCGAAAGCTACCCCAGTGAGCTTCTGGGTGATCAAACCTCTTCTGTGTTTGCTGTGCAGAGCGTCCCGTGTCGGTGGAAAAGGGGATCCTGGACGTTGAGGAGGCCCAACCCTGCGGGGTTGACGTCTCCAACACATGTCTTTGGCCCACGCTTCACCTAGAAGGGTGGCTGGACGAGAAAAGAGCCCTTTGTCCAGTCAATCGGCTTGAAACGACCACACGTGTTCGCACGAGTGGGTTTCGATGGGCGAGGAAGCGGAGTGCGGAGGCTGGGGAGACCCAGTTGGCCGCACTCAGCGGACTATATCCGACATGATGCGCCGACCCGGCACCCCCTGTGGCGCCCTATGGCCACGGGGCTACTGTCGGGTCCCATTTTGAGGGTCCGTGGAGGTTGGCGTAAATGTTCGGATGAAGACACGAACAAATCATGGATTCTCATGTTGTTGCGGAGGTCGACGTGGTCGACGAGGTGGTGCTTTGTGCACGGAGAGTTAAAGTAGAAGGGACGGCTGGTATTGGGGATCACCCCGATCCGCCGGCCCAAGAGGCCTCTAATGTGGAGGGTTACGAGTCCGCCGGGTCCATGGACTGCGAGCGGGCCGTGACCGCCACAAAAAGGAAGTGCAGCGAAGCTGCGATGGACGACGAAAAGGACGGTGACTGGACCCCTGTGGGGAAAAGGCCCGTCCTCAAGCCACGCTTGCCGCGGACTTCGGTTCCGAAGCCCGCGAAGTCAGTAGCCCCCGAGGCCTCTAAGGCCTTGGAGGCGAAAACTTTGCGAGTTGTGCTGGAGAAGTGTCCAGACCCTGGGAAGCCCAGTCCCAGGAAAAAGAAAAGGGCTAAAAAGCCGCAGCGGCCTGGCAACCCGCCTCTGTCTCCGTCTCAGACGGAGATAACAGACAAGGTGCGCGCCATACAGGCGATTTGGCTCAGCTCATCCAATAGGGTGAGCAAGGAGGTATCGAGCCTGATAATGGCGCAGGTCGAGGCTCTTGCCCAAGTGGCAAGGGACCTCGTCCTTAAGAACAAAGTTTGTGAGGGGAGGGCTAAGACTGCCTCGCAAGAGGCGGTCAAAGCCCAGAAAGCGGTTAAGAGTGCCATTTCTGAGTCCCTTAAAAAGGCGACTCAGAGAGAAACCAAGCCCTTGTCCTACGCCGATATGGCGAAAAGGATGAAGGGAGGCGTAGGTATGTATGTATGGTTTATTTGTTCCCTTCCGGGTTACAAAATGTTTCGCCTTCACACTCCTTTTCCTCTCCTCTTACATATTCTGTTACATTTTCTTAACCTATTCCTTATTGTTAACTTATTCTATCTCTCCCGTCCGTCGTTACCTTTTCTCTCCCCCTCTCTCTTCGCACGCTCTACCCTCTCCTCCTTCCTCTCTCCGTTTACCTTATCTTACAATCTATCTTATTTCTATCTCCTATTTCTACCCTTCACCTTCTCCTCGGACTTCCGTTTCCCTCTTTCTCTCCATTTCCACTTTCATACATCTTCATCCACACCTTCATTCCCTTCCCTCCTCCTCTTTCGCTTTTCCCCTACCCCTCTTGCCATTCCTTTTCCCTTTCTCCTCTTTCCCGTTCCAATTCCTTTATCCATTTATCCCCTTCTCCCTCTCCCCCCAGTACTTCCCTCGCCTTTTGCCTCCATTCCCCCTTCCTCTCTCCTGCAAAATCCCATCCTCCGCATCTTTCCCATATGTGTTCCCATGTCTCTTCCTCTACCCCACAGAGTCTGCATCTCCTTTCCCCTTCCCCTTCCCAATACCTTCCCTGTCTCATTTCGTTCCCCATCCTATACCTCGCCAGTCTTTTCTTCCTTTCCTCTGACCATTTTTTATCTATATACCCCGGCCTTCCTTCTTCCTTTATTTCTTCATACACTTCATTATATTTTGACGTTTTGATCCTCTCCTCTCTTTCCTTTTTTTGTTCCTCCAAGTCCCTCTTCTCCAATTCCTCAAAAGTTTGCACCTCTCCTTCTTGCCCTCCTCCTACCCCTCTTTGCTCGAAGAAGTCCCTTCTCTCCTCCTCCCATTTACCTATCACCATGCCCCTTGCCCATCTTGTTCTCATTTGTTCCCAGCATTTCCTTGCTACCTCCCCCCCCCCCCCTGCCTTCCTCCAGTTTCCTCTCAAACGCCCATGCCCTCCTTCCTGCCCTTACCCTCAGCTTCCCCCTTTTCGTCTCCTCTCTTACGCTATACCCCGGTGTCCTCCAGTCCAGTCCCATCGTCCACCTCAGGTATCTCTCCTGTAGTCCTTCCACCTCTTTCCTTTCCTTCCACCCCCACACCTCCACTCCATATCCCATCACTGCCCACACCATTGTATCGAACATCCACTCCCTTCTGCCCCAGTCCCTCTCCCACAACCTCTTCCCTATCCCCCATACCTCCCTCATCACCACCGCTGCCTTCCTCCTCCTCGTCTTCACGTGTTCCTCTTGTCCCCCATTTGCCGTAAACACATACCCCAGATAATTCACTCTTTTCACCTCCTCCAACCTTTTCCCTTTCCATCTCCAGTCCACGTTCCCTTTCCTGCCTCCTCCCCTTCTAAATCTAACCACTTTTGTTTTCTCTATATTCACCTCCAGCCCCTTCCTATCGACGTACCTCTCCATCCTACTGATCATCGCCTTCATTTCATCTTCTCCTTCCGCCATGAGGACGATGTCATCAGCGTAGGATAGAGAGTAGTTTTTTTCATTCTTCCCTACCTTAATGCCTCCCCAGCATCCCTTCTTCATATCCTCTTCCAGATCTGCTAACAGCATGTTGAACAGCAAGGGGCTCAGGAGGCATCCCTGCCTTAGTCCCCTTGCTGTCCAAAATGCATCGCTCTTTCTCTTTCCCACCCTCACCACACTCCTCGTCTCCTTCAACAGTTCTTCCACTCTTATCACTAATCCCTCTCTCACTCCCCTTTCCCTTAGCGCTTCCGTCACTTTTCTCCTATTTACCGCATCGAAGGCTGCTTTCAGGTCCACAAACATCGCTATCATTTTTCCTTTCCCTCCCCCCCTACCTATTTGTCTGTTAACCATAAAATTTAAAGCATATACCTGATCCATCGTCCCCATACCTTTCCTGAACCCTGTTTGTGTCCCTGAAAGCAGCCCCTTTCTCTCCACCTCTTCTCCTAGCCTCCCCGCCAACGTCGCCGCGTAGATCCTGTACAGGGAAGGCATCAGTGTCACTCCCCTGTACTCCTCTACTTTCCTACCCTCTCCCTTCTTTCTAATCGGGACTATCTCCCCCTCCTTCCACTGTTCCGGCCATCCCTCCCCCTCCCATACTCTCCTGCATATATCCCACCCCCATTCCTCCATCTCCTCTCCTCCGTATTTCCACGCTTCATTTGGAATCCCATCCTCTCCTATTGCCTTTCCCTCTTTCAACCTTCTCATCACCCTTATCACCTCCTCCTTTTCCAAACTCCTCTCCTCGTCCTTCCCCCTTTCTCTCCCTTCTTCCCCCATCCTTACTCTTTCCTCCACCCCTCCCAGCAGTCCCATAAAGTATCCTTTCCATTCATCCATCTCTATCTCTTCGTTTGCCCTTTTTCCTCTCCCTCTCTGTTCTCCGATTATCCCCCATACCTCCTTCTCTGTTCATGCCTCTCCTGCCCTCCTTATCATTCTCTCTCTTTCTTCTTTTTTTTTCCTTTCGTATAGTTCTTTGTACCCTCTTTTCTTTCTCCTGTACTCCCAGCCTTCCATCTCCTCATCTCTCTTCTTACTTCCCTTTTCCTATCCCTGCATTCTTGATCCCACCACCCTCTTTTCTCTTTCCTTCTCCCCTCTCCTTCCCTTCTTTCCTCTTCCTCCAGTCTCTCCCTTACCGTTTTTTCTAGTTCTTTTAGGTTTTCTTGTATCTCCCCTCCCCGACTCTTTCTTCCCTCCATTCCTTTTCTGAATCTTTCCTGTCCCTCTTCGTTCCATCTTCCCCTCGCTCTTCCCGTCTCTCTCCCCCTCCTCTTCCCTCTTCCCCGCTGTCCTCCTTCCCTCCCCCCCTTCACCCATGCCACTATGGGTTGGTGGTCTGAATCTATTTGATCCCATATCTCCATTCTCTCTATTCTTTCCCTTGCCCTTGCCCCCCCTATTATGTAATCTATAACTGTTCTACCCTTGCCCCCCGTAAACGTATACTCCCCCTCTTCGTCTCTCTTCACCCCCCCATTCATTATCCCCCACCCCGTTTCCTCTAAGCATTCTATTAACATTTTTCCCTCCCTATTGACCTTTTTATCCTTTGAATTCCTTCCTCCGTCCTCCTCTTCTCCTTCCCCTTCCCAACCACCACCCGTTCCCGTTCGTGCATTAAAATCCCCTACTATCACTGTTACCCTTTCCTCGTCTTCCCTCTCTATCCATTCCCTCATTTTTTCTATTTTTCTCTCTATGTCCCCATTTATGTATATCCCCATTATGCGCCACTTCTCCTCCCCTATCGTCATTTTCCATCCCCACATTCCTTCTCTCTTCTCTCCCTCTTCTTACTCTATGGTCCCCAGTCCTCTTCTTAGTCCTCTCACCATCCCCCCACATGCCCTTCCTTTCCTATTCCTCCTCTCCGCGAATTTTATTTCCCATTCGAACTCCCTCGGTAATCTTTCCTTTACCTTCTCCCATCTTTTCTCCTCCAACCACGTCTCTGCCATTATCACCACGTCCCACTTTCTTATTTCCTCCCAGAATCCGCTATCCTTGTTCTCTATCCCTGCCACATTCCAAAATGCCAGCTTCCAACATTCCCTTCCCTCCCCTTCACCCTCCCTCTTCCCTGCTCCTCCCTCCTCTCGTTCCCCTATAACTTCCCCCCTCCCTCTCTCCCCTTTCTCTCTTCCCCCGACTTCATCTCCTCCCCCCCTCCTGCTTCTCTCAGTCTTTCTTCCTCCTCGTCCCATCTCCACCATTTTCCCTCTATCTGTACCTTTCCGTACCCTACCCACACCCTCTTTCCTTTACCTCTTTCCTCCCTCGCCACTTCCTCCAGTCTCCATTTCATCATCCTTTCCCTCCACGTCAAATCATCCTCTATTTTTATTCCCTTGTCTCTTAGCTTCCCTTTCGCCAACATCACTTCCCTCTTTTGCTCCCTTCCCCCCAATCTCGCTATCACCCCTCCCCCCTCTCCTCCCCCTCTCCACAGTTCTCTAATCTCCCGTACCTCTGCCGTCGCTCCAACTCCTTTTAATATCGCTGATAGCTCTCCTCCTTTATCCTCCTCCTTTCCCTTCCATCCCCTTACCAATATATTGCTCCTTCTTTCCTCTCTCTCCTTCCTTTCCTCTTTCCATTCTAATCTCCTCAGCTTTTCCCTTATCTCTTTCACCTCTCTCAACTCCTCCCTCCCTGCCCCCTCCCTCTTCTCCTCCCTCCCTATCCTCTCCACCTTCCCTTCTATTTCCGCTATCCTTTTCTCCATTTCTTCTTTCTCTTTCTCCCACCTTTCCTCGCCTTCTTTCATTTGCTTCCTTAGTTCTCGGGAGGCGTAGGTACTGCGCCAATACAGAGGCCACAGGTACATGTGGTCAAGATCTTCCCCACTGCCAAGGGGAAAGATCAGTATGCGGACAGCGATGCGACCAAGAAAAAGGTCCTGCAATTGGTGAACCCGACCAAGAACAGGATCGCGGTCAAGGCTGTGAAGCGCATACACGGAAACGGCGTTTCCGTAGAGACGACGTCTCAGGAAGACCTTAAGGTCTTCCTTGAAAGCCAACAACTGAAAGAGGCTCTCCTGAAGGTGGAGCTCCCGGCCAAGAGGAGGCCGCTCGTGATTATTTACGACGTGCCCTCCTCAATGAGCCAGAAGGAGCTCCTCTCAGGCCCCCGCAAGCAGAACCTTAAGGATCTGTCCAAGGAGGAATGTAAGAAGGCCATCATTCCCCGTTTTAGGATGGGGAAGAAGGCCGACGTAAAACACTGGGTTATCGAGGTTGATCCGGTGATTAGAAAGAGGCTCCTTTCCGGAACTAGAGTGTTCCTTGGATGGTCGTCCTGTCGGGTTCAGGACTACCTGTCCGTGACGCGGTGTTTTAAGTGCCAGGCCTTCGGGCATGTCGCCAAACACTGCCGATCGAAAGAGGATGTTTGCGGTCACTGCGCCCAACGGGGGCATACCTTTGCCAAATGCACTGCTAGGGATAAGCCTGCGGCTTGCCCTTCTTGTAAGTCGCTTGGCAAATCGCACAAGCATCCTTCAAGGGATAAAAAGTGTCCATCATACTTGATGGCACTAGAGAACCTCATCAGTCGAACGAATTATGGCTAATAATCGTTCTAGACTTCCGAAAACACTGAGAATGCTGTAGCTTAACATGCAGCGTTCGAGAGCGGTTGCTGACGAAGTCAGACAGACGATGGAGCGCAGGATTATCGATGTGCTGCTTGCACAAGAGCCTTACAATGTCCGGGGAAAAATCTCCGGCTTGGGGCTCACTGCGAGAGTGGTGACGGGCGCACCCGACGGGGCTCAGGCTCTGGCGGCGATCGTCGTCCGAAACCCCGACTACAATGTAGTCAAACTCTCGCAGCTGTGCGACACGCATTGTGCCTGCGCTGAGATAACTGGCCAGTTCGGCGTTCCCTGCGTGGTCAGCCAGTACTTCCACTTCTCTGATGAGATTGAGGTCGGCTTGGCTGCGTTAGAGACGCTGTTAATTGTGTTGCGGGACCGTCCGGTTGTCATTGCCGCCGAAGTCAATGCCAAGTCTCCCTTTGGGGGAGTGCGGTAAATGACGAACGTGGCGAAGCTATGGAAGATTTCATAGCGCAGCATGACCTGATTGTCCTAAATGAGAATGGGAACGCTCGAACGTTTTCCGGCCCGACTGGTGAGTCGAATATCGACGTTACTATGCTTACGCAGAAGGCTATTCATTTGATGAGTGGCTGGAAGGTTCGCCCATCATGGACGAACAGTGACCATAATTCAATTGAGATAACGCTTGATAAGCCATCTCCGATGGCGAACCAGCGGAGCGGGAGCCCTTTGTCAAAAGGCGTTTTCTGCTTAGCTCTCTTGACTGGCGGAAGTTTGATCGGACGCTATTGAACGAGAGAGAGGCACCCTCCTCCTTTGAAATTGAACAACGCGAGGACGTTGAACGCTTGGCGGAGGCGGTCGAGAAATCGATCGTCAAAGCCTGTGAGGCGTCCATGCGCAGAAAGACAAGACATGTCAGGTCGGTCCCTTGGGGGACGCCAGACTTGACTAACTTGAAACAGTTGACGTATGAAGCGAGAATCGCTTTCCAAGAGGAAAGTTATTATATAGGTACAAGTAGAGCGCGGAGATTTAAAGTACGCGCGCGTACGCGCATTAAAGGATCACGCAATACGCGCACCGATCCTGCGATCCAATCGCGAGACGCCAAGCGGGCCTTCGCGATTCGCACACGCGATATACCGGCATGCGCGATATGTACGCCGGTAAGGCTCGGAGAGTCGTAAGACGGGAGCCGAGAGTGATAGACGCAACAATAAAGTATTAAAAGTATTTACCGGCTTACGAGAGATCTGGCACGCTCCTTGCCCTGACCATCCCGACGACCGGTCTCGGACACAACAGATTGGCGACGAGGATGGGATCTCCCGAGGATTCGGGGGATTCTCAAAAATAATTGCGGAGTCAAGCAAGTACGAACACGTGGCCGGGACGAAACCCACGAGCAGCAAACGGAGCACGTGACTCGAGGAGGTTAGCCGGCGAGTAAGTACGACGAGCCGACTAACTAGGGGAAGAGTTCCGAGGCAGAATCGGCGAATTTACAATGTCCGAAGCAGTAGTACACGGAAATTTCGCAATTGACGTGTTTGATCCGGTCAGCACAAATTGGAAGCGATGGCTTAAACGTTTCGAAGGAGCAGTTACAGTCTTCAGGGTTACAGAGTCCCAGAAGGTAGCGTACCTATTACATTTCATTGGACCTACAGCGTTCGATCTCGTATACGATAAGTTTGCACCGGATGATCCGTACCTGAAGAGTTACGATGTACTTACACAAAAGCTGGCGGAGTTCTACTCGCCAGCCCCGCTGGAAATCGCGGAAAATTTTCGTTTCCACCAACGGAAACAGTTGGTGGGTGAAACTGTACAACAGTTTGTGGCCGCCTTACATAAATTAAGCATCAACTGCAATTTTTGAGCCTACCTGAATACGGCGTTACGGAACCAATTGGTTTTTGGCCTACATAGTAAGCGCATACAGTCGCGCTTGCTGGAGACAAAGGAGTTGAAATTCGAAAAAGCGGTGGAAACGGCCATTTCAATGGAGCTATCCGAGAAGGACGTCAGCCAATTACAAGCGGGTCCAGCATCGGTGGAGTACGCAAACCCGAAGGAGGCAGCCATGCCCCGAAGGAGTAAAGGAGAACCACCGAGGAGGGTTCCTCAAGGAAAACCCTTTACGACGGGTTATCCAGTGAAAAACAAGCGAAACTTTATAAATACGACGGTAGCAGGTAGTTCCCATAGTAATGTTACTTGTTACAGATGCGGCGGAAAACATTTAGCGTCTAAATGTACTCTAAGCAGAGAGACCGTATGTATAAGTTGCGGCGTAAAAGGACATTTACAAAAAGTATGCATGAAGAGAAACAAAGCGGTTACAAATCAATTGGGCGAAATTTTGTGGATGCAGAACGAGCAGAGAGCATTTCGTGAGAGATATTACGTTACGATGGAGGTAGAGAACACGCCATTACGCTTCGAGATCGACAGTGGGGCAGCCGTTACCCTTGTAAGTGAGCCTTTCCAGAAAAAACACTTCCCGAATGCACAAATTAAACATTCAGATTTAGAATTAATTACATTCTGCAAGACAACGATTCCAGTCGTTGGTTACATCGAGGTGCACGTGCGTTATAAAAATAGAGAGAGACAACTACACATGTACATTACGGGAACCAATAGGGAACCCCTTTTAGGACGTGAGTGGATTAGGCAGTTAAACGTCCAACTTACAGATACAATCCTGTCATTAGAAACGGCTACACAAAAAGAATTACAATCCATCTTACAAGAATACGAACAAAAACTAGATTCCTCGAATACAGGCATTAAAACTATTCAAGCACGATTTACACTCAAAGAAAATACACGTCCAGTCTTTTTGAAAGCAAGAAAAGTACCATTCAAATTAATGCCGTTAATAGAAAAGGAAATTCAAAGATTAGAAGACGCCGGAATCCTAGAGAAAACGAACACATCATTGTGGGGTACTCCGGTGGTACCTGTTCTAAAGAAAGATAATACAGTACGTTTGTGCGGTGATTTCAGTGTTACATTAAATAAACATTTATTAGTTGATGAGCACCCACTACCTACAATTGATGAGTTATTTTATTCACTAGCGGGTGGCGATAAATTTTCAAAAATCGACCTCAAAGAGGCGTATTTACAAATGCAAGTGCACCCCGAGGACCGCGAACTGGTTACGCTTAATACACATCGGGGTCTGTACAAGTGTTCGCGTTTGCTATACGGAATAGCATCCGCGCCGGCAATTTGGCAGCGAGAAATTGAAAATATTTTGAAAGGCATTCCGGGAGTGTCCGTGTTTTTGGACGACATTAAGGTCACAGGTCCTACGGACGAAATACACATACAAAGACTAAAGCAAGTGCTCACGAGATTAGGAAATTACAATATACGCATAAATAGGGATAAAAGTGAATTTTTCAAAAACGGAATACATTATTGTGGTTATTATATAAACAAGAACGGCATACATAAAGAGAAAACAAAAATTAAAGCAATAGAGGAAATGCCACGACCCAGGAACGTTTCAGAATTACGTGCATTTTTGGGAATGATTAATTACTACGGTCGGTTTATAGAAAACTTAAGTACAATTCTAGCCCCCCTGCATACGCTATTAGAAAAAAAAGGAGGGAAAGAGGTTCCATTCCTATGGAGTACAGCCTGTGAAAAAGCCTTTGCGGCAGCTAAGAAAGCGTTTGTGAGCGACAGAATTCTCGCGTTCTACGATCCCAAATTGCCAGTAATTGTAGCGTGCGATGCGAGCGGTTACGGAGTAGGAGCTGTGTTGTCGCAAAGACAAGCGGACGGAACAGAGCGAGTAGTTCAATACGCGTCGCAATCATTAACACGAACGCAAAAGAAATATTCTCAGATAGATAAGGAGGCGTATGCCATAATTTTTGCGATAAAGAAATTTACACAATACCTTTACGGAAATCATTTCACTTTATACACCGATCACAGGCCACTTACACAAATCTTTGCGCCAGGGAAAGCCCTACCAGCACACAGTGCGCTTCGAATGCAACATTATGCAATCTTCTTACAAGGTTTTAGATACGATATTAAATATAAAAACACTAAGTTACACGGCAACGCAGATGCGCTATCGCGACTTTCCATCGCAGAGGAAGATACGTATGAATTAGATGTCATTGATAATTACGAAGTAAATATAATAGAATCTTTGCCAATTACATGTTCCGAACTCGCAAAAGAAACAGAAAAAGATGGGGAACTGCGAGCCCTCCGCGAAGGTTTGTTATTGGGAAAACTTACAGCGTCACAAGAGAGATTTAATATTCCACAGACGGAATTTAATTGTCAGCAAGGTGTCATCTTACGAGATAGCCGCGCGGTAATACCACGGAAATTACGAAGTAAAATTATGCGAGAGCTACACGCGGAACATTTCGGAATCGTCAAAATGAAGGCATTAGCACGAAGATTTTGTTGGTGGCCAGGGATCGATCGCGATATCGAAGCGTTAGCGCGAGATTGTACAAATTGTAACGCAGTACAAAAGGAGCCAACAAAAGTTACAACCGAAGTTTGGAAAGCGGAAGACGCCCCGTTTAAAAGAGTACACATCGATTACGCCGGACCATTTCTGGGAAATAATTTTTTTGTTCTTGTCGATGCCTTTTCGAAATGGCCGGAAGTTTTTATTACACGAGATATGACGAGTAACACTATAATTCAAAAATGTCGGCAAATTTTTTCAACATTCGGAATTCCCGAAATGATCGTCTCAGACAACGGACGGCATTTTCGATCGCACGAATTTGCGGCGTTTTTAGAATTAAATGGCATTAAGCATCGAACTACAGCACCCTTTCATCCGGCTACAAATGGACAGGCCGAACGGTTTATTCAAACTCTGAAAACTACACTTAAAAAGGAATTCCAAAACTCAATAGTGAGTGAGAAAACCTTAGAAAAAGCAGTATTGCAGTTTCTTTTCCACTACAGAACAACCCCCCATCAAACGACGGGGGTATCACCGGCTGAAAGGATGTTTAACAGAAAATTACGTACACGTTTAAGTTTATTAGCGCCTACAAAACAGGATAATAGCGAACATAGTTATAATAATAAGCAGAAATTACGTGAATTTATTTTAAACGATAGAGTTGTTTGTAGAAATTATTACGGGAAAGACAAGTGGGTTTTCGGAAAAATTAAACAAAGAATAGGACGATTACATTATACGATACAGCTAGATAATGGAAAAACGTGGAAGCGACACGTAGACCAGATCCGTAAAGTAGGAAATATTCCCATACAAGGCGAAAACAATAATGAAAATTGGGATCATGGACCGCCAATACCAGACGCGCCAGTACACATAGAGCAACCATCCCAAAGAGCGATTACCGAACAAGGACCCGAACGACCCCAAGTGGAACAAGGACAGGAAGAACGAATTCAAACGAGAGAGCGAGCGACCCCGCGCAGATCGGAGCGCCCGCGCACATTTCCACAGCGTTACGGAGAGTACATCCCGTTTTGAAAAGCACAGCGAGAATGCTTATTCTTTATTCTTTTTTCTTTTAGATGTACACTAAAAAAAAGATTTGTTTAATTGTTTTTTTGCGCATATACAAGAATTGTGAAGTTTTGTTTACGAGGGAGAGAGATATTATATATGTACAAGTAGAGCGCGGAGATTTAAAGTACGCGCGCGTACGCGCATTAAAGGATCACGCAATACGCGCACCGATCCTGCAATCCAATCGCGAGACGCCAAGCGGGCCTTCGCGATTCGCACACGCGATATACCGGCATGCGCGATATGTACGCCGGTAAGGCTCGGAGAGTCGTAAGACGGGAGCCGAGAGTGATAGACGCAACAATAAAGTATTAAAAGTATTTACCGGCTTACGAGAGATCTGGCACGCTCCTTGCCCTGACCATCCCGACGACCGGCCTCGGACACAACAAAAGTAATGAAGAGAGACGAGCGCAACTCAAGCAGAGTTACCTGGAGCAGCGTAGGCATTATACCTATGCTATCCGCAGTGCTAAAAAGAAGTCTTGGGAAGACTTCATTAGCACTGAATGTAACAAAAGCGAAAAGACTTGGGGATTCGCATATAAGGCATCCCTTAACAGGCTACGTGTAGAGCAGGCGGTTAACAACTTGCGTACGCCTGATGGTTTTACGCTAAGTTGGCGCGATACGGCTAAGGCCTTACTAGATATTCTCGTCCCCGACGATAGTCTGGAGGATGAAACCCCGGAGCAGGTCGCGGTGCGGGCCGATGCTTTGTCTGTACCCTCGGCGGAAGACACTCCAGTCTTCACGCCGGAGGAGGTAGGCAAGGCGATATCAACCTGTAAGCACAGGAAATGCCCGTCGTACGCATCGCCGCTCGTCGACGCGTTCGATTTTTTTCGTTGGTTCGCGCCCATCCATGGTTCATTTCTTTTTCATCGGATAATTTTTCTTTTTTAATTATTCATCACACGCCAACTAACCATATTCATTTAACAATGTTTTAGTACCTCCTACGGATAGTTTTTAATATTTTGTCAGCGGAATAGTTGTGTCGTATTGGTTTATGATAGATATGGGCAAAATATATATGTCACGTTATGGCAAAGATGGCATACGTACTCGGATAGGTACAGAATTATTTAACTTGTTTTGTTTAGCTGATACATGCATGAACTTTATTGTAAGCATATCAACGTATCCTTATTCAAAGAATACTTATTACCATTACTGTCGTACTCGTCGTCGCTCGTCGACACTTTCGTGTTCGATAATACTGATCAATCTGTCCTTGACGAGTATTCGATGAATCATCGGTGTTATTATTTTTCTAAATTGTTTTTGACTGCAAAAAGATCCTATTTTATTTATAGTTAATTAATCTACCTTTTAAAATATTACTTTCAAATGTATGTATACAGGATGCTCGGAGATGTTACTAGCCAGCTGTGTTTCCTGGAAATGGTAGGTACTAGAAAAATAATTATAGAGCAAAGGGTACAATGGTATCGTAATGTTTGTCTCCTGGGAGACTTGACTCTATTGAGAAGTGCAACCCGAACAATGCAAATGCGTATATACTTTGTTTTTATATAATCTGAGTAGTTTTGCGTTGTCTTCCACGCCACCCAGGAGGTGCCACGACTAGCGCGTTCGGTTTTTTTTTTACGTGGACCGTCGCCTGTAGCCCTGTTATACCACATTTCTGGAGTCTGACAAAAGATATGCCAGACTGATTTCTGAAGTCTGACAGAAGATATGCCAGACTGATTTCTGAAGTCTGACAAAGGATATGCCAGACTGATTTGTCCAGTCTGACAAAAGATATGCCAGACTGATTGTTCGCACATTCGTTCTTTATGTCGACACATTCATAACATAAATTAAACGTTACTGTTTATGTACTTATTGAATAACATTAGACGAGGAGGGACCAGCCATTTCATCAACATGTGCTACATGTTGCCTGTTTTTTTTTTATTTGGACATTCTGAATATAATATATGAGATGGCATGTGAGACAAATGCTTGTCATTAACCGTCAGAGTTATTGCTGTTTCCCCACTCGCTTTTAATGCTGATTTAAGGACACAAGCGGCATTGATATTCACGGACGACAGTTTATTTCTTTTTTTCGTTTTCAAGTTTGGTAAGTAGGAAAAGACTCTTTCTGAATCTGCATTAGAGTTAGGTAACGATCGAACAGCATTGACAAGAGATTTCAAACGCGGATATTGACGACTACGTTGTAGGATGTTTTCCCACATTTCGTCAAATTCCTTTAATGAAAGATAATCTTTTTCTGTTTCTGTAAAATCGTGATATAAAGCAAACCATTCTTGTTGTAAAGAAAATGTATCAAATCCGCCAAGAGTTTCAGCGATAAAACAAACATCATGAAATGAAGTTTCTCTGTCAATATCGCGCAAAACTGTGGCAGGTTCAAAACCTTGTAATTTACACAAAAATTGATCATTGATTGGTAATCTTTTAGAAATTTCTTGAGCGGCACATACATAAAATTGCAAACAATTCTCTCGAATATTTTCAACTATATCGGTGTGCCCCTCTATTATTAATTTCTTAAGATATTCATCACAATCAATGCCCAACGCGATTTCATGTAAAGATTTTTGATTTTCTTTTTCCGAAAAATCTACGTTACTGTTACAATGTTTTAAAAGCTCTGGTTTTAAAAAGTTTTTACATACAATTTGTAATTAATGTATTGATTTACGCTGTAATAAATGAATTCTAGTATCTAGAGCTTGGAAAAATAGCGTAAAGGAGTTAAAAAAATGTAAAATATATCTAAGAAAAAATAAGTATGCTTTAACATCACGATTCTGCATCACGGCTACAAATTGTGCTGCTTTTTCGGACTTTTCCTTCGTGAGCAATTGTTTTAAAAACTTGTTAATACTATCCCATGAATCCAGAATTCTAGTGATGCATTATTGGCGGGAAAGCAATCGTGTTTCGGCCAATTTCAAAATTTTTAGATTAGTCTCCTCGTAACAATCAGTAAAAATAGCTGATCGCTTGGGGCTACAGTTTATGAAATTTGATATTTGTTTTACAAAGTTTTCGCATTTGTTAGGAATCGTTCTGGATGCTGCATTTGCGGCTAACGCCACAGAATGGCATGGACATGTCAGTGTTAATACATGTCCACACTTTTCCTGTAACTTTGTTCGATATGATAAATGTTTACCCGTCATGACACGCGCATTGTCGCATGACAAAGCAACAATGTTCAAAAACGGAATCTGTAAACGGTACATTTCCTGTCTACATGCGTCAAATATAATTTCAGCGCCACAATTTCTCGCATCAAGATGGATTAGTTTGACTAACTGCGACATAATTTGCAATGTTTCCGGATCGACATACCGAACATGAAACGTCATCCATTTTGTATTAGTAATGTCTGACGTTTCATCAATAAAAATACTGAACTTTGTTTTATGTAGAATGGCCGAAATACACTCCGTTTCAACCGGACACAAGACGTTTGCAATTATTTGAGTGCATTTCGTCTCACCCAAACTCATCATTTCCAACACGTCAGAATCTTTTCCCAATTTTTTGAAAAATTCTAACAATTTTGCTGCTGACGTAAACGGAATGTTAAGTTCGGCGATAAGAGCAGCGTAGTGAATTTCCGCTGCTTTGTGTCGCGCATCTAATGACAATTCCGATTCATCCGTGATATCATCTTGTTGCTCTGTTTCTTGCGTTTCTGTACATCTTGCGTTTCGTATATGAGAGGCGGATTCTGCGTGACGATAAATGTGACTTAATCGAGCCGTTATCGCATTGTTACAAAAAGCACAAAAACACAATGCTGATCCGATATTTCCCGTAACCATGGTTGAAACTCTTTCAAATCGGACCATTGTTTCCGAAATGTCCGTACCACAGAAGAATGTTGCTTCGATACTTCGTCGTCGCTATATCCTACAGTTGCAGACATTTTCTTAACATTATTTATGTGACACGGAGAATTCGGGTGTCTCGAAATGCGCATATCACAGGAGAATTCTTTTTTACAGAATACGCAATGAAATGAATGAATGTCGGATGCCACAGGTCGCACCCATGAGTTATATTTTTCATCGCGAGGCCAAGCTTCGCAAAAGCTCCGTTTATATTTCTTTATCTGCAAATCAGACATTCCTGTTTAAAACCGCAAGAAACAGACTGAAATAAATAAATACAAAAATAAAACTTACCCCGCGCCACACGCTTAGAAACTCACACATACACACGCACGTCGAAATTAAAAACTATATATCGCGGATCGCCGGAACGACTATTGTGTCCCTCTCCGCGGCACGAAATGGTACAATTAAGCGATTGTAACGTGCACGACCGAGGCATTTAGAGGTGATCGCGTCCGCGGATACACAAACCTCAATCTACCAATAAGGGCATTCGAGCACCTGTAAACACGAGCGTCCGCGAAACCTTGCGGTTTTAACGTTACGACAGGGAACAAATCATCATTTAAAAAAAAGCTTGAGGAAAAGTCTGGACATGTTAAAACATTGCCATGTCCATGCCATTCCGTAGCGTTAGTCGCCAATACTGCATGCAAGATGATTCCAGGTAAATGTGAGGACTTTGTAAAGCAAATAACGAACTTTGTTAACTGTAGTCCAAAGCGATCTGCTATTTTTGCCGATTGTCAGGAATCGAACCGTAAGATTCTGAAATTAGCCGAAACACGATGGCTTTCACGGCACTCGTGTATCTCAAGACTTTTAGAAACTTGGGAAAATATCGAATACTTTTTGATAACTGTCAATAGTAACGATAAAACGAAAACCTCGGAGCAGTTACTGTTAACTATACAAGATCCTGATTTGAAAGCCTACATTCTATTCCTAAATTATATTTTGCATTATTTCAATACATTTACAATCTTTTTCCAAGCTGTCGAAACCAGAATTCAGTTACTGCAAACCAAATCATTGCAATTATTGCATATAGTTTGTAAGCAGTTTCTCAAACCAGAGCTTTTGAAAGATTGCAGCAGTAACGTAGATTATTCAAATCTTGAAAATATTAAACCCTTAGCAGATATTACATTAGGAATAGAATGTGAAGAGTACCTAAACGAATTGTCATCAGAAGGGCGCACAGCTATAGTTACAAACATTCGACAGAATTGTTTGCAATTTTATATGAGTGCCGCTCAGGACATTCGCACTAGGTTACCGATAAAAGACGCATTTTTATCAAAGTTGAAAGTTTTTGAACTCGAAACAACTTTGCGCGATATGAACAGAGAAATATCATTTATTGATGTTTCTTTTGTCGCCGAATCTTTGAGAGGCTTTGATAACAATGGTCTAAGATCGGAATGGTTCGCTTTGTATGAACATTTTGAAGCAACAGAAAAAGATTACTTCTTAAAATTTAGTTTTGACGAAATGTGGGAACAAATTTTCCGCCTTGGTCAATATCCCAACTTGCAGTGTCTTGTAAATGCTGTAAGGTCCCTCCCGAATTCAAATGCTGATTCGGAAAGAACCTTTTCCCTCTTGACAGATTTAAAAACAAAAAAAAGAAACAAACTGTCGTCCGCTAATGTAAATGCCACTTGTGTTGTAAAGTCGGCATTAAAGGCGAGAAGGGAAACTGCTAAGAAGTTAGATGTCACTGAGAGACATTTGTCTCTCATGTCAAGTAAAACTTTGTATCCTGCATGTTCCCATAAAATAGTCACAGAACATGCAGCAGACATTGCTACTCCCTGCTCGTCTCATAATGTATAGGACTAATGTGTACCATAAAATAAACTATTTTATGGTAAATGCTAGTCTAACCAAAAAAAAAATTGGTCTGGCTTCACTTGTGTCAGACCGTACCTCTCCTTTTCGGAGAGGTACAGCAAAAAAAAAATTCGTCTGGCCTCACTTGTGTCAGACCGTACCTCTCCTTTTCGGAGAGGTACAGCAAAAATTCGTCTGGCCTCACTTGTGTCAGACCGTACCACTCCTTTTCGGAGAGGTACAGCAAAAAAAACATTCGTCTGGCCTCACTTGTGTCAGACCGTACCTCTCCTTTTCGGAGAGGTACAGCAAAAAATCGTCTGGCCTCACTTGTGTCAGACCGCATGTCTTTACGTTTAAGAAATCTGTCGTATGGTGATTGCTGTCATGTGTGGAAAATATGCTTTTCTTTACACATATCCCTTCACGGCTGTAATTTAATAAATTACAAATGTGGTACAATAGGGCTACCGGCGAAGGTCCACAATAAAAAACCGAACGCGCTAGTCGTGGCACCTCTTGGGTGGCGTGGAAGACCACGTGAAAATTTATATTTGGGGAATAAAATACTTATACTAGCAGATTCGTACAATGTTCCTGTGTTCGAATGCATTACACGCATTGGAAGCTGCATTGGATGATAAAATATAAGTAAAGATAACATAAATAATGCAATGCGTGCATACATATTTCATGCACAATACAGTTAAATATTATAGAAATATGTTTAAAATATTTGTAAGTGAATATCGCTTACCGTCGTGTAGTTGTTTGAAAGAAAAAAAAAGGTGAGCCTTCCTGGGCGCCAACCTGCGACAAAAGTGTCCAACGATGTCTCACAATCAGACGTGTGTAGCTTAACCAACGAGCTACTCGTGCTGTTGGATTATTGTTCAATATTTCTCAAAGTACGGTGCACACTGACTTTCAATAAACTCGAAATAACTTAATTCCCTTTATTTGTACATTGCTCTCTCGCATGCAAAAACATAGAGCATGGTATAACTGACTTGCAATATCAAGAAAACGCAATTATTTGAAGTATTCAATAAGTTATTACACGAAATATGTCGTAAATATCGGTTTTTATTTATTTGAACTACGACGCACACTACCAAAAAATCTAAAAAAAATTGGTGGTACTACTTATGCCCATACTTCACTACGGAATTTATAAAAATTCTGTGGGTCGGAAACTTCAACACGTAATTGGAATTTTTTGTGTTTTTGGGGGGTTTTTCATTTTTTATGCTTAGGATTTGCGAGACAAAAATGTGCAAAAATTCCCAACCATAAATTCACATGTTCTGATTATTCTCATTTTTTTTCAGAATTTTTCCGCACCGCTAAATACGACAAATGTGTCAAAAACTGATTTTTTTATTTACCCTATAACTACCCTTCTGATGGAGACAGAGGGTTGAAACTTGCCATAGAGCGTTTTCTTTTCATCCCCTATCGAATGACGCCTTGCGAGATAAATTTGGTACAAGTGCATTTTTTACAATTTCAGCCGGCTCAACGCTCAGCCGAAAGGTAAATTCGGTACCGCTGTCGCATCCCGAACGAAGCACGTGCGTGCGATCGTGGTGGAAAGAAGACGGATCATAATTTTGTGCCTCTTTCTATTGGGTGCGCGCGCAGCTTCTGACGTCATTTTTCTCTACATTGGTAGAAAGAAGACGAGAAGCATAGCTCCTTCCTTGTCCTCGACGGTGCGCGCGCAGCTTCTGACGTCATTTTATTCTACATTGGTAGAAAGAATACGAGAAGCATAGCTCCTTCCTTGTCCTCCATCGGTGCGCGCGCAGCTTCCGACGTCATTTTCCCTTGCATTGGTAGAAGAAAGACGAAAAGCATAGCTCCTTCCTTGTACGTACGGTGCGCGCGCAGCGCTCACGGACACGGCACGCACACACTTCTCGCCTTCCCCCACCACGCGTGCCGCAATGCGGCACGATGCTATTTCTGAGATCACTGACTAGAGACATTATAATAAGAGACTGAACACGAGACAGCCACTTTTGATTGGTCCGCCATTTATTGTCTCTTCCCGCTAATTTTACCCATATGAACGTCACAAATTTATATAATGACATACATAAACAGAAAACGTAATAACCCACAACATACACATATGAACGTGAAAAATCTATGTAAACTTGGGTAAGAGTGAGATAGAGTGAAATAGTAGAAAGTAGATATATCTTTCTCTCTCATAGGATTAAGACAATACATGGCGGACATTGGCTCGTGTCCAGTCTCTGATTATAGTGTCTCTAGGAGCGAACCGCTATCGCGCGCCTGACGATCCGGGCAGTGATCTCAGAAGTGGCATCCTGCCGCATGCGGCACGCGTGGTGGAGGAAGAGAGAGAAGTAGTATGCGTCGTGTCCGTGAGAGCTACGCGCCACTCGATTGGCTCGAAGCTCTCATGGACATGCAGGCATACTACGTCTCTGTGTGCGGCAGGATGCCACTTCTGAGATCACTGGATCCGGGGCCAATTGCGCGCCGCTTCGTCGCCTCTGCCCGCCAATCACGGGTGACCGCCTGGCAGTCAGCTGAGCGGCTCGAATGTCAACACCGCTCTTCCAGAAGACCCGCGAAAATGAATTGTCGCCGGTAACACCTCGAAAAGTCCTTCTGGAACGGCCGTGGTTATATAAGTCACCTCGGAGGGGGGAGTGTTCGTGTGTCTCTCCTCTTGCGTGTGTACTTGTTTTTCGTTCTGTTCGCTTTCGTACGCCATAACGGCCAGTTCTGATTTTCGCTGCGCTTAGTTTATTGCCTCCGCTGAATTGTACCTCGCTTTGAACGCTATCGTTTACGGTGTCTTGTGTCGCTTGCGTGTTTTATGATTTGTGTGATCTGTGTATAGAGAGTAAGCAAATACAGATGGATAGCGATCGGGTGTAACGGGTATCGCTTTGCCTTTGGCCTCCTCCTCAACCGCTCGACCGCGTGCCCGCCGCGACCGCGACACACTCCTGTCTCGCACCCTGCATCCGGGCAAAAACAAAACAATAGATTCTTTTTGGGTAAGGTATCGAGTTCTTAAGAACAATAATGCTGCAGTTTCTGTAAAGAAACACCTTATTAAAGAAACGATAATGCGAGAATCGATTTTTTGGGGAAAAAATTGTGTTGCGTATTCATAGTCCTCTCGTGCGGGCGGCCAATGGGCGCGTGACACTCGCGGAAATGAATCAAGTGGTCGATACTCTATGTCAGGCCTGCCGAACTTGTGATACTCGTGGCACATCTTCCCCCCTAGCACCGTACCGCCCCGCGGTGCCGGCCGAGGAGAAGAGCCCCCTCTCTATGGCCACTGCTCTGAGATCGGAGAGTGGGTATCGTGTCACGGGCACCTCTGGCTACGTCTTCGATGTTCGACTGTTGTCGCCTCATTGTAAATATTACAGGAGAGGGGGCAATTCTCCTCGGCCGGCACCGCGGGGCGGTACGGTGCTAGGGGGGAAGATGTGCCACGAGTATCACAAGTTCGGCAGGCCTGCTCTATGTAAACGCGCCTGCTAATTAGCAGCGCCGCGTCGCGTTCTTCTCGGGTAATTGTTCTCGCGCGCTCCCGCGCACTCTCGCGACGGACATTACCGTTTTTTGTCTCGGAGTAACAATTCCCACATAGCACCAAATCGTCTTTTAGTTGACTGTTAGTCGACTGAAAAAGTCGAAAGACGACTGCGCAGACGTCTGAAAAACGTCTGAATGTTGACTTATAGTCGATTTATAGACGTCAGATGACTCAAAAATAGTCGTCTTTCGTTATGTCTATACGTCGACTTAAAAGTAACCGTTAAGTCGACTTTACGTCGTCTGTAAGTCAACTTTATTACGACAACTGCAAGTCTACTTCTAGACATGTATATTATACTGAATTTTTATTGTAATATTGACATTCCTCAAAAACTTGATCGATTTAATTGTATTATTCTTTAATTGTTTGACATTATTCTTACATATGTATGTGTATACAAGTAAAGAATACTACAATTAAACCGGTCAAGTGTTTGAAAAATGTCAAAGGTAATAATAAGACGGGGTGGAATATATATGAAATTGTCAAATGTTACGTCCTGCGTCCTCCACCCGCCATAATTTTTTGCTTTTCTAAATTATTCAAGAATAACTAATCGATCGTTCTCGCCACAGTCTCCCGTTCGCTCGATAGTTCTAAGATTTACTCTAATCTATCTTCAGGAATGTAGCACGGTTCTCACGGACCCTTATTTAAGATAAGACACGTACGATTGAGTCCTGGGAAAGGCACCTGTCGCGCCGTTCCCAGGATATAACGCTGATGCAGTGTCAGCAGGCGAATGCCGCTCAGCGGAGCACGGCGTCTATATAGGGCAGTACGAGACCCTTTTCGGACACTCTTGGTTACGGCAAATACCGGTACGCGCACTCTTGTTCACCACCTACTCTTGATCGCGACTTACTGTTCGGGACTTGTGACTTACTCGTTGAACGTGTTACTTCAATTCACTTCTTTGGGTGCAGTGCTCCGAACTGCACCGTTGTTCGTGTATAGAGAATCCAAGTGCGGGTGCGAAGCGTAACACCCGACTTAGTATTTACCTTCGGTATCTTTCAAGTGAATCAAGTGTAACGAATATAATCAAGTCAAGTCTAGTCGAGTCAATAGAATCAAGTTAAGTCAAAGTGAATAACCAACGCGGTAGAATCAGTGCCATTGTTCCTGTACCTCGTCAGGCAACACCAGGTTTGTGTAACCAAGCAGTCTTTGTAATTCGGACCATTCTAGGCAACCATCGTGGTGAAGCCTTCGAAATTCAACTAATTATAAGTAACTTCCGAGATCGAGACACTGCGTCTAGTCTCAATCTCCGATTCTCCGGTCGCGATAACGAAGTGGAGCCGTTCCACTCCAAATTGTAGGGTTCGATCAACCAATAAACAGCATGTACACAGTCTCGTGAATCACCTACTGCACACCCATCCTTGCAACGCGACACACACACACACACACACACCCGCGTAAAACCTGGTTATCGGAGTGTTCTCTGAGTGTAATTAGACAGGGGATTTCACCCCTTTTCTTGCCCGCGATAACCTGGGGCACCGAAACCGCCGGGCGCATAAATCGAGTGGTCCTTGCTGCCGCCTTCGAGCCTGTGCCTGAGTCGCCGTACGGGCAATATCCCGTGGGCACCGTCGAACCTCCGAGTTCCGGTGACCCCTCTGCGAATCTTTCGCGCGACATCAGCTCACAGGTTTCGTTAGCCCGCGGCGGGCCCCCTCGCTACGATCGTGGCTCCTCAACCACTTTCGGCGCACCACGGTTCGGGGCCGAGGTCAGTAGTCATACCCACGGATCGCAACTATTCTCCCGCTCAAACCCATAACCAGAGAGCACCCCGAGTCACCAGCGACGCTCACATTGTCTGTGCCGTAACCATTCGGACTCGAGTAGATTCTTAGGTTGGTGTAATTCCGAGTCACCAGCGACGCTCACATTGCCTGTGCCGTAACCATTCGGACGCGAGTAGATTCTTAGGTTGGTGTAATTCCGAGTCACCAGCGACGCTCACATTGTCTGTGCCGTAACCATTCGGACGCGAGTAGATTCTTAGGTTGGTGTAATTCCGAGTCACCAGCGACGCTCACTTTTTCTGTGCCGTAACCATTCGGACGCGAGTAGATTCTTAGGTTGGTGTAATTCCGAGTCACCAGCGACGCTAACCAGTCGGACGCGAGAATACACGTAGGTTTAACGTCGAATTTAGGACACCCAGTATATTTAGGCGCGTGCGACGTCTCAGCGAGCCGCTCCACTGACACGTCAAATCTCTTATCGGGCCGGTCACTTCGTCTGTCTTCCGATCCCCGGTATACCCGGTGTACGCAGGGTGCCGAAAAACGGAGGACGTAACACAAATATTATTATTTTCGTACAAATTGCCCTTTTCTGTCACTCGCCCGCCTCAACCATTTCTTATTGAAACATTCTATTTCATCTTTCGTGCTTGTCACCCACTGCTTCAAAACAATTTCTGCAAACATAAGAGTGGTAAGCATTTAAATATACGTAAAGCTGTAGGATGTTAATAAAAGAAATACCTATCACTGCGGTAGCGACTCGCGTATGTTGAAACGGCAAGTTGTGCTTCTGCTCCGTCCAGCTGTACTGTACGGCCACTTCATTAGACATAATATAATTTAAAATGTTTCTGACAGTTTTACCGACATTTGGCCCCCCCCCCGTTTCGATATTACTCCCATCTGTAACAAACGTACATCAAATGGCATGAGACGTCTATAAAATTTAAGTGCATTATTAGTTCAATTTGTTCTCTGATTGTAAATTACATGCTTTGTAATTTGTACATGTAATACGTACAAATTGTTGCCGGACGCCTTCTTCCAGAAGTTTATGTTCAAATTCCTGGAAATCCGGACGATTGGTTACCGGAAAGTCTGGTAAAAAGTTTTGTTCTGAAAAACTATTATTTGCAACTCCGCCACTTGAATTTTGAAGATAATGCATAATCCGATTTAACTTTTTTTCAACTCTGCGTGAACTGCAAATTAGCTTGAACACATTTCTCTGTACAACAAAAACCAAATCTTTATATTTATTATTCAATTCTTTGCACAAATCTCTTTAGAGTTGTTGCCATAAATTCTGCCCAGGAGAGGCCAAATTTGGCTTTTACTGCTTTTCGAAATTGGCAGTCCATCAATATTCAAATCCAGTACAATGGCATTGTTTGCCACGGTGATGTTTTTTTGTACCAGTTGATCCATCAATGCCCTCTCCAAACCGTAATGGAAAAAAGTTGATTTTTCTCCCCATGCTTCAACGATTGTGCTTCTTGGAGTGTTCAGAAACGTTCTCGCATCTTTCGGTAAGTTATGGTGACCGCATAATTTTAATTTGGTCAACAACTCCGAGAAAGCATTGTGGGGGATGTTATATTTTATTTTCCAAGAGCGTAACCAGCTAGATAAAGAAATCTCGCCAGTTACACTCTCATGCTGGGCGGTATTCTCTTTCTTCTCAATATTAACTTCTATGTCCTCATATTGAATCTCGGGAGAAGCAATTGACGCATGACTGCAATTTGGTTCTGCAGGTAGTGTGCACTGCGCATTTTCATCGAGTACCGAATGTACCGTGTTGACTTCCCTACTGACCGTAGGTCTGTCCAGGGATTGAACATTTTGTAGACGTTCACGTCTTCGGTGTGCTTCCAGGCGCCGGTTCCTTTGCCGGACAGATAACTCCCGAAAACGTTTTGGCATCTGTTAATAAACTTATTATTAGAAGATAACATATGCAAGGTGGCTAAATTTTTTTATTTGACAGCTTGGTTTTTTGAAAGGTTACATAAATCAGATTATTGAAATGTCCACAGAACATTTTATTTTGTTTTACAATCCCAATAAAACTATACACAAAATGGATTCAACTTGCAGTCTTTCCTCATAGATAACATCTTCAAATAATATGTTACTTTATGAAGTTTCCACTTTCATCACAATATACATGTATTTAATAATTTATAATGTCTCCTTTTGCTTTTGGAGTATAACCTCACACTTTATAATAGACTGCTTTTAAGAAACATACCCTACTATCGGCTAAACTGTTATAATCAATTTACAAAAACAAATTTTTCTGTCTTATATTTAATATTTCATGCAATTATACAAGAAAAAAAGGAAATTACCTGACGGCAATAATTTTTGCTTCCCTATAATGTCTCCTGCTTGCTCGCGCGCTTACGCAACCCTGCTTTCTCCTAAAATTAGGGGTAAAATATAAGTACCTACTTAGATTACGCATGAACTTGTATTCTTTATGTTCTTTATATTCTTTTATTATATACTTTCAATAATTCTTTCGATTAACGCACAATTATATAGCTAAAAATCTCATACAACACTTCACTGCTTCAACAACACGCTAAACGAAAATGGCAAAATAATGCCAGGTGCCACGCAGTGCCAGGTACTTCCATCGCCGCATATATCCTTCATATGCAGTAGCGGGTTATTAGACAGATGGTTAGGCGGCAGCCTCGGGCCCCGCATGCCCTAATATTTTGGAGCGCAACATTTCAAGGGTGTATGTGCATATTCAAATGCATTATCCGTCACTGTTCTTACATTGCCGGTTTCAGCAAGACAAAGTCAACTTTAAGTCAACTTATAGTCAACATTTAAAAGTCGACGAAATCCAGTCGTCTAATAGTCAACTAAACGTTGACTTGCGAAGTCGACGTCTGATTGACTCCAAAAAGTCGTCTTTTCGTCGTCGTATAGTCTTTTGTGCTATGTGGGAAGTGCCCTCTCATACGTGGGAATATATTTTGGTGTTTCTCAACCACGCTGCGTTATAGTTCGAAAGATCAAGTGTAAGGGGCTTATTTCCACATCCATCGGGCTTTTCTCACGGCCATGTATATAGTAGAATAAGTGTTTTAGGGAATAAAGATTCTCGGAAATTCCTCAACCACGTGCTTTTTCTCGTGCGTGCTAAGGTGCTCACTCCAGTTCACGTTTCTGTCGTACATTTACTGATTTAGTGTAAGAGGAGTTACTCCTCGTCCGTCGGTGCCTCTCACGCGTCGTTGTAACTAGTAGTTTTAGTGTTTTCTAACCTAACCCGCGTGTTCTCTTATGTGCCGGCCACGTGTCGCGAATAAGAAGAGCGGCCCGAGGCGTGGGTTCCCCGCTCCGTCACGTTACATACTCACTCGTGCTTTTAAACCAGACTCTTCAGGTACTAGCCTCAATCGAAAACAAATTGACTTCAAGATTAAGAAAGTATGCAGATTCTCTTTAAAAAAATCCATATGAAAGAATCGATCTTGAAAGAATCGATGTTTTGGGGAAAGCATCGACTTCAAGATTAAAAAATGATGCAGATTCTCTTTAAAAAAATCGAAATGAAAGAATCGATTTTCTGGGGAAAGAATCGATTCATAGAAAAATCGAGTAAGACTCGAGTGTCGAAAAAAATATTGTAGAAGT
Organism: Priocnemis perturbator; assembly: GCA_963942575.1. Lineage (NCBI taxonomy): Eukaryota > Metazoa > Arthropoda > Insecta > Hymenoptera > Pompilidae > Priocnemis > Priocnemis perturbator. The sequence continues at coordinate 12,451,449 of OZ012643.1, read as the reverse complement.
TATATTCCGAAAATAATGGTTAAAAGCACGTGTCGCATAGTTGTGTATACATAATACCTGTTAGAAATATGTTGGAAATTTTAAGAATGTATGCACGACAATGGTTCTGGGGGAAGTGCCGTGTCCCTTGTCACAGTCCTCATTCCAGAGAGTTCAAAGCCTCTCCCCTCTCCGTGGCCAGATCCTTTATTCGAATGCTTATCACTTTGCACGTGCAACGAAGCATCGATGACGTCGGGTCATCGGTCTCGTGCACATGCCTTCTCAAAGAATTAGGCATCTCTTCGGCGGCTAGCAACAAGGCGTCGGGCCATTTGCTGCCGCCTCGGATTCCATACGTGCGCGATACTGTATACAGTACCGCGATCCCAAGAACCTGCGACGATTGCCACCCGACTATCTAAATATCATCGATCGATATTATTGTCTCAGCTATCGCCCAACTCAAGCCTTTGTAAACCAGCCGACACCGCCGGGAGTAACCACCCAAAACGTGCCCCCTCCCCCTTTCTACCGCGGTGACGCTAACACGGCCAAACTGACCTGCTTTCGCGCTCTCGAGAAGCATCAACATCTAATTGTCAAAATTTACTGCCCATGGCACTCAACAAAAATCACAAGTACTTCCCCAGGTAGCATGGTTAGCAACCACCACATAATACTACCCAACGTACTCTCGACTTCAGTGTCGACCAAGCATTCCACAACTATATAACGTGACGTCGTAGCACGCACGGCCCCGCACTTCACAACGTGCCCCGCCGCCGCTACTGCCAAACGCATCTTTAAACAGACACACACATATGATGTAGCATCCATGGCCCTGCACTTCACAATGTGCTCCGCCACACTACAATATACAACCGCAACGGTACCATAACGCTTCCCTATTCAGGCGTAACATTGTGTTTCTCTCAATAATTAACGCGGTTTTCTCAAAAGATAATTTTATTCGATTAAAGCCAGAGAATACAAAACAGCAATGTCGCAACAAGATCGAACACACAAGTCGCCGCTAACACGGTTCATCCACGCTTTCGAAACAGGCTTCGTTGCCTCCTGACCATTCACCTTTCCATGGTCGCAATCGGTCTTTAGGCGCTACCTGCGGCCTACCACTTTTCCCGACAATTCGATAGCGATTATTCTCTAATATTTCCGTGATTTCAAAAGGGCCTATGTACTTAGGTTCGAGTTTCGCCCTCCTTGTATCGCTCGGCCTGATAAAAACAGTATCACCCTCTTTATACGTGATGTTATTTCGCCGTTTCTTATCAAACACATCATTCTGAGCTTGAGCGTTTGCTCTCAGCCTCTGAGACGCTGATTCCCGGTCATGGACAATATCTATTTTTTCTCCCGCGTGAGGCAAGTCGCGTTCTGCAATATCCGCGCTTCCTACACTTCTTTCAATCCCGAATAACAATCGGCATGGAGAAAAACCCGTAGATTTCTGAATGGTCATATTCAAAGTCAGCTGTAATTTAGGAAGCTTGCTTGGCCATTCTGATCATTTTCCCAACTGAGTTGTCAATAAATTAACGACTGTCGACACGTACCTTTCGGCCTGTCCATTTGCCCTAGGTGCTCCTGTTGCAATTAAATGCAGTTCTACCCCTTGGCGTTTTATGAATTGGCCTAGTTGTTTATACGTAAAGTTGGTGGCTCTGTCTAAAACTACTACACGCGGCGTACAAAAAAGTGTCAATCTGTTGCGGAAAACTAGAAGCGTCTCCGGACCGCTCAGCGTTTTTAACGGAATGAGCTGTACGTCTTTTGTGAACCAATCTACAATTATTAACAAATGTTTGAATCCTTCCTTCGATTCTTCGAACGGGTCAATACAATCGCAATGTATTGTGTCAAAGGGTAGGGGTAACCAGTACAGTGATTGGCCGTTTAAGCAAGATCGCCGTATAGTGCATTATAAATCTGTAGTTGATAAATTTGGAAATAAAGTCAATAAGGTATAAAGGGGTTATAGAAACTCTACTAATCTGAATATAAATGAAATTTATCAAACAAATGTGAGAATTCATAAGAAATATACAAAAAATAGATTTTCTCTATGAAAATATAGTTATTGGCCAGCTAAAGACGATGATTGTCCAACCGTTCGACAATGATTGGCCCTTATTTCGTATGTAGGATAATGTGAATAATAGGGTATAAAAGTAAGGACAAACTCATTCGCCAAAAGAAATTTAGATTAAAATAATTTAATATAAATTATACATTAATAATATTTTCCGGCTGGTAACATTTTGTCCTCTGAAGTGAGGATAATATAAATAAAAAATAAAATTTACTTTATTTAATGATTTCTGATTGGCTCTTTATGAACTTCACGAGATACTTAAGTAATTACATAAGTTTCACGTCTGAGTCGCATTGTAATTGTCACATCATTTACTCTGACTAGTTTTATTTTACTTTACCTTGTAACCGTGACTCGTTACAATCTATTTCTCGGCAATTGCGGATGAGCACTCTGAAGGAGTAGCGAATCCCTATGGCAATGGCCGAGAAAAAACAAAAATAGGTATCAGATAGTTGTTTATTAAGGCTATTAAGGCCGTGTTCAGAAATTGGCTGACAGTACTGTCAGTACTAGATTTCCGTTCAAAAATGCTTTTCAGTATGGCTGACGAGGCTGTAACGTACTACCATTTTGTCAGACATCGGTCCTAGGGAATTGCGGACTTCCGGCTGTCGAGACTGTCACCAGAGAAGTAGTGCAGAGCAGTGCAGAGTCAGTATTGCATATGGCGGCGCCCAGTGTTGTGTTTTTGTTTCTGATATGCGCAAGTGTGCGTGCCCTGTCTGTGAGCTGATAGCCCAATGCGTGGAATGCACAGCTCTCACAGACAGGCACGCACACTTGCGCGTATCCCCACTCCCGCGGGAACCGATGGTGCCCGGAGTCACTTCTGGCCACACTGCCTGTCATAATAGACAGTGATAAAAAAATAATTATAAATCATATAAAATGGAGAAGTATTCAGTACAGATAATTGACGACGAGACTGCTACTACATATACAATAAATTTAACACATGAGGAGTATGAAAAAGCGGCGACCGGTGAGTTGACCTCTTTTTTGTCTACTACATACAAATAAGCACAACAGATTTATTGTAGTCAATTGAAAATTACAGATAAAGCATTTTTACATGGCATCCTAATCGGGATTAAAGATGGGCAGATTCCCTTGATTTCACCGGAGCAATTTTGTCAGCAGGGCTTGACAGAGGGAAAAGAAAACGCGATAAACAATACAGCCGGCGTAGTCAACATAACCAACGTGGAAGAACCGACAGGTAAAGTACTTTTATTTTTTAAATTGTATTTGACTAGTGGTAGTCCTAAGAATTTGTTTAAAACAATATGAGGAATCTAGACCAGACCTGGGCAACTCGTGGCGCGAGTGCCACATGCCCCTTCTTCTTCCACTTTTAACCGACCCCCACCTTATTCCGTTTGCGCGATGACGGAGCGAGGGGAACTAGTGTCGAATATATGGTACGCTAGGTCCCCTCGCTCCGTTAGGGCGCAAACGGAATAAGGTGTGGGTCGGTAAGAAGTGGAAGAAGAAGGGGAATGTGGCACTCGGGCCACGAGTTGCCCAGGCCTGAGATACCATATTCACATTACAGATTCGTGGACTACCGAAGGGACCCTCAGTTTCATAACTGAATATGAAGTGTTACAAGAGGTCATTGACAAAGGGAAATTGAAACAAAAAGATGCATTTGAGCAAATCTCAAGCAATCTGCGGAAAAAAAATATTTTTATTAATGCAAAGCAGTGCTCCACGAAACTCGCATCGTTAAAAAGGACGTATAAAAAAATTAAAGATCACAACCAGAAATCGGGTAATGACCGTCAAACGTGGCAATATTTTGAGGTATGTTTATAATTAATTTTTACATGAGTCTCCAATAACGAAGAATATTTTTTGTTTTACTACTACTTTTAACTTTATTTACAGAGGATGGAAAACATTTTTTCCAAAAAGCCATGGATCCAACCAGTGGCTTTATGCAGCTCAAGGTCAGAAGAAGATATTCCTGAACAAGAAACTACCGAGGAAGTGCCTGCATCCCGTAAGTATGATTAATTTGTCTGAAAATGAACCCAAACTATTAGGGACTATAGCAAACTATGCCTCTGTGACGGCTTGCCGATTCGACACTCGCACCACTAATACTGTAATTATTAATGTAGAACCTAGTTCCTTAATTGTTCAATCATATAACTCAATATTGTAAGGATCATATAATCAAAGTCAATATATATATGTAAGGATCATATAATCAAAGTCAATATATATATATATATACACCTTTGTTACACAAAACACTTTCGTTCATTAAAACCTTCGCGTTTCTTAAAGTAAATGAAGCCTTCCATAACGCTCTACGTCTAAGTATTTCCTCACCACACATATCCAGGCAGTCATCCACGAGTTCGGTAAAGACCGGTAAATCCGCGAAGTGGGAACTTATCCCACTGAAATTAAAAGCACCAATATATCCCGCGACCGTGCCGAGATCCAATCCGCGGTTCGCGGTATACATTCAAAAGAGGCGCGAATGTCTCTATCCGAAACTCATCGCGCTCGACCAACAAAACACCGCCAGGATCCCCAAGTCGCTGAGGTCGCACTCCGGGGCCTCTCAACTAAAGGAGGAATTACAAGTCGCTTCCCGGCTGTAACGTCGTGTAAACTCCCCTTTTCGCGAAACCGCCAATCGGGACGTGACAGCCTCATAATTTATTTAGTCCCAAATATAATTATATAAAATATTATTTGAGCTAAAAAATTCGTGGCCAATTTTATAAAAGCTTGAAAATGCTTTTTCATTTTATGATCCGTTTTTGTGTTGCAGCATCAAAACGGAGACGCCAAAACACTCCAATCGAAAAGAAATTGAATGAGCTGTTGGAAGATAATAAAAGACGGCGAGAAGAGCGTGCTAAGCAGTACGCAGAAAAAATGGAGAGGCTGGATAAATTATTAGAAATCCTCGAACGGAGAAAAGATTAAAATAAATGACGACCTGACGATCATCTGTGATATATATATATCACAGATGATTGAAAATCATGAATAACAATTAACCGCTATTTTGTTATTATTTATCATGGTATGCATCATTGTACACATCGCTATAAACTGTAAATAAATATTTGTAAACATAGTTTGGCAGTATACATCGCAGGTAATTTATTGATTTATTTACACTGTATCCTTTGCACATAGGAAAATAATATATAAGTAAATGTACCCAAAACTTTAATCTTCGAACATGAATAAAACGTAATGAAATAAACTCAAATTTGTTATTCTAAAAATAAATAAAAACGTAATTAATTAAGATTGAATTAATTGATATAAGGACATAAGTATATATATATACATATGTCATTGTACACATCGCTATAAACTGTAAATAAATATTTGTAAACATAGTTTGGCATATATATATATACATATGTCCTTATATCAATTAATTCAATCTTAATTAATTACGTTTTTATTTATTTTTAGAATAACAAATTTGAGTTTATTTCATTACGTTTTATTCATGTTCGAAGATTAAAGTTTTGGGTACATTTACTTATATATTATTTTCCTATGTGCAAAGGATACAGTGTAAATAAATCAATAAATTACCTGCGATGTATACTGCCAAACTATGTTTACAAATATTTATTTACAGTTTATAGCGATGTGTACAATGATGCATACCATGATAAATAATAACAAAATAGCGGTTAATTGTTATTCATGATTTTCAATTTATTATTTATTCATACATTTTTTATATTTACATTAATTAGTTATTTTTTTCGTTCATATACATCGACGTCATGATTTATACATTAAAACAAGAACAATGAAAAATTATGGTAAATTGTCTTTTATTAAATTACGTTTGATTGTTCCTTCATTGCGTAAATTTACATTTCTTTCTATATTTTCATTGATATTTTCAATATCATTCCTTACAAGTAAGGGAATTTCAATCTGATCCCCGTTTAACAAACAAAAATTATGTAAAACACAACATGCCATAATGTAGCTTGGTACAAGATCTACTCGCTTAACTGGAAGTCTGTCGAGTAAAATACGAAATCGGCCTTTCAATAGGCCAATACTTCGTTCCACGGTCATCCGCGCCGATGATAGATGAGTATTATAATTTTCCTCTCGTTCCGTCAACCGGCCATTATTCATGAACGGCACAAGCAAATGTTTTTGGTTTGCGTAAGCAGCGTCGCCAAGAAGATGGGGGTTGTTGGGGAAATATCGTTCTGTATTACATATCGCTTGCGTGCCTGATAGTTGAAACACTCTGTTGTCGTGAACTAAACCGGGGTATCCCGCGAAGCAATCGATAAACTTTAAATTTTTTTGACATATCACCTGTGAAGTAGAGATTTTACATATAGAACATACTTTATGCACTTAAACTCGATAATAAACTAAACATACCTGTAAGTGTATTGAGTAGTAACCCTTTCTATTTATATATGCTTCTAGGTCATCGTGCGGTGCATCAATCTTTATATGAGTGCCATCGATCATGCCAATCACTCCAGGAAAACTATATTTTCGTTGAAAATATGTTGCAGTCTGTAGAGCCTCTTCGTCTCTTGGCCACTTTATAATGATTGACCGGATGCTCATTAACGCTCTGACTACTCGTCTCACGATGTACAGTCCAGTACTTTTTCCAACGTTGAACCGTTCACATGTTGACCTACAAACATATGTCAATACTTTCTCTCGTATCTATAGTAACAGTAATTTCTTTAGTACCTGTAGTAATAGTAATCCTTTAGTAATATATTACCTGTACGAATCAGTAGTTGCTAATGTCCAGATTGCAATCATTAACTGCTTATTTGGTTCGATTCGTTGACGACCAACACTTAAACGGTGTCGAACAATTCTTAGTGGAGCCAGTTTTGACCACAAGATATTTAATAAGGTTTCAAATGTAGTTTTCGTCATTCTGTTGAAAAATCTATTGGTTAGAGTTAGAATACAGTTTAATTGTTATTAACCTTTTATGAGTATTGTAGCAGATAACACTGTCCAACAAATTTTGACTTTTTTTTATATTTCGTAATGTCTGTTAGGTTATTCTTATAGATTTCGGTGTTCTAAACCCGAATCTGAAACCCGTTCCTTTCCATCACCCTCAGTTTTTGAGAAAACGAATTTTGAAAAAAAAAACCTTTTTTCAACTTTGAACAACAATTCTGTTAAAACGATAAAAGATAGACAGATTCTATTAGTCGCAAAAAATTCAGCACACATTTCTGCATAAATCGGTGCGAATCGTTTTTGCAATATCATTTTATAAAGATGTTTAAATAATAGTTGAATTGGGCAAGACACGTTTTGCACGCCTATTTTGGGATACTTTTTTCAAATTTTTGTAAAAATGGTGGGTCTAGCGTGAATTCCATTTACACTGAGCGATAGGGTAGACATTTTTCTATGGAGATCCATCATCAGATTTTGCGAAATACGTTTTGGCTTCGCACAGGAAAATGAAATAATCGTGCGTGTCACGCTACGAGCGCAGGGGTTCTCCGACATTATCGTATTGACCGCGCTCTCCTGCGGAGTAGTCCCGAGCAGCCGAGCGCTCACACGCACGCCGAGAACCCCTGCGCTCGTAGCGTGACACGCACGATTATTTCATTTTCCTGTGCGAAGCCAAAACGTATTTCGCAAAATCTGATGATGGATCTCCATAGAAAAATGTCTACCCTATCGCTCAGTGTAAATGGAATTCACGCTAGACCCACCATTTGTTTTTAAATTTGAAAAAATTATCCCATAATTGGCGTGCAAAACGTGTCTTGCCCAATTCAACTATTATTTAAACATCTTTATAAAATGATAATGCAAAAACGATTCGCACCAATTTATGCAGAAATGTCTGCTGAATTTTTTGCGACTAATAGAATCTGTCTATCTTTTATCATTTTAACAGAATTGTTGTTCAAAGTTGAAAAAAGTTTTTTTTTTTTCAAAATTCATTTTCTCAAAAACTGAGGGTGATGGAAAGGAACGGGTTTCAGATTCGGGTTTAGAACACCGAAATCTATAAGAATAACCTAACCGACATTACAAAATAAAATACGTGTTGGACAGTGTAATTCATGTCCCAGATGATATATCAAAATCTAAACAACCCGATATGTGTCGAATATATAATTTCAAGATTGTATTCTAGAACATATGAAGGTTAAGTAATCATTTTTAGATATTTTTTAAATCGTTTTAAGAACGAAAAATGAATCTACAGCCATAAAAGGTCCACGATGCCAAAATAGTTCGAAAAAGTAACACGGCACCCATGAAGGATTAATAATCAAACACAATCATATAAATTAGAATGTAATTTAATTAAATGCAATAATATAGTATTTTTTTCTTACCGAAAATGTGATTTAAAGTCCGCATCTGTCAGCAGCGGGACTAATCTTTCGCAATATCCTTCAATACGCGGCTGTCTTTCTTGTCGCCGTATTGCTACCATATTAATATAATGTAATAGCAATTCATCTTCCGATGTATCATTACCATCACTACTCATAATTTCATTACCAATCACATGTAATACACCTTCATTTAACCCATTCATATTGCTCCGATTGTCCGATTTAAAGCAGATGACGTTTGACAGCAGTTCTGGCCTAAAACCGCACGCACAAATATATATATGTGTAGGTACAGTGACACAACTGGAAAATGCGTTCACATTTAGCAGTTTCGGCAGCACTGTCAGTAAAACAGAACGACTATTTTTCAGTAAAACCAGCGTCAGTACTGACAGTACTGTCAGCCAATTTCTGAACACGGCCTAAGTGGGCACGTGTGATAATGCCCGTGGATTCGACCACTAGGCGACAAGAGGCAGTGCAATAAATGGGTTTAGTATGTGTCTGGTAGAAAATATATATATTCTGTGAGAGATCAATGCCGTTGTACAGTAAATGTATATACGCGATCGTATGCGTAGTGCGATGCGTGTGACAGACCACAGGTATTGCTATTCGGCGGTGTATGTAAGATCTCTGGCACAGAGATGTTCGCGAGGTTGTGTACGCGTTCTATTTATAGGTATGTCCGGAGTATTTAGAAAATGATATTGCACACACAGGCGCTCGTGTATACGTCTGGAAACTGCAGACTACGGCTAGAGGAGCCTTACACAGCTGTTCCTTTGTAGCAAAAACGCGACGGTGTTTATCGCTTGTCTTACGAATCAGGAAAGCCTGGCGTGAGGTGCAAATATCGGAGTGGCAGAGGGCTTTCACCGATGAGTCGCTAAAACGCGGCGTCTATCAAGATAGTCCCTCTGAGGTGACCTAGTATCTATACGAGTCTATGCAAGTGTACAATTATATTGTACCTGTGAGTACTTCGGCTACGACAACGACCAGTCGGCGGGGGATACAGCCAAGTACCAGCCGTGCAACCAGACAGTTTTGCCTTGTTATCACAGGTCTCTTTGATTTAACCCTTTTGCTCCGAACGACGGATATATCCGACATCCACATGAAAACTCGCGGAGTCGAACGCCGGATATATCCGACATTCATATGATCGCCCTCTGCAGCCGAACGCCGGATATATCCGTCATTCATATGATCGCCCTTTGGTGACGAACGCCGGATATATCCGACTTGCCGGCATGCCGGTAAAATACAGTATCCACGCGCAATGTGCACATTTTCGGCGGGAGGTCCCGTTCAGGAGTGGCGCTACGGCGGACTGAACCGCCGTAGCGAAAGGGTTAATGAGTGACTCGGACTTAGGTCAAATACAAGCTATGTCTCTACTGCAAATTGTTCTTTATAATTCTTACTACGAGAACACTTCGGCGAAGGAATCTAACCAGACGGCGGGGGACAACAGTCAAGTGCCAGCCGTGCATCCAATCTACCTGCCGATAGATATCTCGTAGTGCTTTTGTATTTACGCAAACTGCCTTCCACGGGACCAAGTCCCTGCCAAAGGTGGCTTGCAATTACGCAAAGCCGGCAATGACAGCAAACCGTCCACCGAAAGGTTAACACACTGCGAGGAGTCGGGTAGGCCGAAGACGGACAGCAAGGGGTACAGTTAAGTACCGGTCGAGTGTCTTGGTCAGGCACCTTATTCCTCCGTGGATCTAATAAATATGTCTTACGTTCTACTCTTTGGAATCATCTTGAAGAACGACCGCGTTAATTCGACCTAGTGCTTCCTCGACTAAGGGAGTCAGCTTGTAGGATGTTGCATGCGTGAATTTAAAGTTACGGAACGTTAGTTTAACCCTTTTATAGCCATGAGTGAATTTAATATGGAAAGTCAGATTTTACTCGTGATTCCCCTACTATCCACACAGACTCGCCTGAGACGTTTCAACGTGTTTTAAAGACCGTGATGCAATTTTCGAATCCTTCCGCTATGAGAGTACTGTACGTATTTCGACTTTTCAGTAGTCGTAGGCTAGTGAATTTACGTTGGGTCTCGTTCTTGCGCAATGAGGATGGTTAGGCCTCTAACTCAAGATAAGACACTTGATGGTCGCGATTTCGGGGTTTCTATACCCGCGGTGGAGTAATTACACATGCGAGAGGGGGTGTCCCTCTAGCGATGTAACCACTGCGGCGCGCGCGAAAGATCTCCCTCTATTGGGGGCTCGATCTATTTCTAGTGGTATACGCGCGGTGCACAGTCATGTGTGCACGGATGTAACGGCTTAGAAATACGGTTACAACCTCTGACTAGTTTTATTTTCTTTATGCACTTTTCATTACTTAAAATAGCGGCTTTCATTTTCTTTTTAGTTTCATCTCCAAGACTTTTCACATTAGTGTTTGGATTTTGTGGTCTCTGTTCTTTTTTTTGTGATCTTGTCCCTCTTTTGTTCGGAATTTTGTTCCTTATTACACTGGACAACACGAAAATTGCTTCCTAGCATCTATTAACCCTTTCGCTACTACGGGCCACTATAGTGGCCCTCCATAAGATGCCACTGAGGTATTGCGGGCGACTAGTCGTTCTGCATGAGCATCTCACTCTGGCCATGCACTGATAGTATTTTATTTTGCATCATTTGTTTCTGACAGCCGAAATAACTAAATGCTTAGCAACGTATATGCCTCGAAAATCAGTCTCGAGGTAGCTGTACGATCGTTCGTAGCGAATAAAGTCAGTGCTTACTGCAGAAAGATAATTCACCTTATTTTTCTCCCAACAACAGATAAATAGGTATGCCTTAGTGTTTTTCAATTTTGTTTAACTTTATTTGGATTAATTATTTCTGAACAGATTTTATCTCACCCCTAAAATGATGACAAATAACAGAAAAAGACGTATTGTCGAAAACCAGAATTATTCGGACCTGTCAGAAGGTGACGAGATAAATTCAAATTTGGCAAGAGAGAGACCTCATAGAAATAGTAAAAGATTTCGAGAGATGAGATCCAGCACATCCGAATACGAAGAAGACACTTCATCTAAATGTGAAAAAGATCTCACAGACATTACATGGGCCAACGACTTATTCCGACCGACTTTCCATAAATTCAATTCCAAGCATTCCGGAATAAAGGCATCAATTAGCTATTTGGCACCGATTTTAGATTATTTTCAATTATTCTGCTCTGAAGATTTTATAAATTTCATTGTTGGCACGACGAACAGCTATCGCAGTAGCCTTGATAAGAATCATAATACAATAAATTCCCAAAATACATCTCTCCCAGAAATGTATTGCTTTCTCGCCCTCAAATTATTGATGTCGCGAAATAAAAAACTATCATATTCTGAATACTGGTCTAACGACAAACTTTTGAGGAGCAACATTTTTGGAGAGATCATGAGTAGGGATCGGTTTTTATATTTGTTAAAAATTTTACATTTTAATACGAACAATGTGGCTGCAGATGTTGATAAATTATATAAAATAAGAGAAATTTGTGATAAGCTGCGACAACATTTTCGGGAGGCATTTTATCCATTTCAAAATCTATGTATTGACGAAAGCTTACTCCTGTATAAAGGAAGGTTATCGTTTAAGCAATACATACCCTCTAAAAGAAACAGATTTGGAATAAAATCATTTGTTTTATGTGATACCCAATCTGGATTTGTGCAGGATACCATTATTTATAATGGCTCATTAACTACTGTAAACTGCGTCAATGAATTTATTTGGAAGTCAGGAAACATAGTAATGGAATTATTAAAACCTTATTTAGGCAAAGGCCATACGTTATACGTAGACAATTGGTATACAAGTCCCTCACTTTTTACTCTTTTGCATCAAAATTTAACTAACGCTTGTGGAACGGTACGTAAAAGGCGAAAAGGCATGCCAGTTATCTAAAATAAATTAAAAACTGGTGAAGCGAGTTTTCGCTCCTCGAAGTATTTATTAGCGATGAAATGGTGTGATAAAAGAGAAGTACACATGCTATCCTCTTTCCATAGCGAAGAATTTGTTGAAACGAAACGTCATTACCGGACTCGAGAAATGATTAAGAAACCAAAGTGTGTTGTTGATTACAATAAATTAATGGGAACTGTGGACAAAACAGATACGGTTATCAGCACCATTCACTCACAACGCAAAGCGTTGAAATGGTACAAAAAATATTTCTTTCATTTAATTGACATATGTGTTTGGAACGCTTATTGCCTATATAAGTTAAAAACTGGAAAGCAAATATCAATGGCAAGCTTTCATCTACAGTTAATTCGTCAACTTTTAAGTCATTATCAATATGACAATAAGAATACCATTGCGAATAAATCAGGAGAAACGAATCCACTTCGCCTTACTGGAAGACACTTCCCGTCGCTATATACAAATGAAAATCCAAAACGGAAGAACCAGCTGCGAAAGTGCGTAGTCTGTTCAAGAAATGACAAGAGAAAGAGATCGCGATACCAGTGTCAAATTTGCAATGTTGGCCTGTGTGTAACACCATGTTTTAAAAAATATCATACGCAATTACATTATTAATGGCCATTATAATCATACAATTATATTATGTTATATTATTTTATTTTATTATGTTGCATAATGTTATTTCCTCTCATACTGTAAATTAAAGAGCGCATACTAAGACGTTATATATACCCTGGAATACCCTTTATTTATAAATACCCTTCGGAGAAAAATGTTGTCGTTCCAAAACATTCAAGCAGCTTGGGTTCTCCGTCGCGGTACTCCCGCTGACGATCGGCGTGGCGTAGCGTGCAATGATGTCGCGGCGCTCCGTTCAGCGGAAGTACCGCGGCGGAGAACCCGCCCGTAGCGAAAGGGTTAACCAATTCTTATAGATTTTGATGCGCTGAAAACGAATCTGAAATCTGTTTTTGTTTATTGGGTCTAGTTTTCGAGAAATCGAATTTTGAAAAACACTGCGTTTTTTGCACTTTGACCCACATTTACTTCGTAAATACAAAAGTGAGACAATTTCCTTTTATTGCAAAAAATTCTGCAGATTTTCCCGAATAAAATAGTATATAATAATTGTGCAATATGAACTTGCAAATATGTGTAAACATTGATTAAAGTTGGCGAGACACGTTTTTCACGCCTATTTTGAGGGACTCTTTTCCTTTTTCTGTCAAAATGATGCTTCTGCCGTAGATTCCAACTACTCTACGCGATAGAGCAGACATTTTTCTTCGGGAAACCATTACAATCGCACTCAAAACTGATTCCAGTTTCACACGGGAAAAGGGAAAAGGAGTCCGTGCACTGATCTCTATACAATGGATGCGAGATCAAGATCTGGGGAATGAAGCCAATATGAATGGTGGAGTCGCAAGCGGTCATCCGCGGTACTACGTATAGTGCCGGGCCTATTATCCTGCAAAGTGGGTACCTTGTAGGGTGCCGCGCTCTAAAAATTGTTCTGCAACATTTTTTTTCTTTGGTGCGCCCCCCATTTCCTTAAGAAAAATTGCTATCTGTGGGGTTGAAATGTTTAATGTCGGTCCTTCTCTCTGCTAAAGGTAAACATACCGACACCACAAACACTTTTTGGGAGACATCGAGTCATGTACTTTGACATAAATATATTCATCCGTAAGTATGTGTTGTATTAGAAAGCTTCCAAAATATTGTTCAAACGTGAAACGAAACGATCCTAACCCAATCAGCGATTGGCGAAGACAGGTGAGATTAGTTAATATTGAAAAATTAAAATGCAGAAATGCGTCAAATCTTGGAGAGTTAAAATTGTACAATGTGAGAAATGTTGAAAATTATGTAAGCTTCGCATATTTCTGGCCATGGTTTCTTCAACGTACTGATTTGCTTTCAGACACTGTGCAATGTGAAAAAATTAAAAGAATCACATAGGAAAAATTGGCTAAACTTTGAAACATACCATCTCAATACTGCATCTGTTTGGGAATGCCGCGACGCTGACCAATCGTCGTCGCGGCATCCTCAAGGCGGCCTGAGGGCCGAGTCGCGGTTTTTATGCGAGCGCGCCTTTAACGCGCGTGGCACGCGGACGGCGTTCCCGCCGAATCGGTCGGCCATTATCGTCTCAACAGTTAACGAGGACGCACGAGAACTTTCGCAATCACGGTTTTCTAGTTTATCTCACATCGCTACATTGAATCGACTCGCAATATCACGGACTCGCACACACACAATTCCCGGACTATACGCCGAGATATACGCACGGTACATCCACACCAGACGACTCAGGCTCTGTACGCGGCGCGAATCGTGCACGTGCACCCGCAACAGGTACTAATCATTGTAACGCGGATACAATTAACACAATTGACTATCTCGCTCAATATGACTGTTACTTTCACTACCGTAGAGCACCTGTGACCGCTATTTTTACTGATAATAAAGACTCTGTTAAACGGACATTGTAGACCACGTGGAAACATAACCTCTCCACCGCCAATAGATCTTCTCATTTCCCCCCTTTCCTCTTTCCTTTCATTCCCTCTCATTTCCTCATACCGGGAATCGCGAGATTCTCGAACAGCATCCTATATCAATTTACCTGAGTACCACCACAATAGGATACATCCGCTAGATCTACAACTAAAATGTAATAGACATTTACATTAGCTCACTTTTGTATGTTATAGACTCCTGATGAGGAAACTACCCAGATAGCCATCTGCGCGCAGATTGGCAGCAGACTGCAAACAGGTTTTGGTAGCAGATTGGCACCAAAACGGCAGCAGATCTGCCTGCAGGACCTGCCGCGGAATTGGCACAAAAACGGCAGCAGGGCTTGCAAACCATTATTTCATATAGGTCAAATATAAATGTTTGTACGCGGAAGCACCGATGCGCTCGAGCAACGGAACGCCGAAGCGTCGAGAACAACAAGCGAGGGTCGAGACGCGCGGAGAAGAGGTCGTACGCGCGGGACGCGAGTCGGTCAAAGAGAAGAGAAGCGTGAGCGCGTGTCGGATTGTACCGGCGTCAGAATAAAGAGAGAGCTTAACCTCGTTAACGCGTGTGCGAGTTACTGGTGTACCCCTCGGACTCTGGACACTAACCCTAGCGACAATATTAGTCCTTACAATAGTTAGTCCTTACGATATTTAGTTCTTACTGTTATGCCTTCCTATCACATTTTCCAATCCAATCGTCACATTAGTCGGACTTCGACAAATTCCTTCCTGAACAAACCTACCGATAAACCTTTCCGTTGCCAAAGGTTCCGCCAAAGTAAGCAAAACCCTCGACAGGAACATAAACCCATAAAAATTCCCTTCAATTGTTGACCTTGACATAATCATAAAATTTCCCTTTGATTACGTATCAACACCTGAGCAAACTCCAAAAATACTTCCTTTCTAAAACTTTCTGTTCTTTTCCAAATTCCACCTCCAAGCTCCTTTTAGAAACATATAAAGGTACCCAGGACCGCAAAAGACCATCATTCATCTCCAGTCCTGGCATAGACACCGTCACTCTGTCAGTTAGTCCTAAAATAAAACTCTTGAATTGATAGACTTTCGAACTCGATTTCATTACCACCTATTACATTTCGCGTATCTTAAAGTAAACTAGTTGATGCCAATAGGCCGGCACAACATTACATGTTATTATACAAATATTTGTGTTATAATGAAATATGTATTTATTCATTAATTACATAATGTACAATTTTTCGCAGACCACAATAATTACGAAACAATGTACAATTATATTTGCTTTCGAATGTAAATTTTGCAACAATTGTGTTCTGTTTCTTCTCATAAAATACCTATTATTTTATTCCTCCTAACGCTGCAGGATAATGGACCCTGTGCCGTTCTGCTTCTCGTTTAAACCTGTTTATACAAAAATATACATGTAATTTATTATATATAAAATGTATAAATTGCAACTATTGTCGCAACTAAATAATACATAATCTTACATGCTCTTGGAATACGTCCACTCAGCCACTGCACGTTCTCTGCTTTCTTCCTGTTCTCCCATGGGCAGTTGTATGTGCAAATTGTTGCATATTATTGCATCCTGTAAAACAAGGAAAATATTGGCAGAAATGCAGACGGAGGCATACGTCATGTAAGTAATACATAATCTTACATGTTTTTGGAATACGTCCACGCAGCCACTGCATGTTCTGTGCTTTCTTCCTGTTCTCCCATGGGCAGTTGTATGTGCAAATTGTTGCATATTAATGCATCCTGTAAAAGAAGGAAAATATTGGCAGAAATGCAGACGGAGGCATACGTCATGTAAGTAATACATAATCTTACATGTTTTTGGAATACATCCACGCAGCCACTGCATGTTCTGTGCTTTCTTCCTGTTCTCCCATGGGCAGTAGTATGTGCAAATTGTTGTATATTATTGCATCCTGTAAAAGAAGGAAAATATTGGCAGAAATGCAAAGGGAGGCATACGTCATAAAAGTAATACATAATCTTACATGTTTTTGGAATATGTCCACGCAGCCACTGCATGTTCTCTGTGTCTTCCTGTTCTTTGTTGCATATTATTGCATCCTGTAAAAGAAGGAGAATATTGGCAGAAATGCAGAGAGAGGTATATTGTGTGCAATATGTGCAAAATAAATATTGAACTTACATGCTTGCAGAATGCGCCATTGCAACCACTGCAAATGTTCTACTTTCTTCTTCCTCTTGTTCGGATTCTGGCAGTGGCATCCTGAAACATTTTGTATGAACATCATTTGGAGAAATAATATATTCATCACTTAAATTAACACATTTATGAAACCCTAGCTGTGTCGATTTGGCACCCACGTCATACGTATCAGCCACAACCTGGAATTTCCTAACTCCTAACCGGAACGTGTTACCTTGCTTACCAATGGAGGAGATAACACATATGGCATGATCGAGTAAGATGCAGCAATTATCGCGTGCATCTGTACTGAATCACATGCCATAAATTTCTATTTTACGGTACTGAAGATGAGGGCCAGTACCGCTGCTAATAGGCATGGATACACTAATAGAGCGATGAATCTCGATTGCCCTTTCATGTCTAGTGTGCAATTGAATCTCGGCCATTCTATTGGAAAATTGTTAGAGAGGTCGGCCCGGTTTTCTCCAGAACTTGCTAAAAATCTTCATATTGTTTTCATATGGGAAAGCTGAAAATGAATCAAGGGGCCCGAAACGTCTCACATCATTGGTTAGATGAAGAAGACCGTGGACGTTATAAGAATAAAAATTTTGGCCATAAAATTTTTCACAGCGGAGGACAAATTTTTGAAGTGCAAGCTCTGCAAAATTGAGATATTGAGGTGACGGAGATTCTAAAATTAAAACTCTAATAGCTGCATGGAAATAAAGAAAATGTGTATATAACTGATGGTTTAATATGCCATATGCCACAACTGGCCCTGTGTATAAGCGGAACTGGCGAAGTTCTGTTGCTTTGTAATTAAAATACTTTGTAATTGATCTTGGACGTCGTCCAAAATCAGAAGGACAATATTGTTTTAGACTCTCCAGTCTTTGAGACATTAAAGAAATTTGGTGACCTGATAGTTTGGAAAAGCGTGAATATTTGCCAGATATCCATGCCGATAATAATTTTTTCATTACCCCTAAGCACACAAGGTGCATGTATGCAAATGGCACTTGAGACACCATTCCGAAAGAAAGTACCGATAAGGGGCTTGGACCTTCTCTGTGGTGCTCTTCGTCCAGACATTGAGAATATTCTAAATCAGTTCTACTGGGATGGTGGTTTATGCCGGAGAAGATAAGTCTGCCGTGACTCTGTACACCGGAGACTTTGCACTTGGAACAGGGTTTGGTGGCCATATGGCCACGATGATTTAAAATAAATGCTCTTGCTGGTGCATCAGCAATGAAACATCTTAATTTAATCGGCACCTTAGTACCATGAAAATTTATACCACCATTTGAAATAATTTCGGATACGTCAGAAAGAAATCTATCTAGAAATAGCCTAGGATCACGCGGTTTTTGTGGGCCCCGATAAATACCCACAACTAATGGCTTTGAATTTGTAATATTACTAATCCTACATTGTATTGGCCAGAGTTGAACAGTCCCGGCTGTATCTAAAGCACATCCATCTACATGGAAATCCAATTCTAATTCCTTGATATTTTCTTTAAAGGAAGGAATCATATCAAGGAATTTAATAATTTGAACTTCCACATTGAAATGAATGTATTCCCAGGTTTAACTACATGTGTTGGAACAACAGATCGCGGTGTATTTAAAATGGTTCTAATATCTCTCGGAAGGTTCCTGAAACATCCATGACTCCTAAGAAGCGAAAGTAAATTATTGCCTTGAACGTGGGTGAGATTATTGCCCGTGCAATATGAAGCTAAATCTTCCTGAAACGAACGTTCCGGAACGGTTTCACATGCAAAAGAAGCAAAAGAAGAGCAAGAAGACGTATCACTGTCCGAAATTGTCTCAAATACATTTGTGGTGCTACCGGAGGATGATGGAATAACATTATCGAACTCCTGAATACTTGACTCAGGAGGAGAAGAAGAGGAAGGAAGTTTCGATAAATTCGATAAAATTTCTCCCCTAATATTGCGTTTCTGTGCGGCCGACAAGATAGACATGGGTTTCCTCGACACAGAGGATTTCAAAGAAGAAGTCGACATAATACGAAGTTGCCTGCTGGTTCGCTGTTTTTTCCACTCTTGCACTTTAATTCACTTTCGTCACGCAACTATGCTCCGTCTCCGTTCCACCAACGTCAGCGCAACAGAGAGCAAGACGGAATATGTTTGCAGCAATTGCCCGGGAAACGTTTTAAAACGGTCATAATTGCCCTCGAATCGAATTTCTCTTGTAAGGCACCATTCGATAGATTATGAAAACAAACCATTGTGTACAACGTTTGAACCGTCTATCTCAAAAAGACATGCAAGGTAAATTGGAAAAAATGATCGTTATTGGCACATTTCCCTATTTAATGATAGTTTTTTGTCATTTACCCCAAACTTCTATCTTTTGTTGTGATAGACGGTTTAAACGTGGTACACAACGCTTTCTTTTCACAATTTATCGAATGGTGCCTTACGAGATAAATTTGATTGGAGGGAAATTATGACCATTTTAAAGCGTTTCGCGGGCGATTCCTCAAAACACTGCACTGCGAAGAGTATTTTGGTGCACAGAAAGCACACATGCGATGCTGGCGAGAAACAAAAGTGTCCTTACCTTAGCAACGTAATAAGATCACGTTTTACGCGCTTCTTTTCTTTCATACTGTGGTAGCCAGCGTCGCCAAACACAGATAGCCACAGCAGCATTCAATATGAATGATAATGTAAGTGCGGTACATAATATACATTTCGATTAACATCAATGTTTATGGAATTTGTCGGATTTTGTTCAATTACAGATTGTACGAGAATCGCGCCCGAAAAGGACGGTGCCTAAACCGGCCCGGTATTTGACCACATCATCCGACGACGAGCCGCCTCGCCATCGCCAGAGAAGGGCGGTTGACGTGCAGGAAACTGAGACAAATGTCGATGTTAACAATGATCTAGCAGATTTAAGGAGCACGCTGGAGGGTGTAGATTCCCAAGAATGTAATCACATAACAAACAACAGACACACAACATACAGCCAACATAATGCTGACACACCACACACACAATACACACCACACACACAATACACACCACACACTCAATACACAACACAAACACAATACGCACCACACACACAATACACACCACACACTCAATACACACACCCTCAACCGCAGCCACAGGCGTTGGCCATATACAATCACGACCACTTGTTGCAAGCCCCTGCTGCATCCTACAGGTACATTGCATTAATTATTCTATTTTTAAAAGACAATGCAGATCATACAGTAGAAAAAATGACTCTCATAAATGTAAAACTGAAATAAAGGCATACCTTAAAATTCCTGTTTACAGCAATATTGACCGGAGGCTGGCAAATGTTGAAGAATCTGTCAAAAAAATCATGGAAATGGTTGGGTAAGAACTAATTATGTTATAGTCATTAAAATATGTATTATTGCACTGCGTAATTATAATATATTTTTACAGTCAGCAAAACATATTACTTGCTCGGTTAATAAAGCAAGGACAGGAGCAAAAGCACCCGACATTACTAAGGCCGGCCTGTTTCCCATTCTCCAGTAAGGCTGAGATTGAGGCTTTTAATCATGTAGATGCCGATAAATACAATGAAGCCGTAAGTGTGATTTTATGCATTTATATGCAATAAATTCTTATATAAATTAATACTTACTTTGTTTTTTCTTTAGGTCAATTATCTCTACTACATCGGGGGATTTAATTTGAAGGAAGCGACACGCCTGTGCTTCCGCGACGTCTTTAATGATAATAGTCTAATGGATTATTCCTGGCACGGCCGCGAAAAAGATAATTACCCCCTGGAAGGGGCAAAAATTATTCGTGCTGTACATGGTAGGAATTATTTTTTACATATTTGTGTATTGCTTTATGTGCTATTTATATTACCTTTACTTGTATATTATTCTCAGATGCCTTGCTTCGTAATCGACATTTCCCTACACCGTCGAAACGGGACATCGAGGTGGAAATGATGGCGACTCTCCGCACCACCAAAGAGAGAGTGCGCAGCTTGAAAAGACCGGCGCGAACTCACACGGCCACCGGTCCCCAAGAGCCACAGCCACAGGCAAATTTCATTTCCACCGAGACGGACGAGGAGGCCACCCAACGATGAGGTTAATTTTGCATAATATACGGTCTAAGGTCTACACCATCGCATTTCTGTCAAACAGTTCTCTTTCCATACTCTGTTCCATCAGCAATAGTCGGTGGGGATTGGTGGGGATGTTCGATTTGATAAGATTCATTTTAAAGAATCGAACATCGCCAATGGTCGGAAAGACCGTAGTATCGACATAAAATACACCTTATGCCCATATTACTCTAGTGCTCTATATGGTACAGAAGTAAACTGAGATTTAAACTGAGATTGTGTTTTCTATAGAAGTATTTATTTTTTTTATCTCTGCTTACAGCTTGGAGTAGCCGCGGTCGGAGATCGCCAAGGCACAGGAGGGGTTTTAGTGGGTAACTCTAGGGCTCTCTTCCCTAGTGGAGTCCCACACTACCTCCATATTTAACCCATGCTACAATAGCCATTTTCGCGAATATGGAGGTGTGCATAAAGCATTTCCCATGGGCTGAATATGGAGGTGTGCATAAAGCATTTCTCATCGTTAAAAAAAAAAAAAAAAAAAAAACTTTATTAATAAATTTAATAAATTGAACGAAATGTTGCCTATTTTTCCTTCCTCCATTATATAGATAAATTTTAATGTAATACAATCAAAGTTATTTGCACAGATGTTTCATTCTTTTTCGCAATGTATTTATTGTTCTTGTTGGGTTTAAGCTCATGCTACAATCAAGTAAGCGTAGGTGTAGTTGTAGGTTGTAGGTTCTAGACTTCGAGTAACAGTCAACCAATCAGACTGCTGTTAAGCCCATGCTACAACCAAGTAGGCAAGTAAGCGTAGGTTTTAATTTCTTATTTGATTGTAGCATGGGCTTTAGGAATTTACTCAACGCGAGTACGTGGCTGGAAAATGTGTACGTGGCTTGCAATGTACGCGCCCGTCCACTGCAAATTTAAAACTCTCAAGTTTGCAGGAATTGGCACGTTCTTGGTGCCAATTTGGCATCAGATACGCTACACAGATCCTGTTAGCGTTCTGCAACCAATCTGCCGCCAGACGCTGCAACACAGAACTGCCCAATTTCTGTTGCCCATCTGCGGACAGGTTACGTTAGCAAAACCGCAGCGGCATCTGTCACGAATCTGCTTAGCAGGTTCTGCTGCCTTCTTGGCACCAATTTGGCAACATAGCCAGACATTACAGATACGGCATCCAATCTGCAGCCAGTTTGACTACAGGCTCTGTTTACAGATCCTGCACAAAACTTGGCATTGCAGGTTTGGCTATCTGAGTAATTGTTTTGAAACATGTAAGCGATGAAATGTATTGATTCATTCCATTCTCAACCCAGAAGAGGGCAATCCTACATTATACATTATGTTGTTGTATCTTCCCGTCGTCCAGGAATGGCAGCGCTGGTGAATTTTGGGAAGAACGGTTTCCCAAACCGTTCCCAGGGCGAAACCCAGTGAAGGGACTAACTTGATGCGATAACGAAATAACTTAACGAACCTATTTAATTAGAATATTGAAACGAACACTTGAACTATTTATTTGATACTGAATGATTAATTGAACACTTGAACTATTTATTTGATACTGAATGAACATCGAATAAATACGTGAACGGAAAGTTGATAAATACGTCCGCACTATTCGACGTCTCGATTAAGAAGGACGAAGCTTCCTTCTTAACAACTAATTCGCCTGTTTTACATGCTTTTTTGTTACAATCAATAAATCGGCAGGGCAACGATTCCTAATCAGAGTTGGAATTGAGCGGCGCCGGAAAACATCTCGAATACTCCGCGTCCTGGGTGGCATTGCACCTCAGCGCTCTGTGCGATCAATGTGCGATTCACCCGGTAGTGTCACAAGACCGTTACTATACAGTTGGTAATACAATAATGTATACACTTCTTTTCCTGATTCTGCTGTTCAACTTGGTATTGGAAACAAATGTAAAATTTTGTTGCTGCTATGGTGGGTTGGTCCCTGTTCAGGGCATTGGATTTGGTATGAAGTTTCAATGTAATAAATGTCTTCATTTTACAGGTTCATTGTCTATATTATATTATTAAGAATGACCTGAGCAGTAAATTGTGCTGGCCCCATATTGGTGACTGGAAGTAACATGGACGGCAAAAGTCATGTACATTATGAGACGATTGATCTGAGGTACGTGTACATTTATATTTTTAGCTATTGTCTGTCAATATAATTTTCATCAGTTCTTCACATTATTAAAACAATTTTGTATGAACCCACTCAGCATGATGACATCTTCGGAAAATCGCAAGGACATTCAATACCGACATAACGAATATCCGGGGGAAATACACATATGCTATTCCGACATGTGGCCAGGATATCGTGAGGAAGAGGAATTCAGAGGTGAATACTACTTCGCCATACATACAGGCGAGATCGCGTTAGGCAGCTTTTGAATATTCTGTCAGTTTATATGGATAGGATACGTTTTATTGATTTGACGACGCGAATAAATACCATTGTTTGTAAACTAAAATGTACTTCACATATGACACAGATATTTGATGTATATTTAGGTGAATTATAATAGGATTAATAAATTTATTACAGTGTTATTATGAATTTACTTTAATATAATCCTTCAAATATAATAAAAAGTACCGTATTAGATATACTATTACTTATATATATATAAATAATTCATTTTAAACGTGCATTAATGTGTGTATTGGGCACGTTGCGAGTCCAATGGTTTGGAAACCAACATATATATATAATCCTAGTAACTTTTTTAGTTCCGCGGATGACCGCTTGCGACTCCACCATTCAATTGGGTATGCATAGCCAGCACGGGATCTCGGATCCATTGTATATAGATCAGTGAGTCCGTGTCACGCTGTTTCAGCAGGGGTTCTTCGCCATCGATTATTTCACGCGCATGTGACTGGTCGCTGCTCGGCGGAGATACTCCGGTGTGGAGCACGCTACATACAGTAGGATCGGAGAACCCCTGCTGACACTGCGTGACACGGACTTATTTTCCCTTTTTCCGTGCGAAACTGGAATCAGTTTTGAGTGCGATTGTAATGGTTTCCCAAAGAAAAATGTCTGCTCTATCGCGTAGAGTAGTTGGAACCCACGCCAGAAGCATTATTTTGACAGAAAAAGGATAATTCTCTCAAAATAGGCCTGAAAAACGTGTCTCGCTAACTTTAATCAATGTTTGCACATATTCGCAAGTTCATATTGCACAATTATTATATACTGTTTTATTCGGGAAAGTCTGCAGAATTTTTTGCAATAAAAGGAAATTGTCTCACTTTTATATTTACGACGTAAATGTGGGTCAAATTGCAAAAAAAAACAGTTTTTTTACAAAATTCGATTTCTCGAAAACTAGACCCAATAAACAAAAACGGATTTCAGATTCGTTTTCAGCGCATCAAAATCTATAAGAATTGGCTAATAGATGCCAGGAAGCAAAAAATAAGTCGACATTTGTTGTCCAGTGTTATCGATCTGTTGTTTTTCAATTTTTATTTGAATTTTCTTTTGCTTGTTATCTTGTTGTTTCTGTACCATTGCTGCTTTTTTGTTTCTTTTTCCTTGTAGGCAATTTTATTCTTTTCAATTATTTCACACCTTTTAGCAGCTTTTCTTTTTTCTTCTACTCGCTTTTGTTCATATTTCTTTGATTGTTGTAATTTCCATTCAAGCGACGTGACCGCATAAGATGTCTTTTCAGTAAATTTCTTCCCTTTACGTTTAGGCGTTGATGGTCGCTTTAGATAGTCATTTAATCGTTTAGGACGATCACTGCGATGATTTAGAGACAAATCCAGCACCTCATCATTTTCAAATTCATCAACAGCCATTACATTCCCATTTATATCACAGTCAACAAGTACTTCATCATTTTCAGTCGCGTAGCGGCGCCGAGCTACACATCGAATTAATTGCCAAAAGACTCTATAATTTACAATTGAGTGACGATCACTCGTTTCAATTTAGATATCTACCCAACGACTCGCGTAGATAAGACCGCTCGACCAGGCATTTGCCGACCGGCCAAAACTCCCGAGGGCGCTCAGAGTGAACGCCCTGGCTCGACTCGCGCGAGGAGCTTTAAGAAACTACCCGGCCGACGGCGGCTACGAATCCGGAACCGTCGGCCACCGGTGATACGGCGACCACAGAGAGGGCAGCTCCCGGCGATCGCCCACGCGGTTATCCTCCGTCCCCTCGCACAGCGGGACGGAGGAAGGGAGGCGGAAGCCTCCTCGAACGCCGCACGCGGAGCGAGTCGGGATCGCGATCCCGCTCTCGCTCGGCAGCCTCCTCCCGGGACATGACGTCCTCGCAGAAGGAGGCAACGAGTTGCCCAGGCCTGTTCTAGGAATTCTTTTCCGATGGCAATTGATGATCCAGTTAACTAAATCATCTTCTCCACTGCGACCAGTGTGGCCAGATTTGGTCCCTCTGGTACCATCGGTACCAGTTGAGTGGGGATACGCGCAAGTGTGCGTGCCTTGTCCGTGACAGCTGCGCGCGCAGAGAAGGACGGAACTATGCTCCGTCTCCCTTCCACCAACGTCGTCCGACGTCATGGAACCGTGACGTAGTATAAGAAAGGACAGAGCCATGCTCCGTCTTGCTTCCACTATCGTGACGTCGTGTAAGAAAGGACAGAAGTATGCTCCGTCCCCTTTCAACCAAAAACGCGCGTCGCGTCTTCGTCCCTCATACAGTCGCGGCGTGGCGTCTTTGTTCCACACACAGGCCGGTATATGCTGTGACAGTGGTGCCAGATTTCGCATTAGGTGCCGCACGTAGCATTGCGTGTTTGCCGCCGAAAGCCAAATCGAGCAACACTGCGTTGAGCGTGAACGCGATCGAGAGAAGTGCAGGCACGAGAGTTTTGATCTTTGCATTGACTCGTAGTCGCTCGTCTTCGCGTTCGTGCTGGATACGAATAATGTTGCTCCATTTGCAAGATGAGAATTCGATGAACTATTGATATTATTATTTATCCAATTTGCTGCTGACTGCAGAGGAATTATTTATTAATTAATTAATGAATTAATTAATTATTTAAAAATTAGTTCATTTATTGATAATTATTTAAATAATTCACAGGACAAATGACATGCGTTCCATGTCAAAGTATTTCAATCATATTAATATTTAATGTATTTCAGTTTACGTTTCAATAATATTAATCTTTGTCCGGTAGTAAAAAAGAAGATACACTATACTAAATGATAATTCAGGTACGCTGAAATACCTCTGGGAGAAGTTGTTTCAGCCAAGGGGGCAAATATTGTTAGTACAGTAACACTTCACGGAGCTCATAGTATTCCAAATTTCAACGTCACCGATATATTTTTGCCATACATCGTGGTAATAACTTGTACGAAGTCTAAGAAGAAGAATTGTCCTCGAGTCGCACTTTATCGCAGGAGGTACCATAAATCACGAGAATAATCGGAAATCGTCTCGAAAGTATAACCTTCTTAGCGCGTAAGCAGTTGACATGTCACACGATGCATAGATACGATATTGTGTGTATCACATTGCGAGATATATGTATTTCGTTCGTAAAATACTACATTTTCTTACGTGGTCTTCCACGCCACCCATGACGTGCCACGACTAGCGCGTTCGGTTTTTTAACGTGGACCTTCGCCTGTAGCCCTATTATACCACATCGCATAGCAATTTTATGTGGTGTCTAGCAAATGTATTGCAAAACAGGTGTCTGACAATTGTTATTATCAAATGTGGTGTCTAGCAAATGTATTGCAAAACAGGTGTCTAAGCAGGAGTTACAGCGATGAAATATGAAAATAAAGTAAGCGAGACGGTAGGTAGAGTACTGGTTAAGGAATGTCTGAATGAGAAAGTGCAAGGAAGAAGTACGAGAGAAAGAAGAGAGTATCAAAACAGGAATGGATTTAGCCAAGACGAAATTACACAAATGGAAGAGCAGGGACGAGATGTATGTGAGGAACAGGCGAATAGGGATAGGGAAGATCGGTAAAGCGCGAATGTATGGCATGAAAGAAAGCAAAAGCGACATTTTAATAGTTTTTTATTTTAAGTAAAAATATGTAAATTAAGATTAAGTTCAATAATAAAATGATAAGTAAGTTAAGTGAATTAAGTTTAAGGTAAGTGGGTAAGTAAATAATATATGTATGTAATAAAAAAATAAGTAAATTGACACATTTTATAAATATAAATAAATTAATAATAATTATCGGTCACGTTTTTAACGTTGACTCGCCTATTCCCGCGAATGGTTCCTCGTCCACGACCTCCGCCGCCGCCGCCGCCGTTATCACCGCCGCCATTACCGCCGCCGCCGCCGCCACCACCTCGGCCGGAACGGCGCGCACTGTCTGACAATTGTTATTATCAAATGTCGTGTCTAGCAAATGTATTGCAAAACAGGTGTCTGACAATTGTTAATATCAAATGTGGTGTCTAGCAAATGTATTGCAAAACAGGTGTCTGACAATTGTTATTATCAGATTTGGTGTCTAGCGAATGTATTACAAAACAGGTGTCTGACAATTGTTATTATCAAATGTGGTGTCTAGCGAATGTATTGCAAAACAGGTGTCTGACAATTGTTATTATCAAATGTGGTGTCTAGCAATTATTTTGCAAAACAGATTTTAAGACATTTGTCGTTGAACGACGTCATGACTGTGTTATAATATAAATAACGAAGCTCACTAAATGAAGTTTATTTTATGATCGACGTTATTACTAAAAATCAGTAGACGAGGAGGGACCAGTAATCGGAGCAATCTCTATTGCATTTACTGTGACATCTCTTTCTCTGGAACATCCAGAATATAATGTCCGACTTGACATGCGAGATAAGTGTTCGTCAGTAATGTTCAAATTTAAAGCAGTTTCCCTTCTCGCGAGCAACGCTGATTTTACAACACATATAGCGTTCATCTGGACTGGCGACAGCTTATTTCGTTTTTTTGTCTTTACGTCTGGTAAGAAGGAAAAGATTCGTTCGGCATCGGCATTTGAATTTGGTAACGATCTAACTGCATGAATGAGAGATTGCAAATGGGGATATTTAGTATTCCGATTTAAAATTGTTTCCCACATTGCATCGAAATTTAATTGTAACAGGTTATCTTTTTCTGTTTCCGTAAAATCCTGATGTAAAGCGAACCACTCTTGTCTTAACCCATCTGTATCAAATCCGCCAAGAGCTTGTGCGGCAAAAGAAACATCGTTAAACGTCGTTTCTCTGTCGCTATCGCGCAAGGCCGTGTGCGGTTCAAAAACTTTTAATTTTGATAAAAATGGGTCCTTGAGTGGCAATCTCTTACAAATCCCCTTAGCAGCACTAACGTAAAATTGCAAACAATTCTGACGGACATTTGTAACTACGTCTGCGTGCCCCTCTGAGAGCAATTTGTTCAAATACTCTTCGCATTCATTTCCAACATTAATTGTCTCTAATGGCAATTGATTTTCTGATACTGAAAAATTAATATTACAAATTGTTAACGCACCCACGAGTGATCTTGAAGTGGAGGCTCCCGGATGTTGAATTTGGAGCGCTCCGTGCGTTTAGACAAGCAGCGCCCTGCGCAGGGCGCGACGAGAGTAATAGCACCCGCCCGTGGGCAAGTTGAAAGGACGAATACGACACCAAGAAATTTAACACGTCGGGCACACTTAAACAAACCTTAGTCACTTTTTATTGATACGATAACGATACGATAGAAGAAGAAGGTACAAAGATATGAAAAATGCAACGGAGCTGGTACACGACCTGTCGAAATAGAGCGAGCTTTTACAGAGAAATCTAAGGTGTGTACCGGCTGAGAATCGCTTGTAGAATGAAGGATCGCTTCCTAGAAATCTAACGTATTTTTGGGAAGAAGCTCTGGTCTCATAAACCGTTGACAAATTGTCGTAAACAAATCGATGGATTTAGATTGCAAGAATTGAATTCGAGTTTCCAGAGCTTCGAAAAATGTTGTAAATGAACTGAAGAAATGCGAAATATTTTTGAGAAATAAGAAATAAGCTTTTACATCAGGATTCTGCATCACTAGTAGAAAACCTTGAGCACGTTTTGTTTTTCCGTCTTAACTAAGTCGGTCAAAAAGTACTCCAGATCGTCCCAGCATTCGACGATTCTTGTGATACAAGAATGACGAGACAACCTCAAAATTTTCGTTTCGGACAATTTCAAAATTTGTCGGTGTCTTTCTTGAAAACAATCACTGAAAATAGCAGCTCGCTTTGGACTGCAGTTAACAAAACTTGACATCTTTTTTAAAAATTCCTCGCATTTAGCCAGAACCATCTTACATGCAGTATTGGCAACTAACGCTACGGAATGGCATGGACATTTCAAT
Organism: Priocnemis perturbator; assembly: GCA_963942575.1. Classification (NCBI taxonomy): domain Eukaryota; kingdom Metazoa; phylum Arthropoda; class Insecta; order Hymenoptera; family Pompilidae; genus Priocnemis; species Priocnemis perturbator. The sequence goes on along the minus strand of OZ012643.1, from coordinate 12,421,832 downwards.
GTTAAAACATTTTCACACCTTTCTTCTAGCTTTTTTTGGAACGATAAATGTTTACCCGTCATAACGTTGGCATTGTCGCATGACAAGGCAACAATATTCCCAAATGGAATCTGTAGTTTATACATTTCGTTTCGGAATTTCTCAAACAAGTTTTCCGCGCCACAATTTTTTGCATCAGGTTTGATTAATTTGACTAATTGCGAGTTTACGTGTGATGTTTCCGGATTAACAAACCGTACATGAAACGTCATCCATTTCGTATTAGAAATGTCTGACGCTTCTTCAATAATGATGCTGAATTTTGTATTTCTAAGAATGCTCGAAACACGTTCCGTTTCAATCGGACATACGACTTGCGAAAGTACGTTTTCACCTTTCGTCCGGCCTATACACATTTTCTGTAATACCTCCGAATCTTTTCCTACAGTTTGGAAAAATTTTAACAACTTTTCTGCTGTTCTGAAGGAAATATTGTTTTCAGCGACGAAAACAGGGTACTGAATATCCGCTACTTGCTTTCGCGTTTGTAACGATGAATCTGTTTCGTCCGTCGTATGAACATCTTTGTCGGTTTCTTGTGTCTTTATATTTTGTGCAGTGATTATGTGCCCTGCGGACTCTGCGTGACGGCAGATTTTATCCACTCTTCGCGATATATGTTTTTTACAAAAAATGCAGAAACACGACGTTTTACTGTCTGGCACCTCGCGTAACCATGGTTGAAATTCTGTTTCTTCTAACCATTGTTTCCGAAAAGTGCGGGTCACCGGACAATTCAACTGCGACGTTGTAACGTCGTGATTTATTACGGATTCGCGATTTTTCAGATTAGATAAGTGTCCCGGAGAATTCGCATGTTTCGAAATACGCATATTGCAGGAATAATTATTTTTACAAAATGCGCAATGAAAAGATGTTTTGTCTAACGGGACACTGCGTAACCACGAACTGTACTTTGTGTCCCGAAGCCAAGCTTCTGAAAAGCTTCGCTTCGGTTTTTTTGAGGGTTTTTTGCACATTGGATTTTTATAGAGTGACAAAGAAACCAACAAAAATACTTAAAATGTAAACTTTACCACTACACATTCACACACACACTTAAATAAAATGAAATTATTAACAAAAATACAAAAAATTGTGCTACGCTAGCGTCCGCAGATTGGCCAGCCACTTCACGTGAAATACTGTGATGCCTATTGTCTATGCAATTCACCGCTCATCGTGTAACGCTTGGACAAAAGATGATCCATTATCGATTGTTGCCTCCCCCCAATCTGGGGGAGGTAAGAAACATAGACAGTACGTAAACAATCGATAATCGATCATCTTTTGTCCATTAAGGAGAGGACGATGCAACACATGCACATTTACGCGTATACGTCGTACATGTGTATGCCTATGCGTATGTGTGTGTGTGTGTGTCTGTGTGTGTGTCATGCCGACAGCAGCGATCGAACTTCGGTCACCGATCGCGGAACGAGCAGTCTCGTGTTTGTGATTGGAAAGAGAAGACGAAACAAATGACAAAATGCAATCCGTGGATATGGATATATGTTTCCCTCGTAAGTAATACATATATATATATAAAATAAATGAGATTGATGTGTGAGTTTGTCTTTTGCGCAAATTAAATAATATATTCTATTTGCAGAACTGCAGCGCTTGCAACTAGCGGAAACGCCGGCTAGCTGCAATGCGCAGGCACCCGCGCAATTGGCGGGTGTCGCGGCTGAAGGAGGAGCCGTGGAGGTGGCCAGGGTGGCGAAGGCGACGCCGCCGGTGATAGACATCACGCAATCGCCACCACGCGCGCCGCCACCCGCACCACCCGCACCGGTAGGCGCACCACCCGCGCCGGTAGGCGCAGGGGCCGCGGCCCACAATTGCGGCGAGCTCCTGCGGCGATTCATGGAAGAAAGTGAGTGTATTATTCAAACATATCGTAGTACATTAACAATGCTCATACATACATACATACATACATACATACATGCATACATACATACATACATACATACATACATACATACATACATACATACATACATACATACATACATACATACATACATACATACATACATATATACATGTATAATAGTGTGATTTCATTCGTTGCATATATTGATATATGTATGTATATTTTGCAGAGAAGAAGAAAAGAGGGGCCGGCAAGAGCCACGCACGGTGGTTTGCGCGCCGTTCCGGCCGAGGTGGTGGCGGCGGCGGCGGCGGAGGTCGTGGACGAGGAACCATTCGCGGGAATAGGCGAGTCAACGTTAAAAACGTGACCAATAATTATTATTAATTTATTTATATTTATAAAATGTGTCAATTTACTTATTTTTTTATTACATACATATATTATTTACTTACCCACTTACCTTAAACTTAATTCACTTAATTTACTTATCATTTTATTATTGAACTTAATCTTAATTTACATATTTTTACTTAAAATAAAAAACTATTAAAATGTCGCTTTTGCTTTCTTTCATGCCATACATTCGCGCTTTACCGATCTTCCCTATCCCTATTCGCCTGTTCCTCACATACATCTCGTCCCTGCTCTTCCATTTGTGTAATTTCGTCTTGGCTAAATCCATTCCTGTTTTGATACTCTCTTCTTTCTCTCGTACTTCTTCCTTGCACTTTCTCGTTCAGACATTCCTTAACCATTACTCTACCTACCGTCTCGCTTACTTTATTTTCATATTTCATCGCTGTAACTCCTGCTTAGACACCTGTTTTGCAATACATTTGCTAGACACCACATTTGATAATAACAATTGTCAGACACCTGTTTTGCAATACATTTGCTAGACACCACATAAAATTGCTATGTGATGTGGTATAATAGGGCTACAGGCGAAGGTCCACGTTAAAAAACCGAACGCGCTAGTCGTGGCACCTCATGGGTGGCGTGGAAGACCACGTAAGAAAATGTAGTATTTTACGAACGAAATACATATATCTCGCAATGTGATACACACAATATCGTATCTATGCATCGTGTGACATGTCAACTGCTTACGCGCTAAGAAGGTTATACTTTCGAGACGATTTCCGATTATTCTCGTGATTTATGGTACCTCCTGCGATAAAGTGCGACTCGAGGACAATTCTTCTTCTTAGACTTCGTACAAGTTATTACCACGATGTATGGCAAAAATATATCGGTGACGTTGAAATTTGGAATACTATGAGCTCCGTGAAGTGTTACTGTACTAACAATATTTGCCCCCTTGGCTGAAGCAACTTCTCCCAGAGGTATTTCAGCGTACCTGAATTATCATTTAGTATAGTGTATCTTCTTTTTTACTACCGGACAAAGATTAATATTATTGAAACGTAAACTGAAATACATTAAATATTAATATGATTGAAATACTTTGACATGGAACGCATGTCATTTGTCCTGTGAATTTTTTAAATAATTATCAATAAATGAACTAATTTTTAAATAATTAATTAATTCATTAATTAATTAATAAATAATTCCTCTGCCGTCAGCACAAAATTGGATAAATAATAATATCAATACTTTATCGAATCCTCATCTTGCAAATGGAGCAACATTATTCGTATCGTGCACGAACGCGAAGACGAGCGACGACGAGTCAATGCAAAGATCAAAACTCTCGTGCCTGCACTTCTCTCGATCGCGTTCACGCTCAACGCAGTGTTGCTCGATTTGGCTTTCGGCGGCAAACACGTTTAGCCTTTCGGCGCTCAGTATGAATAAGTGGAAACACTCTCAAAGGGTTTAGTACGGATATATTTATAACATTAACACATGTAACAGATCACAGTGAGATAAAACAGTCGCGTGCAACAACGTGTGTAGTTTCGCGTCAGGTACGGAAGTCTTGTCCAAACAGGAAGGAAGGGATATCCGCTTCCTCCCGTGGAAGCAGTTCCTGCTTCCGTCGTCGGCGGTGTGGATCGTCCTTCTCCGGGCGCCTAGGATTGGTCGGCTGTGGGTCCGACTCGTGGCGATCGAGGCGCTGCGAGGTGGACGGCGCATGAAGCTGCGCTGCTGGGTCCGCCACACACGCAATGCTACGTGCGGCACCTAATGCGAAATCTGGCACCACTGTCACAGCATATACCGGCCTGTGTGTGGAACAAAGACGCCACGCCGCGACTGTATGAGGGACGAAGACGCAACGCGCGTTTTTGGTTGAAAGGGGACGGAGCATACTTCTGTGCTTTCTTACACGACGTCACGATAGTGGAAGCAAGACGGAGCATGGCTCTGTCCTTTCTTATACGACGTCACGGTTCCATTTCGTCGGACGACGTTGGTGGAAGGGAGACGGAGCATAGTTCCGTCCTTCTCTGCGCGCGCAGCTATCACGGACAAGGCACGCACACTTGCGCGTATCCCCACTCAACTGGTACCGATGGTACCAGAGGGACAAAATCTGGCCACACTGACTGCGACCCAGTATAGGAGACGGACCTGGAGTGGTTTTGACAAATGTGTCACTCATCCTAAATTGTAGTGTGGACCTTGGAATTTCATACATTTTTAGAGCCATATGTTTTGACATTCCGTTTTTGACTGCACCTATTGCTTTTTGAATGCTCTCTTCCGAATAGGTTTTTGCATATTTACTACCTTTTCTTACTTTTGGCATTTTAAATCTTATAAATTTAGCAGGAACGTAACCTAACAATTGGAATATAGTGAAATTCATGAATCATATAGGATAGTTTAAATGTAACTGATACGTCTCTCCATTTGCATATATTATAATTTAATATTTAACTTCTTTCTAACAATACATCAATCAATATGTAGTATAGAATGATTTATTATATAAAGAAAGATGGAATACAAAAATTACACATAAAAGCTACAAACGGGTGTTACTAGGCGAACGCGTCAGTCTCGCTCTGTCGTCGTACCTTGACTGCCTTTCTTCTCCCTTTTCGCTGTTTTCGGTGCGAAACGCAATCGTCGCGTATACGCGGCGCTACCGCGAAAAACAAAAGTCAGCCCAACGCGAGACGCATACACGCACCGCACCGCACATACACACACTCGCATACACACACTCGCATACACACACATCCACATTCGGCCATCCTGTCAGTGAGCGTTACATTACCAATGAAACGTTCACTCACTCTCACAATCAGACATTAAGTCAGAACCACCCGGCCACGGTTTCATGTACTCGGCGGAAGTGGAAGTATTGTATGGTCCGGTATGCTCGCCGATCTTCTCCACTAAGTACCTGTCATTACGCAATACCTTGGACACCCGATATGGCCCCAAAAACTTCGCATGTAACTTCAGCCCCGGACCATACTGTGTACGTTTAATGGCGACCATCGTGCCTACTCTATAACGGTTTGATTCCTTTCTCTTCGTATCAAAAGCTCTTTTATTTTCGGCTTGAACTTTGAGAATCGCTTGTTTGGCCTGCTTACGCAAATCATCTCGCTGTTCCTGAAAAATAGTTACAGTTTCCTGTTCGATGATTTGCTTTAACTGAGGGTCGTCTTTTAGTCGCATTCGCGTACCAAACAGGATACTAAACGGTGCAAACCCGGTACTTCTATTGGAAACACTATTAATGTATTTCTGCGTAACGTCAACGTGTCTATACCTGTTTTCTGGTTTCGGAGCGGCTAATTTTGAAAGGATGGGAATCAAGACTCTGTTCATCCTCTCGACCTGACCATTACACCTGGGCATACCCGTGGTTACGGTTACATGCTCGATGCCTTCGTTGTCGCAATACTCTTTAAAGGCATGCGCGGTAAAAGCGGTACCTCTATCTGAAATTATCCTACGCGGGTTTCCGAATACGGTTGCCTGTTTCTGCAGCCGATCTAACACTTCCTGCGTATCCGTTGATTTTACTGGATATAACCAAACGAATTTGCTAAAGGCGTCCACTACCAGCAAGATGTGCCGATAACGCTTCGAGGTAGAAGGAAGGGGTCCAATATGATCGACATGGATAACATCGAGGGGCAAATCGCCTTTATCAATAGGATGTAAATATCCTTCCTGTTTTCCCTGTTTCCTTTCGAACAATATACAATCAATACAATTCCGTACTACAGTGTCGACACTGCTGCGCATCTTAGGGAACCAATAATCACGCTGAATAATCTTTTCGGTTTTGTCGGCGGAGAAGTGACCTCGCTCGTGGGCTTGTCGAATGATACCACCCTGCATTGCCTTAGGAACTACTATGAGCATTTCGCCGTCTTTTTGCTTATACAACAAGCCGTTCTTTATCGTGTATCCGTCAACACCTTCTTGCTCCACCGCACTAGCTAATTTCGCCGTTTCATCATCTTTCTTTTGGGCTAACGCGAATTTTGCTAGGATGCCATCCATATCCTCTTCCACAAAAAAACTGAAGGTAACGGGTGTCTACTTAATGCATCTACATGAGACATTCTGACCCCGGATCGATGTTCAACGGTATACGAAAATTCCTGTAATAGCAATGCCCATCGTGCAATCCTGACGTTTAAGTCCTTTTTCTTCATAGTACATACGAAAGCTTTGCAATCGGTTATTATCTTAAAATGAATGCCCAAAAGATAGACTCTGAATTTCTTGATCGCCTTTACAATAGCCAATACCTCTAACTCGTAGCTGCAATATTTGGCCTCAGCGGGTGTCGTTGTTCCACTCGCATAATACACGGGTTGTACAGTGTCGTTCTCGCTGTTTCTTTGTAGCAATATAGCGCCATACCCGATAATAGAAGCGTCGCAGTGGAGTTCAGTTTCTGCCTTAGGATTGTATAGCTTCAAGACCGGTTCACTCGTTAAAACTGATTTTAGTTGATTAAAAGATCGTTCTTCCTCTAACCCGAACTGAAACTTATTGTCTGCCCGTAACAGAGCAGTTAACGGTTTGGCGATTCGTGCGTAGTGACACACGAATTTTCTGAAATAGCCAGTAAGGCCCAAAAAACTTTGAATATCCTTCACACAAGTAGGTAAAGGAAATTCCTTAACCGCGGCGATCTTCCTAACTGACGGTCGTATATGTCCATCCTCAATGACATAACCGAGGTAATCTACGCTGCTTCGCAGAAACGTGCACTTCTTCCAATTAACATTTAAGCCGTGTTCGCTTGCCAGCTGCAATACCTTTTTTAGGTTTTCCAATCCCTCTGCATGGCTAGTCGAAGGAACAATCAAATCGTCCACGTAAACCAACAGGATTCCCAGCGCAATTAAATCTCTAAAGATGTAATTGATATATCTGTGAAAGACAGAAGGAGAATTGCAGAGTCCGAATGGGACGCGCAAAAATTCATACTGCCCGTTAGGTATAACGAAAGCGGTATATTTAACACTGTCTTCATCGACTTGGGCGTGAAAAAACCCATTTTTCAAATCCATTGTACTAAAAACCTTTGCACCTTGTAATTGATCCAAATGATCCTCAATTAGAGGTAAAGGATAGCGGTCTTTTACTATTTTCTCATTTAGTTTTCTGTAGTCCATACATACACGTGTAGACCCGTCCTTCTTTTTGACTAACACGATTGGACTGGCAAAATCAGATGTCGACGGTCTAACTATCCCCTCGTCCAACCATGCTTTGATTTGTGCGTCGACGTCCTTTTTTTCCGACGGCGATAACCTTCTCGGTCTTTGACACACCGGCGCCTCGTCTTTTAGAATAATTCGCATTTTCACGTCAGTGTCTTTACATTTTTGCGGTCGATAATGCTTAATTTCTTTTTCTATTTCGGTCCTAACTTTATCGTCTTCGATGCCGGACAAATCTGGTATACTCTCATCGGAAATAACATTTATTTTAAAAACTTCCGGGATGTCTGGAGCCTCTACTTTAGAAATAAAAATCTCTCCCTGTCGCATCTGGAAATCTACGGTTTTGAGAAAGTCCGCGCCTAACAGTAAATTCTGACGCATTAAATGATCAGCAACTATATGGAACAGTACACTAAATGAATTCCCGTCTATTTCCATGTTTACGCGCGTCTGCCCTAACGTCGCAATATTAGCGCATCCCATGCCGCGGAACTGAATTGTCGACCCGGCTAGTTTAGGCGCACCTATCTTAATATAACATTCTGACGCAATCAAACTTATGTCACTCCCTGTGTCGATTAAGGCCAACAGCTGATTCCCATCGATGTTCACGGTCTTTACAGGTTTCAGCTGAGTTTCTCCGCTACACGTGACGTTGCAGTCGATCTTCTTCTCGTTCTTAGGGCACCTGACGGATATATGCCCGAATTCGTTGCAGGAAAAGCACTTGGCACCTTTGCTTTTCGATGGACAATCCGGACCTCTGTGACTTTTTTCTCCACAATTAGAACATCTTTTTACTTCTGCCGTTGTTTGAGACACCGTTTTCCTGGATATATCGCCCTGCCTCTGCTTCCGTTTCATGTTAGCCTTGATCACCTCGTAAATCTCGAATTTTTATTTCAACTCACTTATGCTACCGGCGCCGTACAATACGGTTTTGTTCACCTCATCGTCATCAATGCCGTCTATTATATATTGAATCACCGCACTCGTTTCCATTTTTGTTTGCGATGCAATCCCCATCATTCCATAAATATACTCTTGATACGATTCGTTTGTCTTCTTCTTCCGCTGGCACAGTTCCTTATGCACTTTGTGACTGTCGACCTTGCGCGTAAATTCTGATTTTAGCGCTTTCTTTAGCTGCCTCCACGTCCTACACCTCTCGAAGCTTACAAAGAGCTTAGCTGATCCTCTCAGCAGCCTCTTTGCATAAATGATTTTTTGCACGTCCGTCCATTCACACAACTTAGCTGTCTCGTCGAATTCGTCTAACCACAGTGTGATGCTCGCAGTCCCATCCCCAGAGAACGTTTCGAGCGATTCCTCCACGTCTCTAAAAGTGGGCACGTACTTCGCCGTCCTCCGCGGTTTCGCCGTGTGTCGTGGTTGTTCACTAGCACCATCGTCATCTTCTTCATCGTAATCTCCATCGTCGTCATCACTTCCATCGTCGTCGTTGGGTGTTTTATTCACCACTGTTGCGTTCAAGTCATCGTCATCATCGTCTTCCTCTTCTTTTTCGTCGTCCAGAATCAAGGCGGTTTTGAGGCGTTCGACTAATTCGGCCTTATTCCCGCTTATTTTTAGCTTTCGAGTTTTCAGCAACGCTTTTAGTTCTCCGACTTTCATGGCGCTCAGCGTGTTGGTGTCCGCCGATGACATCGCTTTCGTCGTTGTCGTTGTATCGTCCGCCATATCGTTCGATGCGATCGCAGATGCCATTCCGCCACAACAAATTTTATCACGTGGTCACAAAAGTTCTAACCCGTTTCGGTCACTGCACTAATATCCCGGACGAGCCCCCAAATGTAGTATAGAATGATTTATTATATAAAGAAAGATGGAATACAAAAATTACACATAAAAGCTAAAAACGGGTGTTACTAGGCGAACGCGTCAGTCTCGCTCTGTCGTCGTACCTTGACTGCCTTTCTTCTCCCTTTTCGCTGTTTTCGGTGCGAAACGCAATCGTCGCGTATACGCGGCGCTACCGCGAAAAACAAAAGTCAGCCCAACGCGAGACGCATACACGCACCGCACCGCACATACACACACTCGCATACACACACATCCACAAATATATTCTAAAATTGAAAATTATTAGTGTATCAACAAACCTAATGAATATGAGGTCAATCACTGTCTAATGGTTACCATAACCTACTAAGAGTATTTGGCCCCCTCGTCTAATCATTGTCATGCGACGTAATTTACATGACAGTTGTTGGCCGTCTTTGATTTTCGGGATATTTGTGTAATTTTAGCGAAACAATATTTTTAAATAATATTTGAACCTTTATTATTTCCATATAACGAGTATGGGAATTATACACATTATAAAGACAGTGAAATATCCAAACATTGACAGGTCTCGTCTTATGATTTTTCGAATAAATTAATGATATTTTTGAAGCATCACATCTGAGTCGCACTATTCATTTAATTACATAATTAAAATATATAGTGAGAGGGGGTTATTATTACATCCGGGAAATAAAAGAACACGCAATCTGAATATGTTCTTAACACGTTGACTGCCACGCGTGTTTCCAAAGAAATCTTCATCAGGCCACGCGCGACGCTGTACTAAACGTACTCTGCTAGGTACTCACACCGATATTTTAGTAATGCGAGTCGCTGGTGGTCGCGATAATAATCTTTTACGCCGCTATTTCCACCTGCACTAGGTAGAAATGGTTCTGTCCTTTGTGTTGCATCGCGTTTTTCTGTTTATGCCGATCATATGCCACACGGCGTGTCGCCCGTTTCCAGGGCAACGTTTGGTGGGGAGGCCTGTAGAACACTCTGCTCTACACCAGGCCTGCAGAACTTGTGACACGCGTGCCACATCTCCACCCCTGGCTCCGTACCGCCCCGCGCTGCCGGCCGAGGAGAATTGCCCCCTCTCCTGTAATATTTACAATGAGGCGACAACAGTCGAACATCGAAGACGTAGCCAGAGGTGCCCGTAACACGGTACCCACTCTCTGATCTCAGAGCAGTGGCCATAGAGAGGGGGCTCTTCTCCTCGGCCGGCACCGCGGGGCGGTAAGGTGCCAGGGGGGGGGGGGGGGGATGTGGCACGCGTGTCACAAGTTCTGCAGGCCTGCTCTACACGAACAATTCGAATCTTTGCCGAGTAACGAGTGATATAACTACTAAAATCTCTACTCTAATTCGTTCCAATGTCGAAAAGAAAAATTGGCCGATCAAAACCACGAGGGAATTTAAAGAAGACAACAACTTTTTGTCCAGATTGTCCTGACCAATCTCAGCTTTGTGCGGAATGCTTTAGTTTTACATTCTAAATAATTTTGTTAATAAACCATTTTTTATATACTTTTATAACAATTAAAATAGTTTTGTTATATCATGTGGAATATCTTTCCAAATACTTACAAAGATGCTTCCGAATGCGGGTGATGCGGCCAGATGAGAAACTTTTACTGTCACCCGAATCGGGTGACATGGCAGTCAATGTGTTAAACAAAAAGGAAAAGATAGGTGTTTCTTAATATTTTTATATATTTATTGATGGGGCCAATCTCTGTCAGGGGGCCAACGACTGTACTGTTTACCCCTATCGGCTGCTTCTCGATAGAGTGAAGACAACCTTGTTTCGGACCTGTATGCCGTTTCGCGACGGCACAGGTTATACAATGTTCTACATACTTCCGAACAAAACCTCGCATTCCCGGAAACCAATACCGTTGTCCAATTTTATTCAACGTCTTTTCTATACCCACATGGCAGTTATCGTCGTGGTATAAGTGTAAGTCCAATCCGTCTACCCTTAGGTATATAACTCCGCAGCACAATCCGCCCCGTATTTCTAATTACTTTACGACACAAAACTCCGTCGCTTACCTCGTAATCTACGCATACGGTGTCTCCATTGTTCACGCGTTCTACTAAGGTCTGAGTCTCCTCGTCATTTTTCTGAGCTACTTTGAGCCACGAACCTTCGCAAATTACTTCAACGCGGTAATCTCGCGCCGGGTTGCGACTCAGATAGTTGAGATGCTCTACGCATTTCCCCTTGCGGTATTCTAGTTCAAAATCGTAGTCCTGCAGATAAATCCACCATCTTGCCACACGGGGCAATAGGTCGCGTTTGCTCTTTGTTGACTTTATCGCGTTTCAATCAGTCACGATTTTAAACTTGATACCCAACAAATATACGCGGAAATGTCTCAAGGCGTTTACTATCGCGAGCGTTCCCAATTCATAGGAATGATACCGCGATTCCTCCGGTGTGGTCCGTCTGCTGAAATACGCCACAACCTTCAGCTGTCCCTCCACACGCTGAAATAGTATCGCGCCGTAGCCTATGCAGCTTGCATCTGTATGCAACTCGGTTTCTCGTTCGTGATCGAAAATTATCAACAAAGGTTGACCACTCAACCTTTCCAACACGTACTTCCGTGCTGCCTCCTCTTCCGACGCCAAAATCCAGGGTTCGCCTACTTTCGTCAGCCGTGTAATACACGCTGTTCGAGAAGCAAATTCCGGAACGAACTTGCGGAAGTAACTCGCCAATCCCATAAATTGACGCACCTGTTTCACGTTAGTTGGTACAGGTGCCTCCACTAACGCATGCAACTTAGATTTACCTGGTTTGATACCCTCAGAGGATACCTCTCTACCCAGATATTCGACAGATCGCTGCAGGAACTTACATTTCTTTATATTTAACGAAAATCCCGCCACCGATAGTGCACGCAGCACCCTTTCTAGCTTCTCCAGACCCTCTTCGACCGTCCGGGAAGGAACAAGAACATCGTCCAAATATACTAGCGCATTTACGTTTATCAGCAAGCCCAGCGCTTTATTAATTGCGAGTTGAAAAACCGCAGGCGCATTCGCCAAACCGAACGGCATACGCAGAAACTCATAGTGCCCGTCGGGTGTTACAAAAGCCGTTTTCTCAACCAATCCTTCCGCGATCGGAATTTGATAGAAACCTGATGCCATGTCTAAGACCGTGAAAAACCTCCCCTTTCCTAAGCGATCAAGCTGGTCCTCTATCAGCGGCAACGGATAGCGGTCTTTTACAGTGTTTCTATTAAGGGCTCGGTAATCTACGGACATACGGTCTAACCCGTCCTTCTTTTGTACCAAAATAATTGGGCTCGCGTATGACGACGCGCTTTCCCTTACGATCCCGTGTGTTATAAGCTCGCCGATAATACCACGCACCTTTTCCCGCTCAGAGAAAGACAATCTATACGGTTGATATCGTACTATATTATCGTTTTTGGTTACAATAGTCATCTCCGCCGTATTAATGCTTTTAATAAAATTCGTGTTTGTCAATAAATCGTGGTACTCAGCCAACAGCACCCCCAACGGCTCCTGGGCCTCCGCCATTCCGGATACGATGGCATTGCACTCAGGGGTGTCCAGTTGGTGGTACCCCTTAGACCGCCCTGGGATGCGAATCAGCCTGGTGCCCTCCGAAGTGGTCACAAGTTCCCGGTCGTCGTCTGCCACGGCGTCCCTCCCAATTATCTCGTCGTAAAAGACGTCGTCATCCTTCAGCACGTACATGTTCAGGCTGAGGGTAATGTCACCAGCTCGAACCGACACCTTGGTACGTCCCACCGTCTTGACGCATGTGTCGCCGAGGCCTTTGATGGTTGCGACGCAGGGCTCGACCGTGCACCCCGCTCCCCTCGCGACACGAGCTTTCACCAGCGAACAATCGGCACCACTATCCAGAAGGCTATTCACCTTTAATTCGCGAATTAGGATCGGTGTCAGTTTGCACATCCTTCGCTCACAAACGTTAGCCTCCAGACCCCCTCGTTTCGAGTCCCCCCCTGCAGCTCGCTGTTTGATCCAGCAGCGCGCCTCGTCGTGGCCAATTTTCTTGCAATAATTGCAAGCAGGGGCTCGGGGTTGTCGTTCGTGCTCCACCTTCCTCTTCTTCGGGCAGTCGACCCGTTTGTGCCCTTGTTCGTTACACTGATAGCACCTGACAGTTCCCGTGGATTTCATCGTACACTCTCCTCCGTCGCGACCGAACGTTTCCTTACGTTTAGGCACCTTGATAAATTGCGATATTCCGGCAATGACTGCCGCTGTTGTCGCAAAACTTCCGCTCAGCATGGCCTGATGCACGTTCCGGTCGGAGATGGTACTTATGACCAGCTCTATGAGCTCTCTGATCTCTATACAATGGATGCGAGATCAGGATCTGGGGAATGAAGCCAATATAAACGGTGGAGTCGCAAGCGGTCATCCGCGGTACTACGTATAGTGCCGGGCCTATTATCCTGCAAAGTGGGTACCTTGTAGGGTGCCGCGCTCTGAAAATTGTTCTGCCTAAAAGTCATTGCCCATGGCGTTGACATGTCTATCGCCGACCCTTCATTCCTCTAATGGTAATCTGTATCTTATCCGGTATGTGGCGCCGCCATAGAAAATGAAATTGTATGTTGAGTAAGTATGTATGTAGGAAAGGTCCGACATATATATGCGTATATAGCAAATGTCGTACCTGCAACCGAAATATGATGTGTGTATATTACAATTATAATTAATGAAATATTATTGTTTCATGATCGTTCAACGTATGTGGGATCATGTTGTACTTGCCAAAATGAAATGATATTAAATAAATAAATAAATAAAATAAAATATAAATTATATGTAGCTACATACATACATATATGTAGCATAATATATATATATATATATATATATGTAGAATCCGGAGCGAAAGGTGAGAATATGGGAAGGGAGAAGGCGAGTGCGTGGGAGGTGAGCGGAGGAAGACGAAAACCAGACAATAAATGGGAAGTATCGAGAACGGACGAGTGTTGAAATATTTTGGAGCGACCAGTTTTCCCCTCTTTCAATGTTCCCGAATCAACGTGAAGTGAGACCGGACTCCAGACTCCAGAGTCGAGAATGACAGTGGTGCAGGAACCGCGTATAAAATAATTCATACAATGTGTGTTATATCTAAACCTTTTTATTGTACTTATTATACTAAGCGTAAAAATAGTAATTGATATTTTTATCCGATTGTTCGGACGCGGCACCCCCGCGGCCGCCACCACCTCTGCGGCCCCGTCCGCCAGCGCCGCCTCCTCCTCCTCCTCCTCCTCCTCCTCCCCGAGGCAGCCGGCTCCAACGGTTGCGTCGCTTCATCGCCTGTGTTTGAAAGCAGGGTTAAAGCATTATTTATTAAATTGTAATATAAAAAGGAAACAACAATTTTATACTTACGTTTGTCCGGCTACGTCTATTTCGCCACGCCGTTGGCTCCGACGTTGAATCTGTTGAAATTGAGAAAGGCAAAATGACAATAATTATTAAAAATATATAAATTGTAATGTATTTACATGTGGCCACCGGCGCGATAAACGTGGCGTCCGCGGCGTATGGGGCGCCGAACGGCGCAGCGAACGGCGCGGCAGGCCTCGTCGTGGAATCCGTTGAAGTTGAGAAAGGCAAAATGACAATAATTATTAAAAATATATAAATTGTAATGTATTTAGCTGAGGCTGCTGCCGATTCTCCTGGTGTCGTCTGCAAGTCCATCGGAAAAATAAAACCATTGTACAGTTATGCAGTGAATAATGAAATAACAATATGGCCTTATACACTTACGTTATGGCCGCCCACACTAGGGCCCGATGTTGTCTGGACCCTTTCCTCTGTTTTGGAAAAAGGGAAACGTAAATATGTTACTCGTACATATAATAGGAATAAAAGCAATCAGAGTAAAAGAAAAATGCAAATATACCGTTCTTAGGCGCCTCGCCCTCTCCCTCTGCAGCGCACATGTTTTGGTTCATTTCTACAAGAAAAAGAAACATTTATTTAAAAATGTAATTTAGTTGTTAATACATGCGAATCATCGATTACGCGTATAAATCGTCACATCGATAGGAATGACAATAACGAAAAATCTGGATGAAGTGACTCGTGAATTGTCAATCGCAGAATGGAAGAATGTTGCATTACCCGTGAGTCGTGATCCCCTCGGCAGACAATTGATATAACATTTGGAAGCCTGCAACCCCACGTATCAATCGGAACCGAGCCAGTGATAGAAGATTTGGCATAAAACACCGAATGTGCTGCCGAGAGTGGGGATAGAAGCAAGGTGTGTGCGTGGCATGTCTGTGTGCGATGTGCGCGCCGCGGTACGGCGATTGTCCGTACCGTACGGAGACAAGGAAGGTGCTATGCTCCCCGTCTCCTTTCCACCAAGGCTTGCGTACCATGACGTCACAACCATCCGAAAGAAAGACAGATCTATGCTCCGTCTCCTTTCCACCAACGAAGCGTCGTTATGACGTCGACGCTGCGCGCGCACCCAGTGGAAAGAAAGGCAGAACTATGCTCCGTCCTCTTTCCACCACGATCGCACGTACGTCCTTCGTTCAGCATACGACAGCGGCAACGAAATTCTCTTTCGGCTGGGCAGAGTGAAATGGTCAAAAATGCACTTTAACCGAATTTGTATCGCAAGACGTCATTCGATAGATGATCAAAAGAAAATGTACTTTGACCAGTTTGAACCCTCTATCTCCATCACACGGGTAGTTATGGGTTAAATTAAAAAATCGGTTTTTAGCACATTTTCCGTATTTAACGGTATGCAAAAATTCTGCAACAAATGCAGAATATTCTGAACATGTATATGTACGATTGAGAATTTTCGCAGATTTTTTTCTTGCAAATCCTATGCTTAAAAAATCAAAAACGTCCAAACAACATTAAAAATTCCAGTTACGTGCTGAAGTTTTCGACCGATTGGATTTTTATAAATTCTGTAGTTAAGTATTGCCATGACTATTATCTCCATTTTTTTTTCAGATTTTTTGGTAAGTTGCGTCATGGTTGAAATAAATAAAAACCGATGTTTTCGGCATATTTTGTACGATAACCGAAAGAATACTTTAAATATTTGCTTTCCCCTGATATAGTGAGTGAATTGTACGATTTTTGCTATGTCTGCACACAAGCGAGTAATATACATACCAAGGGAATATAGTCGTTTCGATTTTATTGAGGATGTGCGCATCTTACCTTCATACATATAAAATACCTTCTAAAGAGTGCCGCTACCGCAGCGGTTAAGAGCTTTTGTGTCGCAGGTTCGCGCCCCACATTGGTCAATTTTGTTGTTGTTGCGGTTGTTATTTTTTCTTGCTTAAAGTACAGGACGATGAGCCACATTCCTTTGTAAATAATGTTGAATACACTACCATCAGTAATACAACTCATACATAATAAAAAACTCCATTGCAATGGATTCCATAGCCTACCTACTGACCCGAGATAGCACTTCGACTAATTCAATCGTCTGGGGAGTGCAACATCCCAGACAGCACAGGGACGTCTTCAGGACGTCCTAAGGATGTCCAAGACGGGACTTGCGGACGTCCTGAGGACGTCCTGATTTGATCCCGGGACGTCCTGAGGACGTTCAAAGGAGAGCCAAATACTAGTCCTCAGGACGACCCGAGGACAGCCTCAGGACGATTTGTTTTTGCAATAATATATTTCTTCATACTACGTGCATTTCTATTTTACCTATTTCGAAAATGTATTTTGACTACAGTGTAACCCTTTAGTTTCTTTATCGCAGTGGGTGAGGACTAAGACCACTGGCGTGTGTGTCACCCACTGTCGTGCTCTACTTGAAAGTGTCCTGAAGCGACGGACTGTCGAGCCGGTGGTTGCGCGCTCGACGGCCACTGTGACGAATGTGGTCCTGCCACCGAGCGAAGGAGCCTGGAGGGATTCGTGCAGGTGTTCGATAAAGTTGAATTCGTGCATTTTACAGTTTAGTATTTATTGAGTTACGAACTGACGATGTTACAGAGGTGCGGATGTCGCTTACGCGAGTCGCGGTTGGTCTGCGTCGTGCGCAAATATCGCTTTTCCCTCTCTCTCTCTCTCTCTCACACACACACACTTTTCTCTCCAGATTTCAGATCCTGTCGGTGCGACAATTGGTCTACCTATTGCTTGTTTCGCAGATCCTCGGAGAATACGGGCTAACCGTCTCGGCAAGTCACTTTGCGTGAGTGAGCGGGATCGGTGCCGCCTTATGTAGGCTGCGCTCAGCTGATCAGGGCTCTGCGGGGCGGCGGGAAGACTCCCGCTCTGACACTCCGGTCTTCCCCTTTGCCGTCCCTACTGGCGGCAACGCTGGTATACCGTCACTGCTGGGTACGGTCACAACAGTAGTGTTAACGCACTTATAATAATAAATTATTATAACGCATATGCTAACTAATAGGAGATTGCGAGAAAGGTGTAAGATTACTAAATGTACGCGCACAACCGGACATCGAAGTATATCTTTTGGATTGTAAGTTACGGCAAAGTACCTCGGGTAGAAGTTGCTTCAAACCGGGAGCCCATTATTCCTATGACACTAACATTATATGAGGGTCTTGTTTTTCGAAATTTCAACGTCATCGATTTCTTTTTCCAGGAGTGCGTGATAAAAATTGTTGTATATTCGAAGAGTTTTTATGAAATCGCACCACATTCATTTGAAACGCGGACCTTGCATTTTAAAATACACCCATACCACGCTTTACGGCCTAGATACGTTCCGGAAAAGTTCCTCATATTTTCGTGTGGCAAAATGTAAAAGTGCGGCCTGAAGGGAGAAGCTGAAGCTAAACAGAAGGTGGTTGACAGTAGAGCATTGTTTTTTGCCGTATAACGAAACATTGTGGGCCGTAAATCGAAAAAGTCCCATAATTAAAGAAGGCCGTTACAGCGAAATGTCGTATAAAGAGCGACCGTACAGCGAGGTATAGGTGTACGTAGCTTATGGTAGGGAAGGGATAATATACATATATATTTAATTTATTACGAAATACAATTACACAAATTCAAAAATTTTTGACTTAAAATTAAAAATTAAAAAATTGAGACTTAAAATTAAATATTATTAAATTTAAAAAAAACAATTACAAATTAAAACATTGACAAACTTAAAATTTAAAAATTAAAAATTTCAAACTTAAAGATTAGAAATTAAATAATTCCAAATTTAAACATTTAAAATGAAGCTTACAATTAAAAATTAAAAATTAAAAAATTAAAAAATTAAAAATCTTAAAATGAAAAATGAAAGAATTTAAAACTTAATTGAACAATTGATATTGGGGCGGAAAATAAAGGCGCCCCTGCCCCCACCCTTGCCCCACCGCTGGCCACCGCGCCAGCCTCTGCCTCGTCCGCTTCCCCCTCTTCCGCCCCCGCCTCGTCCGCCCCAGCCGCGGCCGCCAAAATGGCGTTGTTTCCAGGCGGCTTTGCTGCGGCCCTTTCCTCTCTTTTTTCTTTCTAAAAAATAAACATACATACATATATGTAATTAGTATAATGTAGTGGGTGGGCTTGGGATGTCGAGTAGAAAATAATTAAATCAATGTCAATTTATCATCACACACACGAATACTATTATAAACTATATTTTATAAAATTAAGAAAGATATATACATTTGCTATAAACTACGTTATGAAAAGAACTAAGGCTAACAGAATAACACTACATAATAACGTTCCGCACATGACCAAGCGTGAACGACGACTGCTCGCTCGCTCGCTTGGCTCCGGCGTGGCGAGTTTTACCGTAAAAAGTCTTATTCGTTCTGGAACATTCGGCAACGAATATACTACCAGTGTGTCGCACATCGTAACCTACCATAATAATAACATTATGATACATATTACAGCAGACTTCCGTATAACGCGGATAATGTGTTACGGCTGTTACGCGTTGTGTGCAGTCGCGTTATAATCGTCGTACACGAGAATTTTCGGGGTATTACTGTACAAGTATATGCATTACTCTCGTCACAAACCGCACCAACTACAATATTTCACCGATAATTACACTAACGTGTGTACTGGCTTATGCCTATGCCTCGAGACGTTCCGATAGTTTTTGGTTAACGGACCCTTTAGGGAAACTTCCCCGAAGGATGGGTGTATTGGCGATGCATCATACGTATTGGGACGCGAATGACCCTTGCGAGTGGGACAAAGGAATACTACATTCCGAAACTGCGATAGCGGCATAAAGACAATCTCGTGTGACACATGACCGTTCTTGCAACATATGCGGCTAATTCTGATTTTGTCTTCCATGATTATTTAAGCGCACGAATAAAATGCACAGTTTCAATCGATATCGCTGCGATTATTTAGCCGCATGTGCGCACACTCGTATTGAAACCTGCCTTTTATTTCTACAATAATCGCGCGACAAGAAATCGGAAGTGCACGCTCGGCCTGAAGTAAATCTAATTGTTAAACGGTGGGGATTTGTGCGATATACGAGAAATCGTGTTGCATAGGGGGTGCCGAACTGTCTGTATGAATAATGTACTTACTGTATTTTTGCTGCTGGCCTCGCAAATTTGGCCCGGGCTCGGCCACCACCTGGGACACGGTCTCGGGCACGAGCTCGGGCACCGTCTCCGTAACCGGTACGGGAGTCGGTGCCGCTGGCACCGGTGGCACCGGCTCGGTTTCGGGCACCAGCGGCACCGGAGGCACCGGCTCGGTTTCGGGTACCAGCGGCACCGGGTCGGCTGCGGAAACCGGCTCGGCTTCGGGCGGCACGGGTCTTTCCGTGGCCATCGGATGTTCTTTAGTAGAAATACAAAAACCAGGCGATATATACATTTAGGTTATGTAAAATAAAAATATAATTTTTAACCTTCCGGTAGGCGCGCCTTCTTTCGTAACGTCACTGGGTACGTCGGTGTAATATGTACACATGGCGGAACGGAAACATAAAAAAATTAATTTAATCTCTGCATTTTGGATTAACGAAACGACGACCATGCGTTATGATAGTCAGAATGAGATTGAACGAATACTTCATGGAGCTGACAGATTTAGTCCGGATATAAAATGCGAACGTGTACGGAGTACACGGGCGCGCCCGCGGAAGGTTAATGATATGTGTTACTTACGGGACGTTTCCGACAAAACTGGACCTATGTCCATAGCGGGCTTAGTTCTGCTCTCTTCGCACGTGTCGAGAGGAATGGACACTGCCTGAGGCGCGAGAGTCGCGTAAAGAAGAGGTGGGACTAAGGCCGCTGGAGAGTGGTACGGACCGATTCTATTCGTCGCAGTTCGTCGCGCACGTTCGTGTAGTTGTGACAGGTATGCCTGTACAGGCATTCCGGTATGTATATGTATCACATACGCGACGGGCGAAAAGACGTTATTACCTCTCCCTTTCCTTTGTACGGGTTGCTGACAGTGATGCCAGAAAGTCAAAAAGCCATACGGTAAGTGTGTGTGTGCCGTGTCTGTGAGCGCCTTTCGCGATGTTCAACCCTTTGCGCTCGACGATCTGTTCGGTCGGGCGAAGACAAGGACTGTGGCCAGTATCCCCTCTCACTCGCCACTCGAGTTGGCGTGGCGACTGACAATGAGTGTGTCGCGAAAGACGCTCACAGACACGGCACGTACACACCGCTTGGCTCCTACCACTCGCCACGATGCTGCCGTTTTTTCTATTTCTGGCATCACTGATTCCACGAAAAACGGCAACTGTATAAGTAGTGAAGTCTGTCAGCTCGCAGACAGGGCACGCACACTTGCGCATATCTCCACTCTCGCGGGCACCGATGGTGCAAAAGATCCACTTCTGGCCACACTGATTGTCAGTGAAGTGCCGTTCGTGGATGGACGTAGCCGGTAGCCGTGTAGCCCAGTACATAACACTGTCCAACAAATTTTGACTTTTTTTATATCTCGTAATGTCAATTAGGTGATTCTTATAGATTTTGATGCTCTAAAACCGAATCTGAAACCCGTTCCTTTCCATCACCCTCAGTTTTTCAAAAATAGATTTTTGAAAAAAAAAACACTTTTTTTCAACTTTGAACAACAATTTTGTTAAAACGATAAAAGATGGACAGATTCTATTAGTCGCAAAAAATTCGTCAGACATTTCTGCATAAATTGGTGTCAATCGTTTTTGCAATATCAATTTATTTAGTTTAGTTACATTTCATAACATTAGTTTAGCTAATTAGTGATAGAACTATGTCTCGCGTGTGTGTTAATAACCCAGACTCATTTTGTTATGTGTGTGGTGAAGTCTTGTTCAAGAGTGCACAGAAGAACTTGTCGAAAAATATCAAGACGGCGTATGAAGAGTATTTTGGTTACCCCGTCAGTAATCAAGATAAAGATTGGGCCCCCCACTTGTGCTGTATAACATGTGCAACGATTCTCCTCGCGTGGATAAGAAATAAAACGCAAAGATTGCCGTTTGACGTACCAATGGTATG
Organism: Priocnemis perturbator; assembly: GCA_963942575.1. Classification (NCBI taxonomy): domain Eukaryota; kingdom Metazoa; phylum Arthropoda; class Insecta; order Hymenoptera; family Pompilidae; genus Priocnemis; species Priocnemis perturbator. The sequence goes on along the minus strand of OZ012643.1, from coordinate 12,399,981 downwards.
GAGAGAACCAACGGACCACTCAACGGACTGCTACTTTTGCTTAACAAAAATTAGCGGATTTAATAAAAAAAACAGGAAAATGATTGTATACGCCAACGTTCCTTCTGCTAAACGACCTATTCAAGCACAGGAACATCGCAGTCAAGAAGTTCCGGAGGATACCAATCCAATACAATCTTCGGATGTTAGTGCCGATACAATGGACGAAACGTCTGAATCAATGCCAGATGCACGAATCCATTTAATAAATCAGGCCGATTTGAATGATTTAGTAAGGGACCTGAATTTGACGAAAGATAACGCAGAACTTTTGGCGTCTAGATTGCAAGGATGGAATTTACTAACGCCTAGTACAAGAGTCACACATTTTCGTGACCGAAATCAGGAAATAACTCAATACTTCGCAATGAACGAAGGGTTGTGTTACTGCGTCGACGTGCAGTCATTGTTCATCAAATTAGGATTGGAACATCAACCAACGGAGTGGAGACTGTTTATAGACTCATCAAAAACGAGTTTGAAGGCAGTACTGCTACACAACGGCAATGTTCACCCATCAATTCCTGTTGCGTATGGCACCAAGCTAAAGGAGACATATGAAGTGTTGAAAATGGTGCTAGACAAGGTCAATTACAGCCGGTACAACTGGAATATATGCGGAGATTTAAAAGTAATAGGTTTGCTCATGGGTCTCCAAAGCGGTTACACGAAGTATTGTTGTTTTCTGTGTGAATGGGACAGTCGCGCACGATCACAACATTACAAAATTAAGAGTTGGCCGTCACGGAATAACTTTATTCCTGGACAAAAAAATGTAAAATTTGAGAACCTGGTGGATATAAAAAAAAATTTATTTGCCGCCTCTGCACATAAAGCTAGGACTAATGAAGAACTTTATCAAAGCTATGGACAAGAATGGGGCAGCTTTTAAATACTTACAAACTAAGTTTCCTTCGATATCTGAAGCAAAGATAAAAGAAGGAATTTTCATTGGACCACAAATAAGGACCGTGATAAATGATCCAGAATTTTCAAAAATTATGAGGCATGACGAAAGACAAGCGTGGAAAACGTTTCAAGAAGTTTGCAGCAATTTTCTTGGAACACATCGATCCGCGGATTACGTCAACAAAGTAAAAAATTTACTCAAAGCCTACAAAAAATTTGGGTGCAACATGTCCCTCAAAATACATTTTCTGGACTCACATTTGAACTTTTTCCCCGAGAATCTTGGTGACGTCAGTGACGAGCACGGGGAAAGGTTTTACCAGGATATCTCCACGCTCGAAAAACGCTATGCTGGCAAAAGCAGTGTTGCTATGTTAGTAGATTACTGCTGGAATTTTATGAGCAACGAAAAAACTGCTCATAAGCGCCAGTCAAGAAGAAAGCATTTTTAACTCAAGCATACTTCCTCCGAGTAGCGAGAAACTACATGGAAAGGAAGCAGCGGGAAAGGCTGCAAAGATGGCGACACTATTGGAATAGGTGATGCCTACCATAGGAGGGCTGAAGTCGGCGAGCTTTGGCGGACCTAGCGAAAAATGGCATCGGCTGAGGACGCCACGGAGGATTAGTAACTGACAAACGAGCGGAAGAATATTAGGAACCAACGGCGCAAAAAGCTGCAGTAACAGTATTAACTTTGGCAAATAAGCCGCGAGTGAGAGTCGAAGTGGGATATTGTAACACCGACTATGTGGCCGGACGGAACCGGACAACACGAGAGAAGAAGAAGAAGTAAGTAGAGGACGACTGTCGAGACCGACGGTTGTCTACGTTACTCTTACATAATTTCAAATTCTGAACGTAAGTTAATTATGTTTACACGCCCTGATCCTTACAGACAACAGCCATGGAAGACGGACAACCCATTCCCTGGTGCTAGGAGCCGACGACAGCAACAATCAATGCGGACAGCAGAAGGATACTATCAATGACGCAATCTTCGACTGCCACCGAGGGAATTGCAAAAGAGAGGTATTAGGGTATAATTTAGGAGTTACATTAAGATTATAATTTATGTTTTAGGACTACGTGGGACATGTGATGTGAGCCGGAGAAGATGAAGAAGAAGAGGATAATGTGCATACTTACTCTATTTTTAGGTATGTGTACTCGTTTATGCGCATAAATACTGTATTTGTAGGTATATATGCTTACAGATTTATAAGTGTGCATGTATTTATTATAGATGTTGGCGAAAGTACGCTCATCGGATGAAGAAACACCAGAAGGGATGGAGGCGTGTCCGAGGAATACCGTGAATCGACACCTCGGTGTTCGAGGCTACGGGAAACACGGGCAGAGTAGTAGTCCCACTTCCTACTTGGGGCTGACTACTCAATGCGGCACGGTAGAGTGATACACCCTGGTTACCACTGGCGAATGGGATAGGTAACCGTCACCATTACTTAGTGATCCAGGGATGTCGCGAGCAGCTCCGAACCTCCCTTCTGGAGGACGTAGGATGTCTGTATACTGGCGGAGAGCACAGTACCCTTCCGCGTAGTAATCCGTAAGCGTGCCGCGGAAGGGCTGAGTGGTGGAATCGGAGGGCAATTTGCAAAAATATTAATAAGGAAGGTAGTCATCCTAGTAAACCTTGAACCTGCAATCTCCTCACCGAGAAGAATATCTATTTCTGTATGATTTTCCTGTGCAGGAGAGGGCAGGGGTAAGGTTCTATTACGTGGAATTGTAGCGTAGTTGTAAAGTTCCTGTACGAAATGATTTTATACATCCCATTTTATGTAAAAATCACAATTATGTCAGCGTAAAAATAAATAAAATTTGTTCAAACCATTGTAAATGTTACAAACGGATAAAATATCCTCTAAGCATGAGTAAGTTATGTCTTACCCACTACCTAAACGATCATTTGCCATTATTTTGCTTTTTTAACATTATGTAACTATAGTTACACTAGTATTTTCGTATATAAAAACAGAGAAAAACGAAAGAGATGTGATATTACATATCTCGCACATTTTTTCATGCTTCGCAATATCTGTTAGGTGATTCTTATAGATATTGATGCTCTAAATCCGAATCTGCAACCCGTTCCTTTCCATCACCCTCAGTTTTGCAGAAAATGAATTTTGAATGAAAAACGAAAGTGATGTGGTATTACATATCTCAAACAATTCTTTCACATGCCAGTGCAACATTTTTTCATATTTCGCAATATCTCCTAGGTGGTTCTTATAGATATTGATGCTCTAAATCCGAATCTGCAACCCGTTCCTTTCCATCACCCTCAGTTTTTGGGAAAATGAATTTTGAAAGAAAAACGAAAGTGATGTGGTATTACATATCTCGCACAAATCTTTCACTTGCCAGGCAACATTTTTTCATATTTCGCAATATCTGTTAGGTGGTTCCTATAGATATTGATGCTCTAAATCCGAATCTGCAACCCGTTCCATTCCATCACCCTCAGTTTTTGAGAAAAAGAATTTTGAAAAAAAAACACCTTTTCTCAACTTTGAACAATAATTCTGTTGAAACTATAACAGATAGACAGATTCTATTAGTCGCAACAAATTCAGCAGACATTTCTGCATAGATTGGTATGAATCGTTTTTGCAATATCAATTTACAAAGATGTTTAAATAATAGTTGAATTGGGCAAGACACGTTTTGCGCGCCTATTTCGGGACACATTTTTCAAATTGTTGTGAAAATGGTGGGTCTAGCGTGAATTCCAATTACATTGAATGATAGAGCAGATATTTTTCTATGGAAATCCATCATCAGACTATGCGAAATTCGTTTTGGCTTCGCACAGGAAAATGTTAAGGATACTCGTGCGTGTCACGCAACGAGCGCAGGGGACTTAGCGCGCGTATAGCGGCGCTCGGGCCACTCCGCAGCGAAGCGCGGTCAATACGGTAATGTTGGAGAACCACTGCGCTCGTTGCGCGACACGCACGACTATTTCATTTTCCTGTGCGAAGCCAAAACGTATCTCGCAAAATCTGCTGATGGATCTCCATAGAAAAATGTCTGCTCTATCGCTCAGTGTAATTGGAATTCACCCTAGACGCACCATTTTTACGATAATTTGAAAAAAGTGTCCCGAAATAGGCGCGTAAAACGTGTCTTGCCCAATTCAACTATTATTTAAACATCTTTGTAAATTGATATTGCAAAAACAATTCACACCAATTTATGCAGAAATGTCTGCTGAATTTTTTGCGACTAATAGAATCTGTCTATCGTTCATAGTTTCAGCAGAATTGTTATTCAAAGTTGAAAAAAGGTGTTTTTTTTTCAAAATTCATTTTCTCAAAAATTGAGGGTGATGGAAAGGAACGGGTTGCAGATTCGGTTTTAGAGAATCGAAATCTATAAGAATCACCCAACAGATGTCACGAGATAAAATGACAGTGTAATCATCGTCGGATAAGTTTCAATTTATTTTAATACATCATTTTTTTTCCCTTTTCTCATTTTCTTTCTTTCTTACTTTTTGTATTATATTTTCTATTTCTTTTTTATTTTTAGTTAATAGTTTAGATTTAAGTTTTTTGTGTCTGTTTCATCTTGGTTCGGTACAGAAATGTGCGAGTTATTAAAAAAACCGAAGCGAAGCTTTTCTGATGCTTGGCTTCGCGATGAAAAATATAAAGGTTGGATACGGAATGTACCAGGTGATGACAGTAGCTATCATTGCGTCATATGCCAAAAAAATATTTCTTGCAACACACGTATTTCACAACATACGAATTCTGCGATCCATTTAAATAATATGCAAAATGCATCTGTTTCAAGTAGCAACAATGACAATTTCCGTACTTTCCGTAAAGAATGGTTAGAGATTGTCGAATTTCAACCATGGTTACGCGAAGTGCCGGAGAATACAACATTATTTTTTTGTTTATTTTGTAATAAATCTGTGACGACAAATGTGTATGTAATGTATCGTCACGCAGAATCCGCAGAGCACATAGGTAACGAAAAACGTATCGAACCAGAAGAAACAGACAAAGACGTAAATGTCACGGACGAAACAATTGTACCTATAAAAACGCGAACGAAGACAGCAGAAATTCAATACGCTGCATTCATTGCGGAAAATAATATTTCTTTTACCACAGCAAAAAAAGTGCTTCAATTTTTTAAGAAAGTAGGAAAAGATTCCGACGTGTTGGAAAGTATGACTGTGAGTGAAACGAAATGTAAAAAGATAATTTCTAATGTATTGTGCCCAGTTGAAACAACACGTATTGCGGCCATTCTTCAAAATACAAAATGTAGTGTATTTATTGATGAAACGTCAGATTCATTTCTAATACGAAATGGTTGACGTTTCATGTTCGGTATGTTGATCCGGAAACGCAACACATTAACTCGCAATTGGTCCAACTAATTCATCTAGATGCTAAAAATTGTAGCGCGGAAAAGTTATTTGAGGCTTTCCGCAACGAGATGTACAAATTACAGATTCCATTTTTGAATATTGTTAGTTTGTCATGCGACAATGCGGCCGTAATAACCGGTAAAAATTTATCTTTCCAAAAAAAGCTAGAGGAAGAGTGTGGAAATGTGTTAACATTCACATGTCTATGCCATTCCGTATCGTTAGTTGCAAATACGGCATGCCAAAAGATTCCGGCCCAATGCGAGGAATTTGTAAAAAAAATAACAAATTTCATTAACTGTAGTCCGAAGCGATCGGCCATTTTTAGTGAGTGCTGTCCGGAAAGAAAACGAAAAATTTTAAAATTGTCCGAAACACGATGGCTTTCTCGACACGCATGCATTACAAGACTCCTGGAATCCTGGGATCAAATAGAGTATTTTCTTTCAGAATTAATTCTGAATGAAAATAGCAAAAGTGCTCAAGACTTTTTACTGGTGATGGACAATCGTGATGTAAAAGCATATTTATTATTTCTGAAAAATATTTTGCATTATTTCAATTTATTTACAATGTATTTCCAAGCTCTGGAAACTAGGATCCACTTACTGTATCCAAAATCGGTCGAATTACTAAGCATAGTGTGTCAACAATTTCTAAAACCCGAGCTTTTAAACAATTCACTTCATAGTGTACATTTTTCAGAAATAGAAAACCATAAATCGCTAAATGATATTAATGTAGGAAACGAATGTCAGGAGTATCTTGACAAATTGCTATCAGACGGGCAGACTGACGTAGTTACAAATGTTCGCCATAATTGTTTGCAATTTTATATAAGTGCCGCTGAAGGAATTTGTAAAAGATTACCAGTAAAAGACAACTTTTTAGCAAAATTACAAGTATTTGAACCGCAAACGGCTGTATGCGACAGTAACAGAAAAACGTCATTTAATGATGTTTCTTTTGTTGCAGAAACCTTTACCGGTTTTGATACGAATGCTTTAAGACGCGAATGGTTTTCCTACCATCATGATTTTACAGAAACGGAAAAAGATTTTCTATTCCAATTAACTTTTGATAAAATGTGGGAATTTATTTTTCAATGTATAGATAAATATCCCAATTTGAAGAGTCTCGTTAATGCTGTTAGATCATTGCCGAATTCTAACGCTGATTCGGAAAGAATCTTTTCCTACCTACCAGATTTAAAAACGAAAAAACGAAATAAACTGTCGTCCGTCCATATGAATGCGATCTGTGTCGTTAAATCTGCATTAAAGGCGAGAAGGGAAACAGCTTTGAATCTGGAAATCACTGACAAACATTTGTCTCGAATGTCAGCGAAGACATTATATGCTGAACGTCCGATGAATACACAATTCACGGAACATGCACCAGATATTGTTGAAATTGTAGGTCCCTCCTCGTCCAATGATTTACGATAATGATAAATACCAATTTACAATAAAATAGTATTTCTGCGAGACCCGGCGTCAATAAACAATACGTGCATGCAAAATTGGCCTAGTAGTATTTCTGCCAGACCCGGCGTCAATAAACAATACATGCATGCAAAATTGGCCTGGTAGTATTTCTGCCAGACCCGGCATCAATAAACAGTACATGCATGCAAAATTGGCCTGGTAGTATTTCTGCCAGACCCGGCGTCAATAAACAATACATGCATGCAAAATTGGCCTGGTAGTATTTCTGCCAGACCCGGCGTCAATAAACAATACATGCATGCAAAATTGGCCTGGTAGTATTTCTGCCAGACCCGGCATCAATAAACAGTACATGCATGCAAAATTGGCCTGGTAGTATTTCTGCCAGACCCGGCGTCAATAAACAATACATGCATGCAAAATTGGCCTGGTAGTATTTCTGCCAGACCCGGCGTCAATAAACAATACATGCATGCAAAATTGGCCTGGTAGTATTTCTGCCAGACCCGGCGTCAATAAACAATACATGCATGCAAAATTGGCCTGGTAGTATTTCTGCCAGACCCGGCGTGAATAAACAATACATGTATGCAAAATCGGTCTGGTAGAATTTTCGGCAGAATGTTATAGAATGTGGTATAATACGGCTACAGGCGAAGGTCCACAATAAAAAAACCGAACGCGCTTTTCGTGGCACCTCATGGGTGGTGTGGAAGACCACGTAAAAATCTACAATATTTAACGAGGGAAATATGATTGGTTATTATAATTGCCGGCGTTCCTCATTGCGCAGAGGACGCGTGTTTTCCGTTTTCGGCGAGAGTTCCGTGGTGAGGAGCTGGCCGGGACGGGATACGCTGCGCTGACCCCCCCTCACCCCTTTAACCCAGATCCCAGATTCCCACCTCTTCCGCGATTCCGACTTCTTCCTTCCGTCTTCCGTGCTACCGGCTAACGAACCGGTTTTAGGCAGTTATTTGCGGCCGCGAATGCGCCTGGCGCCCTTATGTATTGGAGTGTTAAATATAGTGTTATCCATATCAAGATTGCCACAAATATTATCTACCTCTCTTACGCGCTTTCCCCACGGATTACCTCGATCCTGATCATACTACATTATATAACTATATATATATATATATACATATTTATGTATGTGTATGTTCGAGAATCTCGCGATTCCCGTTGTGAGGAGATGAGAGGGAATGAAAGGAAAGAGGAAAGGGGGGAAATGAGAAGATCTATTGGCGGTGGAGAGGTTATGTTTCCACGTGGTCTACATAATGTCCGTTTAACAGAGTCTTTATTGTCTATAAAATAATGGTCACAGGTGCTCTACGGTAGTGAGAGTAGCAATTATAATGAGCGAGATAGTCAATTGTATGAATTGTATCCGCCGTACAATGATTTATACCTTTGCGGGTGCACGTGCACGATTCGCGCCGCGTACAGAGCCTGAGTCGTCTAGTGTGGATGTACCGTGTGTATTGTTATGTGCTTCGCCTGAGATGGATGAGAGATAGACCGTGATACACTGAGTGAAATCCTAAGAACAGCAATGCGCGAGATAAACTAGAAAAGCTAAAATAGCGGTAATCCGTGTGTTCTCTATAACTGCTGAGACGATAATGGCCGACCGATTCGGCGGGAACGCCGCCCGCGTGCCGCGCGCGTTAAAGGCGCGCTCGCATAAAAGCCGCGTGTGACTCGGCCCTCAGGCCGCCTTGAGGATGCCGCGACGACGATTGGTCGGCGTCGCGGCATTCCCAAACAGTGTATATCTTCGATGCTTTTAGAAATCCTACTACGATGAATACGCAACCATTTTTATCACGATCTCCTGGAAAAACAAATCGATGACATTGAAATTTCGAAAAACAAGACCCTCATATAATGTTAGTGTCATAGGAATAATGGGCTCCTGGTCTGAAGCAACTTCTACCCGAGGTACTTTGCCGTAACTTACAATCCAAAAGATATACTTCGATGTCCGGTTGTGCGCGTACATTTAGTAATCTTACACCTTTCTCGCAATCTCCTATTAGTTAGCATATGCGTTATAATAATTTATTATTATAAGTGCCGGCGAAAGAATCCGAAAGGAACAGCGGTGGAGACGCCGCAACCGCGGTTGGGGACCGTCCCCGAAGGTAGTAGGTCGGATCGAAAGAAAACCTCGCCCGTTGTGGTCACGCACCCTTTTTATTCGCCCAGTCTTACAAAAGACAGACACGGCGCTTCCGCCTTCGTCACAAAACGTAGGTTCAAGGAACCTCCCACGCACGGCCAAAGTTTAACGGTGCAGAAGATACGCCAAAGTTCGCTCACTGCTCACTCACGCCTCAAAGAAAAACCGCTAATCGCTCGCTCGCTATACTCGCTCACTCGCTCAAAGGGACTAATTAGTCACCTCATCCACAGGTGGATTCGGGGAAAGCGACCACCCCCCCGCGGTCCCCCCTCGGCCTCCGGGGACCCTCCCCGAAGGTAGTAGGTCGGATCGAAAGAAAACCTCGCCCGTTGTGGTCACGCACCCTTTTTATTCGCCCAGTCTTACAAAAGACAGACACGGCGCTTCCGCCTTCGTCACAAAACGTAGGTTCAAGGAACCTCCCACGCATGGCCAAAGTTTAACGGTGCAGAAAATACGCCAAAGTTCGCTCACTGCTCACTCACGCCTCAAAGAAAAACCGCTAATCGCTCGCTCGCTATACTCGCTCACTCGCTCAAAGGGACTAATTAGTCACCTCATCCACAGGTGGATTCGGGGAAAGCGACCCCTCCCCGCGGTCCCCCCTCGGCCACCGAGCTACTCGGTCCACCCGTGACCGTGACAGGGAGCGCGGGGAGCGTCGCGGAACGCCTCGACAGCGGCGAGGTCGCAACGGACCGATTCAAAAGCGCGCCGACCAAAACAGTCGCGGATGCCGGTTCAGATCGCGACATTCCGCCCGCCTCGTCACGGGACGAAACTAAAACTGCCACGAGTGTCGCCGCCCGCCGTGAGACGGCGCCGGGCGGGTACGAGAAGAGCGAGTCGGGAGCTGCACGTGAAGCGTGCGAGCAGAGACGCGTTGTGAGCCGAGAAGTTAGGGGCGGCGTCCATTTTATAACTTGCGAGCGCAAGAGACTGAATGCCTGGAGATAGGCCGCCCTTAACCTAGCGGGGTTTACGCGCGTCCTTAGCCTAGCGGTATGTACACGCGTCCTTAACCTAGCGGTATGTACAGGCGTCCTTAACCTAGCGGTAAGTACAAACTTCCTTAACCTAGCGGTATGTACACGCGTCCTTAACCTAGCGGTATGTACAAAGTCCTTAACCTACAAGCAGGTACATCGTCAATGGCTGCCGGACTGACGCGGACTTGTCTCGACGGGCAACACACAAAGTTCGGCCACCGGGCGCTTGAGAGACCCGCTGCTCGTCTTGAGCGTGACCACGCGCACGAGGCCGTCGGACGCCGGGTGAAGCTCGAGGACGCGAGCCAAGAGCCATTTGGTAGGTGGTAGCACCTCAGATTTAATAAGGACGAGATCTCCCAAGCGCACGTTGTCCGACTTCCGCCTCCATTTCGACAGCTGTTGGAGGTGGTGAAGGTACTCGGTCCTCCACGGAAGCCAGAAGTGGTCGCGCATGCGCGAAAGCTGCGCCCAACGCGAGAGAGCGTGTCGCGGCGTGGTGTCGGTGCCGGGCGGCTCAGGAACCCCAACGAGCGGTTCCCCCACGAGCAAGTGCCCCGGCGTAAGCGTTGCCAGATCCGTCGGATCGTTGGAAAGGGGCGCCAGCGGACGGGAATTAAGGCACGCTTCCACTTCGCACAGGAACGTCGTCAATTCCTCGAAGGTGAGCGTGCTGTCGCCTACGACCCGTCGGAGGTGGTGCTTCACCGCCTTCACGCCGGCCTCCCAGAGACCTCCAAAGTGGGGGCGGCTGGTGGGATGAATTCCCAGTCCGTCCCGTCGCCGGCCAGGGAGGCTCCAACCTCCTTGTAGAACGCCGACGCGGCGCGAAACATGGCGCGCAGCTCGACGTCGGCGCCTCGGAAGGCGGTTCCGTTATCGCTCACCAAGCGGCGGCAAGGGCCCCGATGTGCGACGAATCTCCGGAAGGCGGCTAAAAAGGAAGCAGAGGTAAGATCGGAGACTGCTTCCAAGTGGACGGCTTTACTCGCAAAGCACACAAAAAGGCATATGTAGCCCTTGTACGACTTATGCCCCCGCCCTTTCGTAGTACGGAGCTGGAGGGGGCCTGCGTAGTCGACTCCGGAAATCTCGAATGGCCGTCCGGGTTGAGTCCGCGAAGCAGGAAGCTGCCCCATTTGTTGGCTGGCGGCGGCGCGGAAGCGAGCGCACCGCACACATTTGTGCACAATCGATCGCACTAGACTGCCCGCATGGATCACCCAGAAGCGCCGTACCAGGATGTTCCGGGTAAGTGTGGGGCCTCCATGGAGCGTCCTCAGATGCGCCTTGCGGGCCAGGCGCGAAGTTTTCGCCAAGATTAGCGGGCTTCTTTCGTCGTAGGGGAGCGACGAGTGTTGGAGGCGGCCGCCTACGCGAAGAAGGCCGTCCGGGCCTCGGAACGGTCGCAGCGGTAGGAGTGCCGATCCCCGTGCCAGCGGCCGGTTGCAGGCGAGGGCCTTAAGCTCTTCTGGCAAGTCCTGCTCCTGCGACTGACGCACCCAGACGAGCCGGGCCGCCTCTAGTTCCTCGGCCTTGAGGAATCCAGTACGTCTCTCCGCCCGGTGCCTGGTGTTATGAGCGAACCTACGACATAAAGCGGTAATTCGCAGGAGACGGGCCAAGGAAGAATAGCGGGAGAGGAGCTCGCAGTTCGGCGGTACGGAGACGGTGAGGCTCGTAGACGGCCTCTCCTCTTCCAACCCATCGCTGCCGTCGGGCGCGCTGCAGACTGGCCACTCGGCCGGCGGACGCGCCAGCCACGTCGGACCTGACCACCATCGGTCTAAGGCAGCGAGCTCGGCAGCAGGAATTCCGCGGGTGGCGGCGTCGGCAGGGTTGTCCGCAGTGGGCACGTGACGCCACCTGCTCGGCGGCAAGAGCTCCTGCAGGGTGGCGATCCTGTTCGCCACGTAAGGCTTCCATCGGGAGGGGTGCGAAGCGATCCAGGCCAGCACCACTTCAGCGTCGGTCCAGCCGTATCGGGGAGCCTCTACCAAGCGTAGGCCCGTGGCGACGGCATCCAGCAGCCGCGCCAGGAGGACCGCCGCGCAGAGTTCCAGCCGCGGGATGGACACGGTTTTCACCGGGGCGACCTTGGTCTTCGCGACCAGCAGGCTCACGGTCGTCACCCCGGTGGGGCCCGTGCTCCGGAGGTAGACGGCGGCGGCGTAGGCCCGGCTGGAGGCGTCCGAGAAGCCGTGCAGCTCGATAACGTGGCCCTCAGCTGCACACTGGAGCCAGCGTGGAATTCGGACGTCCTCGAGGTGGGTGAGACTAGCGGCGAAAAGGGACCACTTCGCCCTCAGCTCTGGTGTCAGCGACTCGTCCCACGCGACGCCGGCAATCCACAGCTCCTGGATTAAAATCTTTGCTGCTATTAATACAGGTGCCGCCCACCCCAGAGGGTCAAAGAAACGGGCGACGTCCGACAGCACGCTCCGTTTGGTCACGTCCGACCGGACAGAAAGCCCGGCCACGGGTCGTAGGTGGAAGGTGTCCGTGGTCGGACTCCACAGGACACCAAGGGTGCAGAAGGCGTCTTCCGTGGGGAGGAGACGCAGCTGGGAGCCCTCACCGGGGCAGAGTTCGTTGTCGTTGGCCGCCCACTTACTCAAGGGGAAGCCGCCCGCCATCAGGATCTCGGTCAGCTGCCGTCTCACCTCGAGGGCCTGCGGAAGTGTGTCCGCGCCGGCGAGCAGGTCGTCGACGTATGAGTGGGACTCGATGACGGCGGCCCCCAGCGGGAAGCGCGCACGCTCGTCCTCAGCCAACTGCAGCAGGGTCCTAAGCGCCAGGTACGGTGCCGAAGCCGTCCCGTAGGTGACGGTGGTGAGGTGGAAGTCGTCTACCGGCCCGTCCGGCTTGTCCCGCCACACGATCCTCTGGAGATCGCAATCCTCGGGATGCATACGAATCTGGCGGAACATCTGCACAATGTCCGCGGTGAACACGTGCCGGAATAACCTCCACCTCGTTATTACGACCCACAGGTCGGATTGTAGCCGGGGGCCTGAAAGCAGCAAATCGTTGAGCGAGTGACCGGACGACGTGCAGAACGAGGCGTTGAAGACCACCCGGATCTTCCCGGCAGGATCGCCCTCCTTCACGACCGGGTGGTGTGGCAGGTAGGAGACAGCGTCCCCACCCCCTCCGTCGGCCGGGACCCGCTGCATGTGCCCCTGCTCCAAATAATCGGCCAGAAAAGCAGAATAGCGGGGTCTGAGCGTAGCGTTCCGACCCAGCCGCGCCTCCAGAGACAGGAGCATCCGGACGCAGGGGGCTCTGGACTCCCCCAACTCCATGACGCCGCCCTCCCTCCTCGGGAAGCGCACGACGTAGCGGCCGGACTGTTCCCGTTGGTGAGTTGCCGCGTAGTGCTCTTCGCAGCGCGCATCCTCAGGCGTCGGGATGGACACGGTACTAAGCTCCTCCATCTCCCAGAAGCGCTGCAGAGCTCGATCCAGGTCGGGGCCGGCGAGGGCGTGCTGAGCCACCACGCTCTGAGGCGACGCAGGCTCCCGCGACGGCGGAGAAGCGGCGCCCATCAGCACCCAACCGAAGACGGTCAGTTGGGCAGAAGGGGTGCCTTGGGGTCCCTGGACGACGCCGCCCAGCAAGATCCGGCCGTAGACGTCCGCGCCCAAAATGGCCTCCACTGGTGCGGGGACCCGGAAGTCCGGGTCGGCGAGCAGGAGCCCCTCGAGATGCGGCCAGGAATGCAAGACAGCCCGGGCCGCCGGAACGCGGGACGTGAGCTTACCCAACACCAAGGCTCGGGGTAGTTCTGCACTCCAGGACGGGCACCCCGGTGCGGCGATGGATACGGTGACGGCGTGCGACGCTGTTCCGGTGTTGGCTCCCTGCAGCCCGGTGATGGGGACCGAAACGCGGCGTCGCGCGAGGCCTAGCACCTGCGCGACCCGATCCGACACGAACGATGCCTCTGAGCCTGAGTCCAGCAACGCGCGAACGGTGAGCGTCCGGCCGTCCGGGCCCTTAAGGAGCACGCGCGCCGTCGTGAGAAGCACGGTACGATCGGCCGCGGTTGACAGCGCCGTGACGTAAGACGTCAGCTGTGCGGCGGTGGCCGGTCCATGCTGAACCTCCGGGCTGGGGCTGGAGCCAGCGAGGGGCGTGGGATCCCCTCCCCCCGGAGCGGCGGGATGCAGGAAGGAATGAGGTCTCTCCTGGCAGCGTTGACATCGGTAAGCCGACGGACAGTGAGCGGCGTCGTGGCCGGACTTCAGGCAGTTAAAACAAGCGCCTTTCTTCCGCACGAGTTCACGGCGCTGCGTCACCGACATAGATCGGAATCTCGCGCAATAATTGTAGGCGTGAGCCCCCTGGCATAACGAGCATTTACCTGACAGAGCATTGGGGGAAGCAGTGGAGGCGAGCGCAGCGACCTGACGCCCACGCGCCGGTCTTGTCTGAGAGGGCGAGCGAGCCGGAGCCGGTTGCGAGTGTCCGGCAGCATCCAGTGCCCGAGCGCGCGTCAGCAAAAAATCGAGCAGCTCTGTCAACTTCGGGAAGTCGGTGCTGTTGGATAAGGAGGCTTCCCATAGGAGGCGCGTCGCCGAATCCAATTTGTCGACCAGTATGTGGACGAACCAATCGTCCCAGGCGTCCACGGGCCGTTTCAGAGAACGAAACGAGCGAACGGCGTGATTCACGGCACTGACGAGTCGATTAATATCAGATGACGAGGCCGTCGTGACCGGAGGACTCGTCAGCAGGGCGCGCATATGCGCCGACAGCAACACCCGTTTGTTGTCGTAGGGGGCGATAAGATCCTCCCACGCAACGCGGTACCCACTTTCACTAAGTTCGGTGTTCGCGACCACCGCGGCGGCTTCACCTGTCAAACTCATTTTCAGGTATTGCAGTTTCTGTACGGCGGCGATGTCCAGAACGTCATGCACGAGCGCGCGGAAGAGATCCCGGAAGCCTTCCCAGGCGAGCTGATCGCCCGAAAACGTTGGGAGGCTTATCTTCGGGAGCGGCAGTTGTCTCCCCTGGACGGGACCCGAAGACGTCGGCGCCGGTACGGCGGGAGCCGCTTGCAGCGCGTCCCAAATCCGAGTTTTGACCTCGATGTAAGCGCTCTCCGTATCGCAGTACAGGTGCTCCATCATGTACTCCGTCTTCTGAGCGTCCTCGAGATCGAGCAAGGCGAAGTGCCCGTTCTCGAATTTCTGCCAATAGCCCTCTAATAAATGTAGGCGCGCAGTTAGATAGGTCGAGGTCACCTTTTCCTTCCCAATTTTCATGAGGTTCTCCCAGAACCTTTCAATGAGCCTCTTAGAGGCCAGTTGTTTCGTAAGCGTCGACTCCAGAGCGGAGGCGGACGCGAGGGCGGTCCCAGAAGTAGACGGCGGGAGCGACATAGTTCGGTGAGCGGTCGACGACGCACTGTGACCCTAGCGGCCGAAATGGAAGCGCGAGTCGCGCGCGCGTCGGTCGGCGCGATGAGTCGCGAGCAACGCTCTCAGCGGCGCGCGGCGTAGTCGGACGTTTGGCGTGACGTCAAAGCTCACGCGGCTCACTTTGAACAGGAGCGCGTAACGGTTCGGAGCCCACAACACTGCACGCACACAACCCCGTCACTGCGACCACGCGGCTGACGACCTCAGCGGTGACCCGGAGCGGTTTTGGCGCGAGAACGCCCAACGGTTATCCTAGATCCGGCTCGAAGGACCAATGATTTTGCGGAACCCGTCGTTCTTTCGCGCCGGCGAAAGAATCCGAAAGGAACAGCGGTGGAGACGCCGCAACCGCGGTTGGGGACCGTCCCCGAAGGTAGTAGGTCAGATCAAAAGAAAACCTCGCCGGTTGTGGTCACGCACCCTTTTTATTCGCCCAGTCTTACAAAAGACAGACACGGCGCTTCCGCCTTCGTCACAAAACGTAGGTTCAAGGAACCTCCCACGCACGGCCAAAGTTTAACGGTGCAGAAGATACGCCAAAGTTCGCTCACTGCTCACTCACGCCTCAAAGAAAAACCGCTAATCACTCGCTCGCTATACTCGCTCACTCGCTCAAAGGGACTAATTAGTCACCTCATCCACAGGTGGATTCGGGGAAAGCGACCCCTCCCCGCGGTCCCCCCTCGGCCTCCGAGCTACTCGGTCCACCCGTGACCGTGGCAGGGAGCGCGGGGAGCGGGAGCGTCGCGGAACGCCTCGACAGCGGCGAGGTCGCAACGGACCGATTCAAAAGCGCGCCGACCAAAACAGTCGCGGATGCCGGTTCAGATCGCGACAACTACTGTTGTGACCGTACCCAGCAGTGACGGTATACCCACCCAGCGTTGCCGCTAGTAGGGACGGCAAAGGAGAAGACCGGAGTGTCAGAGCGGGAGTCTTCCCGCCGCCCCGCAGAGCCCTGATCAGCTGAGCGCAGCCTTACATAAGGCGGCACCGATCCCGCTCACTCACGCAAAGTGACTTGCCGAGACGGTTAGCCCGTATTCTCCGAGGATCTGTGAAACAAGCAATAGGTAGACCAATTGTTGCACCGACAGGATCTGAAATCTAGAGAGAAAAGTGTGTGTGAGAGAGAGAGAGAGAGAGAGAGAGAGAGAGAGAGAAAAGCGATATTTGCGCACGACGCAGACCAACCGCGACTCGCGTAAGCGACATCCGCACCTCTGTAACATCGTCAGTTCGTAACTCAATAAATACTAAACTGTAAAATGCACGAATTCAACTTGGCCGTCTCACAGCCAAACTCACAGTGGCCGTCGAGCGCGCAACCACCGGCTCGACAGTCCGTCGCTTCAGGACACTTTCAAGTAGAGCACGACAGTGGGTGACACACACGTCAGTGGTCTTAGTCCTCACCCACTGCGATAAAGAAACTAAAGGGTTACACTGTAGTCAAAATACATTTTCGAAATAGGTAAAATAGAAATGCACGTAGTATGAAGAAATATATTATTGCAAAAAAAAAGTGTGATGGGCGGGGGGGGGGGGGGGGGCGACTAGAACCCTCGATCATGCGACTCACAGCACGACATCATACCAATTCGGTTACAACGCTTTGATGCGAACGAGGTATACCGTAACGGTACTTAAACATATATTAATTGTTTTTAAGCTTTGCATAACCTGGTTGGGTCAATTTTTCGGTGCCAAGAGAGCGGCATTCCTTTACACACGGTACTGGCAATAACATTTCTTGAAAACTATAAAACATATTGTATCGTCGCTCCAATATACGTAGGCAACAATTTTTATTTTGCTTAAAAAATGTTAACAATTTATAAACAAATTGTGAAAAATCTATAAAATAATACTTTTCTACGTCGCTGAAATGTACGTTGGTGAAACTTTAAATTCTGCTTCAAAAAATTTCTAAACAATTTATAAACAAATTGTTAATGTGTAAAATACATTGCAACCTCGCTAAAATGTTAGTTGTACAAAATTTTAATTTTGGTCACAAAATTTCAAGTCGATCGGTGAAATTTGATAGACGTCCGATTATATGCGTATTCTTCGTACGATTTCTGAAAGCATTGTAATGCGAAAGAACATTTCAGCATCGCTGCCGCACGTGCAACGAAGCACGCGACGCGCGATTTAGTGGAAAGGAGACGGGAACGTGCACCCATCCTGCTTCTTCACCAGACGTTGGAGGAAAGGAGACGGAAAATGGTTCCGTCCTTCTTCTCCACGGCACGTTGGAGGAAAAGAGACGGAACATGCTCCCATCCTTCTTCTCACGGCACGTTGGAGGAAAGGAGACGGAAAATGTCCCGTCCTTTTTTATCGCGGCGCATTGGTGGAAAGGAGACAGAACATGCTCCCATCCTTCTTTTTCACGGTATGTTGGTGGAAAGGGGACGAAACATGGTTCCGTCCTTCTCTCTGCTGGGTCGTGTAAGCTGCGCGCGCAGCGTTCACGGCACGTTGGAGGAAAGGAGACCGCGTGTAGCTCCATCCTTCTCGCCTCGCCGTGCAGCCAAGCGGCGCGCGCAGCTCTCACGGACACGCACGCACGCTTGCCGAGGTTTCCCCCACCCAAAAAACACCATCGGTGTTTTCTGGCCAGATCTGCTATCACTGTTGTGACGTCACGGTACGCAAGCCTTGGTGGAAAGGAGACGGGGAGCATAGCACCTTCCTTGTCTCCGTACGGTACGGACAATCGCCGTACCGCGGCGCACACATCGCACACAGTCCATCCCACTCTCGGTAGCACATTCGGTGTTTTATGCCAAATCTTCTATCACTGAACCGAGCATTATACAATCGGTGCACGTGGCTGCACGTGTTTCGGCTGGATTGACGATCACTAGCGACGAAAAACGATGACTTCTTTTAATCAGGGATTGACAATGATTTGGTCCAATTGTATTCGCGCTTTTCACTGTCGTTTATTTGTTAAAACCGTTCAAGGGGCCTCTCGACTAGGTTCGGCTTTATCGATCGGGAAATTGAACACACAAATCGGCTTTTTGTGCCGATCGGCCGAAACGTAGTCCGGACGCGCCTTGAATGGTTATAAAGAAGTGAACGATACTGAAAAGCGCAAATACCATTATACGAAATTATCGTCAATTCCCATGAATCCAACCGAAAAACGTGCAGCCGCGTGAATCTATTGTCTAATACTCGCTTCCCAATGATACGCAGGGTTGCAGGCTTCACAATTTTAGATTAACTGACGATGTCTCGCCATTGCCAACGCTAATTAAATACTAATTCAATGCAAAGCGATACGTAATAGTTACTGCAGAAATATTCGTTATTGTTAGTCCGAATGGGTAGCGTGTATAACGATGTGTACTTACCGAAGAGAGATCGTCGAATGAAGCTCTACGCCGGATACTGCTTCAACCGTGTTGAGGTAGTGGTAAAAATTTGTGGAATGTTCATTGGCAGATGGCAAACAATTTTCAGAAATAACGATACAGTATATTATCTCAGTTTGGTCAAACACCTCGGAATCGTATCGAGACACCTTTGGTAGCGCCGGTAGCGGAGACGCGGTGGTCGAGCTTCGCGGCTCGTCTTTGTAGTTCGGCACACGAAGAAAAAGCCGCCGAATAAAAAAAGTAATGAAATGCTAGCCGCGGCGAGTGACAATGAAACATTTGAAACTCAGCGCATCGACTGTCATAATAAAGACGATGATTAAACTTATTTATTATAGACTTTTTGTGTATGAGACAGTTTATAACAAATTGATGAGATTGTTCGGATCAAAATGAGACCAAACATGATGTAATTCAGACCATATTTACTAAATAATACTTATTATGTACCTCATATACCTCATATTCGATTTCATTTCATTATCGCTTTTAATGAATTATAACAGCGGATTAGTAGAAAAATACATTACATTTCTTTCGCATGAAATGTAGGCTACACAAAACTTGTGATTTATTCGGGGAAGAATTTTAATATACCGGCGAATATACTGAACAGTGTAAGAGAAATTGCGTTACAGAAAATGGAACCCGGACATTACTGCTCGGTCGCCTTGCCGCCTCACCACGGATGTTTAATGATATCATGTAATGAGTTTTTGATGAAATGGGTCGATGATAATTAATTTATGCAGTGTTGTCAATAAATAAGTCGCATTGGGCAAAACGGCGAAATTGGTTTTCATGTTTGGGGGCTTCTAACACAATGTTTCGGTCCATTGCTCGAATTTCGATATCACATCCGCGGCCGCCCTTTGTAAGGCACAAGGCAGTCTTTAGTCTACTTTGATCGCGCCGACAAACCCCCTCCTGCCTGAAGAAAGACGGAGTGAATACCGGCGAAAAGCGGAACGTCTCAGTTTCATCTGTCAGTCTGGATTTGTCAATCCAGTAGTCGAGACAGCGAAAGTGTCGATTGAAACAGTTTTATCGGTTTCAATAGTTGAATATACGCATACGACAATACCGGGGTGATCGCCACAATCGCGAAAAGTGCACTGTTGCCGGCGAATCTGCTGCATTGTCGTGTGTAGTATACGGTTGTCGTTGTTTCATTACTTGTTTATATATCAGTTCAAAATGCCTAGGTGTGAGTGTTGCGGAAGCACTACAGACAGCATAAGGACAGCGTGACATTTCATAGGTACGTAAAGATGACATAATCTAGCGCACTTTTCATGCACATTCCAAGTACGTTATTGACGGATTCGCTGTTCGCCGTTTCGGTAATCGCGGTTATCGGATTTTAGTTGCGGATATTCTGTATAAGCCATGACTGGGCCCATAACCTATTAGGATTTGTATGCCGCGTCGTCGGGCAGATCGGCATGCATCTCCGAGTTAATTACTTAGCTGCTCTGCCTTATTTCATTTATTTGGACCCTTAAAATCAGGGTCAGGGCAGCACCGAAGAGGGGGTGGCAAACAAATATTAAAAAGATGCAGAGCAGCTAATTGTAAGTAATTAACTCGGAGATGCATGCCGATCTTGGGCTTTCCCGGCTCCCCTGTACCCCCTATTCCTTCATCAGTACAGTTTACAAGCGTATGCGTGCATATTCGCATTGCACACTTCGCTTTGAGTTGTACCGATCGTTTCACGTACCGTGATCGAAACTATTTTTGGGCCAGACGAAATTTCGGGCCAAATCGTATCGATTGCACTTGTACCCTAAAGTAATTTGTTAGTAACCAATCAGATCACAATTGTTTTATTAATATGAAAACATTTTTTCCTAGATTTCCTGCAGATGAGGCGTTGCGGCGAGAATGGGCAGACAGAGTCGGTGTTGAATTTGACAAGCTTGGGTTGCGCAACGTCCTGTGCTCCGACCATTTCGACGCATCCTCTTTCGAGGTGTTCAACCATCGTGTTAAGAAGCGTCTGGAACCGGGAAGTTTGCCTCTGATTAAAAGGGATGAGTTACCTCAACATAAGAATTGGAACGAAGAAGTTTGTGGAGGTAAGAGAGTGTCAGAAAGGTTACCCGAATACATGATAAGAATCGTAAAAACGCGCGATAAATATGTATAGATACAGTGTTTTTCGCAATGAAAACAAAAATTCCATTTTAAGCTAATATATATGTATATATGTATTTCATCGATTGGTCGCGCGTAGCAGTCGCGAGCACCGGAAGGCTACCTTTGATGATGTCAATATGTAACAGACGGAATGAAGGTCCTCTTCATAAATGAAAGAAATGTCATTGTCCTCCAACGAGACGATAAACAGAACGACATTGGACATTGTGTATTGGAAATGTGTTTTTTTATGTATGTCGGCGCATTTGTCGCGAACGGGTTGACAGATCTTCATGGTTCTTGCACAAAATGCAGGAGCCTATTCTCCCATTGGTCCCATATAAGTTTCGAAAAATTCCAAGAACAACAACAAATATTTTAAACAATTTGTCGAGTTTGGAGCGTAATTGTTAAATGACCACGTATAACTTTCCACCGTGTTAACCGATTTTGAAGATTTTAGGTACGTTTGAAAGAGACTACTCCCGCAGTGATACCATGTTAATGTAGACAATTTGTAACAAAGAATAGCCAAGTCTTTCTTATATTGAAAGTATTGGTAATCTTCGCAACTCATAATTCTTTGTCGTTTCAGTTACCGACGAAGACTGCATACCGTCCACGAGTACGCCAAAAAGGCAACGTACGGAGGAATTGGGTGGTGAACCTTGTGGGAACTACGAAGCAGTTCACCACGACCACAGATACGAGGACTCCCCACGAACCCTCAGGAAGAAACTGAAGGAGTTTCGAGCCCAAAAAGTTTGCGTAAGGAAGGTCACGAGGCGGCTGCGAGAACGAGTCAGGCGTTTACCAAGGAAAGTAACTTCTTTACGCGATGTTGTGGTACAGCTAAGACGCCGCAATCTTTTGCCAGAGTCCGCCTACTATAATCTTTCGCCCCATGAAACTGCATCCATAGAATTATTTACCCGTATGATGAAGCGCAAAAAGAATAATCCAAATAAACTCAGTCGAGAAAAATATCCTGCGACTTTACGCGCATTTGCGTTAACGGTTCATTTCTATACACCGAGGGCCTATAATTATATTAGAAAGGCGTTTTACTTAGCTCTTCCACATCCGGACGTCCTTAGGACTTGGTACAGCTGCGTTGATGCTCAACCAGGTTTCACCGAGGAATCGTTCCCGACGTTAAATGAAAAATCGGCCGCTTTAAGGGAAAGTGGCGACGCCTTACTTTGTGCCCTTGTCATGGACGAAATGGCCATAAAGGAAGGCTGTCAGAGAGGTCGGGACGGAAAGATCCGCGGCCACGTGGATTTAGGCGTTGGCACAACCGGTGGCGACGATCTTCCGGAGGCAAAGAACGCCTTTGTTTTAATGGTGGTCATGCTGAAGGAACATTGCAAATTACCAATTGGGTATTTTTTGATCGACACTTTGAACGCGGACACAAAATCTAATTTGGTCCGAGAAGCATTATTTCGGCTTCAGAAAGCAGGCGTCATTGTCTGTAGTCCAACTTTAGACGGACCCGCGGATCATTTTGCGGTAGTGGAGAAATTGGGTGCAGTAATGCACCTTGATAAAAAAACTGTTAAAAATCATTAAAATGGTAATGACAACGTAGATGCGCTCAATGACATATTTAAAATTCATTTTGCGCAACCCGTGGCCGGTGAGCCAGACATTCAAGTGGTATTTGATGCATGTCATATGCTCAAGAATATTCGTAATTGTTTGGGGGAGTACCGAGTACTTCTCGACAAGGACGGTAGAAAAATCGAGTGGCGCTATATAGAAGCATTAGGACTATTGCAAGAACGAGAGGGTTTGCGGCTCCGCAACCGGTTGCGCACTGCGCACATAGATTACCGGAAAATGGTAATGAAGGTTGCCCTAGCTACACAAACTCTCAGTTCTAGTGTTGCAGACAGTCTACAGTTTTGCGCGGAAGTTCTGCGCATACCAGATTTTGAAGGTTGCGAGGCAACGGTTAGGTTTGTGCGGTGCATCGACGTCATTTTTGATTTCCTCAATGTCCGGAATCCGTGGGGAAAACATTACAAAAGCCCCTTAAAACGAGACAATGAGGACAATTGGCGTCCAAGATTAATTGGCGAAATTTTGTATCTATCACAAATTACAGAAGAAACTGGAACGCCCACATTCCGATCGAGACGCCGAGCAGGCTTCATCGGCTTCTTCACAGGCGTTTTGTCCGTCTTTAATATTTATGACGCCTACGTGAAACCGTGCGAATCGAAAATGACGTATTTACTGACGTACAAACTTAGCCAAGACCATTTGGAGCTATTTTTTGGTGCAATCAGAGCCAGAAGTGGGTGGTGTCCAAAACCTACCACTAGTCAGTTCATTTCTGCGTATAAGCGTTTACTTGTAAGACACCATGTTTCCAGTAGCATGGGCAATATAACAGCCATGGACAACACGCAAATTTTACATGTCTCCTCGGCTGAACCAAAACGACGTCGTGCGAAGCTTGACCGATACGACGTTAGTGTGTACGACGCTGTACACAATTCTACGGTAGCGCAAAAATACGGACTCAATGAAGAGGGAACACCAAATTCTAGTTTTGACGGGATAACCGAGTTTGTCCATTTTGCATGGGCACAGTCACCCAACATTTCCGAATTTTCGCAACAAGCTATCGGGTACATTGCCGGTTGGGTGATACTGCACATTAAGAAACGAAGAAAAATTAGTTGCCTCGAATGTTTAACCGCTTGCGAAGAAATGGACGCAAACAGCGTACGGGTCAATAGGCAAAATCCTGTTGCGTTCATAGCAGCAATAACTCGCGGTTATTTAGTCATTCCCAGCAAAAGTGCCGTAAGAATTTGTCTCACCACGGAGTCCCTGTTCCGTACTGCGTGCAACTTAAATTCGGGAAAACTGCCAGTTGAATCAAACTTTCCCGCTGTTCTAGCCGCTCGTGCTTTTCATAAATTAGCGGAAGGTGGTGCACTTTTTCCCGATCTTCACGATCACGATGTAGAAATGTTCAGCGCCGAGGAGTTCATTAGTCACAGTAACAGACTTATTAAAACCATTATTACATGTTACATAGAATTGCACTTATATGCAGAAACGAAAAAATATGCTTTGACATTAACGGGGACGAATATGCGTCATTTCTTAACCCGTTCAATAGTTTGGGCACATCAGTAAGTGATTACAGATCATCACTTCACAGTTATCAGAAGCAACGGAAACGAAATGTTTCAGTGCGATAACTCGATCGAAGCGTTCATTACTAAAAAATGAGATGAATATCTACATGTTGCAGTAAAATTCGATCACACATGCGATCTGTCCGGAGCAATGCATTGCATCTTTGATCCCCCAGTAAAATCCGATCACACATGCGATCTGTCTGGGGGAATGCATTGGATCTTCGATTCACCAGTAAAATCCGATCACACATATGATCTGTCTGGAGCAATGCATTGCATCTTCGATCCCCCAGTAAAATCCGATCACACATGCGATCTGTCTGGGGCATTGCATCTTTGATCCCCCAGTAAAATCCGATCACACATGCGATCTGTCTGGGGGAATGCATTGGATCTTCGATCCACCAGTAAAATCCGATCACACATATGATCTGTCTGCAGCAATGCATTGCATCTTTGATCCCCCAGTAAAATCCGATCACACATGCGATCTGTCTGGGGCATTGCATCTTTGATCCCCCAGTAAAATCCGATCACACATGCGATCTGTCTGGGGGAATGCATTGGATCTTCGATCCACCAGTAAAATCCGATCACACATATGATCTGTCTGGAGCAATGCATTGCATCTTTGATCCCCCAGTAAAATCCGATCACACATGCGATCTGTCTGGGGGAATGCATTGGATCTTCGATCCACCAGTAAAATCCGATCACACATATGATCTGTCTGCAAAAATTTCATTGGCACGATGATTAGTTGGATCCGGTACTTTTAACACGCATGTATGTAAGGTTACAAGAAGATGAATCTGCGTACCACATACTGAGACACACGGTAGTCATGGATATATAGGCCTACAGGGGAAATAACCATGTATAAATAGAAATAACGCAATCAGTAGCAAGACCTCAGGGGTATTGTGGAACGTTGCTAAGCCGGGGCCAAGTTGGATTTGAAATGCCAATAATTTTATTGCCGAACATTGTTTTATCTTTCCTGTGATGGCTGACTGTAGTCGCCCGTTATTTAGATGACTCGCCGACTTATTCGGGATTTTCAGTTTCAATGTTGAAATGTTGGTTTTCACGTAATTTCTTTTTCACGGGAGAGACAGGCCAATCATAAGTCAAAAACGAATGTGTTCTCAATCACTGTGACGATCAGTTGTGTGTAGTATATACATTTAGATAGGAGTTCCCGCGCTCGCCCGCGAAATCAAATCAACAATGCATACCCACATGGATCCGTGCAATAAGGGCACTCGGAGCGGAAGGATTAACGATGACAAGCGGGCCCGAAATGTTTAGCCTGGACGGAACAATGTTACAAACGACAAAATACAATGACAACTACTACATCCCCACAGTAACAATTGCTTCTTTGGCAACATCTGAGTCATATTTCATCAAACGGATTTATTCGTAAGTATGTTGTTATGTCAGTAAGGTTCTAAAATATTGTCGAAACGCGAAACGAAACAATACTAATCCAATTAGCGATTGACGAGGACAAGTGGGGCAAACAGATATTAAAGAACGAAAATTTATCAGACCTGCGAGAATTACAAGTTGTACAATGTAAACAAAATTGCTATTCATGCACGCTTCAAATGTTTGTGATTATTGCTTCATAAAAGCACTCATCTGTTTTCGGAGCTGACACTGTTACATGTAAAAAAATGGTCATTATATTATGTATAACATAATTATTTTCCTGCTTCTACTATTGTTCAACTTCGTTTCACAAATGAAACATTTTGTTGCTGCTATGATGTATTTTTTTTTTTTTAATAACAGTTATCTTGCTATGAAGATCCAAAGTAGTAAAAGTCTCTTCATTTTTCAGATACATTGGCTGCACCAGACATTATCAAGAATGACCTAGGTACCAAATTGTTCTGGCCCCATTGTTGCCCACGGGGGAGTAACGTGCACTGCAAAAGTCATGTACATTACGGGACAATTGATGTGAGGTATGACTACATTTATACTTTCGACTATTGACTGTCAATATAATTTTCATCAGTTCTTCACGTTATTAAAACAATTTTGGGTCAACAGATGCAGCACAATGATAGTTTGGGGAAATCCAAAGGACATACAGGACCGTCATTATGGATATGCGAGGGATCTGAAAATGTAATACTGCAGCGTAGTCCAGATGTCTTCAGGAAAACTAAATGCTAGCCGAATATTAATTATCAAGAGTACCTGCCATCAGACAGCCACAGGATATTTCGACAATCTTTGTAACTGACCTAGGCATCAACAGTTGGAAATCGCGTGCGAGTAAAGGTTGTGCAAGTGACATGAGAAAATTAGTCTCTTCGATTTCCTCATTCAGGTTCAGGATTCAGTTGGGTGATCTCTGTTCCTCGCATTCAGATACGAAAAATACAAAAGTCGAAGCATATCGGTGTTACGTCCCAGCGTAACTTTTTGATTTTTCCTTTTCTTTTATTATAATTTTTCAAATTAAACTCTCTTTTCTTTCCTTTATTCCGGCCGCCGGATTACGAATTACTCATATAATAACTTAGGTCCATCGCATCCGGTGCGTTGTTAGAGTATTAGTTGTAAACTCATTATTATTTCATTTTTCCTCCAGACCGCGTATACGAATTACTTGTATAACGACTTAGGCCCATCGTATACGTGGTGCTGTCGAGTAGTAATATGTAGTGGAATTCCCTCACCGTGGAATCATATTCGTCCCATCGTATATATATAAGCAGATGTAAGTAGTTATAAGCGTGCGAGCGGGTATGAATGCGTGTGAACAGAGTATGAGTGTGTGTGTGCGGTATGGACGTATGTGTGTATAGGCTAAGGAAAAGCGATGAGGTTCCGCGTAATAATTTTTAGTTTCTCTCTCTCTCAAAAGTAAATTATTATTTTCGTGGCAATAAGGCATTGCCCAGATATCAACCTAATTCTGTTCAAGCATACAAATCAGGAGCGTGCGCTACTGAAGTTTTAGATGACTGAGTCAAGGTTATCATATTTTATTTGCAATAAAACTATATAATTGAAAGAGGATAAATGAGCAACCGAAAGTCTCTCGCTGAACATCGAGCGAGCATAGTAACACAATATTTGTACACTGAATCGACCGCTGATCGACCGTCTCCATGGTTAAGGTATGAAAAACTGGCCTAGAGCGAGCCCAGGAGCCGTCTCGCGACGGATTTCTCTGGGCAGTTGGCTGTAAAGTCGTGAGGTACGTGGTCGCTGTCCGAGGATATCTTAGATATCTTTAATTTTCTGAGCCTAAAGTGCATATTCTTTTCGCAGTGTGCTACGATGATCATTGTATGATCATGCCCGAGCTCAGGCCACGGCGGGATCCCACGGGCACGGTCATGTGACCGCGCAAGTTTCCTTGTTAACTTTTCGATTGTAAGGGCGTAACCGTGAATTACCGAGAGCGCATCCGTAATCTTGTAAGAGCGCTCATATTAAGGCGCATAATTGTCGCGCACTATTTCTGAACATTTCTCTACACTGCGATAATATCTAATGCAGTAATTCTTTCATTGTTTATTGAATTCGTAACATATCTGTTCTACTTTTCTTTATCTATTCTACTTTTTCTTTATATCACCATTTTTCAATTGAATATAACTACTTTTGTTTTCCCCTTATATTACCCTCTTTGATTTGATCTGTGTTGTGACGTCACACCTCGTATACCATAGCATCGTACACCGGCCGAAAACATAACCTCGCGCGAACAATTGGGGACCTGTACGGGTCTTATGAAGACACACGAATCCTATTAGTCCTGCATATAACTAAACGCGATATTAGATTTCAAACTTAACTTCTCCGTTTAGCTTATACCGAATAAACTAGAAAATCCCACCTCTTCCAGGAAGGGATTAGAATCTTGCAATACTGATCTTTAGTTAGATTACCGTTATCTATTGTAACTGGATAGCAAAAACATTCAAGCGTTACGACCGGTCGCACGGCAGGCCGCTCGCGGATTTCCCATCGGCCGTCTTGACAAGCATAAAGTCGTGAAAAGCCTCGCCCGGACGTAACATCGGTAGAGTCAACTCCATTTGTGGAAATAGATGACAGTAAGCGTTTGTGTGGTTCAATATATTATCAGTAACACTATACAAAAAATAAGTTATCGTTTATACGTTCATAAACGACTCTTCACACTTTTTCGTTTTTACGTCGCTTGCAGTATCTTTTCTATTTATTTAGAACAAATTTATAGTTTCATTACATTTTAACCAGTCTGATGAACATTGCATTTCTGTTTGATTTAAATGTTTCCTTATATGCTACTCTTTTATATATATACCCTAGTTAGTAAATGTGAATAAATACCATTGTAAATGAAAATGTACATGACATATGTCACTGATATTTGATGTATATTTAGGTGAATTATAATAGGCTTAACAAATTGATTACAGTGTTATTATGAATTTACTTTAATATAATCATTCAAATATAATAAAAAGTACCGTATTAGATATACTATTACTTATATATATATATATATACTATTTTATATTACACTATTACTTTAATATCATATAAATAATTCATGTTAAACGTGCATTAATGTGTGTGTCAGAGAAATCTATATTACCGACCAACTTCACCTCACTTCACGCTCATCACTCACGCGAGATCTCGAATCGATAACTTGTCCACCTATCAGAGATCAATACAGATCTAATCGATTATTATCGAGAACTCACGTGACGAGCCGGTGCGCTTCCGGCGCCCGCCTTTTATTCTCACTCACCTCGCAACCATTGTATCACGCGGACGTCACTTCTTGTGCTATAGCAACACTTCTCTTTTCGGACGGTTTCACATCAACTCTTCTCTCTCATTATTTTCTCGTACGGTGCAACTCACCACGGGTTCACTCAGTGTGTAAATAGCTGTTATTTAGTGTCGTAAATAAATAGTTTATTGTGTTCTCATAACTTCACCGCCTGCGCTTACTTGCCACTCACCCGTCCACTATCCACTCGCTTTCCATCTACGCGAGCACTTCAATTACAAACAGTGTGTATTGGGCACGTTGCGAATCCAATGATTTGGAAACCAACATATATATAATCCTAGTAACTTTTTTAGTTCCGCGGAGGACCGCTTGCGACTCCACCATTCAATTGACCACGCATAGCCAGCAGGGGATCTCGGATCCATTATATATAGATCAGTGCCTCAGACCAGTGTGGCCAGAAGTGGCCCCGAGTACCATTGGTGCCCGCGGGAGTGGGAATAGGCGCAAGTGTGCGTCAGTGATCTCAGAAATAGCATCCTGCCGCATTGCGGCACGCGTGGTGGGGGAAGGCGAGAAGTGTGTGCGTGCCATGTCCGTGAGCGCTGCGCGCGCACCGTACGTAGACAAGGAAGGAGCTATGCTTCTCGTCTTCTTTCTACCAATGTAGAGAAAAATGACGTCAGAAGCTGCGCGCGCACCGATGGAGGACAAGGAAGGAGCTATGCTTCTCGTCTTCTTTCTACCAATGTAGAATAAAATGACGTCAGAAGCTGCGCGCGCACCGTGGAGGACAAGGAAGGAGCTATGCTTCTCGTCCTCTTTCTACCAATGTAGAGAAAAATGACGTCAGAAGCTGCGCGCGCACCCTATAGAAAGAGGCACAAAATTATGCTCCGTCTTCTTTCCACCACGATCGCACGCACGTGCTTCGTTCGGCATGCGACAGCGTTACCGAATTTACCTTTCGGCTGAGCGTTGAGCCGGCTGAAATTGTAAAAAATGCACTTGTACCAAATTTATCTGGCAAGGCGTCATTCGATAGGGGATGAAAAGAAAACGCTCTATGGCCTCTATCTCCATCAGAAGGGTAGTTATAGGCGAAAACAAAAAATCAGTTTTTAATCCATTTTCCGTATTTAGCGGTGCAGAAAAATTCTGAAAAAAATTGAGAATATTCAGAACATGTGAATTTATGGTTGGGAATTTTTGCAGATTTTTGTCTAGCAAATCCTAAGCATAAAAAATCAAAAACCCCCAAAAACATGAAAAATTCCAATTACGTGTTGCAGTTTCCGACCCACAGAATTTTTAAAAATTCTATAGTGAAGTATTGGCATAAGTAGTACCACCAAATTTTTTTAGATTTTTTGGTAGTGTGCGTCGTAGTTCAAATAAATAAAAATCGATATTTACGACATATTTCGTGTAATAACTTATTGAATACTTCAAATAATTGCGTTTTCTTGATATTGTCAGTCATTTATACCATGCTCTATGTTTTTGCATGCGAGAGAGCAATGTACAAATAAAGGGAATTATGTTATTTCGAGTTTATTGAAAGTCAGTGTGCACCGTGCTTTGAGAAATATTCAACAATAATCCAATAGCACCAATAGCTCGTTGGTTAAGCTACACCCGTCTGCGACATCGTTGGGCACTTTTGTCGGAGGTTCGCGCCCAGGAAGGCTCACCTTTTTTTTTCTTTCAAACAACTACACGACGGTAAGCGATATTCACTTACAAATATTTTAAACATATTTCTATAATATTTAACTGTATTGTGTATGAAATATGTATGCACGCATTGCATTATTTATGTGATCTTTACTTATATTTTATCACCCAATGAAGCTTCCAATGCGTGTAATGCATTCGAACACAGGAACATTCTACGAATCTGCTAGTATAAGTATTTTATTCCCCAAATATAAATGTTCACGTGGTCTTCCACGCCACCCATGAGGTGCCACGACTAGCGCGTTCGGTTTTTCATTGTGGACCTTCGCCGGTAGCCCTATTGTACCACATTTTTAATTTATTGGATTATAGCCGTGATGGGATATGTTTTAAGGAATGGTGTAGGTATATTGACTTTTTATAAAAGAATAAGAAAAACCGATTTAGATACATTTGTTTATTTATAGTACTGATATATATATGTGGCTGCGCCACCACCTTGGCCACCACCTTGGCCACCACCTCGGCCACCACCTCGGCCTCCCCGCTGCTGCTGCCATGCCGCCTTCAGGGCGCCGGCTCCCTTCCTTTTCTTCCCTAAAACATAAAGGTACACACATATAATAAATGAAACACATCTATAATAGATACTATGTAACTTCGACTCATGTAGCCCAATCGTGATCGAGCTTGCTCGTGCATGGGCCGCTAATACAATAATACGGTAAATATTGATATTATATTTACTTTTCCTTTTCTTTGGTTTCCGGTTCGGCTGTTGCTGCTGTTGCGGCTGTTGCTGCTGTTGCGGCTGTTGCTGCTGGTTCGCTGGCTGCTGCTGTTGTTGTTGTTGGTGCTGCAGTAGTTGCGGCAGCGATTGCATATGCTGCAGCAGTTGCACATGTTGGTGGGGCTGCAACTGCAACTACTGCAGTAGATGCAATCGCTCCTGCCCCTGCTGCTGCAGGAATTGGTGTTGCTGCAGCTGCTGCAGTTGCAGGCACTGCAGGAACGTGAGCAGCCCAGGCTCCAGTGCAACCTCCGGCTGGGGCTGCTGTTGCGGCGGGGGCTGCGGTTGCGGCAGGGGCTGCTGCTGCTGCGGGAGCTGCTGCTGCTGCGGGAGCTGCTGCTGCTGCGGGAGCTGCTGCTGCTCGTGTTCCTGGTGCCCCCCCCCCCCCCCCCCGGTCCCACCCTCTCCCGCTTTCTGTTGTTCTCTTTCTGCGAGAAGAAAGAAAGCGACACATAAATTCGATTATATTTCGGTTAGAAATACAAGCATTCATTACATTAAGGTGACCAACTTGTATGCAATGAAACGGACAGAAAAAAATTGAAGACAAACATAGCGTAAATCACACACAACGGATCGACTCTGCATCGATCAAATACGGAGATTTATAGATTAGTCTTCAAACATGAAATAGGAGGACATGTGGGAGGAAACTTTCGGAGGAAGAACAGAACTTACAAAAGAAGGATTGTCCTTCCCTAAGGAGGACGATTGGTCACCTTAATTGTATAAAAATGAAAGAAGAATTGTAATGATATATGCATTACTTACCGGACACAGTGGAAGCCATCGAGATAATTCGTCGTTCTTGTGAAGAATGTCGTGCAAGACTGACACGCGCTCCGCTGTCGCGAACAATTGCCTACTTTGTAAGTGTAGCAGAGTGTGCGTGTGCGTGTGGATGGAGGGACCCGCCAACGGACGCGCTCGTCCCTATATTCCGTTGCATGAAAACACACACATACTGCAGTACTTTCGGAAGTTTCCGTGTGTGGTAACGAGTGCTTTCTTCGATTGTTTACGTGTCTAAAAATAAGTCAGTCGCGCTGAATCGTTTGTCTGTACGTGGCACGTGAGTAAGTTTATTCTGTAGTGCTTGTACTAATTGTAGGGTAGTTTGCGCGAATTAATTTTCTTTCTGTTGTAATTATTTCTTTGTTGCTTTTTGTTGCTTTCTGTAAAATTAGGTGTGGGCTATTATTTATATTAGTTTTATTGTTAAAAGACATTTCTGTTAGTTCCTTTTTGAATTTACACGTCAATGATGAGTGATTCTCTAGAAAGCAGGCAAAAGCGTAAATTTTGTGACACATGGCTTCGCGATAGTAGATACAGTTCTTGGGTACGCAAAGTACCATTAAATGATAATTTATTTCATTGTATTGTATGTCAGAAAAATTTGTCATGTGACACGAATATTTCCAGACATGCGGATTCTGAGAGTCACACAACAAATATAAAAGAAAATTCAGTTCTGAACATAAGCAGAAATAATTCGGCAAAAACTTGTCCAGTCATACAAAAATTTCGTAAGCAATGGTTAGAAATTGTAACATTTCAACCATGGCTATGCGAAGTATCAAACGACTCGACATTAGCTTTTTGCCGACATTGTGAAATAGAAATAATTGCAAGAGTGGCTGCCATTTATCGGCATGCAGAATCCGCAATGCATCTGGCAAAAGAACAAGCATGTTTAGACAAAAAAGGAACAGACAAAGATGTTTATATGACGGACGACAGTAATGTATGTTTTGACATGCGAAAGAAGAAAGCAGAAATTCAATTCACTATGTTGATCGCAGAAAAGAATATTGCGTTTTCAACAGCATCTGAATTACTAACTTTCTTTCAAACCGTGGGAAAAGATTCTGACATATTGCAAAGTATGACAATGGGGGAAACAAAATGTAAAAATATTATTTCAAACGTCATCCGTCCGGTTGAAACTGAACGTGTTGCGAGCATACTTCAGAATACTAAATTCAGCGTTTTTATTGATGAAACATCTGATATTTCTAATACGAAATGGATGACGTTTCATGTTCGATATGTTGATCCTGACACTTCACATATTGTCTCACAATTACTAAAATTAATCGATCTTGATGCAAGAAATTGTGGCGCCGACAAATTGTTTGAAGCATTTCGAAACGAAATGTATAGATTAGAAATTCCACTTTCAAATATTGTTGCCCTGTCATGCGACAATGCAAGCGTTATGACAGGGAAAAAATCATCATTTAAAAAAAAGCTAGAGGAAAAGTCTGGACATGTTAAAACATTGCCATGCCCATGCCATTCCGTAGCGTTAGTCGCCCATACTGCATGCAAGATGATTCCAGGTAAATGTGAGGACTTTGTAAAGCAAATAACGAACTTTGTTAACTGTAGTCCAAAGCGATCTGCTATTTTTGCCGATTGTCAGGAATCGAACCGTAAGATTCTGAAATTAGCCGAAACACGATGGCTTTCACGGCACTCATGTATCTCAAGACTTTTAGAAACTTGGGAAAATATCGACTACTTTTTGATAACTGTCAATAGTAACGATAAAACGAAAACCTCAGAGCAGTTACTTTAACTATACAAGATCCTGATTTGAAAGCCTACCTTCTATTCCTAAATTATATTTTGCATTATTTCAATACATTTACAATCTTTTTCCAAGCTGTCGAAACCAGAATTCAGTTACTGCAAACCAAATCATTGCAATTATTGCATATAGTTTGTCAGCAGTTTCTCAAACCAGAGCTTTTGAAAGATTGTAGCAGTAACGTAGATTATTCAAATCTTGAAAATATTAAACCCTTAGCAGATATTACATTAGGAATAGAATGTGAAGAGTACCTAAACGAATTGTCATCAGAAGGGCACACAGCTATAGTGACAAACATTCGACAGAATTGTTTGCAATTTTATATGAGTGCCGCTCAGGACATTTGCACTAGGTTACCGATAAAAGACGCATTTTTATCAAAGTTGAAAGTTTTTGAACTCGAAACAACTTTGCGCGATATGAACAGAGAAATATCATTTATTGATGTTTCTTTTGTCGCCGAATCTTTGAGAGGCTTTGATAACAATGGTCTAAAATCGGAATGGTTCGCTTTGTATGAACATTTTGAAGCAACAGAAAAAGATTACTTCTTAAAATTTAGTTTTGACGAAATGTGGGAACAAATTTTCCGCCTTCGTCAATATCCCAACTTGCAGTGTCTTGTAAATGCTGTAAGGTCCCTCCCGAATTCAAATGCTGATTCGGAAAGAATCTTTTCCCTCTTGACAGATTTAAAAACAAAATTAAGAAACAAACTGTCGTCCGCTAATGTAAATGCCACTTGTGTTGTAAAGTCGGCATTAAAGGCGAGAAGGGAAACTGCTAAGAAGTTAGATGTCACTGAGAGACATTTGTCTCTCATGTCAAGTAAAACTTTATATCCTGCATGTTCGCATAAAATAGTCGCAGAACATGCAGCAGACATTGCTACTCCCTGCTCGTCTCATAATGTATAGGACTAATGTGTACCATAAAATAAACTATTTTATGGTAAATGCTAGTGTAAACAAAAAAAAAATTGGTCTGGCCTCACTTGTGTCAGACCGTACCTCTCCGAAAAGGAGAGGTACAGCAAAAAATCGTCTGGCCTCACTTGTGTCAGACCGCATGTCTTTACGTTTAAGAAATCTGTCGTATGGTGATTGCTGTCATGTGTTGAAAATATGCTTTTCTTTACACATATCCCTTCACGGCTGTAATTTAATAAATTAAAAATGTGGTACAATAGGGCTACCGGCGAAGGTCCACAATAAAAAACCGAACGCGCTAGTCGTGGCACCTCTTGGGTGGCGTGGAAGACCACGTGAACATTTATATTTGGGGCATAAAATACTTATATAGCAGATTCGTAGAATGTTCCTGTGTTCGAATGCATTACACGCATTGGAAGCTGCATTGGGTGATAAAATATAAGTAAAGATCACATAAATAATGCAATGCGTGCATACATATTTCATACACAATACAGTTAAATATTATAGAAATATGTTTAAAATATTTGTAAGTGAATATCGCTTACCGTCGTGTAGTTGTTTGAAAGAAAAAAAAAGGTGAGCCTTCCTGGGCGCGAAACTCCGACAAAAGTGCCCAACGATGTCGCAGACGGGTGTAGCTTAACCAACGAGCTACTCGTGCTGTTGGATTGTTACGTCCTCGTTTTCGGCACCCTGCGTTCACCGGGTATACCAGGGATCGAGGACAGACGGAAAAGGGGTATCGCACCTTAAGAGGGGGCTTATCCGTCAGCGGAGCGGCGTGCTAACGTATCGTGTAGTATAAGAGAAATGCGTCCGAATGGTTACGGCTCTACTTGTTTGTATTGGTCAGTGGAGCGGCGCACTGACGTATCGCGTGATATAAGAGGAATGGGTCCGAATGGTTACGGCTCTACTGTTCGTAGCTTCGGCGGGGGTTTAACCGGCCTACTGGTTACCTTAATGTTTATAAGTACGCGGGGGGAAGGAATGGGAAATACGTCAACGTTTGAGGATCTTTAGTCGGGCTTTATTGTGGAGTCGCCGTTACACTTAGTTTAGTATCTCGATATCCGAGTCCTCGTAGAGTTCCGTCACCGTAACCGTGGACGGGACTCCCTCAACTAGGTCTCGCAGATATGCGGCGGATGGGTACAGGTAGTGCCTGCCGAGTTCGTCGTCGAATATGTAGGGTTCGGCGAAGGATTCCGTAGGGGCAGGTTCAGGGGAAGGATTTGGTTCGGGGGAGTGAATAGGGGAATTGTGAGGACCGGGGGAGGAAACACGGGCCGCGCTGGGGCCGTAGGAGGGAGAGGGGTTGGTCAGGGGAGCTGAGACCTCGGCTTCAGGCGGGATGGCCAGATACTCCCGGAGTCTGGCTCGTTCCCTTCGGGCCTGGATTCGTCGTCCGGCACGGGGGCTCCTCCGGCGAGAGTTCCGGCGGAACTTCCGGCGGAACTTCCGGCAGGGACCTACGCGGCGGTTGACTCTTTAGTGGTGGTTCGTAAACGGCGAAACTACGGAGGTTTCGGCTGGTTCCAATTCACTTACCCAGAGGTTTTCCCATAACCGAGAGGGCGGTCGACCGGGGCAGTAAGCGCGGGGTGCAGGAAGCCAGAAGCTACCTGGTTACCTCGCTGCTAGTTGCCCCTATCAGAGCGCTCGCGTCTAGTGCGGTACGGGAGCTGCCGCAAGGGAGCCCGGGGGCATCAACTCTCGCTGGTGGCTCGCAGATCGCGGGGATCTCTGAGAAGGACTGGCAGTGTAGCCGAAGCTGCCGAGTAAAGAGTGTACTGATAGCTGACTGAGTTATCGCGGAGATTTGGTGAAGTCGCGCTGGTCGTTTGGTTAGGAGGTCTCAGAGGAAGGTCGGACGTTTCTAAGGAGGTAGTTGTGGGGGCAGATGATTAATAGTTGCGACGATTACCTTGATCGAAGTGGGGTTGTATTTCTGTCGATACACTTGCTTGAGGTTCACAACCGTGTTACTAAACTAACGCTTAACTGTAGTGAGCCTAATAGTTTAGATGAATGTCTTTGACGAAAGTAAATGGACGTGAATTAATGCCCGACTCGAACGTGATGTTGACTGTAGAACGGAGGATTGTAATTGACTTTATCCCTCGCTTTTGTGGCTCTATTTAAGCGGTGGATTTTGCTGAGGGTCGCCAGGTCTTTCGCGGAACTGGCACCCTAGCTTCCGTTTGGGGAGTTTGCGTTCTCGGAATTATGTATTCCCGCGGATCGCTAGTCGATCGTTGGGGTTAGCCTATGCTGACTCGGTGTCAGCATTCTTATGTTTCTACTTACATTACTATTGTGCGCGGTCGTTATGTAACTCCTTCGCGTGGCGCGGATTACGTCCCGGATGGGAGTCAGCGTTACGTGAAGGAATTTCGGTGGCACGGTGCCGCGGCTCGCGTTTCAGTTTCTGTACGACTTACATCTAGTTAATTAGATACGCGGTGCGATGAGCTCGTTGCGAGAATATAGTCGTAAAAAAGCGGGTGGAGGACGCAGGACGTAACAGGATTATTGTTAAATATTTCTCAAAATACGGTGCACACTGACTTTCAATAAACTCGAAATAACATAATTCCCTTTATTTGTACATTGCTCTCTCGCATGCAAAAACATAGAGCATGGTATAACTGACTGACAATATCAAGAAAACGCAATTATTTGAAGTATTCAATAAGTTATTACACGAAATATGTCGTAAATATCGATTTTTATTTATTTGAACTACGACGCACACTACCAAAAAATCTAAAAAACATTGGTGGTACTACTTATGCCAATACTTCACTACAGAATTTTTAAAAATTCTGTGGGTCGGAAACTGCGACACGTAATTGGAATTTTTCATGTTTTTGGGGGGTTTTTGATTTTTTATGCTTAGGATTTGCTAGACAAAAATCTGCAAAAATTCCCAACCATAAATTGACATGTTCTGAATATTCTCAACTTTTTTCAGAATTTGTCTGCACCGCTAAATACGGAAAATGGGTTAAAAACTGATTTTTTTATTTCCCCTATAACTACCCTTCTGATGGAGATAGAGGGTTGAAACTTGCCATAGAGCGTTTTCTTTTCATCCCCTATCGAATGACGCCTTGCCAGATAAATTTGGTACAAGTGCATTTTTCACAATTTCAGCCGGCTCAACGCTCAGCCGAAAGGTAAATTCGGTTACGCTGTCGCATGCCGAACGAAGCACGTGCGTGCGATCGTGGTGGAAAGAAGACGGAGCATAATTTTGTGCCTCTTTCTATTGGGTGCGCGCGCAGCTTCTGACGTCATTTTTCTCTACATTCGTAGAAAGAAGACGAGAAGCATAGCTCCTTCCTTGTCTACGTACGGTGCGCGCGCAGCGCTCACGGACATGGCACGCACACACTTCCCGCCTTCCCCCACCACGCGTGCCGCAATGCGGCAGGATGCTATTTCTGAGATCACTGAGGGCACGCACACTTTTCCGTATCCCCACTCCCGCGGGCACCGATGGTGCAAACGGGCCAAATCTGAGACCACTGGTTGGACGTGTTCATATACATCCTCTGCCGTTCTGCCTGTGATGTAAACCTTTCCGTTGCTGTGCATACAAAAAAATACATGTTATTTATATATAAAAGCTGTATATTGTAAATAGGATAAGAAATGATAAACTTGAAAGAAAAGCCCTTAAACCACGTAGTACACGTACATTTATTGTACCAGGGGGCATCCATTGCACCGGCTGGAAATTCTGCTGTTTCCTCCTCTCGCTATCCTAGGGCCAGTGGGATGAATATATTTTTCCTATTTACTGTGGCCTGGAAAAAAAAGAAGAATATTGAAAGAGGTGAGGAAATAGATAGATCTTAATAGTTTAACATGTAACAAATTAACAGTAGATAATGTTACATGACCTTTGAATGCAGCATTTCAGCACCTTGAAATTCTGCTGCTTCCTCTCCTCGCTATACTAGGGCCAATGGGATGAATGTATTTTTCCTATTTACTGTGGCCTGGAAAAAAAAGAAGAATATTGAAAGAGGTGAGGAAATAGATAGATCTTAATAGTTTAACATGTAACAAATTAACAGTAGATAATGCTACATGACCTTTGAATGCAACATTGCAGCACTGTTACGTGTCGCCATAGTATTAAGCCACGTGTTCGGTCTCAGGGCACGGCTATGATTGATACCGAGGTTAATTCCTATATTACCCTGAAACTGCGGACTCTACACGACAAATTAATGTAGTGCAGATATTTTATGTTTGATGCTCATGAGAAGCAGCATTGCCGTGTGCCATGGATTTGATATGAATATATGTACTCCCAAAGCAGGTAATTCATTGATTCAGTGTTACGTGTCGCCATCGTATTAAAGCTACGTATCTGGTCTCAGGGCACGACTATGAGTGATACCGAGGGCAATTCCTATAATACTCTGAGCTCGGAGAATCTGAGATCTCAATGAATACCAGTTCAGGTTATGTGTGCTTGGATATGTAGGTCCAGTGAGAAACCTTTGTATATATATGATTCTGGTCTCTGTATGAGATGATGACGAGGTTGAGGTACCTCACAATTAATGCTATTGCTCACTCACTCACTCACAATGTAACTGTAAATCACACCGAAAGCGAGATTGAATGTGTTGATCCGAACCATGTGAGGTGTGCGCGGAGACTGTTCTTCTCGAACCATCGCTGAGCGGAAAAAACAAACAAAAGCCTGATCTTTTAGCAGTGACGCCGCTCGATCATTCGAGAATCGAAGCGCCTGCATGAATCTCCCTCAATCACGGCGTTGCGTACGCAACAAGCACCTTGAAATTCTGCTGCTTCCTCCCCTCGCTATCCTAGGGCCAGTGGGATGAATGTATTTTTCCTAATTACTGTGGCCTGGAAAAGAAAGAAGAATATTGAAAGAGATGCGGAGGCAATAATATTGTACTTACTATGTGTCAAATAAGTATTGATCTTACATGCTCTCAAAATGCAGCATGGCAGCCACTGTAAACTCAGTTTGTTCTCCTTCCTGTGGTTCTAATTGTGGCAGTGGCATCCTGAAACACTTCAATGAAACATCATTTGGATGAATGGTATAATTATTACTTAAATTACTACATTTATGTACGCCTAACTGTGTCGATTTTGCCCCCACATCGTACATGTCAGCCACATGCAGAAATTTTCTGATCCCTAACTGGAATGTGTTACCTTCCCTGGTAATAGAGTAGATAACACATATAACATTATCGAGTAACATACAGCAATTATCGCGTACATCTGTACTCAATGTCATATGAGGAAGATGTATCTTACGGTACTGAGGGTGAGGCTCAGTACAGCTCTCAATTGGCATTGATACACTGATGGACTTGTGAACGGTTGGCCTGGGATTGTTGGCATGAGATTCAATTTCAGAAATTCTGTTGACAAATTACTGAAGAGGTAGGCCTGGCTTTCTGCATAATTTTGAAAAAATTTTCATATGGAAACGCGGAAAATGAGTGCAGTGGACCAAGGCGCCTAACATCACTGGTCAAGTGAAGAAGTCCATGAACGTTATATGAAAGAAAATTTGGGCCATAAAACTCCTCACAGCGAAGGACAAATCTTTGTAAAGCTACTTCAGCAAAGTTCAAATATTGTGGTGAGGGAGAATCTGAAATTAAAACTCTGATAGCCGCGTGTAAATATAAGAAGTGGGTATACAAAGAAGTAGGTAAGATGCCACATGTCACAACAGGCCCTGTGTATAATAAAAACTGCCGAAATTCTGTGGCCTTATATTGAGAATATTGGACAACTGATCTTGGACGCTGTGCAAAATCAGAAGGGCAATAGTGTCTCAGACTATCCAGTCTTTCAGACAATAAACAAATTTGGTCAGCTGACAATTTGAAGGAACGTGAATATTTTCCCGATATCCACGCAGATAATAATTTTGTCATTACCCCTAGACAGACAAGATGCATGTACTCAAACAGAACTTGAGACACCATGCCAACAGGAAGTGATGCTAGGGGGTTTGGGCCTTCTTTATGATGTTCTTCGTCTACACACATAGAATATTCTATGTCAGATCTAATGGGATGGTTTATTCCCAAGAAGATGCGTCTCCGATCACTATGGAGACCAGAGACTTTGCACTTGGAGCAGGGCTTGCCAGACATGTGGCCACGATGGTTTAAAACAAATGCTCTTGCTGGTGCATCAGCAATGAAACATCTGAAGTGAATTGGCACCTTGTTACCGTGGAAATTTATGCCACCATTGCAAAAATGTGGCATAAATCATTGGTAAACCAATAAAGAAAAGCACTCGGATCATGTGGCTTTTGTGGGCCTTTGTAAATTCCGACAATTATTGGAACAGAATTTTTAAGATTTATAATCCTACATTGAATGGGCCACAGATGAACTGTCCCTGCTTTATCCAAAGCACATCCATCCACATGGAAGTCCAAGTGCAATTCTTTAATGGTTTCTAAGAAGGAAGGAACATTATTGAGATATTTAACTATTTCTTCTTCAACATTGAAGTGTATGTATTCCCCCGGCTCAACAACATGTGTTGGAACAACTGTTCGCGGGGTATTTAAAATAGACCTAATATCCTTTGGAAGGGTCTTGAAACACCCATGTGATCTGAGAAGTTGAAGCAAATTGTTGCCTTGCACATGGCTGAGATTATTGTCTACGCAATATGAAGCTAAATCTTTCCGAAACGAGTGTTCGGGAAGCGCATGAGATGCAGAAGAAGCAGATGCAGAAGAAGAAGAAGAAGAAGACACGTCACTATTCACATTTGGCTGACATATATTGGTGTTTTCAACAGAGGATGAAGGTAGAAGACGACTGTCTACTAACTCCTCCAACGTTGACGGAAGAGGAGAAGAGCGCCGGATTTTTGATAAATTTGATTTAAGTTCTTGTCTAATGTTCCGTTTCTGTCTGGCCGATAATGTATGTGGGGGTTTCCTCGACACAGATGACTTTAAAGGAAAAGAGTCCATGATGGGTGGCGTGCAATATTCCTCCTACGAATAGACACTTCTCTTCTTTCACTGCTTCACTCGAAAAATCACACAAATCACAGATAAAAGTCCGACAACGTCTAAACTGCGTGGCGTCTGTAGCGGTACTAATTCTGTCCCAAACGCGCGATGGCAGCACCGGTGCAGATTCGTTAGTCGTAGTGGGGAAAACCAGCCAATCGGCTACGGTGTCTCCCTTCCATGAAAAGCGCGCGTTGTATGGTCGTATTACAGAGATAGGTAGAATGAAACGCGGGATTAGTGGGAAATCCGGATGGAACGGAAAACCGCAACTTTTATTGCGCTACCTGTGAACCGATTTCGGAGCGCGGTTGGATTAATTTGACCGCCTTTTTAATGCAATCCTTCTTAGCGTTGAAGGATTGAATTTCGGGTTTTCCACAACTGTACGCAATTATTTATGTGACGTTTTTGTTTAGTTTGCAAGCAACTCTACGATGTACATTCAGACGGGGCGACCGATTTCGTTTTCAATACTATACGTCAGGAAAGAGGATGCTCCCGCTGTTGTCCATATATCAACTTATCCAAAAACTATTAAAAGAATACCCGCATTTTATGATTGAAAACCGTAAATTACACTCGCTGGCGCATAACTTCTGACCGAACTGACACATTTTTGTGATTCCAGGTTCGTACATGAAAGGAGGTACAGCGGCGTTGATCCCGTTTGAATTTTAAAGAATTCGAACAGAGAATATCAAATACAGAATACGAATTTTGTTTCTATCTTGCCATTGACGTCGAGAAGAAATAATACTTCATTCAATTTGTATTCGTATTCCGGAAAAACTATGTGGACTTGATGTGGAACCACGTCGATTACGCGCTGTGACGCATCACAAGATAGCCCTCGTTGTTTAAATTGCTTAAAAATGAGTGTTTTCAGGTGAAATTATTCGAAATCGATACCGAACCACCGCACGAATGGCCTCTTTCCAATCATCGAAAGCCTATTAAAATCGGTTAAGCCGTTCGAAGTTATGCGCGTTCATACGTAAGTTACGGTTTTCAATCATAAAACGCGAGTATTCTTATACGGCGCTCATCAGGGCCGCGCCGTGGACTTTGGGGGTCGTGGGCTTACGTTGTTTCAGGGCCTATTTAATTAATCAGCAGAACCGCCATTTTCTCACAACAAATTCTTTTTCCTCCCGCTCGCCGTTACTATGGACAACTTATTGTTAAGCGTACGTCACCGAATTGTTTTAAGCATCAATAATGACGTTGCATCATACCGATAACTCCAGGGCTTGGGCTGCAGCCCATAAGGCCCATGGTTAAACCGCCGGCGCTCATTCTCCCAACACCGGGTGCACGTGTTACCGCGAAAACTGATCTTCAGTCATATTGTGACAACCACCCAGCAAACCACCAAGTGTGATCATCGCAGATATGACGGACAAAGTAATTGCGGTTTATATGCATTTCCATCGGCATTAACATTTATTCGGATTTTAAACATTTTGTTTAATTGCAGAATGTACCAGACGGCGTGCGACCGAAGAGATCGGCGGGAAGGCCGAAAAGGTATGAAACGACTGATTCCGACGAGGGCCCCCAACATCGGCGAGTACCGGCAGGAAGCCTGCACATTGGGAATCTCTCCCAAGATCAGCAAATACTCCTGGCTACTTTAGAGGTTCGACCGCCTCTTCAAACAGAAACGCAGATACACCAACATTACAACACATACAACAGACAACAAAATACAACAAACACAGACACATCACACCTATACAATATTCCTCTGACACAATACACACAATTAATACAACACCAAACACCACACACATACACACCACGTATTATTCAGAATCCAACTATGACACACACAACAAACACGCCACCCCCACAATACCCTGCACCTGGCCCATCACACACGTACACACCACACATTACACCTTTGTTACCACAAACACCACACACATACATACAACATGCTACACCCACACTGCCAGAAACACCACACACGTACACACCACATGGTACACCTACACTGCCACAAACACCACACACGTACACACGACATGCTACACCTACACTGCCACAAACACTACACACGGACACACCACCTGAGACAAGAGGTGCTGATCGGGAGTTTTTGCTGTGAGTTGCATTCATTATTATACTCATACTAAAATATTAAGATAACAGAATAGTGTCTTGGTAATTCAAGGTAATTGTCGCTGAGGCAATTGATCAAACACCCTGAAACTATGAATATTTCATTATAAAATATGAATGTTTACAGACAAATCCTCGAGAAGCAAAAAAACATTGAGAAAATGCTGCAGTAAGTAAAGATAACTTTAACATTTACTTTTAAAATATCAGTACCTTGTAAAATTGGTATTTGTTTGTCCAGGAAACTCCTCAAAAAAACCAGTCAGGAGGAAGTAAGAGTTCCGACTAAACCAGCTCATTTGCCTATAAGTATGCTGGAGGGCATGAGGCAGTTCGATCCAGCCCCGGAAGAAGAGTACAATGAAGCTGTAAGTGTAATTTCATTCATTGATGTGTAAAAAATGCTTATATAAGTTATTACTCACTTTGATTTTTGATTAGGTCACATATCTGGAACACATAGGGGGATTTAATATGAAAGAGGCAGTGAGCCTTGCCCTCAAGGAGGCCTGCGCCGACGACCTTATACAAAAGTATTCCTGGCATGGAAATCATGGGAATCAAACATTTAATACAACGAGAATTGCTAGATGCATACATGGTAAGAATTACTATGTATATAATATTTATATTACTATTGCTTTACATGCTATACAAACTAAGTTTTACTTCAATATAATTATTTATTTTAGATGCACTAGCAGCAAATAAAATTAAAAAAAAACCGTCAAGGGTTGAGGTGGCGGGTACAATAAAATCTGCCCTCCGAACCACGA
Organism: Priocnemis perturbator; assembly: GCA_963942575.1. Lineage (NCBI taxonomy): Eukaryota > Metazoa > Arthropoda > Insecta > Hymenoptera > Pompilidae > Priocnemis > Priocnemis perturbator. Next base: position 12,355,132 of record OZ012643.1, on the reverse strand, counting down.
AAGAGCGGTTGCGCATACGGTCAAAAAGGTTCCGGCCACGAGACAATTTTTGGGGCCAACCGGAACCGGATGAAAATGCCGATCCGTCATGCGGTTAGTTCAGCATTTGTTATATAATATACGTTTTTTACTGTAGTACTACAAACTAATCTATCTTATAAATTCTTCCCAACCATGGCTTCTTGGTTAGCTGGCACCAGCTGGCACCTGCTGGCAGTGCTGGCACCCTATACAGGTCGCCAAACAAGGCTTCCAACTTCCAACCAGTGGCAGCGTCAGCATATTTGCCTGCAACTCCATCGGAGGTGCCGGTGGTAGCCTCACAGCCTCAGCATGTTAAACATCTGTTGAGGCTTCCCCCACCACCTGCACCGCCGATGGAGTTGGATTCAAATATGCTGACACTGCTTCCAATTTCTGCCTTCTACAGGCACTTCCTGCAGTGTCAGTGTCCCCTGTGGTAGTACAGTAAATTAACATTGATTCTATTTTCATATAACATTTTCCTTTAATTTTTGCTTACAGACCCTGATGATTGACAATGCCGGGCGCCGGGACACGAGGAGTTTTAGTGGGTAACCGTAGGGCTCTCTTCCCTACTGGAGTCCCACACTACCTCCATTAAACCTATGCTACAATACGCTTTTACACGTGTGAATGGAGGTGTGCATAAAGCATTTCTCCTCGCTAAAAACAAAAAAAAAAAAATTCAAAAAATAAAACTGTATAGAAACATTTAACAAATGGTTCAATTTTTTGTAAGACAGGACGTCACATTCGGTAATGAAGCCACTGTCACCATCCGTTACCTACTAATTCCATGCATATTGTTATATTTACGTCGATTACCGCGGTGCGTCGCAGAAAGTCGCGAGTATCCCGCGACCCTCGTGTTGAGTTTCGGAGCAGCAGAGTGCGATTAGCCGTCGAAGAGAAAGCGCGTAGTTCAGAAAATAAATAGGGATAAAGATCCCTTTTGGTTCCTTGCAAAGTGCGTCTTCACTTATTCACTCCTAGCGCTCCTGGCCATAAGTGGCCGGTTAGTCCTGCCTATATTATATGCAGCTTTTATTTCTATTTAGTGTGCGGGTCGTAATTGTCCTTCTCTTCGCATTTGTCTCAGATTTTATCCTTCTTCCAAACTTAAATAAATGAGAATTCTTAGGCGGTCGATATACATATAATAAGGACGATAAATAATATTTTAAAAATTTCTTATGAAAAGTTTATTTGTAATTAAAGTAGAAGTACTATAACAATGATTCACTTTCGAGAAGTGGATAATTAGAGTAATTATTAAAAGAGGTTAAATAATATTTATATGCCAGCGTACGCGCCCAGCCATTTGAAATTTAAAATGTTCTAGTGCAACGGTTGCTGCGTTGTTGGTGCCAGTTTGGCACCTACCTTCCATGCACAGATGTTGGTCGGGTTTTGCTACAACTCTGCCGCCAGAGGCCGCAACGCAGAGTTGCTCTGTTACTGCTGCCAAGTGTTGCTGCGATGTTGGCATCAAGTTGACATCAGGACAGGCAATTACAGATGTTGGCTTTTATTTGTAGTCAAATTGCCTACAACAGTTTGCTACAGGCGTTGGCCGAAATCTGACATTACAGATTTGGCTATCTGGGACTATATAAATATTTAAAAGAGGATGTTTGGATGTAAATACAAAATATTTTATATTTTTTATATCATTTTATTTGCCACTGTTCTAAAGATAATGAATTTAGGAAAAGCAATTGCTGCAAATGTTCAGGTGAGAGCCTACTTCGGTTTTCAGTCAAAATGTTCCCAGCCTTGGAAAATAACCTCTCGGACGGCACCGACGTTGCAACGATTGAGATATATTTTTTTGCGACGATGCTTAATTTGGGGTAAATTGTCCTATATTGTTTCAACCAATAAGAAATTGGATTTTACTCTCTCTCAATCATTGGCTGATCCAAATAGTGTTTCAAATCCGTAGTTGTTGCGTAGTAAAATGCGAACGATGCGAGTCGTGCACGACGGAGACATCAAAGTCTCGAATGCGAAAAAAAACTATATATGTATGCGCAAGCGAAGCGGATGCCCATACATACACACGTACGTATCGCGTCCAGCCGCACGCACTCGGACCGGCGGGACGATACAATAGATGGCGGTGGCTGGTGTTAATCGCTTCTTGATCCGCGGGCTCGAGCCACTGATCTATATACAATGGATGCGAGATCCCGTGCTGGCTATGCGTGGCAATATGAATGGTGGAGTCGCAAGCGGTCCTCCGCGGAACTAAAAAAGTTACTAGGATTATATATATGTTGGTTTCCAAATCATTGGACTCGCAAAGTCGCAACGTGCCCAATACACACATTAATGCACGTTTAAAATGAATTATTTATGTGATATTAAAGTAATAGTGTAATATAAAATAGTATACATATATATATAAGTAATAGTATATCTACTACGGTAGTTTTTATTATATTTGAAGGATTGTATTAAAGTAAATTCATAATAACACTGTAATCAATTTGTTAAGCCTATTATAATTCCCCTAAATATACATCAAATATCAGTGACATATGTCATGTACATTTTGATTTACAATGGTATTTATTCACATTTACTAACTAGGGTATATATATAAAAGAGTAGCATATAAGGAAACATTTAAATCAAACAGAAATGCAATGTGCATTAGACTGGTTAAAATGTAATGAAACTATAAATGTGTTCAAAATAAATAGAAAAGATACTGCAAGCGACGTAAAAACGAAAAAGTGTGAAGAGTCGTTTCTGAACGTATAAACGATAACTTATTTTTTTTATAGTGTTACTGATAATATATTGAACCACACAAACGCTTACTGTCATCTCTTTCCACACATGGAGTTGACTCTACCGATATGCTTCGACTTTTGTATTTTTCGTATCTGAATGCGAGGAACAGAGATCACCCAACTGAATCCTGAACCTGAATGAGGAAATCGAAGAGACTAATTTTCTCATGTCACTTGCACAACCTTTACTCGCACGCGATTTCCAACTGTTGATGCCTAGGTCAGTTACAAAGATTGTCGAAATATCCTGTGGCTGTCTGATGGCAGGTCCTCTTGATAATTAATATTCGGCTAGCATTTAGTTTTCCTGAAGAAATCTGGACTACGCTGCAGTATTACATTTTCAGATCCCTCGCATATCCATAATGACGGTCCTGTATGTCCTTTGGATTTCCCCAAACTATCATTGTGCTGCATCTGTTGACCCAAAATTGTTTTAATAACGTGAAGAACTGATGAAAATTATATTGACATTCAATAGTCGAAAGTATAAATGTACTCATACCTCACAACAATTGACCCGTAATGTGCATGACTTTTGCAGTGCACGTTACTCCCCCGTGGGCAACAATGGGGCTAGAACAATTTGGTAGTCAGGTCATTCTACATAATGTCTGATGTAGAGGCAATGAATCTAAAAAATGAAGACAAAAATTAATTTCAAACTCACGAGCAAGACCCAATCCAGATAGCACAAGATAATTTCAGAATCATCCTCAATACGTATAGAATGAGTTAGAACATTGACAGGCTATGGAAGTGTACTATCCTAGCAATTATGTCAATTGCTTTTCTGTGTATTAAAATTCATTAAATAAAATTGAATACTTCAAGTATTTTCGCAATGTTAAAAGCTACAATAAAGTGGACATCTTCCATTAACGTACACTATAAGTCTAGTATACTGAAATAATATGTACCGTCCCAAAATCATCGCAGTCATATCGCGGAAATCTTAAGGTTGCATCCCGTGCCGTCCTGAGGACATACCACGATATTCCTGAAGAGACTTCGGGATTCACGTTTCAGATGATTTTGGCCTATTTCATACTATCTTGAATTGACATTGTACATTTGCACTCTGAACATCTCATACTTTGAAGAAAGTATAACAGTAGCATATAACGAAACATTTAAATGAAACAGTTACAAATGCAATGTGCATTAGACTGGTTAAAATGTAATGAAACTATAAATGTGTTCAAAATAAATAGAAAAGATACTGCAAGCGACGTAAAAACGAAAAAGTGTGAAGAGTCGTTTCTGAACGTATAAACGATAACTTATTTTTTTTATAGTGTTACTGATAATATATTGAACCAACACAAACGCTTACTGTCATCTATTTCCACACATGGAGTTGACTCTACCGATATGCTTCGACTTTTGTATTTTTCGTATCTGAATGCGAGGAACAGAGATCACCCAACTGAATCCTGAACCTGAATGAGGAAATCGAAGAGACTAATTTTCTCATGTCACTTGCACAACCTTTACTCGCACGCGATTTCCAACTGTTGATGCCTAGGTCAGTTACAAAGATTGTCGAAATATCCTGTGGCTGTCTGATGGCAGGTCCTCTTGATAATTAATATTCGGCTAGCATTTAGTTTTCCTGAAGAAATCTGGACTACGCTGCAGTATTACATTTTCAGATCCCTCGCATATCCATAATGACGGTCCTGTATGTCCTTTGGATTTCCCCAAACTATCATTGTGCTGCATCTGTTGACCCAAAATTGTTTTAATAACGTGAAGAACTGATGAAAATTATATTGACATTCAATAGTCGAAAGTATAAATGTACTCATACCTCACAACAATTGACCCGTAATGTGCATGACTTTTGCAGTGCACGTTAGTCCCAATCGGCAGCAATGGGGCTAGAACAATTTGGTAGTCAGGTCATTCTACATAATGTCTGATGTAGAGGCAATGAATCTAAAAAATGAAGACAAAAATTAATTTCAAACTCACGAGCAAGACCCAATCCAGATAGCACAAGATAATTTCAGAATCATCCTCAATACGTATAGAATGAGTTAGAACATTGACAGGCTATGGAAGTGTACTATCCTAGCAATTATGTCAATTGCTTTTCTGTGTATTAAAATTCATTAAATAAAATTGAATACTTCAAGTATTTTCGCAATGTTAAAAGCTACAATAAAGTGGACATCTTCCATTAACGTACACTATAAGTCTAGTATACTGAAATAATATGTACCGTCCCAAAATCATCGCAGTCATATCGCGGAAATCTTAAGGTTGCATCCCGTGCCGTCCTGAGGACATACCACGATATTCCTGAAGAGACTTCGGGATTCACGTTTCAGATGATTTTGGCCTATTTCATACTATCTTGAATTGACATTGTACATTTGCACTCTGAACATCTCATACTTTGAAGAAAGTATAACAGTAGCATATAACGAAACATTTAAATGAAACAGTTACAAATGCAATGTGCATTAGACTGGTTAAAATGTAATGAAACTATAAATGTGTTCAAAATAAATAGAAAAGATACTGCAAGCGACGTAAAAACGAAAAAGTGTGAAGAGTCGTTTCTGAACGTATAAACGATAACTTATTTTTTTTATAGTGTTACTGATAATATATTGAACCAACACAAACGCTTACTGTCATCTATTTCCACACATGGAGTTGACTCTACCGATATGCTTCGACTTTTGTATTTTTCGTATCTGAATGCGAGGAACAGAGATCACCCAACTGAATCCTGAACCTGAATGAGGAAATCGAAGAGACTAATTTTCTCATGTCACTTGCACAACCTTTACTCGCACGCGATTTCCAACTGTTGATGCCTAGGTCAGTTACAAAGATTGTCGAAATATCCTGTGGCTGTCTGATGGCAGGTCCTCTTGATAATTAATATTCGGCTAGCATTTAGTTTTCCTGAAGAAATCTGGACTACGCTGCAGTATTACATTTTCAGATCCCTCGCATATCCATAATGACGGTCCTGTATGTCCTTTGGATTTCCCCAAACTATCATTGTGCTGCATCTGTTGACCCAAAATTGTTTTAATAACGTGAAGAACTGATGAAAATTATATTGACATTCAATAGTCGAAAGTATAAATGTACTCATACCTCACAACAATTGACCCGTAATGTGCATGACTTTTGCAGTGCACGTTACTCCCCCGTGGGCAACAATGGGGCCAAAACAATTTGGTACCTAGGTCATTCTTGATAATGTCTGGTGCAGCCAATGTATCTGAAAAATGAAGAGACTTTTACTACTTTGGATCTTCACAGCAAGATCACTGTTTATAAAAAAAAAAAAATACATCATAGCAGCATCAAAATGTTTCATTTGTTTGTGAAACGAAGTTGAACAATAGTAGAAGCAGAAAAATAATTAAGTTATACATAATATAATGACCATTTTTTTACATGTAACAGTGTCAGCTCCGAAAACAGATGAGTGCTTTTATGAAGCAATAATCACAAACATTTGAAGCGTGCATGAATAACAATTTTGTTTACATTGTACAACTTGTAATTCTCGCAGGTCTGATAAATTTTCGTTCTTTAATATCTGTTTGCCCCACTTGTCCTCGTCAATCGCTAATTGGATTAGTATTGTTTCGTTTCGCGTTTCGACAATATTTTAGAACCTTACTGACATAACAACATACTTACGAATAAATCCGTTTGATGAAGTATGACTCAGATGTTGCCAAAGAAGCAATTGTTACTGTGGGGATGTAGTAGTTGTCGTTGTATTTTGTCGTTTGTAACATTGTTCCGTCCAGGCTAAACATTTCGGGCCCGCTTGTCATCGTTAATCCTTCCGCTCCGAGTGTCCTTATTGCACGGATCCATGTGGGTATGCATTGTTGATTTGATTTCGCGGACGAGCGCGGGAACTCCTATCTAAATGTATATACTACACACAACTGATCGTCACACTGATTGAGAACACATTCGTTTTTGACTTATGATTGGCCTGTCTCTCCCGTGAAAAAGAAATTACGTGAAAACCAACATTTCAACATTGAAACTGAAAATCCCGAATAAGTCGGCGAGTCATCTAAATAACGGGCGACTACAGTCAGCCATCACAGGAAAAATAAAACAATGTTCGGCAATAAAATTATTGGCATTTCAAATCCAACTTGGCCCCGGTGTAGCAACGTTCCACAATACCCCTGAGGTCTTGTTACTGATTGTGTTATTTCTTTTTATACATGGTGATTTCCCCTGTAGGCCTATATATCCATGATACCGTGTGTCTCAGTATGTGGTACGCAGATTCATCTTCTTGTAACCTTACATACATGCGTGTTGAAAGTACCGGATTCAACTAATCATCGTGCCAATGAAATTTTTGCAGACAGATCATATGTGTGATCGGATTTTACTGGTGGATCGAAGATCCAATGCATTCCCCCAGACAGATCGCATGTGTGATCGGATTTTACTGGGGGATCAAAGATGCAATGCCCCAGACAGATCGCATGTGTGATCGGATTTTACTGGGGGATCAAAGATGCAATGCCCCAGACAGATCGCATGTGTGATCGGATTTTACTGGGGGATCGAAGATGCAATGCATTGCTCCAGACAGATCATATGTGTGATCGGATTTTACTGGTGGATCGAAGATCCAATGCATTCCCCCCGACAGATCGCATGTGTGATCGGATTTTACTGGGGGATCGAAGATGCAATGCATTGCTCCAGACAGATCATATGTGTGATCGGATTTTACTGGTGGATCGAAGATCCAATGCATTCCCCCTGACAGATCGCATGTGTGATCGGATTTTACTGGGGGATCAAAGATGCAATGCCCCAGACAGATCGCATGTGTGATCGGATTTTACTGGGGGATCAAAGATGCAATGCCCCAGACAGATCGCATGTGTGATCGGATTTTACTGGGGGATCAAAGATGCAATGCCCCAGACAGATCGCATGTGTGATCGGATTTTACTGGGGGATCGAAGATGCAATGCATTGCTCCAGACAGATCATATGTGTGATCGGATTTTACTGGTGGATCGAAGATCCAATGCATTCCCCCCGACAGATCGCATGTGTGATCGGATTTTACTGGGGGATCGAAGATGCAATGCATTGCTCCAGACAGATCATATGTGTGATCGGATTTTACTGGTGGATCGAAGATCCAATGCATTCCCCCAGACAGATCGCATGTGTGATCGGATTTTACTGGGGGATCGAAGATGCAATGTATTGCTCCAGACAGATCGCATGTGTGATCGAATTTTACTGCAACATGTAGATATTCATCTCATTTTTGAGTAATGAACGCTTCGATCGAGTTATCGCACTGAAACATTTCGTTTCCGTTGCTTCTGATAACTGTGAAGTGATGATCTGTAATCACTTACTGATGTGCCCAAACTATTGAACGGGTTAAGAAATGACGCATATTCGTCCCCGTCAGTGTCAAAGCATATTTTTTCGTTTCTGCATATAAACGCAATTCTATGTAACATGTAATAATGGTTTTAATAAGTCTGTTACTGTGACTAATGAACTCCTCGGCGCTGAACATTTCTACATCGTGATCGTGAAGATCGGGAAAAAGTGCACCACCTTCCGCTAATTTATGAAAAGCACGAGCGGCTAGAACAGCGGGAAAGTTTGATTCAACTGGCGGTTTTCCCGAATTTAAGTTGCACGCAGTACGGAACAGGGACTCCGTGATGAGACAAATTTTTACGGCACTTTTGCTGGGAATGACTAAATAACCGCGAGTTATTGCTGCTATGAACGCAACAGGATTTTGCCTATTCACCCGTACGGTGTTTGCGTCCATTTCTTCGCAAGCGGTTAAACATTCGAGGCAACTAATTTTTCTTCCTTTCTTAATGTGCAGTATCACCCAACCGGCAATGTACCCGATAGCTTGTTGCGAAAATTCTGAAATGTTGGGTGACTGTGCCCATGCAAAATGGACAAACTCGGTCATCCCGTCAAAACTAGAATTTGGTGTTCCCTCTTCATTGAGTCCGTATTTTTGCGCTACCGTAGAATTGTGTACAGCGTCGTACACACTAACGTCGTATCGGTCAAGCTTCGCACGACGTCGTTTTGGTTCAGCTGAGGAGACATGTAAAATTTGCGTGTTGTCCATGGCTGTTACATTGCCCATGCTACTGGAAACATGGTGTCTTACAAGTAAACGCTTATACGCGGAAATGAACTGACTAGCGGTAGGATTTGGACACCACCCACTTCTGGCTCTGATTGCACCAAAAAATAGCTCCAAATGGTCTTGGCTAAGTTTGTACGTCAGTAAATACGTCATTTTCGATTCGCACGGTTTCACGTAGGCGTCATAAATATTAAAGACGGACAAAACGCCTGTGAAGAAGCCGATGAAGCCTGCTCGGCGTCTCGATCGGAATATAGGCGTTCCATTTTCTTCTGTAATTTGTGAAAGATACAAAATTTCGCCAATTAATCTTGGACGCCAATTGTCCTCATTGTCTCGTTTTAAGGGGCTTTTGTAATGTTTTCCCCACGGATTCCGGACATTGAGGAAATCAAAAATTACGTCAATGCACCGCACAAACCTAACCGTTGCCTCGCAACCTTCAAAATCTGGTATGCGCAGAACTTCCGCGCAAAACTGTAGACTGTCTGCGACACTAGAACTGAGAGTTTGTGCAGCTAGGGCAACCTTCATTACCATTTTCCGGTAATCTATGTGCGCAGTGCGCAACCGGTTGCGGAGCCGCAAACCCTCTCGTTCTTGCAATAGTCCTAATGCTTCTATATAGCGCCACTCGATTTTTCTACCGTCCTTGTCGAGAAGTACTCGGTACTCCCCCAAACAATTACGAATATTCTTGAGCATATGACATGCATCAAATACAACTTGAATGTCTGGCTCACCGGCCACGGGATGCGCAAAATGAATTTTAAATATATCATTGAGCGCATCTACGTTGTCATTATCATTTGGATGATTTTTAACAGTTTTTTTATCAAGGTGCATTACTGCACCCAATTTCTCCACTACCGCAAAATGATCCGCGGGTCCGTCTAAAGTTAGACTACAGACAATGACGCCTGCTTTCTGAAGCCGAAATAATGCTTCTCGGACCAAATTAGATTTTGTGTCCGCGTTCAAAGTGTCGATCAAAAAATACCCAATTGGTAATTTGCAATGTTCCTTCAGCATGACCACCATCAAAACAAAGGCGTTCTTTGCCTCCGGAAGATCGTCGCCACCGGTTGTGCCAACGCCTAAATCCACGTGGCCGCGGATCTTTCCGTCCCGACCTCTCTGACAGCCTTTCTTTATGGCCATTTCGTCCATGACAAGGGCACAAAGTAAGGCGTCGCCACTTTCCCTTAAAGCGGCCGATTTTTCATTTAACGTCGCGAACGATTCCTCTGTGAAACCTGGTTCAGCATCAACGCAGCTGTACCAAGTCCTAAGGACGTCCGGATGTGGAAGAGCTAAGTTAAACGCCTTTCTAATATAATTATAGGCCCTCGGTGAATAGAAATGAACCGTTAACGCAAATGCGCGTAAAGCCGCAGGATATTTTTCTCGACTGAGTTTATTTGGATTATTCTTTTTCCGCTTCATCATACGGGTAAATAATTCTATGGATGCAGTTTCATGGGGCAAAAGATTGCGGCGTCTTAGCTCTACCACAACATCGCGTAAAGAAGTTACTCGCCTGCTTAAACGCCTGACTCGTTCTTGCAGCCGCTTCGTAACGTTCCTTACGCTAACTTTTTCGGCTTGAAGCGCCCTCAGTTTCTTCCTGAGTGTTCGTGGGGAGTCCTCGTATCTGTGGTCGTGGAGAACGGCTTCGTAGTTCCCATAACGTTCACCACCCACTTCCTCCGTACGTCGCCTTTTTGGCGTACTCGTGGACGGTATGCAGTCTTCGTCGGTAACTGAAAAGACAAAGAATTATGAGTTGCGAAGAGTACCAATACTTTCAATATAAGAAAGACTTGGCTATTCTTTGTTACAAATTGTCTACATTAACATGGTATCACCGCGGGAGTAATCTCTTTCAAACGTACCTAAAATCTTCAAAATCGGTTAACACGGTGGAAAGTTATACGTGGTCATTTAACAATTACGCTCCAAACTCGACAAATTGTTTAAAATATTTGTTGTTGTTCTTGGAATTTTTCGAAACTTATATGGGACCAATGGGAGAATAGGCTCCTGCATTTTATGCAAGAACCATGAAGATCTGTCAACCCGTTCGCGACAAATGCGCCGACATACATAAAAAAGCACATTTCCAATACACAATGTCCAATGTCGTTCTGTTTATCGTCTCGTTGGAGGACAATGACATTTCTTTCATTTATGAAAAGGACCTTCATTCCGTCTGTTACATATTGACATCAGCAAAGGTAGCCTTCCGGTGCTCGCGACTGCTACGCGCGACCAATCGATGAAATACATACATACATATTTATTAGCTTAAAATGGAATTTTTGTTTTCATTGCGAAAAAACTGTATCTATACATATTTATCGCGCGTTTTGACGATTCTTATCATGTATTCTGGTAATCTTTCTGACACTCTCTTACCTGCACAAACCTCTTCGTTCCAATTGTTATGTTGAGGTAACTCATCCCTTTTAATCAGAGGCAAACTTCCCGGTTTCAGACGCTTCTTAACACGTTGGTTGAACACCTCGAAAGAGGATGCGTCGAAATGGTCGGAGCACAGGACGTTGCGCAACCCAAGCTTGTCAACTTCAACACCGACTCTGTCTGCCCATTCTCGCCGCAACGCCTCATCTGCAGGAAATCTAGGAAAAAATGTTTTCATATTAATAAAAAAATTGTGATCTGATTGGTTACTAACAAATTACTTTAGGGTACAAGTGCAATCGATACGATTTGGCCCGAAATTTCGTCTGGCCGAAAAATAGTTTCGATCACGGTACGTGAAACGATCGGTACAACTCAAAGCGAACTGTGCAATGCCAATATGCACGCATACGCTTGTAAACTGTACTGATGAAGGAATAGGGGGTACACGGGACCCGGGAAAGCCCAAGATCGGCATGCATCTCCGAGTTAATTACTTACAATTAGCTGCTCTGCATCTTTTTAATATTTGTTTGCCACCCCCTCTTAGGTGCTGCCCTGACCGTGATTTTAAGGGTCCAAATAAATGAAATAAGGCAGAGCAGCTAAGTAATTAACTCGGAGATGCATGCCGATCTGCCCGACGACGCGGCATACAAATCCTAATAGGTTATGGGCCCAGTCATGGCTTATACAGAATATCCGCAACTAAAATCCGATAACCGCGATTACCGAAACGGCGAACAGCGAATCCGTCAATAACGTACTTGGAATGTGCATGAAAAGTGCGCTAGATTATGTCATCTTTACGTACCTATGAAATGTCACGCTGTCCTTATGCTGTCTGTAGTGCTTCCCGCAACACTCACACCTAGGCATTTTGAACTGATATATAAACAAGTAATGAAACAACGACAACCGTATACTACACACGACAATGCAGCAGATTCGCCGGCAACAGTGCACTTTTCGCGATTGTGGCGATCACCCCGGTATTGTCGTATGCTTATATTCAACTATTGAAACCGATAAAACTGTTTCAATCGACACTTTCGCTGTCTCGACTTCTGGATTGACAAATCCAGACTGACAGATGAAACTGAGTCGTTCCGCTTTTCGCCGGTATTCACTCCGTCTTTCTTCAGGCAGGAGGGGGTTTGTCGGCGCGATCAAAGTAGAGTAAAGACTGCCTTGTGTCTTACAAAGGGCGGCCGCGGGTGTGATATCGAAATTCGAGCAATGGACCGCACATTGTGTTAGAAGCCCCCAAACATGAAAACCAATTTCGGCGTTTTGCCTAATGCGACTTATTTATTGACAACACTGCATAAATTAATTATCATCGACCCAATTCATCAAAAACTCAGTACATGATATCATGAAACATCCGTAGTGAGGCGGCAAGGCGACCGAGCAGTAATGTCCGGGTTCGATTCTCTGTAACGCAATTTTTCTTACACTGTTCAGTATATTCGCCGGTATATTAAAATTCTTCTCCGAATAACTGACAAATTTTGTCTAGCCTACATTTCATGGCAAAGAAATGTAATGTATTTTTCTACTAATCCGCTTTTATAATTCATTAAAGGCGATAATGACATGAAATCGAATATGAGGTATATGAGGTACTGAATAAGTATTAATTAGTAAATATGGTCTGAATTACATCATGTTTGGTCTCATTTTGATCCGAACAATCTCATCAATTTGTTATAAACTGTCTCATACACAAAAAGTTTATAATAAATAAGTTTAATCATCGTCTTTATTATGACAGTCGATACGCTGAGTGTCAAATGTTTGATTGTCACTCGCCGCGGCTAGCATTTCATTCCTTTTTTTATTCGGCGGCTTTTTCTTCGGTTGCCGAACTACAAAGACGAGCCGCGAAGCTCGATCACCGCGGCTCCGCTACCGGCGCTACCAAAGGTGTCGCGATACGATTCCGAGGTGTTTGACCAAACTGATATAGTATACTGTATCGTTATTTCTGAAAATTGTTTGCCATCCGCCAATGAACATTCGACAAATTTTTACCACCACCTCAACACGGTTGAAGCAGTAACCGGCGTAGAGCTTCATTCGACGTTCTCTCTTCGGTAAGTACACATCGTTATACACGCTACCCAGTCGGACTAACAATAACGAATATTTCTGCAGTAACCATTACGTATCGCTTTGCATTGAATTAGTATTTAATTAGCGTTGCCAATGGCGAGGCATCGTCAGTTAATCTAAAATTGTGAAGCCTGCAACCCCGCGTATCATTGGGAAGCGAGTATTAGACAATCGATTCACGCGGCTGCACGTTTTTCGGCCGGATTCATGGGGATTGACGATAATTTCGTATAATTGTATTTGCGCTTTTCAGTATCGTTCACTTCTTTATAACCATTCAAGGCGCGTCCGGACTACGTTTCGGCCGATCGGCACAAAAACCCGATTTGTGTGTTCAATTTCCCGATCGATAAAGCCGAACGTAGTCGAGAGGCCCCTTGAACGGTTTTAACAAATAAACGACAGTGAAAAGCGCGAATACAATTAGACCAAATCATTGTCAATCCCTCATTAAAAGAAGTCATCGTTTTTCGTCGCTAGTGATCGTCAATCCAGCCGAAAAACGTGCAGCCACGTGCATCGATTGTATAATGCTCGGTTCCGATTGATACGTGGGGTTGCAGGCTTCCAAATGTTATATCAATTGTCTGCCGAGGGGATCACGACTCACGAGTAATGCAACATTCTTCCATTGTGCGATTGATAATTCACGAGTCACTTCATCCAGATTTTTCGTTATTGTCATTCCTATCGATGTGACGATTTATATGTGTAATCGATGATTCGCATGTATTAACAACTAAATTACATTTTTAAATTAATGTTTCTTTTTCTTGTAGAAATGAACCCAAAAATGAGCGCTGCAGAGGGAGAGGGCGAGGCGTCTAAGAACGGTATATTTGAATTTTTTTGTACTCCGATTGCTTTTATTCATATTATACGTACGAGTGACATTTTTACGTTTCCCTTTTTCCACCTACAGAGGAAAGGGCCCATGCAGCACCGGGGCCTAGTGGGGGCGGCCAAAACGTAAGTGTATAAGGCCATATTGTTGTTTCATTATTCACTGCATAACTGTACAATTCGTTTTATTTTTCCGATGGACTTGCAGACCACACCAGGAGAATCGCCAGCGACCTCAGGTAGATACATTACAATTTATAAATTTGTAATACTTATTTTCATTTTGCCTTTCTCAACTTCACCAGATTCAACGACGAGGCCCGCGGTGCCGTTCGCCGCGCCGTTTGGGGCGTCGTTCGGTGGCCCATTCGCCGCGCCGGTGGCCAGAGGTAAATACAGTACAATTTATATATTTGTAATAGTTATTTTCATTTTGCCTTTCTCAACTTCAACAGATTCAACGACGAGGCCTGACGCGCCGTTCGCCGCGCCATTTTTTGGCGTACCTTTAGACGGCCTGTTGCCCGCGCCGGTGGCCAGAGGTAAATACATTAGAATTTATATATTTTTCATAATTATTGTCATTTTGCCTTTCTGAACTTCAACAGATTCAACGACGAGGCCCGCCGCGCCATTCGGCGGCTCTTTTTATACGCCGTTGGGCGGCGCCGCGTTTACCGCGCCGGTGGCCAGAGGTAAATACATTAGAATTTATATATTTTTCATAATTATTGTCATTTTGCCTTTCTGAACTTCAACAGATTCAACGACGAGGCCCGTCGCGCCATTTGGCGCCTCTTTTCGTGCACCGTTGGGCGGCGCCGCGTTTACCGCGCCGGTGGCCAGAGGTAAATACATTACAATTTATATATTTTCCATAATTATTGTCATTTTGCCTTTCTGAACTTCAACAGATTCAACGACGAGGCCCGCCGCGCCATTCGGCGGCTCTTTTTATACGCCGTTGGGCGGCGCCGCGTTTACCGCGCCGGTGGCCAGAGGTAAATACATTAGAATTTATATATTTTTCATAATTATTGTCATTTTGCCTTTCTGAACTTCAACAGATTCAACGACGAGGCCCGCCGCGCCATTCGGCGGCTCTTTTTATACGCCGTTGGGCGGCGCCGCGTTTACCGCGCCGGTGGCCAGAGGTAAATACATTAGAATTTATATATTTTCCATAATTATTGTCATTTTGCCTTTCTGAACTTCAACAGATTCAACGACGAGGCCCGCCGCGCCATTCGGCGGCTCTTTTTATACGCCGTTGGGCGGCGCCGCGTTTACCGCGCCGGTGGCCAGAGGTAAATACATTAGAATTTATATATTTTTCATAATTATTGTCATTTTGCCTTTCTGAACTTCAACAGATTCAACGACGAGGCCCGCCGCGCCATTCGGCGGCTCTTTTTATACGCCGTTGGGCGGCGCCGCGTTTACCGCGCCGGTGGCCAGAGGTAAATACATTAGAATTTATATATTTTTCATAATTATTGTCATTTTGCCTTTCTGAACTTCAACAGATTCAACGACGAGGCCCGCCGCGCCATTCGGCGGCTCTTTTTATACGCCGTTGGGCGGCGCCGCGTTTACCGCGCCGGTGGCCAGAGGTAAATACATTAGAATTTATATATTTTTCATAATTATTGTCATTTTGCCTTTCTGAACTTCAACAGATTCAACGACGAGGCCCGTCGCGCCATTCGGCGGCTCTTTTTATACGCCGTTGGGCGGCGCCGCGTTTACCGCGCCGGTGGCCAGAGGTAAATACATTAGAATTTATATATTTTTCATAATTATTGTCATTTTGCCTTTCTGAACTTCAACAGATTCAACGACGAGGCCCGTCGCGCCATTTGGCGCCTCTTTTCGTGCGCCGTTCGACGGACCGTACGGCGGCGCCCCGTACGGCGGCGCCCCGTATACCGCGCCGGTGCCCAGAGGTAAATAATACATTACAATTTATATATTTTTCATAATTATTTTCATTTTGTCTTTCTCAATTTCAACAGATTCAACGACGGAGCCAACGGCGCGGCGAAATAAGCGCAGCAGGACAAACGTAAGTATAAAGTGTTGTATCCTTTTAATATTACAATTTAATAAATAATTCTTTAACGGTGCTTTTAAACACAGGCGCTGAAGCGACGCAGCCGGTGGAGCCGACTTCCTCGAGGAGGAGGAGGAGGAGGAGGAGGAGGAGGAGGCGGACGGGGCCGCAGAGGTGGTGGCGGCCGCGGGGGTGGCGGTTCCGAAGACGCTAATAAGGCCATAAATTATTATTTTTACGCCTGAACAAATAGAATAAAAAGGTTTAAATATAACACATTGTATACATTATTTTATACGTGGCCCCTACACCGCCGTCTTTCTCGACTCTGGAGTGCGGTCTCACTTCACGTTGATTCGGGAACATTGATAGAGGGGAAAACTGGTCGCTCCAAAATATTTCAACACTCGTCCGTTCTCGATACTTCCCATCACTTCCCATTTATTGTCCGGTTTTCGTCTTCCTTCGCTCACCTCCCACGCACTCGCCTTCTCCCTTCCCATCTTCTCACCTTTCGCACCGGATTCTACACATATATATATATATATATATTATGCTACATATATGTATGTATGTAGCTACATTTTATTTATTTATTTATTTATTTAATATCATTTCATTTTGGCAAGTACAACATGATCCCACACGTCATATGTCTGTTGCAGGCACGACTTTCCTATATACGCATATATACGTCGGACCTTTCCTACATACATACATTTTCATTCTGTGTGGCGGCGCCACATACCGGCTAAGATACAGATTACCATTAGAGGAATGAAGGGTCGGCGATAGACATGTCAACGCCATGGGCAATGACTTTTCTTACGCAAACAGGGGGCGCACCGAAGAAAAAAAATGTTGCAGAACAATTTTCAGAGCGCGGCACCCTAGAAGGTACCCACTTTGCCCAATAATAGGCCCGGCACTATACGTAGTACCGCGGAGGACCGCTTGCGACTCCACCATTCATATTGGCAGCATTCCCCAGATCCTGATCTCGCATCCATTGTATAGAGATCAGTGGCTCGAGCCCGCGATGTTTTCGGAAGCACGTCGTCAATCCGCAAATGGGCGGATCTGAGGCCCACCAATAAGGGCTTGCGATGACGCGTGACTGCGAGTCCGCGAGAACGCGCGGTGACCGAGAGCGTCAGTCTTTCTTGGGCGCTATAAAACGTACGAGACGCGAAACCGTACATCTCAATCTTACATGAATTGTATCTCAAGCGACTTTAACCACGTAAAACGAAATCGAGTGATCCGACCCGTTCCTTCTCGAGGCGTAGTCGCGATCCGGGGAACCCCCGAGACGTAGTCGCGACCCGAGAATGTAACGAGGCGCAGTCGCGATCACGGGCATCCGTCGCAGGTAAAGCGGGGACCGGCGCGATCCGAGGCGTACTCGAGGCGGTATCGCGACCGAGGCGTGCGTAATCACAGTGGATCGACAGTGCCGTACCCTCTGTACAAACAAACAATAAACAGAATTTTAAACACGAAGTGAACGAGAGATCGTTGATTTCGAAACACAACAGTAGTGTTCAATATTGCGCCAATCAAACGGCGGGCTGCATCCACATCCGCGCGTTACCTCAGAGCAAATCACATATGTGCTTCTCAGGCGCGCGGCCGCACGCTCGCTGCCGATCATTGCACCAATCAGCGGTCTCGGGCCGCTAACTAGTGTCCAACAGCGCGGCCACTCAGAATCACCAACAAGATCACGTGGTGACACGTCACATCCGTCCGCATCGCCACGCTGCGGGCATGCCGCTTCGGTGGCCATTCTGTTCAAAGTGTTGACGGCAAGCACATGTGTGCGCGGAATTCACCGTTCATATTCGTATTTTCATCCACCAGACCAACGAGCAGATCGTGCCCACGCACGGCAGGCACACCACCAGATCAGATCATTAATCAGCTGGCGTTTTCGCAATTGCGATACTCCTAAAATAGAGCAGATCATTCGAGTGCCACGTGGCGGTAGGTCACCGGCAACCACGGCACTCCTTCATCAAGATCAGCTCACTTATTCAGCAGAAGCATAGCCCAGATCACCCAGGTACTCATTACAATTCGTCAATTCATTCAGAATCTGAATGAATTTCAGATTCAAGTTGAGAGTTCAATGTGTGCGACCTAACCTCACTATCTCTGAGCATTTTACATTAGTTGCAGCTCATTCAGATTCATCCAGTTGCACACAATCATAACTCCCGTTCTTATCGTGCTTCAATAAATCATCGCACTCACCCAGTGCACGTATTTCCCCACGACTGTCACCAGATACAACATCTTATACCGGCATAGTTACATTCATATTAGATTCTTTATTCAACACGTAGGCATCTCGTTTTGTCTATGTTCTCCTGCAGCCATAATTTTTACTTTAACTAAATTATCATGAAATGACCATAAATCGTCATCCACTGTCTCCATAAAATTATCACATTCAATAACCTCGTTGATAGAAGTATTATTGTGTTACGAGCCACGGCCTGATGTGTTGAGGATTTGTGCTATTGTCAGTGCCGATGGGAAATGATGTAAGTGAGAGGAGTGAGCAGCTAAATACAGTATATTCTGTCACATTGTCCGTCAGCTCCAGGGGGCGGACTCTCCCCTCTTGCAAAACATGGTAATTTCAGCAGCGCTACCTGGGGCAAGGAAATAGCACCGAACTAAGAAGGGTGGGGTGGGGACGGCCAACCCCCCCCCCCCCCTTTTTAAATGATCAGTATCGCCATCTGGCCCCATATTTGGAACTAAAATCTAATATGGCGCCGGAAATCGGGATTGTACAAAAATATTTAAAAACCATAAAAAGGAAATGCAGAGGAAATTGACGAGCGATGCGTCCACATTTTACGACACAAAGGTCGATAAATGGTGGAGGCATCTTTCGTCAGCTTCCCCTGCAACAACTGAAAATATATAACATGAAACAGTAAATAATTGCAGGTAAAACTTTATTTATACTTATAACTGTACTTGTATTTACGCTATTTATACTTATAACTTTATTTATACTTATAACTGTACTTGTATTTACGGTATTTGTATACATGTGCGGGGCTGGTCTGCCGATGTACGCCGGTTTTTTTTTTTTTTTTTTTAGGGGAAATCCTCATGGACACCCGGCAAGGTGTCGATTGCCGGGTAGTGTGAGACTCCTACTCACTAAAACCCCAACCTTCACTTTTGATCCGATGTTCCCTCGGTGGTATATGTAACAAAAAAAGAAAAATGTATATTAGTTGCAATAGAAAAACGTGGTATACTTCAAATGACCGATTTTGAAAATGATGACGAACCTTGTCTGTATATATGATAGGGTAGTGTGCACGGTGGTCCCCTGCTTTTGTGGGTCAGGTTTGGACAACGACGGGTGGCGGCTTGCGGCGCTTGTTTCTCCACATCATTGACCTGCAATAAACGCGGAAGTAGTAGTAATGCATGAAATGGTTAATAATTGTAACCTGAACTTCTTGTGTTTTGTTTAACTGCGTTGTGTAAAGCTTACTTTCGTAACGCCTCTTTCTCAATGGCTGTGGTTGCCGCTCCGGGATTTCCTTTTCCCATTAAAAATCTGTTGATGCGGCTCTTCCAATTATGCAAATATGCCTCCATCGTTGTCTCCACAATTTGGTTGCGCATGTTCTGTAAAGGGGAATTGCAAATAATATTATCGAAATCTAAATACATGCACAAGGCAGTGCGCAATATATTTTTTATATCGGGCCTAAAATAATACTGGTCCACGTATTGGTAAATAATGTTCTGCGCTTGAGTGCATATTTTAACGAAGTTATGACTTTGTACAAATGTTGTGCATATTGCACATTCCACGAAGTTCTGTGTTTCTATTGATTTTTTTATAATAATACAAAAATTTTTATTTATATTAGGAAATGATAGTGAAGCAGGCTGAAAGAAGAGTATTTCTTCAGAACTGCTGTCTTCAGGCTCTGGTGGTGTTTCCAAAAGATGTTTTAAATCAAATAAAAGATCGCCAGTGCCTGTTGTTTCGCAATTGTAACGTTTCGAATCACGCGTAACCATATTATTGACAAACAAAGTTTTGATCGCTCCTATTAATTGGATAGCCGTGGGTTTTACATTGCGGTACCCCAAAGATTTTACTGCTCCGAATAAATTTTCTAATGCGTCTTGATTTATGTGTCGCGGGAAGAAAGACTTGAACCCTTCAGCCTGCAATAACGCAGTCAAGCGCTGAAATCCTTCTATTGTTTTGGCCCAGTTTTTCAAACATATGGAATGATACGCTGAATTTCTCGTGTCCCGATCCACAAACTGCATTCGTCCTAGCTGCCGCAATGCCGATTCCCAAAATTGCCGGTGCGGACTGTTCGTAGTGACGGCCACACGGTACGTGGACTCCGGTTTCAGTGTGTGGCCGTTCACAGAATCGAACAAATCGTTGAAAAATTGAATGGCTGCGGCAGCTGCTTCGCCCTCCGCACGCGGCATTTCCATAGGCCCATAAATGGTTTCTAGTGAACCTGAAATAAACATTTTTCTGTGAACCACCAAAGCTGCGAAACACTTGATAAGGGAAGAGCATAACACGCTTTCAACTACGGATTTCTTAATACTTTAACATACCACTGTTGCGAGCCTGGTTCAATATAAATTTGGCCATGGAGGAGCTCAGGATCTGCGTCGCATGTTTGACGCGCATCTTCGGAATTTTTTGGACATTTATGTGCTCCTGCGTAATTTTGTCCAAGTATTTAAAGGGAAAACCCAAAAATGACATTTTATAGGCCAACTGGATTATTCCCCACGACAAATACTCTTTTTGCTTTGTCTGCCTGTTTACAATTTGCAAATCCTTTGTCAACAAATTGTTCTTAATACCTTTTATAAGATGTGGAGGATCGTATATTACGATAATCTCCTCACCATATAAGGTAATCGTAGCATCTGAAATCATTTATCACGGTATCACTAAGTGTATTTTTGCAACGTTTTTCACACGTAGTATTAATATGACTTACTAGGACGTCCATTTATATTGCAACTGTTTGGTGCTGACTGCGACAATAATTGGTTAATCGCTTTTACATTAGAGGTCCCTTGGTCGCAAACAAAAGCCACTATTCGCATGCCAGTCTCCATAATAGCACGTGTAATTTCAATGATAAGAGCAATTAGAGTCTGGTACTTTGTCTGCCCCTGGGAGAAATAAAATGCGACAGGAAGTTTCCAGTCCCTTCGAATGCCCCGAAGCATAAAAACGAGGGCTACATCAGCGATTTGTGGTTGCGGCGTTTCACCGTCATCCACAAATCCGATAAATTTATTTGAGGAGGGCCAATAATCGACATGGGGGGTGATGGAAACCTCGTCCCACATTAAGTAACAAATTTTATTTGAAGGGGACATTGATTTCCCCTTTTCCGCCAGATGTGATACGATACTGGCGTTTATTCCTGCTTTTAAAGTAATCCTCTTCATCAACCTACGCAGTACTCGAGCACTCGGCATATTGAGTAGCTGTGCGAGTAACTGGTAGCATTTCGGGGACTGTTTGTACAGTGAGAGACAGAAAATCTTCTCGTCCAGTGAATATCGTCTGCCCTGAAAATGCAAGAAATAAGAAAAATGAATACACTTGTTTAAAGTTCATATTCATTATCAACCTCAGTTGTCACAAATGTATTACATGTACTGGGTCCGGGCGAATAACATGTACAACCGGGCACGAGGTGATTCCGTATGAAGACATAAGAACAAAGTATGGAATCAAATATTTTATTTTCCTTATTTGCTTTTAACAATGACAAAATTGCTGAACTTTAATGACCACTTTGTATTTATTCCATATTTTGTTCTTTATTTCTTCATAAGGAATCACTTTGTGTCCGGTTGTACATCTTCTTTGGACACAACCCATATATCAGTGGTCGACAAACGGGTCGCAATTGCGACCCTGGAGAAATTTCTTTTCCCTCACTCTCGCTACACGATAAGCGGTAAATAGCGAGAGTGGGAGAAGCCTCGAGAATCCACTCTCCTACCGTGCCGAGCCCTGCTATATATGACAAATTCATGGTACAATTGGGCCTTGCATGGGCCTAATGCTCTTTCAGAGCACCTATTTATAATACTTCTGCTTCACTTACTTTAGCTGCATGTTTGGAAGTTTTCAATTGCATCATAATAAATGTGCGCTGTGTGGGAGTTAATTTAGACATTTGGCTCTGAAAACCCTCTGATGCCACCAACTTCCTTCCTTCAGCAACCTTTTGTTTGATGGTACGCAAAGTCTTTTGTGCATGGACCTGTCTCCTGCGAAGTAATTGAGCTGTTTTATACAGTTTCGCTTTCCTTCGTGTTAGTGCCGTTCTCTGCATTTTCATGTCCAGCAAAGACATCCGTGGTATCTTTGCTGGAGGTGTTGTGGCCCTTTCATCTTCCACGTGATGCGAGCACGATGGCTGTGGATTCTCCCACTCTTGATTCTGTAAGATAAATATAATTATGTCACACGTCACTTGCCAATGTTAAACATAAGCTTGCTTTGCAAAAGTAGATAACTAACCTCAATATCCTCTGTAACTGTGGCAACAGCAAAAATTTCTTTTGTGGTATACGGTATTCCTACCGATGGTATGATACCCGTTTTTAGTGTCCGCCTCTGGGTGTATGTCAAATAATCCTCTTCCTTAAAATGCAGATGACAAACAACCTTCTTCCGCAGCTGGTCATCAGTGAGGCCTTCTATTTTCTTCGAGTAGACTGCAGTCTTCCATCGTTGAAGTTTATCAGTTCTTCTTGGAAATTTGTGCATTGGCACTACAGGTTTCACGGATCGGCATCCCCAGACGCAACACTCACAATCCATTTTTACAATTACTGTTAATACTAATGCTTAAATAAGACAATTACTGTTAATCCTAATGCTTAAATAAGACAATTCCTGTTAATGCTAATGCTTAAATAAGACAATTACTGTTAATACTAATGCTTAAAAATGACGCTCGCTAAAGATACACTAACACTAAAATATTCAATAATAATATTTATATTGGTCGTTAAAACGTCCTTTCACGGTTGTTAAACCACGTTTTTGAGACAAAGAATTTGTGAACAAATTTTATTCACAAATTACAAAATCACATATAACAGTTAACACCTGCATGTGCCTGTACGCTCCACGCAAGACACTTCAATAATGGCCGACGCCGAACCCCCGTTTAAGCGCCAATTTTTGCGCCATCTATAGCTGTGTGCAGCAGCCAATAAGCGTGAGGCACTGCCACGCCGCCTGGCGCAGGGAAAACGACCCGTACTAATGCGTGATTGTCGACGTTTTAGTATAGGAGTGCCAGCCCCCTGGTCAGCTCGGAATCGTGTTCGGACAACTTGGAGATAGTAGACACGGTTTTCGAGCCTCGCAACCCGCCTTTGTAGTTCGCCGAACGAAGAAAAGGACAGCGAACAAAAGAGAGTAAAAAAAGCACAGTCGAGGCAACTGAGCCATTTAAAATTCAGCGTACCAAATGCTATATTAAAGACGACTCTTATTGCTTTTTATTATTAAATTTTCCTGTATGAAAAATTGTATAACGTAATCATGAGATTGTTGGGGTAAAAATGAGATCAAACATGGTGTAATTGAGATCACATTTACTGATCGTAGTATACTCTCTCACATTATCAGTGAGCTGGGAATCGTAGTATGGACAACGTGACAGAGAAGGACTCGGTTTTCGCGCCTCGCGTCTTTGAAGTTCGCCGAACGACGGTCGAGGCACCTGATCATAGCATACTCTCTCTCACATTGTCAGTGAGCTGGGAATCGTAGTATGGACAACGTGACAGAGAAGGACTCGGTTTTCGCGCCTCGCGTCTTTGAAGTTCGCCGAACGACAGTCGAGGCACCTGTTCGTAGCATACTCTCTCTCACATTGTCAGTCAGCTGGGAATCGTAGTATGACGACGTGACAGAGAAGGACACGATTTTCGAGCCTCGCGTCCTTCTCTCTCACGTTGTCATACTACGGATCTCAGCGCACTGACAATGTAAAAGAGTATGTGAGTAAGAGTAGAGCCGCGTAGCGATAAGGACTAAGCCCTATATTTTAAATGCATTAATGTTATATCTCCACGACCGGGATAGAATATTATAAATAAGTGTGACGCGGAACATGTGAAACTGAGATTTTAGATATGTATTTTTGTTCGCGATGGAACGAGTAAGCTAGTTCACGTGGAATAGGGATAGCCGCGGGAGCGGGTGTGGGTGTAACTTCGATATTTAGAGGCGTCACAGAATTTATTATTTATCACAACCGCGAACTTATTGTTGAATGGACTTCGTCAAATGACTCGTTACAAGACTGTGGTGCGTTGAGCACGTGGTGCGCCGTACGTCGTGTTCCCTAGTATTAACTGCTCTCAGAGAGCGGGGCCACGACTAGCTTTATCGCAAGCGACGAATCGCAGT
Organism: Priocnemis perturbator; assembly: GCA_963942575.1. Lineage (NCBI taxonomy): Eukaryota > Metazoa > Arthropoda > Insecta > Hymenoptera > Pompilidae > Priocnemis > Priocnemis perturbator. Next base: position 12,330,227 of record OZ012643.1, on the reverse strand, counting down.
CGTGGGTGACGGGAAAAAGGATAAATCCTTTGACCGAGAGAAGGACTCGCACGGGAAGACCGTTGCGGTCCGTGGAAAGGAAGGAATCCGAATGGTCGCCTAGTGCGCACGATGGGATTCGTCGCAGCAACCCAGAAGGAGAGTTTGCCGGAGAAGGAAAGCTTCGGTTCAGTAATGGAACTCGAAGGAAGGCTTCGGTTCAGTAATGGAACTCGAAGGGAACACAACGTATAATAGAGGTGGAATAACGCTGTTTGGGATTGCGATCACCTGAGACGCGTTGAATTGCGCGCGTCGTGCGCGACTCTGCTCTATCGCGACACCGTGCGGCGTCGCGCTCATGAAAGAACACGCACGCGCTCCGGTCGCTTAGCGCCATTATCGCCGTTCCCGCGCTCACGCATGAGACGCACGTGTAGGGGCGCGTGACGTCGCGCTGACGTAAGGTGACATAAGCCAGGTGTCGACAGCTGATTGGGAGCGCACACCATCGTGTCGTACACAGACACGATCGGGAAGACGGAAGGAAGACGAGCCCCTTCCCGGCGTGCGCTAATCCATTATTATAATTCCAACCGCCTAATTGAGCAGAACTAATTCCTTACAAGCGTTTTCCGAATCCGTATAATCTAGTGTACAACTAAGTAGCGATTACGTTTCCGATTCGCTCTCCGAAAACAACCGATTTCGTGTTGAACAAATTTATAACGAGTACAAGACATAACAGTGTACAATAAAACGGTTACATAGAAACACGTGAGTTTGTCCCTTTACACACGCGCTTCAGGCGAGAACTTCATCCGCGAGCTGTTCCCAGCTCGATTCCAGCAACCGCGAGGAATCCAAAAACGCGGTTAGCCTCGCAGTAACATTTTTGGTCCTTCGAGCCGGATAACGGGTGTGGTTCGCATTCCGACGAGAGTGTAAAGTGGGCACGTGGAAGCCCTTGGCCATCTTGAAGAACGACGACCTCCTGTGACCTGTTTTGCCGCCATTGTCGAGATGACTTCTACAGCCGGTATCTCTTCACCGGACTCCGACCTGGATCACCTCATCGTGGCACAACAAAATTATCTAGACCAGATCCTGAAGATTTGGACGAATTTCAAAAAGCTGGCCATTCCGAAGAGGACCCGCTACGCAGTCCAGCATCGCCTCGCAACGCTGGACACGTTCTGGACGGGGTGCCTCAACCGCCACGACGAGATTCTCCGCCTAGCTACAACACAAGAAAGGCAAATTTTAGATTATTTTATAACTGACGCATTCGCTTCTATTACGGAATGCGCGGACGAGGTAAGGGATTCTCTGTCGGAGGTCTTGAACTCATTACAGGTAGACCCGGCTGCGCCCGGTATGGATAGTCTACCTCGGGCTACTATGTTAGCAAATAATCCGGTCAAATTGCCTCCGATTAATCTTCCTCGTTTCTCAGGCGAAATCACAGCATGGCCAGGTTTCCGTGACTTATACACCTCACTAGTGGCATCTCGCACCGATCTCACGAATGTGCAGAAATTGCACTATTTAAAGGACAGTCTGTCCGGGCAAGCGGTGCAAATCCTGAGGAGTACGGATGTCACGGAGGCCAATTATACTGCGGCGTGGGAGCTCCTGAAGAAACGGTATGAGAATCCACGGGCGATTGTGTATGCGTATTTAGATAAGTTTGCGGCGATTCCAAGAGTGGGTACCCATCGTGAACGTGATCTGCGATTCCTGCGCGATCAAGCTCATGACATATATCATGCTATCGTCGGTATGAAGAGACCTCTAAACTTATGGGAGAATCAATTCATACACACTATCCTATCCAAATTAGATTCGCAGACACGCCATGAATGGGAGCTCACCCAACGGGAAGTTACAAAGTTTCCCACCTTTGCCGAACTTGACGACTACTTATCGTTCCGACTTCGAGCATTCGAAACTTCCGGGCAAGCGAGCTCAAGTGAAAATATTTCCAAGCGCGAAGAGAAAGAGGTAAAGAGGGGGGCGGTACGTATCCATCAGGCAACTTCCAACGGCGTTCGATGTTTTGTCTGTCAGGATGAGCATCCGTTATATCAATGTCCGACCTTTTTAAGCAAATCCGTACATAAGAGACTTGAATTACTTACCGCTCAAGATCGCTGCTTCAATTGTTTCCGCCGGGGGCACCGACCGAAGGCCTGCCCTAGCAAAAACGTGTGTCGAACCTGCAAGCGTAAGCACCATACGCTGGTGCACATGGACGTGAATCGAGACACAAACAAGGATAGTAGCACCAATCCCCCTGTAATAAAAGCCGCTCCTGATGCTACCGCCTCTTTACCTCCAGTCTCTGAACGCGACGTATCAAATAATTGCGCCGACGTCGCGAAGAATTATACGGTTTTACCCACCGCTACTGTATTATTGCGCAGTACTTCGGGACGTTCCGTCAAACTCCGCGCGTTATTTGACCAGGGATCGCAAGCCACTTTTGTTTCGGAGCATATCGTCCAATTACTGAAACCTGAACGCAAGGGCGTTAATATAAGCGTATCGGGAATCGGATCCAAAAGAGTAGGGGCGATCAAGCAAGCCGTTCTACTCACCGCAGAATCGTGTAAAGATAGGAACCTCGCTATATCTATCACAGCGCTAGTTTTGCCAAAACTTTCCTCCTACGTTCCGCCTCCGACGAAGTTCACCTCTAAATGCTCCCACATAGAGTCCCTGCCGTTAGCGGATTGTGACCCCTACAGCAAAGAACCGATCCAACTTATTATAGGAGCTGACTATTACGGCTCATTCCTACGCGATGGGTTAGTTCGCGGACCCCAGGGTACCCCGGTGGCGCAACTCACTATTTTTGGGTGGATACTCTCCGGACAATCGGTCGCGCTAGCCAACTCTTCCGATCATGTACTGGTCAACCATATCCATACGAACGATGATCTTCAGGCCTCGCTCGTCAAGTTCTGGGAACTTGAAGAAATCCCGAGTAACGAGATACGTTCCGAGTCAGAACTTCAGTGCGAACAGCATTTTTGCGCAACACATGCTCGCAATTCCAATGGGCGTTACGTGGTGCGCCTCCCCTTTAAAACTACGCCTCACGCTTCGCTAGGCAACACACGTATTCCGGCACTTCGCATGTATCTGAATCAAGAGGGCCGTTTAAATCAAAATCCAACGCTAAAACAAGCATATCAAGAGTTCCTAACAGCATATCTTTCCTTACTTCACATGGAGAGAGTCCCTTTCGAGGAAGAACAAGCGGCACATGTTTCATATCTTCCACACCACCCAGTATTGAAATCCTCGAGCACTACAACTAAAGTTAGAGTTGTGTTCAACGCCTCCTTCAAATCAAGTGACGGTCTATCGCTAAATGACTATCTGCATGTCGGTCCCAAGTTACAAGCTGACCTGTATGCACTCATATTGCGTTGGCGTTCCTTCCAGTTCGTATATGCCACGGATCTGGAAAAGATGTTCCGTCAGATTCTAATACATCCTGATGACGCCGACTTCCAGAGAATTTTCTGGCGCTCGAGTAACTCCAGCGACGTGGCTTCCTATCGTTTGCTCACTGTCACGTACGGCACGGGTAGTGCCCCCTTTCTCGCAAACCGCGTACTCAAGCAGTTAGCTACGGATGAGGGAGCTATTTACCCCATTGCCGCAGACATTCTCCGCCAAAGTGTATACGTCGATGACGTCATGTTCGGCTCCGATGATATAATTGAGTTAAAGAGGATGCGTGAGCAGTTGTGCCAGCTCCTCAGGGCAGGTGGCTTTAGGCCTTATAAATGGACGGCCAACCATCCCGATCTCCTTGCCGATATCCCCGACGCGGATCTCGCAGTCTCCTCGGCGAAGTTTTTTGAACAAGACGCTCCGCTAAAGGTCCTTGGTATTCACTGGGAGCCACAGTCGGATGTTTTCTCCTTCCAAGTAAGTGAAGTGGAGACGGCCACAACCAAGAGAACATTCCTGTCACTCGTAGCCCGAATATTTGACCCCCATGGCTGGGCGTCTCCAGTCACCATCACGGGGAAAGTTTTATTCCAGAGGTTTTGGCTGCTGAAATTGGGTTGGGATGAGTTGCTACCGGCAGATTTAGTCGACAAATGTAAGGCCTTTCAAGCGGATTTACCTCTCCTTAACCAGATAAAGATTCCTCGGTGGACAGGGCAACGTCCATCTGACCAAGACCTCGAACTTCACGGGTTTTGTGACGCTTCAAATGTGGCGTACTCCGCCGTCGTATACATACGCATTGGTTCCTCCGAGAATAAGATCCAAACTTCGTTGCTATACGCCAAAACTAAAGTGGCACCCATAAAGCTACAGAGCATTCCACGACTTGAACTCTGTGGGGCGCTTTTGCTCGCCCGCGCGTTGCGCTTCGTTATGGCTCAACTAGCCAGTTCGGGCGCACCGATATATTGCTGGACCGATTCTTCGGTCGTACTGTATTGGTTGCGAGATCATCCTTCCAAGTGGAAGACATTCGTAGGTAATAGGGTCTCCGCTATCCAATCGACCATTCCCAACGCCTCCTGGAGACATGTGCCGTCGGTCGAAAATCCGGCCGATTGCGCTTCCCGTGGAATTTCCTCTCAGCAATTCCAGCAACACGCGCTGTGGTGGAAGGGTCTGTCCTGGCTCAGTAAGCCCCCTTCTTCGTGGCCACTATTAACTAGGACACTCGAAGCACCGGCAGACAACGCGGAACTGCGGAACGTTCAGGCCCACTCTGCGAAATGCGAGGAAAATATAGAGATCGCGGAGCGCGTTTCTTCTTGGCCGCGACTGCTCAGAGTCATTGTATATATGTTTCGTTTTGTAAATAACTTACGCAAATGTAATAGTAGTGTACCGCACCTATGGGTAACTGCCGCTGAAATTGAATCCGCGACCAAGTTCTGGTGCAAGCACATCCAGCAGCTGCATTACCCAGAGGTACTCGATGGCTTGCGGAAGGACGCGAACCTCTGCAAAGTTAGCCAGTTGCGCAAATTAAATTTATTTATTGATGCCGATGGTATCATACGAGTAGGAGGCCGACTGGGTAATTCGCCATTACCAGACTCCGAAAAATTTCCAGTCTTACTGCCGTCGTGTCGGACTTCTAATCTCTTAGCGTTGCATGCGCACAAAGCAACACTCCATGGCGGTCCGCAAGTGGCACTTCGCTTCCTACGACAACGTTATTGGGTTGTTAACGCGCGTTCCTTAGTAAAAGGGATTTGTTTTAAATGCGTAACGTGTACGCGACATCGCGCGAATTTACAGCAGCAACGCATGGGAGACTTACCCGCCGTGCGCGTCACTCCGTCGCGACCGTTCGCGCATACCGGCGTCGACTACGCTGGTCCCTTTACGATAAGAGCCTCAAAGGGTAGAGGAATCAAAACACACAAAGCTTACTGCGTAGTGTTTGTGTGTCTATCCATCCGTGCCATTCATTTGGAATGCGCTGACGACGCGACTACCGCCGGGTTTTTAGCGGCTTTCGAAAGATTCATTTCGCGTAGAGGGTTACCTGGAGCTGTTTATTCGGATAACGGTACAAATTTTGTAGGTGCCGACCGCGAGCTTAATGCGGATTTCAAAAGGGTGATCAGTGATCCTGATCTACTAAATAAGTATGCGTCTGACGGGATCGAATGGCGATTTATTCCTCCTGCCGCCCCCCACTTTGGTGGGTTATGGGAGGCCGGGGTGAAAAGCGTGAAATATCACCTCAAGCGAATCATAGGCAACTTCACGCCAACGTTTGAGGAGTTTTCAACACTGCTCTGTAAAATTGAAGGCATTCTCAACTCGAGGCCTATCGCTCCCCTCTATGACGATCCTGACTCGTATGATGTACTTACCCCGGGACATTTCCTCGTGGGGTCGTACCTTAAAACGATCCCGAAGCCGAGCGTCTTAGCGGTCAATGAGAATCGGCTCAGTCGTTGGCAATGCGTCCAGAAATGTATGGAATCATTCTGGAAAATTTGGGCATCCGATTACCTGAATTCCATCCAACAGCGCGTAAAATGGCAGAAGAGTCAGCCTAATTTGCGACAAGGTGACTTAGTGATTATTAAAAATCCTAACTTACCTCCTGCCAAGTGGGAAATGGGTCGGATATCCAAATGTTTCCACGGAATCGATCAACTGGTGCGCGTCGTGCTCGTTCGTACAGCTCACTCCGAATATAAGCGACCCGTAACACAAGTCTGCAAGCTGCCCGTGGATTCTCATACCGTAAAGGACTCCCCCCCGTAGTAGGCTATGCCATTGTACATATTTCTAGGAATAAGCTTAGCCGTAAGAAGCGTACACACGCCTCAGCCTCGTTTTTCCGCGCTGGAATTCCATTGAGACTCCACGAAGCGAGGCTAGGCGCATTGTAAATACTACGTTAGGTCATAGGTGTTAGTGTAAGTTTCCGAAAACGTGTACCGCGGTTAGATTTAGAATTAGTTTCTACTTACCCTGCCGCATCGCAATCTTCGCTGTCGAAGCAACACCCAAGTATTAGGGTAACGCGTCCATACACTAACGCGTCAGCACCACGAGTTACTTGCGTTTCCAAGTTAAAATACGAACCAAGCACACTGCCCGACCAGTCCGAATGTCGTTCCCTGCGTGTAACGAGGCGGGTGGCATGTTTGGGATTGCGATCACCTGAGACGCGTTGAATTGCGCGCGTCGTGCGCGACTCTGCTCTATCGCGACACCTTGCGGCGTCGCGCTCATGAAAGAACACGCACGCGCTCCGGTCGCTTAGCGCCATTATCGCCGTTCCCGCGCTCACGCATGAGACGCACGTGTAGGGGCGCGTGACGTCGCGCTGACGTAAGGTGACATAAGCCAGGTGTCGACAGCTGATTGGGAGCGCACACCATCGTGTCGTACACAGACACGATCGGGAAGACGGAAGGAAGACGAGCGCCTTCCCGGCGTGCGCTAATCCATTATTATAATTCCAACCGCCTAATTGAGCAGAACTAATTCCTTACAAGCGTTTTCCGAATCCGTATAATCTAGTGTACAACTAAGTAGCGATTACGTTTCCGATTCGCTCTCCGAAAACAACCGATTTCGTGTTGAACAAATTTATAACGAGTACAAGACATAACAGTGTACAATAAAACGGTTACATAGAAACACGTGAGTTTGTCCCTTTACACACGCGCTTCAGGCGAGAACTTCATCCGCGAGCTGTTCCCAGCTCGATTCCAGCAACCGCGAGGAATCCAAAAACGCGGTTAGCCTCGCAGTAACAACGCAGATTCTCACCTTGAGAAACCAAGATGGCTACTCTCTCGAAAGGGCCACGACGCACGACGGCACACACGTGTTGATCTCTCAACGGACGGAAGAAGACGACGCAGGAAGAAGGAAGCGGGACATGCCCCCGCTGATCCTTCATTAGTCACACCCGTAAACGGCGGATGGCGTTACTGATAGTCCGCAACGCCAATCAGCGGAAAGTCGCAACATACGCTACACGCCACAGTCCTATTGTATACGCGCGCGGTAACGCAAATTAGCCTTAAAACTAAACTATATAAACGTAGGCCGCTGCCTATACGCAAACGGCTCCCGCTACGCGCAAGTAGCGAGGCAAACGCGCCAACGACTTTAAATCCCCAACAATTTTAAATTGTGACTGGTCCTATCGTCCAGAATTTATATTATTAGGAAGATAAGCAGACAAAGCACGGTAAATAAATTAGGAAATGTTCATCGATTTATTTATTTTATTTGTTGTTTTTTATTATTTTTAACTCGTCCTCGTCATCGATTTATGTCTTTTTATTCTATTCTTTTTTATTTATTATTCGTACAAATTTAATAATGTATATATGCAGCGTATATGAAAATAGAACATCACAGTAATAAATAAGTAAATATGGTCCGATTAATATCATGTTTGATTTCATTTTACGCGGAAAAATCTCATCAATATATTAATCACTATTTTAGATAAAAAAAAAAGCAAAATTTGAAAAGTTATGTGATTGTATTATAAAAAACGAAACCGCGAACTCTCGACAAAGGAGCCGCGTCGCTTCACGCCTCATAAACATCACACGCTTGACTGACTCCGCTCGAGGTAACATAGGCGTAGGAATGACGCATACATGGACGCAGACGCAGCCCATGGACAATGTGACTGGAGCTCCAGTAGGGACAATGTGACAGAATTTACTGTACAGGCCTCGTCCGATTTTTCACGGCTGCACCCTGCACGTCGCTACCCTTCGTGATGCCTCTCTAACGGTTCTCCGTACTCCCTCGCGAAAATACGTGTCGCCGATCGAAAGGAGGAGTGAGGGGGTATAGGAAAATCACCTCAAGCGTAGTCCGATTTTTCACGGCTGCACCTATCGGTAGATTTGGTTTTTGAGTCACTGACCCAGGCCTTAACGTGTGTTTCACCGCGGCACCCTAGGCAAGTAGACTCGAAAGGATAACTGACAAGGGCCTCGTCCGATTTTTCACGGCTGCACCCCTTGCGAACTTTGAGGTTATAGGATATTATGATTTCTTTTTGGCTCGTTGGTTCCCTTGAGCGGTAAAGGGAAACCTTGTTCGTAGGATTCAAGTGCTAGGCGATTAAATAGCGAGACTGCAAAGAATGATGGAAAACAATTAAATAGACTATATTCAATAAAATATGTAAACAAAAAGTAGCTAAGCCTAAAAAACGCAACGATACTGTAGGATTCTGGATGGTATGATTCCTACGTTGGGACCATTGAGACTGAGAATAGCCGAGTTGGAATATATATACTTTATTAATCTCGTCGGAAGCTGCACGACACTGTATGTCGTCTGATCACTTTGATCGCTTACAAAAGACTGCCTTTCGACATACGCGGAACGTTTTTTAACGCGCCGCGGATCAGCCGCGATGCCACCTCGTCTCTCGCTCGCAACGCACAAACACGACCATACGCACTCATGCACACCGCCGACGGAACGCATCGCCTCGCGATTAAGCGTGCGGCATCTATGCCGTTTTATGCCCTACCATACTATAAATACAACTACTAACAATGTTATTAAAATACGACGCGAATAAGTTAACAGAAAACGAATAACGACTAGAAAGATAGAATTTGGGTTTGAAGGAAAGAGCTAAAGTTGAGTATTTAATACTACGCACGAAAGTGCGGTCAGAAAGAATAAAACTAAATACACTCGGAACACGCGCAGGTTGTTCCTTGTAATGAGAACGGACAGCGAAAAAGATACTTTAGTGATTCTTTAGTCACGTTTTTTTCTCTATGTATAACGCTCGGGAATTGCTAATGTAGACCCTTGCACGATCTTTTTCTGAAGCTGACTGAACTGACCATGCCTGTCGAATGCCCTTTTTATAGGAGAACATTGCTGGCAGGGGGTCTTGAGATGCAAGGAAGTAGTAAGGCGCGTTGGGGCGCAATTTCGGTGGGACGTCATGTTCTCAACCGTCGCTGTACATGCATTTTGCACGTGATCACGCGCGGTCACTGCGCATTGTTCGGCGGTATACGTCACTAAGCGGGCGTGTCACTACGTTACTATACTCCTTGCAGCGTGCTGACGTCACAGTGCGTAGGCCGGTGCGACGTCATGGGTCGTCCCCGCGCTCGGCGGGCGCTCGGCGGCGCGGTTCGTTACATTTATGATCGCAACCAAGCGATTATGTATTTCCATACATTTCCAATTTCATGTAATCGTGTATTAATATATATGATGTCATAGGCGGGGGCCACTGGGATCGGAGGCTTAATGCCCTGACTAGGCTATCTTGAACGTTTTTGCCTTTGTCTAGGGATTTTGCGGCCACCGGGTCAGATGGTCCCGCTCGTTGTACTGTCCTATTCGAACTTACTTGGACAGGCCGGCGGGTTCAAGTCATCTTAAGTGATGGCAGGGGTGTAAAAACCCAAGACCGATCAAGCACCTTCTCGAAGTGGTCAGTCAGTACTGACCACGGGTGACGCTGTTAAGGGTTTGCCATAGACGGACCCGAACTAAGCTTGACGGATCGAGAGAGATCAGGGGAGGAACGCCGGCAGGCTGCGTGATCTAGCCCATCACGCGGACTCCGCTTCCTACAGAGTCCCCATTCGACCCTGAGAGAGACCAAGGAACTAGAGAGTACGTTCCTCGCAGAGGAGACTTATGTCTTTCGGGTATGACGAACCCGCGAACTCCAGTCGGTTCACCAAACCTAGCCGATACCTCGGGATGCCGGGGAGCTCGCAAGAGCTCTTCCGGCTGGGTTGGTTTCGAGGGGGCAGTGGCGGAGTCGCTTTGGCAAGCGTCCGCTGGGTTGTGGAGAAATGGCTAATTTGGACTAGCCACCCGATCATCCGGCAACTATGCGTGTGTGTGGTAGCAGAATATAGACCATGAGTCGAGGTGTCTGCTTATCCACCACCTGGTAAAGGCATATAGATCAGATATGATGTCATATGGGCGTGGGGGCTGTGCGATGTCAATGGTGGCCGTGAAGTAACGCTTGGACTGTGTTAAGACCTAGGCAGACCAGGCTATGCCCGAGTTCGAGTTCGAGTAATGTACTCGCGATTGAATAGAGGCCAAGAAGCGTGCCACGGTTCACAAGCTTGCTTCCCACTATGTGTAAGATAGTGCGCATCTAATTGGGGATGCAGGATGACTGTGTTTTTACACGATGTTCCAGCCTATCTAAGCACGGGTTGTAAAGCACTTTGACATTGGTATACATCGGCCCCAAAGACTTTCGTATCCCACCTCCTCGTGGTGCGCCCGGACCCCCTGCATTTATGTAGGGGGAGAACCAAGTAGGATCGAAAGCAACCCCAGTGAGCTTCTGGGTGATCAAACCTCCCCTGTGTTTGCCGTGCAGGGCGTCCCGTGTCGGTGGAAATGGGGATCCTGGGCATTGAGGAGGCCCAACCCTGCGGGGTTGACGTCTCCAACACTTGTCTTTGGCCCACGCTTTACCTAGAAGGGTGGCTGGACGAGAAAAGAGCCCTTTGTCCAGTCAATCGGTTTGAAATGACCATTCGTGTTCGCACGAGTGGGTTTCGATGGGCGAGGAAGCGAAGTGCGGAGGCTGGGGAGACCCAGTTGGCCGCACTCAGCGGACTATATCCGGCTGGATGCGCCGACCCGGCACCCCCTGTGGCGGTCCGTGACCACGGGGCTACTGTCGGGTCCCATTTGAGGGTCTGTGGAGGTTGGCGCAAATGCTCGAACGAAGACAAGAACAGATTATGGATACTCTTGTTTCTGAGGTCGACGAGGTCGATGTGGTTGTGCCCCGTGCACGCAGAGAGAAGGTACAAGGGGCGGTAGTGATTGGGGATCACTCCGATCCACCGGCCCAAGAGCCCTCTGAAGTGGATGACTGCGAGCCTGCCGAGTCTATGGACTGCGAGCGGGCCGTGGTCGCCGCTAAGAGGAAATGCAGCGAAGCTGCAATCGACGAGGACAAGGACGGTGACTGGACCCCTGTGGGGAAAAGGCCCATCCTTAAGCCACGCTTCTCGCGGACTTCTGTACCGAAGTCCGCGGAGTCAGTAACCCCCGAGGCCTCTCAGGTCTCGGAGGCGAAAACTCTACGAGTCGTGCTCGAAAAGTGTCAGGATCCTGGGAAGCCCAAACCCAGCAAAAAGAAAAGGGCAAAGAAACCGCGGTCTGGCAACCCGCCTCCGTCTCAGACGGAGATAACAGATAAAGTACGCGCCATACAGGTAATTTGCCTCAGCTCATCCAACAGGGTGAGCAAGGAGGTTTCTAGCCTCATAATGGCGCAGGTCGAGGCTCTTGCCCAAGTGGCAAGGGACCTTGTCCTCAAAAATAGTGTCTGTGAAGGAAGGGCTAAGATTGCCTCGCAAGAGGCGGTCAAAGCCCAGAAAGCGGTTAAGAGTGCCATTTCTGAGACCCTTAAAAAGGCGACTCAGAGAGAAACCAAGCCCTTGTCCTACGCCGATATGGCGCCAATACAGAGGCCACAGGTACATGTGGTCAAGATCTTCCCCACTGCCAAGGGGAAAGATCAGTATGCGGACAGCGATGCGACCAAGAAAAAGGTCCTGCAATTGGTGAACCCGACCAAGAACAGGATCGCGGTCAAGGCTGTAAAGCGCATACACGGAAACGGCGTTTCCGTAGAGACAACGTTTCAGGAAGACCTTAAGGTCTTCCTTGAAAGCCAAAAATTGAAAGAGGCTCTCCTGAAGGTGGAGCTCCCGGCCAAGAGGAGGCCGCTCGTGATTATTTACGACGTGCCCTCCTCAATGAGCCAGAAGGAGCTCCTCTCAGGCCCCCGCAAGCAGAACCTTAAGGATCTGTCCAAGGAGGAATGTGAGAAGGCCAACATTCCCCGTTTTAGGATGGGGAAGAAGGCCGACGTAAAACACTAGGTTATCGAGGTTGATCCGGTGATTAGAAAGAGGCTCCTTTCCGGAACTAGAGTGTTCCTTGGATGGTCGTCCTGTCGGGTTCAGGACTACCTGTCCGTGACGCGGTGTTTTAAGTGCCAGGCCTTCGGGCATGTCGCCAAACACTGCCGATCGAAAGAGGATGTTTGCGGTCACTGCGCCCAATGGGGGCATACCTTTGCCAAATGCACTGCTAGGGACAAGCCTGCGGCTTGCCCTTCTTGTAAGTCGCTTGGCAAATCGCACAAGCATCCTTCAAGGGATAAAAAGTATCCATCATACTTGATGGCACTAGAGAACCTCGTCAGTCGAACGAATTATGGCTAATAATCGTTCTAGACTTCCGAAACCACTGAGAATGCTGCAGCTTAACATGCAGCGTTCGAGAGCGGTTGCTGACGAAGTCAGACAGACGATGGAGCGCAGGAATATCGATGTGCTGCTTGCACAAGAGCCTTACAATGTCCGGGGAAAAATCTCCGGCTTGGGGCTCACTGCGAGAGTGGTGACGGGCGCGCCCGACGGGGCTCAGGCTCTGGCGGCGATCGTCGTCCGAAACCCCGACTAGAATGTAGTCAAACTCTCGCAGCTGTGCGACACGCATTGTGCCTGCGCTGAGATAACTGGCCAGTTCGGCGTTCCCTGCATGGTCAGCCAGTACTTCCACTTCTCTGATGAGATTGAGGTCGGCTTGGCTGCGTTAGAGGGGCTGTTAATTGTGTTGCGGGACCGTCCGGTTGTCATTGCCGCCGACGTCAATGCCAAGTCTCCCCTTTGGGGGAGTGCGGTAAATGACGAACGTGGCGAAGCTATGGAAGATTTCATAGCGCAGCATGACCTGATTGTCCTAAATGAGCCTGGGAACGCTCGGACGTTTTCCGGCCCGACTGGTGAGTCGAATATCGACGTTACTATGGTTAGGCAGAAGGCTATTCATTTGATGAGTGGCTGGAAGGTTCGCCCATCATGGACGAACAGTGACCATAATTCAATTGAGATAACGCTTGATAAGCCATCTTCCGATGGCGAACCAGCGGAGCGGGAGCCCTTTGTCAAAAGGCGTTTCCTGCTTAGCTCTCTTGACGGGCAGAAGTTTGATCGGACGCTATTGAATGAGAGAGAGGCACTCTCCTCCTTTGAAATTGACCGACGCGAGGACGTTGAACGCTTGGCGGAGGCGGTCGAGAAATCGATCGTCAAAGCCTGTGAGGCGTCCATGCGCAGAAAGACAAGACATGTCAGGTCGGTCCCTTGGTGAACGCCAGACTTGACTAACTTGAAACATTTGACGTATGAAGCGAGAATCGCTTTCCAAGAGGAAAGTAATGAAGAGAGACGAGCGCAACTCAAGCAGAGTTACCTGGAGCAGCGTAGGCATTATACCTATGCTATCCGCAGTGCTAAAAAGAAGTCTTGGGAAGACTTCATTAGCACTGAATGTAACAAAAGCGAAAAGACTTGGGGATTCGCCTATAAGGCATCCCTTAACAAGCTACGTGTAGAGCAGGTGCTTAACAACTTGCGTACGCCTGATGGTTTCACGCTAAGTTGGCGCGATACGGCTAAGGCCTTACTAGATAATCTCTGGAGGATGAAACCCCGGAGCAGGTCGCGGTGCGGGCCGATGCTTTGTCTGTACCCTCGGCGGAAGACACTCCAGTCTTCACGCCGGAGGAGGTAGGCAAGGCGATATCGACCCGTAAGCACAGGAAATGCCCGGGGATTGATCTCATCGAGATCGAGATAGTTCATTGGTCATGGAGAACGCTCCATGGACCATCCATCACTGATAAAGCTGTATAATGAGTGTCTTCGGTGGGGAGTTTTCCCCACTGCCTGGAAGGTGGGCTCTATTAGAGCACTGCTGAAAAGTGAAGATAAGGATAAAACCTTGGCAAAATCGTATAGGCCGATTTGCCTGCTCTCTGGGCTTAGTAAAGTCCTAGAGAAGCTTATAGCTATGAAGTTGCGGGCGGTGTTTGACGATCCGGTGCATAGCGCCGTGGCTGCTGCGGTTGCTCGTGCTAGTGGTCTCAGATTTGGCACCCGAGCACCATCGGTACCTGCGGGAGTGAGGATACGGAAAAGTATGCGTGCCTTGTCCGTGAGAGCTGCGCGCGCCGTTTCTCACCAAAAGGCGCTCGGCTTGGAGAGAAGGACGGAACTATGCTGCATCTCCCTTGCACCAACGTCGTGTGACGTCAGGTATCGTGACGACACATAAGAAGGATAGAACTATGCTCGGTCCCCTTTCAATCAACATCGCGCGTTGCGTCTTCGTTCGACATGCAGTCAAGGCGTCGCGTCTTCGTTCCGCACACAGGCCGGTGACAGTGGTGCCAGATTTCACATAAGGCATCGTACGTATCATTGCGTTCTTTCAGCCGGAAGGCAAATCGGGCACCTGAGCAGAGCACGATACAGAGAAATGTGAATCGAGGAGAGTTTCGGATTGACTCGTCGTACTCATCGCCGCTCGTCGACGCGCTCGTTTTTTCCGTCGTTTCGCGCCCGGCCATGGTTCAATTTTTTTTCACAGAATAATTTTCGTTTGAATTGTTCATCACACGGCAACAAACGATATTCATTAAAAAATATTTTAGTACTTACTACGGATAGTTTTTAATATTTTGTCAGCGGAATAGATGTGTCGTATTGGTTTATAATAGATATGGGCAAAATACATATTTCATAAATTTTGGTTTCAGTAACATTAATCTTTCTACGGTAGTAATAAATAAGAAAGTATATAATAAATGTCAATTATTGCGTATTATGCATTAACCGTGAAACAAGTAACAGGAGCTTCTTGCACTAGAACGTTCTGAGGGATCGTACTAACACGCGATTTTAACACACTACAGCGTACGTCAGAAAGAATTTGCTTGACACGACGCGACGACGGTGCGAATGTTTGTATGAGTTGTTCTTTATGATTTGTTTTCTAAATAGAAGGTCACCAAATTGTGCATATATTCTAACAGTTGTAATCAAGTCCCATCACATTGATTTGTAACCTTTTTCTCACTACGCACGTTTAGTTTAACAACGCTATCCCCATTTCGAGAAAGAAGAAGGTGTTCCTTCTTTGGCAATGCACCATGCATACGGTAATCCATATGTACGTCCGTTGTCGCATTCTGCCCACGAAATGTCGCAACGTGCGTATTGTCGAAGAAGGCATGATAAATCACGACAATAATAGCAAAATCCCTGTCAATGGAAAACCGAAACTTGCATTGTGCCGCTCCCGACCGACCACGAGTCGCGGTTGGACAAATTGAAATATCTGAAAAGTCTAACCGTTCTGAGCGCGTATTTTACGTACCTAGTGCAAATTATTTCCCCGGGACTGTAACCGACTTTTCCAATGTCATTTATTCATCATTATGTACGATATGGATTACATTTAAATGCACATGTACAGGGTGCACAGCTTTGTTCCTGTAAACGGTAAGTATTACACAATATTATAGAGGAAAGGGTTCGATGGGATCGTAATATCTATATTCTACGAGACTTCATGCAATTCGAAAGTGCAAGGCTGCACCCGACAAATGCAAATGCGTATGTAAAGTTTTTGTTTATAAAATTTAAGATACGTGGACTTCCACGCCACCCATGAGGTGCCACGACTACCGCGTTCGGTTTTTTAACGTGGACCGTCGCCTATAGCCCTATTGTACCACATTTTTTAATAATCATACAGCGTGCGGCAATACCTCTGTCCACCTTCAACGACGGAGATGTTCAAGGTGGACAGAGTTATTGCCCCACGCTGTAGAAAGTAGAAATAAGGGTTAGAAAAGAAATGGGACCATTTTTTTTATTTTATTTTTATTTTATTTCATGTTGACTACTATATGGTATTTTTTATCCCCATGGGCCCCCCTGCTGCTGCCCCCACGGCCGCCGCCCCCGCGGCGCCCGCCGCGACGCCCGCCTCTTCGGTCGTGCCCGTCTTGATCCGTCGCACCGCAGGTGCAGGGGCAACGGCATGCCCACCAAGGACTTCGGCGGGCACACATGAACAATATATACATGTCATGAATTAAATGAGATTATGATAGATTTTATCGAATAATGTCAAAATACGACATGTATGAATATGTATGAACTTACTGGAATCTGAATTATTTCCCGTTAAAAACAGTGCTGGCAGTGGTGGCGGTGGTAGCGGTGGTGGCGGTGGTGTCGGTGGCGGTGGTATCGGTGGCACCGGCTCCGCCTCTATTGCTGATTCTATTATTTTTTCTGCAAAGAGCCATGAATTTGTACATATTTGTAATCGTAAGTAAATAAACTTATATTACTTACTTATATTTGTACATGGATTCTACTGTCGAAAGTTACTCATTTGAATTTATAAAAATTAACAAATCTCTGAATAGAAGCAACAGATCTGACAAAGTACATTTCTGCAGTACGTATGAACGGTATGAACGAATTGTAGGAATCTATGGAAACCTTATTACTGTAACACTACGATAGGCGGATATATACGTAAAAATCTAATTTCAGATATTTGTGGCTATAAATGTATCTCAACTGTATCATCAATGTACAATTTGGTTACAAACGGTTTCATCTCACGTCATGTCGAAAGAAAATAGAATGTAAGAGAAAATGTATTATGTACTTATGGGCTGAATCTGCCATCACGCGATATGCAACTTTCGTCTTCGGCTGTCTGTTACTAACTGCCGTCGTGCCGTCCCATGTGCGTTTTTCGGCAGCCGCGCATTGCCCCCCTACCCCCCTTGTCCTACACGTGCCTCGTCGGTAGGCAATCGGGTCTCGCCGCCGATATTCGCGCGTCATATATATGTCACTCTTAAAGTAGATATATAGTTTTTTCTTCGCACATCGTTCCCGCGTGTCGCGGAAAGCAACGTGTTCTCAACGTGTTCTTACCGGATAGTCAGTTGCACGCCGCGGAAGGCGTAATAGCGAGCGTGCTGAGTTTCCGCGTGCGGTCTTTAACCACTTCATTAAGTAGTCGCGTATGTTAGTTTGTGTGCGCGTGGTTGGTACGTGTCAGTGTTTGCAGTGCGCGTGGGAGAAGCGGGGGTAGTTATTTTTATTTTTCATTTATTTCTGTCTGTTTCTTGCGGGTTCACACATAAATGTCCGATTTGCAAAGAAAGAAATGCAAGCGGAGCTTTTGCGAAGCTTGGCTTCGCGATGAAAAATATAATTCATGGGTGCGAAATGTGCCTTCTGATACAAGTTTATTTCATTGCTTAATATGCAATAAAGATATTTCCTGCGACACGCGCATTACTAAACATGCGAATTCTGCGAGTCACATAAGTTGTACAATTGCAGTCTTCTGAGGACAAATATAGCGGCGATGCAGAATCGGACACAAATTGTTTGTCAGCAGACATATTTCGCAAGCAATGGTTAGATATTGAGCAATTTCAACCGCGGCTACACGAAATGTCGGGCAACGAAACATTGTGTCTTTGTTCGTATTGTAACAACTCAATAACGGCGAGATTAGTTAATATTCATCGTCACGCAGAATCCGCAGTTCATATCGCAAAAGTAACATGTTTAGAAACGCAAGAAACAGACCAACAAAATCATATCACGGACAAATCGAAATTGTCATTAGATGCGCGACAGAAAGCAGCGGAAATTCAATACGCTGCTTTTATCGCAGAACACGACATTTCGTTTACGACAGCAGGAAAATTATTGAAATTTTTCCAAAAAGTAGGAAAGGATGGTGACGTGTTGCAAAATATGAGTATGGGCAAGACCAAATGCGGTCAGATACTTGCAAATGTCTTATGTCCTGTAGAAACAGAACGTGTTTCGGCCATCCTACAAAATACAAAGTTCAGTATTTTTATAGATGAAACGTCAGACATTACTAATACAAAATGGATGACGTTTCATGTTCGATATGTGCATCCGGAAACATTACAAAATATGTCGCAGTTAGTAAAACTAATCCATCTGGATGCAAAAGATTGTGGTACAGAAATGATATTCGACGCATTCCGAAAGGAAATTGGTATTTCTGAAGGAGAGGGGCCTCCTCACAGATTTCGTTGAAACTCGGCAATATGATGTATTTTTGCCTAAAAATTACAACGGTGAAAGTTTTAAGTGTCGCTCTGAATTGGTTTAGAAGATATGAAGTGTTGAAATGCGACACTTTCGTGGTTAGGAAATCTGTCACACCGACCGTGTTTTGGTATCTGACCATGCGCAGTAATGCGCAATGACGTATTTGGCGGTTAGGGGGGTTAGGTTGGGGGGGGGGGTAGGTTTTGGGGGATGGGTTAGGTTTTTTTTGGGGGGGGTAGGTTTTGGGGGATGGGTCTGGGTTAGGTTTTGGAGGGTGGGGTTAGGTTTTTCGGGGTGGGGTTAGGTTGGGGGGGGGGGTAGGTTTTGGGGGATGGGTCTGGGTTAGGTTTTGGAGGGTGGGGTTAGGTTTTTGGGGGTGGTGTTAGGTTGGGAGGGAGGGGGGGGGTTAGGTTTGGGGCATGGGTTAGGTTTTTTGGGGGGGGGTAGGTTTTGGGGGATGGGTCTGGGTTAGGTTTTGGAGGGTGGGGTTAGGTTTTGGGGGATGGGTTAGGTTTTTGGGGGGGGGTAGGTTTTGGGGGATGGGTCTGGGTTAGGTTTTGGAGGGTGGGGTTAGGTTTTTCGGGGTGGGGTTAGGTTGGGGGGGGGGGTTGCAATTGTTCGAACTTCGAGTATGAAGAATCTTGATCATGTTACGTCCTGCGTCCTCCACCCGCCTAAATTTTTCGCTTTTCTAAATTATTCAAGAATTACTAATCGATCATTCTCGCCGCAGTCTCCCGCTCGCTCAGTAGTTCTAAGATTTACTCTAATCTAACTTTAGGAATGAAGTGCGGTTCTCACGAACTCCCGTTAGCGATAAGACACGCCGCGCGCGGCGAGTAGAGGTAACTTACACCCGAGCGATAGCCAAGACGACGCGAGTAGGGAACAAGCGAAACATACAAGTAAAAGCTCCGCCGAATTCTCGCGCTGCGCGACCGGACAACCGCCAAGTAATGCAACCTGTCAGAAAAGGAATTCTAAAAGATAAGATACGTGTAGCCAAGTCCTGGGAAAGGCATCTGTCGCGCCGTTCCCAGGATATAACGCTGATGCAGTGTCAGCATGCGAATACCGCTCAGCGGAGCACGGCGTCTATATAGGGCAGTACGAGACCCTTTTCGGACACTCTTAGTTACGGCAAATACCTGTACGCGCACTCTTGGTCGCTACGACACTCTTGGTCGCTTCGACACTCCTGGCCACTACGACACTCTTGGTCACGAAAAGCACCTGTACGCGCTCTTTTGATTACGACAAGTGTTAATACGCGCGCTCTTGCCTACGACAGTCACTTGCGAATTATTTTACTTCAATTCAATTCAGTGCGTGAAATGCTCCGAATAGCACCGCTGCTTACATTCAAGGATTCAAGCGCGGGTGCGAAGCGCAACACCCGACTTAGCGTTCACCTCCAGTAATCTTTCAAGTGTAAAGAATAGAATCAAGTTAAGTCACGTCGAGTCAATCGAATCAAGTTAACTCCAAGCGAATAATCGATACGATAAAATCAGTGCCATTGTTCCTGCATCTCGCCAGGCAACACCAGGTTTGTGTAATCAACTAAACTTTGTAATCTGGACCGCTCTAGGCCACCAGCGTGGTGAAGCTTCCGAAATTCAGTTAATTATAAGTAAACTGCGTCATCGAGACACTGCGTTTAGTCTCGATCTCTGATTCTCCGGTCACGATAACGAAGTGGAGCCGTTCTACTCCAAATTGTAGGGTTCGATCAATTAATAAACACCATGTACACAATCTCGTGAGTCACCTATTGCACACCCATCCTCGCAACACTACACGTACACCCGCGTAAAACTTGGTCATCGGAGTGTTCTCTGCGTGTAATTAGACAGGGGGTCTCACCCCTTTTCTTCCCGCGATACCGAAACCGCCGTGCGCATAAATCGAGTGGTCTTTGCTGCCGCCTTCGAGCCTGTGCCTGAGTCGCCGTACGGGCAATATCCCGCGGGCACCGTCGAACCTCTGAGTTCCGGTGACCCCTCTGTGAATCTTTCGCGCGACATCGGCTCACAGGTTTCGTTGGCCGGCGGCGGGCCCCCTCGCTACGATCGTGGCTCCCCAACCACCTTCGGCGCACCACGGTTCGGACCCGAGGTCAATGGTCACATCCACGGATCGCAATTATTCTACCAGTCAAACCCATAACCAGAGAGCGCCCCGACGTCGCCGGCCGCGTGAGGACTATAGAGGAATTCGGGGAGGCGGAGTAAAACAGTGGGCACGCCGCGTAGCTGCCCGCTTGTATCGGTCGCAGCTATCTCGACAAACAGCGAGCGAATCCGCGAATTCCCTTCCGCCTACCTACCCGCACCCCGGACAGCACGCGCCATCGGCCTGGACCTCTCCAGAACAGCCTTGTCCGTTCGAACTACCCCCAGGGCAAGATCAGTTCACTGTCTACTTCGAGCCTCTAGAACCGGAAATCGTACCGTCTACCATCGTGGTAACTGAGATCTGCGAAGATTCTGATGTCGGAATCATAGACTAAGTAACCATTCGGACGCGAACCGATTCTCGGGTTGGTGTAATTCCGAGTCACCAACTACGCCCACATTTTCTGCGCCGAAACCGCACGGACGCGAGTAGATTCTCAGGTTGGTGTAATTCCGAGTCACCAGCGATGCTCATACTTTCCGCGCCATAACCAGTCGGACGCGAGGATACACGTAGGTTTAGTGTCGAATCAGGACACCGAGTATATTTAGGCGCGTGCGACGTCTCAGCGAGCCGCTCCGCTGACACGTCAAATCTCTTATCAGGCCGGTCACTTCGTCTGTCTTCCAATCCCCGGTATACCCGGTGTACGCAGGGTGCCGAAAAACGGAGGACGTAACAATCAATTAAAGGAAATAGAGTGACGCCTGTACTTTGAACTGGAATCGTTGTCACAATGAGGGGGTTTGTATATATTAATTCGCGCCGAAGGCGCGTCAAGCGTTACACAGGGACGCTAGCAGATATGAAAGAAAAGAGAGTTTCGCCTGTACTTTGAACTGGAATCGTTACCACAATGAGGGGGATTATATATATTAATTCGCGCCGAAGGCGCGTCAAGCGTTACACTGAGGCGCTAGCGCATATGAAAGAAAATCCTCTCATTGTGGGAACGATTCCAATTCAAAGTACAGGCGTCACTCTATTTTCTTCGACAGATTACAAATACCGTTTACCAATATTGTTGCTTTGTCGTGCGACAATGCGCGAGTTATGACCGGCAAACATTTATCATTTAAAAAAAAATTGCAGGAAAAATGTGGACATGTACTAACACTACTATGTCCATGTCATTCCGTCGCGTTAGCCGCAAATGCTGCATCCAGAACGATTCCTAATAACTGTGAAAACTTTGTAAAACAAATCTCGAGTTTTATAAATTGCAGTCTCTGGCGATCAGCTATCTTTAGCGATTGCTGTGAGGACACAGACCTTAAAATTTTGAAATTGGCTGAAACACGATGGCTTTCCCGACATTTATGTATTAGTCGAATTCTAGAATCCTGGGACAGTATTGACAAGTTTTTAAAAGAGTTAATTTGTAGAGAAAAGTCTGCAAAAGCTGCAGAATTTGTAGCAGTCATGCATACACCTGATGTTAAAGCATACCTATTATTTCTGAAATATATTTTACATTACTTCAATGCATTTACAATATTTTTCCAAACTCTGGAAACAAGAGTTCATACTTTGCAGCGTAAATCGCTAAATTTATTGCAAATAGTATGCAAAAACTTTTTAAAACCAGAGCTTTTAGCATTACAAAGTAGTAATGTAGATTTTGCAGATAACAATAATCAAATATCAATAAATGAAGTCACAGTAGGCATTGATTGTGAGGATTATTTAAACAAATTGATGACAGAGGGGCACGCAGATATAGTTGCAAATGTTCGAGAGAATTGTTTGCAATTTTATGTATGTGCCGCTAAAGAAATTTGTAAAAGACTACCAATCAATGATCCAGTTTTATGTAAATTAAAAGTTTTGGAACCGGCCACAGCTTTACGCGATATTGACAGAGAAACTTCCTTTCATGATGTTTCTTTTATCGCTGAAACCTTTGGCGGCTTCGATAAAATTAGTTTAAAAGAAGAATGGTTTGCTTTACATAACGATTTCACAGAAACACAAATTGATCATTTGTCATTAAGGGAATTTGTTGAAATTTGGGAATGCATCCTAACAAGTAATCGTCAATATCCCAATTTGAAATCTCTTGTCAATGTTGTTCGATCGTTGCCAAACTCAAATGCTGATTCAGAAAGAATCTTTTCCTACTTACCAGACTTAAAAACGAAGAAAAGAAATAAGCTGTCGTCCGTAACTATGAATGCTGTTTGTGTCATTAAATCAGCATTGAAAGCGAGAAGGGAAACAGCCATAAATATGACGGTTACTGACGAGCATTTGTCTCGCATGCCAGCTAACATATTATATTCTACATGTCCAAATACAAAAGAATTGAGACAATGTGATAATGATGAAATGGCTGGTCCCTCCTCGTGCAATGTTTTTCAATAAGTATGAATACAGTTCCGTTTCATTTAAAAAAGCAACGTACAGCACAAATAACGTGTGCGTCAAAAATCAAATGAGTCTGCCATTAGTTACACTTGACAGATCAGTCCGGCGTTAGTCAGACTTGAACAAGCAGTCCGGCGTTAGTCAGACTTGAACAAGCAGTCTGGTGTAGCTATTGTCAGACCTGACATGAATAAAGAAAGAGATATAGCTTGGGCAGCACCATAACGTAATTACACTGCACAACACTAAATTTGCCTTTTGAACGAAAATAGCCAATTTCGATTAATCTTGACCCGCTGAAAACGAATCTGAAACCCGTTTTTGAAAATTGGCTCGAGATTTTGAGTAATTCAATTTTAAAAAAATCAGCCTTTTTTCGACTTTGAACAACAATCAGGCCGTAAGTATACAAGTTAGACAAGTTTTATTGGTTGCAAAAAATTCTCCAGACTTTTCCGAATAAAACGGTATCAAATACTTTTACAATGTAAACTTGCAAACATGTTTAAACATTAGTTAAAGTGGATAAGACACGTTTTGCGCACCTATTTTTCGAGATGTTTTTCAATTTTTGGAAAAAACTGTGACTCCGACGTGAATTCCATTGACACTACACGACAGAGCAGACATTTTCCATCGGAAAACCATCATGATAATATGTAAAACAAGTTTCAGTTTCCTACAGGAAAACTAACTAAGACTTCGTGCGCGTCACGTAGTAACACGCGCTCCGCTGTGGCTTGTTTTCGCCTAGCGCAGGGTTCGGCAACTCAGGATTCAGAAGAGCCAAAAAGTCATCCAAAACAGATTCTTTGTTTATAGAAGAGCCATAGAACTTTAATAACACAAAAACACATACTTATTCAATTAAAATGTTAAAAAGTATTGTAAGGAACTGAGTCTTACGGGAGGAAGGGCTGGTAGACTGGGGACAGTCGCCGGAGTATAATCAAATGCTTTACATTTATTGTTCGGAGGCCGTTCTCCTTTGTTTATTAGATAAAAATCACACACCTTAATTGTAAGAATACTTTCGCGATCGGTAGCAGGGAGCGGTATCGGGCAGGAGGGATGAGGTTCGTATCGCGCTGGAGCACGTTAACGACCGACCTCGGAGTGGAAGTCGCGAGATTGTGGCGGGCGCCACGGATTTCTCGCGTCTGGATTTAGGCCGAATGTATAAGGGCGCGTGCGGGGATACACCGCCACATTCGACGCGGAAGGAGGGTTGCTGATGGAAATAATTTCCGACACGATTATTCACAAACTACACAATCTCGCTTCGTACTGCTCACTCGGGTGATGTAACCGTACTGACTCCTCCCCGGTTTCGGCTCTCTTACCAGCGCTAGAGCGTGACGACCCCGTTGACCGTAACGTTCACGATCGCATGAGAATCGTCGAAGACGTTACGCGTCAAATCGGGAGCCGTGTTTGGGTCGGCACGGGCGACATGCGGAATCGCCTTTACATCCTCAACAAGTATGAAGAGGTTGCTTTTAAAGGCATGTAAAATTTATTCGCTGTGGGATTATAGCTCGTGCGTGGAATGGGTACGGCAAAACGAAATCTATCGATCGATAGAACAAACAAACCTTGATTTTAGTCGCTCAATCACGCTACATACGCCTTGCTATTTCTCTTGCACGCATTCACTCACACGTATGCAAACTTTAGCGACTACTGCTAATCTGTCCTCGGATCTCGCTTGCTAGACTTTCAATGTCCGGTTGGTACTCCGTTATTTTTATTTTCAGACAAGCCTGGAGACTCTCATCTGTCAGTGAATTTCTCAATTTGCTTTTTATAAAATTCATGCTCAAAAAAGTTTGCTCGCAACAATAAGTTGAACCAAATATAGTCAATACGCCATATGCGTACTTTTTCAAAGCAGAATATGATTGAGGAAGACTGTTTCGTGTCACAAAAACAATTTTTTCAATAGAAGTAATGTTTTTAAGTTCAACTCACTTGTGTTCTGAAATTAGTTTACTGCATTCTTGATCATGATCTTCCAATTTGCGGCCCAAATCAGAGAATTTTGATGCCCATATTTCCTTACATTTCAGATCAATAAATGAAGAATTGTAATTCAAATTCGGCACGATCAAAATTAGAAAATAGTGAAAAATCTAAAGATTCCGAATCGCATATCAGCAGTTTTGTCAAAAAGGACAATATATTCTCATAATTCCGAAACTCTTGGAACCTCTTGAGGAAGCAATTCCGCATCCTCTCCATACAATGTTTGAAACATTCAAAATCTATTGAAACTCCAGATTCATGATGTTTCTTCAACAAAATGTCCATATCTATCATAAACCAACACGACACATGACACATCTGTTCCGCTGACAAAATATTAAAAACTATCCGTAGTAAGTACTACATTTTTTTAAATGAATATCGTTTGTTGCCGTGTGATGAAAATTAAAAAAAAAATTATTCTGTGAAAAAAAAAATGAAACATGGCTGGGCGCGAACCTACGAAAAAACCAACGCGTCGACGAGCGCCGATGAGTACGACGAACGACGAATCAATCCCAAACTCTCCTGGATTCACTTTTCACTGGATCGTGGTCTGCTCAACGCGGTGGTGCCCGATTTGCCTTCCGGTTGAAAGAACGCAATGGTACGTGCGATGCCTTATGCGAAATGTGGCACCACTGCCACCGGCCTGTGTGCGGAACGAAGACGCGACGCCGCGACTGCATGTCGAACAAAGACGCGACGCGCGATATTGGTCGAAAAGGAGCGGAGCATAGTTCAGTCCTTCTTATGTGTCGTCACACGACGTTGGTGGAAGGGAGACGCAGCATAGTTCCGTCCTTCTCTCCACGCAGCTCTCACAGACAGGCTACGCACACACGCCTATTACCCCCACCAACGCCAGCACGGATACTCATGCATACGCCAAGTGTACACTGTGCGGTTGCGCGCGAACGCACAGATCATATTCGTATGCCACACATCCGCACGCGACGTGATAATAAGCACACGTGCACATCCGCACAATATATGCACGCATCTACGTTATTTACCTTAAGGATACATGTTGAATAACACCATTACGTACCTTCTGTTCTGTTTCGTGGGCCGCCGTCGCTGGCATCGTAGGCGCCGTCGCCGTCGCTGGCACCGAAAGTGTGTACGTGCGAGCCTGTCGCGTACCGCTCGAGAAGCGTCGTCCGTCGTCTTGTCGGTGATCCTGGAAACCTCCGACACTCACTCATTCTTGTCTTACATCTTACACAAATACAAATTCAGCGTTTACCGGTTCGCCGCATACTCTTGGAGGCGAACGGCAGTTTTATCTGCAAACACTATGACGTACTACACGTACACCTATTTATGTATACTCTGAGACTCTGAGCTGCATGGGCAGTACTTTAATTTCCTCAAAATAATAAAAGATAAACATCGATATTACGATTTTTTTCCAAAGAGTGATTGCATTCTCTCGGACTTACCCCATATAGGTTTTGTGAATTAAAATGTTGCTTCTCAACTAATATTTCTACTTTTTTTGTCCTTACAGCTAAAGTTATTACGCATAAATGTATATTTAATTAATTTTCATGGACATTCCAGAAACTATTTCACCATTTTGTTGCAACAATAACTTGCGTTAAAAGGTTAATTGCTGAAAATTTTTGAAGAGTAACAGAACCGGTGGCTGGCTATTGGTACGGGATAGTGCCTGTCGGAAAAACCGCCGATGACGGTTCGCCTTCAACAGTACGCGATGGACCAAATAAATGCTAAAGGGTATAGCAGGATAAAATGTTCAGAAGTGCCCTTAAACCAATTTTACTACGCAAAGCACCGATCGATAGGTTACCAAAAAAAAAACATTCTTTACCAAGGTTCGACCCTCTATCTCGTTCGCGAGGGTAGTTACGGGGTAAATTAAAAATATCGGTTTGTCCGACATTTTTCCTATTTAGGGGGTTGCAAACATTCTGGAAAAATCTAAAACGTTGCAGACATGGATGTTTATGGTTGTGATTTTGTCAGATTTTTTCAATGCAAATCCCAAATGTGAAAAATCAAAAACACCAAAAAATGACGAAAAATGCAGATTTCGGGTAGAAGTTTTTGAGCGACTAGATTTTCCATTTCACAATAGTTAGATGCGGGCACGACTATTATCCTCCAAGTTTTTTTCATTATTTTAGCTCCGGTGCGCCGTGTTAAAAAAAAATAAAAACCGATACTTTCAAGGTTGTTGGAGACGGCGATTAAATTCGGACTTCCCGCGCTGGGGGGCGCCGGGCCGCGCTGCTCAGCCCGAGCGAATCGCGATCGCAAGCCTAACACGATCCGGGTGCTAATCGCGCGGCGCTCCGTCGCCTCGGCCCGCCAATCGCGGGTGACCGCCTGAGCGTCAGCTGAGCGGCTCGACTGTAAACACCGCTCTTCCAGAAGACCCGCCAAAATGAATTGCCGCCGGTGCCACCGCGAAAAGTCCTTCTGGAAGGGCGGTGGTTACGTACGTCACCTCGGAGAGGGGAGTGCCCGTGTGGCTTCCCTCTGCGTGTGTGTTTCTAGTGTGTTGCCTGTTCTGTTTTTGCGTTTTGAATACTTAACGGCGAGTTGGCCTGCCGTGCGCTTGTACTTCTTCAGTTTTATTTAACCGTGCATTACCTTTACTCGCTACCGCCTTCCGAATCTTATATCGTTACGTGTTTTGTATGTGGTGTGAAAGTTGAGTGTTTGAAACCAAATATAGCCTTAAGAGCAATTTGTGGGTGTTTCGTCTATCGCCTTCCTCTTGCGAATTCCGCGTCATCCTCGAGACCGCGTACCCGCCGCTACGTCGACGCGCGCTCGTTTCGCCCACTGCATCCGGGCAAAAACAAAGGTATTTCATGCGAAATCTTGGTGAATACTATAAATTCTTGCTTTCCCTTTATATAGTGAGTGAATTTTGTGGTGTTTAATACCTCTGAATTGGTAGAATGTTCTATGAATAAAGGGAATTGAGTTATTTAAATTAACTGAAAGCGTAGACTACGCCGAAAACTGCGGGAAACGCGCCTTAAGGTGCTTTTTCTGCGCGACGTATACCAATCAGCTGATCATAACGTCATCACGCGGTGACAGGTGTGATATGCCACCATGACGGGCATGATCAGCTGATTGGATATACGTATCGTGGCCTAACGCGCAACGCGTGTCACCGGGATGCGCGGTAATCCTAATTCTGGGGGCCGCTGCGCATGGACGCATACCCAGAAAGGTGATCGGTGCGTCACGTGTGCGTTAATGCTAGTCACCGACGGCTCTAGCGCCGCGTGCGCGGGTTCCTTACCAGGGCCGTCTTGCTCGTGAGTCGAGCCCTGGAGTCTCGGATTTATCGTCAACACTACCAAACGCAGAGCTATTAAAAATCACAAAATTAACTCACTGTATAAAGAGAAAGCGAGAATTTATAGTATTCACCAAGATTTCGCATGAAATACTTTAAAAGTATCGGTTTTTAATTTTTTTAACACGGCGCACCAGAGCTAAAAATGTGAAAAAAAACAATGGAGGTTAATAGTCGTGCCCACATCTAACTACTGTGAAAAGGAAAATCTAGTCGCTCCAAAACTTATACCCAAAATCTGCAGTTTTCGTAATTTTGTTGTGTTTTTCATTTTTCACATTTGAGATTTGCATTGAAAAAATCTGACAAAATCACAACCATAAACATCCATGTCTGCAATGTTCTAGATTTTTCCAGAATGTTTGCAACCCCCTAAATAGGAAAAATGTCGGAAAAACCGTTATTTTTAATTTACCCCGTAACTACCCTCGCGAACGAGATAGAGGGTCGAAACTTGGTAAAGAATTTTTTTTTTTTGGTATCCTATCGATCGGTGCTTTGCGTAGTAAAATTGGTTCAAGGGCACTTTTGACCATTTTATCCTGCTATTCCCAAAGTCCCTGCCTCAATAAACTTTTTGAATAAATTGTTTAATCGAAACATAATATTAGTATTGCCGATGTTAATGTAAGGTTTTTTATACGGTCCTGCTTATATTATTATTTTTGTGTAGAATTAGTAATAATTAATAGTGGTCTTCCACACCACCTTTGAGGTTCCACTAATGGCGCGTTAGATTTTTTTTAACTGGATCTTTGCCAGTAGCCTTATTATACCAGTTTTTATAAAAGTACTTAACAAAACGAGAAAATCTCCCGCTGTAGCATTCAAAATTGTCAGCTCACGTTAGATCGCCTCTGACTATATACGTATATTATAAATTGTCAGCTCACGTTAGATCGCCTCTGACTATATACGTATATTATAAATTGTCAGCTCACGTTACTTCGCCTCTGACTGTATACGTATATTATAAATTGTCAGCTCACGTTAGTTCGCCTCTGACTATATACGTACATTTTAAATTGTCAGCTCACGTTAAATCGCCTCTGACTATACCCGTATATTAAAAATTTGCACCTTAGTATGTAGAAAAATATTTTACATACTTTGTACATTTATTAATTTTTGTACAGGTTTTCGACGATAAACGTTTCTTCTAACTTCATTTCCTAACCAAACTACATCTTTATGAATTTTTACTTTCATCATATAATATGCCAGACCCTTCCGATGGGAACTACAGGTTTCGTGCTCAAACCAACCTGGATATTTCAGATGCACAACTTCCACCATTAATGGAAATAAAATATCTTGTATTCCATATTTGTATCTAATCTCAGGATAATATTCGTCAAATATTGCATTCATTAATTTGAATGCAAACGAAAACTCTGCAGATGGAGTACATAAATGGCCAAATGTTTCGCCGTTGTTTGTTTCATAGGCTCGGAAAAACGTCAATATTTGTCTATCTTGTATTGATTCATGAGTTTCACTAATTAGCGATATGGAACATTGTTCACAACCAGTTTTTTTAACACATTTCAAGGCCACAAAACCTGCAAAATATTCAACAACGGAGGCTTCTAATGTTTCATAATTACTGTATGAGGCATCAATCATTACTTCCTGAACGTTAATAAATGCTTCTTGATTGTCCCCATTTTCACGTCTTGTACTTGCTGATAATCATTGAGGATTAGATGTTGTAGGTACATGTGTTGAGCTGGGAAGTAAAGATTCATCCTCATCATCTAAGCAATTTGCCGACTGAGCAGGTTTCGATAAATTTAATACAATATTTTTTTGCAAAGATAAACGAAAAGCTTTTGCAGACGGATTCTGATTGTAAGTTCCACCGTAAGTGCGGATTATTGAAAATAAATTTTCCAATGGATCTTGGTTCAATCTAGATGTCATAAGAAATTGAATTCCATCCCATTGTAAATCATTCCATAATTGCAAGATAGCTCTCACAGAAATTTCTAAACCTTGAAAACATGGTGGTCTTTTAAGACCGTAGACCGTAATGGTGCGCCATTTCGAACATTGTTCTAATAATTGTTTTAAATTATTTTCCGCATTTAATCGAATTTGTGATAATGCGCATCTATTTGGATTCGAATCGTTGCAAGTTCTGCTGTTTAAAGAATCGAAACTATCGTTAAGAATTCTAAAAAACTCGGCCGTATACATGACCGTCGATGCTTTTAATTTCTCCTACTGTTCCTGCGGTTAAGAGAGCTGCTGAGACCCTACGACTAAATACCTGCAGAGCTAGAGAACATTTCATTTTTTCGAAGCATGTTGGATTAACATGTTTTTCAGATAGTTTGCAAGCAGCTCTCGTTGCTGCACCGTTTTCTAAATCCCATAATGACCGTACGTCTTTCCAAGATGCAATCCCATCATCAGCATACACGATATCATAAGTCATAAGTTGATTCCTTATAGACTTGTAAATATGCGGAATATCAAAGATTACATATATTTTTTCATTTCCGTGCATGAAATAAGAACGATCATCAGGAATAATATGTTTCATGACACTTTGATTACTACTACATTGGTCACAAATAACAGCACGTAATTTTAATCCTGTTTTGAATGTTACTTCTATAACTTCGTTCAATATAGCAGATAAATCAATACTGTTTATCGCGTTGGTAGTCAAAAAATACGCTATAGGCTGCTTCCAATTATGTAACAAGCCTCTGACCATGAAAACTAATGCATTAGTCGCTATTCTTTTACTAGATCCTCGCGATCCTAAATCTTCAAAACCTTCAATTTTTTGCCGAGGCTCATGAAAATCAAAACATCGCTTTATACGCATTTAATCGAATAGCAGGACGCAGTTACGTTCGTCACTATTCATGCAATTAACTTTAGATTGTAACTGACTAAATAAGGGATCGCAAATTC
Organism: Priocnemis perturbator; assembly: GCA_963942575.1. Classification (NCBI taxonomy): domain Eukaryota; kingdom Metazoa; phylum Arthropoda; class Insecta; order Hymenoptera; family Pompilidae; genus Priocnemis; species Priocnemis perturbator. The sequence continues at coordinate 12,298,904 of OZ012643.1, read as the reverse complement.
CTGGCCATAAATTAACCGTGCTGAACCATTTGCTGATAATACTTCTTCCCGGTAATACAAAATTGAACTCTTTACGCATTTTCGTGTACAAACTTGGCGAACTATAATGCATTTTTTTCACTAATTGCTGCTCTTCTTCCGTGTAAGGAGATTGATGCTTATGAAATAATTGCATCGTTATAAATGTAAGTAAGCATCCTTGTACTCGACGTCGCAAACCATTTAACAGTGTTTCATCGGACAAATTACCTGTTTCCAACATTTTCACTTTTGTTTGTAAACGCGAGATTATCTTATTTTTTGCCTTATTTCTTTCCTTTAGTAGTTTATTTTCGTCTTTTAGCCTGTGCATCAGAGCTTCTGTACGATTTTGTTGTCTTTGTAGAATTTGTACTTTCTCGCGAAGGTTTTGCTCAATCGGAATGACAGAACGCGTATCCTCATCATCGGAATCAATTTCATACAGTACTGGTTCTGCATCTTTTTTTAATCTTCCACTTGGAAGTATGGCGTTGACTGGAAAATGCTGACTACATTGTTACGTCCTCGTTTTCGGCACCCTGCGTTCACCGGGTATACCAGGGATCGTGGACAGACGGAAAGAGGGAACGCACCGAGAAGAGGGGGTTTGATCCGTCAGTGGAGCGGCTCACTGATGTATCGAGGAATGTAAGAAGGAGGTGTCCGAATGGATACGGCTCTGGATGTGTGGGAGTGTGTGTGGTTGTGGATTGCCGATCCCGAAGGTTTTCCCATAACCGGGAGTCGACCACGGTGGATGCCTGGGAGGGCGTCCACGCTTGTAGCTGGCTCGACGATCACCGGGAGTTCTACCACGGTGGATGCCAGTGAGGGCGTCCACGCTTGTAGCTGGCTCGACGATCACCGGGAGTTCTACCACGGTGGATGCCAGTGAGGGCGTCCACGCTTGTAGGTAGCTCGCTGGGGCCCTGGGTTAGAGGTAGAGGTGGTGGTGTTTAGTGTTGACGTGCAGGACGTGCGTGTTTAGTGTTGACGTCTGCTCGCCATTTCGATTTTAATTTTATGATATTATATTTATAAATCAGATAAAACTGACCTGTTTACTTAATTGCTGCACGTTCCACCAAAAATCACTTTGGTGTCTTCACTGCAGCGATTATACGGGTCAACTGTGCTACGTATTTCATCGTAACAATACACGAAAGGAAACAAAAACATCTCGCGGTAGTGATGCGTTGTTAAGAACAGCAGTTCGCCGCGACACGAGCATGGAACAATCGCCAATCATATTGTGGCTGGCGTTTCACGAAGAAGCAAAGTCACTGGCAGTAATTTTATTTTAAGAAAATTATTTTAATGTACGTGTACATTGTAAGCACGGACGCGCACAAGGCGGCCTGAGCATGACGTGATCAGAGGCGCGTGAGCAAGCCGAGGCAAACCGATTCAATGGTTTGATATTGCACTCATCGATCGATCTGAATAAGATGATTGCGCACACCTATTTTTCCGAATCCTTTCCAATTTTTAGTAAAAATGACTAATCTGCCATAAATTCTAGTGTCTAATTTTACTGCATCATACAACAGGTATATTTCTTCTGAAACGATAAATAAAATAGTTGTGGAAGTCACGCACTGACAGCAGAAATTCTCCGTCCGTTTTAATAGCGTCCTGCGCTGCGGATGTAAACTTTATTTTATATTCTTATAAAAACGACTAATGAGCAATTACATAAAAAAATCGGGTAGGCTGAAGTTCGATTGAGTTGTCAGTTGCGTAGGAGTGTAGGACTAAGACTTGCAGATTGGAGAGTGAAGTTGAGCTAGTCAAGTATGGTTTCTAAGCGTTTATCTCATGCGGGTGTGCTGCCGTGTTTAACTCATTGTCCGTCTATCTCGGCAACTGTGAGTTCAACACAACGAATTTGGTAAAGAATGTTTAAAATGTTTAGCTTAAAACAATGCAAAATGTTCTTCGTATATTCGAACAGATCTTGTCGAGAGCTTCAAAGCGATACCATGCACGGTTGTGTTCTATTGACCGTTTCCGAGACAAGCTAAGATAAACGAAGTCAAACGTGACCGCACACCCATAAATATTGCACCGTTTCCCCGGGCATTCCATATTTTCCGCAATACACTAATCGATTCTTACGCTTTCATTGGTCTATTTAAACAATTTTTTCGCTTTGTTGCAAAACATGCAGCCGCGTACCAATTTGAACTCGAATGCACATGAGGGCAGCCCGAGGCCGCATGAAAAGTTGATGCGAGGCACAACAAACTGTTTTGATATATTAAACAGATATTGCAAAGTAGCGAAAGAAACTGATGTTATTTTTAAATCACGTGCTAATTACTCTTTAATTATGTATGCATCTGTGAAGTATCGATTACAAAGGTGAGGGTGAAATAAAATTATAAAATAAAATCTCATTACGGTTCAAGCAGTTACACAATGGGTAATGTCAACGTTCTATGTTTGTCTATTACCTACGGTACTAGCCCCAATTACCGACGCCAACCGACGCCGCCAAGAGACCTCAGCGCCCCCTGAGACCCCATCCAGGCCCCATTTGCAGGCCGCTGTTTAACACAGGCGCTGGCAGTCTTTAAGAATATCTCGTCGGTGCATACAGCTAAATAAAGAAATAAACATGGACCTATTTGCTTGCAATTTTTACATTTATTTAAGTTAATGCCCGGAACGCGAATCGTGATATGGAAATAAAACATACTATGAGCAAGGGAGACCTATCCTACTCCGATTAAACATGACAATAATGATGGGCCTAACAAAATACCATACATAGGTAAACTCCTCAGAGTTTATCTATGGTCACTGTGCTCTTCATTCAAGTTTCTAAGGAGTAATTACCAGTGTCGCTTCGGACCATTCGCCCAACGACATGACTGAATGACTATACGGACTTTAAAATTCTACTCACCAATTGTCTGGTCTGCATACCACAGGAAAACGTTGCAATTACACTGGACAACAAATTTCGACTTTTTTTTTGCTTCCTGGCATCTATTAGCTAATTCTTATAGATTTTGACGCGCTGAAAACGAATCTGAAATCCGTTTTTGTTTATTAGGTCTAGTTTTCGAGAAATCGAATTTTAACAAAAAATGCGTTTTTTGCACTTTGACCCACATTTACGTCGGAAATATAAAAGTGAGATAATATCCCTTTATCGGAAAAAATTCTGCAGACTTTCCAGAATAAAATAGTATATAATAATTGTGGAATATGTACTTGCAAATATGTGTAAACATTGATTAACCCTCGGATACCCACGATGGGTCACTTTTTCGGCGCCGAGAGAGCGGCAACCCTTCATACACAGCATTCTATAATGTTGCACGCTACAGGAGTCAATGTGACGACACAGTTCCGAAACTGTAAAGCGACGGTTATCGACTCGGCGTCACCACTGATACACTTCTCGACGTATATGAAATGATGAATTTTTTGCTTATATTATTTCTGTAAAATCTTGCATAGCCGACATCAGAAATGCGACACGGTAATCAAGATGGGTCAATTGAACCCGAAGCCTGAAGATTGTCAACCCATTTTTTTAGCAAAGTTAAAATTTTTGCCTACGTGCATTTTAGCGATGTTAGAATGTATGTTAGACGTTGACAATTTGTTTATAAATTGTTTACAACATATTGAACAAAATAAAAATTTTTGCTTATTTTCTGGCTACATACATATTTACATTCTTCGTAGTGTTTTCAATTTGTTTATAAATTGTTTAAAACATTTTTCGAACAAATTTTTAATTTTCGCCTATAAACATTCCTACGACGTTGCAAAGTATTTTACACATTACTAACGATTTGTTTATAAATTGTATACAACATTTTGTACAAAATTTAAATTTTTGCTTACGTGGATTGTAGCGACATTGCAATGTTGAGTAGTTTACGAAGGAATGCATCAAGATCAGGAAAAGTAGATTCGTTACATTATTTCTGTGAATGCGATTTTATTACCCCCCGTGATGTCGCGAGAAAGCATTATGGAACGATTGAAGAAGTGGGGCACGCGGGAAACGCGGGCCACGCGAGAAGTGTGTGTGCACACACACTGCAAGCGCTACACACATGTGTATTGTTTGAACGTTCGACCCATGGAATCCAAAAGAACGGTAAAAGAAAAATTCAACTCGTTACCCAGCAGCGCTCAGTTGCGGCAACACTATCACCTTATCCCAGTTTCAAGTTATGGCAGCCAAAGGATGCACGTGCCGCGATGGCGAGTCGCGATAGTGCGGATAGTGCGTTGTTGTGGAACAGTGACAGTGATAGTGAAGTGAACGATAACTTCAGCGAAGACACTGTCCACAGCGACGAAGAGCCGGAGGTGAATGCGTCGGAGGACGACGTATTTTCAGGTTCCGAAAGCGACGACGACGCGAATGATTGTAGAAATCATGTAGTGTCCGGTCGCACCTGGAAATACGTTGCTCCAGAAAACATCGATGCTGCGGCAAGTATTTCTCGCGAACCGAAATTAACCGCGATGAGTGAAAACGTGAAAACCATCGAAGATTGTTTCCGCGTTTTCATAAACGACGAAATTAGTAGATATAATCGTGAGATGTACCAATCAACGGGCGCATCAGCATTTAGAAACACACCCTGGACAGCCGTGGACAAAGGTAACGCGAGTCGAAGTAAAAGCATTTATCGGCATTTTACTAATGTCAAGCTGATTTCGAGAATCACGCGAGGCGCCCGCAGATATGTGGCGAAAAGATAATTTTCTATCGCGCCCGTTTTACACAGCATCGATGTCGCGAAATAGATTTACCGATAGTTTAAGGTTTATACGTTTCGACGATTGCGAAACGAGAGAAGAGAGACAAATCGCGGACAAGTTAGCACCCATTCGCGAAGTGTCTAATATATTTGCGGCCAATTGCCGGGGAGCTTATGAAGCCTCCAACAAAGGCACTATCGACGAACAGTTAATGAAATTTCGGGGTCGCTGTTCTTTTAAAGTTTATATGCCCAGCAAACCCGGCAAGTACGGCATCAAAATATGGTCACTTTGCGACGCGAAGACCAATTACTGTTGCAATTTCCAAATTTATTTGGGAAAATCCGGAAGTACTCCCGAAGAAGGGCAGGGGCCACGTCTTGTTAAATATCTTTCCGAGTTTTGGTACAATTCATCTCGAACTATTACTACTGACAATTTTTTTACGGACATCACGTTAGCAGAGGACCTACTGGAACAGAATTTATTTCTTGTCGGTACAATGAGGAAGAATAGGACAGACCTACCAAAAATACTGACGGAGACGTACGGACGGCCCATCTATTCTTCCCATTTCTTATTTACGCACAATTTGTCTCTCGTTTCGTATGTGCCGAAACCGAGAAAATCTTTTGTCCACTGTGCATCATGAACACACTATTTCAAGTCAGCAGGGAAAATTCAAGCCCGAAATAATAAATTTTTATAATTGTACTAAAGGTGTCGTGGACACACTGAACAAATTAGTTAGAGAATATACGTGTCGTAGATGTACACGACGCGGGCCGTTTGCTATTGCCATGCATATTTTTTCTATTGCCGCGTATAATGCACTTATCATTTGGATGATAAAAAATCCCGACTGGGAGGCGTCAGTGACGTCCAAAAATAATCGTAGAAAGCTCTTCTTAGAAGAGCTGGCAAAGCAATTGGTTTCCCAAAATATTGATGCTAGATCTCAGAGCTCTTTCGTAACGCGTAACCGTCATGTTGTAGAAGCCCTTCGGGTTGCCGGACGGACGATTTGCAGTCCAACAGAGGTAGCTCCAAATACGTCCAAAAAACGTAGGAGGTGCTACCTTTGTCCAGAGTCGGACACCAAATATTCCAATATTTGCCAAATTTGTAAAAATTCAATTTGCAAAACGCATGCAAGACAAGCAGAGTTTACATGCACGAGCTGTGTAAGAAGGTGATGTAATTTCTTATTGTTTTCCATGCGATTTCGTGTCAAATATCATATTTCCGGGAAACAATAAATTTTGCAACAACCGGCCTCGTGTGCAAAATATAAAAAATTATAAATAAGATATTGTAAATTGTAAATATAATATAAGATAGTTTTAAGAGTGCGCGTGTGTGTGTGTGAAGTGCGCGAACAACACTGAAGAACAGTGAAGAACACGAAAGACACTGGACGACACCAGCGGATGACGGACAATGAAAGAAGAGTCACCGATTGCACCGTGGGGGTTTTAGCCGGTAAAAATCCGGCACTACCCCGCACTGTCCCTACTAGTGCGGGGTGTCTTTTGAAGATTTCCCCCACGAAAATAAAAAAAAAAAATATTAACAAATTATTAACAATGTGTAACATACATTGCAACGTCGTAGGAATGTTCATAGGCGAAAATCTCAATTTTGTTCAAAAAATGTTATAAACAATTTATAAACAAATTGTTGACAATGTGTAAAATACTTTGCAACGTCGTGGAAGTGTTCGTGGGCGAAAATTTAAAATTTGTTCGAAACATTTTGTAAACAATTTATAAACAAATTGAAAACACCACGAAGAATGTAAATATGTATGTAGCCAGAAAATAAGATTTTCATGCAATAAATAATATAAATGTAACCATTGCTTTATACATTTATTTTCATGCCCTTTCAGTCATCACTTTTCGCTTCAATGGTAACGTCGAGTAAAAAGTAGTTTTGTCACCAGTGGCATTACCGGCTGCATGTCGGGTTGCCGTTCTGCAGGCCGGGCCGAATTGGCCCATCGCGGGACTGCGTGTCTCATTTTTAGTCGGGAGTCCGAGGGTTAAAAAACTCTGCTGAACCTTATTTTTTGACAACATGTTTTAAACTCTGTCGTAAATATTTTTTGTACGATATCACATGTGTAAATAAGACATGTTTCAATATTCTGTAGAGCAGTTTTTATGTTCGACATCACATGTGTAAATAACAGATCTAGCCAAACTTTGTCGCGAACGTTTTTCATGTTCGACATCACATGTCTAAAAAGCAGATCTATTAAAACTCTGTGGGACCTTATTTTTGGTCGACATCACATGTTTCAATATCAGATCTATTAAAACTTTGTCGAACGTTTTTCATGTTCGACATTACATGTCTAAAAAGCAGATCTATCAAACTTTGTCGAACGTTACTCATGTTCGACATAACAAGTCTAAAAAGCAGATCTCATAAACTCTGTCAGCCCTTATTTCTGGACGACATCACATGTGTCAATATCAGATCTATTAAAACTTTGTCGAACGTTTTTCATGTTCGACATCACATGTCTAAAAAGCAGATCTAATAAACTCTGTTGGCCCTTATTTTTGGTCGACATCACATATTTAAATATCAGATCTATTAAAACTTTGTCGAACGTTTTTCCTGTTCGACATCACGTGTCTAAAAAGCAGATCTGTTAAAACTTTGTCGAACGTTTTTCATGTTCGACATCACATGTCTAACCCTTTGCACTCCGAACCAGTGGTCTCAGATTTGGCCCGCGAGCACCATTGGTGCTCGACGGAGTGGGGATACGGAAAAGTATGCGTGCCTTGTGCGTGGGAGCTGCGCGCGCCTATGCTGCGTCTGCCTTCCACCAACGTCGTGTGACGTCAGGTATCGTGACGACATATAAAGCTGGGTACGCACCGGGCGAGCATGCGAGCCTCGAGCCTCTCACACACTCAAATAATGATGTCTGTATAAGGCCTAAGTCTTTCATTGTGTAAGGCTCGGGCACGAGCCGTGTTTCCTCTCTTGTCTCTCCCCATCCCGCAGCCCCTAGTCTTTGCCCAGTCGAGTATCGCAGGATGCTACTGACACACCCAAAACACGATGTCGGTGTACTTTTTGCGCGTGTATACGTGCATCGCGTGGATGCTCGCCGGCGATCCACCGCCGATGGAAAGCATGCGAGCCTTTCCCAGTCTCCCGTGCTTTGGTTCCGAAATATTTTCCAATTGGATACTGAACACACTATTTTTATACAATAAAGTAGGAAATGACATTTTTTTTTATCATACAAAGTAATTATCAAACATAATTACGTAAGTCAGTTTTAATGACGAAAAACCAAAAACAGTAATAATAAACATCGAAAGTATAGTAATGAAGGAAAATAAATTATTGCCTCATATTTATCCGGTAACACTAAATTGTCGCTATAATCGTCCCATTAACAATAGAATACAATTGCAACGTCTTATTTTATCAATGTTATACTATTTCGAGTGCAACAAATGCGAACAACTTCTTATAACAGTTCGTTGAATTGAAATGTGGAGACGTAGCGGTTCAATCGTGTCGTTAAGCTGTCTAAAAGTATTCCGGTTATGTGTGCTATAAATGCGTATATTTTCTTCTATTTCAAAATTGTGCCAAATTACATGCACGTATGGTAACCGGACTTGAACTCACTCTTGAGTCCGCAGGGGAAGGGATTCAGACAAAGGATTGAGATTAGATAGGTCGCCATGGGGGAAGGTATATTGAAACATTGTAACAGAATATACTTACGCATTATAAATTCACATTTTCTGACCAAAGTGCATAATTAGTAATAATATAGTTGCAGTTACAATAATAATAAACAATACATTGAACAACGTCTCATATTCATCCATGGTTAATGTCTCAATTATCTGTGGCATTATTTGAAATAGGCGCGCATACGGTGGTATCGGATGCATGGACTGATGGGTGCGATGAGCGAGAATGCGTGTGCGTGACTGAAAGTGTGTGCGTGACCGAAAGTGTGTGAGTGGCGCAGAAAGATTCGTATATACGTGAGCATTGCGTCACCTAGGTCCGCTGAGGCTCGGGCAGGCTCGGGGTTCGGCTACCGTACGCACCGGCCGAGAATCGGCTCGGGGCTCGGCTCGCCCGGTGCGTACCCAGCTTAAGGCGTCGCGTCTACGTTCCGCACACAGGCCGGTGACAGTGGTGCCAGATTTCGTATAAGGCATCGCACGTACCATTGCGTTATTTCAGCCGGAAGGCAAATCGGGCACCACCGCGTTGAGCAGAGCGCGATCCAGCGAAAAGTGAATCCAGGAGAGTTTATGATTGACTCGCCATCGCTCGTCGACGCGTTCGAGTTCTTTTTTTCGTAGGTTCGCGCTCAGCCATGGTTCAATTTTTTTCACAGAATAATATTTTTTTTTTTAATTATTCGTCACACGGCAACAAACGATATTCATTTAAAAATATTTTAGTACTTACTACGGATAGTTTTTAATATTTTGTCAGCCGAATAGATGTGTCGTATTGGTTTATAATAGATATGGGCAAAATATATATTTCATAAATTTTGGTTTCAGTAACATTAATCTTTCTGTGGTAGTAATAAATAAGAAAGTATATAATAAATGTCAATTATTGCGTATTATGCATTAACCGTGAAACAAGTAACAGGAGCTTCTTGCACTAGAACGTTCTGAGGGATCGTACTAACACGCGATTTTAACACACTACAGCGTACGTCAGAAAGAATTTGCTTGACACGAAGTGACGACGGTGCGAATGTTTGTATGAGTTGTTCTTTATGATTTGTTTTCTAAATAGAAGGTCACCAAATTGTGCATATATTCTAACAGTTGTCATCAAGTCCCATCACATTGATTTGTAACCTTTTTCTCACTACGCACGTTTAGTTTAACAACGCTATCCCCATTTCGAGAAAGAAGGTGTTCCTTCTTTGGCAATGCACCATGCATACGGTAATCCATATGTACGTCCGTTGTCGCATTCTGCCCACGAAATGTCGCAACGTGCGTATTGTCGAAGAAGGCATGATAAATCACGACAATAATAGCAAAATCCCTGTCAATGGAAAACCGAAACTTGCATTGTGCCGCTCCCGACCGACCACGAGTCGCGGTTGGACAAATTGAAATATCTGAAAAGTCTAACCGTTCTGAGCGCGTATTTTACGTACCTAGTGCAAATTATTTCCCCGGGACTGTAACCGACTTTTCCAATGTCATTTATTCATCATTATGTACGATATGGATTACATTTAAATGCACATGTACAGGGTGCACAGCTTTGTTCCTGTAAACGGTAAGTATTACACAATATTATAGAGGAAAGGGTTCGATGGGATCGTAATATCTATATTCTACGAGACTTCATGCAATTCGAAAGTGCAAGGCTGCACCCGACAAATGCAAATGCGTATGTAAAGTTTTTGTTTATAAAATTTAAGATACGTGGACTTCCACGCCACCCATGAGGTGCCACGACTACCGCGTTCGGTTTTTTAACGTGGACCGTCGCCTATAGCCCTATTGTACCACATTTTTTGATAATCATACAGCGTGCGGCAATACCTCTGTCCACCTTCAACGACGGAGATGTTCAAGGTGGACAGAGTTATTGCCCCACGCTGTAGAAAGTAGAAATAAGGGTTAGAAAAGAAATGGGACCATTTTTTTTATTTTATTTCATGTTGACTACTATATGGTATTTTTTATCCCCATGGGCCCCCCTGCTGCTGCCCCCACGGCCGCCGCCCCCGCGGCGCCCGCCGCGACGCCCGCCTCTTCGGTCGTGCCCGTCTTGATCCGTCGCACCGCAGGTGCAGGGGCAACGGCATGCCCACCAAGGACTTCGGCGGGCACACATGAACAATATATACATGTCATGAATTAAATGAGATTATGATAGATTTTATCGAATAATGTCAAAATACGACATGTATGAATATGTATGAACTTACTGGAATCTGAATTATTTCCCGTTAAAAACAGTGCTGGCAGTGGTGGCGGTGGTAGCGGTGGTGGCGGTGGTGTCGGTGGCGGTGGTATCGGTGGCACCGGCTCCGCCTCTATTGCTGATTCTATTATTTTTTCTGCAAAGAGCCATGAATTTGTACATATTTGTAATCGTAAGTAAATAAACTTATATTACTTACTTATATTTGTACATGGATTCTACTGTCGAAAGTTACTCATTTGAATTTATAAAAATTAACAAATCTCTGAATAGAAGCAACAGATCTGACAAAGTACATTTCTGCAGTACGTATGAACGGTATGAACGAATTGTAGGAATCTATGGAAACCTTATTACTGTAACACTACGATAGGCGGATATATACGTAAAAATCTAATTTCAGATATTTGTGGCTATAAATGTATCTCAACTGTATCATCAATGTACAATTTGGTTACAAACGGTTTCATCTCACGTCATGTCGAAAGAAAATAGAATGTAAGAGAAAATGTATTATGTACTTATGGGCTGAATCTGCCATCACGCGATATGCAACTTTCGTCTTCGGCTGTCTGTTACTAACTGCCGTCGTGCCGTCCCATGTGCGTTTTTCGGCAGCCGCGCATTGCCCCCCTACCCCCCTTGTCCTACACGTGCCTCGTCGGTAGGCAATCGGGTCTCGCCGCCGATATTCGCGCGTCATATATATGTCACTCTTAAAGTAGATATATAGTTTTTTCTTCGCACATCGTTCCCGCGTGTCGCGGAAAGCAACGTGTTCTCAACGTGTTCTTACCGGATAGTCAGTTGCACGCCGCGGAAGGCGTAATAGCGAGCGTGCTGAGTTTCCGCGTGCGGTCTTTAACCACTTCATTAAGTAGTCGCGTATGTTAGTTTGTGTGCGCGTGGTTGGTACGTGTCAGTGTTTGCAGTGCGCGTGGGAGAAGCGGGGGTAGTTATTTTTATTTTTCATTTATTTCTGTCTGTTTCTTGCGGGTTCACACATAAATGTCCGATTTGCAAAGAAAGAAATGCAAGCGGAGCTTTTGCGAAGCTTGGCTTCGCGATGAAAAATATAATTCATGGGTGCGAAATGTGCCTTCTGATACAAGTTTATTTCATTGCTTAATATGCAATAAAGATATTTCCTGCGACACGCGCATTACTAAACATGCGAATTCTGCGAGTCACATAAGTTGTACAATTGCAGTCTTCTGAGGACAAATATAGCGGCGATGCAGAATCGGACACAAATTGTTTGTCAGCAGACATATTTCGCAAGCAATGGTTAGATATTGAGCAATTTCAACCGCGGCTACACGAAATGTCGGGCAACGAAACATTGTGTCTTTGTTCGTATTGTAACAACTCAATAACGGCGAGATTAGTTAATATTCATCGTCACGCAGAATCCGCAGTTCATATCGCAAAAGTAACATGTTTAGAAACGCAAGAAACAGACCAACAAAATCATATCACGGACAAATCGAAATTGTCATTAGATGCGCGACAGAAAGCAGCGGAAATTCAATACGCTGCTTTTATCGCAGAACACGACATTTCGTTTACGACAGCAGGAAAATTATTGAAATTTTTCCAAAAAGTAGGAAAGGATGGTGACGTGTTGCAAAATATGAGTATGGGCAAGACCAAATGCGGTCAGATACTTGCAAATGTCTTATGTCCTGTAGAAACAGAACGTGTTTCGGCCATCCTACAAAATACAAAGTTCAGTATTTTTATAGATGAAACGTCAGACATTACTAATACAAAATGGATGACGTTTCATGTTCGATATGTGCATCCGGAAACATTACAAAATATGTCGCAGTTAGTAAAACTAATCCATCTGGATGCAAAAGATTGTGGTACAGAAATGATATTCGACGCATTCCGAAAGGAAATTGGTATTTCTGAAGGAGAGGGGCCTCCTCACAGATTTCGTTGAAACTCGGCAATATGATGTATTTTTGCCTAAAAATTACAACGGTGAAAGTTTTAAGTGTCGCTCTGAATTGGTTTAGAAGATATGAAGTGTTGAAATGCGACACTTTCGTGGTTAGGAAATCTGTCACACCGACCGTGTTTTGGTATCTGACCATGCGCAGTAATGCGCAATGACGTATTTGGCGGTTAGGGGGGTTAGGTTGTGGGGCGGGGGGGGGGGGGGGGGGTTAGGTTGTGGGGGATGGGTTATGTTTTTGGGGGGGGGGTAGGTTTTGGGGGATGGGTCTGGGTTAGGTTTTGGAGGGTGGGGTTAGGTTTTTGGGGGTGGGGTTAGGTTGGGAGGGGGGTTGCAATTGTTCGAACTTCGAGTATGAAGAATCTTGATCATGTTACGTCCTGCGTCCTCCACCCGCCTAAATTTTTCGCTTTTCTAAATTATTCAAGAATTACTAATCGATCATTCTCGCCGCAGTCTCCCGCTCGCTCAGTAGTTCTAAGATTTACTCTAATCTAACTTTAGGAATGAAGTGCGGTTCTCACGAACTCCCGTTAGCGATAAGACACGCCGCGCGCGACGAGTAGAGGTAACTTACACCCGAGCGATAGCCAAGACGACGCGAGTAGGGAACAAGCGAAACATACAAGTAAAAGCTCCGCCGAATTCTCGCGCTGCGCGACCGGACAACCGCCAAGTAATGCAACCTGTCAGAAAAGGAATTCCAAAAGATAAGATACGTGTAGCCAAGTCCTGGGAAAGGCATCTGTCGCGCCGTTCCCAGGATATAACGCTGATGCAGTGTCAGCATGCGAATACCGCTCAGCGGAGCACGGCGTCTATATAGGGCAGTACGAGACCCTTTTCGGACACTCTGAGTTACGGCAAATACCTGTACGCGCACTCTTGGTCGCTACGACACTCTTGGTCGCTTCGACACTCCTGGCCACTACGACACTCTTGGTCACGAAAAGCACCTGTACGCGCTCTTTTGATTACGACAAGTGTTAATACGCGCGCTCTTGCCTACGACAGTCACTTGCGAATTATTTTACTTCAATTCAATTCAGTGCGTGAAATGCTCCGAATAGCACCGCTGCTTACATTCAAGGATTCAAGCGCGGGTGCGAAGCGCAACACCCGACTTAGCGTTCACCTCCAGTAATCTTTCAAGTGTAAAGAATAGAATCAAGTTAAGTCACGTCGAGTCAATCGAATCAAGTTAACTCCAAGCGAATAATCGATACGATAAAATCAGTGCCATTGTTCCTACATCTCGCCAGGCAACACCAGGTTTGTGTAATCAACTAAACTTTGTAATCTGGACCGCTCTAGGCCACCAGCGTGGTGAAGCTTCCGAAATTCAGTTAATTATAAGTAAACTGCGTCATCGAGACACTGCGTTTAGTCTCGATCTCTGATTCTCCGGTCACGATAACGAAGTGGAGCCTTTCTACTCCAAATTGTAGGGTTCGATCAATTAATAAACACCATGTACACAATCTCGTGAGTCACCTATTGCACACCCATCCTCGCAACACTACACGTACACCCGCGTAAAACTTGGTCATCGGAGTGTTCTCTGAGTGTAATTAGACAGGGGGTCTCACCCCTTTTCTTCCCGCGATACCGAAACCGCCGTGCGCATAAATCGAGTGGTCTTTGCTGCCGCCTTCGAGCCTGTGCCTGAGTCGCCGTACGGGCAATATCCCGCGGGCACCGTCGAACCTCTGAGTTCCGGTGACCCCTCTGTGAATCTTTCGCGCGACATCGGCTCACAGGTTTCGTTGGCCGGCGGCGGGCCCCCTCGCTACGATCGTGGCTCCTCAACCACCTTCGGCGCACCACGGTTCGGACCCGAGGTCAATGGTCACATCCACGGATCGCAATTATTCTACCAGTCAAACCCATAACCAGAGAGCGCCCCGACGTCGCCGGCCGCGTGAGGACTATAGAGGAATTCGGGGAGGCGGAGTAAAACAGTGGGCACGCCGCGTAGCTGCCCGCTTGTATCGGTCGCAGCTATCTCGACAAACAGCGAGCGAATCCGCGAATTCCCTTCCGCCTACCTACCCGCACCCCGGACAGCACGCGCCACCGGCCTGGACCTCTCCAGAACAGCCTTGTCCGTTCGAACTACCCCCAGGGCAAGATCAGTTCACTGTCTACTTCGAGCCTCTAGAATCGGAAATCGTACCGTCTACCATCGTGGTAACTGAGATCTGCGAAGATTCTGATGTCGGAATCATAGACTAAGTAACCATTCGGACGCGAACCGATTCTCGGGTTGGTGTAATTCCGAGTCACCAACTACGCCCACATTTTCTGCGCCGAAACCGCACGGACGCGAGTAGATTCTCAGGTTGGTGTAATTCCGAGTCACCAGCGACGCTCATACTTTCCGCGCCATAACCAGTCGGACGCGAGGATACACGTAGGTTTAGTGTCGAATCAGGACACCGAGTATATTTAGGCGCGTGCGACGTCTCGGCGAGCCGCTCCGCTGACACGTCAAATCTCTTATCAGGCCGGTCACTTCGTCTGTCTTCCAATCCCCGGTATACCCGGTGTACGCAGGGTGCCGAAAAACGGAGGACGTAACAATCAATTAAAGGAAATAGAGTGACGCCTGTACTTTGAACTGGAATCGTTGCCACAATGAGGGGGTTTGTATATATTAATTCGCGCCGAAGGCGCGTCAAGCGTTACACAGGGACGCTAGCAGGTATGAAAGAAAAGAGAGTTTCGCCTGTACTTTGAACTGGAATCGTTACCACAATGAGGGGGTTTTTATATATTAATTCGCGCCGAAGGCGCGTCAAGCGTTACACTGAGGCGCTAGCGCATATGAAAGAAAATCCTCTCATTGTGGGAACGATTCCAATTCAAAGTACAGGCTTCACTCTATTTTCTTTCATATCTGCTAGCGTCCTAGTGTAACGCTTGACGCGCCTTCGGCGCGAATTAATATATACAATCCCCCTCATTGTGGCAACGATTCCAGTTCAAAGTACAGGCGTCACTCTATTTTCTTTCATATCCGCTACATTTTAGTGTAGGAAAGGGTGTGGGGAGTACCAGAATTAATAGTGGTATACTGGTAAGAATGAAATGAAACATAATATAAACTATTAAAAAGTATTTTATTCGTGTCCATAATAGGGCCAATTTAATTGATTTTCTTAGTGTTTTGAAGTCAACAATGATATGTCCCAAGTACAATGCACAGATACAAATAAATAAAAACGATCTAACATTTCGTTGTCGGCAAACAGTTAAAATAAAGGACAAGCATAAAAAATATCAGAAAAAACAGTGCACGTTTAAAGCTAGCGCAAAAGTGGACACATGGTTTGGGAAGTCCAAATTGAGTTTGGAGACAATATGCAGAATAACTGCATATTTTATCATGCTGAGGCCGCCACGGTTCAGTTTCCTATCGAATGAACTGGATATATCCGATCATTCGATAGTGGACTGGATTTCCTTCTGCCGAGAAGTAAGTATAACTTGATGCATTTAACAGTTTCAACATATAATAATATTTGAAAGATGTGTTTTTAACATGTATGATCTACAAAATGTTTTAGGTCTGCACATACTGGGTTGAACAGCAATCCACCAAGCTGGGAGGCCCAGGCATAACAGTGGAGATTGATGAAGCAAAAATCGGCAGAAGGAAATACAACCGTGGCCGCCTCATCACTGGGAAGTGGATTTTCGGTGGATACGAGCGAGGTACAAAGAAGATCTTTATTGTACCTGTACCTGATAGGACGCAAGAAACATTGCTGCGTGTGATCCAGGAGTGGATCCTTCCGGGGACAACAGTGATCTCAGATTGTTGGAAGTCCTACGACTGTTTAGACAATGAGGGCTTCCAACATCTGAGGGTAAATCACTCCATGAATTTTGTTGACCCGGAGACTGGTGAGTACAGACATTAAAATATATAAAAATGATTTTGCATGGTACTTCAACTTATTTGTATTTACATATTTTTCAGGTGCTCACACGCAGCACATTGAACGCGTTTGGAGAGAAGTCCGGGCAAATATCCCACGATATGGAACACGCAGTCCACACTTAGTGGGATATTTGGCCGAATTTCTTTTCAAACGCGTTCATGCATACAAAGAACGATTACTTGCGTTCTATCAGGTAATTGGACAGCTCTATCCACCGAGAATCACACTGGACGACCCAGCAGAATAACATGCAGTTAGTCTGCATATCGTCTCCAGACTCCATTTCGACTTCCCAAACCGTGTGTCCACTTTTGCGCTAGCTTTAAATGTCCACTGTTTTTTATATTATTATATTATAAGTTTATTATTAATTTAGTATTATTATATTATAAGTTTATTCATTTACTATTTTCATATTATAATTTTGTATAAGTTTGCCGACAACGAAATGTCAGTTCGTTTTTATTTGTATCTGTGCATTGCACTTGGGACATATCATTGTTGACTTCAAAACACTAAGAAAATCAATTAAATTTTTAATAGTTTATATTATGTTTCATTTCATTCTTACCAGTATACCACTATTAATTCTGGTACTCCCCACACCCTTTCCTACACTAAAATGTAGCGGATATGAAAGAAAATAGAGTGACGCCTGTACTTTGAACTGGAATCGTTGCCACAATGAGGGGGATTATATATATTAATTCGCGCCGAAGGCGCGTCAAGCGTTACACTGAGGCGCTAGCGCATATGAAAGAAAATCCTCTCATTATGGGAACGATTCCAATTCAAAGTACAGCCGTCACTCTATTTTCTTCGACAGATTACAAATACCGTTTACCAATATTGTTGCTTTGTCGTGCGACAATGCGCGAGTTATGACCGGCAAACATTTATCATTTAAAAAAAAATTGCAGGAAAAATGTGGACATGTACTAACACTACTATGTCCATGTCATTCCGTCGCGTTAGCCGCAAATGCTGCATCCAGAACGATTCCTAATAACTGTGAAAACTTTGTAAAACAAATCTCGAGTTTTATAAATTGCAGTCCCAAGCGATCAGCTATCTTTAGCGATTACTGTGAGGACACAGACCTTACAATTATGAAATTGGCCGAAACACGATGGCTTTCCCGATATTTATGTATTAGTCGAATTCTAGAATCCTGGGACAGTATTGACAAGTTTTTAAAAGAGTTAATTTGTAGAGAAAAGTCTGCAAAAGCTGCAGAATTTGTAGCCGTCATGAAGACTCCTGATGTTAAAGCATACCTATTATTTCTGAAATATATTTTACATTACTTCAATGCATTTACAATATTTTTCCAAACTCTGGAAACAAGAGTTCATAATTTGCAGAGTAAATCGCTAAATTTATTACAAATAGTATGCAAAAACTTTTTAAAACCAGAGCTTTTAGCATTACAAAGTAGTAATGTAGATTTTGCAGATAACAATAATCAAATATCAATAAATGAAGTCACAGTAGGCATTGATTGTGAGGATTATTTTAACAAATTGATGACAGAGGGGCACGCAGATATAGTTGCAAATGTTCGAGAGAATTGTTTGCAATTTTATGTATGTGCCGCTCAAGAAATTTGTAAAAGACTACCAATCAATGATCCATTTTTATGTAAATTAAAAGTTTTTGAACCGGCCACAGCTTTATGCGATATTGGCAGAGAAATCCTTCCATGATGTTTCTTTTGTCGCTGAAACCTTTGGCGACTTCGATAAAATTAGTTTAAAAGAAGAATGGTTTGCTTTACATAACGATTTCACAGAAACACAAAGTGATCATTTGTCATTAAGGGAATTTGATGAAATGTGGGAATACATCCTAGCAAATAATCGTCAATATCCCAATTTGAAATATCTTGTTAACCCTTTGGCCTATAACCGCGGGTCTGACTCGTGGTAAAGAATTTGTGTCATGAACGAAAACCACGGGTCTGAAAGTCTGAACAGCTGAATGGCACGGCGCGCGACCGACTTTCTTGTTAACTATGGCACGCGCAATTGGCAGATACCGTGTAGGCCAAGGGGTTAATGCTGTTCGATCGTTGCCAAACTCAAATGCTGATTCAGAAAGAATCTTTTCCTACTTACCAGACTTAAAAACGAAGAAAAGAAATAAGCTGTCGTCCGTAAATATGAATGCAGTGTGTGTCCTTAAATCAGCATTGAAAGCGAGAAGGGAAACAGCCATAAATATGACGGTTAATGACGAGCATTTGTCTCGAACACCGGCTAACATATTATATTCTACATGTCCAAATACAAAAGAATTGAGACAATATGATACTGATGAAATGGCTGGTCCCTCCTCGTCCAATGTTTTTCAATAAGTATGAATACAGTACCGTTTCATTTGAAAAAGCAACGTACAGCACTGTTGCGTCGAAAGCGTCGTGCACGAAATCTAAAAATAACGCGACGTGGTCGAACTTGTATAACGTGCGCACGTATGAGTGAGACCGAGAGATGTGGTATGTGTGTGTACGTGTCGAAAACATCATGCGTGTGATTCGCGAGCATCGTCGGCCAGGAGATCAAAACCGCCGACCCGCGATCTGTAATGGGCGGACCCGCAGGCCCACCTCGAGATTTTTGAGTGTGATGAGTGGGGATCGAAGGAGCTGCGTCTGCGAGAGCAGTCAGTCGACTTTAGACAGCCTTTGTAATAACAGTGACACAGAGCGAAAAACCCTAAGCGCAAACCGAATACGATACGTATTGTACAGATTATACGAACAGACATAATAAAATCGTTCTCGCGACCCGGGCGTATACATACGCACGAGACGTTGTCGCGAGTCACCACGGGCTCGAGACGTTGTCGCGACCCGGCCGTGAGACACACGGACCGAGACGTTGTCGCGACCCGAGTCGTCAGCAAATACCATCAATAATAAAGAAAACGAAACCACGGAGTGAAACGCACATTTCTTTTTACCTCGATAACAGAAAACAGCACAAATAACGTGTGCGTCAAAAATCAAATGAGTCAAATCAATGTCAAATGAGTCTGCCATTAGTTGCACTTGACAGATCAGTCTGGCGTTAGTCAGACTTGAACAAGCAGTCTGGCGTTAGTCAGACTTGAACAAGCAGTCTGGCATTAGTCAGACTTGATCAAGCAGTCTGGCATTAGTCAGACTTGACCAAGCAGTCTGGCGTTAGTCAGACTTGAACAAGCAGTTTGGCGTTAGTCAGACTTGAACAAGCAGTCTGGCATTAGTCAGACTTGACCAAGCAGTCTGGCGTTAGTCAGACTTGAACAAGCAGTCTGGTGTAGCTATTGTCAGACCTCACATGAATAAAGAAAGAGATATACCTTGGGCAGCACCATAACGTAATTATCATAAAATGTGGTACAATAGGGCTATAGGCGACGGTCCACGTGAAAAAACTGAACGCGCTAGTCGTGGCACCTCATGGGTGGCGTGGAAGTCCACGTATCTTAAATTTTATAAACAAAAACTTTACATACGCATTTGCTTTTGTCGGGTGCAGCGTTGCACTTTTGAATTGAATGAAATCTCGTAGAATATAGATATTACGATCCCATCGAACCCTTTCCTCTATAATTTTGTGTAATACTTACCGTTCACAGGAACAAAGCTGACTATAACAACCTGTGCACCCTGTACATGTGCATTTAAATGTAATACATATCGTACATAATGATGAATAAATGACATTGGGAAAGTCGGTTACAGTCCCGGGGAAATAATTTGCACTAGGTACGTAAAATACGCGCTCAGAACGGTTAGACTTTTCAGATATTTCAATTAGTCCAACCGCGACTCGCGGTCGGTCGGGAGCGGCACAATGCAAGTTTCGGTTTTCCATTGACACGGATTTTGCTAATATTGTCGTGATTTATCACGCCTTCTTCGACAATACGCACGTTGCGACATTTCGTGGGCAGAATGCGACAACGGACGTATGCATGGATTACGGTATGCATGGTGCAAAGAAGGAACACCTTGTGACCGTACAAAACAGCTCCACATAGAATCTTCTGAAATGTTCGCACGTGCACGGGACGCCTCACTTACTTACCTGACGCGACTCACCTTTTTCTCCTCGTCTAACAAACATACATCGCGATAGCTTCTTTCACTCACAGTTTTCAATCACAGCATTCACTCTTTCTACTTCAAGGCCGTCTTTCTTTACTCTTTGTCCTGTCTACTGTCTAGACATCGCGACTCTCTTTCTCTCTCTACTTACCATTCCGTTTTCTCTACTGCCTCACTTTACCTACTTGCCCGTACTATTTTCGCGCTATCTCGCTCACACTCACCTGCCGTCTCAATCATGCATGCCCGTACATGCACGAACATATACCACTCTGCGCACACAAACAGACATACACAGCTCACACAGGACACAAACATAAACACTTGTAGACGCGACTGACACAGACACAAACACATGTAAAAGCGACTGACACAGACGATACACAAATCATCTTCACTCACATATTATAGGATAACGGTATCGAGCTTCGGCGAAGGAGGAGAAGCGACTCCCGCCGAAGAAGAAAATCACTCAAGTGGAACTTCCCCTTTGCCCGATGTGGGTATATAAGGTGCGAGGAAGCTCCACTCGAGGCGAGATTTACTTCGAGCCTTACATCCGTTGAAGAGATCCCAGGAGTGATCCTTCCGGACATCGAAATACGTAGATCACGCAGTAACTAGCTAAATTTGAACGACGTTTGCTCCGCGACGCTAGGGAAGACTTTGCTAGACAATCCTCTACCGATCAACGACTACGGCCGCCCATTCGAGGGTTCGTGATTAGTAAAATTCAGTCACGTTCGTCAAACACGCGGTACTGCTTCACTATAAATTCGATACGCCTGCTCGCCACAATTAAAACATCCTCCTAATCATCATCAAACACGCATCTAATCAATCTTCGCCGCACGCCATCCCCGCTCTTGGCACCGGTCACGGCTGCGATTGCGGATGATTGCCATTTTTCATTAAAGACACAACAAGGAACTCTTACCGTAACCATCTCCGCTCTCGGTACCGGCCACGGTTACGCAGTAAGTAGTTCACAGACTGATTTCCTACACGGTTACCGTAAGCCTTCCCCGCTCTAGGCACCGGCCACGGCTGCGAGTAATTCGTGAAACACTGACGACTGCCACCGTACGCCTTCCCCGCTCTTGGCACCGGTCACGGATACGAGTGGTTAGTCACGACATACCCTGACAAATCTCCAATCATCCCTGACAAAAACCAACCTCCCATACATAGATCAAAGGCGACCGGCGATACTCGTGAATAAACTCGTCGGCGCTGTATTTCATACACTCAAACTGTAACTTGACATAAAACGAAATAAAATATCACTGACATACAAATTTTACTCCCAACTTGACATTCCCGGCTCTGATCACTTGCGACCGTGAACGCTTCTTAAGCCGCGATCGCGAATACAGAACGAACCCGCCCGCACAAAAGGGGAACGATTCCCTCCAACGCGGAAGGACGGATCACGAACACGTAACCACTCGCGACCGTGACGCACGACACTACCACTGACAAAACCCGTACGGTTACAACCTTCTTTCTCACCTTTCACTAAACGTGCGTAGTAAGAAAAAGGTTACAAATCAATGTGAAGGGACTTGATGAGAACTATTAGAATATATGCCCAATTTGGTGACCTTATATTTAGAAAACAAATCATAAAGAACAACTCATACAAACATTCGCACCGTCGTCGCGTCGTGTCAAGCAAATTCTTCCTGACGTACGCTGGCGTGTGTTAAAATCGCGTGTTAGTACGATCCCTCAGAACGTTCTAGTGCAAGAAGTGCTCCTATTACTTGTTTCACGGTTAATGCATAATACGCAATAATTGACATTTATTATATACTTTCTTATTTATTACTACCACAGAAAAATTAATGTTACTGAAACCAAAATTTATGAAATATATATTTTGCCCATATCTATTATAAACCAATACGACACATCTATTCCGCTGACAAAATATTAAAAACTATCCGTAGTAAGTACTAAAATATTTTTAAATGAATATCGTTTGTTGCCTTGTGATGAATAATTAAAAAAAAAAATATTCTGTGAAAAAAAATTGAACCATGGCTAGGCGCGAACCGACGAAAAAAAATCACGTCGACGAGCGACGATGAGTACGACGAGTCATTTCCAAACTCTCCTCGATTCACTTTTCTCTGGATCGCGCTCTGCTCACGGCGGTGGTGCCCGATTTGCCTTCCGGCTGAAAGAACGCAATGGTACGTGCGATGCCTTATGCGAAATCTGGCACCACTGTCACCGGCCTGTGTGCGGAACGAAGACGCGACGCCGCTACTGCATGTCCAACAAAGACGCAACGCGCGTTGCTGGTTGAAAGGGGACGGACCCTAGTTCTGTCCTTCTTATGCGTCGTCACGATGCCTGACGTCACACGACGTTGGTGGAAGGGAGACGCAGCATAGTTCCGTCCTTCTCTCAAAGCCGAGCGCGATTCGGCGAGAAACGGCGCGCGCAGCTCTCACGGACACGCACGCACACTTGCCGAGGTTTCCCCCACCCAAAAAACACCAATGGAGTTTTCGTGCCAGATCTGCTATCACTGCTCTAGAGCAGGCCTGCCCAACTTGTGGCCCCCGAGCCACAGACAGGCTGCACACAGTCGCACATGTTCCCTTGGCCCCGCTCGCCTCCGCGGTGTCGCCGGCGGAGAACTGCCCCCTCTATGCCTACTGCTCAGAAATCTAGCTACGTCTTCGATGTTTGACTGTGTCGCCTCATTGTAAATATTACAGGAGAGGGGGCAGTTCTCCGCCGGCGAGACCGCGGTGGCGAGCGGGGCCGAGGGAACATGTGCGACTGTGTGCTGTCCGTCTGTGGCTCGGGGGCCACAAGTTGGGCAGACCGCCGTATAGTTAGCAGACGACTATCACCGATTTCGCTTATTTTGGTCTCAATCGTTTACGAATAGTTTACGCAAGTTTACGCAATCGATTTCAGAGTTTACGAAATTGTAGTTTGCCCGTAATTAACAATTTTAATATCTAGTAATTATCGTCTGCTACCGCGCAGCGCCACCGCGGCCGGGGAGCGAAGCTGACCAGATGCAGAACGTGGAGAAATAATTTCGACGTATCCCGTGTGTAACGGTCTGAATCGTTTACGAATAGTTTTCGCAAGCTGCTGTATCGATTTCAGAGTTTACGATATCGTATTTTGGCCGTAATTAACAATTTGGAGAATGGGGTAATGTAGGTCTTGCAAGCGCCTCTAGTGGCTGAAAGGAGAAGCTGACCAGATGCAAACTCTGGCGAAATAATTTTGTCGTATCTCGTGTCTAAAGGTCTCAATCGTTTACGAATAGTTTACGCAAGCTGCTATATCGATTTCAGGGTTTACGAAATCGTAGTTTGGTCGTAATTAACAATTTCGAGAATCGGGTAATGCAGAGCTTGCAAGCGCCGCCAGTGGCCGAAAGGAGAAGCTGACCAGATGCAAAACGTGGCGAAATAACTTTTACGTATCTCGTGTGAAACGGTCTCAATCGTTTACAAATAGTTTACGCAAGCCACTGTAACGATTTCAGAGTTTACGAAATCGTAGTAATTAACAATTTCAGTTTCGCCTATCGTGCAGCTCGCAAGCGCCGCCATTGGCGGAAGGGAGAAGCTGACTTGATGCAGAGAGTGCAGAGATTTTAAAGTTGACGAAAGGATAGTTTACTCGGAATTAAAAATTTAAATATTTCGTAATCAGCGTCTGCTGCTAGCAGCACCGCGGCGAATTTCTGTTCGGGTGTTTGAAGTAGTGGATAATTAAATAGAAGTAATCAATTTTTAATTAGCCGAAGGACAGTCTAGCTTTCACGCGATGCAACGCGTTGCATACAATATAGAATACAATCGATTGCATGCGACGCGCTGCGTCGTGTGAAAGGGTCTTTAAGGTAGCCTTCTGCGGTGCGCGACTGCAACTCGCGGGGTCGCGGGTCGCGGGTTCCAGGCGCGACCAATCGAAAAATATATATACATATATATTGGCTCGAAATGATACTTGTTTTTATCTTCGCGATAAAACTATATGAACATATATTTATCAATCGGTCGCCAGTCGTGGCCGCGTGTAGCCGTTTTCGCGAAGAAACAAACTATATTTATATATATTCATCAATCGGTCGCGCGTCGTTGCCGCGTAACGACGTTTTCACGATGAATAAGACTTAATCTATATAGGTGTAGATTGATAGGGCGTCGCGGTGGCGAGCAGCGGAAGGCTACCTTTAGGGCTAAGTGGGAGGAAAAGGACGTATAAACATTTATAAGTAAATTTTAATCCTTTGCACTCGAGAGGTGACTCTCAGTCACCACTTGGTTTCGTGAACGACGAAAACTGAAACTCAACTTCACTAAAACTCATTCCATTACGGTAATGAAATGATGTCAGGTGAAGATGAGTTTCATTTTTCGTTGTTCCCGAAGCCAAGTGGTGACCGAGTCACCTCTCGAGTGCAAAGGGTTAATTTTATTAATAATACACCACACTTATTCTAATTATAAAACTATTATCGTTGGAATATATTAATTGTTAATCCGCCCCCCCCCCCTCACCCCCGCCCCACCCCCCTTTTCGGTTGTCATCATCCCGACGCCTCCATCCTCCGGAGTTGCCAAAATTCTCCTCTGCGTCCGCCGCCCCTTCAACGACTACTACGGCGGCCATATTTTAATAGTCGTAGTTGTTTTTTCAGATCACTCACCTGCAATATGAAAAATAAACATAATAATTATATGTCAACGTAAGTTTGAGTGTGTGTTAGCTTGTTAATCTTGGAAAGATAAACCTCGTCAAGTGGTCAATAAAATTGTAACAGCGTATATTTGTATAATTACTTACGCTGCGCATCAACGCCTGGTGGTCTGTCCACTCTCGGGAGTCCCGGGTGGCCCTATTGACGGTATTTGTGAGCCTCCTCTCCGGCACGGGAGAAGGCTGTCGTGCCACAATATTGCCTTCTGGCGTGGTCGCTTTTACTTTCTCTGACATCTAAAAATGAGACAAAGCAATAATTCATTATTTTGTTAACAAAGTATTTCAAAGCACACTAGAAGGCTACGCGCTTTCAAAGTTCGTGCATAACCCTTTGAGTGCTGACTACTCCCAGCGGAAGCAATCCGCGTGAACGGCACGCGCTTAGCGGTTGCAATCGTTGGGGACGAATATATATATATTTATCGAACAGTCGCGCGTTGCGGTCGCGAGCAGCGAAAGGGTACCTCCAAACAATTTGGCCAGGTGCGCACTTGCGATTTTGTGTCGCACGATTATTGCTGCGACTGAATAATCACGCGGCAGAATATCGTATGCACAAACATATTTGCACGCGTGGCAACGAAGGCAAATGTTTTTTCATACTATCCGTCAGCCGTGCCATGTGCGTATCGCTCTCGAGCTCCGAGTCAGAATTGACTCTGGCTGCGCTCTCCAAGTGTTAAGAAAAGATTATACCGCAGCCACGGCCGTTTGCTCATACAAAGTGCTGCTTCACTAAATAGTACACCCGCAGAAAAATGTATTACGCGATTTTCTGCATAAATCGTTGGAACCTGTCCTTCTTCTTTTAGTGTTCTAGGGGGTATGTGTAATAATATTCTGAATTTGATTTCAAAAGATTCCAGCTGTCAAGTCAATACAATTGTAGACGCTGTGTTTCTTCTTGGAAGTTTAAATAAGCAGAGATGGTCGCATAAACCTAAGTACATAATACAACACAATGTATTTTTCTTCCGATTCTTTATTCCGCGGTGCGACATTGTAAGGTTTGCCGCTTCGCGATTGTGACGGTACAATGTATTGGGACAACTTTGTAGAGGGGACATGGTTTTCGAGCCTGACTTGATCTTTGATCATCGCCGAGAAGGAAGAAAAGGACGACAACGTGTAAAACAGATTGATGAAACAAGGATCGAGGCAATTGACAATGAAACATTCAAAACTCAGCGTACCAAACGCTATAATAAAACAGATACTACATTTAGGTCACATTTTCTGATTAATACTTAGTGAGTAACTCAGTAACTCATTCCGTTTCGCTTCGTTTCGTTTCATTAACGCCTTGCGAATCGTAACATGTATAAATGCTGCTACTTGTCTCTCGCTAAGTTAAACTTGCGAAACTGTTTAAGGATATTTTTTAAGAGTTTTTATTCTAACAATATATATGTACAACCAATAACAACGAACGTGTGATAAGCCTAACCCGCCGTTTGCAGTTCCAAGACGACGGTAGAATGTGGTCATTATCATACGACATACGTGGTGGTATCGTAATAAAGGTATCGGCGTAGGAAAGAAAGGATATGCGACAGCTTACAAACTAGGGATTTATGATTATGAAATGCGTCATCCACAGATGTAGGTTTAATGTACGCGACGGAATACATACTTTGAAATATCTTGTCAATCAAATGTAGGCTGTTACTCCGCATTGTCCGCCGAATAGATCGTGAAGACAGAAGCCTACATTTAAATGATTACTTCCGGCATTTTTCTAATGTAATCAAGGCGATAGTGAAGTAAAGTGCTAATGAATGAATTGCATGTGACGCGTTTGCGATCGTCGCGCGGTCGATTATATGCGACGATCTGCCTTGTATGACAGGGCTCTTGAAAAGGTAATTTCCCGTTGCTCGCGACCGAAAGTAGTGGTCGCGGGTGTGATCTCGAAATTCGATTAATCGACTCCATCATTACGTTAGAAGCCCCCAAAAATGAAAACCATTTTCGCCGTTTTGCCCAATGCGGCTTATTTATTGAGAAAAATGCATAAATAAATTGTCGTCTATCCAATTCTTCACAATCTCAGTACGCAATGATACGAAGCAACCGTGGTGAGCCGGCAAGGCGACCGAGCAGTAATTACCTGGCCCGGGTTCGATTGTCACTTTACCGTAATTTTTTTTCTGTTTAAAATCTTTTTTATCTTGGTTCAAATGTTTTATCATACGCTAAACGCTAAAGAGACTCTAAAAAGTTTTTTTCTTTCACCTTTTTCACCACTCATCCACTCCTCGATACCGGTCAAAATCGCATTACTACGAGGAGTGGCACTGTGCTTTCCGCCAGTGTTGCGGTATTATATATAATAACCGCGACGCTCGACTAATCCATATGTGTAGATACATATTTTTCGCGAGGAAAAATACAAAGACGGTTCGAAGGCCACTATGCGCGATCGATTGATAAATATATATATTACGGGCAATGTGTTCAACGTGGGCATTCTATACAGTGCCCGGACATTGTACAGAATGCCGACGTTGAACACATTGCCCTTTGTTTTTTCCTCGCGGAAAGTATGTACAGGTAGCCCTCCTACAACACGGCATCGTGTAACACGTTTTCGCTATAACACGATTCATAAAATGCGGGAACCCTCCTACAACACGGCATCCTATAACACGTTTTCGCTATAACACGATTCATAAATTGCGGGAATCCTCCTACAACACGGCATCCTATAATCGGGCTCTCGAATCGCACCTAAGTGCGATGCTTGGACCACACTGTATAGCGGAAAGCGTCATGTACAGTTTACAGTTTACACGCCAGCCACGACGAGGCTTGCCGTCCAGTGTGGCCAGATCTGGCGCCCGAGCACCATTCGTACCCGCGGGAGTGGGGATACGCGCAAGTGTGCGTGCCCGTCTGTGAGAGCTGTGGACTCCACGCATTGGTCTTTCAGCTCACAGACAGGGCCCGCATACTTGCGCGTATCCCCACTCCCGCGGGTACCAATGGTGCTCGGGCGCCAGATCTGGCCACACTGTTGCCGTCTCAAAGTGCCGCCGTTTGTTTGTTTTTCTCCGTGGCCTGAAAATAAAAGTGTCTCAACTGGCTGCTCGGCAGTCTGCGTCGAGCCACATTGTGTTAAAGAATAACTTTTTCGTCTATAAGACATTAAGTGTCGGTCCCAACGTCCCAAGCCATGTCTGATAAAGATAAAAAAACAACGTTTAAGAGGAAATTTATTTCTTTAGAAGTAAAGATACAAATCTTGGATCGTCTTTTAAAAGGAGAAAAAGCCTCTCACATTGGAAAAGGTCTTAATTTAAACGAAGCAACAGTTCGGACTATTAAGAAAAATGAAAAAGAAATTGGAAGTGCAGTTGCCGCAGGATCTTCGACATCCGCAAAACGTGCAGCTCGTCCCCGGGCCGCAATAATTCAGAAAATGGAAAAGGCACTCAGTATTTGGATTGATGATAGCTGTCAAAAAAGAATTCCATTGGATGGTAATATCATTAAGCAAAAAGCACTAAAAATTTACAAACACCTTAAAGAACATGGAGAATCTTCTGTCAACCCAGATTTTGTGGCAAGTAAAGGTTGGTTTGAAAAATTCAAAAAGCGTTTTGCAATTCATAGCATAAGAATTCAAGGAGAATCTGCGTCGGCTGATCATGAAGCTGCTCGAACGTATCCAGACAAAATTCAAAACATTATAGAAGAGCAAGGATACACAGCAGATCAAGTTTTCAATGCCGACGAAACTGGGCTTTGGTGGAAAAAAATGCCTAGTAGAACCTTTATATCGAAAAACGAAAAAACTGCACCCGGATTTAAGGTGTCTAAAGATCGTATAACGCTACTTTTGTGCAGTAATGCGTCGGGGGACTTTATGACAAAACCCTTGCTAGTTTATAGATCTTTAAATTCTCGTGCACTTCAAGGCGTAAATAAAAACACCTTACCGGTATATTGGAAAGCAAATCCAAGAGCTTGGGTAACTGGAAATTTATTTAAAGATTGGTTTTTAAATTGTTTTGTGCCAAACGTTGAAAGTTATTTAAAGGAGAAAAATTTGAGCTTCAAGGCGCTATTACTAATAGATAATGCTCCATGTCACCCACAAGATTTGAGTCATCCCAACGTCAAAGTACTGTTCCTACCACCGAACACTACTTCGTTGCTCCAACCATTGGATCAAGGTATTATTTATACCTTTAAAACTTATTACATAAGAAGAGCGTTACAGTGGATTTTAGACGTAACCGATTCGAAATCAATTAATGTAATGGAAGCTTGGAAGCAATTTTCAATTAAGCACTGCATCGACATCATATCTTTGTCGCTGAAAGAACTAAAAACATCAACGTTAAATGCATGTTGGAAGAAGTTATGGCCATCTTCAGTTGAAATAGAAAACGTGCGTGAATCGTCAGATAATGAAATTGGTGGGATATTAGAACTCGCTAAATCAATCGGAGGCGATGGTTTCGTGGATAGTCTATTGAGGACGTTGAAGATTTATTAGTGGAAGAAGAAGTTGACGAAGCGGATTTGATGGAAATGGCATCCGAAGCTGTAAATCAAATCGATTCTGAGGACAATAGGATTGATGAAGATTGTGCAGTTAATAATTTAACATTAAAAAAATTACAAGAAGGCCTAAGCTTAGCTGAAAATCTCGAGTCATGTTTCTTGAATGCAGACCCTTCCGCTGAAAGAAGCCGAAAATTCAAAAGGGACCTGCAAAACTGTCTAGCTCCATACCGAGAAATTTACAATGACCTTGTAACAACCAGTCATCAAAGCAAAATTACTGATTTTTTAAAGAGGAAAGAAGATGCAGTAACTTTAAAGGAAGAAGAAAGTTCTAAAAGTGATATCATTCCACCGAAAAAACGTTCTCGGTTCATTATATTGAGTAGTGACGAGGAAGAAACTGATTAAAATAAAGTTGCGTTATACTAAAATAATATTTGTTGTTTTTGTATTGTTTTGTGCTATGCATACATTTATATTTTTAATAAAAATTATGTTGTCTATGTAGAATTAACAAAAAAAATGTGTGTTTGATAAGTTTTTCGAACGTAACCCCCCTTTTTGTACTGGCTCTGGGTCTCATATAACACGGTTTCACACAACACGGCCTTTTCTAGCAACCTATCTACCGTGTTATAGGAGGGTTACCTGTATCTATAATCTACATACATAGATTGGTGGAGCGTCGCGATCGCGAGCTGCGGAAGGCTACCTGAAGGCTACTTTTAAAGGTAACCTTCCGTTTCCCGCGACCGCGGCACGCAGCCGCGGTTCAAACCATATATATGTATATGTATATAGTTCTTTCCCGGAAGATATATTGATATATATGTATGGATTCAAACGTATCAATATGAATTAATTGTTCACTTATTGTTATTTATTGCATCTCCTGTAAACGAATAAAATATTACGTGAGCGGCAGAGGGGGAGGTTGCGTAGCAACGAGCCAGTATAGCGAAGAAACAAAACGTTCCTACAGAAGCGATACGTCACAGGCAGTGCGAGCCATTGGTACGCGAGTTCTCTGGCTGTACGGACGTATTTCGGCCAAGATTCTGCGCGCGTGTGTGTGCATATATGTGTGTATGTATAAGTGTGGGCCGCTGAACGGTCAACGTTGAGCTGCATTCTACTTCTGCACTAAACACTAAGGGTAAGTTTGTTATTCAATATATTGAATCTTGTAGCTTTTGAAGATATCGAAACGTTAGATAACAGAGAGGCTAAATGTAATGAATTGTTCGAAAGACTATGTCGATCTCAGAGATCTCCATTCGCAGCTGGCAATTATCTTCTTTCAATATCGGTCTTAGCGTAGGGCAGTGCGGTCCAAGAAAGTGCCTCGGGGCATTTTCGGTTCCCCCACCGAGCTACTGTTGCCCTGGAAACGACGGACGCTGAGTGTGCGTCAGTGTGGCCAGAAGTGGCGCCGGGCACCATCGGTGACCGCGGGAGTGGAGATACGCGCAAGTGTGCGTGCCCTGGCTGCGAGTCCTGTACTCCTGTGGACTTGTGGAGTCCACGCAGCTCTCACAGACAGGGCACGCACACTTGCGCGTATCCCCACTCCTGCGGACACCGCTGGTGCCCGGCGCGACTTCTGGCCACACTGGTGTGTGTTATGATCAGCATACAGAAAAACTTGTACCTAGTGGAGGTGGAAGTAGCGGCGTGAGGGGCCCCACCCGTGGACCGCACTGGCGTAGGGTAATAATTACGGGTGTTGCGGCGAATTCATAATTCGCGCGCCTTGTGACGTGCCGCCCGGCACCGTTCGCACTTTCGGCTCGCCTCGACCCGAACCGTTCGGCATCGGGCGGACCGAGTACTTCGGTGGCCGGGCGGAGCGGGGCGAGGGGGCCGCCGCGAGCGCGTTAATTAGGCCGACGACGGTGCGGCAGTGATAGAAGATTTGGCCCGTTTGCACCATCGGTGCACCTGGGAGTGGGGATACGGAAAAGTGTGCGTGCCCTGTCCGCGAGAGCTGCGCGCGCCGTTTCTCACCGAATCGAGCTCGGCTTGGAGAGAAGGACGGAGCTATGCCGCGTCTCCCTTCCACCAACGTCGCGTGACGTCAGGTATCGTGACGACACGTAAGAAGGACAGAACTATGCTCCGTCCCCTTTCAACCAACATCGCGCGTTGCGTCTTTGTTGGACATGCAGTCGCGGCGTTGCGTCTTTTTGTTTCCGCACACAGGCCGGTGACAGTGGTGCCAGATTTCGCATAAGGCATCGCACGTACCACAACTTTCAGTCAGCCGGAAGGCAAATCGGGCACCACCGCCCTGAGCAGAGCGCGATCCAGCGAAAAGTGAATCCAGGAGAGTTTGAGATTGACTCGTCGTCGCTCGTCGACGCGGTCGAGTTATTTTTTTCGTAGGTTCGGGGTACGCCATGGTTCCATTTTTTTATCACAGAATAATTTTTTTTTTAATTATTCATCACACAGCAACAAACGATATTCATTTAAAAATGTTTTAATACTTACTACGGATAGTTTTTAATATTTTGTCAACGGAATAGATGTGTCGTATTGGTTTATAATAGATATGGGCAAAATATATATTTCATAAATTTTGGTTTCATTAGCATTACTCTTTCTATGGTAGTAATAAATAAGACAGTATATAATAAATGTCAATTATTGCGGATTATGCATTAACCGTGAAACAAGTAACAGGAGCTTCTTGCACTAGAACGTTCTGAGGGATCGTACTAACACGCTATTTTAACACACGACAGCGTACGTCAGGAAGAATTTGCTTCACACGACAAGACGACGGTGTGAATGTTTCTATGAGTTGTTCTTTATGATTTGTTTTCTAAATAGAAGGTGACCAAATTGTGCATATATTCTAACAGTTCTCATCAAGTCCCATCACATTGATTTGAAACCTTTTTCTTACTACGCACGTTTAGTTTAACAACGCTATCCTCATTTCGAGAAAGAAGAAGGTGTTCCTTCTTTGGCAATGCATCAGGCATACTGTAATCCATATGTACGTCCATTGTCGTATTCTGCCCACGAAATGTCGCAACGTGCGTATTGTCGAAGAAGGCATGATAAAAGACGACAATAATAGCAAAAACCCTGTCAATGGAAAACCGAAACTCACATTGTGCCGCTCCCGACTAATTGAAATATCTGAAAAGTCAAACCATTCTGAGCGCGGATTTTACGTACCTACTGCAAATTATTTCCCCGGGACTCTAACTGACTTTTCCAATGTCATTTATTCATCATTACTTTGCAACCAATTGTACGATATGTATTACTTTTAAATGCACATGTACAGGATCCACAGGTTGCGCTAGTCAGCTTTTTTCCTGTAAACGGTAAGTATTAGACACAATTACAGAGGAAAGGGTTCAATGGGATCGTAATATCTATCTTCTACGAGACTTCATTCTATTGAAAAGTCCAGCGCTGCACCCGACAATTGCTAATGCGTATGTAAGGTTGTAGTTTATATAATTTCAGATACGTGAACTTCCACGCCACCCATGAGGTGCCACGACTAGCGCGTTCGGTTTTTTAACGTGGACCGTCGCCTATAGCCGTATTGTACCACATTTTATGATAATCATACAGCGTGCGGCAATACCTCTGTCCACTTTGAACGACGGATATATTGAAGGTGGACAGAGTTATTGCCCCACGCTGTAGAAGTAAGGGTTAGAAAAGAAATGAGAGCATTTTTGTGTGGGGGCCCCAGCGGGGAGGCCGCCACACAAAAATACAATGTCAACATTAGTATTAAATAAAATGAAAAAACAATGCTCTCATTTCTTTTTAACCCTTACTTCTACAGCGTGGGGCAATAACTCTGTCCACTTGAATATCTCCGTCGTTCAAAGTGGACAGAGGTATTGCCGCACGCTGTATGATTATCATAAAATGTGGTATAATAGGGCTATAGGCGACGGTCCACGTTAAAAAACCGAACGCGCTAGTCGTGGCACCTCATGGGTGGGGTGGAAGTTCACGTATCTTAAATTTTAGAAACAACAACCTTACATACGCATTTGCATTTGTCGGGTGCAGCGTTGCACTTTCGAATTGAATGAAGTCTCGTAGAATATAGATATTACGATCCCATCGAACCCTTTCCTCTATAATTTTGTGTAATACTTACCGTTTACACGAACAAACCTGACTATCACAACCTGTGCACCCTGTACATGTGCATTTAAATGTAATACATATCGTACATAATGATGAATAAATGACATTGGAAAAGTCGGTTACAGTTCCGGGGGAATCATTTCTAGTACGTACGAACGTACGTGAAATACGAGCTAAGAATGGTTAGACTTTTCAGATATTTCAATTAGTCCAACCGGGACCCGCGGTCGGTCGGTAGCGGCACAATGAAAGTTTCGGTTTTCAATTCACAGGGATTTTGTTATTATTGTCCTGTTTTATCATGCCTTCTTTGACAATACGCACGTTGCGACATTTCGTGAGCAGAATGCGACAATGGACGTACATATGGATTACAGTATGAACGGTGAATTGCCTTCAACCGAGCAACTTTTTCTTTCACGAAATGGGGAGAGCGTTCTTAAACTAAACGTGCGAAGAAAGAAAAACGTTTCAAATCAATGTGATGGGACTTGCTGAGAACTGTTAGAATATATACACAATTTGATCACCTTCTGTTTAGAAAAGAAATCATGCAGAACAAATCATAGAGAACAACTCATAAAAACATTCGCACCGTCGTCGCGTCGTGTCAAGCAAATTCTTCCTGACGTACGCTGTCGTGTGTTAAAATCGCGTGTTAGTACGATCCCTCAGAACGTTCTAGTGCAAGAAGCTCCTGTTACTTGTTTCACGGTTAATGCATAATCCGCAATAATTGACATTTATTATATACTTTCTTATTTATTGCTACCATAGAAAGAGTATTGCTACTGAAACCAAAATTTATGAAATATATATTTTGCCCATATCTATTATAAACCAATACGACACATCTATTCCGTTGACAAAATATTAAAAACTATCCGTAGTAAGTACTAAAACATTTTTAAATGAATATCGTTTGTTGCTGTGTGATGAATAATTAAAAAAAAAATTATTCTGTGAAAAAAAAAATGGAACCATGGCGTACCGCGAACCTACGAAAAAAATAACTCGACCGCGTCGACGAGCGACGACGAGTCAATCTCAAACTCTCCGGGATTCACTTTTCGCTGGATTGCGCTCTGCTCAACGCGGTGGTGCCCGATTTGCCTTCCGGCTGAAAGAACGCAATGGTACGTGCGATGCCTTATGCGAAATCTGGCACCACTGTCACCGGCCTGTGTGCGGAACGAAGACGCGACGCCGCGACTGCATGTCGAACAAAGACGCAACGCGTGATGTTCGTTGAAAGGGGACGGAGCATAGTTCTGTCCTTCTTATGTGTCGTCACGATACGTGACGTCACGTGACGTTGGTGGAAGGGAGACGCAGCATAGTTCCGTCCTTCTCACCAAGCCGAGCGCGATTCGGTGAGAAACGGCGCGCGCAGCTCTCACGGACAGGGCACGCACACTTTTCCGTATCCCCACTCCCAGGTGCACCGATGGTGCAAACGGGCCAAATCTTCTATCACTGCGGTGCGGTCTTCCTTCTTCTCTTACGCGACTCCGATCCGTAAAGTGATACGTATAGCCTTGGCTCATTACCGTGTACTTTTCTTGCACAACGTACTCCAGTCGTTTTGACCGGACCGTCGGAGGCCTCGCTTTGAAGCGCTTTAATTTTCTTTACTTTAGACTTTTTGATTCTCTTTACTTTAGAATAACGCGTGCCGTCCTTTCATTATATTCTACTTTATAGCGATTAGGCTTAATTACATTAGCAATACAATAGGTTTAGGTCGTGGCGTCTCGTATTCCGTTAAGTTTAAACCGTGCCGTTCTTGTTTACGTCCTGTACGCGTCCTACTTTTAGAGTTTTGTGATCGTTTTAGCTTTAACTTTGTATCGTGCCGTTGTTAAATTACTATATTTCTTTAGAATAAAATTAGCTTTAGCACTTATTTCCCGCGTTTCTTTCTACTTCTTAGTCTTCTGGAATCCGCGCATTCTTTTAAAGATCGAAGAGAATTCACCGCTTCTCGCTTGCAGAAGCGAAGTTGATATTTGATCGAACAACGGGTTTCCTGATTTTCTAAACGTTTGAAGTGTTATCAGTGTCTGCAGAAAGCCAAATACCATCCACAGCCGATTGTTGTGGGGGCCACGTGGCAAGTGTGTGCGTGCCATGCCTGTGAGTGCTTTCCGACTCTCCAACGACGTGCGAGACTCTCACAGACACTGTACGCATACGCGGTCGGTTGTTAATGGTTTTTCGCGTGTTAACGACACTGACAAAGAGTGTTATAACGATAAACGGTTGATACAGATGCAGCGAATTGAACGTGCAACCGTATATACCCATACCTCGTTTTACGGGCTAGATACGTTCCGGAAAAGTTGGCCGTAAAGCGAAAAGCCCTATAACGAATCAATTATTAAAACGTTCTTCATATTTTCGAAAGCAGCTGAAACTAAACAGAAGGTTGCTAACAGTGCAGCATTTTTTTTGGCCGTACCTATCACGAAACGTTGTGGGCTGTAAATCGAAAAAGTGCCGTAAATAATAAAGGCCGTTATAGCGAAATGCCGTATAGCGAGGTGTAGGTGTATCTTTATTGTTTGGCACCTGTTAAGCCACCGCATCTGTGCGGGAATGATAAATATGAAATCGCTTTGATCATCATTCAATTGACACATTGATGCCAGGTCTATTCGACTCAAGTCTTACGTCTTACGCTTACGCCGTACCGGGGCCGCCAATTCAAATCAGTTCACTCAATAGATAGCCTTCCGTTTAACACGTTCGCGGACGTGAATGCTATAGCATTCATTTTCATGATGATGCAGAATGACATGAATGCTATAGCATTCAAATCTTAAAGTCAAATTATTTTGAATTTAATTTTATATAACCTTAAGTTTTTGTAATTATTATCCAAGGTAATGACTAACTGATTCTTTAGGCATTCATTGTATATAACGATTAAAATATGATAATCTGACTACCCTTATAAAATGTGTTTAATCAAATTTCGGATATCACAACCAATTTAACAATAAAATGACTGTCAAGTTTGGCACCTCGCTGAAACTTTTACTGTCCGCGAACGTGTTAATAATATCTTGTGCAGGCATTGTCGTTTGCCGATGCCGCGGATTGTTTGTCGGCCGACAAACAATGTCGCATATGTTCACGCATAACCATCCACCAAATTGACCGATTTTTGTGATTCTTGGTTTGTTTGAAAGGGGATGCTTCTGCGGTGGTCCCACATCAATTGAAAAACTTCTACAAAAATTGTACCCATGTTTTGACAAACTTCTTTATTTTTATGTATGTTCGCGTATAACTCGCGAGTGGGTTGACCGACTTGGATGATTTTGGTCACGTTTGAGAGAGGCCACATTCGCGGTGGTACCATATCAATTTTCAAAAATTGTAATCAAGAACACCTATTTTGTTAATGTATTAAACTTCTTCACTTTCATGTACGTATGTTCGCGCTTAATTTTCCATTGGGTTGACCGATTTTGATGATTTTGAGTACATTTGTAAGAGAATACATCCGCGATGGTACCATATGAATTTTATAAAACGATTCGAAAAAATGATACCCATGTTTCAATTCACATCTGTACTAACAGATTACTAGCGCGGCGTTGGTCGGGATACTCGGGATTGACTGTTTTCAGGACATACAATTAGACGGATTCTTCAGACAATTACACAAAACACATTAATGGCAGTTTTGAAGCTCTCCGTATCTTCTTCGACGAGCTGATTCACGCAAATTTTGAAGCCGAGTCGTCTGTCTTTCCCATTGAACTATATACTACTTGCAATGAGAACTGTGGGAAACAGAAAACGGCCCATTTTGAAAGAAAATGAGAGTTGAAATACAGGGATGTGTCTGTCTCACTCTTACACACGTGCAGTCTGACCCAGTCATGCCAGAAAGCGAAATCGTAACAGTAACACGCCGAGTGGTGGGGGCATGCGGTAAGTGTGTGCGTGCCGTGTCTGCGAGCGTCTTTTGCGACGTTCATCTGTGACAACTGTCACATATCACATGCATGGCCCCCACCACTCGGCGTGTTACTGTTACGATTTCGCTTTCTGGCATCACTGGTCTGAACATATAGTCGCGTGCACGTTAAAAGTGAAAGTTCTACGTTTGTTTCTGCCGGATCGATACAATTCCTTGATACAACTGGGTTGCACGTTTGCATTTGTTTGTATATACAGATATTTTTGAAACGGGTCGTACAGTTAACAAAGGACAGGTATCCCTGGAATGAAACTCTTTCTCTCTGTCCCGGTTTTCTGCGACTTTACATATGGGTGTTCTCATTCCAGATAATATATAGTTCAATGGTCTTTCCCCACCTGTTTCGCGTTGAATTACTACACTAGAGCGTTCTCTAGCGTCATTTAATCGCTTACGCCGTTCTTCTTCAGTTTGTCTTAACAAACGTGCACGACCTACTTTCAAACGATGCTCGCGATCCTGCGGTATCTCATCTTCTAATCGTTTGCGTATCAAACCAACACGATGCTCGCGATCTTCCGGCGTCTCCTTTGGTAATCGTTCGCGACCTACACTAAGCCGATGCTCGCGATGTTGAAGGGTCTCGTTTTCTAAATACTTTGTAATTGAAGACAAACGACCTTTTTTTTCTTCCGCCGTTTCTCTACATATGTTTCGCTTATTATATTGCCTCATTTTTGAGAGCCGCGTTTCACGCTTATCGGAACTTTCATTTAACCGCTGTCTTTTATATCGTTCATTCATGTTTCATTGCCGCTCATTCCTTTCTAATTGGTCTTGTTGTAAGCGCCGCTTCCTCATACGAGCTGTGTTTTTATGCGGTCTACCCATTATCTTATACAATTTATATACGAATTGTAACTGAAAATTAATACATTAAAAACTTTTAACAAAAAAATATCGCCGACTTCAAAACAAAACAAGGCACTAAAAAGTATAAAATAATTTCCCTTTTTGATGTTGGTGCCGAGATAGAAGCAAAATAGCCTATCAATTGGCGGTAATACACTGTCCATTTTGCTATACTCGTTTCTTGAGAAGTTATAAGGGATTCGTTTTGGACCCAAATGCAATATTACAATCAAAAGAACAGGTATACCCTAAAGCCCTAAAACAATTACGTGATTGAGAAATTAATCTGGGCAGGTGAGTTGCAGTGTCGGTGAATTTGTATTGACCATCAATATGAATACGTATGAGTAGAAGCATTGATTCGGTATGGTATGGTTTGTAGGTTGTATAGGTGATGAAGGTTTGGAAATCGATGTAACTAGTTGTTGGCTTCTATCTCGGCACCGACATCAAAAACGAAAAATTATGTTATCCGTTTTAATGCAGTTTTGAAGTCTGTTTTCATTCTTTCTTTTTGAATTTGTTATGTTACACACTGCCCTCAAAATGCAAATCAGGAAATTTATTTACTACAATTTGTATAGAGTACAGACACATCGATAGCGGTCGTATAAAATCGCGCTGTATCTAGTACTTTTATTGGGAAATGGCGGCATCAATCAAAATCGATAGATTAATTTCGTGACTGATTAAAGGGTCTCTAGGTGGGCGGGAAAAGGGGCGCCACAGAGTACGCACGTATTGGATACGGACACCGACCATTGGTACTTGCGGGAATGGGGATACGCGCAAGTTGCTGCGTGCCTTGCGTGTGAGAGCTGCGCGCGTCGTTTCTGAGCCCCGCGTAGAGACAAGGACGGAACTATGCGCCGTCTCCTTTCCGCCAACGTCGCGTGACGTTTGTAGCACTGCTCGCTTGTACGTCACATGAAAAAGGACAGAACTACTTTCCGTTCCCTTTCAACCAAAATCGCGCGTGGCGTCTTCATTTCGCATAGAGGCCGGCATAAGTTTCTGTCAGTGGTGCCACATTTCGCATTAGGCATCTCACGAACCATTGTGGGCTTGCCGCCCAAGGCCAAATCGGGCACCAATGTCTTGAGCTTGAACGCGATCGAGTTGGGCTAATTAAAATATCTCAATAGTACAACCTTTCTTAGCACGTATTTTACGTACGGACCGAAAATGATTTCTATTCGAGTTTCAACCAACTCTACGATATGTATTACTTTTAAATGTATATATACAGGGCGTTCGCGGTTGTTACTACCAAGCTTTTTTCCTGCAAATGGTATGTAGGTACTAGAAAAAATTACAGAGGAAAAGGCTCAATGGTATAGTAATGTCTATGTTTAAAATGGAATTACATTTTTGCCTGCACATATTCCCTTAAAAACTTTATTAACGTCGATTTAAGGAAATTCCATCTGTGGTTTAACAGACTATTTACTGTCTATATTTCATTGCAGGCAATCCATCACGGATAGCACCACCGCACGGATTCCAAGCAGAACGTCCAAACAGAGAATATTGTACCGCTTTTTGAAACGAATAGGTAAGGTTCAAATGTAACGTCCCACACTTCTATTTCATAAGACCAAGGAACTCGATAATTGTGAATATTATTTTTATTATACACAATTTTGATTTCAATATTACAGATAATTTATTTGCAAAAACATGAAGTAGTTTCGCGAACGAATTAGTGACGAAGAACCCCGTTATTTGCCATGTAGGCGGTGAATAACTGCTCGTTTCTGTTACAGGCAATAGTAGCAGAAAGTTGTGGAGAGCACAACGACAAGCCTCAATAGTTTCGCATCAGTTTGATTAAAGGTAAGTCTGTCATTCGACGTATAAAATCTTTTAACCGACTTCGAATAAAACACTTAACAAAAAGGTCAACACCAATTTAAAGGTGCGTTGAAAAGAACAAAATAATTTTGATTTTCTCACGTCGGTGACCTAACGCAGACCCTACATTCAATCCGCACCCATTTTGGCACCGCCCTCAAACATGAAGAATTATTTTATCCTTTTTAGACCACCTTCCAAGTCGGTTTTTAGGCAATTATGTCATTACTGCAATGTATGTTGAATGTAAAATGTACTATTTTCCTTTCATATTTTCAGATGGGACGCCCGCGCACGGTCACGGACAAGGAGGCCGTTAAGCTGATGCAGAAGTATATGAATTACTTCCGGACCAACGAATTTCCGCCCAGTTCATCAAACGTCTGGAAGGAAATGAGCAGAGACCTCGATGGAAGGTGGAAACCGCATACGGTTTATTTACACGTCAGGGAAAATCAGCGTGGAAATTTGACAGCGGCTCGTGAAAGCCTCGGCATAGAAGTGGAGTCACCAAAACCAACGAGGGAACTGGTGCTCTGCAACACCGTCGACAATGAACCGTCGGGGGATTCCGAATCGGCACAATCTTCGTACTGCGACGAACAAATTGAAAACGCTGGGAAGGACGCCGACAGTTTCCTCCTGGTCCTCTCACCCAGTGAGTGGGAACAAATTAAGCCCGCCGAAGCGTCCGAGGATCATCATTTGAACCCACGCGTTTGGCCGAATGTCATTTTCAAGGCATTCTGGAATATGTACCAACTCCCATGTGCTTTCGTGGGCAAATGGTCGTACATACGCGAGGAAACCAAAGAAGAAAATACGAATGACGCCGCTGGATTATCACATCTGTGCTTCTCAGGCGCGCGGCAGCACGCTCGCTACCGATCATTGCACCAATCAGCGGTCTCGGGCCGCTAACTAGTGTCCAACAGCGCGGCCACTCAGAATCACGAACAAGATCACGTGGTGACACGTCACATCCGTCCGCATCGCCACGCGGCGGGCAGGCCGCTTCGGCGGCCATTCTGTTCAACGTCTTGACGGCAAACACACGTGCCTTACGAACTCAGTTCTTTTCTCGTGCTATTCACCCACCAGACCACCGAGCAGATCGTGCTCACGCACAACGGACACAACACCCAGCTCAGATCACAAATTCACCGGCGTTTTCGCAGCTGCGATACTCCAGAAATAGCACAGATCATTCGAGTGCCACGTGGCGGTAGTATACCGGGAACCACGGCGCTCATTCAGCAGTAACTGATCACTTCTCCAGCAGAAGCACAGCCCAGATCACCCAGGTATTCATTACACCTCGTTAATTCAATCAGATTCACGTGGAGAATTCAATGTGTGCGACCTAACCTTACTAGTTTTGAGCATTCTACATTAGTTACAGCTCATTCAGTTTCATCCAGTTGCACACAATAATATCTCCCGTTATCATTCTTGCTTCAGCACATCATCGCACTCACCCAGTGCAAGCATTTCCCCACGACTGTCACCAGATACAACATCTTATACCGGCATAGTACATTCATACTAAAGTCTTTACTCAACATTCTTTTTGGTCCTTCGAGCCGGATATCTGGTCAGTCGTGTGGTTCACTCATAGTACGTGTGTTCACGGTTTCACTTAATTCACTGGTGGTTAATGTGAGCTCGTTGTTTGATCACCCAGTAATCAAGAGAGAAACCATTCATCGCAATGGACAGTACTCAGACCAAAGATCAGAGCAGCGAGACCAGCCCATCACTCAGCCAAGAGGAAGGAGAGCCTCAAGCAACTGCTGAGTCCCTGTCGGTCCCATCCGAGCTTGCAGCAAAATCATGACCAGCATCCCCCGTCACCATGCAGAATAACACCATGGAATACAAGATCTCGACTCAAATGAACAGACTCGCCATGCTCACACTCATGAAAGAACAGAGTGCAGTCTTCCAGGCCACTTCAACAGAAGAAGATGATGGCCAGCTGGAACTCCTCAAGAGCCTCTGGGCAGAGTTCACAGAAGATCACAATCAATTAGGACTGGCATGCAAGAGGGCATTTTTTGATCACCCATATATCACGGGTAAGGTCTTCCAGCATGGTTTCGCCTCATATCATCTGGCGTTTTCGGCTCTCCATAAGGTCAAATCACAAGTACAGCAAAAGCTCCAGGACGTATCACTTGCACGATCATCAATTAGGACTGACTACCCTACAAGGCACCGTTCAACACTGCCTGAGATCAAGCTGTCTCAGTTCAATGGCGATTTCTCAGCATGGCCTGCGTTCAGAGATCTGTTCAAATCATTGGTCATTGATGATCAGCAGCTCAGCAACGTGGAGAAACTCCACTACCTGAAGACCAGTGTAGGAGGAGCAGCAGCACAGATCATCTCCAACGTCCCAATGGCCAATGATTCATTCCACCCAGCTTGTAAGCTCATCAAAGACCGGTTTGACGACAAGGAGCGACTCATACTCTCGTATGTAGAGAAGCTGTGTTCAGATGCAACTCCCGTCAAGAGAACAGCTCACGATCTGAACACCTTCATCATCACGATCAAGGAAAATCTAGACGCGCTCAACGCCTTGGACGTTCCAGTTGAGAGTTGGAACTATGTTCTGCTCCACCTAGTGTCACGCAGACTTGATTCCTCCTTGCGAGAATCATGGGAAGTCAAGTGCAGCTCATCCAGTGAGCCATTGACATTTGATCAGCTCATGGAATTTATCAAGGCCAGAGCCCGCGCATTAGAAGCAGTCCAACCATCATCCAGTGACTCTAAACAATCACCATCTGTTGGCACAGCAAGAACTATCACTAGAGCTCCAATTCATCAAACCAGGACGGCACACCACACATCAACAGCGCAACCATCTGCAACAAGCTACCCATGTGATGACTGCTGAGGCGACCACTACATTGTCACCTGCCCAAAGTTCCGTGACCTCCATCCTACAGAACGTCATAAGGTAGTGACTGCTCAGCGCCTCTGTTACAATTGCCTAGGGCACCACAACTTGACGTCGTGCAGTTCATCAAGGACGTGCAAAACGTGTGGAGCAAAACACCACACTATGATACATCCTCCCTCATTGAGAGCGACTCAGCAGTCAGCAACACCAGCCCAATCTCAGAGCAAATCATCAGCCAGTACAATTTCAGCAGCAGCTACACCATCAGGGCAATGAGGAGTTGCCGTGCCATTTCGCCAAACCACCCGCTCAAGCGGGAATTCTTTAGTGCTACTCGCCACATGCGAAGCAACACTCATCACCCCATTCAACATTCACCCAGTCAGAGTACTTATAGACCCAGGATCAGAACTCACATTCGTCGCAAATCACCTTGTCAATGCCTATGGCTTGACTCGTCAGCATTCATCAACAACAATCAGTGGAATAGGAGGATCATACTCAACCCAAACTAAGGGTGTAACCACACTTCAGCTCAGATCAAACCATTCGTCGCAGAGCGTTACCATCACTGCTCACATACTTAACAAACTGACGAATACGTTGCCATCATTCACTGTGGGACCCCAAGAGTGGCCGCACCTATCATCATTACAGCTGGCCGATCCTGACTTCCTTATTCCAAGGCCGATCGATATCATAATTGGAGCAGACTCATATGGCCTCATTATAAAACCTAACATCGTGAAGCAGTCGTGCTCAGCGCCAATCGCTCAATTGACGATGTTTGGATGGGCAGTTCTTGGTCCATTATCAGAGCCCAACTCAGCAAACTACCAGTCATTTCACACTTCAGTCGAACCATCAAACCAAGAACTTCAAGATCTGCTATCGAAATTCTGGGTTCAAGAAGAAATACAATCAACAACCAAGCATCAGCTCACCCCAGACGAGCAAACTTGTGAGGATCAGTTCAAAGCAACACACTCACGTAACGAATGTGGGAGATACACAGTGAGAGTTCCACTTAACGCATCACCATCAACACTAGGAGAATCAGACCTCACTGCGAAGAGATGTCTGCAATGACTCATTAAACGACTCTCAACAAATGA
This sequence comes from Priocnemis perturbator, assembly GCA_963942575.1. NCBI lineage: Eukaryota > Metazoa > Arthropoda > Insecta > Hymenoptera > Pompilidae > Priocnemis > Priocnemis perturbator. Next base: position 12,254,061 of record OZ012643.1, on the reverse strand, counting down.
TTGATACAGCGAGCAGTATCATTCATTTATGAAGGAGTATGAAGAGCTAGGCCACATGAGACGTGTGCCGAATCCAGACGACAACGCAGCCAATCCACCCGAGGTTGTGCCTGACGATCGGGCTGACGAGATGACCTTGGCACATAATGCTTCGGCATTAGGAGGGTTGAGGGTCTCAGAAGGTCGGTCGGCAGTGCCAGCTCACTCTAAATCAGCATACTACCTTCCGCATCACGGTGTACTCAGAGAAGACAAAATCACCACCAAATTGAGAGTCGTATTCAACGGATCCAGCCCAACAACATCAGGCATATCACTCAATGACATCCAGCACGTGGGTGCCAAAGTACAACGAGACATCTTCGATGTGCTTCTACGGATCCGCCAATACAAGTACCTGTTCACAACAGATATCACGAAGATGTACCGCCAAATCAACATACATAAAGACGACTGGGATCTACAACGCATCATGTGGGTCGATGAACAGCTCAACATCGTCCCATACCAGCTAACAACTGTGACGTATGGAACCAGATCAGCGCCATTCTTGGCGATCAGAACGATCATACAGTTAGTTGAAGATGAAGGTCATCGGTTCCCAAGGGCAGTAGAGCCACTCACTAAAGGCCGGTATGTGGATGACATATTCGGCGGTTCGGATCACTATGCAGATCTCATCGAGATTGCAACTCAGGTGACCTAGCTCTGCAGTGCAGGCGGGTTCCCACTGGCGAAATGGCACAGTAACAGCAACCAGTTCACCAATCATGTCGCTCAACAGTCATTACTCACTGAAGAGCATCCATTCGACGATAGCAGCACCAATCTACTCGGCCTGTCATGGATACCCCATTCAGATACATTCAAGTTCAATTCCAAGCCACCATGCTCAAGTTCCAACCTCACAAAAAGAATCATCTTATCGGAAACAGCACAGCTCTATGATCCACTTGGCTTCTTGTCGCCTTTCATTGTGGAAGCCAAGATATTGTTACAACATCTTTGGCTAGAAAAACTCACCTGGGATGAACCAGTATTAGGCCAACTCAAGGCGAAGTGGACAGCAATCCGACAAGACCTCACTCATGTGTCAGAGCTCTCAATTCCACGCTGGATTCACACGTCAAAGAATTCAACGGTGGAACTGCATGGGTTCTCAGATGCATCGCAATTAGCGATGGCTGCTGTTATCTATATCAAAGTAACTGATCCAGGATGCAAACCAGAGGTTACTCTAGGTTGTGCGAAATCAAAAGTAGCACCGCTGAAAAGAATGTCCATACCTCGATTGGAACTCACAGCAGCCCTGCTTGTAGCTAAACTCATGAGGCATGTGCAGCAGACGCTTGAGTTCAGCACGGCACAGACATTCTTATGGACCGATTCATCAGCAACACTCACTTGGATCAAATCACACCCATCACGGTGGAAAGACTTCGTCAGGAACAGAGTGTCAGCAATCCAAGATCTCACTCCAAGTAGCGTTTGGAGGTTTGTTCCTGGGAAAGAAAATCCAGCCGATTGCGCTTCAAGGGGGCTAACCATCTCCCAGCTCCAGAAGCATCAACTGTGGTGGACAGGACCACAGTGGCTAATCAACGACCATTGTTCGTGGCCAATCCAGCCAATCCATCAAGATTCACAGATACATATGAAAGAGCGACCGGGGCTCTCATTCACTGTGGCAACAACTCATCACGAATATCATTGGGAGATGATATATAGATTTTCATCACTTATTCGGCTGCTCAGAGTAACCGCAATTTGCTTTCGAGTGAGCCAAATCATCAAGAAGATGCCACATTCAACACTCGCAGATCCGATCACGCCACACGAAATTACTAATTCACGAGTGTTTTGGATCAAAGCAACACAAGCAGCGTTCTTTTCACATGAACTCAAACTTATCGGGTCGAAACAGCTACCATCTACTCATCCCTTTAATCGGTTGACTGCCTTCATTGACACTCAAGGCATCATTCGTGTTGGAGGCCGACTAGAACATTCACAGTTGGAACTTGAAACCATTCATCCAGCAATACTTCCACGACAGTCACAGTTCACAGCGCTCATCATAGCAGATGCGCATCAGAAAACATTGCATGGTGGCACTCAATCAACCATGAACTTCATCAGGCGATCATACTGGATCATTGGTGGTAGAGCTCCAGTTAGATCGCATATTCTCCGCTGCATGAGATGTGCTCGCCAACGTGGCGTGCGAGCACAACAATTAATGGGTCAGCTCCCAAGATCACGAGTCACACCATCCCGACCATTCTCCAGTTCAGGCGTGGAGTACGCTGGTCCGCTTACCATCAAGACCTGGAAAGGAAGAGGCGCTAAGAAACAAAAGGGATGGCTGTGCATATTCGTATGCTTTGTCACTTCTGCCGTGCATCTGGAGGCAATTAGCGACTATACAGCTGACGCATTCATCGCTGCGTTCAGACGATTCACTGGACGCAGGGGCATCTGCCATACTCTTCACAGTGATTGCGGCACTAATTTCGCAGGAGCAGATGCCGATCTCATTAGACTATTCAAGCAAGGCACACAAGAATCAAATGCCCTGTTCTGCTCACTTACCAATGATGGGACCTCATGGAAGTTCAACCCACCAGCAGCTCCCCACATGGGAGGGAAGTGGGAAGCAGCGGTCAAATCAGTTAAGCATCATCTGAACCGAACAATTGGGGACACTACACTTACATACGAAGAACTGATCACACTGCTCACCCAAATAGAAGCAGTGCTCAATTCAAGACCGCTAGAACCACTGTCAGATGACCCTGAAGATATATCGGCATTAACACCAGCACATTTCTTAATCGGAGAACCGATCACAACGATACCAGAGCCATCGCTTAGTGGAGTTGCTCAAACGAGACTATCGCGATGGCAGTTTATTCAGCAACGGCTCCAGTACTTCTGGTCCAATTGGTCAACTCAACATCTTCAGCGTCACCTATCAATGTCCAAGTGGCATCAACCATCAAACGAACTCAAAGTCGGGTCGTTAGTGCTTGTTGCGTATTCATAGTCACCTCGGGCGGGCGGCCAATGGGCGCCCGCGACGTTCTCACCGGAGTCAATAACACGGTCGATACTCGGGCGATACTGTATGTAAACGCGCCTGCTAATTAGCAGCGCCGCGTCGCGTTCTTCTCAGGCAATTGTACTCTCGCGGTTCCCGCGCGCTCTCGACGGCCATTACCGTTTTCCGTATAGAAGCGACACGTGCGTTCTTCTCGCGGTGAATACATCAGGTGCGATTTTTGTGCGTTACCTCGGCTTTGTGCGTATCATACGAACTGTGTTAACTCAGGGATTAATAGAAAGACACTTTGGTGCCCCTCAAATACTGTAATTAGTGTACGAAGTGCGTTTAGTTAATAAAGACTCCTCGGAGCTTCTCCAACACGTGTTCGTGCTGTGTCGGCCTCGCGCCGTCGTAAAGACCAAACCGTTACTTCTCGTCCTCTCATCGTCAATAAAACAGACTTCCCACGCGACAAACCAGATCCCTCAGGAACCCCTCATACGTTACAGTGCTAATCACGGATGAGAGGCTGCCACCAGCCAAATGGCCTCTCGCACGAGTTACACAGCTCCAGCCAGGAAAGGATGGACTAACTCGTGTAGTGTCACTCAAAACTGCAACGACCATGCTTGTACGACCAATCAGCAAACTCGCCATTCTACCAGCGACAGATCATGATGGTCAGATCAAGACGAATCAGCAACACAGTCGCTGATGGCGGGGAGAATGTTCAATATTGCGCCAATCAAACGGCGGGCTGCATCCACATCCGCGCGCCCCTCAGAGCAAATCACACCTGTGCTTCTCAGGCGCGCGGCAGCACGCTCGCTACCGATCATTGCACCAATCAGCGGTCTCGGGCCGCTAACTAGTGTCCAACAGCGCGGCCACTCAGAATCACGAACACGATTACGTGGTGACACGTCACATCCGTCCGCATCGCCACGCGGCGGGCAGGCTGCTTCGGCGGCCATTCTGTTCAACGTCTTGACGGCAAACACACGTGCCTTACGAACTCAGTTCTTTTCTCGTGCTATTCACCCACCAGACCACCGAGCAGATCGTGCTCACGCACAACGGACACAACACCCAGCTCAGATCACAAATTCACCGGCGTTTTCGCAGCTGCGATACTCCAGAAATAGCACAGATCATTCGAGTGCCACGTGGTGGTAGTATACCGGGAACCACGGCGCTCATTCAGCAGTAACTGATCACTTCTCCAGCAGAAGCATAGCCCAGATCATCCAGGTATTCATTACACCTCGTTAATTCAGTCAGATTCACGTGGAGAATTCAATGTGTGCGACCTAACCTTACTAGTTTTGAGCATTCTACATTAGTTACAGCTCATTCAGTTTCATCCAGTTGCACACAATAATATCTCCCGTTCTCATTCTTGCTTCAGTACATCATCGCACTCACCCAGTGCAAGCATTTCCCCACGACTGTCACCAGATACAACATCTTATACTGGCATAGTACATTCATACTAAAGTCTTTACTCAACACAAGGATCGTGCCGAAGCAAGAAATGCAGCAACAAAATTTTTGGGTTTTCCGACAAAAAGCCGGTTAACGGAAGGCTTCATTTAACCATCCGAACACGTGATACGCGTAATGATTATCGCGAGGATGTTAAGCGACCATTGAATGGTCCCGAAAGGAAAGCCCTTGGACGAGAGCTGCAACGAAGAGGAGTCGCAGGACATCGCCAAAATGTACTTGCTGACAACATGGAGTTTGGAGAGAACGAACCTCCGTGGATCCAAAAATGCCAGGTTTACCGCCAAGCCAAGATGGAAGTGAACAAGGAAGATCTTGGCATTAAACCTAACATGAAGATGGATATGATAACCAGCATCAGAAATATGCTTCAGGACATCCGCTACGAAAACACTATTCGGGAGATAGGAGCAAAGAAGTTTTACGTCTTCTACTGCAGTCCCGAGCAAATATTCGTCGAGAAAGAATACTGTCGAGTGACAAAGGGACTCTCTCGAATTTGTGTGGATGCAACGGGAAAGATGGTGAAAACGTTCGAAACGTTTCCAGGAAGAAAAACTGGCCACATTTTTCTGTACACCGTCACCATCAACTTCGAAGGCAAGACACTTCCGGTGTACCAGATGCTGTCCGAAAAACATGACGCCGCATTCATCACCTTCTGGCTTCAGGAATGGATACGGGGATGTGGAGCCTCCATACCTCACGAAGCTGTCGCTGACCTTGGACGTGCTCTGTTGTTGGCAATGTGCGACGCATTCAACAGAATGAGCCTAAAAGAGTACGTGGATGTGCTCTTTAAATGGGCTGTTAAGGACAACCACGAAACACCTCAGCCATTCAACACCTTCATAAGAGCGGATGTCGCTCATCAAATGGCTATCATCACCAGGTGGAAATGTATAAAAAATCTACGCCATCCTGTGGTGAGAGGATTTTACATACGGACAGTGGCATTGATGATCGACTGCCAAACAGTGCAACAGTTTGAGCATGTTTTTCTATTAACATGCATCGTCGCATTACATCCCGATCAGGATGTCCGCACCACGGTGTCGGGCAAAAAATTAACCGTTTTGGAAGCCAGACGCACCTTTGAAGATTTCATGGCTCAACACCAACCAGCGATTGACCAGCTGCGAACATCCATCGAGAACATCGAAGTCGAAGAGGAAGTCGAAACGACTCTAAATTCGACTGAAGAAGAGGATGGTGACAAGTTGACTGTCACCCATAAATGGAGCAAGAGCCTCATCACAAGGTCGACACCATCTCAGGAGCATCAAGGGGAATGCAATACGGTCAACGGCTTTTATTTGCCGGAATTCATACAGCCACTGGAACGAATTGCCAAGGAATTTCCGCTATAGACTGCAGCAGCTTTCCCTGGCAGACAAACGCACGCATCGACAGCGTTTCAAGAAGGATACTTTGCGGAAGTCAGAAGAAAAATTTTTGAAGGCATCACTCTGCCATGTTCGGCGAACAAATTCTTGAAGGAGCATATTCGCGACTTATATTCCGGCACCAACGAAGTAGCAGCCAAAATGAAGCACTTCAATCACAACCGCAGGCAACCTATAGCACCTCCGCCTACACCAAAGGAAGAAATAAGGTCATCAGTTTCGCCGAAGCTTACAGACCTCGTTGGGAAAGAGGCAACACCGCATTCAACGGATGAAGAATTGAAGTTACCATTGGAACAACGTGATCTACACATGGATTTCGCATCAATAAGTCCATTGTGCAGAAGAGCGCCCATGATGGATGATTCCGACTTCAAGAGTGGTGAAGCCTGGAAAGGATTTATAAATAAGGATACCTTCTTGGTGGATACTAAGGCAATAAGGCTAACAAACCAAGAAGACCCAAGAAATGCCGAAGATGAGGAATTCTCGTCGCCGGTCCCAGGAAACCCCATTTTCTCGAGTTCGCCGTTAATCGATGAATGCTTCGTAATCTCTTCAGATGAAGAAGAAGTGTCACCGATTAAAGTCGCAGAAGACGAGTGGAAAAATGTAAATTTAAAGTCAACGAAGATCAAACCTGCCAAGGAAGGATTCTACTTCCAGCCATACCCCCAAATACGTCTTCTCAACGAGCGATTCGACAACAACGGAAGAAGAGGATTTTTTCTGAAGAACGGTTTAAAATACGGCGTCATGAAAGTGGCCAATAAAGCCGTCGACTTGCAGAACACTTGTGGGTTTGACGCCATCATTCACATATTGCACTTTGGCGCACTGTACGATTCACGGTATAACTTCCGTATACAGTCGTCAAGCAATGATGGATTGAAATTCTTATGCAAATTTATGCAAGCTGGCCCAACAAAGGAGGTATTGCGGCAACGCATGATACTTCTCAACCTCTTTTACCCGCTAATAAGGGATTCTGACGCACCGTCCATCGTACCATTTAAATTAAATGGCGAAGGCTCCATAACAGCCATCTGGAAACACCTCTTCTCGTCATCGGAACCGACTGAGCCAAGTGCAAGAAAATCATTGCAATGTAACAGACCGGAATGCCTCTCATCGTTACCAACGAACATTCCGTATTTTGCGGTGAATATTAAAACCATCAATACAAAAGGATTCGGAGCACTGCAAGAAGCACTCGACTTTCAGGAAAATTATTATAAAGTGAAATGTCGACAGAAGAACTGTTTGGGTACAGTCGTTGAAACGATCCGTCCACATTTCCACATTTTTATTGATCTGGATACAAGGGCGGATCCTACAAGGCGCTATGGCATGAAATGCCGATTGGCAGATGTTCCGACCACATTGGATTTGGGAAAATCCAATTTTACCTTGATTGGTATCATCGATTATTTCTCCGGCCATTTCGTTGGGTACTGCAGGAAACCATCAGGACGATGGCTCAAATGCGACGACATGCAGCCCAACATAGAAGGATGTGACGGCAATTTGGCAATTACACCAATTGGGGCCATTTTCATTGCAACATGAATTCCTGAACCTGAAAGTTTGCGAGTGCATGGACGAGTGCAAATCAGCGCACATGAAAAGCTGTCCGATTGCAATCGAGGGTCGTAATTGCACCGGTGAGTGCAGATCAGCGCATATGAAGAGCTGTCCGATTGCAATCGAGGTTCGCAATTGCACCGGCGAGTGCAGATCAGCGCATATGAAGAGCTGTCCGATTGCAATCGAGGTTCGCAATTGCACCGGCGAGTGCAGATCAGCGCATATGAAGAGCTGTCCGATTGCAATCGAGGTTCGCAATTGCACCGGCGAGTGCAGATCAGCGCATATGAAGAGCTGTTCCATGGCCTATGAAGAAGTAATTGCAAAAACATGAAGATAAGTGGAATGTTTGTATTTTTATTGCTTGTACATTATATAATTTGAAATCATCATAATCTTATGTATATTTATTTCGCAGGCGCACGTTGGGACAGTGCCGAGAGGCGCCTGATTCACCGAAGGAGGGCGAGGAGGGGTTTTAGTGGGTATGCCTCCTAAGAGTTTCATCTCCTGGGGGGAGAGTCCCACATAACCCGACCCCATTAGGGCCGGGTATGCGTAATGCATTTCCCCTCCTCGAAAAAAAAAAAAAAAAAAAAAATCGGTAACATCAGAAACTTATATTCTACCGCATGATGGGAAGGAACAAAGCAACAGCTTACAACACATACAAAGAGATAAGTAAATCACAGACACTTCTAATCAAAAATCAATTCATCGGAAATCGGTCACATTGTGCTTAAATTTATATGACAGATTTGATGGCATCAGTCATTCAAACGGGCTAGAACCGATTCAAGAAAAGGTTTACAACAAAAATAGCAACTGGTGGTTCAACAAGATGGGAGTCACAAGACAAATTTAATACAAAAGGTACTTCATCTTTGCATATCACTTGCATTTCACTTGCATTTCACTTACAGATACATTCATGCTGCTTCATTATCATATTGCTTACAGAATACAATCAGCTCTGCGTACACGAGCGGCAATAAGCGTCACATTCAAGACCGATGGTATACAGCGAGTACTCTGTGCTGATACTGACTGTAATGAGATGATCGTAATAATATACTGAGAACATACGTAGAACATCTCTGTAGTACCCGCTCTTAGTCCCCATATACGTAGGTAAATGTATTTCAATTCTAATACATATATATAAAATGTAAGAGACTTTTGTGAATACATTTTTGCATACATTTTTTATAATTGAAATTTGTATAATGGTTTTAGGTTAAACAACTGCTTCGTAACACTGATCTCTATTTACACTGAATGTATCATGTGTTACGTCCCAGCGTAACTTTTTGATTTTTCCTTTTCTTTTAGCATAATTTCTCACTTAAACTCTCTTTTCTTTTCTTTATTCCGGCCGCTGGATACGAATTACTTGTATCACGGCTTAGCCTCATCGCATCCAGTGCGCTGTTAGAGTATTAGTTGTAAAATCATGATTATTCTATTTTTCCTCCAGGCCGCGTATACGAATTACTTGTACCACGGCTTAGCCTCATCGTATATGTGATGCTGTCGATTTGTAATATGTAGTGGAATTCCCTCACCGTGGAATCATGTTCGTCCCATCGTATATATATAAGTAGATATAAGTAGATGTAAGTAGATGTAAGAGAGTAAGGGGGTATTGCGTGTGTGTGCGGTATGAGTGTGTGCGTGTATAGGCTAAGGAAAAAGCGATGAGGTTCCGCGTGTTAATTTTTAGTTTCTCTCTCTCTCTAAAGTAAATTATCATTTTCGTGGCAATAAGGCATTGCCCAGATATCAACCTAATTCTGTTCAAGCATATAAATCAGGAGCGTGCGCTACTAAAGTTTTGGATAGCTGAGTCAAGGCAATCATATTTTATTTGCAATAAAACTAGCTAATTGAAAGAGGATAAATGAGCAACCGCTGATCGACCGTTTTCATGGTTAAGGTATGAAAAACTGGCCTAGAGCGAACCCAGGAGCCGTCTCGCGACGGATTTCTCTGGGCAGTTGGCTGTAAAGTCGTAAGGTACGCAGGTCGCTGTCCGAGGATATCTTAGATATCTTTAAGTTTTCTGAGCCTAAAGTGCATATTCTTTTCGCAGTGTGCAACGATACGGACTCAATAATCCTCGTTAAAGCCTTAGATTATAAATTCAGTTATTATTTGAGATCTAGACTCAGTTTTTTCTTTGGTTTAGTGAAAGTGCGAAGGTGTGCGCGTTCCGTTTTGCACGTGGCCGACCAATTGCGTCGGGCACGTTATCTTTAAGTTTTCTTTTGATTTCATTTACATTATTATTTTCCTTTATTACTTTAAACTTGAACAGAACGCGGAAGGGTTGTTCCTCGCTCATGGGGCGAATAAAGTCGGGGAATTAATTATCGAAATATCTGAATAGAAGCACTAATTTCCTGTCTTGCCGAACCTTGTAACGGACTAGTTCCCGGCTCAATTATCACAGAGCATAGGCAAATCAAGGAAGTTCAAAGTACTAAAATTATCTTTCGATTCGAAGGTATTATCATCGTTTTCCACCGAAACCCTTTGAGAATCCTAACCGACCTACGCCAGAGATAAAGAGAGATAGAGCGAGCGAGTGAAGGATAGAGAGAGAGAGAGAGAGAGACCTTAGACCGAGCGAGCGAGAAGGAGGAGAAGGAGTGCGTGCGCAGAGCGAGAATATCCGACAGTAGCCGAAGACCAGCGACACGGTAGGAACCTCCAGTCGCGAAACACGACGACGATTTACCATTATATTGTATCATCATGCCCGAGTACAAATCATGGAGAGATCCCGCGGGCACGGTATAATGACCGTGCACGTTCCTCCTGTTTAACTTCGATTGTAAAGGCGTAACTTGTAAAATTACCGGGAGCGCATCCTCACCTTCTGTAAAGGGTGCTCTTATTAAGGCGCATCATTGTCGCGCACTACTCATGAACCTTTCGCTACACTGCGATAATATCTAACGCAGTAATTCTTTTATTGTTTATTGAATTCGTAACGCATCTGTTCTACTCTTCTTTATCTATTCTATCTTTTCTTTATATCATTATTTTCAATAGAATATAACTATTTTGTTTTCCCCTTATATTACTCTCTTTGATTTAATCTATGTTGTGACGTCACACCTCGTATACCATAGCATCGTACACCGGCCGAAACATAACCTCGCGCGAATAATTGGGGACCTGTACGGGTCTTATGAAGACACACGAATCCTATTAGTCCTGCATATAAGTAAACGCGATATTAGCATCCTTATTTAACTTCTCCGTTTACCTTATACCGAATAACCTAGAAAATCCCTCCTCTTCCAGGAAGGGATTAGAATTCCGCAATAATGATCTTCAGTTAGATTACCGTTATTTTATTGCAATTAAATTAACGAAAAATATTCAAGCGTTACGACAGGTCGCACGGCAGGCCGCTCGCGGATTTCTCATCGACCGTCTTGACAAACATAAAGTCGTGCAAAGCCTCGCCCGGACGTAACACATGTATCATCGGAATCATAGGATACAACTTACGCCGAATTGAAAGTCCAAACCGCCATAAATAAGATGGTGGATGTAGCACTTTCAATATGGCAGCTATCATTCTATCGGGTCAGTGGAGTTAACATACACACTTGTTATTGATTATTATGTTTATTTTGCATATTGCAGGTCGCAGATCTCAGGAGAGAAATAAGGCAAATGAAATATGGCCGGAGACGGAGTGGCCGCGGAAGGGGCGGTGGTGGTGGTGGAGGAAAACCAATACCGTGCAAAGAGGGGGCCCACGACGTGGACAAACAGCGGGAAAAAATAGCATTTACATTTATCAAACATAAAATTGTTATATATTTAAACCTAATATTATATATAGGTAATCCGTGTATTTAGATTTAACGTAGTTATTAATAAAATTAACCATTTGCACTCGAGAGATGACTCTCAGTCACTATCTGGCATCGTGAACGACGGACACTTTTCGTGAAAAGTGACTGAGAGTCATCTCTCGAGTGCAAAGGGTTAGGATTCACTTATAAATGTTTATACGTCCTTTTCCTCCCTCTTAGCGCTATAAAGACAGCCTTCCGCTGCTCGCGACCGCGACGCGCGACCAATCGATACATATAATTTGATATATAATGATATAGATATACTCTGTTTCTTCGCAAAAACAGTGATGATAATCGATTGATAAATACATATAGATATAGTTTTATCGCGAGGAAAAAACAAAGCCATATATATAATATATATGTTACAGGCAATGTGTTCAACGTCGGCATTCTGTACAATGTCCGGGCACTGTATAGAATGCCCACGTTGAACACATTGCCCATAATATATATATTTATCAATCGATCGCGCATAGTGGCCTTCGAACCGTCTTTGTATTTTTCCTCGCGAAAAATATGTATCTACACATATGGATTAGTCGAGCCTCGCGGTTATTATATATAATACCGCAACACTGGCGGAAAGCACAGTGCCACTCCTCGTAGTAATGCGATTTTGAACGGTATCGAGGAGTGGATGGGTGGTGAAAAAGGTGAAAAAAAAAAACTTTTTAGAGTCTCTTTAGCGTTTAGCGTATGATAAAACATTTGAACCAAGATAAAAAAGATTTTAAACAGAAAAAAAATTACGGTAAAATGACAATCGAACCCGGGCCAGGTAATTACTGCTCTACATTTGATTGACAAGATATTTCAAAGTATGTATTCCGTCGCGTACATTAAACCTACATCTGTGGATGACGCATTTCATAATCATAAATCCCTAGTTTGTAAGCTGTCGCATATCCTTTCTTTCCTACGCCGATAGGTACCTGTATTTCCTTTCTTACGCCGATACCTTTATTACGATACCGCCACGTATGTCGTATGATAATGACCACATTCTACCGTCGTCTTGGAACTGCAAACGGCGGGTTAGGCTTATCACACGTTCGTTGTTATTGGTTGTACATATATATTGTTAGAATAAAAACTCTTAAAAAATATCCTTAAACAGTTTCGCAAGTTTAACTTAGCGAGAGACAAGTAGCAGCATTCACACATGTTACGATTCGCAAGGCGTTAATGAAACGAAACGAAACGAAACGGAATGAGTTACTGAGTTACTCACTAAGTATTAATCAGAAAATGTGACCTAAATGTAGTATCTGTTTTATTATAGCGTTTAGTACGCTGAGTTTTGAATGTTTCATTGTCAATTGCCTCGATCGTTGTTTCATCAATCTGTTTTACTCGTTGTCGTCCTTTTCTTCCTTCTCGGCGATGATCAAAGATCAAGCCGTCAGGCTCGAAAACCATGTCCCCTCTACAAAGTTGTCCCAATACATTGTACCGTCACAGTCGCGAAGCGGCAAACCTTACAATGTCGCACCGCGGAATAAAGAATCGGAAGAAAAATACATTGTGTTGTATTATGTACTTAGGTTTATGCGACCATCTCTGCTTATTTAAACTTCCCAGAAGAAACACAGCGTCTACAATTGTATTGACATGACAGCTGGAATCTTGTGAAATCAAATTCAGAATATTATTACACGTACCCCCTAAAACACTAAAAGAAGAAGGACAGGTTCCAACGATTTATTCAGAAAATCGCGTAATACATTTTTCTGCGGGTGTACTATTTAGTGAAGCAGCACTCTGTATGAGCAAACGGCCGTGGCTGCGGTATAATCTTTTCTTAACACTTGGAGAGCGCAGCCAGAGTCAATTCTGACTCGGAGCTCGAGAGCGATACGCACATGGCACGGCTGACGGATAGTATGAAAAAACATTTGCCTTCGTTGCCACGCGTGCAAATATGTTTGTGCATACGATATTCTGCCGCGTGATTATTCAGTCGCAGCAATAATCCTGCGACACAAAATCGCAAGTGCGCACCTGGCCAAATTGTTTGTAGGTACCCTTTCGCTGCTCGCGACCGCAACGCGCGACTGTTCGATAAATATATATATATATATATTTTTTTTTTCTTCGCGCAAACTGCGACACGCGGACACGACGCACGACCGATCGTTGAATATAATTATATAGATGTACATTCTTTGCAAAGAAAAAACAAATACGATTTCGAGCTGATATATTGATATATAAGCTATACATCTCTCTCTCTCTCTATATATATATATATATATTGAGGCGGGCATCGTGACCGCTGTGTGCGACGCTTGGCTGCACCGCGAAACGGGGAGGACAGAGCTACGCTCGGTCTCCATTTCGAAAAGTTTTTATGAAATCCCAAAACATTTCTTTGAAACATAGACCCCTGGTTGTAGAAAGCTTAAATTATAACGAGGAATGGATATACAACATACATAAATACATGCATACATACATATATATATATATATATATATATATATATATATATATATATATATATATATATATATATACGTATATAGAAATACATGCATACATACATATATATATATATATATATATATATATACGTATATAGAAATTCTCGCGCCGCCAGCCGCCACCTATCGCCATGTACGGTCTCTTGAGCGAGGTTTCCCCCACCACCGCGAAATCCAATGGAGTTGGATGCCGCACATGCTGCCACCGGCCGCAGCGGTCAGTTTCAAACCGAACGTCGTAAAGGAAAGATCGTAAGTACCTGCAAGTCTAAATAATATTCCTGCTTCTTGTACTTTATACGAGTTCTAAATGTTTTTTACCCCTTTGAGTGCTATGGGTATATGAGTGCTTAGCGGTTGCGATCGTTGGGGACGGAATACTTTCTTTGTTATCACTATGGCGGCCGGTGACACCAACGTGGTGCCATGGGTGAGCCAGCCGTCGTTTGCCGCTGATACCAACGTGGTGCCATGGGCAAGCCGTTCGTTATTTGCCGGTGGCAGCACGTTGAACAACCTTGTGGCGTCCGCGCAACAAGCAACACTTGCGCCACCTTTACGGTTTAACTAGAAGTAGAGGAAGGAGTGTGCCTTCTACGTTAAGATATAGTTTTAGTTTTGTAAAAGGATTTATGGGAAGAAGTTGTTAGTTACTGTTTTGTTACTGATATATAAAGAGCTTTATGAAGTGTTAACACAGAGTGCATATATCCGAGATTATCTGCCCGATCCTATCATAATCGAAAGTATTCCTTCCGGACGCAAAGTGGGAACGCGTATAGCGGACATAGCCCCCACAACCTTGCAAACAGTTCCGGCGACAAAGAAGAGAATTTGTGTGAACCGTACGGCCGTCAAAGTGTTAATGTGAACTGTGTCGATTGAATGCGTAAGGCGCTACTAAGTTATAATAGTAATTCCTGGACACTAAATCAAATAATACAAGAAAGTTATTTTCGAGCATATATGCGTCCAGCATAAGCGATCTGTGTGGACTAAGGACGCATATATGCGCTTGTAATATCAAAAATAACTTTCTTGTATTATTTTATTTGGCGTACAGGAAGTACATTTATAACTTAGTTGCGCCTTGCGCATTCAATCAACATCGTTCACATTAGCAAAAAAAGTCTTCCGTCCCCAACGATTGCAACCGCTAAGCGCGTGCCGTTCACGCGGATTGCTTCCGCTGGGAGTAGTCAGCACTTAAAGGGTTATGCACGAACTTTGAAAGCGCGTAGCCTTCTAGTGTGCTTTGAAATACTTTGTTAACAAAATAATGAATTATTGCTTTGTCTCATTTTTAGATGTCAGAGAAAGTAAAAGCGACCACGCCAGAAGGCAATATTGTGGCACGACAGGCTGCCCCAGCCGACGACACCACGGCACGGCAGGCTACCCCAGGCGACGACGACACCAGGGCACGGCAGGCTGCCCCAGGCGACGGCGACACCACGCCACGGCCTGCCCGCGCATGGCCGTCCCGCACACGGTCGGCTCCGGCTCCCTCCAGGCGCTCGAGGGAGCCGTCCAGGCGCCGGAGGGAGCCGTCGCCCCGTAGGAGCCGAAGATCGCCCCGTAGGAGCCGAAGATCGCTTTCTCCCGTGCCGGAGAGGAGGCTCACAAATACCGTCAATAGGGCCACCCGGGACTCCCGGGAGTGGACAGACCACCAGGCGTTGATGCGCAGCGTAAGTAATTATACAAATATACGCTGTTACAATTTTATCTTTCCAAGATTAACAAGCTAACACACACTCAAACTTACGTTGACATATAATTATTATGTTTATTTTTCATATTGCGGGTGAATGATCTGAAAAAACAACTACGACTATTAAAATATGGCCGCCGCAGTAGTCGTGGAAGGGGCGGCGGACGCAGAGGAGAATATGGCAACTGCGGAGGATGGAGGCGTCGGGACGATGACAACCGAAAAGGGGGGTTGGGGGGGGGGCGGTGGTGTGGGGGGGGGGGGAACAATTAATATATTCCAACGATAATAGTTTTATAATTAGAATAAGTGTGGTGTATTATTAATAAAATTAACCCTTTGCACTCGAGAGGTGACTCTCTCACCACTTGGCTTCGGGAACAACGAACAATGAAACTCATCTTCACCTGACATCATTTCATTACCGTAATGGAATGAGTTTTAGTGAAGATGAGTTTCAGTTTTCGTCGTTCACGAAACCAAGTGGTGACTGAGAGTCACCTCTCGAGTGCAAAGGATTAAAATTTACTTATAAATGTTTATACGTCCTTTTCCTCCCACTTAGCCCTAAAAGGTAGCCTTCCGCTGCTCGCCACCGCGACGCCCTATCAATCTACACATATATAGATTAAGTTTTATTCATCGTGAAAACGTCGTTACGCGGCAACGACGCGCGACCGATTGATGAATATATATAAATATAGTTTGTTTCTTCGCGAAAACGGCTACACGCGGCCACGACGGGCGACCGATTGATAAATATATGTACATATAGTTTTATCGCGAAGATAAAAATATTTTTCGATTGGTCGCGCCTGGAACTCGCGACCCGCGACCCCGCGAGTTGCAGTCGCGCACAGCAGAAGGCTACCTTAAAGACCCTTTCACACGACGCAGCGCGTCGCATGCAATCGATTGTATTCTATATTGTATGCAACGTGTTGCATCGCGTGAAAGCTAGACTGTCCTTCGGCTAATTAAAAATTGATTACTTCTATTTACTTATCCACTACTTCAAACACTCAAACAGAAATTCGCCGCGGGGCTGCTAGCAGCAGACGCTGATTACGAAATATTTAAATTTTTAATTCCGAGTAAACTATCGTTTCGTCAACTTTAAAATCTCTGCACTCTCTGCATCAAGTCAGCTTCTCCCTTCCGCCAATGGCGGCGCTTGCGAGCTGCACGATAGGCGAAACTGAAATTGTTAATTACTACGATTTCGTAAACTCTGAAATCGTTACAGTGGCTTGCGTAAACTATTCGTAAATGATTGAGACCGTTTCACACGAGATACGTAAAAGTTATTTCGCCACGTTTTGCATCTAGTCAGCTTCTCCTTTCGGCCACTGGCGGCGCTTGCAAGCTCTACATTACCCGATTCTCGAAATTGTTAATTACGACCAAACTACGATTTCGTAAACCCTGAAATCGATATAGCAGCTTGCGTAAACTATTCGTAAACGATTGAGACCTTTAGACACGAGATACGTCAAAATTATTTCGTTACTCTATGTCCGAAGAGCGATTCTCGCCTCGGCCAACGGCGGCGCTTGCGAGCTGCACGTTAGTCGATTCTGAAATTGTTAATTACGAGCAAAATACGATTTCGTAAACTCCGAAATTTATACAGTAGCTTGCGTGAACTATTCGTAAACGATTGAGACCGTTACACACGAGATACGTCAAAATTATTTCGCCAGGTTCTGCATCTGGTCAGCTTCTGCTTTCGGCCACTGGAGGTGCTTGCAAGACCTACATTACCCCATTCTCGAAATTGTTAATTACGGCCAAAATACGATTTCGTAAACTCCGAAATTGATACAGCAGCTTGCGAAAACTATTCGTAAACGATTGAGACCGTTACACACGAGATACGTCAAAATTATTTCGCCAGGTTCTGCATCTGGTCAGCTTCTGCTTTCGGCCACTGGAGGCGCTTGCAAGACCTACATTACCCCATTCTCAAAATTGTTAATTACGGCCAAAATACGATTTCGTAAACTCCGAAATTGATACAGCAGCTTGCGAAAACTATTCGTAAACGATTGAGACCGTTACACATGAGATAGGTCAAAATTATTTCGCCAGGTTCTGCATCTGGTCAGCTTCTGCTTTCGGCCACTGGAGGCGCTTGCAAGACTTACATTACCCCATTCTCGAAATTGTTAATTACGGCCAAAATACGATTTCGTAAACTCCGAAATTGATACAGCAGCTTGCGTAAACTATTCGTAAACGATTGAGACCAAAATAAGCGAAATCGGTGATAGTTATCTGCTAACTATACGCACCGACGAGATATTCCTAAAGACTGCCAGCCTTATGGGACTTTGTGTCTCCAGCAAAATTCGCTGTTCTCGGGCGCCCTCTAGAATATATTGCGGCCAGAGTAAGAAACTGATGTCCAATCACTACCGTACTGAACTATTATCATGAGGTGTCACCTGTGTGTGGGCAAGTGAAGCTCTCTTTACAGACGATTTCAAGTGGAATTTTAAGTTTCAAAATAATAGAAGCAAAATTACTATTAACGGCAGAAAAGGGTGTACGAAACATAAAATGAAACATAAAAAGTTCACTAAAATGTTAATAAATGTTCAACTATTCAACGTTAACCGTAAAAATATATGTACAACATTGGACGCGGAAATTTTGATATACAAACCTGACCATGTCTTGTTGGTCTGAATTTGGAATATATATTATTGTATGTTGAAATGAAGTTCGCGTATAGTTTCAATGCAATTTGCTCATTTGTTCCACCATTTGAAGCTGTGTGAGATACATGAAATTGACAATTGGAGAACAGGTGCCCGGAAAAATCTGCCGTATAGGTCATGATCGCTATAGGTGAGATTGAAAATAAGTAAGGCTGCCGTTACAATGGTCGCGGTTTTGGTCGATCTTCTGTAGTCCGAAACAATTTGTCAGTAGTGGCACTCAGCTACATCGACAAATACGTCGCATAGCAACAACGGTATCGCTGCGAGAGTAGGCATAGTCCATGCGTGCATCTACACATGCATATCCACTCTCAAGGTCATGCTTCCGTTTGTTTAGCGATCGACGAAAACGCACGCAACCACGCCGAAACATGGCTATGAAGTGGTTAGAATGCGGGCGGGCGTTGACTTTTTCGTCTGGCAATCATGACAGCTACAATGAGTTTTACAAAATCAGCACTAGAAGCACCGAGAGAATCAAGTTCCCCCGTTTGGCTTTTATTTATATATAGTGATCAAATCTTTTCAAGACGTTTTATTTATTAGCGCGGCTGCGAATTTTGACCAATGACACGCGCTAATTGAAGAGTGCCATGCATTGACCCATTGCTATGCCACTTGTTTGAGAGGTATCAAGGGGCTGACGAGCATATGCTCATCTCGGGGTATTGACTCGTATAGAAAGAGTGGACATAAAAACAAATGCGAGAATGGATCTGGCCGAAAATCGGAGCAAGAGTTATCTGTTGCCTTGGGTAAAGGACGGAGATTGACCCCTCCGCGCTTACCCCAGAACAGTCATGAAAGTTCATTTCATATACCGTTATTTTCTAAGATATTATTTTAAACAACATTTTGTGTTTCAAAAATATATAATCACTATTACAAAGTGCCAGAGAAAAGATTTTCACCCCCTTGATACTTCTAGTGTTCAGTCTTCCAAATTTAATATAGTTGTCAGACGAAAAAGCGAAACATGCTTGAAACACCAGCTCTTGAGACACATCGTAACTGCTCTCACCGTGCCACTGTTGCTTGTTTGTGTGCGTTTTCGTCGGTCGTCAAACAAATGAAGCATCGTCTTGTGAGTGAGTATGCATGTGTAGGTGCACGCATGGACTATGGCCACTCTCAAAACGATGCTGCTGTCAACGATGAGTGAACCCGATGTACGAGCTGTCTATGAATATTTTTATTCAGACTATACAAGGATACTCTACTTGTCGCCAATTTGGTGCTAACCGTGTTATCTATGCCACCGGAGTGTACGAGTAAATCTCTACCACAATTAAATAATAATATAAAATACCCTTTTCAAACTTTACAAAATCATATTTGGCCTATGGCCCTTAACAGTCATAGTCGCTACTCGATTCGTTGCCAAAGATGTGTCAAGGAGCTTCGTTGCGAATTGTCCCGTCGCGTCGTCCTCCCGACTCGACCCTATCTCGTGACGGACAAGGAGAACCGCGACTGTTTGTCTGAGCGGGTGAACGAGAAGTCATTGGTGTATTGGAGATTCATTCTAGTATGGGAGAATCGGTGTAGCTTGCTCGGGTCGATCCGCGACTGTCGGATCGGACTGTGAGCAAATGTCGGCAACGGAAGAGTGGCAATATTTTAATGAATTATAATCCTTTTTATACTTTTTAAATATCACAAAGTTAGAGATGTTTTTCCTCAGTCTGATTTGCTTTTGGAAAAGAGCAAGCTACACCGATTCATCGAAGACTAGAATGAATCTCCAACCACCAATGATTTCTCGATCACCCGCTCAGACAGACAGTCGCGGATCGGCCTGAGCAAGCTACACCGATTCTCTAACATTAGGCAAAATCTCCAACACACATTTTCTTTCGTACGGCGGCGAACCGATCAATCGATGAGGGCAATGTGAAACCATTGAATCGGTTTGCCTCGGCTTGCCTACGCGCCTCTGTGACATAATGCTGAGGTCGAACATGTATTTTATTACATAAGAGCATCTGTTGGTTAATTTTTAGACTTCGACGCGCTGAAAACAAATCTAAAATCCGTTTATCTCCGTCATCCTCAGTTTTTAGAAAGGAAAAAATAAATATTTGTTGTACGTTGAATAACATTCTGTGGGGAGGGACACACACGCCACACCAGTCCCCTGCCGCGTATCGCCGGCCCGGCACCGAGCCTCGGCGTGCGTCCGGCGAAAAACATAAGCGTCGCGGAGCGTGAAGGGGGGAGAGAGGTGACGATGCACGACTCACGAGGCAGTCAGCCACGGATGTATGTACATTGTACAAATGTATATGATTGTAGGACACACGTGCGTAAAAATAAAAAAGCGAATATGTTTTCCGATTACAAGCTTTACCTGATACCCACACATTCAGATCGTCAATTTAAAAGTTAGACTATTATTAGTTATGGCAAAAGAATCTGGCAACTTTTCGGAATAAGATCATTGCGCACACCTATTTTTCCGAATCCTTTCCAATTTTTAGTCAAAATGACTAATCTGCCATAAATTCTAGCGTTTAATTTTACTGCATCATACAACAGGTATATTTCTTCTGAAACGATAAATAAAATAGTTGTAGAAGTCACGCACTGACAGCAGAAATTCCCCGACCGTTTTAATAGCGTCCTGCGCTGCGCGTGTAAACGATATTTTATATTCTTATAAAAACGATTAATGAGCAATTACATAAAAAAATCGGGTGAGCTCAAGTTCGATTGAGTTGTCAGTTGGGTAGGAGTGTAGGACTAAGACTTGCAGATTGGAGAGTGAAGTTGAGCTAGTCAAGTATGGTTTCTAAGCGTTTATTTCATGCGGGTGCGCTGCCGCGTTTAACTCATTGTCAGTCTATCTCGGCAACTGTGAGTGGAACACGACGAATTTGGTAAAGAATGTTTAAAATGTTCAGCTTAAAACAATGCAAAATGTTCTTCGTATATTCGAACAGATCTTGTCGAGAGCTTCAAAGCGATACCATGCACGGTTGTGTTCTATTGACGGTTTCCGAGACAAGCCAAGATAAACGAAGTCAAACGTGACCGCACAGTGCACACCCATAAATATTGCACCGTTTCCCCGGGCACTCGATATTTTCCGCAATGCACTAATCGGACTTCTTACGCTTTCATTGGTCTATTTAAACAAGTTTTTCGTTTTGTTGCAAAACATGCAGCCGCGTACCAATTTGAACTCGAATGCACATGAGGGCAGCCCAAGGCCGCATGAAAAGTTGATCCGAGGCCCAACGAACTGTTTTGATATATTAAACAGATATTGCAAAGTAGCGAAAGAAACTGATGTTATTTTTAAATCACGTGCTAATTACTCTTTAATTATGTATGCATCTGTGAAGTATCGATTAGAAAGGTGAGGGTGAAATAAAATTATAAAATAAAATCTCATTACGTTTTAAGCAGTTACACAATGGGTAATGTCAACGTTCTATGTTTGTCTATTACCTACGGTACTAGCCCCAATTACCGACGCCAACCGACGCCGCCAAGAGACCTCAGCGCCCCCTGAGACCCCATCCAGACCCCATTTGCGGGCCGCTGTTTAACACAGGCGCTGGCAGTCTTTAAGAATATCTCGTCGGTGCTATACGGCAGTGTTGGGCAGGCCTGCTCTAGAGCCCCCTTACCATTTCCGTGTCACATCCAACGTTACCGGCCGGGTGCAGCATCATATCACACCGCTGCCCGTGGTGAGAATAAATACTAAATTCGTTGATTGCACTTGTCACAAGACTGGCAGCGGCTGCGTAAAATAAGAGCGCGCTTCTTCAATACAGGCTTAAATTTACGTGCTGTTATTTGTGATCAATGTAGTAATAATCAAAGTATTATGAAGAATATGATTTCTGATGATCGTTCGTATGTCATGCACGGAAATTCACAAACAATATATGTAATCTTTGACATTCCGCATATGTAAAAGTCTATATGTTTGAAAGTATGCTCGGGATGCAGCTGGAGCATGCTGGGGCCAGCATCCGGGAGTAGTGGGATATGAAGGGAATGCGGAAAAACGTCCTTTTCTCAAAAAAACTTTTATTCTCCTCCTCGCGTGGAGTCGCAGGTGAACTCGCGGCTCGGTGCTCGTCGGAAGGACGGAGGGCCTCGGGATAGCGCCGGGCGCGCTCCCGTAAGCCGGTACGAGGAAGGGAACGTATCGGAAATCAAAAGGTTGGCTGAAACAGCCGGTAAACGAAAGGGCCAGTCGGCTGGCTCTGGCGCGCGCGGGGATACGCCGCCGCCGCCGAGGAAGGAGGGCAAAAACGTAAGGAAGCCCCGAGATACGCCCGAGGCTATCGCACACGGCCTTTAAATATTTCGCGCCGCACTTTTCGCGCCGCACTTCTATGCACTTGGTACTCGCGAAGTCGCATTAACGCAGAGAAAAAGAAAAACGTAACGCCTTTTGACTAGAACCTCCTATCTGCACGGGTTTCACAATAGTTCTGTCTGACCTTGCCGAAAACGCGGGAAAAGGAACCCAGCAAGCCGCGGACTACAGGCTTACTTTCACGCGCTCGGCTAGGGAAAGAGCGCGCGGCGGGCGACTCATCCGCTCGCGGATTAACGAGAGGTCGTAGCCAATTACGCGACACGGACGCTCTAGTTGCCGCGGCTTGCTTAGGCGACAAATCCTCAACACTATAAGAAATCTATTTATAACTTATGATATTATGTATGCTGATGAAAGGATAGCATCTTGGAAAGACGTACGCTCATTATGGGAATTAGAAAACGGTGCGGCAACGAGAGCTGCTGTTAACTTATCAGAAAAACATGTAAATCCCAACTGCATCGAAAAAATGAACTGCCATTTAACTCTGGAAGTATTTAGTTGCGGGGTCTCAGCAGCTCTCTAAACTCAATCGCAGAAATAGTAGGACAAATTGAAAGCTCGGCAGTCATGCACCCGGGCGAAGTTTTTTACATTCTTAACGACAGTTTTGATTCTTTAAGCAACAGAACTTGCAACGATTAAAATCCAAATAGATGGGCATTATCAGAAATTTGATTAAATGCGGAAAATAATTTAAAATATCTATTAAAACAATGTTCGAAATGGCGCACTATTACGCACAGCGGTCTTAACACTATCACGTTTTCAGGGCTTAAAAATGTCTTTGAAATCTATCTTAGAATTGTGGAATCCGTCTGCTAAAACAAATCAATCTCCAAATTGGTTAGATGATGAAAATGAAGCTATATCAGAACAGAAGACGAGAGAAGCTGTCGCTTGGCGACAGCGATTCAGAGACGCAAAACAGCTTGAAAGACCATTTTACACCCAACCGGCCAGACCGAAACGTTGATCGTAAGTTTTTGTATTACTGTATTTTTCTGATTGATCCGTTATGGAATATAGTGTTTTGTGACACGCTTTCGACATTCCATCTAAATTAATCTTACAATATATAATAATATTTGACTTGTTAATATATTTTATTTTACAGAATGAATTCAGACATGACAACTGGAATGGCGTCAATGTCGTTAAATCAGGCGACACCGACACCGACACCGACACCGCCGCCGACGCCGACGCCGACGCCGACGAAAAATAGAGGAAAATGGACCAAAAATTCCGAGCGAAAGGTATGTAATGTTATTGTTCAATTTATACATATGCTTAAAGCGAATAGCGTACGTTTGTGGGTATGGGTGAGCGTACATGCGTTTGTCAGGCGTGCGAGCTGCGACGCGTCTATGTGCGCGGACAGTGGGGCATAGAACGTACTCATTGACATGTACATCAATAAACCTGCGGGTCCATCACCACGTGTATGAAGTATACACTTTATAATGAACCTGTTTTGTATTATATGTGTATGTATATTAATAATGTATTTTTATATGCATTTTCAGAGATTGAATCAAGCTATCCAACAAAGGGTGGCGCGGGAATTACACCGTCGAGAGTACCGCGGCGCCCCGATGGCCCCACCGCCACAGCCGCTCCCGCCTCCACCGCCACAGGCACTCCCGTCCCCGGCACTCCCGCCCTTTATAAGTGCCACGTTCGGCCCAAGGATCACATATCCTCCCGCGGGATATATGTACCCATCGATGGGTTACATGTATCCCGCGGCGGGATATATGCATCCGGGCCCGGGGTACAGCTACCCTCCTGCGGGGTATCACCCCTATTTTCCTTAAATTATAATTTAATATATAATTAAATAAAAATATTAATATATTGTTCGAGAATCTCGCGATTCCCGGTATGAGGAAATGAGAGGGAATGAAAGGAAAGAGGAAGGGGGGGAAATGAGAAGATCTATTGGCGGTGGAGAGGTTATGTTTCCACGTGGTCATCGTAATGTCCGTTTAACAGAGTCTTTATTGTCAACAAAATCATGGTCACAGGTGCTCTACGGTAGTGAGAGTAGCCGTCATATTGAGCGAGATAATCGATTGTATTAATCCTATCCGCATTACAATGATTCGTACCTTTTACGCATGCACGTGCCCGATTCGCGCCGCGTACAGAGCCCGAGTCGTCTGTTGTTGATGTACCGGTGTGTTTAGTGTAAATGAGATGATCCGTGGTGTGAATGAGAATGTTCCGCGATCGTATGATGTGAGTCCCGAATGCTAGCACTAAATGTGATGAGAAAACCCGTGAAATCGTGAAGTCAATGTGTTCTCGACGATCACTGAGACGGTAATGGCCGACGAAACCGGCGGGAACGCCGCCCGCGTGCCGTGGGCAATAAAGGCGCGCTCGCATGGACCCCGCGTGTGACTCGGCCCTCAGGCTGCCTTGAGGATGCCGCGACGATGATTGGTCGGCGTCGCGGCATTCCCAAACATATATATATATTTAATTTGTGAAGAACTATAAATGAAAATAAAATCTTATAAAATATAATTCGTGCAGTTTAGTTTTTTGAAAAATCTTATACCGCATTCCTAACCCTCCCGCCGTGTGCATACAAACCGGCGGTTGTTACACACACACACACGCGCATTATTTCTTCATATATGTACCATATTGTTACACACTCAAATAACGATTTCATTTTTTCTTTATATCGTGAAATTGAGAGTAAGGTTAGACGTAACCTGCACACTAAACGAACCTGGGTAAGTTTATAACAGATTACGTTTTTCCTTTAGTTGTATTATTTTTGTGTTTACAACTGCTTGTTTTAATTGTTTTTGGTGGCAAAATTAAAGTAAAATTGTGCCTAAACCCGGGAAATGGAGCATCCCGAAAGAAAAACACATTATAAAAAGTGCGTATATCCGAAGTGTGGCTTAACAAACCGCACTGCATCGGATGGCACTTCATTCCACGCCTTTCCCATTAAAGATTCCGATCGCTGCATAACGTGGCTAATTCACTGTAGTTTAGATAATTTGGTCGAAGCCTCTGATGCAGAATTAAAGAAAAAATATGTTTGCAGTCGACATTTTTCGAAAGATCATTTTTACGCGTCTCGTCGACTGCATAAGAATGCCGTCCCCGTAAAGCCAGAAGTATATTTAAGCGACGATAGCAGCATCAGCTTCGAAGATGATGCAATTGCACAAGCGAAAGAACGTAGCGATCTAGAGCAACGGCTGTTGAAAACCAAAAAACTATTACAGCAAGAGAAGAATAAATCAAGTACTCTTTTCTTGCAATTACGTGCGAAGTGTAGGGCAATGAGTAGACTCACTAATAAAATTTCTTCAGGCTGTATTGGCGATGAATGTCTGAAGAAAGCAATTTCTCGAAAATTATCGGGTTTTATGCTTACATTTGTGTTAATGTTATTGGTTCCCGTAAAAAAGTTTCTGGGCTATTCAAAAAATGAAAAGCAATTGTGCATGATAATGGACTACACTTCGCCATCGCTATACGATAAAATGCGTAATGTGTTGGGTTTTCAACTTCCGTGTCCGCGTACAATTACTCGATGGTTCGGCAAAATTCATATTTGGTCTGGCATTTGCAAAAATTTATTTACGGCCTTAAAATTAAAAGCAGCGCACATGAAAGTGTTCGATAAAAATTGCGTTCTTTTGTTTGATGAAATTTCAATAAAAAAATGTCTAGATTTCCACTCAAACAGGCAGGTCATAGAGGGTTTTGAAGATTTGGGATTTTTGGGAAGAAATTGTGCCGTAGGCACACAAGTCCTGGTGTTTATATTACGCGGGCTAATCGCTAATTGGAAACAACCACTGGCTTTCTTTGTATCTAAATCGGGTGTTAAAAAGAACGAATTATCGATCATTTTGGATAAAATTTTGGATTTCTTACATGAAACAGGCCTTAAAGTCAGAGCTGTTGTTTCCGATCAGGGGAGTAGTAACCAAAGCATAGCAGCCGATAGGGTTTCAATTGGAAGGCCATATTTTTATAAAAATGGCCAAAAAATTTTCTTCCTATTTGATTATTTGCCTTTGTTTAAAAGTTTTAGAAATAATTTATTAAATCATAATTTTTGGATTAATGGTATGACTGTGTCGTGGTGTTGCGTGAAGGGTGATCCGTGGACGACTTAACGTTTTCAGATCTCGTTCAGGATCCCAATCGCCGTGGAATATTCGACTGGCTTGTTAAGGTTATTCACAGAGTTTATTTGCACTATTATAACTATCTAATTTGCGGTATACAATAAATTGTAATACAATATGTGACGCTTGCGTGCATGTCGTTGCACATCGCTACGGAATCTGCTACCTCGCGGAACGCGTTCGGACGCGTCGCCGAACAATTCGGGAGACGCGAGTGGGGAATGCACACGATTGGCAGGCGATGACGGAAGGGCACAAAGAAAAGCAGGCAATTGGACAAGATAGGTTGCCGGGCGACACGATGTTGACATGCCATATTGAGGAGAAGTGATGCCTGGAAGTTTCCAGAATGTTCGAGAATGTTCGAGAATGATCGCAGTATAGCGTCCTAAACCCTGCATGGTAGAGTACGCTGCAACACGTGGAATGACGTCATATGTCTTTGGAATATAGAAAAAAAAGAAAAGTACAAAAGCAGCTTACAAGTTATCTGAAAAGCATATTCGGCCTAATGTGTTTGAAAGAATGAAATGTAAGGTTGCTCTATAAGTTTTTAGTAAAAGAGTATCAGCTGCTTTGTTTACCGCATCCCATACTGGTTGCATAAATACGCCGACAGTTCAAAACACGGCTAGTTTCTTCGGAACCCTAAATGATCTGTTCGATAATTTAAATAGTAGATCTGCCAGTGATCCCAATCGGACTTCCGTTTCCGGAGCGTGAGTGAGTGGACGAGAGAGAGTGTGTGGAGAGAGAAAAGTGTGCGGAGAGTGAGGAAAAGTGAGCGTAGGAGACAGAGAGGGCGGGAGAGGGTAGAGGAAAGGGAGAGGTGCGTGGGTGAATGTTGGTGGGTTGAACGGGTGAGTGGGTGAGGTGCAATAAGGAAGGAAAGAAGCGGGCAGGGAAGAGGTTAGGAGAAAACGTGATAGGAAAGCGGGAAGACGGTGAAGGACGGCGGGAGAGACACCTGGCGGAGAGGAAGGGAATTAGGAAGGAGGGTCGGTAAAGCAGGGAAGTAGAGAGGTAGGAAAGAAAAGGAAGAAATGGAGGAAGGAGCAGAGAGAGGGCGGAGCGATAGAGGACAGGGGGAGGCAGGGTCGGAGGAAGTGACGAAAAGGAAAAGAGAAAGCCCTGGGGAAGTGAAGGGGGAGGAAAAGAGAGAAAAAAAGGGCGAGGGAGAGGAAGCAATCTTCAAGCCCTCTAGAAAACTGCAGAGGTCGCCGGGGAAGGGAACGGAAAAGGAAGAAGGGAAGGGGGAAGAGAAGGAACTGAGAAAGGAGGTACGGGAAATGAGACAGGAATGGAGGGACGGGGTGAGGAGTATGATGGAGTTGATGGCGAGGCAAGGAGGGGGGATAAGGGAGGAAATCAAGGAATTGAAGGAGACGGTAAGAGGGGAGATAGAGGAATTGAAGAGACAAATGAAGGAGGGGGAGGAGAAATGGGGAAGGGAGAAAAGGGAACTGGAGAAAAGGATAGAGGAATTGGAGGGGGAAAGGAGGAAAGAGGTAGAGGAAGAAAGGAAGGGGGGGGGGAGAAAGGAAGGAAATGAAGAAGGAGACAAAGTGGAGGAGGTAATGAGGAGGGTTAAAGGAATGGAATGGAGGGAGGAAAGGAAGGAGAGAGAGGAAAGAAGGAATAACATATTGATAAGAGGGCTGAAGAAAAGAGGGATGGAGAGAAGGGAGGAGATAGAGGGATTGTTAGGGGAAATGGGGGTGGGAATGAAGATAGAGGGAATGAGGGAGATCGGAGGAGGGGTGAGGGAGGGAGAGGGGGGAGCGGTGGTAGTGGATTTGAGGGACAGGGAGCGAAAGAGGGAGGTGATGATGGGAAGGAGGAAAATAAAGGACAAAGGAATAAGGATAGATGACGATCTGACATGGAGAGAGAGAAAGATGAGGTGGAGGATGGAAGAGATAGCGAGAGAGGAGAGGAGCAAAGGAAAGAACGTGTGGGTGGGTTATGGGAAGGTGAGGATAGAGGGAAAATGGTGGAGGTGGGATGAGGAGGAAGAGAGATTGATGGAGGGGAGAAATGGTGGGGAGGGGGAAGGGAAGAGAGGGAGGGAAAGGGATGGAGGGTAGGCGGGGGAGGAGAGGAAGAAGGAAGAAGGGTTGAAGAAGGGAAAGGGGGAGGGGGGTGGAAGTTGGCATTCTGGAATGTGGCGGGGATAGGGAATAAAGATAGGGAGTTTTGGGAGGGGATGAAGGAATGGGATGTGGTATTATGGATAGAGACATGGGTAGAGGAGAAAGGATGGGAAAAGGTAAAAGAAAGGCTGCCGAGAGAGTACGAATGGGAAGCGAGGTTTGCAAAGAGGTGGAATAAAAAAGGAAGGGCATGCGGGGGGATGATAAGGGGGACGAGAAAGGGGATAGTAATAGAAGAGGAGGAGGAGAGAGGGAGGGAGGAGGAGGGGAAATGGGAATGGGGGATGAGGGTGGGGGGTGAGAAATGGAGAGTAATAGGGGTGTATGTAAGGGGAGATATAGAGGGCAAATTAGAGGGAATAAGGGGTAGCATGGAAGAGGAAGAGGGGGAGAGGACAACGATCATAGTAGGGGACTTCAATGCTAGGACTGGAAGGGAAGGGGGGTGGGTAGAAGGGGAGGAAGAACAGGAGGGAAGGAGGTCCAAGGATGGGAAGATAAATAGGGAGGGAAGAATGTTGGTGGAATGTGTGGAGGAAAGGGGGTGGGGGATACTGAATGGATGCACGGAGGGGGATGAAGAGGGAGAATATACGTACACAGGGGGAAGGGGGAGGTCTGTGATTGACTACGTGCTGGGGGACAGGAAGACGAGGGAGAAGGTAAGAAGGGTGGAGGTGGGGGAGAGGGTAGACTCGGACCACCAACCGGTAGTAATATGGGTAAAAGGAGAATTGGAAAGAGGGGAAGGAAGGAAGAGGGGAAGGGGGGGGGGGAGGAATAGAGGGAACTGGGATGAAGAAGGGAGAGAGAAATTCAAAGAGAAAATAGGGGAAGGGGAACGAGAGAGGGGAATAACAACAAGGGAGGAGATGAGAGGGCTAGGTGAAAGGATAAAGGCGGCTTTGGAGGAGGAAAAGAAGGGGGAGGGAGGAGGGAGAAGGAGGGAGGGATGGTGGGATAAGGGATGCAGAGAGGCGAAGAAAGAACTGAGAAAGGAACTAAGGAAATGGAAGAAGGGAGAGGGGGGGGAGGGGGAGGAATATCGGAGGAGGAAAAGAAGGTATAAAGAGTTATGTGACAGGAAAAAGACGGAAGAAAGGGAAAGGCTAGTGAGAGAGGCAGGGGCGGCGAGAACGGAAGGGGAGGTATGGGGGATAGTTAGAAGGAACAGGAAAAGAAGGAAGGGGGTGTGTGAAGAGATAACGGGAGAGGAATGGAAAGCACACTTTATGGGACTGTTGGGAGGAGAGGAAAGAAAGGTAGTCAGCGGAGGTAAGGAAGAGGGGAGAGAGAAGGACGAAGAGGAGGAATTGAATATGGGGGAAATAAATAAGGTGATGGGAGGGTTGAAGGACGGAAAGGCGATAGGGGGGGATGGGATACCCAACGAGGTGTGGAAGTACGGAGGGGAAAGGGTAAGGGAAGGGGGAGGAGAGATATGTAAGAGAATATGGAATGGAGAGGGATGGCCAGAAGAATGGTGTGAGGGAGAAATAGTGCCGATAGTGAAGAAGGGAGAGGGAAGGAGAGTGGAGGAGTACAGGGGGGTAACGATAATGCCCTCCCTGTATAGGATATATACAAAGATCTTGGCAGACAGGATAGGGAAAGAAGTAGAAGGGAAGGGAATTTTAGGGGACACGCAGGCGGGGTTCAGGAAAGGCATGGGGGCCAGGGATCAGATATATGCGTTGAACTATATAGTAAACAGGGAGATAGGGAAGAAGGGAGGGAAAATGTGCGCACTGTTCCTGGACCTCAGAGCCGCTTTCGACTCAGTGGATAAAAGTAAGGTGGTGGAGGCGATGAGGGAGAGGGGGGTAAGGGAAGGACTGGTAAAGAGAGTGGAGGAGGTGATGAGGGAAACGAAGAGTAAGGTGAGGGTGGGGGAAGAGCAAGGAGAGGTATTTTGGACGGCGAGAGGGCTGAGGCAGGGTTGCCCGCTCAGCCCGATCCTGTTCAACATACTGATAGCGGACATGGAGGAGTATTTGAGGAAAGGGGGGTGGGGGGGGGATTAAAGTAGGAGGGGAGAAGGTTTACACTCTGTCGTACGCGGATGATGTAGTGGTGATGGCGAGGGAGGAGGGGGAGATGAGGGCGGTGATGGCAAGGATGGAGAAGTATTTGAAAGGAAAGGGATTAGAGGTGAATACGGACAAGACAAAAATAGTAAGGTTTAGGAAGGGGGGAGGAAGGAAAAGGGTGGTGGATTGGAGATGGGAGGGGAAGAAGCTGGAGGAAGTGAAAGAGGTGAAATACTTAGGATACTGGGTGGAGCAGGGGGGGGGATGTGAAAAAAATGTAAGGGAAAGAGGGAGGAGGGCGGCGGCGGCGATGAGAGAGGTGTGGGGACTGGGAAAGAGGCTATGGAGTAAGGATTGGGAAAGAAGGTTATGGCTGTTCGACACGTTGGTATGGACAGTGGCAGAGTATGGGGTGGAGGTGTGGGGGTGGATGGAAAGGAAGACAGTGGAGGCAGCACAGGAAAGGTATTTAAGGTGGATAATGGGAGTGGACTGGGTGACGCCGGGTTATATGATAAGGGAGGAGGCGGGCAGGGTAAAGATGAGGACGAGGGCAGGCAGGAGAGCGTGGGGGTACGAGAGGAGGCTGGAGGAAGGGAAAGGGGGAGTGATCGCGGGGAGGTGCTGGAGAGAGATGAGGGAGAGATGGGGGAGGGGAAAAATAGTGGGGAAATGGGAGAAGGAGAGAAAGGAGTTCCTCAGAGAAAGAGGGGTGGAGGAGGGGGGGGGGAAGAAGGAATGGAATACGAGGAACTGGAGAGGAGGGATATAGAGGAACAGAGCAAGGAAAGGAAGAGGAGAATAAAGGAATCAAGAACGAACAGATGGTATAGGGAAGTGGTAGGAAAGGATAGGAAGGGATATTTGAAGAAGAGATGGAGTGAGGAAAGAGTGAGAAGGGTGGCAAGATTTAGGATGGGGAATGAGGTGAGAGAAGGGAGGTACTGGGAGGGAGAAGAGGAGAGGGGGTGCAGATTGTGCGGAGAGGAAGAGGAGACATGGGAGCATGTGTGGGAAAGATGTGGAGGTTGGGAAAAGATGGAAGGAAGGGAAGAAAGGTGGGAAGTAAAAGTGAAAGAGGTACTGGATGCAGAGGGAGGAGGGGAGAAGTGGTTGAAGGTGCTGGAGAGAGCAAGAGGGGAAAAGGAAGAAAAGGGGGGGAAGGGGGGGAAGGGGCAGGATGAGGAAAGAAGGAAAGAGAAGGGATAAGGAGGAAAGAAGGTGTGAATGGGAACAAATGAGTGAGTGAGAGAAAGGAAGGAAAGGGAGAAGGAGAGGAGAGAAGGTGTGAATGGGAGGAAACGGAAGTCCGCAGGGGGAAAGGGGAAGGGGGGGGAGGGGGGTAGGATAAGATAGAAGATAAGTTGTACAAAGTTGTAAATAGTAGCAAGTAAGTAGGGAAAAGGAAAGAGAGGGAGGCGTGCGAGGGGAGGAGAGAGCGAGGGAGGCGGTGCGGAGGGCGAGCGGTTAGGCAAATGGAGAGAGAGAGAATTGGCGTGCGGAGAAGGAAAGAGCGAGTTGTAAATATAAATATAAATAGGAGAGGCGGAGACGAAAGTAGGATAAGTAAAAATAAGTAGAATAAGTAGAATAAGTAGAATTAAGTAAACTAAGTAGGATAAGTAGGATAAGGAGAGTGGAGGAAGGGTGGAAATGTATAGAGGAAAGAGGAGGGAGGTGAAAGGAGATTGTAACCCGGATAGGGAACAATAAAACATATACATACATACATACAGTGATCCCAATCCGCACAAGTGTGCAATGTCGCGGGTACGCAATTTAATTGAAGAAAATTTAAAAACTCAACTACGTAATATGGACAATTTTGGAATTTTGTCGGAACGAGCAAATGCTGTTATCCTTCCGTGCTTACGCAGTCAACGAAGAAGTTGATTTTGGACATCTATGTGTGCCCAGTCGGGATTTTTCAGAAATTTTCAATATTATGAATAAAATTTTTGATATCTATTATCCGGCAATACGCAACGAAGCATTGATATTGGATAAACTGTTTTTGAAAGTGTCGCATTTTGTCGAAGAAAAATTTCCAGAATGGTTTAGCCACAATGAATGCGCTGCCCATCGAAAAGACATGGTTTATTTGGAATTTCGTGTTAAAATTTATAAGGTATGGCTCGGCGAAAAATTGAGATTTTCAAGACGCTGAGGAACTAGATGTTCAAAATTATCGCATTTGCAAAATGTTTAAACTTTGTACTTCTTTGTAATATAGCTGTATGTTAGCGGTGCAGTGTCACCTGCTTTTTGGAGGCGCCGAGGGTCGCGGAACATATGTTTACCTCGGCGGCCGGTGCATTGACCTGCGTCTAAGTAAGAGCACAGACGTAAGAGTAAGCATTGAAAACAAATGCAAGAGTGAATCTGACCGAATATCGGAGCAGGCTTTGCCTGCTGGAAAGAGGACGGAGCAGCTCCGTCGGAGCTTGACCCCTCTGCACTACCCCCAAAATCGTTAAAACGAACGCATCTCGTTGATCTATCTCTTGTGTTTCTAACATGCATATCTTTGAACATTTTTATGCTATTACTTGTTAGCTATTTGTTTGTATAAAACCTAGATTTGTATTAGTAGTTGCAGCTTGTCGCTTTTAGTTCCAATGTTTTGTTGTTAATGTTAAACATTGTATGGAGTACTTTCAATGTTTTTTGTCGAAAAGAAATTTTATGCAAGCATGGGTCCTTTCCGTTTCCGGGATATTATTTATACATATTTTAGAAAACATTTAACGTAATCTGGGATGGTAAAGACCCCCTTTCACGCCTTCACGTGGCCCATCCCGTTAACACTATCACTTCACTTACTGCATGTTGTAATTTGCTGCTGGTGAATGTAATAGAGGAACCAAGTTGAAAGAGGGGCATGTTGTATTTTTTTTATCTGATTCTTATCATTTTGTTTATGCTGTGAGGATGCTTGATTTTATCAGAGCGGCACACTACATTGTCGGACAGTATTTGACTCAACTAGCAATTAATGATTACTATAAAAAAATCAAATGATTATTTGTAATTAAAGATTTAATCTTTATTAATGTTTAATGATTAAATTAGTTACTTTGTAACCGTATTTCTACGCGGTTACATACGCGCACACCCTACGGTGCCCGCGTATGCATTGTATGCACTAGATCGAGCGCCCCATAGAGGGAGATCTTTCGCGCGCGCCGCGGTACTTCTAACAACAGAGGGACACCCCCTCTCGCGTGCATAATGGTCTCACCGCGGGTATACAAACCCCGAATTTATCATATTAAATGGTCTTATCTTGAGTTAGAGGCCTAGTCAACCTCAATACGCAAGAACGAGACCCATCCTAAATTCTCTAGCCTACGAGTATCGAATAGTCGAGGTACGTATAGTACACTCATAGTAAAGGGATTTGAATATTGCATCACGGTCTTTGAAACACGTAGTAACGTCTCAGGCGAGCCTGTGTGGATGATAGGGGAATCACGAGTAAAATCTGACTTCTTGTATTAAATTCACTCAGAGCTATAAAAGAGTTAAACACACGTTCCGTAACTTTAAATTCACGCATGTAACATCCTACCAGCTGACTCCCTTACTCGAGGAAGCACTAGATCGAATCGACGCGTTCGTTCTTCAAGATAAGTCCAAAGAGTAGAAAGTAAGAATATAGAAATTAGATCCACGGAGGAAGAAGGTGCCTGACAAAGACAATCGACCGGTACTTGACTGTACCCCTTGCTGTCCGTCTTCGGCCTACCCGACTCCTCGCAGTGCGTTAACCTTTCGGTGGATGGTATGCTGACATTGTCGACTTTGCGTAATTGCGAGTTTCCTTTGGACGCGACTTTTTCCCGTGGAAGGCAGTTTGCGTAAATACGAAGCACTACGAGATAGCTATCGGCAGGTAGATTGGATGCACGGCTGGCACTTGACTGTTGTCCCCCGCCGTCTGGTTAGATTCCTTCGCCGAAGTGTTCTCGTAGTAAGAATTACAAAGAACAATTTGCAGTAGAGTCATAGCTTGTATTGACCTAAGTCCGAGTCACCTTTAAATTCACGTAACCTGTGATAACAAGGCGAAACTGTCTGGTTGCACGGCTGGTACTTGGTTGTATCCCCCGCCGACCGGTCGTTGTCGTAGCCGAAGTACTCACAGGTACATTACAAATGTACATTTACATCGACTCGTATTGATACTAGGTCACCTCAGAGGAGTTATCTTGATCGACGCCGCGTTTTAGCGACTCATCGGAGAGAGCCCTCTGCCACTCTGATATTAGCACCTCACGCCAGGCTTTCCTGAGTCGAGACACGTGCGTAGACGTCGACGCGTTTTTGCGTGTAAAGGAACAGCTGTGTAAGGCTCTTCTAGCCACCGTCTGCAGTTCCCGGACATATACACAAGCGCCTGTGTGTGCATATCTATTTTGTAAATATACCGGACCTATCTATAAATAGCACGCGTACACTACCTCACGCGTATCTCTATGTAAGAGATTTCATACACATCGCCGATCAGCAATACGTACGGTTTGTCGTACGCATTGCAATACTCACACGATCGCGCTGACATATACATATTCTGTACCATTACCATCGTAAACAGAATATACTGACTTCTACCAGAAACTGACCATACCCACTTATTGCATTGCCTCTTGTCGCCTAGTGGTTCGAATCCACGGGCATTTCACACGTGCCCATTATATAGTCAGTGACAACTATCTATTACTTATTTTTGTTTTTCCTCGGTCATTGCCATAGGGATCCGCAACTCCTTCTGAGTGCCTATCCGCAATTGCCGAGGGAGTTTGTGACGTGTCACGGTCACAACTTCAGCATTCGTTGAAATAATATTTAATAATTGGACGATTTCTCTCACAAATTGTCGCACAAGAAGGTATTGCCTCCTAAGGGCCAAACTCATTGATGCTTTTTGTTTTATCAGTAAAAGCAGTACTACAAATATATTATATTATTGATGCATAAGATATATATCGAATTGGAGTTTGATTGACAACTCTCCATTTTCAATGAATGATTGTTTGTTCCAAGCAGCAATTGATAATAAGTTGCATCAATTGAGGATTTTAATGTGGCCCAATACTAGTACGATATGCATACCTGCATACATACACATATATGAATAGAATTCACGAATCTTTGAAAAACTGTGGGGGAATTGCATAGCCCAAATGGTACCTTTAACATGAGATCGCTTCCGGTATCGATAAGCGCGACTATATCTACATCAGCTATCTTTACATCTTTAACATGTTTCTTTTGCGAAGGTGACGATACATTACAAGAGTTACTTTACTCGGACAGTTTCGGCCAATGTGACCATACTCGTTGCACCTGAAACACTTAACAATTTTCTCCTTGTCTGGACAGCTCGTACCCGCGTGTTTTTCTGACCCGCAGTTGTAGCATCGTTGTCGATCAGGAACAGCAGCACGGCTGAACCGCTTCTCTTTGTCGTCGTTGCGCCTCGCCTTCGTTCGGGCGCTCGCCTTTATTTCCTCGTACACCGAGCACTTTTCTTTTAACTCTTTAATATTTTTAGCACCGTATAAACTTGTTACACGTCTTTACTTGACAAATGTCGCAGCGGAACTGTCTCGCCTCGCGCGTCGCTGACACAAAGGGCCTCGCCGTCTCACGCGTCACTCATGCACACGCTCACACACTCGTGCAACACACACACATGCATGTCTTTCCTTAATCCTAGGTATGTGTTATTCGTCAAATTGTTCTTCGCAAAATCTAAATGTGCGTCTACATCTGAGCTCGAACGCGCACGAAGCAGCCTGAGCATGACGTCATCAGAGGCGCGTGGGCAAGTCGAGGCAAACCGATTCAATGATTTCAAGTTGCACTCATCGATCGTTGTGTTGGTTTTAATTTGTTCAAAAAATAGTAAATCTTGTATAAAAAAGAAATAAAATACTGGTGGTAAAATACTTAGTGTGTCTAATTTAAAAGTTACTAAAGAACAGCTGGATAATGCTACTCCAGAGTAGAATACCCCTCTTTACAAACGCCCGTTATGCCAGGCATTATCGTATGTAATATACAACTGTGATCGTATAAAAATCAATAATATCGATTGTATTTATTTTAGCGACAATTCTCTGAGAAATTCCAATAAATTAGTCGTGCTAAAATTGACAAAACTTCCCAAACTACATTCCTTTTGATATGTATAACAGTGTAAAAATGTATGATAAATTGGAAATAGTAGTATTTAACGCACAAATAAAGTATCTGATATTTTCCGTCAAATGCTTTTTAATCAGCTTGTTAAAGTTTCAATGTATATATCTAACTCAAATTTAGTATAGAATTAGAGGGACAAGAGATTGCGTTACATTTACACCGAAACTGGGCAAATGTGATGGACCCTTTACTCTTGCTCGCCATGAGCTTGCTCTACGAAGCACGAAGCGAGCGGTCAAATCTCAAATGTATACATTCGTCCGAAAGTGATGATATGGCAAACGCGCATTTATTACGTACATTTGGCAACACCGCTAAAGCTATTCATACTTCAATGTAGTTTCAATTTCCACCGTTCATAGAGGTAGAGTGCGCTCGAAAACGTCTGATTTTAGAGACACTATAACACTGGACAACACGAAAATTGCTTCCTGGCATCTATTAGCTAATTCTTATAGATTTTGACGCGCTGAAAACGAATCTGAAATCCGTTTTTGTTTATTAGGTCTAGTTTTCGAGAAATCGAATTTTAAAAAAAAATGGGTTTTTTGCACTTTGACCCACATTTACGTCGGAAATATAAAAGTGAGACAATTTCCTTTTATCGGAAAAAATTCTGCAGACTTTCCAGAATAAAATAATATATAATAATTGTGGAATATGTACTTGCAAATATGTGTAAACATTGATTAAAGTTGGTGACACACGTTTTTCAGGCCTATTTTGAGGGACTCTTTTCGTTTTTCTGTCGAAATGATGCTTCTGGCGTGGATTTCAATTACTCTACGCGATAGAGCAGACATTTTTCTTTGGGAAACCATTACAATCGCAATCAGAACTGATTCCAGTTTCGCACGGTAAAAGGGAAAAGAAGTGCGTGTCACGCAGTGATCGGAGCGATTCCGAATTCCCGAGAATCCCGAGTCAATCCCGACAGTGCCAAGTGATTCACGGATGTTATAATATTTGCGATTTGTAAGCATGCTCTGAGCTCCGATCAGTCCGATCGCTGAAGCGATGAGGCCTATCGATTAATCGATTGCAAATGTATCCTTGGCGACAATTTTGTTTCAAAACGTTCAACTTGCTGGAAAGAAAGCGAGAACTCCATAGTAGCATTGCGAATTGCGAATCCATAGCGTTCACATTTTCACATCAAAAAGTCTCAGACGTTACCAGCTCCTAATTTCTTTCTCTATTTTAATTTCATTACCTTTATTAATTTTTTCGTGTTTCAACTAGTGTTATTGTGTGTGATTATTCTTCGTTAATTGTTCGCGTTTCAAACTCTTCCTGGGTTTTAGAAATTTATATTTAATACCATTATTAATTGTTTCCTAATTTGTTAGTGTTTTTGTGTTTCAAGTTTCTTTATTAATACTTCCACGTTTTCATTTCTTCTTAGGTTTATTATTTCATATTTAAGTAGCTTTATTAATTTTTTCTTCGTTTGTTAGTGTTTTTGTTTTTCGTTATTCTTCATTAATACTTCGTCTATAGTGTGCGTCTGTGTCTGTTCGTGTGTTCGTATGTTCGTCTGGTTTATCGCGTGTGCCCTAGCCCTTCAGTAGTTTATTTGCAAGCAAAACTAAAAAAAACCGAGATGCCTAGGCGAAGAAACTGGGTTTGGAATTTCGCACGGAAGTCTGACGACGGCAGGGAGGCATTATGCAATATTTGCGATGCGCGCCTCTCGTGCCAAAACTCGACATCGGCGATTGCGAGTCATCTGAGAAGGGTACACCAGAGAAACCCGGATGACACGATTGAAGAGTTCGTATATTTATTACATTTTTTAATATAAAATGCTTACGTCAAAATTTCTACATATTTCCTTCCTTTTATAGACAAGATACCGTACCCACAGTTTCGAATGGGAATTCGGCTGGACACCAAAAACGGAAAAGGGGCAGCGCGGTACAACCGTGTACGAACGAAAGGCAGGAAGCCATATCACAGGGAGTGGCCTGTCTAATAGCGAAGAATATGCTCCCAATATCATTTGTGTCCTCCGAAGGGTTCAGGGAGTTTATGGAATTACTAGAGCCAGGATATACTGTTCCGGAACCGCAGACAATATGGTCGAGACTCAAACTACAATACAATGACATGAGAAAAGAAATATATGGCGAGATACAGGAAGCGAAGAGCGTTTCTCTCACCGTGGACGGGTGGTCGTCCAAGGCACAGGACACTTATATTTCGATTGAGGCCCAATATGCAGACAAAAATTGCGACATTAAACATGTGACCCTGTGCAATGAAGCACTTGAGGGAAGGCCCAATGCCATAAATATTACTTCGGCGATAGACGCGACGATTGACGAATGGGGGCTTCATAACCGGGTTACGGCAATTGTACACGATAATGTGCCAGTAATGAATGCTGCCATAAATATAATGGAAAATAACACAGCAAGCATAAACTGCAATGCCCACCTCCTACAACTTGCAGTAAAAGATGCGCTGGCTGCAGTAGCTGATTTTGAAGAAATATGCACGAAAGGACGGGCGGTTGTGATGCACTTCTGCAAATGCAATGTGGCCAGTTCGGCCTTAAAGAAAAGGCAAGCGCAATTGGGCCTGAAGGAAGAAAAATTAAAACAGAGCTGCGAGACTAGGTGGGATTCTAAATATTTTATGTCCAAAAGCCTCCTAAGAAATAGGACCGCGATAATTTCGGTCCTTCAGGACAGACGGGAAACCAGAGCCGCAATAGCCCAGAGATTGGAGATTAATGAGACGCAGTGGGCAGATATGGAAGCAATGGCCACGTTGCTTCAACCGTTCCAGATCGCGACAACAATTTTGTGCAGCCAGGAAAATGCCACTCTATCTATGGTCAGACCAGTCGTCAGGTCAATAATAGATCACCATATGGCCGCTGCGGTCACGGACACTACGAACATCACGAACTTCAAAGCAACGGCATGCCGATCTTTAAGTCGGAGGTTTGAAATGGCACTACTGTAACGTACCGCGCCGCCGACCAGCGCCGAGCGCCGCCGAGCACCGCCGAGCGCCGCCGACCAGCGCTGCGGCCCATGACGTCGTGCCTGCCTGCCTGCCTGCCTGCCGTGACGTCAGCATGCAGCGCCCAAATAAGTGACGTACCCATAGTGACGCGCTCCCCCACAGTGACGCGCCCAACTCTAGCGACGCGCTCGCGTAAGCGCCATATTCGAACCGAGCGACTGCATGGTAACTGCATGGTAACGGCATAGCAACGGCATAGCGACGGCCGAGCGACAACAGGGCAATCACGTGCACAGCGAGTGCAAAGGGACGGTTGGGAACTTGCGATTCCCCGAAAAACATGCCCCACCGCGATGCCCTATTTTTCCTCACATCTCAGTACCCCTTGCCTAAGATCATTCTGTATAAAAGAGCGCTCCTCCAGGGCTCATAAGTTCAGTCAGCTACAGAAGAGACCGTGCAAGGGTCTGCATCAGTAATTCCCGAGCGTGTTAAAAAGTTAGTAAAAGTGTATCCAGGATCACTAAGTGTCACTTCGCTGTCTGTGCTCATTGCAAGGAACAACCTGTGCGTGTTCCGCGCGTCTTTAGTTTAGTTCAATTCAAAGTCCGGCAGCTGCAGGAAAGATTGTCTTTCCGCTGTCCGCGATTCATAGCAAGGAATAACTTAGAGTATTCCGAGCAGTTTTAGTGTTAGTCGATTTGCCACACAAGAAGTGTGTAGTTTTAGTTCTCATTTATCGCTCAAATTCCTTTAAAAACCAAAAAAACACCGTCTAGTCAAATATCGCTTTTTGTAAATGTATTCGCGTCGTACTTTAGTTATATTATTTGAAATAGTAGTTGATTTATCGTTGTGCGTCTTATATTTACTTGCTTTTTTCTGTATTTATCTTTTTCAATATATATTCTACCTATTTGTTTTCCATAATTCTTTGCTGTAGCGTTGTTCAATCGCCTAGTACTCGAATTTCACGAACAAGGTTTCCCTTTACCGCTCGAGGGAACCACCGAGCCTAAAAGAAAATATACCAAATCCACTCTCCTCAAAGTTGTGCAAGGGGTGCAGCCGTGAAAAATCGGACGAGGCCCTTGTCAGCTATCCTCTCGAGTTTGCTTACCCAGGGTGCAGCCGTGAAAAATCGGACGAGGCCTGGGGTAGTGACTCAAAAACCGAATTGGCCGAAGGGTGCAGCCGTGAAAAACCGGCCGAGGCCGGAGACAATTTTCCTAACCTCCTCTCTCCTCCTTTCGACCAGCAAGACGTATTTCCGCAAGGGAATACGAGGAGCTGTAAGAGAGGCATCACTAAGAGTGGCGACGGGCAGGGTGCAGCCGTGAAAAATCGGACGAGGCCTGTTCTTAGCCGCTCACTCCTCTCACTGATAATTCTTTTCCTGTCGGCACTGGCAAATAATCCTCACCACGCCAGGGCCGTGGCTCGTAACACTACCCACAGAGATGCGGGAAGTAACGCCGATAAATATTGCCACATTGCTGGATCCCAGGTATCTCGATCTTAGCACGGAAGGGGCACAATTCAAGCAAAAAATAATATTAACCGTACGGAATGAAATTAGGGCAACTGAGACAACACTCTGCGACCATGAGGCAGCAGGTACCACCACTGCGTCGGATTTTTTATTTTCAGGGGAACGACCAGGTGGCACTGGTCACCCAGTCAATGAAATTGATAAATATTTGATGGAAGCACCGATTGATCGGAACATGGATCCGTTAGCATGGTGGAGGACCCACAAATATGTATATCCGAAGGCATACGAACTGGCAAGGAAATACTTGTCAATACGAGCATCGTCAGCCAACAATATAGACTGGCAAAAACGAGTGTGTTTAAAGCCAGAAAATGTAAACATGTTAACATTTTTATACGAAAACAGAAACTTATTAAAAAAATAAAATATTCCATATATATTTCAATTATTGTTATTCCCTTTATTAGTTTTAATCAGTAGTCAGTAGAATAATGGAAACAAAGTTTAAAGAACCACATAACGTCACACAATGTTCCTAGTTCTTACTCCTACTACTGTTTCTTTCACATTATCGAATGCGCTATTTCTAGTCTTTCTACGCCTATATTAATAGTTGTCTCTCTCGGTGTCAGTCAAGCTAGTGACTTGCAATGTTTGCAACCATTAACCTTCAAATAACCACGCTGCGACTATGTCTCGGTGCCAGGAGAGCGGCAACCCTTTATACACCAATGCCAATAACATTTTTTTAAGTCTATGAAACACATACTATTGTCGCTCAAATGTACATAAGCGATAGTAGGGTTTCGGATCGGATCTGAGAGCTATCGGCTAACCGGTTAACGGGTTAACCGGTTACCCGTAACCATAGAAACGGACGCATCCGAATAGTAACCGAATAACCGGTTAGTAGGACCACTTTTCGGTTAACTGGTTATTCGGTTACTCGAAAAACCGTTCAAATCAAGAGTACTACGCGCTACGCTTAGCCATGGCCGCCATGGGCAGCGCTTCGGCCGCTGCCGGCTCGGCCGGAAGAATACATCTTCCGATACATGACCCGCTTCTAGTAAACGTTGTACTAATTCGCCCTTTGTTCCGCTTGTGGGGAGGGCCAGGCGTTTCAGCTTCTCTCTAAGTTCCGCTATCGTTAACGAACTCATCGTGGCTGCAATTGGGCGGTTATCTTCACAAGAGTTCACCAGTGTTCACCAAACGTAAAACATAAAGTTCATAAATGTTCATAAAACTGTCCGTAAAACGTAAAATTTGTGCAATCGTCCATAAAACACAAGTTCACACAAAACCTTCACACGGTACCGGGGCGTCGGAACATACGGGCTTCGCGTAAGGAGTTCGTCGCGACGTTTCCACTAGCACCGATCTCGACACCGACGGTATCCCACTTCTGACTTTGTAAGGATGGGAATGGATCGGGCGTACCCTGAATTACTACGATTATCGATGCAGGTCGTTTATTCTGTATCTCGGGCGCGGATACGCCGGCGATCGGTCTAGCCACGTCTCGCGAGCGGACTGCCTCCCTTTTCCGCGCTACGCGACACGTCGGCCACCTCGCCCGACTCGCGGCTCGCGAGCGTTTTCTGTCTCGCGGGTCTCGCCTCGCGTCTACATACATGGTGGCCCACAAATATATGGTGGCCTACAAAGGCAAGAAGTGAGAAAGAGGAGAAAGGAAGAGAAAGAGGAAAAAGTGCGAAGAATCTTATAATCTAAGTGAGAGAATGGCTATGTACAGTATTTACAATATTTACAGAATTATGGATAGAAGCTATTTGGCATCTATATCCTAAGCAGCCCTAAATTGCGCGAAGGGGGGCGGTTCCCACTTTTAATGTTTCTTTTGAGTTGGAGGATGTGGGTTGAACGGCTGTTCAACCACCAATATCTACGGTGAAGACGATGGTCGTCCCTTGAATCCCTTTCGGAAATGTTCCTAGAATATTTGTACTTTTCTTGGTGGGCTTCCATGTAATCCCAGCTTGGGGGGAGCTTTTTGTTGTTTTTATGTCGCCTCCAGTGATAGATTAATGGGGTGTTGTTTGCGTCCTGTATTATGCCAAGGTTGCCCAGGAAGGTGAATGCTTGGGGTTGAGGGTATCCTATCATTGCTGCCATGGCCGCTGCATCATCAGTTATGTTACAAAAATTATTAATGATTTTGTTATTAACGTCTTTGCATTTACTATAATAATCACGAGTTAGTTTTATGATATGGTTATCTATGCGGGGAATAGCTGCTGCGTCGTAAAGAGTTTTGTTGCTAATATAATGCTTGTATTCTGTGCTAGCAGATCGGTATTTGCCCAAAGCTGCTCTCAGACATTTCCTCTCAAATACTCTAAGCTTCTCCATTTGGCTCGCGCTCGTGTTCCACCAGATAGGGGCGGCGTAGGTTAGCAGCGGTCTGACTAAGATGAGGTAGCATATAACCTTAGCTCTGCACGAGACCAGTGAGTTATGGAAAAGTTTCCCCAGCTGCTTTGTTGTGTTGTTAGCTTTCATCAGTTGTTCATCTATATGGGAGGAGCATCTAACTAGGTAGTCAATTTCCACACCCAGGTATTTGACTACTGGCCTGGGATGCAGAGTGAAGGGTTGTCTGGTGCTAGGGTTGAAGGTGGTAATATTAAATGTCTTTAAAGTTGGTGAGACACGTTTTTCACGCCTATTTTGAGGGACTCTTTTCGTTTTTCTGTCGAAATGATGCTTCTGGCGTGGATTTCAACTACTCTACGCGATAGAACAGACATTTTTCTTTGGAAAACCATTACAATCGCACTCAGAACTGATTCCAGTTTCGCACGGGAAAAGGGAAAAGAAGTCCGTGTCACGCAGTGTCAGCAGGGGTTTTCCGGCCCTACTGTATGTAGCGTGCTCCACA
Organism: Priocnemis perturbator; assembly: GCA_963942575.1. Taxonomy (NCBI): domain Eukaryota; kingdom Metazoa; phylum Arthropoda; class Insecta; order Hymenoptera; family Pompilidae; genus Priocnemis; species Priocnemis perturbator. The sequence continues at coordinate 12,209,429 of OZ012643.1, read as the reverse complement.
CCTGAGTATCTCCGCCGAGCAGCGAGCAGTCACATGCGCCTCAAATAATCGATGGCGGAGAACCCCTGCTGACACTGCGTGACACGGACTTCTTTTCCCTTTTCCCGTGCGAAACTGGAATCAGTTCTGAGTGCGATTGTAATGGTTTCCCAAAGAAAAATGTCTGCTCTATCGCGTAGAGTAGTTGAAATCCATGCCAGAAGCATTATTTCGACAGAAAAACGAAAAGAGTCCCTCAAAATAGGCGTGAAAAACGTGTCTCACCAACTTTAATCAATGTTTACACATATTTGCAAGTACATATTCCAAAATTATTATATACTATTTTATTCTGGAAAGTCTGCAGAATTTTTTCCGATATAAGGAAATTGGTTCACTTTTATATTTCCGACGTAAATGTGGGTCAAAGTGCAAAAAACGCATTTTTTTTAAAATTCGATTTCTCGAAAACTAGACCTAATAAACAAAAACGGATTTTAGATTCGTTTTCAGAGCGTCAAAATCTATAAGAATTAGTTAATAGATGCCAGGAAGCAAAAAAAAAAGTCGAAATTTGTTGTCCAGTGTAATCAGACGAATCATAATAATCAGAATAGACACCAGGTAAACAGAGTGAATAGTATGTATGCGACACAACGGTATCGCAATTTTTCAGATGATAGACATAGTCGGAGACCTTCCGAATATTATAGCAATAGGCGCGAGTTCACAAATCATACTAATTATAATTATAGACGATATAATCATGCATGCAACAATGACCGACGGGAGCATGGGTGCGATGATCAAACAATATTACCGGACACGCGTTTTCCTCCTCCTCGGTTGGATTCGGGAAGGGTGCCGTATGACCGTAGTCAAAATCAAGGATGTACTTCGCGTGTGAATAATTTAAACTAGATAACGGTATGCCCAATAGGGGTCCGCCTGCATACCGCAGATCTTATGATTTTCTAGAGGACCTGGATGAGGATGTGAATGCGAAGCTTCATGTGCAGGATAATGAAAATAGAGCGTTTACGGGAGCTCCATATATATGTAGAATAGTGATGGGGAATTGTGTGCGGGCGCTTATCGATACGGGCAGCCATGTGACGTGTATATCCGAAGCATATTATCGGCAATTAGTTGTGGGAAGCATGTTGGAGGAATTGCCGGTTAGCAACGTTGCGGTTCTATCAGCGATCGGAAAAAAGAGCATCATAGTGCGACGACAAGTATTATTAAAAATAACCATCGAGAATCGGGATTTTTCACAGTACTTTTTAGTTATACCGTATTTAACTACAGATATGATTATTGGCAACGATTGGCTACATAAACACAAAGTAATAATAGATTATCAAAAGGGAATCGTTGAAGTCGACGGATTTGTATTTGGTCATCCGACCGTGTCGTTCGGCTGCGCTCGTTCGGAGAAGTGTGACCCTTCTATAAATACAGACGATGAGAATCAACGTATCGCGAATGTTGGTGTTATAATACGGTATGAGAACATTACGCAGGTACCGGGAAACACATTGTCGAAAGAAAGTGTGAACGTTAGAGAGTACAATACGATTAGTAATGAAATTGAGGAAGATGTTACGTCCGGGCGAGGCTTTTTCACGACTTTATACTGTCAAGACGGTCGATGAGAATCCGCGAGCGGTCTGCCGTGCGACCGGGCGTAACGCTTGAATAATTTTGTTACTTAGTTACAATAAATAACGGTAATCTAACTGAAGATTAATATTGCGAAGATTCTAATCCCTTCCTGGAAGAGATGGGATTTTCTAGATAATTGTATAAGCTAAACGGAGAAGTTAAATAGAAGTTAATGTCACGTTTAGTTATATGCAGGACTAATAGGATTTGTGTGCCTCCGTAAGACCCGTACAGGTTCCCAATTGTTTCGCGCGAGGTTATGTTTCCGGTCTGTACAATACTACGGTAGATGAGGTGTGACGTCACAACACAGATGAAATCAAAGAAAATAGTATAAGGGGAAAACAAAAGTAGATATATTCAGTCGAAAAATAGTAATATAAAGAAAATAGAAAAGAGATGTTATGAATCCGATAAACGATGATAAGAATGACTGCGGCTGATATTATTCGCAGTATTGACAGTGTTCAGAAATAGTGCGCGACAATTATGCGCCTTAGTACGAGCGCTCTTACAAGGTTACAGATGCGCTCTCGGTAATTAACGGTTACTCGCCCTTACAATCGAAAGTTAAACAGGAGGAACGCGCACGGTCAAATGATCGTGCCCGTGGGATCCCGCCGTGGCCTAAGCTCCCGCCATGGTCATACAATGAGATGGTATAATATTTCGTCGTACTTCGCGACTGGAGGTTCCTACCGTGTCGCTGGTCTTCGGCTATGTTCGGACAACTTCGCTCTGCGCACGCGCTATTCGTCTCTCTCTCTCTATCCTTCGCTCTGTCTCTCTCTCTCTCTCTTTCGCTCGCTCGCTCTATCTCTCTCTCCCTCTTCCTCTTTGGCGTAGGTCGGTGGAATTTTCAGAGGTTTTGGTGTTAAAACGATGAAAGTACCTTCGAATCGACATATAACTTCAGTACTTTGAACTTCCTTGATTTGCCTATGCTCTGTGATAATTGAGCCGGGATTTAGCCCGTTACAAGGTTCGACAAGTCAGGAAGTTAATGCTTCTATTCGTTAGTTTCGTTAGATAATTCCGACTTTAATCGCCACATGAGCGAGGAGCAAACTTTCGCGTTCTGTTCAAGTTTATTTAAATATAGAAAAGAATAATGTGAATGAAATCAGAGAAAAGGAAACTTAAAGCTAACGCGTCCGACACGATTTGTCGGGCACGTGCAAACGAACGCGCACACCTTCGCACTTTTCACTTAAACAAAAGAAAAACTGAGTCTGTGTCTCAAATAATAATTAGAATTTATGATCTAAGGCTTTACGAGGATAATTGAGTCCTTGGTAACACACTACAAGAAGAATATGCACAATTAGGCTCAGAAATTAATTATATCTAAGATACCCTCGGACAGCGACCACGTACCTCACGACTTTACAGCCAACTGCCCAGAGAAATCCGTCGCGAGACGGCTCCTGGGCTCGCTCTAGGCCAGTTTTTCATACCCTATCCGTGGAAACGGTCGATCAGCGGTTGATCCAGTGTACAAATATTGTGTTACTATGCTCGCTCGATACTCAGCGAGAGACTTTCGCTTACTCCTTTATCCTTTTCCAATTATTAAGTTTTATTTCAAATAAGATATAATTGCATTGACTCAGTCATCTAAGATTTTAGTAGCGCACGCTCCTGATTTCGTATGCTTGAACAGAACTAGGTTGATATTCGAGCTATGCCTTGTTGCCGAGAAAATAATAATTTTGTTTTGAGAGACAGAGAAACTAAAAATTTATCACGCGGAACCTCATCGCAGTTTCCTTAACCTACGCACACACACGTCCATACCGCACACACACACACACACTCGTACTATATTCACGCATTCATACCCACTCACTCTCTTACAACTATACTTACATCTACCTATAACTTACTTATATATATATACGATGGGACGAGTATGACTCCACGGTGAGGGAATTCCACTACATGTTACTGCTCGACAGTACCACGTATACGATGAACCTAAGTCGTGATACGAATATTTCGCATACGCGGCCTGGAGGAAAAATGAAATAATAATGATTTTACAACTAATACTCTAACAGCGCACCGGATGCGATGGACCTAAGTCATGATACGAATAATTCGTATCCGGCGCCCGGAATAAAGGAAAGAAAAGAAAGTTTAATTAAGAAATTATGCTAAAAGAAAAGGAAAAATCAAAAAGTTACGCTGGGACGTAACAAAGACAAATTGGATAACGATGCAAGGATTATAAGAGATAAGGGAGTAATTATAGAATGTGAGAAAAATAATGAATATAATGTTGATTATGCTGGAGATGTTAGAAATGTGGAAGTTATAGATATTGATGAAATTGTCCAGGAGAAATGTAATTGTGTTGGAAGTATTAACGGTATAAAGGGGGGAATTATAGGACATGATATAATTAATGAGTGTGAATTAATTGATGTGGAAAATGTTGCAAGTAAGGTGTGTCAGACTAGGAGCATAAATAAGGAGAATGAATATGAATTAAATAATAGCATAGACGATAATGATGATTTGAACTGTTTATTTGAAATAAAGGAAACATTAGAATACGGTAATAATGACAAGGAAGATTTTAGGATAACTGAGACAACGAACATGGACAGATTAGGTAGAGATAATGATGTCGCAGATGTAAACAATGAGGAACAAGAGTATGTTAAGGAGGCTAGTGACGAGACCCAGAATGTGGACGATGATCGGGAGTTCGAAAATATATTAGATGCTTTTAGTTATTTGGGTCATGAGGAAAAGATGGTAAAATTTGCGAATATAGCCTCACTTAACAGAAGTGAAAATGAAATGATGAATAAGTCTCCGTATAGTCAACAAAACGAACAAAGTATAAACAATCAAGAGGATCACATCTTCTTTGAGCAGGCGCAGACGATCGCGCGAAAGCTAACGGCACTAAACGATGATCAGAGGCAGTCCGTTCTTCAATTATTGTTCCGATATCGAGGGTTATTCCAAGAAAAGGGGGAATGTCCAGCAGTATACGAACATCACATTCGGTTAATCAATAGTAAGCCTATCGTTCGGAAATCTTACCCCGTTCCTCTATCGATGCGACCATCTGTCGAGGAAGAATTGCAACATATGTTAAATTCGGGAATAATAGAGCGATCTGACAGTGCTTTTTGCAATCCGTTAAGAATCGTTCGAAAGAAAGACGGTAGAATACGAATTTGTCTAGACGCGCGACACTTGAATGCTGTGATAGATGATGATCACGAATCCCCACCGCCCATCAATGAGTTACTTCAAAGATACCACAACAAACGATATTTTTCCATAACTGATTTAGCTCATGGTTATTGGCAGATACCGTTGGCTAAAGACTCACGGAAATATACCGCTTTTCTATTCGGATCCACAATGTATCAGTTTCGACGTATCCCATTTGGATTAAAAACTGCGGGAAGTGGATTTATTAGGGCCTTAAGTTTAGCTTTAGGGAAGTTTTTCGAGGAATTCTTGACGTGTTACGTAGATGATTTGCTTATTGCATCGGATACCTTCGAAGATCATATGCGTCACATGGTAGTCAAAAGGTTCCGTTTCTTGGATTTATTCTATCAGAAACAGGTATTATGCCTGATCCAACAAAGCTCCAAACTATTTTAGAGTTTCAATCTCCGACGAATAAGAAACAGTTGCAACAATTTTTAGGAGTCTGTAATTATTATCGGCAATTTAGCATAAAACATTCGACCTATGTAGATCCATTTAGAAATTTATTGAGTAAAAATACGCCATGGATATGGACCGACGAACAGGAATTAAGTTTTAAGAAGTTATAAAATAATTTTGTGAATATTGTTAAATTATACCATGTGCTTCCAGGCCGACCATTCAGATTGCAAACCGATGCTAGCGACAAAGGTTTATGTGGGATATTATATCAAATTGATGACGATGGAAACCTTCGCATTATTAGCCTAATAAGTCGATGTTTATCGCCAGCCGAGAAAAATTACACGACGACTGAAAAGGAATTGCTTGCAATTGTGTTTGCCATTAATAAATGCCGGGTATATTTAATGGGAACTAAGTTTGAGATTGTGACGGATCACCGTAGTTTAACATATTTAATAACACACTATATTTGAGCCCAAGACTAGTGCGTTGGAGCTTACTACTACAACAATATGATTTTATAGTGCAGTATTGTAGGGGTAAAGATAATATCGTGGCCGAATTGTTTAGTCGATATCCAGAAGGGAAATTTAGCGGCGAAGATCAAAGTCGCCTCATGATTTGTCCAATCGATGCATATCTTACCTTCCCAAATAGCGAAGAGCAAGTGAATGCGTTAAGCTTAACATGCATAGCAACTACTGACCCTGCTTTGAACACCTATTTGAAAGATATCGCTAAATTACAATGTGATGACCTGGACGTAGTGGGTGTGAGGGCGCAATGTATCTTAGGGAATAATGTCGACCGTTACGTCATTCACGGAGATGTCCTTTTCCAACGTACTGATAAAAATAATGCGTGGCGAATAGTAGTTCCCAAAATCCTGCAGCGAAAAATAGTAGTCGCTGTACATGATCGTCTCGGACATCCGGGTATTTATAAAACAATGTGTTACCTGTGTTTCAGGCCTCAGAACTCTTTCTGTTCGTTTTCGGCCTGTCACCCAGTTTCCGATTGGGAAGCTGGCTGTCTTTTTCCGGTTTGGGATCTCACTCAGTGTAATGAACGTGTTACTTGCGGTTTGAACTGTATATTTCTCTTGTGTACAAACGTGCCGTAATGGCGTTCACAGGTGTAATGATTCCCCCTCCTTACAATCGATCTTCGCTAGTCTCTCCCGATCGTCATTCTCTCTTTCCTCTCCCCCCGCGGGAGACGAGTCCCCCCACGCCAGCGATCGGCGGCGCGTGAATGCCGCCGCGAGTGACCCGTCGAAAACAATGCAAGAAGCTACGGAGTCAGCTGAGGCGGGTCAGCGAACAGGCGCATCAACAACCTGAATGAATTATATTACTGGAAAGGAATGCGGCAACACGTTAAAAAATTAGTGACAACATGCGATTTGTGCCAACGTGTTAAGCATCTAAATATTAGCATGGAGGGATCATATCGCATGGTAAAATCTGCCGGACCGAACGATCTTGTGACCGTCGATTTTTATGGCCCGCTGCACAGCAGTGATCTCAGAAATAGCATCCTGCCAGTGATATCAATTCCGGCCTAAAACCGCATATGTGGCGACCGTGGTGGGGGAAACCGCAAAGTGTGTGCGTGCCGTGTCTGTGTGTGCGATGTGCGCACCGCGGTACGGCGGTTGACCGTACCGTACGGAGACAAGGAAGGTGCTATGCTCCCCGTCTCCTTTCCACCAAGGCTTGCGTACCGTGACGTCACAACCAACAAAAAGAAAGACAGTCCTATGCTCTGGCTCCTTTCCACCAACGAAGCGTCCCTATGACGTCGACGCTGCGCGCGCACCCAGTTGCGAGAAAGACAGAACTATGCTCTCCGTCCTCTTTCCACCACAATCGTACTCATGTGCTTCGTTTGGCATGCGACAGCGGCAACGAAATTCTCTTTCGGCTGGGCAGGCCAAAATGGTCAAAAATGCACTTTCACCGAATTTATCTCGCAAGACGTCATTCGATAGGTAATTAAAATAAATCGTGCTTTGCCAAGTTTGAGCCCTCTATCTCCATCAGACGGGTAGTTATAGGGTAAAATATAATACCGGTTTTTTGCATATTTTCCGTATATAACGGTACGCAAAAATTCTGCAAAAAATCCTGAATATTCTGAACATGTGTGTTTACGGTTGGAAATTTTTGCAGATTTTTTTCTTGCAAAGCCTAAGCATAAAAAATGAAAAACGTAAAAACAACACGAAAAATTTCGATTACGTGTTGAAGTTTTCGACCGACTGGATTTTTACAAATTCTGTGGTTAAGTATTGTCATGACTATTACTTCAAATTTTTTTCAGATTTTTTGGTAGGGTCCGTCGCAGTTAAAATAAATAAAAACCGATGTTTTCGGCGTATTTTGAGCGCTAACCGAATGAATACTTAAAATATTTGCATTACCTTCATATAGTCAGTGAATTGGACGATCCTTTGTACGTCTGCACACAAGCGAGTAATAAAGATATGAAGGGAATTTAATCGTTTCGATTTAATTGAGAGCGTGCGCACCTTACCTTCAGAAATATTAAATACCTTTTAAAGAGTGCCGCTAGCGCAGCGGTTAAGAGGTTGTGTGTCGCAGGTTCGCGCCCGGCATTGGTGACATTTTTTTCCCTTGCGATAGTTGTTTTTTCTTGCTTCAATCACACGACGATGAGCCACATTCCCTTACAAATAATGTTCGAAATGGATTGCATAGCCTACCTACTGCCCCGGGGTCGCACTTGGACTACTTCAATCGTCCGGGTAGTGCAACATTTCTTAAGCCATATTTCCGCAAGGATTTGAAAGGATGCAGGGATGCATTTGCTTTTTTAATTCATATGTACGTGGCGAATACAGTGATAGGTTGGGAGAGTAACGTGACAGAGAGGGGAAAAGTGCGACCAGATCCTGCAGGTAAGTGAAACACTCTTCAGCCATCGAAGCGATCGGTGGAGAAGTGCGAATGGTGCCGGCCTCAGAAGTGAGAATGAAAAGGTTTACGTGTTCGAGTCCTCAGCACCGACGCGCGTATATATTACTATTTGGTTCGAACATTTATTTTTTTTTCATATGCACACGGTTAGCCAACGCGTGCATTACATTTGTGTGTTATTTCATAAGTGACCGAATTTATGTTGCGAGAACAATTTTTACGTGGTCTTCCACGCCACCCATGAGGTGCCACGACTAGCGCGTTCGGTTTTTTATTGTGGACCTTCGCCAATAGCCCTATTGTACCACATTTTTCAAGTTGTCGGCAATGACACTGCCGAAGGCATATGTAGGAGAAAATGCATATTTTCAACACATGAAAAAATTCGTTACACGACATATTTTTGCCCATCTCCTGTTTGGAGACGGGGTGTCTAGCACGAGGCCGGACTCAGGTTTGCCCGTCTCCTGTGTGGAGACGAGGTGTCTAGCACGAGGCCGGACTCAGGTTTGCCCGTCTCCTGTGTGGAGACGGGGTGTCTAGCACGAGGTCGGACTCAGGTTTGCCCGTCTCCTGTGTGGAGACGGGGTGTCTAGCACGAGGTCGGACTCAGGTTTGCCCGTCTCCTGTGTGGAGACGGGGTGTCTAGCACGAGGCCGGACTCAGGTTTGCCCGTCTCCTGTGTGGAGACGGGGTGTCTAGCACGAGGCCGGACTCAGGTTTGCCCGTCTCCTGTGTGGTACGGGGTGTCTAGCACGAGGCCGGACTCAAGTGTGCCCGTCTCCTGTGTGGAGACGGGGTGTCTAGCACGAGGCCGGAATCAAGTGTGCCCGTCTCCTGTGTGGAGACGGGGTGTCTAGCACGAGGCCGGACTCAAGTTTGCCTATCTCTTCTTTGGACATGGATGGTGTACAAAAAAGAATACTGTAACGGATGGAACAGCAATTATATCAAATTGCTATAATCCCCATAAAATACAGTGAATTTGATGGTATTTATTAATTTTACATATCAGTAGACGAGCCGGGAATAGCAATGTCTTCCACATGTTGTGTCACTTTGTTATTGGCACATGCAGAATATAAAGTCTCAGTTGACATGAGGGACAAATGTTTGTCACTAATGTCGAGAGTTGCAGCATTTTCTCTTCTCGCCTTTAGTGCTGATTTAACAACACAAATCGCATTTACAATGACGGACGATAGTTTATTTCGTTTTTTTGTTTTTAAATCTGTCAAAAGTGAAAAAATTCTTTCCGCATCAGCATTGGAATTTGGTAGAGATCTCACAGCATTAACAAGACTCTTCAAATTGGGATATTGACGAACGCGGAAAATTTGTTCCCACATTTCGTCAAAACTCAATTGCGAGAAGTACTCTTTTTCTATGTCTGCAAAATCTTCATGCAAAGCAAACCATTCTATTCTTAAAGCATCTGTATCAAAGCCCCTGAAAGTTTCGGCGATAAAACAAACATCATTGAATGATGTTTCTCTGTCAATGTCTTGCAAATTCGGGTGCGGTTCGAAAACTTTCAGCTTTGATAAAAATGCGTCATTGACGGGTAACCTTGTATAAATTTCTCCAGCGGCACTCACATAAAATTGCAAACAATTCTGGCGAACATTTGCAACTACATCTGCGAGCCCTTCTGAAAGCAATTTGTTCAGGTACTCTTCGCATTCAAACCCTAAGTTAATCTCATGTAGACATTTTTGATTATCTACATGCGAATAATCGACATTATTAATGAAATTTGGAAAAACCTCTGGTTTGAGAAATTGTTGACAAACAATTTCCAGCAATTTCAATGATTTGGGTTGCAGCAAATGAATTCTGGTTTCCAGAGCTTGGAAAAACGAAGTAAATTCATTGAAATGAAATAATATATTTTGAAGAAATAATAAGTAGGCTTTTAAATCGGGATTTTGCATGACCAGTAATAAGTGCTGTGAGCTTTTGCTTTTATCATTTGCATTTAAATATATTAAGAAATTCTCGATATTATCCCAAGACTCTAAAAGTCTTGTGATACATAATTGGCGCAAAAGCCAACGTGTTTCGGACAGTTTCAAAATTTTATGGTTTGTTTCCTGATAACTATCAGCAAAAATAGCAGATCTCTTGGGACTGCAGTTAATAAAATTTGTTACATGCTTTACAAATTCCTCGCATTTGTCTGGAATCATCTTGCATGCAGAACTTGCAATTAATGCTGCGGAATGGCATGGGCATGTCAATGTTAAGACATTTCCACACTTTTCCTCTAGCTTTGTTTTAAATGACGAATGTATCCCTGTCATAACACGTGCATTGTCGCATGACAGGGCAATAATATTCAAAAACGGAATGTTTAATCTGTACATTTCGTTTCGAAATGTTTCGAACAATTTGTCTGCAGTACAACTTTTTGCATCAAGATGAATCAGCTTGACTAATTGGGAGGTAACATGTGAAGAGTCAGGATGAACATACCGAACCTGAAACGTCATCCATTTTGTATTACAAATATCAGACGTTTCATCAATAAAAACACTAAATTTTCCATTCTGAAGAATTTCCGAAACACGTTCCGTTTCAATCGGACTGAGCACATTAGAAACAATGTTTTTACATTTTGTCTCCCCCATACTCATTGATTGCAATACGGCATAATCTTTTCCTATCACTTGGAAAAAATGTAATATTTTTGTTGCTGTCGGGAACGAAATATTATTTTCAGCGATCAAAGCAGCGTACCGAATTTCTGTTGCTTTCTTTCGCATCTCGAAAGGTACATTTGTATCGTCCGTCGTATTTATATTCTTGTCTGTTCCTTTTTTTTCAATACATTTTTCCTTTTGTATGTGCACTGCGGATTCTGCGTGCCGATAAATGACAGACACTTTTGCGCTCATGTGTTTCTCACAATATCTGCAAAAAGCGAGTGTCGTGTCCTCCGATACTTCGCATAGCCATGGTTGAAATGTTAAATTTTCTAGCCATTGCTTACGAAATGATCGTACCTCTGGACAGAGTAGAACTGAATTTTGTCTTTTTATTGCGACAGATGAATTACTCTTTGCATTACTTTTGTGGCACTGAGAATCCGCATGCTTCGAAATGAACGTTTCGCATGACAAATTTTTTTTGCATATTGTGCAATGAAATAAGTAATCATTTGTTGGTACTTTGCGTACCCAAGAATTGTATCTAGTGTCGCGAAGCCAAGCTTCACAAAACTTTCGCCTATTTTTTTTTTGCAACGGCTCGCTCATTTTTGTGTAAATTAAAAAAAGGACAGACAAAAATGTAATTAGATATTATTAAAAACTTAAAAATAAAAACTAAACTAAAAACCCGAAGCAAATTAACGCCTAATCAAAAAATACGCAAACAAAAAAACCAACCAAAGTAAATAAAAAGGATCGGATTCTACACGCAAATAATTTTTCTGTGTTTTACTACGACTCACGTGCCTGCACGTCTGCTCCTAACACTGCACGGAAATGAACTGAGAACTGAGAGCAGTGTCACCGTGCGCAACAATGTATGGTGCGATCTGCATTTGTTTCTCAACGGCTTTTCGCTGTGCTACGACGTGCAAGCGGAAGCCTCACTTGCTCCCGAAACGAGGCAGCGAAAGCACGTTATGAATCCACGTAAGTAATACATGTATCATTATACAGCTTCTTTCATTTATATATAATGAATGATTATATGTGGAAACACAATGGATAACATTGAAGTATCGCTTTATTTCTTCCCGCAGAAGATATGCAAGGTATTGCGATGGCCGAGCAGGAGCAAGTGCTGGGGCAAATATGGCATTTAATGTCGTATTTGCACCAGCACCAGCACCACAACCACCAATACTACCATCAGTACCAGCACGGCCATTTTTATCAGCACCATCACCAGCTCCTGGTGCAGCAGCAGCAGCTGCACCAAGAGCCGCTGCAGCAGCACCCGCTGCAACCGCAGCAGCAGCAGCAGCCTCCGCCGCCGTCGCCGCTGCACCCGGAGCTGCAGCAGCAGCAGCATCATCAGCAGCGGCAGCGGCAGCCGCCGCCGCCGCCGCCGTCGCCACTGCACCCGGAGCTGCAGCAGCAACAGCATCATCAGCAGCGGCAGCCGCCGCCGCCGTCGCCGCTGCACCCGGAGCTGCAGCAGCAGCAGCAGCAGCAGCCGCCGCCGCCGTCGCCACTGCACCCGGAGCTGCAGCAGCAGCAGCATCATCAGCAGCGGCAGCCGCCGCCGCCGTTGCCGCTGCACCCGGAGCTGCAGCAGCAGCAGCAGCCGCCGCCGCCGTCGCCACTGCACCCGGAGCTGCAGCAGCAGCAGCAGCAGCGGCAACGGCAACCGCAACAGCAGCAGCTACAGCAGCAGCAGCAGCCGCAACAGCAGCAGCTACAGCAGCCGCGAGCGATAATGAAAAGTAAGTAAAGTATCAATACTTTTTGCATTATAACAACATTAGCAGCACGTACACGAGCGAGCCCAATCGCGGGTTAGCTGCATGGGTCGCTCTATTAGGTAATATGTATTACAATTGTGTGCATTTATTACATATCTGTACGTTTATATTTTAGAGAAGAAAAAAAGGGGAGCGGGTCGAAGCCGCGCGAGATCCCACCGCCGTTACCAGGGCGGGCGTGGAAACGGGCGAGGAGGCGGCAACGGGGGCATAGGCGGCCAAGGGCGAGATACCCCCACTAATATATATGTCCATTGCAAGATGTAATAAATTAATAAAAAACTTAAATAGGATCTCTCTCCGTTGTTTTTTTTTTGTCCATATTTGTAACTCCCGTAATACCTACTGATTACTTACAATTTTCTCCTACATATGCCTTCGGCAGTGTCATTGCCGACAACTTGAAAAATGTGGTACAATAGGGCTATTGGCGAAGGTCCACAATAAAAAACCGAACGCGCTAGTCGTGGCACCTCATGGGTGGCGTGGAAGACCACGTAAAAATTGTTCTCGCAACATAAATTCGGTCACTTATGAAATAACACACAAATGTAATGCACGCGTTGGCAAACCGTGTGCATATGAAAAAAAAATAAATGTTCGAACCAAATAGTAATATATACGCGCGTCGGTGCTGAGGACTCGAACACGTAAACCTTTTCATTCTCACTTCTGAGGCCGGCACCATTCGCACTTCTCCACCGATCGCTTCGATGGCTGAAGAGTGTTTCACTTACCTGCAGGATCTGGTCGCACTTTTCCCCTCTCTGTCACGTTACTCTCCCAACCTATCACTGTATTCGCCACGTACATATGAATTAAAAAAGCAAATGCATCCCTGCATCCTTTCAAATCCTTGCGGAAATATGGCTTAAGAAATGTTGCACTACCCGGACGATTGAAGTAGTCCAAGTGCGACCCCGGGGCAGTAGGTAGGCTATGCAATCCATTTCGAACATTATTTGTAAGGGAATGTGGCTCATCGTCGTGTGATTGAAGCAAGAAAAAACAACTATCGCAAGGGAAAAAAATGTCACCAATGCCGGGCGCGAACCTGCGACACACAACCTCTTAACCGCTGCGCTAGCGGCACTCTTTAAAAGGTATTTAATATTTCTGAAGGTAAGGTGCGCACGCTCTCAATTAAATCGAAACGATTAAATTCCCTTCATATCTTTATTACTCGCTTGTGTGCAGACGTACAAAGGATCGTCCAATTCACTGACTATATGAAGGTAATGCAAATATTTTAAGTATTCATTCGGTTAGCGCTCAAAATACGCCGAAAACATCGGTTTTTATTTATTTTAACTGCGACGGACCCTACCAAAAAATCTGAAAAAAATTTGAAGTAATAGTCATGACAATACTTAACCACAGAATTTGTAAAAATCCAGTCGGTCGAAAACTTCAACACGTAATCGAAATTTTTCGTGTTGTTTTTACGTTTTTCATTTTTTATGCTTAGGCTTTGCAAGAAAAAAATCTGCAAAAATTTCCAACCGTAAACACACATGTTCAGAATATTCAGGATTTTTTGCAGAATTTTTGCGTACCGTTATATACGGAAAATATGCAAAAAACCGGTATTATATTTTACCCTATAACTACCCGTCTGATGGAGATAGAGGGCTCAAACTTGGCAAAGCACGATTTATTTTAATTACCTATCGAATGACGTCTTGCGAGATAAATTCGGTGAAAGTGCATTTTTGACCATTTTGGCCTGCCCAGCCGAAAGAGAATTTCGTTGCCGCTGTCGCATGCCAAACGAAGCACATGAGTACGATTGTGGTGGAAAGAGGACGGAGAGCATAGTTCTGTCTTTCTCGCAACTGGGTGCGCGCGCAGCGTCGACGTCATAGGGACGCTTCGTTGGTGGAAAGGAGCCAGAGCATTGGACTGTCTTTCTTTTTGTTGGTTCTGACGTCACGGTACACAAGCCTTGGTGGAAAGGAGACGGGGAGCATAGCACCTTCCTTGTCTCCGTACGGTACGGTCAACCGCCGTACCGCGGCGCGCACTTCGCACACACAGACACGGCACGCACACACTTTGCGGTTTCCCCCACCACGGTCGCCACATATGCGGTTTTAGGCCGGAATTGATATCACTGATCCTGCCGCATTGCGGCACGCGTGGTGGGGGAAGGCGAGAGTTGTGTGCGTGCCGTGTCCGTGAGCTCTGCGCGCGCACCGTACGAGTACAAGGAAGGAGCTATGCTTCTCGTCTTCTTTCTACCAATGTAGAGTAAAATTACGTCAGAAGCTGCGCGCGCACCCAATAGAAAGAGGCACAGAATTATGCTCCGTCTTCTTTCCACCACGGTCGCACGCATGTGCTTCGTTCGGCATGCGACAGCGGTACCGAATTTACCTTTCGGCTGAGCCTTCAGCCGGCTGAAATTGTAAAAAATGCATTTATACCAAATTTATCTCGCAAGGCGTCATTCGATAGGGAATCAAAAGAAAACGCTCTATGCCAAGTTTCAACCCTCTATCTCCATCAGAAGGGTAGTTATAGGGGAAATAAAAAAATCAGTTTTTGACTCATTTTTCGTATTTAGCGGTGCGGAAAAATTCTGAAAAAAATTGAGAATATTCAGAACATGGGGACTTATGATTGGGAATTTTTGCACATTTTTGTCTCGCAAATCCTAAGCATAAAAAATGCAAAACCCCCCAAAATCACGAAAAATTCCAATTACGCGTTGAAGTTTCCGACCCACAGAATTTTTATAAATTCTGTAGTGAAGTATGGACATATGTAGTACCACCAATTTTTTTTAGATTTTTTGGTACTGTGCGTCGTAGTTCAAATAAATAAAAACCGATATTTACGACATATTTCGTGTAATAACTCATTGAATACTTAAAATAATTGCGTTTTCTTGATATTGCCAGTCAGTTATACGATGCTCTATGTTTTTGCATGCGAGAGAGCAATGTACAAATAAAGGGAATTAAGTTATTTCGAGTTTATTAAAAGTCTGTGTGTACCGTACTTTGAAAATTATTGAACGTTAAGGCAACAGCACGAGTAGCTCGTTGGTTAAGGTACACCCGTCTGCGATATCGTTGGAGACTTTTGTCGGAGGTTCGCGCCCAGGAAGGCTGACAATTTTTTTCTTTCTAACAACTACACGACGGTAAGCGATATTCACTTACAAATATTTTAAACATACTTCTATAATATTTAACTGTATTGTGTATGAAATTGCGTTATTTATGTGACCTTTACTTATATTTTATCACCCAATGAAGCTTCCAATGCATGTAATGTATTCGAACACAGGAACATTCTAGGAATCTGCTAGTATAAGTATTTTATTCTCCAAATATAAATTTTCACGTGGAACTTCCACGCCACCAATGAGATGCCACGACTAGCGCGTTCGGTTTGTTATTGTGGACCTTTACCGGTAGCCCTATTGTACCACATTTTTAATTTATTAAATTACAGTGGTGGTGGGATATGTGTAAAGAAAAGCATATTTTCAACACATAACAGCAATCACCATACGACAGATTTCTTTAAGTTTCTTAAACGTAAAGACATGCGGTCTGACACAAGTGAGGCCAGACCAATTTGTTTTTGCTTGTTACGTCGCGAATCGAGGTAGGATAGAAATACGCGATATGGATACGGACTTCGCGAATTCTCTCGTTCCGCTAAATAACAATTGCACGCACCTGACCTTGATCAAGATACATGCGTAATGTCTGCTTTTCGTCTACCGCGATCTCGCAGCTTTACTGGGACCAGACACGATAAAGAAGCTGGGTTAAAAATATTTATAATGAATTATCGGTACTCAATTGCAGTTGGTCGAAGATGTTTTATAAGAATTAGTGAGGCCGAGGTGGTAGCGCACCCACGTATATCTATCAGTATTATAAATAAAAAATTTATCTAAATCGCTTTTTCTTATTGTTTTATAAAAAGTCAATATACCTACACCATTCCTTAAAACATATCCCATCACCACTGTAAGTTAATAAATTAAAAATGTGGTACTATAGGGCTACCGGCAAAGGTCCACAATAAAAAACCGAACGCGCTAGTCGTGGCATCTCATGGGTGGCGTGGAAGTTCCACGTGAAAATTTATATTTGGAGAATAAAATACTTATACTAGCAGATTCGTAGAATGTTCCTGTGTTCGAATACATTACATGCATTGGAAGCTTCATTGGGTGATAAAATATAAGTTAAGGTCACATAAATAACGCAATTTCATACACAATACAGTTAAATATTATAGAAGTATGTTTAAAATATTTGTAAGTGAATATCGCTTACCGTCGTGTAGTTGTTAGAAAGAAAAAAAAAAAGTGAGCCATCCTGGGCGCGAACCTCCGACAAAAGTGTCCAACGATGTTGCACACGGGTGCAGCTTAACCAACGAGCTACTCGTGCTGTTGGATTATTGTTCAATATTTTGCAAAATATGGTGCACACTGACTTTCAATAAACTCGAAATAACTTAATTCCCTTTATTTGTACATTGCTCTCTCGCATGCAAAAACATAGAGCATCGTATAACTGACTGGCAATATCAAGAAAACGCAATTATTTTAAGTATTCAATAAGTTATTACACGAAATATGTCGTGAATATCGGTTTTTATTTATTTGAACTACGACGCACACTACCAAAAAATCTAAAAAAAATTGGTGGTACTACTTATGCCCATACTTCACTACAGAATTTATAAAAATTCTGTGGGTCGGAAACTTCAACACGTAATTGGAATTTTTCGTGTTTTTGGGGGGTATTTGATTTTTTATGCTTAGGATTTGCGAGATAAAAATGTGCAAAAATTCCCAACTATAAATTCACATGTTCTGAATATTCTCCATTTTTTCAGATTTTTTCCGCAACGCTAAATACGAAAAATGTGTCAAAAACTGATTTTTTTATTTCCCCTATAACTACCCTTCTGATGGAGATCGAGGGTTGAAACTTGGCATAGAGCGTTTTCTTTTGATCCCCTATCGAATGACGCCTTGCGAGATAAATTTGGTACAAGTGCATTTTTGACAATTTCAGCCGGCTCAACGCTCAGCCGAAAGGTAAATTCGGTACCGCTGTCGCATCCCGAACGAAGCACATGCGTGCGATCGTGGTGGAAAGAAGACGGAGCATAATTTTGTGCCTCTTTCTATTGGGTGCGCGCGCAGCTTCTGACGTCATTTTATTCTACATTGGTAGAAAGAAGACGAGAAGCATAGCTCCTTCCTTGTCCTCGTACGGTGCGCGCGCAGCGCTCACGGACACGGCACGCACACAACTCTCGCCTTCCCCCACCACGCGTGCCGCAATGCGGCAGGATGCTATTTCTGAGATCACTGCTGCACAGATCTATTGGAGGGGTACAATACATCTTTGTGGTAATGGATGCATTTTCGCAGCATGTCCGCTTATTCCCAGTAAAAAATGCAACCACAAATATTGTAATAAAGAAAATTATAACCGACTACATTCCTAAAATGGGAAAGCCCAAACGCATATTATCGGACAATGGGACACAATTTACATCTAAGGCGTGGAAAAACACGTTAGAGAAGGAAAACATCCGCGTGTCATACTCGTCGGTTAGGCATCCTCAATCGAATCCGACCGAGCGAGTGATGAGGGAATTAGGGAGATTATTTCGCACACTGTGTTCTCATCGGTATACTACTTGGGCAAAGAATCTTGCGCAAGTAGAACAATTATTGAATATAACCACCCATGGGGGTACAGGTTATTCACCGCATGAATTGCATTATGGCGAGCCACCCACTGATTTAATGAAAACACTAATTAATTATCCAGAGAGCGAAATGGTGGGACAAAATGTCAAAATCTCCCTGGCTAAAGAACGTCTGAAAGCCAGGTTTGAGCAGAGAAGAGCGCGCCAAAAGAAGTCTCACGTTGTTCTGCAGGAGGGGGGCCTCGTGTTGTTGAAGGTACCCCACTTGTCGAATGCGTTGAAACACGAGACCCGCAAGTTCTTCCACATCTTCGAAGGACCATATCGAATAAACCGTGTTATCGGTAATAACGCATATGAGTTAGTAGATCCAAACGACGCGTTACATAAAAAGGGCACGTATAACCGATGGAATTTGCGAAAATATCATAAGGAAGACGTAGAACAATGATTCTGATGTTCCTACTATCTAGTATTCAATTCTAGTCGTATATTAGTATACTTAGATAAGGAAGCGAGCGAATAGAATTACTATAGATGTATGTGCGCCGGTATGTATGGGAACGGCTGAATGAGTGTGTGTAAAATGACGATTATAATGTCGATATGAGATAACGATTGTTCTAGATGACATGATTGTATGTGAAATTTAAAAGAAATCACCCATACAACGGGGGATAATGTAATATACTAATTCAAATACGTGGACGTTAGGAAATATGTGAATGTACATCAGTGCAGTCCACGAGAGGGGCCCCTTACGCCGCTATTTCCACCTCCACTAGATAGAAATGGTTCTGTCCTTTATGTTTCATCGCGTTTTTTTGTTTATGCCGATCATATAACACACGGTGCGTCGTCCGTTTCCAGGGCAACGTTAATTTGGTGGGGGGGCCTATAGAGCATTGGGAGCGCTCCCTGGACAGCACTGATGTACATAATAGCAAAAGGGGAAAGAGGTGAGAGGCGGGTCACCCGTAGCGAGCGGCTTGACGGTGACAAAGCAGAGGTGAGAGGCGAGAGGGAGATAGCGAAGCGACGTGGGGACACCCAAACGTCGAGACGAGAGACCGGTACCGGCAATCGAACGATACGCACGACAATAATTAAAGGCTATTGGAACTCTCGTCCGCCTCGAGATCTCCTATTTTCGACTAAGTCTACCTGCATACACCTATATAAAGAAACATAGAAAGATAGAGAGAAGGAAGTACGGACGCGTACTAGGCGTGTATGTATGCGTGTAAGTGAGTGCGTTATTTTGTGATTATGCGCTTGTAAAATGCGTGTACGTATTAACTTATTAATTCATGTCTGTCTTACTTCTTTTTATAATTTGACGATTATGGCATCTTTTATTTATTGTAAAAGTAAGATTAATGTTTGTTGATCCCATAAAATATATAATTATAATAACATCATCAACGTCTTCGTGGTAGTCCCTTTCTTTTATATTATGTATTTATATTCTTTATTTTTGTAAAAGTGACGACTAAAAGAGAAACGTTACAATTACGATGCACACCGTGCCGATGCACAGAGGGAACTGCGCACTGCGCAGGTACCAATGCTGCGTATGGCAGGTCACGATCAGTCACGTTATGATAGCCGCAAGAATAACATGGAAAGTTTGGAATGTGTCAGTTTTGCTTCAAAGATGAGGTTACTTCTTTTGCTAATACAGCATTGGATTTATGAATTACATACTATAATGCAATGTGCTAGTAATGTGGATATTAATAGTGAACACTGACAGTTTATTTTCACTGCCTATGGTGGCAGTGGCATGTGACAGTGAATATTAATAACCTTAGTAGTACTTATTAAATATAACTTTATTTTGTTTGAATGGTGCTGTTGATTGTGAGCACCAATAGTACTGATTAATTTTGTATAAAGCTATTCATTTTAAATACTCTGGCATATATGTATATATGAATATGTGAATAATAATAATTAATTTTGAATATAAATATCTAGTGTGACAGCGACATAATGCATATATGCACTGATTGTCGTGAGAACCATACTTTCATATGACATTCAGCAACAGGTGTCTGCTTCCTCTTCCCCTACTGCCATGCTTATACTGTGTGTCTACACTGCTTTTGTAAGTTGCAATTATTCTTATTACACATTCTCATTTCGATTACACGAATAAGTTTAATTCTAAGCCGTTATTACTACATTGTTGTACACACTGTACGGTTGTTCCCATACTATGTGCTACATATGTTCTATTGTTGCTTAACTTTACTTATCATTATTCTATATGCATTCTACAATACCTGATACCATTAATCATTATACACATCGTTATTTTACATATTATATGATTCACTTTTGCTTTATTTCTATTGAAATTTTCAACCTTTTCTTCAACCAAGTACATCCATTAATTTAAAATTGTTTTTGTTTACATTCATTACTATCAGTATATGACAGTACTGTATATTATACTTTGCTTGATTAAAATTAAATATATTTGGCGGGTCACCACACGTAGCTACCTCCACATGGTGTGATCTGGACACTGTTATCCTTGAATCATGTATTCCTACTTAAATCGGGAATCACAGTGACTAAGCGCTACGACTTGGGTTTTTTTGATAGCGTATTTCAAATAAGTGTCACTACACATAAATTCTGTTAGCATTTAATGGTGTGTAATATTATACATCAGGATAGTTTAACATGGCTCTCTTTCAACGTAGTTCCCCTGCTTATAAATAATGAATAAGGGAATTATAATATTATTGGTTTTCATTCATTTGGATCTTTTTCCTGTAGCAATATATGCCTAACCTAACAAATTAGACTGAATATCGTTTCTGACAGGATTTTGAATCCCGTGTAAGGCGGTTTAAAGTAAGTGCTTGATTACTAAGTCTTTATTTCCCTTCTAGCCCAATAGGCTATTTCATGTAACGAAATTAATCGAAATATCTGACTCTCATTCCAGGCATTCTTGGCAGCGTGGGAAATGTATGTACACGCCGTGTATTTCGGCCCCAGTTTTTCGCAGTTTTCACATGTTTTTCGGTGAGTTGGACATCATTCAGTACTTGATTTACGTGCTAGCGCGGTAGTAGCAACTCATTTGACACAAACATCGGGTCTATTCAACATATTTTGTGCATGAAAAGCAATTATTGAGTTTGCCAATATCGAGGGTACAAAATGGTTGGAAAGCACAAGTGCGCAAACGCACCGTTCGAAAATGGTGATTACGTCATTCGTGGACGTGGACAATAAGATTTTTTTTTTCAGTCATATTTTCAATACATATACACGATATTGGATGTTTGAAATATAAATTTTGTTCAACATTTTTAGATTGCACATTCAATAAAATAATTATTTCGAATTATTATACAAATGAGCGCAGTAAAATTGTGTATATCTTATAGGACAAAATTATTATTCTAAACATATTTAGATAATTTTTGTTCTCCATTCTAATGGGTCACCACTTGCAGCGACCTCCAAGAGGGTGTGGCCTGGAAACCGGTATTATCCACGAATCGGATTTCATATCCGAATCGAGGATCATACCGGGCTAAAGGCTGCAAACCGCGTATTTTGCTCTCCGTAAGGGCTCAATTGTTCCTTCATTTTTGCATTATTCAGATATTGATAGAATTCAGTTTTAAGAATTCAAACGTTCCATTAACATTTGCAGCACCTAAGTTATTTACTTTGCTAATCAACCTCTGTTTTCTGTTATAGGAACTCTGGAATGTTGCACCTTGTTGGAGTATAATCATATTTTCTTTTAACATAATAACTTGTAATTTAATAAGAGGGTACTCTTCAACTTTTCTTACAGGATTGATGACCGCGTGCAATGCGGTTTAGAGTCAGTGTGTGATTACGAAATGTCTATTTCCTTTGTAGCCGAATGGACTATTTGCTCTAACTTTATTCCTTTGCAGAGTAATGTAGAATCACGCGAAGTAGAGGCAGTGTTGCTCGATTATTATATTTTTGACACATTATATTATTAGTTTATTGTAAATTATTTATCGTTAATAGTGTCAGTCATCCCAGAAGAAGTTACTGAGTCACAACAGTTAATTCACAATTGCGTGCAATGCTGCTGCGTTTGCAAGGTTTAAAATTGATTTATTACTTTCAGTATTTTGGTTTGGTGTTTATCCTTGTAGGATGTTTGAAAGAATTAGGATTCACTGGGTTTCGGGTTCTAAGGACAGAATATTTATTTTTCATGTTGGATACATTTCCTTCTTACAGATGTGTCTCAATTATTCATTTGACAACGCCGATGGCTAACAACGAAATATTGACGGACTTTACAATTCCTGAGCTAACGGGCGTGCGGCTAGTTTGAAACCGTTCTTTTCCAGTACAGAATTTCTAACACGAGAAGTCCACTCGTATCTCCATATGTGCCCATAATTATGAAAGTGGTCTAAGTCATATATTTCTTGTTTCCAGATATTTAATGAATTGCGTTTGAACGAATTAAAAAATATTTTTATATTATGCGACATTTTAATTTATAATTTTCTTAGTCTTGATTAATGGAAATTTATTATGAATATGAAATTTTGTATGAATTTCATACGAAAATGTTGTTTTTAAAGCTCTAATTGACTTATACCATTTTCAAAATTAATTGAATGTCCTATAAATGACTTAAAGCAATAAAGAACTATGAGTTTTATTTGAAACAATAACTTTAATGAAATAATTCATGAACATTTATTAATTATTTTTAAAAAGTAATCCATTTTTATCATTTTTTCTAGTTTTTAAGATTCTTAAAATGTTCCTGATAAACTGGAGGGATGTATGGTAGTAAACACATAATATCTTTATGTTTTTCTTCCGTTACTGGTCTAGGGGTGGTGTATAATGGAAGTAATTTAATATTTTCGTATATTTTTGGTCTTCGTCTTTTAGGTGAAAGATCCAAAACGTGAAATTTAGAATCATCTAAAGAAGTTTTATAGAACATTTTATAAGGTTCATTTTTCAAGAATCTCATCCATTGAATTTTCAGCCAAGAGACAGATTGCCCGCGGTATTTTTTACTCTTCTTGTTATTGATTCTTCTAGTGACTTCGTTGAAATAAAATCCGGCTGCGACATTCGTTTTATCGAAAATGGCTTTCTCCTTCTACACTTTTCTATCAATTCATAATAATGCTCAGGGTTGTATAAGTTGCTTTTTTTATTTTCTTTTCTATCAAACCGAAATCACGGTCATTCGGTAGAAAGGAATGATCCGATACCAAAAATTTGTGGTCTACCGTTTCAATATTATTATTATTTGACTGAGCAATTTTCATCCATGTCAATGCTACTTTAATGTTACGATTTTGGCCTGAACAGGCATCACTGTAAGCTATTACGTGTTTTTGAGTAGTTATAATATCCTCCATATGCGCTAAAATGCATGATGCTACTTCCTGTGCACCTCTTGAAGCTGTAGTTTCATCCCATACATACATCTTGACATTGTCATTATGGAAATTATGGAAACCCAAGTTGTATACGTACATATTTCGCTTATAATAGGCTAACGAAACAGACAGTTTAGGGTACGGAAGTGCTTTTTGCAAATCAAATGAGAATCCATAGTATTCGCTGGAATTTTCTTTTGCTTTTTTCTGGTCCTCTGCAAGACAGTTCCTAGTTCGTTCGGCATTTTGTAAATGTACATCATGACTTTCTCTAAGATGTAATTTCTCTTCCTCATTATTGCATGCTTCGATTTTTCCATTCAGTAAATCGCATTTTTGGCATGTGTCTTTTCGAGGAGCATGGAAATTTAAATTAAATTCAGTATTAAATATTTTCCTGTAAATCCATTCCTTAACAAAGGATTGGTTATTTTCCTCACATTTCTCTACATATAGGCTATGTATTTTACGCTATACATTTTACGAATATCTAGGTCAGGACTCAAATATTTTCGACCAGGAGTGTGACGAGCTCTGGTGTAGTAGCTCTCATATGCTGGGAAACTTAAAATATGTTCTCGTACAGCTTTTATCTTAATTTCATCTGTTTTTCGTGAAGATCCAGGCATCTTCCCAGTTCCAGGTGTTTCAGCATTGAGAGCACGAGTTAACCGCCCTACAGAAATTTTATAGGTGTCTAAAAAAAAGTTCCTGCAAACCGACACTACTTCTGACTTATTATTTTTTGACAGAAAATACTTGTAGCTGCATTTTCTCATAGGTCTTTCAAAAGTTCTGGGCCGCCTTTGTTTTATTAATCGTTGATGAATTGCAGTACACAGATATAGATTCTGGGTTTCAAAATCTTTTAGTTTCCAGAAATTATCAAAATTAGATTTTCTTTCATTATATTCTACGCGATCTAAACATTTTTTTGAGCAAAAGCAATCCTTATTTTCAAAAATTTGGGCACTCACAAGTTTTGATTTGTTTGTCGTGTATTCTTCGCCATAATTTCTCTTCATTTTTCTGATATTTTGTGCTTTACTATCTTCATTTCTTGCCCGTTTTCTTTTCTTATCTTTTTCTATCTGCACCATTTCTGGGGTTTCTAAATTTACAGTGAAGTCTTGGTATGATTCATCTGAAGATGATAATTGTCTTATTCTTTTCCATTTCTTGGAAGTATTACGTGGTCGTATAATATCTGCAGATCACATCATAATAATATTATCCGAATAATAATTAATATATTCACATAATAAGTACGTTGTCATTAACTTACCTGAACCGCTATCTGTTGACATAGTGCTAAGATATCTAAATTATTTGCCGCCAATAATTAGTTCCGAAGAACCCAACTGAATTATATTGTGACATAAACCGGAATGAATTGGCGTTTTCGTTATCATTTATTTTACCAGCTTACTATGTAGTTCAGAAACGCGTCGAAGAGGGCCACGCGCCATTTTCAAGTTATGTTTATATGTAATTTCTTCAAATTTTTGACTTAGACCACTTTCATAATTAACACTAAATGAATTCCGTATAACGTTGAAATTACATCCACTATCTAAAGGTTCATTTTTGACGATATCGTAAAAATGACATTAAATACATATAGTTTAAGATAAAGTGGATGTGAAATAAGTGATAAACTCATTTTTTTGAAATTTTGGCTTAGACCACTTTCATAATTATGGGCACATATCTGTAACAGGCGGCCGGTTTATTTCAACCGTCCTCTCCCGAACATGCATGGAAACCAAGCGATCCTTCTCGAGTACTTTTGGGCGGCCGACAGCAATGCTTCGGCCTCTCTCATTCCATGGGCGGCCGATAACCAGGTTTCGTCCTTTCCCATGGAACTATCTGTCTTGCTTCCAGGGGCGGCCGATAGCAATGCTTCGTCTTCTCCCATGGAGCTGTCCTATTTCGCTTCCATGGGTGGCCGATAGCAATGCTTCGTCCTCTCCCATGGAGCTGTCCTATTTCACTTCCATGGGCGGCCGATAGCAATGCTTCGTCCTCTCCCATGGAGCTAGCCTATCTTCTCTATGGGCGGCCGATAGCAATGCTTCGTCCTCTCCTATAGGATTTGCTCAGAGTTTACCGCGGGCGGCCGATGATCTTACCTCGTCCTTTCCCACAGGAATACTAGACAACGAGTCGCAGTCGGGAACCGGCATTTATATTCCTTCGTTGCTAGGCTTTTACGTATGATCAACAAGCTCCGTAGCTGTATTGGATGCTGCGTCTTGTTTCGTATGCGCGCAGTATATGTAATGCTCTGAAGTTATCCGGAATCTTCTAGAAGCTTCGAGACGCTTCTAGTTGTTTCGATACGCGGCGGCTCAGGTCAATGCCCTGAAACGATTGTTGGATTTTTTACGAATTTTCGGAATCGCTATGTGAGGACGCTGCTGCGTCCTTGGCTGAATTAATATTGTACATGTTCACATTGGACTTAATCAAATTTTATTAATTTACGGAGCACGATTTTATTTAAGATATCATGGTGGATCGATAAAGAAGAAGATGACAACGACGCCTTAGTCCAGCAGCCAAATCGAGGACCTGAGATCCAGCAGCAAACTATTGCAGCATGTTCCTGTGGTATGCAGACAAGACATCACCGGTGAGTGAAATTTTAATCTCCCTCCAGTCATTCAATCATGTCGTAGGGCGAATGGTCCGAATCGACACGGATGATTGGTTGTAATTACTCCTTAGAAATTTGATTGAAGAGCACAGTGACCATACATAAACTCTGAGGAGTTTACCTATGGGTGGTATTTTGTTAGGCCCATCATTATTGTCATGTTTAATCAGAATAGGATAGGTCTCCCTTGCTCATAGTATGTTTTATTTCCATATCGCGATTCGCGTTCGTGGCATTAACTTAAACAAATGTTAAAATTGCAAGCAAATAAATCCATGTTTAATTCCAAATTCATGATTGTACTTTTATGTATATAAAATTTTAACATATATACATCAATAGTAGTTAAAGTATTAAATTTAATTTTTTCCACTCAACAGTTTCGGGTTATAGTTTGTCTATAATCAGAAACAATCTCGTTCTCGCATTCCGAATTTGTTTGGAAGAACAAGAAGGCGCTTCGCGAAGGTTGTACCTGCTTTCAGAGAGATACACTAATGCACTACATACTAGTTTCTTTACAAAAGTCTCTCCGAAAACGGGTCGCTCGAGGTTAATCATTCCTTTCTTTCAGGTTAATTTTATTGAGAAATTATTCAAACATATTTTAATGTTCAAGTTGAGATATTATATAATAATATATGAAAAATCATGTAAAGTAGAGTTTCATGCATGCCTAGTCTTTGCTCTTCAAATGGCACATATTAATATGTTTCCATACTTAAAGTTGATACATTTATCTATTTTTTAAAGAACATTTTTCGAATCAAATTGAATTACGTATAACATAAAAATGAATCTTTAGACCGCATACATACAGTGTATACAATATTTTTACTAATCTTAGATCAGGATGTTCTCAGCAATACGGTTGGCAAACACTTTCTTGGCCGTGTTCATTGCTTTCAGTCTGAAACCATTCATGCGCCCAGGTGCTGCATAGATGGATCAGACTCGTGAACACGGATGTACTTATTAAGATTTACTAAGTTGAACGAGCGACTGTCGATGTGTTTAGTGCCCACCAACATGCTATCCATTGTATGTTGTGTGAATGGTAGTGTTATGGATTGCATGTTGGATAAGCAAACATATACCTATATTGTCTTCGGGTAACACTTCAGTAATTCACTCAATTCATTTCATACCTAATCACCGTGCTTATTACTAATTTGTTTTGGTTGTAATGATCACAATTAATTTAAACACGACCCAATACATATGAATAATTATACAGCATTTGGCTGTATAGAAAAATGAATTAGTAAAACTGGCGATCGCGTCTAACTTTTATGGGCGCTAGCCTTTGACAGTCGATTTCAGGAACTGGTACGTAAAGTAGTGTAATGAATGATGATGTGCACTGAGCTCGGGTGTCGAAGACGTCCCGGGACGTACTCTCTAGAAATAGGCTTTTGCACCCGGATGGAATGTGTGAGAATCCGGGAGTGTGTGTGTTGGTGTGATTCCTTTGCATTTTTAATTA
Organism: Priocnemis perturbator; assembly: GCA_963942575.1. Taxonomy (NCBI): domain Eukaryota; kingdom Metazoa; phylum Arthropoda; class Insecta; order Hymenoptera; family Pompilidae; genus Priocnemis; species Priocnemis perturbator. The sequence continues at coordinate 12,181,465 of OZ012643.1, read as the reverse complement.
TAGGAATCAGGAAGGTAGGTAGCATACTTCTGTGTGAATGATTAATTTTAAGTAGGTAGGGCCAGCGCAAGCTATCACTTTTCTGTCACGAATACTGGTTAGGCGCTAAAGTGATATGTCTTTACCTGGGATTCATTTGACAATTGCAACCATTTTATTATTTATATTTATTTTAGTAATTATGATTCGAAAAGTATATTATGTATGTATATTATATCAATATTCTCAATATTTATGAATATTCTCTATCATTCACTTGCATTACATTGTTGTCACAAATATCTCTTTATATTAAAAGTCGATACTCATATCATATCAATGGTACCTTGTATGGCAGCATTCTCATTTTATGAAAATGGTGTTATTAACCCTTTGCACTCGAGCGGCGCCGATACGGCGCCCGACCGATTTGAAGTGTCAACTCGAGCGGCGCTGCTGCGGCGCCCGGCTTCCTTAAGGGGTTATCCTACTGTGACCAACCTCAAAACAGGCTAAATTTCGCGAATTAATTCCGAAAAAACTATTAATGCGATATTATTAATTTTTTAATATGTATTTGTACACACCTTAGGGAGCTTGAATAAAAAATTGTACAACAAAATGTTTATATTTGAACAAGATATGTGACTTCTTGTTCAATGGTGCTCTTTGTGCACGGTTCGACGGTGGGCACGATTTTGGTGATTTGGTGGGTCCGAAACGGAAAAACAAAAAAGTTTCATGAATTATATTGCAATAGCTATCGTGTATCGAGGGCTTTCTTTTTTCCTCCATATATATAAAGAAATACAACGTTTTGATTTTTTTTTCGCTATTTTGCGCACAAAGTGGGTAGTTTAAAGTGGTTTATTTCTTAAACAAAATATGTTATCGAAAAAACCACCCGATACACGATAGCTACTATTTGTCCGAACATGTGTACAAAATTGCAAGTCAATTAATCAATTACAGTCTGAGATATCGTGCCCACCGTCGAACCGTGCACGAAGAGCACCATATTGAACACGAAGTCACGTATCTTGTTCAAATATAAACATTTTGTTGTATTTTTTTTTATTCATGCTCCCTAAGGTGTGTACAAATACATATTCAAAAATTAATAATATCGCATGAATAGTTTTTTCGGAATTAATTCGCGAAATTTTGCCTGTTTTTGAGGTTGGTCACAGTAGGATAACCCCTTAATTTGGCCGAAATCGCCTCGAGTTGCTGGTTCGCGCAAGCGAAAAAGGGCTCGAGTGCAAAGGGTTAATACCCGTCATAGAGTTCGGTTGCAACTGTCATTTGCTAAACTTATGATTATTATATTTTAAACAGAAATACGTATTCATTGCACAAAGGAAGTAACACCTCAGTGTACTGTTGAGTTTATTGAGTTTTGTACGAAAGCATATGAAATTATGCTATGCGTCTAAATAATACTTCTCATGGTACCACTTCACTACACATTCGAATGACGTATTTCGACCTGATTGGGATTTTCGGTTAAATGTGCACGTTTATGAGCTATCAATAACTTTGTCTTTAAATTCACACACACCTAAAGAGTGATACATTTTAATATAGTACTTTTTACGTAAAAGTTTGTATTACCGCTATCTCCCCAGATGTTTTAATATCGGCAATGCCTGCGTGCTAGCTTTTATTCGCATATTTTTCCTTCATACATTGAAAGATCGGTATAATTTGCGAAAAGCAGGTATTGCAATTTTATATTAATTCAATCACATTCCAAGGCAAAGACCAAATTGGAATTTCTTTATACTTTATGCAGTGCGTGAAAACGTGAAATGGAATTTGATATGTATGTAAGCGTCACCGGGGAAAAAGGGGAGGACGTATGCCTTAGAGTGGTCACTCCCGGCGGTGTCTGCTGGTTTACAAAGGCTTGAGCTAGGCCAGGCCTGCAGAACTTGTGACACGCGTGCCACATCTCCGCCCCTGGCACCGTACCGGCCCGCGGTGCCGGCCGAGGAGAATTGCCCCCTTTCCGGTAATATTTACAATGAGGCGACAACAGTCGAACATCGAAGACGTAACCAGAGGTGCCCGTAACACGGTACCCACTCTCTGATCTCAGAGCAGTGGCCATAGAGAGGGGGCTCTTCTCCTCGGCCGGCACCGCGGGGCGGTACGGTGCCAGGGAGAGAGGGAGGGGGGGGGGGGGAGATGTGGCACGCGTGTCAGAAGTTCTGCAGGCCTGCTCTACACGAACAATTCGAATCTTTGCCGAGTAACGAGTGATATACCTACTAAAATCTCTACTCTAATTCGTTCCAATGTCGAAAAGAAAAATGGGCCGATCAAAAGCACGAGGGAATTTAAAGAAGACAACAACTTTTTGTCCAGATTGTCCTGACCAATCTCAGCTTTGTGCAGAATGCTTTAATTTTACATTCTAAATAATTTTGTTAATAAACCATTTTTTATATACTTTTATAGCAATTCAATAGTTATATTATATCATGTGGAATATCTTTCCAAATACTTACAAAGATGCATCCGAATGCGGGTGACGCGGCCTGATGAGAAACTTTTACTGTCACCCGAATCGGGTGACATGGCAGTCAATGTGTTAAACAAAAAGGAAAAGATAGGTGTTTCTTAATATTTTTATATGTTTATTGATGGGGCCAATCTCTGTCAGGGGGCCAATGACTGTACTGTTTACCCCTGTTACGTCCCAGCGTAATTTTTTCATTTTTCCTTTTCTTTTAGCATAATTTCTCACTTAAACTCTCTTTTCTTTCCTTTATTCCGGCCGCCGGATACGAATTATTCGTATCATGGCTTAGGCTCATCGCATCCGGTGCGCTGTTAGAGTATTAGTTGTAAAATCATGATTATTCTATTTTCTCTCCAGGCCGCGTATACGAATTATTCGTATCATGACTTAGGTCCCTCGTATACGTGGTGCTGTCGAGTTGTAATATGTAGTGGAGTTCCCTCACCGTGGAATCATACTCGTCCCATCTTATATATATAGGTAGATATAAGCGCGTGAATATAGTATGAGTGTGTTTGTGCGGTATGGACGTATGTGTGTGTAGGTTAAGGAATTTGTGATGAGGTTCCGCGTGTTAATTTTTAGTTTCTCTCTCTCTCTCTCTCTCTCAAAAGTAAATTATTATTTTCGTGACAACCTAGTTCTTTTCAAGCATACGAAATCAGGAGCGTGCGCTACTGAAGTTTTAGATGGCTGAGTCAATGCAATCATATTTTATTTGCAATAAAACTAAATAATTGGAAGAGGATAGATGAGCAAACGAAAGTCTCTCGCGGGGGAGGGGGAGGGGGAGAGAGGGAGAGGGGGAGAGGGAGAGGGAGAGAGAAGGAGCGCGTGCGCAAGCCGAACAGATTCACGACAGTGGCCGAAGACCAGCGACACGGTAGGAACCTCCAGTCGCGAAACACGACGAAATATTAACGACTTATTGTTTGACCATGCCCGAGCTTAGGCCACGGCGGGATCCCACGGGCACGATCCTTTGACCGTGCACGTTCCTTCCCTTAAACTCTTCTTCGATTGTACAGCCGTAACTATTAATTACCGAGAGCGCTCGTATTAAGGCGCATAATTGTCGCGCACCAATATTGAACAATTCTCAATACTGCAAATAATATCTACTGCAGTAATTCTTTCATTGTTTATCGAATTCATAACATATCTATTCTATCTTGTAACCGGTGTTTGAGTGGTGTTGTCCGTGTGTGCCGGGCGTCTCCACTCCTGCAGTGGGCTGCGTTGTTGATGCACCGGCCAGGGGTTACGGGCCGACCGGTGCAGGTTCGTGCACAGGGCGGTGAGTGAGAAGTGGTAGGTGCCGGATAAAATGAGTGTTGGAGAAGCTTTAATATCTGGTAGAATTGTCTTATATTCTTTCTTGTTATGTATATACAGTGGTGAGCGCCGCGCTGTTGATGTCGCGTGTTTGTGTTTGGCTGTGTACGTGAGGGCCGTTCCGCTTGCCTGGCGCCGCGAATATTCTAGGCCGCTTAGGATTGACTGATTAATGTCGGTTTTGACGACGGTCGAGCGATCCCGGGATTGAAGTCGTGCACCGCGACGATTTAACAATGCGCGTTGCACGGTGCGCTACTCGCAGTTGCAGCCAAAAGGTTCCAAGACGTTTCTGGTGGGCACCCAAGACGGGTGAGCCACGAGTCGGTCGGTGCCTTGCTGTATCTATGCTATTACACGAGAGAGCGGCATAATAGAAGCGGTGGCAGGTTCATGGGAATGAACGTCCAGGCGCCTTCGTTCGCACGTCTTTCGTTTCTCGTTCGCCCTATTCTATACGGGGCAAAACCAAAGCTCTCGTGGCGGGTCTTTCGAGCCGGGCACGGTTTGCTGGACGCCTTCGAACTTCCCTAATAGAGAGGATATGACACGATCTGTGGCAGGCACGGATGATCCGTGGGCTGGGCACTTCTCGGTTTTACCTCGTTAGTTACTTATCGTCTGTGGCCTCTGCCTGAGAGGGGTGTCGGCTGCCCGTGGCTGGCTCGACAGCACCCTTTTTAGTTACGTTGGTGTCGGCTGCTCGTGGCTGGCTTCGACTACCGATGACTGAAGGAAAGTTGCTAGGAGTGGCGGCCTTTTATATGCCGCCGCGCATCGTGCCAGCCGCGAGAAACTTGACTAACGCGGGAGGTGGCTGTTCTCCTCTGGCGGTCTCTCCTGTCGATAGGAGAAGGAGCTCGGCGGTGTTTGTATGTACGGCGCGGGCATCGCGTACGGTTACAATCTTCTCTATTATCTGTTCTATTTTCTTTATATTACTATTTTTCGACTGAATATATCTACTTATGTTTTCCCCTTATACTATTCTTTTCTTGATTTGCTCTGTGTTGTGACGTCACACCTCGTCTGCCGTAGTATAGTACGAACCGAAAACATAACCTTACGCGAACAATTGGGGACCTGTACGGGTCTTACGGAGGCACGCGAATCCTATTAGTCCTGCATATAACTAAACGCGATATTAGCTTTCTAATTTAACTTTTCCGTTTAGCTTATACCGAATAAACTAGAAAATCCCACCTCTTCCAGGAAGGGAATAGAATCTTGCAATAATAATCTTCAGTTAGATTACCGTTATCTATTGTAACTGGATAACAAAAATATTCAAGCGTTACGCCCGGTCGCACGGCAGGCCGCTCGCAGATTCACATCGACCATCTAGACAAGTATAAGTCGTGAAAAAGCCTCGCCCGGACGTAACACCCCTATCGGCTGCTTCTCGATAGAGTGGAGACAAACTTGTTTCGGATCTGTATGACGTTTCGCGACGGCACAGGTTATACAATGTTCTACATACTTCCGAACAAAACCTCGCATTCCCGGAAACCAATACCGTTGTCCAATTTTATTCAACGTCTTTTCTATACCCACATGGCAGTTATCGTCGTGGTATAAGTGTAACAGTCCATTCCGACTACCCTTAGGTATATAACTCCGCAGCACAATCCGCCCCGTATTTCTAATTACTTGACGACACAAAACTCCGTCGCTTACCTCGTAATCTACGCATACGGTGTCTCCATTGTTCACGCGTTCTACTAAGGTCTGAGTCTCCTCGTCATTTTTCTGAGCTACTTTGAGCCACGAACCTTCGCAAATTACTTCAACGCGGTAATCTCGCGCCGGGTTGCGACTCAGATAGTTGAGATGCTCTACGCATTTCCCCTTGCGGTATTCTAGTTCAAAATCGTAGTCCTGCAGATAAACCTACCATCTTGCCACACGGGGCAATAGGTCGCGTTTGCTCTTTGTTGACTTTATCGCGTTTCAATCAGTCACGATTTTAAACTTGATACCCAACAAATATACGCGGAAATGACTCAAGGCGTTTACTGTCGCGAGCGTTCCCAATTCATAGGAATGATACCGCGATTCCTCCGGTGTGGTCCGTCTGCTGAAATACGCCACACCCTTCAGCTGTCCCTCCACACGCTGAAATAGTATCGCGCCGTAGCCTATGCAGCTTGCATCTGTATGCAACTCGGTTTCTCGTTCGTGATCGAAAATTATCAACAAAGGTTGACCACTCAACCTTTCCAACACGTACTTCCGTGCTGCCTCCTCTTCCGACGCCAAAATCCAGGGTTCGCCTACTTTCGTCAGCCGTGTAATACACGCTGTTCGAGAAGCAAATTCCGGAACAAACTTGCGGAAGTAACTCGCTAATCCCATAAATTGACGCACCTGTTTCACGTTAGTTGATACAGGTGCCTCCACTAACGCATGCACCTTAGATTTACCAGGTTTGATACCCTCAGAGGATACCTCTCTACCCAGATATTCGACAGATCGCTGCAGGAACTTACATTTCTTTATATTTAACGAAAATCCCGCCACCGATAGTGCACGCAGCACCCTTTCTAGCTTCTCCAGACCCTCTTCGACCGTCCGGGAAGGAACAAGAACATCGTCCAAATATACTAGCGCATTTACGTTTATCAGCAAGCCCAGCGCTTTATTAATTGCGAGTTGAAAAACCGCAGGCGCATTCGCCAAACCGAACGGCATACGCAGAAACTCATAGTGCCCGTCGGGTGTTACAAAAGCCGTTTTCTCAATCAATCCTTCCGCGATCGGAATTTGATAGAAACCTGATGCCATGTCTAAGATCGTGAAAAACCTCCCCTTTCCTAAGCGATCAAGCTGGTCCTCTATCAGCGGCAACGGATAGCGGTCTTTTACAGTGTTTCTATTAAGGGCTCGGTAATCTACGCACATACGGTCTAACCCGTCCTTCTTTTGTACAAATATAATTGGGCTCGCGTATGGCGACGCGCTTTCCCTTACGATCCCGTGTGTTATAAGCTCGCCGATAATACCACGCACCTTTTCCCGCTCAGAGAAAGACAATCTATACGGTTCATACCGTACTATATTATCGTTTTTGGTTACAATAGTCATCTCCGCCGTATTAATGCTTTTAATAAAGTTCGTGTTTGTCAATAAATCGTGGTACTCAGCCCACAGCACCCCCAACGGCTCCTGGGCCTCCGCCATTCCGGATACGATGGCATTGCACTCAGGGGTGACCAGTTGGTGGTACTCCTTAGACCGCCCTCGGATGCGAATCAGCCTGGTGCCCTCCGAAGTGGTCACAAGTTCCCGGTCGTCGTCTGCCACGGCGTCCCTCCCAATTATCGCGTCGTAAAAGACGTCGTCATCCTTCAGCACGTACATGTTCAGGCTGAGGGTAATGTCACCAGCTCGAACCGACACCTTGGTACGTCCCACCGTCTTGACGCATGTGTCGCCGAGGCCTTTGATGGTTGCTACGCAGGGCTCGACCGTGCACCCCGCTTCCCTCGCGACACGAGCTTTCACCAGCGAACAATCGGCACCACTATCAAGAAGGCTATTCACCTTTAATTCGCGAATTAGGATCGGTGTCAGTTTGCACATCCTTCGCTCACAAACGTTAGCCTCCAGACCCCCTCGTTTCGAGTCCCCCCCTGCAGCTCGCTGTTTGATCCAGCAGCGCGCCTCGTCGTGGCCTTTTTTCTTGCAATAATTGCAAGCAGGGGCTCGGGGTTGTCGTTCGTGCTCCACCTTCCTCTTCTTCGGGCAGTCGACCCGTTTGTGCCCTTGTTCGTTACACTGATAGCACCTGACAGTTCCCGTGGATTTCATCGTACCCTCTCCTCCGTCGCGACCGAACGTTTCCTTACGTTAAGGCACCTTGATAAATTGCGATATTCCGGCAATGACTGCCGCTGTTGTCGCAAAACTTCCGCTCAGCATGGCCTGATGCACGTTCCGGTCGGAGATGGTACTTATGACCAGCTCTATGAGCTCACTAATCTCTATACAATGGATGCGAGATCAGGATCTGGGGAATGAAGCCAATATAAACGGTGGAGTCGCAAGCGGTCATCCGCGGTACTACGTATAGTGCCGGGCCTATTATCCTGCAAAGTGGGTACCTTGTAGGGTGCCGCGCTCTGAAAATTGTCCTGCAACATTTTTTTTCTTCGGTGCGCCCCCTGTTTGCGTAAGAAAAGTCATTGCCCATGGCGTTGACATGTCTATCGCCGACCCTTTATTCCTCTAATGGTAATCTGTATCTTATCCGGTATGTGGCGCCGCCATAGAGAATGAAATTGTATGTTAAGTAAGTATGTATGTAGGAAAGGTCCGACATATATATGCGTATATAGCAAATGTCGTGCCTGCAACCTGCAACCGAAATATGATGTGTGTATATTACAATTATTATTAATGAAATATTATTGTTTCATGATCGTTCAACGTATGTGGGATCATGTTGTACTTGCCAAAATGAAATGATATTTAATAAATCAATAAATAAAATAAAATATAAATGATATGTAGCTACATACATACATATATGTATCATAATATATATATATGTAGAATCCGGTGCGAAAGGTGAGAAGATGGGAAGGGAGAAGGCGAGTGCGTGGGAGGTGAGCGAAGGAAGACGAAAACCAGACAATAAATGGGAAGTATCGAGAACGGACGAGTGTTGAAATATTTTGGAGCGACCAGTTTTCCCCTCTTTGAATGTTCCCGAATGAACGTGAAGTGAGACCGCACTCCAGAGTCGAGAAGGACGGCGGTGCAGGAACCGCGTATAAAATAATTCATGCAATGTGTGTTATATCTAAACCTTTTTATTGTACTTATTATACTAAGCGTAAAAATAGTAATTGATATTTTTATCCGATTGTTCGGACGCGGCACCCCCGCGGCCGCCACCACCTCTGCGGCCCCGTCCGCCAGCGCCTCCTCCTCCTCCACCTCCTCCCCGAGGCAGCCGGCTCCAACGGCTGCGTCGCTTCATCGCCTGTGTTTGAAAGCAGGGTTAAAGCATTATTTATTATATTGTAATATAAAAAGGAAACAACAATTTTATACTTACGTTTGTCCGGCTACGTCTATTTCGCCACGCCGTTGGCCTCGTCGTTGAATCCGTTGAAGTTGAGAAAGGCAAAATGACAATAATTATTAAAAATATATAAATTGTAATGTACTTACCTCTGGCCACCGGCGCGGTGAACGTGGCGCCCGCGGCGTATCGGGCGCTGAACGGGCCGCCGAACGGCGCGGCGGATCTCGTCGTTGAATCTGTTGAAGTTGAGAACGGCAAAATAAAAATAATTATTAAAAATATATAAATTGTAATGTATTTACCTCTGGCCACCGGCACGGTCAACAGGCCGTCGATCGGTACAACAAAAAATGGCGCGGCGAAAGGCGCGTCTGGACTCGTCGTTGAATCTGATGAAGTTGAGAAAGGCAAAATGAAAATAACTATTACAAATATATAAATTGTACTGTATTTACCTCTGGCCACCGGCACGGCGAACCGGCCACCGAACGGCGCCCCAAACGGCGCGGCGAACGGCGCGGCGGGCCTCGTCGTTGAATCTATTGAAGTTGAGAAAGGTAAAATGAAAATAACTATTACAAATATATAAATTGTAATGTATTTACCTGAGGCTGCTGCCGATTCTCCTGGTGTCGTCTGCAAGTCCATCGGAAAAATAAAACCATTGTACAGTTATGCAGTGAATAATGAAATAACAATATGGCCTTATACACTTACGTTATGGCCGCCCCCACTAGGGCCCGATGTTGTCTGGGCCCTTTCCTCTGTTTTGGAAAAAGGGAAACGTAAAAATGTTACTCGTACATATAATAGGAATAAAAGCAATCGGAGTAAAAAAAAAATGCAAATATACCGTTCTTAGGCGCGTCGCCCTCTCCCTCTGCAGCACACATTTTTTGGTTCATTTCTACAAGAAAAAGAAACATTTATTTAAAAATGTAATTTAGTTGTTAATACATGCGAATCATCGATTACACGTATAAATCGTCACATCGATAGGAATGACAATAACGAAAAATCTGGATGAAGTGACTCGTGAATTGTCAATCGCAGAATGGAAGAATGTTGCATTACGTGAGTCGTGATCCCCTCGGCAGACAATTGATATAACATTTGGAAGCCTGCAACCCCACGTATCAATCGGAACCGAGCTTACCGAGCATTATACAATCGATGCACGTGGCTGCACGTTTTTCGGCTGGATTGACGATCACTAGCGACGAAAAACGATGACTTCTTTTAATCAGTGATTGACAATGATTTGGTCCAATTGTATTCGCGCTTTTCACTGTCGTTTATTTGTTAAAACCGGTCAAGGGGCCTCTCGACTAGGTTCGGCTTTATCGATCGGGAAATTGAACACACAAATCGGCTTTTTGTGCCGATCGGCCGAAACGTAGTCCGGACGCGCCTTGAATGGTTATAAAGAAGTGAATGATACTGAAAAGCGCAAATACAATTATACGAAATTATCGTCAATCCCCATGAATCCAGCCGAAAAACGCGCAGCCGCGTGAATCGATTGTCTAATACTCGCTTCCCAATGATACGCAGGGTTGCAGGCTTCACAATTTTAGATTAACTGACGATGTCTCGCCATTGCCAACGCTAATTAAATACTAATTCAATGCAAAGCGATACGTAATAGTTACTGCAGAAATATTCGTTATTGTTAGTCCGAATGGGTAGCGTGTATAACGATGTGTACTTACCGAAGAGAGATCGTCGAATGAAGCTCTGCGCCGGTTACTGCTTCAACCGTGTTGAGGTGGTGGTAAAAATTTGTGGAACGTTCATGGGCGGATGGCAAACAATTTTCAGAAATAACGATACAGTATATTATCTCAGTTTGGTCAAACACCTCGGAATCGTATCGAGACACCTTTGGTAGCGCCGGTAGCGGAGATGCGGTGGTCGAGCTTCGCGGCTCGTCTTTGTAGTTCGGCACACGAAGAAAAAGCCGCCGAATAAAAAAAGTAATAAGTCAATCGCGGCGAGTGACAATGAAACATTTGAAACTCAGCGCATCGACTGTCACAATGAAGACGATGATTAAACTTATTTATTATAAACTTTTTGTGTATGAGACAGTTTATAACAAATTGATGAGATTGTTCGGATCAAAATGAGACCAAACATGATGTAATTCAGACCATATTTACTAAATAATACTTATTATGTACCTCATATACCTCATATTCGATTTCATTTCATTATCGCTTTTAATGAATTATAACAGCGGATTAGTAGAAAAATACATTACATTTCTTTCGCATGAAATGTAGGCTACACAAAACTTGTGATTTATTCGGGGAAGAAATTGAATATACCGGCGAATATACTGAACAGTGTAAGAAAAATTGCGTTACAGAGAATCGAACCCGGATATTACTGCTCGGTCGCCTTGCCGCCTCACCACGGATGTTTAATGATATCATGTAATGAGTTTTTGATGAATTGGGTCGATGATAATTAATTTATGCAGTGTCGTCAATAAATAAGTCGCATTGGGCAAAATTTTTGGGGGCTTCTAACACAATGTTGGGGTCCATTGCTCGAATTTCGATTTCACACCCCCCCCCCCCGTCCTTTGTAAGACACAAGGCAGTCTTTACGCTACTTTGATCGGGCCGACAAAACCCCCCCTGCCTGAAGAGTGGCGCAGTGAATACCGGCGAAAAGCGGAACGTCTCATTGTCAGTTTCATCTGTCAGTCTGGATTTGTCAATCCAGAAGTCGAGACAACGAATGTGTCCATTGAAACAGTTTTATCGGTTGCAATAGTTGAACGTACGCATACGACAACACCAGGCTGATCGTTACAGTCGCGAAAAGTGCACTGTTGGCGGCAAATCTGCTGCATTGTCGTGTGTAGTATACGGTTGTCGTTGTTTCATTACTTTTTTATATATCAGTTCAGAATGCCTAGGTGTGAGTGTTGCGGGAACCACTACAGACAGCATAAGCACAGCATGACATTTCATAGGTACGTAAAGATGACATAATCTAGCGCACTTTTCATGCACACTTCAATTACGTTATTGACGGATTCGCTATTCGCCGTTTCGGTAATCGCGGTTATCGGTATTTTAGTTGCGGATATTCTGTATAAGCCATGACTGGGCGCATAACCTATTAGGATTTGTATGCCGCGTGGTCGGGCAGATCGGCATGCATCTCCGAGTTAATTACATAGCTACTCTGCCTTTTTTTATTTATTTGGACGCTTAAAATCAGGGTTAGGGCAGCACCCAAGAGGTGGTGGCAAACAAATATTAAAAAGATGCAGAGCAGCTAATTGTAAATAATTAACTCGGAGATGCATGCCGATCTTGGGCTTTCCTGGCTCCCCTGTAGTACAGGGCCTGTACCCCTTATTCCTTCATCAGTACAGTTTATAAGCGTATGCGTGCATATTCGCATTGCACACTTCGCTTTGAGTTGTACCGATCCCTTCACGTACTGTGATCGAAACTATTTCTCGGCCAGACAAAATTTCAGGCCAAATCGTATCGATTGCACTTGTACCCAAAGTAATTTGTTAGTAACCAATCAGATCACAATTGTTTCATTAATATGAAAACATTATTTCCTAGATTTCCTACAGATGAGGCGTTGCGGAAACAATGGGCGGACAGAGTCGGTGTTGAAGTTCACAAGCTTGGGTTAAACAGCGTCCTGTGCTCCGACCATTTCGACGCATCCTCTTTCGAGCTGTTCGACAGTCGCGTTAACAAGCGTCTCAAATCGGGAAGTTTGCCTCTAATTAACACGGACGAGTTACCTCAGCATGACACTTCCAACGAAGGGGTTTGTGCAGGTAAGAGAGTGTCACCAAGGTCACTTGAATACATGATAAGAACCGTTAAGGTGACCTTCCGCTGCTCGCGACCTCAACGCACGACCAATCGATAAATATATATACATATACTTTTTTCGCAAAAAATAAAAAGAAAACAATTTGAAGCTAATATATATATGTATATATCATTGAACTATACTCTAACTGGAATGTGAACGGCGTGGCCACGGCCGGCTAGACAGAGAGTGTAAATTTCGGGTCTCTCTTACCTTGTCTATCGTGTGCTACCCTTTCGAAAAACATGACCTAGCAACGAATGTCATAACCCATGCCATGTGAGTGGCCTGTCATAACAAGGTACTACCAGTTCAAAAAGGTTCAGCTGTTAAAACTGGGAGGAACTCTTGTCGAACTGATCGTGCCAACGTAGCAACTGTATGTTGTTGACGCAACGCATATGAAAGAGTGAGATGAAGGGTCCCCAAATTTACCCTCTCTGTTTAGCCGGGCGCTCTGCATGTAAAAACAATAGTCGTTCCCATTCCAGTTAGAGTATAGTTCAATGGTATATATGCATTTCATCGATTGGTCGCGTGTCGCAGTCGCGAACACCGGAAGGCTAACTTCAGTAATGTCAATATGTAACAGACGGAATGAAGGTCCTTTTCATCAATGAAAGAAATGTCATTGTCCTCCAACGAGACAATGAACAGAACGACATTGGACATTCTGTATTGGATATGTGTTTTTTTATGTATGTTGGCGCATTTGTCGCGAACGGGTTGATAGATCATTATGGTTCTTGCACAAAATGCAGGAGCGTATTCTCCCATTGGTCCCATATAAGTTTCGAAATTTTCCAAGAACAACAACAAATATTTTAAACAATTTCTTAAGTTTCGAGGGTAATTGTTAAATGTCCACGTATAACTTTCCACCGTGTTAACCGATGTAGATGATTTTGGGTACGTTTCAAAGTGGCTACACTCGCGGTGGTACCATGTTAATGTGGACAATTTGTAAGAAAGAATACCGAAGTCTTTGTTATATATAAAGTATTGGTACTCTTTGCAACTCATATTTCTTTGTCTTTTCAGTTACCGACGAAGACTGCTTACCGTGCACGAGTACGCCAAAAAGGCGACGTACGGAGGAACTGGGTGGTGAACCTTGTGGGAACTAAGAAGCCGTTCTCCACGACCATAGATACGAGGACTCCCCACGAACCCTCAGGAACAAACTGAGGGAGTTTCGAGCCCAAAATGGGCGTAAGGAAAAAAGCGTAAGGAAGGTCACGAGGCGGCTAGATCAACGAGTCAGGCGTTTACGAAGGCAAGTAACTTCTTTAGGCGATGTTGTGGTACAGCTAAGACGCCGCAATCTTTTGCCAGAGTCCGCCTACTATAATCTTTCGCCCCATGAAACTGCATCCGTAGAATTATTTAGCCGTATGATGAAGTGGAAAAAGAATAATACAAATAAACTCAGTCGAGAAAAATATCCTGCGGCTTTACGCGCATTTGCGTTAACGGTTTATTTCTATTCACCGAGGGCCTATAATTATATTAGAAAAGCGTTTTACTTAGCTCTTCCACATCCGGACGTCCTTAGGACTTGGTACAGCTGCGTTGATGCTGAACCAGGTTTCACAGAGGAATCGTTCGCGTCGTTAAATGAAAAATCGGCCACTTTAAGGGAAAGTGGCGACGCCTTACTTTGTGCCCTTGTCATGGACGAGATGGCCATAAAGAAAGGCTGTCAGAGAGGTCGGGACGGAAAGATCCGCGGCCACGTGGATTTGGGCGTTGGCACAACCGGTGGCGACGATCTTCCGGAGGCAAAGAACGCCTTTGTTTTAATGGTGGTCATGCTGAAGGAACATTGTAAATTACCAATTGGGTATTTTTGATCGATACTTTGAACGCGGACACAAAATCGAATTTGGTCCGAGAAGCATTATTTCGGCTTCAGAAAGCAGGCGTCATTGTCTGTAGTCTAGTTTAGTCTAGTCTAACTTTAGACGGACCGGCGGATCATTTTGCGGTAGTGGAGAAACTGGGTGCAGTAATGCACCTTGATAAAAGAATGGTCAAAAATCATCGAAATGGTAATGACAACGTAGATGCGCTGAATGACATATTTAAAGTTCATTTTGCGCATCCCGTGCCCGGTGAGCCGGACATTCAAGTGGTATTTGATGCATGTCATATGCTGAAGAATATCCGTAATTGTTTGGGGGAGTACCGAGTACTTCTCGACAAGGACGGTAGAAACATCGAGTGGCGGTATATAGAAGCATTAGGACTGTTGCAAGAACGAGAGGGTTTGCGGCTCCGCAACCGGTTGCGCACAGCGCACATAGATTACCGGAAACTGGTAATGAAGGTGCCCTAGCTGCACAAACTCTCAGTTCTAGTGTTGCAGACAGTCTACAGTTTTGCGCGGAAGTTCTGCGCATACCAGATTTTGAAGGTTGCGAGGCAACGGTTAGGTTTGTGCGGTGCATCGACGTCATTTTTTATTTCCTCAATGTCCGGAATCCGTCGGGAAAACATTACAAAAGCCCCTTAAAACGAGACAATGAGGACAATTGGCGTCCAAGATTAATTGCCGAAATTTTTTATCTATCACAAATTAAAGAAGAAAATGGAACGCCCATATTCCGATCAAGACGCTGAGCAGGCTTCATCGGCTTCTTCACAGGCGTTTTGTCCGTCTTTAATATTTATGACGCCTACGTGAAACCGTGCGAATCGAAAATGACGTATTTACTGACGTACAAACTTAGCCAAGACCATTTGGAGCTATTTGTTGGTGTAATCAGCGCCAGAAGTGGGTGGTGTCCAAATCCTACCGCTAGTCAGTTCATTTCTGCGTATAAGCGTTTGCTAGTGAGACACCATGTTTCCAGTAGCATGGGCAATGTAACAGCCATGGACAACACGCAAATTTTACATGTCTCCTCGGCTGAACCAAAACGACGTCGTGCAAAGCTTGACCGATTCGACGTCAGTGTGTACGACGCTATACACAATTCTACAGTAGCGAAAAAATACGGACTCAATGAAGAGGGAACATCAAATTCTAGTTTTGACGGGATGACCGAGTTTTTCCATTTTGCATGGGCACAGTCACCCAACATTTCCGAATTTTCGCAACAAGCTATCGGGTACATTGCCGGTTGGGTGATACTGCACATTAAGAAACGAAGAAAAATTAGTTGCCTCGAATGTTTAACCGCTTGCGAAGAAATGGACGCAAACAGCGTACGGGTCAATAGGCAAAATCCTGTTGCGTTCATAGCAGCAATAACTCGCGGTTATTTAGTCATTCCCAGCAAAAGTGCCGTAAAAATTTGTCTCATCACGGATTCCCTGTTCCGTACTGCGTGCAACTTAAATTCGGAAAAACCGCCAGTTGAATCAAACTTTCCCGCTGTTCTAGCCGCTCGTGCTTTTCATAAATTAGCGGAAGGTGGTGCACTTTTTCCCGATCTTCACGATCACGATGTAGAAATGTTCAGCGCCGAGGAGTTCATTAGTCACAGTAACAGACTTATTAAAACCATTATTACATATTACATAGAATTGCGCTTATATGCAGAAACGAAAAAATATGCTTTGACACTAACAGGCACGAATATGCGTCACTTCTTAACCCGTTCAATAGTTTGGGCACATCGGTAAGTGACTACACATCATCACTTCACAGTTATCAGAAGCAACGGAAACGAAATGTTTCGATGCGATAACTTGATCCAAGCGTTCATTACTCAAAAATGAGATGAATATCTACATGTTGCAGTAAAATTCGATCACACATGCGATCTGTCTGGAGCAATGCATTGCATCTTCGATCCCCCGGTAAAATCCGATCACACATATGATCTGTCTGGAGCAATGCATTGCATCTTCGATCCCCCAGTAAAATCCGATCACACATATGATCTGTCTGGAGCAATGCATTGCATCTTCGATCCCTCAGTAAAATCCGATCACACATGCGATCTGTCTGGGGGAATGCATTGGATCTTCGATCCACCAGTAAAATCCGATCACACATATGATCTGTCTGGAGCAATGCATTGCTTCTTCGATCCCCCAGTAAAATCCGATCACACAGATGATCTGTCTGGAGCAATGCATTGCATCTTCGATCCCCCAGTAAAATCCTATCATAACTACGATCTGTCTGCAAAAATTTCATTGGCACGATGATTAGTTGGATCCGGTACTTTCAACACACATGTATGTAAGGTTACAAGAAGATGAATCTGCGTACCACATACTGAGACACACGGTAGTCATGGATATATAGGCCTACAGGGGAAATCACCATGTATAACAAGAAATAACGCATTTAGTAGCAAGACCTCAGGGGTATTGTGGAACGTTGCTACACCGGGGCCAAGTTGGATTTGAAATGCCAATAATTTTATTGCCGAACATTGTTTTATTTTTCCTGTGATGGCTGACTGTAGTCGCCCGTTATTTAGATGACTCGGCGACATATTCGGGATTTTCAGTTTCAATGTTGAAATGTTGGTTTTCACGTAATTTCTTTTTCACGGGAGAGACAGGCCAATCATAAGTAAAAAACGAATGTTTTCTCAATCACTGGGACGATCAGCTCTGTGTAGTATATACATTTAGATAGGAGTTCCCACGCTCGTCCGCGAAATCAAATCAACAATGCATACCCACATGGATCCGTGTAATAAGGGCACTCGGAGCGGAAGGATTAACGATGATAAGCGGGCCCCAAATGTTTCAGCCCGGACGGAACAATGTTACAAACGACAAAATACAATGACAACTACTACATCCCCACAGTAACAATTGCTTCTTTGGCAACATCTGAGTCATACTTCATCAAACGGATTTATTCGTAAGTATGTTGTTATGTCAGTAAGGTTCAAAAATATTGTCGAAACGCGAAACGAAACAATACTAATCCAATTAGCGATTGACGAGGACAAGTGGGGCAAACAGATATTAAAGAACGAAAATTTATCAGACCTGCGAGGATTACAAGTTGTACAATGTAAACAAAATTTGTATTCATGCAAGCTTCAAATGTTTGTAATTATGGCTTCATAAAAGCACTCATGTGTTTTCGGACCTGACACTGTTACATGTAAAAGAATGGTCATTATATTATGTATAACATAATTATTTTCCTGCTTCTACTCTTGTTCAACTTCGTTTCACAAACAAATGTAACATTTTGTTGCTGCTATGATGTATTGTTTTTTTTTAATAACAGTGATCTTGGTATGAAGTTCCAAAGTAGTAAAAGTCTCTTCATTTTTCAGATACATTGGCTGCACCAGACATTATCAAGAATGACCTACGTACCAAATTGTTCTGCAAAAGTCATGTACATGTAGGAATTGAGAGACGGCCCTGCCTCAGACCCATAGGGCCGCACGGCACTGGGAGTGCGTTGAGTTGGGAGAGTGGGGGTAAACGGCGCAGAGAGAGAGAATCAGTCAGTCGTTGATTGAGCGCTGAGCGAGCAATGTACTTTTTATGCGGATTGTTTGTATTAATAAATAAGTATATACAGTAAGTGGTTCTGGTCCCATACAACCTCATAAAACTCCCACATACATTACGGGACAATTGATGTGAGGTATGAGTACATTTATACTTTCGACTATTGACTGTCAATATAATTGTCATCAGTTCTTCACGTTATTAAAACAAATTTGGATCAACAGATGCAGCACAATAATAGTTTGGGGAAATCCAAAGGACATACAGGACCGTCATTATGAATATGCGAGGGATATCAAAATGTAATACTGAAACGTAGTCCAGATGTCTTCAGGAAAACTAAATGCTAGCCGAATATTAATTATCAAGAGGACCTGCCATCAGACAGCCACAGGATATTTCGACAATCTTTGTAACTGACGTAGGCATCAACAGTTGTCAATCGCGTGCGAGTAAAGGTTGTGCAAGTGACATGAGAAAATTAGTCTCTTTGATTTCCTCATTCAGGTTCAGGGTTGAGTTACGTGATCTTTTTTCCTCGCATTTAGATACAAAAAATACAAAACTCGTAGAGTCAACTCCATGTGTGGAAATAGATGACAGTAAGCGGTTGTGTGGATCAATATATTATCAGTAACAATATAAAAAAAATAAATTATCGTTTATACATTCAGAAACGACTCTTCACACTTTTTCGTTTTTACGTCGCTTGCAGTATCTTTTCTATTTATTTTGAACACATTTATACTTTCATTACATTTTAACCAGTCTAATGCACATTGCATTTGTAACTGTTTGATTGAAATGTTTTGTTATATGCTACTGTTATACTTTCTTCAAAGTATGAGATGTTCAGAGTGCAAATGTACAATGTCAATTCAATATAGTATCAAATAGGCCAAAATCATCTGAAACGTGAATCCCGAAGTCTCTTCAGGAATATCGTGGGATGTCCTTAGGACGTCACAGGGTGCAACCTTAAGATTTCCGCGATATGACTGCGATGATTTTGGGACGTCACATATTATTTCAGTGTACTAGACGTACAGTGTACGTTCATGGAAGATGTCCACTTTATTGTAGGTTTTAACATTTCGAAAATACTTGAAGTAGTCAATTTTATTTCATGAATTTCAATACACAGAAAAATAATTGATATAATTGGTATGATAGTACACTTCCATAGCCTGTAAATATTCTAACTCATTCTATACGTACTGAGGATGATTCTGAAATTATTTTGTGCTATCTGGATTGGGTCTTGCTCGTGAGATTAACATTAATTTTTGTCTTCATTTTTCAGATTCATTGGCTCTACATTACACATTATGAAGAATGACCTGACTACCAAATTGTTCTGGCCCCGTTGCTGCCGATTGGGAGTAACGTGCACTGCAATCAGTGTGGCCAGATTTTGTCCCTCTGGTACCATACGGGCAAGTGTGCGTGCTTGTCTGTGAAGAGCCGCGTGAAGAGAAGGACGGAACTATGCTGCGTCTTCCTTCCACCAACCGTCACACGACGTTGACTGCAATAGTCATGTATATTACGAGACAATTGATGTGAGGTATGGATACATTTATACTTTCGACTATTGGGTGTTAACATGAATTTGATCTGTTCTTCACGTTATTGAAACAATTTTGGATCAACAGATGCAGTACCAGTGCCGTAACTTGGCAGGTGTAACAGGTGCACTCGCGCAGGGCCCGCTTGGAAGGGGGTCCAAAATGCTGTTTACAGGAAATGATATTTACAAATTTTTAACTTTTCCACCTTCCTACTGCGCGGTTTGACGATTAAATTTTGCCTTACTCAGACTCTAGATCAGAATCTAAATAATAGTTAGATTTACGTCACTCTTCGTCTATTTTTAACCCTTCCTGTGTCTATTGCTTCGTGCGAGAGAAGTTTTAGCAAATTAAAATTAATAAAAAATTATTTAAGATCAACTATCGGACAAGAACGGTTATCCAATCTATCTATTATTTCTATAGAATTTGACATTGTTAAAAACATAAATTATGATGATGTGATTAATGAATTTGCCGAAATGAAAGCCAGAAAAGTGTTAATCAAATAAATCTTATTAAATCTATTGTAATGTATTTGTTTTATTATTTTCCTAAATGTAATTAATTAAGGGGCCTAAATGCAAATTCTTGCACAGGGCACAGGAATGGCTAGTTACGGCACTGTGCAGCACAATGATAGTTTGAGGAAGTTCAAAGGACATACAGAACCGTCATTATGGATATGCGAGGGATATCAAAATGTTATACAGAGGCGTAGTCGAGATGTCTTCAGGAAAACCAAATGCTAGCCGAAAACTAATTATGAAGAGGACCTGCCATCAAACAGCCACTGGATGTTTCGACAATCTTTGTAACATACGAAGGCATCAATAGTTTTAGAGAAGAAAATTAGTCTTCAAGTTTCAAAGAAATGTCAAGAAAATTAGTCTTTTCGATTCCCTCATTCAGGTTCAGGATTCAGTTGGGTGATCTCTGTTCCTCACATTTAGATACGAAAAATACAAAACTGAAAGCATATCAATAGAGTCAACTCCATGTGAGGAAGTACAAGACACTAAACGTTTGGGTGGTTGAATATATTATCACTAACACTGTAAAAAAAAATAAGTTATCGTTTATACGTTCAGAAACGACTCTTCACACTTCTTCGTTTTTACGTAGCTTGCAGTATCGTTTCTATTTTTTTACAACAAATTTATAGTTTCATTACATTTTAATCAGTCTAATGAACATTGCATTTGTAACTGTTTGATTGAAATGTTTCCTTTTATGCTATTCTTTTATATGTATACCATTGTTTATAAATGTGAATAAATGCCATTGTTTGTAAACCAAAATGTACTTCACATATCTCACTGATATTTGATGTATATTTAGGTGAATTATAATAGGATTAATAAATTTATTACAGTGTTATTATGACTTTACTTTAATGTAACCCTTCAAATATAATAAAGAGTACCTTATTACATATACTATTACTTATATATATATACACACTATTTTATGTTACATTATTACTTCAATTTCATACAAATAATTAATTTTAAACGTACGTTATTGTGTATAATCTGCACGTCGCGAGTCCAATGATTTGGAAACCAACATATATATAATCCTAGTAACTTTTTTAGTTCCGCGGATGACCGCTTGCGACTCCACCATTCAATTGGCTACGCATAGCCAGCACGGGATCTCGCATCCATTGTATATAGATCAGTGTATGAGCTCCTCTGTCTCGAATTTCAGCCGCGTTTGCTCTAGATCAGGGGTCGGCAAACTTTTTTTAGAATGGGCCAGATCGTAATGTTTTTAGGCTCAGCGGGCCAAGTAGCAAACTCGAAGATATTTACAATGGTAATTCTTCTCATTCATAGAGCAACAAAAAAAGACAGGTTAAACATTTTTTTTATTAGGAAGTTATATTTTTACATAATATTTAATCACATGGTAACAATTACAAAAAAAAGACGAATAAAATATTTCCATTAATTAACCCATTTGCATCATCGGTCTGTTTACGCTGCCACGTTCAAACACGCTCCTCAATTGTACAGCCAAATGGATTTTGAAATATAGAAATGTCTCTTGCACTTGCATCAAGATCCGAAAAACGCTGTTGTAACTGTACTTTAAGTACAGAAAATATATCCGCCGCAAATTTTTGTGGGAATGGGGATTTCTCTAATGTTCGAAGTTTTTGACAGCATGGAAAATGATCAAACTTAGCTACTGTAATTTGTGTTTCAAACAATGCAAATTTTTGGCGATATGATTTTACGATAGAATATGTTTCACATATGAGCTCTGTTTTTCCCTGTAATTTCAAGTTAAATTCGTTAAGATATCCCACAATGTCTGTAGCAAATGCTAATTTCCATAGCCATTCACTGTTGGATAATAGTGGTAGTGGACAGTTTTTCTCATTTAGAAAAATTTCTATTTCTGCTCTGAGTTCAAAGAATCTCAATAAAACTTTTCCATTGCTGAGCCATCGAACTGCCGTATGGTAGGGTAAGTCAGGATATTCGGCTTCAATCTCGAATAAAAAATCACGAAACTGACGATGGTTAAGTCCACGAGAACGAATAAAGTTAACCGCTGACACAACTGGTTCAATAACACATGCCAGATTGAGGTGTTTCCCACAAAGAGCCTGCTGTGAATAATGCAGTGAATTACCAAAGGTTTTGAACATTTAGCTTCTTCACAAGCCTTATAAATTTGTCCAACTAATCCTTTCCCCGTTCCACACATATTTTTACCACCATCAGTTGTGACACATTTTAATTGATTCCATTGCAAATTATACTGTGTTAGCGTTTTCTCGACTTCCTTGAAGATAACTTCGCCTGTGGTTGTTCCATGCAGACTATTCATAGAAGCTAATTCTTCAGTAATCTCAAAATCACTATTGACCCCTCGAATAAACAGCAGCAATTGGGCAGTATCAGTAATGTCTGTCGACTCATCAAGAGCCAACGAAAACCATTTAAAATTTTTTGCCTTGTCTATTAATTGACTCTTGATGTGGCTCCCGATGTCCTCAACTCTTCTACCAATTGTTCTCGCCGAAAGACTGACAGATCGAAACAATCCATTTTTTCTGGGCACATTTCTTCGGCTGCCACAAGCAAACATGATTTAATGGATTCACCATCTGTAAATGGTTTCCCTTTCGTGGCTAATAAATGAGCTATTCGTAAGCTGACTTTAGTAACTGATTCATTAGTATTTTTTATTTTTTCGAATAAACTGCGTTGTGATGAAGCATTCCGTTTCAAACTTTCCAATTTGATCAATCGTTCATTTTCTGTGAGATTTGAATACTGTGCCGCGTGCTTAGTTTGATAATGACGACGTATATTGTACTCTTTCCACACAGCTATTGTGTCATGGCATAATAAACATGATACTTTGTCATTTATTTCTATGACAAAATAATTCACACTCCATTCAGCTTTAAAAGTACGACATTCGAAGTCCACTTTTCTCTTCATATATGGTTTTATGTAGGCCTTACTTTCAAAATGGACTCAGACTGACGGATACGGAAGGGACAGACGGACAGACTGAACAGATAGACACACAGATTGAACCGACAGACAGATTTCGGATTTACTGAACTTTACTGACGAATACAATTTGTTGACCGACTCTTATCACGTTTCTTTGCCAGACTGACGAGATCACGCTATGCGTCGCCTCACGTGTCGCAGCGTGACAAAAGACAGTCGATGCTTCCCCGCCCCGCAACAATGACGCATGCACGCAAACTTAATTGGCGAGAAAAGGGCGCCTATACTTGAGAGTGTCATGGAAACAGTGGGGAATAAATAAAATAAAATGAAAATAACAAAACACCACAGCGCGCCGGGACTGGCAATACCTGACTGCGCACTATCCCGGCAATGCACGATAGTTGAAGACAACAATCAATTTTTATTTTTGTATTTTAAAAAGCAATGTTAACCCGCGGGCCGGATTAAAAACAGGTGCCGGGCCGGATTTGGCCCGCGGGCCGTAGTTTGCCGACCCCTGCTCTAGATAATTGAGCTTCATACGCGCATACTCTGCATACGTGGTTGCGGCGTCGCTTGTCTACCACAAAGCCCGCATTAAGCGTTCGTGCCATTTCTTTTGCGACACGAAAATTGAGCACATATCTTCCCGGAATTTTTCCCATGTGTGTGGCCTTCCCTTCCACTCCTGGTACCACGTTCTTTCCGGCCCTGTAAGCGCGTGGGTGGCTGCACTCAATCGCTCTTCCGGCGTAGCTCTTCGGGTGATCTGTTCCACCACATCGCACCATCCGGCTGCGTCGTCGCCAAGTTTCCCTGTAAACGGGCCCAGGTACCGAGCCCTTCGCCGCTTTCCCTTTTTGACCACCCATATCGTACCGAGGGATACTTTACGACGTCCGGGTAACCAGAAACTGACAGATAGCGAAGTACTTGCAGCTGAGGCGACATCTGAGTGTACACAGATGTCCAGATAGCCTAAATTCTTAGAGACTCCCTTACCAAGAAGAGAGACTTCGTGGAGGACGTTTTCGCCCTGCTCTGGGCTACCGACGCAACCCCCTCTTCTCACAAACCGTAGATATAAGAAGCATGTTCTACGCTGCGAGCTTAGTCTTAGTCTACATTTTAACACCGAATCTCTGCCAGTAATTATATTCATTCTTAATAAAGTATTCATTATTATATTTTATTTTATGTCGTCTCATTGATTCGCGCTATCACGACATCCCTCCGTTGAACTCGGGTAACGAATCCAATAGCGCGCTCTGCGCTAGGCGGATTTGGCTTGCAAGCACAGGTACGAGGCCAGTGGTCACCTGCGCAACGACCTGACGAATGATTTCGTCCAGGGATGGGGTGGCGTTGTCAGAACCGCCTGCGTTCTCCATCGTTATAAGTTTTTTTTTTCTCTCACTACCGTTCATTCCCGTACCCACTCTGTTCGTCCGCACACACACAACGCACTGTATTCAAGCAAAAAACCGTTCGCTTTCCGGATGAGCCTCGCAAGATAGACACGCAAAGTTCTCCAAATCCCATTTCTGATGTTAGAAATATGCTGGAAATTTTAAGAATGTATGCACGACTCAATGGTTCTGGGGGAAGTGCCGTGTCCCTTGTCACAGTCCTCTTTCCAGAGAGTTCAAAGCCTCTCCCCACTCCGTGGCCAGATCCTTTATTCGAATGCTTATCACTTTGCACGTGCAACGAAGCATCGATGACGTCGGGTCATCGATCTCGTGCACGTGCCTTCTCAAAGAATTAGGCATCTCCTCGGCGGCTAGCAACAAGGCGTCGGGTCCTTTGCTGCCGCCTCGGATTCCATACGTGCGCGATACTGTATACATTACCGCGATCCCAAGAATCTGCGACGATTGCCACCCGACTATCTAAATATTATCGATCGATATTATTGTCTCGGCTATCGCCCAACTCAAGCCTTTGTAAACTAGCCGACACCGCCGGGAGTGAGCACCCAAAACGTGCCCCCTCCCCCTTTCTACCGCGGTGACGCTAACATACCTGTACCTATTATTCCTTAAACTTTAACTAAACTGTATGTATTTGTATAATTTACAAACATATGTAATTATGCGGTTAAATTTTTGAACATTTTATAACACTATATAAATATTTAAAAGAGGATGTTTGGATGTAAATACAAAATATTTTATATTTTCTATATTATTTTATTTGCCACTGTTTTAAAGATAATGAATTTAGGAAAAGCAATTGCTGCAAATGTTCAGGTGAGAGCCTGCTTCGGTTTTCAGTCAAAATGTTCCCAGCCTTGGAAAATAACCTCTCGGACGGCACCGACGTTGCAATGATTGAGATATATTTTTTTGCGACGATGCTTAATTTGGGGTAAATTGTCCTATATTGTTTCAACCAATAAGAAATTGGATTTTACTCTCTCTCAATCATTGGCTGATCCAAATAGTGTTTCAAATCCGTAGTGTCCAATATTGCGTCAATCAAACGGCGGGCTGCATCCACATCCACGCGTCACCTCAGAGCAAATCACATATGTGCTTCTCAGGCGCGCGGCCGCACGCCAGTGATCTCAGAAGTGGCATCCTGCCGCATTGCGGCACGCGTGGTGGGGGAAGGCGAGAGTTGTATGCGTGCCGTGTCCGTGAGCGCTGCGCGCGCATCGTACGTAGACAAGGAAGGAGCCATACTTTTCGTCTTTCTTCTACCAATGTAGAGAAAAATGACGTCAGAAGCTGCGCGCGCACCCAATAGAAAGAGACACAGAATTATGCTCCGTCTTCTTTCCACCACGATCGCACACACTTCGTTCGGCATGCGACAGCGGTACCGAATTTACCTTTCGGCTGAGCGTTGAGCCGGCTGAAATTCTCAAAAATGCACTTGTACCAAATTTATCTCGCAAGGCGTCATTCGATAGGGGATGAAAAGAAAAACGCTCTATGCCAAGTTTCAACCCTCTATCTCCATCAGAAGGGTAGTTATAGGGGAAATAAAAAAATCAGTTTTTGACACATTTTTCGTATTTAGCGGCGCGGAAAAATTCTGAAATAATTTGAGAATATTCAGAACATGTGAATTTATGGTTGGGAATTTTTGCAGATTTTTGTCTAGCAAATCCTAAGCATAACAAATGAAAAACCCCCCAAAAACACGAAAAATTCCAATTACGTGTTGAAGTTTCCGACCCACAGAATTTTTATAAATGCTGTAGTGAAGTATTGGCATAAGTAGAAACACCAATTTTTTTTAGATTTTTTGGTAGTGTGCGTCGTAGTTCAAATAAATAAAAACCGATATTTACGACATATTTCGTGTAATAACTTATTGAATACTTAAAATAATTGCGTTTTCTTGATATTGCCAGTCAGTTATACGATGCTCTATGTTTTTGTATGCGAGAGAGCAATGTACAAATAAAGGGAATTAAATTATTTCGAGTTTATTGAAAGTCTGTGTGCACAGTATGTATTTTGAAAAATATTGAACGGTAAACAAACAGGACGAGTAGCTCGTTGGTTAAGCTACACCCGCCTGCGACATCGTTAGACACATTTGTCAGAGGTTCGCGCCCAGGAGGGCGGCTCACCTTTTTTTTCTTTCTAACAACTACACGACGGTAAGCGATATTCACTTACAAGTATTTTAAACATACTTCTATAATTTTTAACTGTATTGTGTATGAAATATATATGCACGCATCGCATTATTTATGTAATCTTTACTTATATTATATCACCCAATGAAGCTTCCAATGCGTGTCATGCATTCGAACACAGGAACATTCTACGAATCTACTAGTATAAGTATTTTATTCTCCAAATATAAATTGTCACGTGGTCTTCCACGCCACCCATGAGGTGCCACGACTAGCGCGTTCGGTTTTTGATTGTGGACCTTCGCCAGTAGCCCTATTGTACCACATTTTTAATTTATTAAATTACAGTGGTGATGGGATATGTGTAAAGAAAAGCATATTTTCAACACATGACAGCAATCACCATACGACAGATTTCTTAAACGTAAAGACATGCGGTCTGACACAAGTAAGGCCAGACCAATTTTTTTTTGCTTTTTCTTATTCTTTTATAAAAAGTCAATATACCTATACCATTCCTTGAAACATATCCCATCACCACTGTATTTTAATAAATTAAAAATGTGGTACAATAAGGCTACCGGCGAACGTCCACAATCAAAAACCGAACGCGCTAGTCGTGGCACCTCATGGGTGGCGTGGAAGACCACGTGAAAATGTATATTTGGAGAATAAAATACTTATACTAGCAGATTCGTAGAATGTTCCTGTGTTCGAATGCATTGCACGCATTGGAAGCTTCATTGGGTGATAAAATATAAGTAAACGTCACATAAATAACGCAATGCGTGCATACATATTTCATACACAATATAATTAAATATTATAGAAGTATGTTTAAAATATTTGTAAGTGAATATCGCTTACCGTCGTGTAGTTGTTAGAAAGAAAAAAAAGATGAGCTTTCCTGGGCGAGAACCTCCGACAAAAGTGCCCAACCATGTCGCAGATGGGTGTAGCTTAACCAACGAGCTATTCGTGCTGTTGGCTTGTAGTTTAATATTTTTCAAAGTACGGTGCACACAGACTTTCAATAAACTCGAAATAACTTAATTCCCTTTATTTGTAACATAGAGCATCGTACAACTGACTGGCAACATCAAGAAAACGCAATTATTTTAAGCATTCAATAAGTTATTACACGAAATATGTCGCAAATATCGGTTTTTATTTATTTGAACAACGACGCACACTAACAAAAAATCTAAAAAAAATTGGTGGTACTACTTATGCCAATACTTCACTGCAGCATTTATAAAAATTCTGTGGGTCGGAAACTTCAACACGTAATTGGAATTTTTCGTGTATTTGGGGGGTTTTTGATTTTTTATGCTTAAGATTTGCTGGACAAAAATCTGCAAAAATTCCCAACCATAAATTCACATGTTCTGAATATTCTCAAATTATTTCAGAATTTTTCCACGCCGCTAAATACGAAAAATGTGTCAAAAACTGATTTTTTTATTTCCCCTATAACTACCCTTCTGATGGAGATAGAGGGTTGAAACTTGGCATAGAGCGTTTTTCTATTCATCCCCTATCGAATGACGCCTTGCGAGATAAATTTGGTACAAGTGCATTTTTGAGAATTTCAGCCGGCTCAACGCTCAGCCGAAAGGTAAATTCGGTACCGCTGTCGCATGCGGAACGAAGTGTGTGCGATCGTGGTGGAAAGAAGACGGAGCATAATTCTGTGTCTCTTTCTATTGGGTGCGCGCGCAGCTTCTGACGTCATTTTTCTCTACATTAGTAGAAGAAAGACGAAAAGCATAGCTGCTTCCTTGTCTACGTACGGTGCGCGCGCAGCGCTCACGGACACGGCACGCATACAACTCTCGCCTTCCCCCACCACGCGTGCCGCGATGCGGCAGGATGCCACTTCTGAGATCACTGCCGCACGCTCGCTGCCGATCATTGCACCAATCAGCGGTCTCGGGCCGCGAACTAGTGTCCAACAGCGCGGCCACTCAGAATCACGAACAAGATCACGTGGTGACACGTCACATCCGTCCGCATCGCCACGCAGCGGGCATGTCGCTTCGGTGGCCATTCTGTTCAAAGTGTTGACCGCAAGCACATGTGTGCGCGGAATTCACCGTTCATATTCGTATTTTCATCCACCAGACCAACGAGCAGATCGTGCCCACGCACGGCAGGCACACCACCAGATCAGATCATTAATCAGCTGGCGTTTTCGCAATTGCGATACTCCTAAAATAGAGCAGATCATTCGAGTGCCACGTGGCGGTAGATCACCGGCAACCACGGCACTCCTTCATCAAGATCAGCTCATTTATTCAGCAGAAGCATAGCCCAGATCACCCAGGTACTCATTACAATTCGTCAATTCATTCAGAATCTGAATGAATTTCAGATTCAAGTTGAGAGTTCAATGTGTGCGATCTAACCTCACTATCTCTGAGCATTTTACATTAGTTGCAGCTCATTCAGATTCATCCAGTTGCACACAATCATAACTCCCGTTCTTATCGTGCTTCAATAAATCATCGCACTCACCCAGTGCACGTATTTCCCCACGACTGTCACCAGATACAACATCTTATACCGGCATAGTTACATTCATATTAGATTCTTTATTCAACACGTAGGCATCTCGTTTTGTCTATGTTCTCCTGCAGCCATAATTTTTACTTTAACTAAATTATCATGAAATGACCATAAATCGTCATCCACCGTCTCCATAAAATTATCACATTCAATAACCTCGTTGATAGAAGTATTATTGTGTTACGAGCCACGGCCTGATGTTTTGAGGATTTGTGCTATTGTCAGTGCCGATGGGAAATGATGTAAGTGAGAGGAGTGAGCAGCTAAATACAGGCCTCGCCCGATTTTTCACGGCTGCACCCTGCACGTCGCTACCCTTCGTGATGCCTCTCTAACGGTTCTCCGTACTCCCTCGCGAAAATACGTGTCGCCGCACAGTGGGGTATTTGCTCCGATTAGCAGGAAAAAAGTCGATTTTGTCAATTTTGTCCTAGCGTCAAAATTCTTGTTGGAGGGGGTGGCTGAATAGTTGGGGAATGTTGGCTGATAATTACATATAGAGGTTTTTACGGCTTACAGCCGTACGGTAAGTCGAAAGTTGACGCTTGCTATTGCAGACGTACCGCTTACTAGCACTCTCTCGAACGCGACAAGATTATTAGCGCTGTGTGAAGTATTTAAGAAAGATTTTTATGGTGTCTGGTTATGGGATCTTATTAGCAAGGAATGTACTTCAATCTCCAACATTCGTTGACACGATATTTATGAACTTAAAGTATTTATAGACCCTGTGAAAATAGTGTATAATTCAGAAGAATTTCTTATGAATAAAACTTTTCAATAGTGATTTTGTTATAGTTCTATATCGGGGTACAAGTTGTGTCTAGTGTCATTTTTTAGAGAAAGGCTTGAAGTTTTTAATAGAACATAAATTGGCTGCGTCTTTTTGCGGTTACAATATTTATAAGCATTTTGGTAAGGCTTTGTCTTAGCGGGCACGAATTTTTTTATTTATTTTTTTTTTCTTGGATAGAGCATCGAAAGGTAAGAAAGTATTTCCTCTGACGTTTTTGCCGGAAATCATCCCTTCAAAAGTTATGAGCGTTTTTTGCGACGTTGCGTTTGTCGCCGTATTTTCCAGGAGGTACATTATTTTTCGGCGTTCTTTGTTTCCCTGGATAGAGCGTCGAAAGTTCTATAAGTTTTCCCTATGACTTTTTTTTGGTTAATGACGCCTTCGAAAGTTATGAATGTATTTGCGAAAAATAACGTCAGCAGCACTGGTTACTGTGTTTTCCAGCGCCTCGCGATGTTAGAGATGAAGGTGTTAGTCGACTTGTTTGTTTTGATTCTGGCAACCTCTGAGCGTTCTGTCATTGGTCAGGCTCTCGTTTCGACTCCCCCGAACTGAACATATGTTTTTTGCTTATTGCAGAAACAATCCCAACTTCAAAAGTACAGGCGTCAAAGTACTCTGCGTCATATGCGCTTGAATTCAAGCTCAACGCTTGGCGCGCCTTCGGCGCGCATGGACATAGCAATCCCCTCATTGCAGAAACGAATCTAACATTAAAAGTACAGGCGTCAAAGTACTCTGCGTCATATGCGCTTGAATTTAAGCGCAACGCTTGGCGCGCCTTCGGCGCGCATGAACATATACCAATCCCCTCGTTGCAGAAACGATTCTAACATTAAAAGTATAGGCGTCAAAGTACTCTGCGTCATATGCGCTTGAATTTAAGCGCAACGCTAGGCGCGCCTTCGGCGCGCATGAACATATACCAATCCCCTCATTGCAGAAACGATTCTAACATTAAAAGTACAGGAGTCAAAGTACTCTGCGTCATATGCGCTTGAATTTAAGCGCAACGCTTGGCGCGCCTTCGGCGCGCATGAACATATACCAATCCCCTCATTGCGGAAACGATTCTAACATTAAAAGTACAGGCGTTGTTACGAGCCAAGGTTACGGCGAGTGTTTTGAGGCACGCGTCGAATATGGTTTGCGTGATTAGGATTCGGTACCCGAAAGGGGTGCCGTCAATGGGTAGGATTCCTTGTCAGCGTGCGGCACGGCGCGGAACGTCGTGAGTTTTGCTGTACAAGGAAAGGACCTCAAGAGTGCATGCGCCGCAACGGGAATACGTTGGGTGGCCTACGCTCGGAGGGTGAAATAGTAAAGGAACTCGGAGTGCATGCGCCGCAACGGGAATACGTTGGGTGGCCTACACACGGAGGATACTGGTAAAGGTTTAAGGGAAATATTGACTCGTAATTGATTCTCCTCGAACGGTTGTGGAGAATCTGTGGGTTCTCTAATCTATCACGAATTTAAGATTAATATGGAAGGAAAAGAATTTGGTACAGAGTAGCACAATTACTACAGTTAATTTGAATATATTGTAAGAATGTAAAATATATACAATGAAAGAATGTTAATGATTGAGTTGAAATCGAAATTAGAATTACTTACAAACTACTAGCTGACAATGCTAGGCGGATAGTTGCGTATACTAGATTTGCTCCGAAGGGGACTAGTACTCGTTCTGGCAGTGAGTTTTGAACAAAAAGGACTCTACTTTTATAAGGTTGCAAGAAGTTAGGCTCGCTTGCAACAGAGTACTCAATAGAGTTGACTCTAGAATTTTGCTCGAAGGGGAACTTGAGCCCGATCTTGCTGACAATACTTAAGAGATGAACGTGAAACCCGAGTGGTCAATAGACTACGGCTCGACTTTACAAAGTTGACTCCCGTGGTAAGACTGCAGTTGAGCTCGCTGCAGCTCGCCTTTTTATACCCGAAATCTTGAAGAAAATGTGTGTGTCTGAGAGAGATGAAGATAGGTGAAGTTAGTGGGAGAACTGCTCCCACTGCCAGGACGTGCTATCTTACTATCTAAACAAGGGCGGTAGGGACTCCAAGAGGAGGCTACGTTGAAACCTTGGGAACGGAGAAAAACGGAGAGTCCGTATGTGACAGTCCATATTATAAATGTTGTGCAGACTTATATCTTCTTCCTGAATCATTAGTTGAAATTTTTGCACGAATGTATCCGCACGCTCCTTGTCTGCACTGCATTTTTCCCCGTACATGTTCACAAGACGAATGCTGATGGGGTTGAAGCGTCGTAAGGTGACGGCTGGGATCGCCAGTACGTTCCGTGGACGCGTTATTAACGAATTAGGTTTCGTTCCTAACTAATTACGTCTGATAACTCCGTATATTTTCAACAATAATATTTATTGTAAAAATAGTATGAACAAGCTGGTGTGTTACTATGAGTATAAGTAGAGATCTGTGACAATTTGAGACAAGTAACGACAAGTAACGACAGTTTCCGTTCGGTGCGAACGGTCCGAGATGTATTGTAAGACTGGTAAAACGAAACGAGAGTGTATCTCTCTGGCGGAACGACAAAGTATATCTATCCTAAAATGCATGCGTTCCTTAATATATAGGCGAAAGGTTAAGTGGGAAAAGCGAAAAAGGGAAAGGGCAAGAATGGGTGAGAGTACGTCTTGAAGAAGGTCGATATACAGATGGCGACAGTATGTAGAAAGTTTGGACAAAAGGTTAGAGTGAAAGTAAGAAAAGCGACCGGGAACAAAGCCGGCAACGGTTGGGTGTGCACGTAGTCAATTTCGAGAATAACCAGACGTAAAGTGCGTAAAAGGACTCTCGCAACGATGAAAGAATGACAGACTAAGACAACGTTTGTAACCGTGACACGTTACCTCTCCCTCGGATGCAACGGAAGGCTACTCTGAAGGAGTATACGATCCCTGAGGTTGTATCCGAGGTTAAACAAAAATCGATATTAAATAGTTGTCACATACTATTATACTGGGCATGCATGATTATGCCCGTGGATTCGAACCACTAGGCGACGAGAGGTTGTGTAGTAAGTGGGTCGGTATGGTATTTGGCAAAATGTGTATATATTCTGTGTAAGAGATGTATGCCGTGGTACAAAAGATGTACAAACGCGAATGTATGCGGGATGCAATACGTGCGACAAACCGTACGTATTGCTATTCGGCGGTGTATATGTTATCTCTACACAGAGATGCGCGCGAGGTAAGCGTACGCGCTATATAGATATATGTCCGGGATATTTACAAACAGATATTGCACACACAGGCGCTCACGTGTATTGCCGAGAACTACGGACGTTGGCTTGAAGAGCCTTACACAGCTGTTCCTATATGTAAAAATGCGACGGTGTTTGACGCGTGTGTTCCGAATTAGGAAAGCCTAGGCGTGAGGTGTAAATATCGGAATGGCAGAGGGCTGCACCGATGAGTCGCTATAACGCGGCGTCAATCAAGATATTTCCTCTGAGGTGACCTATTATCTTTACGAGTCTATGGAAGTGTACATTCGTATTGTACCTGTGAACACTTCGGTTACAACAACAACCAGTCGGCGGGGGATACAACCAAGTACCAGCCGTGCAACCAGACAGTTTTACCTTGATATCACAGGTTTCGTTTATTTAATATGTGACTCGGACTTAGGTCAATACAAACTATGACTCTACTGCAAATTGTTCTTGATAATTCTTACTACGAGAACACTTCGGCGAAGGAATCTAACCAGACGGCGGGGGACACAGCCAAGTGCCAGCCATGCATCCAATCTACCAGCCGTTAGATATCTCGTAGTGCTTTTCATTTACGCAAACTGCCTGCTGTAGACTAGGTCTTTGCAAAAGGGGATTCGCAACTACGCAAAGCCAGCAAATGCGCCGATCATCCACCCGAAGGGTAACACACTGCGAGGAGTCGGGTAGGCCGAAGACGGACAGCAAGGGATACAGTCAAGTACCGGTCGAGTGTCTTGGTCAGGCACCTTATTCCTCCGTGGATCTAATATAAATATTCCTACTCTCTACTCTTTGGACTTATCTTGAAGAACGCTGCGTTAATTCGACGTAGTGATTCCTCGACTAAGGGAGTCAGCTTGCAGGATGTTACATGCGTGAATTTAAAGTGACGGAGCGTTAGTTTAACCCTTTTTCAACTGAATGAATTTAATACAGAGAATACGTGTTGAGATATGAAGTGTGTAATGATTAGAAACCATATGACGGGCATGCGAGAGGTGAGAGGCGAGAGGCGGAGAGTGAAGAGGTGAGAGGCGAGAGGTGGGGAGCAAGGCAAGGCGATCCACGGACGCAGGTGACTCCCGAAACGAGACCGGTACCGGCAATCAGACGATATAGTCGACATTATATTGCGCTTAAGTGAACTCTCGTCCGCCTCAATCTCCATCAGCATTAAATATAGACGAGGAGATAAAGAATAAGGGAATCCTCCATCCCGAACAATAAGTCCGGGTGCTCGGCGTATCTTGAAGGAAGGATGTATGTATGCGTGTGAATATTCATGTGTGTGTTTCGCGACGTAAAGGTCCGGATATGTAAAATGTATGTTAAATTATTAAGTCTTGTCGTTTCTTTTAATATTATGACGAATATGGGATCTGTTTTATTGTGAAGACTGTGTTAATATATTTCATCGATCCCATATAATATATAATTATGATTTTTTAATTCGCATTAAGTAATAGTCCTTTTCCTCTTATGTTATGTACTTATTTCTATATTTGTAAATGTGACGAAGCTACGAAAGAATCGTTACAAGTGCTCGCGTAGATGAAAAGCGAGTGGATAGT
The DNA here is from genome assembly GCA_963942575.1 of Priocnemis perturbator. Taxonomy (NCBI): domain Eukaryota; kingdom Metazoa; phylum Arthropoda; class Insecta; order Hymenoptera; family Pompilidae; genus Priocnemis; species Priocnemis perturbator. Next base: position 12,146,456 of record OZ012643.1, on the reverse strand, counting down.
GGACGGGTGAGTGGCAAGTAAGCGCAGGCAAATTGAAGTTATAAAAACACGATAGACTATTTAAGACACTAAATAACAGTTATATACACACTGAGTGAACCCGTGTTGAGTTGCACCGTACGAAGTAATAAGTAGAAAAGAGAATTGAAGTGAAACCGTCTTATTTGAGAACCGTGTGAGGTAGTACAAGAGGTGACGTCCGCGCGATACAATGGTTGCGAGGTGAGTGAGAATAAAAGGCGGGCGCCGGAAGCGCACCGGCTCGTCACGTGAGTTCTCGAAAAGTAATCGATTAGATCTGTATTGATCGCTGATAGGTGGACAAGTTATCGATTCGAGATCTCGCATGAGTCATGAGCGTGAAGTGAGGTGAAGTTAGTCGGCAATATAGATTTCTCTGACAACACGTTCTTTACTCGTGAATCCCTCAGTATCCACTCAGACTTTCCTGAGACGTTCTACGGGTTTCAAAGACCGTGATGCAATTTTCTAATCCGCGTGCTATGAGTATACTGTACGTATCTCGACTTTACAATAATCGCAGGCTACGGAATTTACGTTGGATCTCGTTCTTGCGTATCGAGGTTGACTAGGCCTCTAACTCAAGATAAGACGCTGATCGTTGCGCTCACGGGGTTTCTATATCCACGGTAAGGTAATTACGCCAGCGAGAGGGGGTGTCCCTCTATTGATATAATCCTTGAGGCGCGCGCGAAAAGATCTCCCTCTACAGGGCGCTCGATCTATTGCTAGTGGTATACGCGCTTACACAGTCATGTGTGCGCGGATGTGACCGCTTAGAAATACGGTTACAACCTCAGGAACGAAAGAATCCATAACGAGTTCTTGTCTTCGTTCGAACATTTGCGCCAGCCTCCACGGACCCTCAAAAATGGGACCCGACAGTAGTAGATAGGGAATACTCCCCACCGAAGACACTCATTAAACAATCTCACCTGTGGTTCGTGAAGAATCCTCCACGAACACTGGGTGATCTCATTATCGATTAAATCGATCCCCGGGCATTTCTCGCGCTTAAGGGTCGATATCGCCACGCCTACCTCCTTCAGCGAGAAGACTGGAGTGTCTTCCGCCAAGGGTATAGACGAAGCATCGGCCCGCACCGTCATTTGCTCCGGGGTTTCGTCCTCCCGACTGTCGTCGGGGACGAGAGTATCCAATAAGGCCTTAGCCGTATCGTGCCAACCTAACGTATAGCCATCAGCCGTACGCAGGCTGTTAACCGCCTGCTCTACACGGAGCTTGTTAAGGGATGCCTTATAGGCAAACCCCCAAGTCTTTTCGCTCTTATTACACTCTGTGCTAATGAAGTCCTTCCAAGATTTCTTCTTAGCACTTCGGATAGCGTAGGGGTATTGCCTACGCTGCTCCAGGTATCTTTGCTTAAGTTGCGCTCGCTTTTCTTCGTTTCTTTCCTTTTGGAAAGCGACTCTCTTTTTATATGTCATGTACTTAAATTCTGTCAAGTCCGGCGTCCACCACGGGACCGACTTAACATGCCTTGTCTTTCTTCGCATGGACGCTTCACAGGCTTCGACGATCGATTTCTCGACCGCCTCGGCCAAAAGTTCCACGTCCTCGCGTCGTCCGACTACAAAGGAGGAGAGTGTACCTCTCTCATTCAATAGCGCCCGATCGAACTTCCGCCAATCCAGAGAGCTAAGTAGGAAGCGCCTTTTGGTAAAGGGCTCCCATTCCACCTGCACGCCATCGGCAGATGGCTTAGTAATCACTATCTCTATCGCATTATGGTCACTGTTCACCCAAGATGGGCGAACCTTCCAGCCATTCATCAAGTGAACGGCCTTCTGCGTGACCATTGTAATGTCGATATTCGACTCACCAGTCGGGCCGGAGAACGTCGGAGCGTTTCTAGCCTCATTTAGGACAGTCAGGTCGTGCTGCGCTATCAAATCTTCCATAGCTTCACCGCGTTCGTCAGTTACCTTACTCCCCCAAAGGGGAGACTTGGCATTGACGTCAGCGGCAATAACAACCGGACGGTCCCGCAACACAAACAACAGCTTCTCTAGCGCAGCCAGGCCGACCCCAATCTCATCAGAGAATTGGAAGTACTGGCTGACCACGTAGAGAGCACCGAACTGGCCGGTTATCTCAGCGCAGGTACAATGTGTGTCGCACAACTGCGAGAGCTTGACTACGTTGTAGTCAGGGTTCCGGACGACGATCGCCGCCAGAGCCTGAGCTCCGTCGGGCGCGCCCGTCACCACTCTCGCAGCGAGCCCCAAGCCGGAGATTTTTCCCCAGACATTGTAAGGCTCTTGTGCAAGCAGCACATCGATATTCCTGCGCTCCATCGTTGGTCTGACTTCGTCAGCAACCGCTTTGGAACGCTGCATATTAAGCTGCAGCATTCTCAAGGGTTTCGGAAGTTTAGAACGATTATTATCCATAATTCGTTCGACTAACGAGATTCTCAAGTGCCATCAAATATGATGAATACTTCCTATCCCTGGAGGGATGCTTGTGCGATTTGCCAAGCGCCTTACATGAAGGGCAAGCCGCAGGCTTATCCCTGTCAGTGCACTTAGCAAAGGTATGCCCCCGTTGGGCGCAGTGACCGCAGACATCCTCTTTTGCTCGGCAGTGCTTGGCCACATGCCCGAAGGCCTGGCACTTAAAGCACCGCGTCACGGATAGGTAGTCCTGAACCCGACAGGATGACCATCCAAGGAAAACTCTAGCTCCAGTGAGGAGCTTCTTTCTAACCACCGGGTCGACCTCGACAACCCAGTGCTTAGAATCGGCCTTCTTCCCCTTCCTAAAACGGGGAATGACAGCCTTCTCAATTTCCTCCTTGGGCAGATCTTTAAGATTCTGCTTACGGAGGCCCGAGAGGAGCTCCTCCTGGGTCATCGAGGAGGGAACATCGTAAATGATTACGAGCGGCCTCCTCTTAGCCGGGAGCTCCACCTTCAGGAGCGCTTCTTTAAGTTTAGCACTTTCTAAGAAGACCTTTAGGTCTTCCGGAGACTTCGTTTCTACGGAAACGCCGTTTCCGTGAATACGTTTCACAGCTTTAACTGCGATCCTATTCTTGGTCGGGTTCACCAGAGATAGGATAGTCTTCTTAGTTTCATCGCTATTAACGTATTTGTCTTTCCCCTTGGCAGAGGGAAAGATTTTCACCACATGTACCTGTGGTTTTGGCGCTGGCGCAGCGCCTGCGCCTCCCTTCATCCTTTTTGCCATATCGGCATAGGACAAGGGCTTTTTCTCGGCTTGAGCTACCTTTCGGATAGACTCCGAGATGGCGCTCTTCACCGCTTTCTGGGCCTTGATTGCCTCTTGCGAGGCAGCCTTGGCCTTCCCTTTGGAAACACTGCTCTTTAGTACGTGGTCCCTTGCCACTTGGGCGAGGGCCTCGACTTGCGCCATTATGAGGCCAGAAACCTCCTTGCTCACCCGGTTGGATGAGCCGAGGCAAATGGCCCGAATGGCGCGAACCTTTTCCGTGATTTCCGTCTGTGTAGACGGAATCGGGTTGCCAGTCTGCGGCTTCTTCTTTGCCCTTTTATGTTTGCTGGGTTTGGGCTTCCCAGGATCTTGACACTTTTCAAGCACGACTCTCAGAGTTTTCGCCTCCGAGACCTGAGAGGCCTCGGGGGCTACTGACTCTGCGGACTTTGGTACAGAAGTCCGCGGCAGTCGTGGCTTGAGGACGGGCCTCTTCCCCACAGGGGTCCAGTCACCGTCCTTGTCATTATCTATAGCAGCTTCGCTGCACTTCCTCTTAGCGGCGACCACAGCCCGCTCACAGTCCATAGACTCGGCAGGCTCGCCGTCTTCCGCTTTAGAGGACTTTTGGGCAGGTGGATCGGGGTGACCCCCAATCACTTCCGGCCCTTCTGCCTTCTCTTTCCGTGCCCTAGGCACCACCACGTCGACCCCGTCGACCTCAGGAGCAAGAAAATCCATAATCCACAGGGGGTGCCGGGTTGGCGCATCATGTCGGATATAGTCCGCTGAGTGCGACCAACTGGGTCTCCCCAGCCTCCGCACCCCGCTTCCTCGCCCATCGAAACCCACTCGTGCGAACACGTATGATCGTTTCAAGGCGATTGACTGGACAAAGGGCTCTTTTCTCGTCCAGCCACCCTTCTAGGTGAAGCGTGGGCCAAAGACGTGTGTTGGAGACGTCAACCCCGCAGGGTTGGGCCTCCTCAACGTCCAGGATCCCCTTTTCCACCTACACGGGACGCCCTGCACGGCCAACACAGGGGAGGTTTGATCACCCAGAAGCTCATTGGGGTTGCTTTCGATCCTACTTGGTTCTCCCCCTACATAAATGCAGGGGGTCCGGGCGCACCACGAGGAGGTGGGATGCGAAAGTCTTTAGGGCCGATGTATACCGATGTCAAAGTGCTTTACAACCCGTGCATAGATAGGCTGGAACGTCGTGTAAACCACAGTTATCCTGCATCCCCAATAGGATGCGCACTATCTTACACATAGTGGGAAGCAAGCTTGTAAACCGCAGCACGCTTTGTGGTCTCTATTCCAATGTGAGTACACACTCAACTCAATCTCGGGCATAGCCCGGTTTGCCTAGGTCTTCGCAAAGTCCAAGCGTTACTTCACAGCCACCATTGACATCGCACGGACCCCACGCCCAGTAATGCGCGACAGTGTGTAACCGTACGGTTACATAACGTGGCCCCTGAAGCGCCGCGTATCGCGACATACCTCAGGCGCTCCGAACACCAGCCGCCGCCGCCAGAGGGTGACCACTAGCGCCTAGTAGACGCGGAGTTTCGCGCAAGCCGAAGTGGTCGCGGCAATGTTTATAACGGCGGACGCGAGCCCACATCAAACATCAGTAGGCTAACTGAGAGTGCACAACGCCTCCGGTACCAATTGGTCAAAGTAGTAAGTGCGATTGCGCAGCCCGTTGCGTCTTGCAACGCCTGCCGAGAACACATTCGTCTACGGGTGCGTTCGGGGAGTCGCTACGAACGCTGTAAACGCAAACACTACCAACGGCGTTCGCGGAGCCAATAGCGTGATGGCGATAGCAAGCTCCGTGAACGTTCTACAGCGTAGCGTTAGCAGCGATCATCATCGTTTTGTGTGGGGGTTTTCAAGGTAGTTCTATCGTGACATTCAAATCGAAAAATTGTTTTTCAGTTTTTCTCACATACAAAATCGTTTGCGGGCTTAAGTGAAATAAGATAAATTGTTGAAAGTCGACTAAACTGAAGGCAAGCATTTTCGTTTATCGTCCAAAATTAACGCACTTTTGAAAAAAGTGGGATAAAAATTTCAAGCGGCGAGGAGGTTATGCATAGGACCTCGATATGCTCAGAGCGTTGAACGCATGCGAGCGTAATGTTTCACCTGGTTTCACCCGCAAAATTCGTGGTATCTAGCAGGCTGTGTCTTGTTAAATATAATAAGTAAAGGGAGGAAAAATGGACGAGAATCAAAGACGTCTGATAATGCTGTTGCAACTACAAATACGTGATGAACTCAACAATTCATCGAGTAGTGACAGCGATACGGAAGATTTTGTAATATTAGAAATGTTAAATAAAAGGCGAAAAGTACACAGGGTTCTGCATTACGTGGAAGAAGTAGTGCCAGGATTGACAGCTCAAGAGTTCAAGGCTCATTTCAGGTACTATTCGTGGAAATGATAGTTTTTCGCGATTCACTTGAGACATAAGCAAATGTTAATTATTTAATGATTTAGGATGCTTCCGGAGACATTTGAATACCTCCTTTCAATTCTGGAGCCAAAACTACAGAGGCAAACGAGAGGAACTCCGATGGTTTCGGCACGTAAACAATGCTTGTTGGCATTGTGGAGACTTGCTACTCCAGATTCTCTAAGGTAATTGAGCACATATGCTTTGTTCTTTTTTGTTGATTCTTTGTCTTTACTGCAGACTTTTGACACGACATTGTATCTAGCCGAATGATAGTGTTTCGTGTTATTAAGGTGATGTGACACCTAGAATGCGCAATTTTTAATCGAACTTCATTTGGAAGTGCGTTAATTTTGTATGCTAAAAAAAGTTGTGTGCCCTTCGCTCTTCATATCTGCAGAGCATGAATTTTTTTTCAAACACAATTAACACATTTTCTAATGAAATTCGATCAAAAATGGCAAGTGGAGATTAGATTGTGCACAGTCGTAGGGCATGGAACTTTTCTTTCATGACAAAGATCACCTTACTTTTGAAAATAGGTGGATGGCAAATTTGAAATTGCGCTCGTGAGAATGTGGGAAACTCATGCAAGTTCGGTTTTAGCACGTCTAGACAAAGAATTTATATATGTTCCTATTCTAAATGCACTCAGGTCGATTGCTGAACGGTTTGATGTTGGAAGAAGCACAGCGCTATATATAACTCGGCGTGTTGTCAATGCACTTGTTGACTGGGCACCAAATGTGATACAGTGGCCCACAAATGACAGTGTTGAACGTGTTTGGGCTGGATTTGAAGCTACTAGTGCCTTTCCCAAGGTCATCGGTGCTATTGACGGAACACATGTGAACATTCCTGCTCCAAAAGATTCTCCAGAAGCATATGTGAATCGTAAAGGGCATCATTCGATCCAGCTGCAGGTAGTACGGCGTTTTCCTTTACTGGTAGAATGCTGATGCGATCCTTTTTCTATCGCTATATCCTTTGCATCGTGGAAACTTTCATTGGGTTTGCTTCACGATTTTGTTGTTATATTTTTCACATTTTCGTGTCTAACAATTTACAATTACAAAATATTGTTGCCGAATGACTGTAAAGAACATAAATACGGCACTACTCCACAAAATGAAGGGAGCAGTACAATTTTCGCCATTTTAAGGTCATTTTCAAACTGCTGTCTTTCCGCGAAAAATCATGGTAAAAAGAATTAAAAAAAAACCATTTTGTAGCTTGAATCTCTTCTTTCCGAATCTTTACTTCGAAATTTTTTTTGTCGATATCTACCAATAAACAAAGAAGAAATCCGCGGAAGAAAATTTTAAAAAATTTTCTCATTTTTCAAGAAGGTTCCCTTAATTTTGTGGAGTAGTGTTGATATTTCTTTTAATTCAGTGAAATATAATTTGTATTGGTATTTGTTTTTTTCCGGTAGGCCATCTGCGAACACACGTGCCAATTTATTCATTGTTACGTTGGCCACGTGGGATCTGTGCACGATCAACGAGTATTCCGACTGTCTGAAGTGCAATCGTATCTTGGATATGCATCGAAATTTCCTCAAGACTGTCATTTGGTTGGTGATCTGGCTTACAAATTGCATGAAAATTTGTTAACGCCGTATCGAGATAACGGACACATGACCGAACGCCAGAGAAATTATAATTTTGCGCATTCTTCAGCTCGAATAGCTATTGAAAGGGCATTTGGATTGTTGAAAGGACGTTTTCGAAGTCTTCTCACAACTCTTGCCATTGATAGAGTGGACTTGATCCCGAGTCACATACTTGCGTGTTGTGTACTACATAACATATGTTTGAAGAAAGATGACGTTCTGTACCTGGATGTGAATCCAGATATTGAGGTGGTTGACTGCGTGATAGACAACGAGAATATGCGCGGCGCTGTTCAAGCAGGCGGTGCGAAACGAGATGTAATATCGGAACAATTACCCATAAGAAACGTATAGTTTACCGCAACTGCCGTTGTTGCCATTTATTATTGGACACAAAATAATAAAGAAAACAAATTTAACATTTGATATGTTATTTGAAAGAATTATTATTCACAACCGAGTGCGATATAGCGAGTAAGTTAACGTATGAGTAGGGAAATCAGTGATTGTCAAACAATTGTACAATTTTTGAGCGTCGCATTATTATCGAGTAATTTGCATTAATTTCTTGCATAAACGTTCATTCGACCCGGAAATGCACCGTACATTTATAACTCAATTGTTTTTGTGAACATAAAAATGTCAACTTTTCTCAATTTTAAAACCCCACACAAATGTATATAATCTATGTCCTAATAAAATCCTTCATTATCTTACGACTAAACAGTAGATTACTTTTGGAGGTCGTCAAAGTTGTACGTAATATGATCAAGAGGAGTAAAAAAAATTCAGGAATGTGGATTTTTTCAGAATAAATAAAACATGTTTTAAACAATTTTATATTGAAGTTTAAAAAATGTAATCACAGACATTCGCAACAAATGTAAACTCGGTGTAGTTTTGTTTGTCGGGCAGAAAACCCTCACTCAATTACAAAAATAATGATATATCTTATAAGAAATCGTTCTACAATTTTTTTAAGAGTGTGTCCAATTGTTCCGAGATTTTGGACTGCAATGCCATTCGTTCTCTGTGTCGCTTTTCTTTCCGCTCCTCAGCACGTTCACGACCTTCAAGGAGTTTTTCGATTGCATCTGAAGGTTTACGCTTGCCTGAAAGTATTCATATTTATTAACTCACCAATTATTATATCACAACTAATTCAAAATTGACTGAAAACACAACGAATGGTAGTGACTAACGTGAGACTCCTCCAGATTGAGAACAACTGCCGCTCCCACTGCTGCACGGGGATTCCGATCGTTCTCGGCTCGATGTTGACGTTCCAGTCGATGAGATTGTTTTGAGTGGAGCCATGTATGGCTTTTCACCCAGTAGGCTTTCCATATTCTAAACCATTCAAGCGAATTTGTGAAGAACAAAAGATAAGTTGAATAAATTCAAGTATTATACTTCGTAAAACTATATTACTTCGTAAAATTTCCAGGTACGCTTGTTGTTCCCAGAGCGTCCATTGTGATCTTTTATCGACTTGTACGTGCGTTTCATTGTGTTGATCCTCGTCATACATTGCCTGTCCGAAACGTTGTAACCCCTTTCCTTCATTATTTTCGAGATCTCCATCCACGCTTTTTTATGGCTTAGTTTGCCGGACGACATAGACGGTTCAAGCAGCCGGTACTCCTCGACTAAAAGTAAAATAGCTGTGTCGGACCATCTGAAATCTGAGAAATAAATCCATCTGGATAATATCACACAAATTCAGGCAGCTAACATATATGTATCTTTATTAAACTAATTGTTTAATATCGAACAGAATACTCAATAATATTCAGTGTTACTCATAAATAATTAAAATAAAGAATATTTTGAAAATACACGAAAACTGTGTTTCATCAGCGATATGCAAAACTTTTATATGTATTACACAGTTAATAAAGAAAGAATGCAAACTGTACATAGTCTGAATAAGATCTCTTACTTTCTTTATCCTCAGAAATTGCACCTCCCTCAGTTTCTGCCTCCCCTGCTAGGTCAATATTAGCATTATCTATAGAAGCAATAATTTATATAATTAATCATCACACATTGCAAAGGAAGGAAAGTTGATCAAAATGACTTAAGGTACCTGATGTTTGATCCGTCAAAGAATTTTCCTCCGTAAATCCAGGCGCTATTGCTACATCATTGTTTGATAATATTAAAAAGGTATACAGCTTCTGTGAAATATTTTATACATGCACCACATTTGGAATCGAGCAATTGCTATGATGGGCGATGACTATATGTGCTCACCAGGACTTGCATTGCTGGCTTGCATACATGATTCTCGCGCAGCATTTAATAAAGAAGTAGCAAAGGTCAAATCTGAATGTAAAAGAAATATATGCCATGATTAATAAATCAATCAAACAAAACACAATTCAACATTACAATTCATACATCGAAGGTTAGAAAATAATTTTTCCAGGTATCAATTGGACCGAAGATACATTAAAAAAACCAATAAATGAAAACAGCAATAAACAAAAATGAATGAAAACCGACACCAAATAGAAAATATTGCATTATTTGCAAATAAACGATGCTTTATAAGCCATAATTATTGTTCGACCATAACCTGTTTAATTCCACACATAGTAATTACCGGTTGAATGACACCTATTAATTAGTTTATTGCACTGAATAAACTTACCCATTTCAACTCTACGAGCACTACTTGGTGAAAGCAGTAATTTGTATTCTTCATTGGTATCGTAATCTTTTAAAGTGAGCTCGACGGAATTGTCCGAATTTTCCATGCTGAAACAAACAACTTACAGCGTGTGGTGCTATTCGGTGCTGTTCACGCAATACGCAAACGCTACGCAACTGTCACACTACCTCGGAAGAAATAGCGTTTGCTGCGTTCAGTCATGACGTCACACACCATAAGTAGTGACGTCACGGTCGTGTTTGATTGCGCTAATGTCGAGCTCTGCGAACAGTCTTTAGCGCCAGATGGTGCGAATAGTGACTCCCCGAACGCACCCTACATATACAGTTCCTTCAAAGCAGTAGCAAGTGCGATCGCCCAGCCCGTTGCGCCTTGCAACGGCTGCCGAGAACACGTTTGTCTACTTACACCGTTCCTCACTGCAGTAGCAAGTGCGATCGCCCAGCCCGTCGCGTCTTGCGACGCCTGCCGAGAATACATACACCTACTGATTCACGACCTTGCCATACTCCTGCGCTAGCACAGCAATCGTTTTGTCCTCATAGGGCAGCCGAAGCTTAACTATACCTGTAGAACTGAGGCGACGACCCAATCGCACAGCACCACTGCATCGCGCAGTGTCCTGCCGAGCGGGTTTCAGTCTAGCCAGCGGTGCATATTACCGAAAAACCGCCGTTAATTTAAGAACAGCCTAAGTCCGGTAATCCGCGTCGGCTTATATCATCGCCGATCACGCGTGACGGCAATCACATATACATATATGCGCCGCGTTCGTGAGCTCGCCGCGTTCACAACAGTAACTGTATCACCTTGCGTTCAAATAAATCTCTCTCTATATATATACATATATACCTCGTCACTTGTGTCTCACTCACGATTGTATCTATGTCCGGGATCGAATTCTTCGGTACCGCATTCAACGCTTTATTAACTATTTACAAAAGGAAAAACAAAATATAATTTTGGGTTGTGACCGTACCGATTCTATACTTTAACCTACTCTTATAACTACCGCGAGCTCATTTCTAGTTTAATATGTACATAGTGCTCAAACACAAATTAAATTATTATATTTTTATTGGTTGCCTGCTACACAAGATCGGGCAATTGTCATTCATACATACATTGTCTACTAAACACGCGGTTGTGTCGTGGAGCGTACTAAGGAAGCTTTCCTTTTTTTATTGGTCTCGGAAATACACGCACTCGTTGCTCTATGTTTCAATGTCTTTATTCTTTTCCACACAAAAAAAAAGGATTAAACCGAATCGAACGGCACAGTTTAGCTATAAGAATCGCACAATAGTCTCTTTATGTTCGCTCGGCTCAGAATCGCTCTGATCGCACCGGAGGTTCGCACAAGAAGGAGGAAGCGCGCGAGCGGCTTCTAGAACATGTGCCCGGCGACCTCCAGGAGTCGCTCGAACGCTACATTCGAAATTTAACCGCATTTGTCTCATAACAAATAGCAGACTCCTGGCGGCCGGAGGGCCCTGCGATTTGAGGGGAGCCGGCGGGTGAGAGGCACCGCGGGCGCTGTGTTGAGCGCGCACCCTGGCGAGGGCTAAGTGCGTCGACGCTCGCGCGCAGAGGCGCGCAATGCGCAGCCGCGAAGTGTGCTCCGATCACCGCGAACTCGGCGCGAACGGGGAATCTCGGACATACATGCACACCTTAATCTAGACGTTCATACAGCTAGCCTAAAAGAAAAGAAAAGGTGCTTTTATATTCAACGCTTCTTAACTTAAGTTTTGCCTAACTGTGTTTGTGTCAGTGTGCTCATTTTCGTCTGTATTTTGTCTCTTATCAACCTATTTAACTATTTTCACTTTTTTCATAGTTTTTAGACTCGGGGTCTGGGGGGGGGGGTTCTTGGTTCTCCTTCGCGGTTAGGCCCAGGGGATCTTGGGGGTCGGTGAGTAACGGGGTCACAATGCGTGCCTCTGGTACGTCCTTCCGGTTGACCTGCGTCGCCCGCTTCCTTCGTCCTCGGCGTTGGCAGCGGTCGGCAATGATCGTCGCTTCCTCCTCGTCCTCACTGTTTGTGAGGAGGTCCCCAAAATAACCCCGCATCCGGATTCGGATTCTTTCCTCCATAGAGTACGTGCCTCCTCTACCCCGTGGTACGTCGGCCAATAGCTTAGCCTTTTTTGAAAGCGATGTTTGATGGTGCTTACTCTGGTCCTGTAGGGCTTCAAGTGTTTTAGCCACTTCCATGTTGATTGCATGTTCCTCGGGCACAGGTTTGATTTTCCACGCATCCGGTGTCTGCGTTCGGGCGACGGAAGTAGACGCTCTTGCCTGCGTTGCCCTGCGGGGTGCAGGTCGTTGCGATCCTCTGGGGTTGCTCCATTTTCCTGCCACGATCGTTTTTAATTCGTGCGCAGGCAGTTGCTGATATCTCAAGTTCGTGCCTGTTTGTGTGGCTCGGGAAATCATTTCCCAAGCAGCGTAACTCTGCGTACCTTTCGTTTCCATCGTATGTGTTCGCGCACTTGATTCAATCTGAATTCTGCGAACGTTCAGACTTCTCTCCTACCTACTGTCGCTCGTCACTATTACGTCCCAGCGTAACTTTTTGATTTTCTTAATTAATCTTTTTTTCATTTCTTTTATCCCGGCCTCCACCGGTTGCGACAATATTCATATTACGGCTTGGGCGTTCGCAGCCGGCGCGCTGTTTGAGTATTAGCTTTAAAATCATAATTATTTAATTTTTCCTCCAGGCCTCGTATGCGACAATACTCGTATTACGGCTCATGCCTTCGCATACGTGGCACTGTTGAGCGTTAACGTGTAGTGGAGTTCCCTCACCGTGGAATCATGCTCGTCCCACCTCATGTACATATAAGTAGTTTAAGTGTAGATATAAGGATAGATGTGTAACCGTGACACGTTACTTCTCCCTCGGTTACAACAGAAAGAACGTTACAAACTCTGAAGGAGTATCCGATCCCTGAGGTTATAGCCGAGGTTAAACAAAAATAGATATCAAATAGTTGTCACTGACTATTGCTATGGGCATACGTGACTATGACCGTGGAGTCGAACCACTAGGCGACGAGAGGTAGGTTAGTAAGTGGGTTTGTAATGTATTTGGTAAAAAGTGAGTATATTCTGTGTAAATGATGAGTGCCGTGATACAGATGGTTGGTGTATGAACGCGAATGTAAGCGTGGGGCAATACGTGCGACAAACCGTACGTATTGCTTGACGGCAGTGTATGGGTGACCTCTACACAGAGATGCGCGTGGTCTTAGCTTACGCACCATATATGCTATTTCTATTTACATGCCGAAGTTGAACACAAAGGCGCTTACGCGTATTGCCGGGAACGACGGACGGTGACATCGAGAGTCTGACAGCTGTTCCTATACAAAAACGCGACGGTGTGGATGCTTATATCCTTCATTAGGAAAGCCTGGGCGTGAGGTGCAAATATCGGTGCTGCAGAGGGCTGCACTGATGAGTCGCTAAAACGCGGCGTCAATCAAGACTTCCCTCTGAGGTGACCTATTATCTCTACGAATCTATGCAAGTGTACATTCGTAATGTACCTGTGAACACTTCGATTACAACAACGACGAGTCGGCGGGGGATACAGCCAAGTACCACCCGTGCAACCAGACAGTTTTACCTTGATATCACAAGTCTCTTGTATTTAATACGTAACTCGGACTTAGGTCAATACAAACTATATCTCGACTGCAATATGTTCTTTATAATTCTTACTTCGAGAACACTTCAGCGAAGGAATCTAACCAGACGGCGGGGGACACAGTCAAGTGCCAGCAGAGCATCCAATCTACCAGCCGTTAGATATCTTGTAGTGCTTTTTATTTACGCAAACTGCCTTCTGAGTGGGCTAAGTCTTTGCCAAAGGGGGCTCGCAACTACGCAAAGTCAGCAAGGGCGCAGATCGTCCACCAAAAGGTTAACACACTGCGAGGAGTCGGGTAGGCCGAAGACGGATAGTAAGGGGTACAGTCAAGTACCGGTCGAGTGTCTTGGTCAGGCACCTTATTCCTCCGTGGATCTAATGTATAAATATTCTTACTCGCTACTCTTTGGAATCATCTTGAAGAACGCTGCGTTAATTCGACGTAGTGATTCCTCGACTAAGGAAGTCAGCTTGCTGGATGTTACATGCGTGAATTTAAAATGACGGAACGTGAGTTTAACTGTTTTAGTCCTGAATGAATTTAATGATAGAGAACACGACCTACTCGTGAATCCCTCAGTATTCACCCAGACTTTGCTGAAACGTTCGACGTGGTTTAAAACCGTATTGTAATTTTCTAATCCGCGTGCTTGGAGTATACTGTACGTATCTCGACTTGTATCGATAATCGTAGGCTACGGAATTTACGTTGGGTCTGTTCTTTCGTGTTGAGGGTGACTAGTCCTCTGTACTCAAGATAAGACGCTTGATCGTTGGGATCGCGGGGTTTCTATATACGCGGTGAGGTGATTACGCAAGCGAGAGGGGGTGTCCCTCTATTAATATTATTCCTGCGGCGCGAGCGAAAAGATCTCCCTCTACTGGGCGCTCGACCCATCGCTGCTGGTATACGCGCGTATATGAGTCATGTATGCGCGGATGTGACCGTCCAAAAAATACGGTTACACGCTCCTGTAAAAGAAAGGAAGCAATATGTGTATATGGTCACATAGGTGTAATAATTTCCTAATCCTATACTTAAATACTATTCATGTCCCCCATCTCCCTTCAAATCCTCCATGGGACATGATTCTCCTCCCTCTTATGGAAATCTCCCTTCGGTAGGAGCCTACACTCCTTGATGCAGTCAGGGCAGTCGACTGCGGGCCGGATTGCCAGAACTAATTTCCTGCAATTCTGGCACTCTCCAAGTTTACGGGTCCATTCAAGAGGGGTAGTAACGCGGTCTGTGGCCCTCAGGAGATTGTAGCAGTCGCTACAAAAATGCCCGCTATCGCCTCTATAGAATTGGGTGGAACCGGACGTCAAACAAATGGCCATCTCGGGGCTCATTGTATTTTCCATGGGTGTTTGCATAGCTGGAGGATTAATGGTTTATGGTTAGTGGGTGGTTCATGTGTTTGGCAGGAAACCCTCCACCAGTGATGATTATTGTTGGATTTATTGCTGGGGTTTGAGGTCGAAAAGTCCATCAGGTTCCCGCTTAGGTATATCATGCCGAACTATAGGTGGAATTAGTTCACTAGGAGTTAACGGATGTGGAGCGGTTGGGTATAAGGCAGGTATCTCTACCGGTTTTGGTTGGCGAGTTGCCTCCCCGATTTCTATTGCGATATGAGGGCCGCTCGGGCCTTGACCTTGATTTCCCTGTCGCTTTTTTTTTCTATCAGTTTTTGGACTAGGGTTCCCCGCACGGCGGTCAGCACATACACCGACCAACCGTACGCTTTATGAAGTGACCTGCCATGCATCAAGATGTTAATAAACCAGATCAATGTTCTAATGATCGTGAAGACTCCGATGAATCCTGGCGTGAGTGTTCCGAAACTCGTTACTCTGACCCAAATCTTGTCCCAAACGGTGTTTGCTAGTTTCTCTAAAGAATTTTCATCAAATAGATTCATAATCCCATGCCCTTCCTCGATGATCGGCTGCCCTAGAAGCCCGCGCGCCATGGTGTTTAAAACGCCCGGTCGTTCGGCCTGTAGCATAATGTGGTGTCGTAGTTCGTTGAGTTCCTGTTTCGAATAAATCCCACTCGTGGCAAGGTCCCCTGGGTTGATGTATTCCCACGTTGACTGCATTTCCGTTTGGATGATGGTGGGTGCTACCGCACTCGTCGCTCCGGGTAAGAAACGGTACCACCTTCCTTCTGGGCGGTACATTGTTGGTGCAAAAGGGCTGCACGCTATCTGCGTGCCGGTTCTTAATAGGATGTGGGTCCTAAGCGTTAGGAAGAGACTATCGTTTCCTCTTAGCACGGGCAATTGCTGGTAACAGGTGGGAGTTCGGCGGAGCTTGACCTCAACGTGTACACATTTGATTATGTGTGCAACCTCCCCGGCGACTACCGCCATATACCCGGGCTCTCTCATAATATCGTGCCCCAAAAGGTCTGGGGTTAATGTGGCTATAGCTATTGTGTTATGTAAGACTTTCTGTTGCAGGCTGCATCGTTCAGTGAGAGTATTCCGGTATAGCTGTCCTATCTGAGTCCTAATGTGTTTTTCTACGTAGACAAATTGGCATAGGCAAATATATCCAGATTCTTGACGTGTTCTTTGCCTTTAGGAATCAGCATCTCTCCGTTCCTTACTTCGAAAATCAATAATTTGGGATGATCGGTCCTTATAAAAATATGTCCGCACAAGCGGAATTTAGAGCGTCGGGTAAGGGCGAAGGTAATGTCGCCGATGGACAGGGAATATACGATATGGTCTTCCTTGGCAGTGTTGTCGGAGATTCTATTAGCTAATCCTTGATAAAGTACTCCGTATTCGGTGAGTTGACAGCTATCAGTCGGGTCTGGGTCCCAATAAGTATTCCCGCCTTCCACATCGGCGCAGTGCGTGGAACTTAAATCACACATGACTCCGGATCTTAAATGTAGCCTATTAGTTTCGATGTCCACTGGGGCTACGTAATCTTGTAGTGTAATTTTGACGGTTCCAGTTACTATTGCTTGTGTCCAGCTTCCGTACGGATCAGAGTAGGCGCTCCCCTCGCAATGACCATCCATGTCGACTACTCCTGCTAGTGTGAGTGGGCGCATTATTGTCTGGTTGGGTAATGAGCCTGTAAATATGGTATTTCCTATCTTGACATCGCGGTGCTGGTGCATTTGGTTACATTGTTCTCTGGAAGATTCTTCTATGTATGCTAATCTGCCGTTCAGTACGTCTGTAGTGTGAGAGAACATCCCACACTTTTTAACAGTACGGTCGATTTCTATCTTGCATTGTAGAATACGGACAAATCTGAACTCGTTAATCTGGAGTAATTGAATTTGTATTTCATTGACGTTGACTTGCGTTTCTGGGATATCGCATCTCCCAACTTCTAGTAGTGATACCGTAGTCACATTGTTTCCCTTGCTTCCGCAGTCATAACCTATTATCGCTATTCCAGGAGTAAATTGGTGGGACAGGAAAAAGAGTGCAAGAAGCTTGATCATCTGTAACGAATTTATGTTGTTAGAGGGGGCGCAGGGAGATGTGATTTCTTGAGTCGGTTGGGATGTACTATGCTCGAGTTCTTTTTTACGCGAATCCGGACATTGCCTTGCGGGAGAATTTCCAACACTTGGTGTGGACCGGTATACTGGGCCCCAAGCTTTCCTGGTTTGGGGCCCCTTAATAGAAAAGCCGAGTCTCCGATTTGAAAATTTTGTGGGTTCAAATGGGCGTCATGTCTTTTCATTTGATTTTTCCTTGCTGCCAACTAAGTTATCGCGAGCCGTTTGTTGGATCTGGTGTAGTCGGGTTGCGAGTTGTATCAAATATTCATCGTAAGTGGTTATTTTATCTTCGGGGACTAACGGAAGGCCGGATGGTAAACGTGCCATCCGCCCGAATGTTAGTTCATACGGGGTGTGTTTGGTGCTCTCGTGTACACCAATGTTGTAATTGAAGATTGCTAATTCTACATATTCACTCCACTCCGTGTGTTCAGTTGTGAAAAGTTTCAGATATTCCCCCAAGGAGTGGTGCGACCGTTCTAAGGAGCCATTGGATTGAGGGTGGAAAGCGGTAGTCCGGAGTTTTTTGATTCGAAAGAGTCTGGTTCACCTTTTCATGGGTTCCCCCACGAAGTTTCGTCCCTGGTCGGTAAGTACTGCCTTAGATGACCCGAATATGCACAAGAATCTTTTTACGAACGCATCCGCCACCGTTCTCGCGGTCTGATCACGCATCGGTACCGCTATACAGAATTTGGTGAGTTGATCCTGTATGGTTAGTATGTATTCATTCGCGTTCTTAGAGGCTGCCAATGGTCCAACGATATCCATTGCAATTTTGTCGAACGCCCTACCAGGTGTGTCGGTTATTATCATAGGCTGTTTGGTTTTAACCCTAACTAGTTTCTTTAATTGACACTGCAGGCATTGCTGAATAAATTCCTATATGTCCTCTTTCAAATGTTCCCACTGGTAATGCTGACGAACACGATTATACGTTTTTGACACGCCACGGTGTCCTCCGATAGGCGTAGCGTGTATTTCACGTAGGATCTCCGGCCTTAGATCGGTCGGCGGGTATTTGACAATGTTACGGCAAATTATTACTTTAATCTTACTACGGCGGAAAGCTTGATGTATAGCTTCATATACCTCTGACCAGGCTACGTTGGATATTTAGGTACTTTGGGAAATGCTGATGGAAGAAATTCCAAGCTCTACTGACTCGAGTTTATGCTTCTTTAGGAGTTTGCTTATTGCGGCCAGTCTTTTGGTGGGCCCGTCCCCCTCTACCTCTTCGAGGACTCAGACAATATGGTACTGGCTATTTCGCTTCACGAATTCTACTGTATTTGGCCGTATTACTTTTACATTAGCGAGGAGTTGTTTCTCAAAAAGGGTTTGTGATCCACTATCGATGGGTGATCCCTTCGTGTTTAGGAAATAAAATAGATTATCCCTTCGGAGGAAAAATAAATCTCTAGATTGTATTATACCGGAGTGTTCGTCTTCATCGATATCGGTTCGGTGGTGATTTAGGAGGGGGTCGGGGGCATTTTTGGTCTCGGTTTCTCCGTCTGCGTTATCGCGATTGGCGTACGATTCCGCATCTACCGCTTTCGCCACTTTTTCGACTGAGATCGGGTCATTCTTTTATCGACGGGAGCGGTAGGTTGTGCGCTTACGAGTTTTCCTGGGTGAGCTGGTACGCGCATTGCTGTTTCGGTCGTTAATGGTTCCTCTAATTCACTTTGACAAAAGGGGGTACTATCGATTGGTGACAAAACATTGCCCTCATCAAGGACTTCGGTGAGTCGGCACGCGGACGTGGTCAAGTTGTCGTCGTCTTCGTCCGTGTCGTCTTCTAATAGTTCGCATATATAATCCGGGTCTTTTGCATCGATAAGCTTACTACGACCTACAACACGGCAGTCGACCAGATTGCGCGAGAGCGCGTCTGCGTTTACATTAGTCTTTCCTGCCTTGTACACAATATCATAATCGTACTCTGATAATTTCAGTCTCCATCACAGAATCCGCATATTGGCGTCTTGTGCATGTTTAAACCATATTAGAGGTTTATAATCGGTGACCAAAGTAAATTTGCGTCCGTACAAGTAAGGTCGAAAATGTTTCACGCAGTACACTATCGCAAGGGCTTCCTTTTCATATGTGTCATATTTAACTTCGTTATCGCTAAGGGTCCTCGAAGCATACGCTGTCGGATTGTCTTTATGCACGACCCCCTGAGAAAGTATTCCCCCTATCGCGTACCCTGGAGCGTCAGTGGTCAAAATAAACGGCTTCTCAAAGTCGGGATATTGCAGTACCGGTTTACGACATAATTTGTCCTTAAGGGTTTCGAATGCGTCTCGTTGTTTGTCCGTCCAGTCAAAGGAGTTGTAATTTTTCAAGAGTTCCGTCAATGGTCTAGCGATCTTTGCGAATTCAGGTATGAATCGTCTGTAATAACCGGCGAGCCCGACGAATTGTCTTATATTTTTGGCGTTCTTGGGTTGCGGGAAATCACGTACCGCGTCTAACTTCTTAGGGTCTGGACGCACACCGTCTTTCCCTATCACGTGCCCTAGATACGTCACTTCGGTCCGTAGGAACTCACAATTGTCCGGTTGTAGTGTCAGCTCCGCACTCCTAAGTCTATCCATTAAACTTTTAACTTTTCGTTCATGCTCTTCTAAGGTCTTTGAATAAATAACAATATCGTCCATATATACGAAAAGTTCTCGCCCTTGTAACCCGGTTAACGCGAGGTCCATTCAGCGTTGGAAGGTGGCGTGACCGTATTTTAGGCCAAAGGGCATCCGAGTGAACTCGTAATGCCCGAAAGGTGTTGAGAATGCGGTCTTGTGACTATCTTCGGGGTCCATTAATATCTGATGGAAACCGGACGCTAAATCAAATATTGAAAAATACTGGGCCTCGCCAAGTTGGTCTATGTCTATTATATTGGGCAGCGGGTAGGCATCTCCTAAGGTTTTTTCATTAAACGCTCGAAAGTCCAACACCATCCTCCAACGTTTATTCCCTAGGGCGTCAGGTTTTTTTGATACGATCCATACAGGTGTGTTATATGAAGACTGGGAGTGTTGGATGATTCCGCCCTCCAATAGCTCCGTTACCTGCCGATTTATCACGTCGTTGTGTAGTTGAGGGAATCGATATTGTCTGGTGTTTATGGGAAATGTCTGTGGTATGTATCCTATGTCGCATTACGTTGGTATGGGTCAGATTATCGTCAGTCAAGTGAAATCAGTCGTGGTTATTTTCTATTAATCTCGTTACTAGCTTTCTCTCTTCGGAGGACAAATGACTCAAGGCAAAGGAGTCTATTATAGCGCGAATTCTTTTAGGATGTCCTGAGTCCTCTTTCGATAATTTGTTTCTTTTATCTCTGTTGTCTTTAGCTTGGTTAAGGAATACACATCCTATTTCTTTTACTTCATTCTCTATTCTTTTTATTTCAACGGATTCTTGGTCTCCTTTTTCTTCTTCGGTTTCTAGGGATCCACCAACTCCTACCTCTATCTCCTCGTTTTCCTCAACTGGATCTCTCATATCTGACTCTTCATAAATATAGTCTGTCATTATTATTTCCATCTCGCTTTGCTCTTCCGCGGGTGAAATTACTTTATTTCTGATAGGGAATTCGTAAGTCCTGTCTTTCGACCGGAAGTCGGGCTCAGTGGTTCCGTCTTTCCCATAAGGGTTGTGACCGTACTAATAATTCGCGGTGTTTCTCGTGTGATTCGATTTAATTTTCGTGTTAGTCCGCGATATATTTCCAACGTCTTGTCGTGTTTTCTGTGTTGACCGCGCGATGTTTTGTTTTCGCGGGTGTCCGGCTGCTCGCGTCGGTGTATCAGCAAGACGGTGGTGGTTTCACGGGCCACCAGCGTGATCACGTGTGCGTGTGCGCTTTTGGGCTCCGCACCGGGGAAGCGGGTGAAAGGGTGTACGGGCAATGAACCTTGTGTCATGATTCGAGTTATGACAATTCGTATATTCTATAGCTGTCAAATGTACAGCTGTTCGTGTTGTTAACCGTTCCCAGCCGCTTGCGCGTCGATGCGTTTTCGTATGCTTCGCAAGTATAATTTGATGTGGGCTACTGCAGGGCTTCAGCTCCCTGCAGCGTTTTCAGACCGGAATGCACACGATGTCTCAGCTGGAACGTGGGCGGAGGAGACTCGGCGCAGGTCGTTTCCCAAATAATAACGCTTTTCTGAAGTCTAAACTCTAGCAACTTGACAGGTCTCCACGGCCGATGCGTGAGCGGAGGCGGAGGTCGTCTGTGCTATCGTTTTTCTCTAAGTCCTCGTCGCAGATACTGCGGAGTTTTCTGCAACATGTACGTCCCCAATTTTTGCACCAGTTAAATTGAAAAAATCATTTCCAAGGATTCCGGCGGGTGTAATGGGAAAGTCATCAGCGACTAGGTGAAAGACCGCTGGTTGCCCCAGAGGGTGTAATATAGTTTGTCCAAACGTATAAGCTGGGTGACGGGTTATTCCATTTAATTTGAGAATTACCTGCTTATTAACTAGGATATTGCGGGACAGGGCACTGCACTTGATCAAGTTGGGTCCGGAACCGGTATCGATCATTAGTTCCACTGGCTTCGTTAACCGGTCATCATTTACTGAGATAGTCGGGTAATCAGTTCCCTTTCTAAATTTTATTGTTCGGCCGTGGAAACTGTTGCAACGGGTCGGGACAATGGGCGCGTCGTGTCTCTGATCCCTCCCGGCGCCCGCGCGTCCGAGGGACCCGAACCGTTTCCCGTGAGGTCATTGTTCCGACGACTATTAGCGATGCGAAGTGTGCATACTTCGAGACTATGGCCGTTCTCTTTACAATACCGGCACATTATTTGATCATCCCTACCGTAATTATTTGGGTTAACGCGACCGGGTTCTCCATATCCACGCGAATTGCCCTGGTTCCGCCGAGCGAAGCACGAGTCAATCGAGTGACCGTTTTTCCCACAGAAACTGCAGGATATAGGTGATCGCGTTTAGTCGCGAAATATTCGCATTTGGCAGGAGATTCTGGGTTAGAGGGTTCCCGTTCATGCGAAACCAGCAATTTCTTGCAGAGGGTCTTCTCTTACTACAGATTTGGCAAAGCAACGGGGGTTGAAAATTCGAATGAGCGGAGCATTGTGGAGCGGCATGCCCCTCTAGCCCGCACAACTGGCACGAATTGACATTCACGGATACGTGGTTTAATACTCTCGAAGGGGGTTTCTGTTCGCAACGTCTACAATTATCCGCCCCATGTTCGCGTTTTTGGCAGATCTGGCAAATTAATACCTGTGGCGGCTGCTGAGGTGGCGGTGATCGCGAAAGGTTCTTACAATTCACTGCTACATGCCCTTGCCCAGCGCAAAGGGCGCATGTCTGAGCGATGCGTTGAATCTCGCTAGGGCTGTTATCGCTGGGAATTTCTAGGTTTCCAACACCTTGAATCAATTCTTGTAACCGGTTGATTGCCCGTTCACTCGCGATAGCCTCACTTACGGCGTCCGACATGATCGTGGGTTTCCCCATTTTATTACTAATATCAGAGTTTAGGCCGTTCAAAAATGTTTGCAGTATTCCCGCCGCAGTTTCTTTAACAAACTGCTTATCTGCCACCCCTCCATGTTCTCCTTTATATACTTCTATGATCTCATTTCCCAATTTGCGTACCCTATTCACGTAAGTTAATACATCCTCAGTTCTTTTTTGGAAACAAGCTCCTAATTCACCCTGGATCTGAAATATTCCCCTATTAGGCGCGAAAAGCTGGTGAAGGTACCTGCTTATTTCATCGATCGAATTAACCTCCACGTGCAATAACGCAGAGCGCGCTTCAACTAAAAGGCGTGTTGTTAGTAGTTTGGCTAGGTTACCCTCAACGTCCGCCAGCAACAACCGTCTAGCGGTTTCACAACCCTTAACAAATTCTACTGCATCTTTCAGTGAAATGGTATGGCAGGGTAATGTCGACACCATATTTTCCGATCTAAGAGTCGATTCCGGCAGAGGAGGGGTAGCTTTTGATTATTCGTAAGGCGCGTCGTTCAACAAAATCAATGGATTCTCAACAAGCGTGGTGTTTAGCTCAGACGTCTTATTAAAGTCACTCTCCTCAATGTATTCGTCTTCCGATTCGATCAGCAGCTCTCGCGGAGTTCTTAGGCCTGTTTCACACCGATTTAGCACGTATTCTGGTTCGACGTCCCGCTCAGAATTGAATGTTTTACTGCGCGTATTCATAGGGTTAACCCAGTCTTACCGACACAATACCGGACGAGCCCCCAAATTTGTTACGTCGCGACACGAGTTAGGACAGAAATACGCGATATGGATACTGTCTTCGCGAATTCTCACGTTCCGCTAAATAACAATTGCACGCACCTGACCTTGATCAAGACGCGGGCGTGATGTCTGTTTTCAGTCAACCGCGAACTCGCGGTTTTACTAGGACCAGACGCGATAAGGAGGCTGGGTTATGGTGTATAACGGAATTGAGTACACACTTGGGGAAATTGCTAAAGATTACTACCCTCCACCAGGTGATGACAACGAAGACTAAATGAACCTCCACCAACGATAAATATTAGAAATCACTTATCTTGAAACTCGACGTGGGGTGCTGGTTGATTTAGGTGAACCCAAAGCCTGTTGTTGCGTCGCGTAGCATATATATATAGTGCGACCGAGTGAACGCATTCGAGGCGTTGTCGCACCTACATAAGCTTCCACAAAATGTAATAGGTCAAGACCCGAACCGACTCCAGGCGTCGTCGCAATCCAGGTATAAACATATACCCTAGGCCAGGGTTCGGCAACTCAGGATTCAGAAGAGCCAAAAAGTCATCCAAAACAGATTCTTTGTTTATAGAAGAGCCATAGAACTTTAATAACCCAAAAACACATACTTATTCAATTAAAATGTTAACAAGTATGAAGAGGTTGCTTTTAAAGGCATGTAAAATTTATTCGTTGTGTGGGATTATAGCTCGTGCGTGGAATGGGTACGGCAAAACGAAATCTATCGATCGATAGAACAAACAAACCTTTATTTTAGTCGCTCAATCACGCTACATACGCCTTGCTATTTCTCTTGCACGCATTCACTCACACGTATGCAAACTTTAGCGACTACTGCTAATCTGTCCTCGGATCTCGCTTGCTAGACTTTCAATGTCCGGTTGGTACTCCGTTATTTTTATTTTCAGACAAGCCTGGAGACTCTCATCTGTCAGTGAATTTCTCAATTTGCTTTTTATAAAATTCATGCTCAAAAAAGTTTGCTCGCAACAATAAGTTGAACCAAATATAGTCAATACGCCATATGCGTACTTTTTCAAAGCAGAATATGATTGAGGAAGACTGTTTCGTGTCACGAAAACAATTTTTTCAATAGAAGTAATGTTTTTAAGTTCAACTCACTTGTGTTCTGAAATTAGTTTACTGCATTCTTGATCATGTTCTTCCAATTTGCGGCCCAAATCAGAGAATTTTGATGCCCATATTTCCTTACATTTCAGATCAATAAATTGTAATTCAAATTCGGCACGATCAAAATTAGAAAATATTTAAAAATCTAAAGATTCCGAATCGCATATCAGCAGTTTTGTCAAAAAGGACAATATATTCTCATAATTCCGAAACTCTTGGAACCTCTTGAGGAAGCAATTCCGCATCCTCTCCATACAATGTTTGAAACATTCAAAATCTATTGAAACTCCAGATTCATGATGTTTCTTCAACAAATTAAAATGCAAGCAGGTGCCCCTTTGCAAATCAGAAGCGAACAAAAAAGTAGTTTTTTTCGGCACATAACGACTTTTGGTGAATGATGCAGTGAAAAGACGTTGTGTTGTGCTGCATTTCTTTCTGCATCAAAGCCACAAATCCTTTGTTTACTCCAAGCATGCATGGTGCACCATCGGTGATAATAGAAATTAAGTTATTGATATTTATTTTATTCTCTCCGGGAAAGTCTAACACTGCTTTTGCTATATTCTCCCCAGTTTTCTGTCCTTTGAGTGGTAGGAGTGCAAGTAATTCTTCCCTGGGACCGAGATTTGTTACATACCTTGCAAATAATGTTACTTGTGCGGTATCACTTAAATCGCAGGAGTCATCTAATGCCAGTGAAAATGCAGTAGCGACATTTATATCGTTGAGTTGTTGTCTTGATATTTGTTTTGCCATTCGAGTTGTTCGGTCCCTAATCGCTTTCGCAGAAAGGGGCACGTCGCGTATTTTCTTTATAATATCGGCACAATTTTTAAAATCGCGGAAGAGGTATTTTGATATATTTAAAAAACACTTTCATATATTCACTGTCATCTCTTGCTCGCGTGACAACTGGTTGCTCCGGTCTTAGCAACCGCAGTAAACAACCGTTGACACGCATTATCGGCCGTGTCACCAACACACATGCTATTCCCTGTTCTAACAAACACATACAACATAAAACCCGTAAGTGCCGATTCAAAATAAGAACGTCTAGAAACGCATAAGAAATAAGGCGCGCTCTTTGGCATGGGTAAAGACACACAGCACAGATAGACAAAGTACACAACAAGCACACGATACGCCAAAGTTATTGTGATTACAAATTTACAGTATATTAATTTATACTAGGTGGCGAAAACTTTGCAAATTTTGCCATTCTTTCAGGTATCGAAAGAGCCATATTTTGATATCCAAAGAGCCATATCTGGCTCGGGAGCCATATGTTGCCGACCCCTGCCCTAGGCGTTATCGCGACTCAAGTCGGTTCTGAGGCGACGTCTTGACCAGCGTGCTGCGACGCGTTCATTATGTCATTGTATTGGAGCAGGTTACGCATCACACCACAGAAAGAGCAGAACGCTGTTGCCATGCGTTTGTCCGGGTCAATGGCGTTCCCAATGCAGTACTCCAAAAGTCGTATGCTCTATGGAAAAACAATAACCTGCTCCAAATGCACGTCCGAGGAATGCATCTGTTTTCGTTCGCACTACCGTCTTCACCTCACACTCCAACACATTCACACCGATACCCCGACACATTCACACGGGCCCGATTCCGACCAATAACTTTCGTCGCGGCACACCGCGATCGGTGCATCAGCGATCGATCATACCTCATCGAAGTTTCTAGAAATCACTCTCTGTATAGCAGCCAAGGCGCAAACAGTGAATTCTACATCGTTAATAAAATAGGGAGAAAAAGCGTACTATTGAACCCAGTTTATTGTGAAACGAAACCACGAAGCTAACGTGAAGGCATCGGCTTCGACAGTCCACCTAAGGACAGAACACCTGTGATTCAGCGACACTGAATTAATTGATTTCAAAAACCACAGTTGATGTAAAATGAGATTGGGTAAATTTAACTAAGATAACTATAACTAGCTGGATGTTACACAATGAGCAAAAACCAAAGGTAGGGTGAGTACTGCGCTGACTGCTCAGCTCAAAAACCAAGTTGGAAGTGACTCCGTTCTCCCAAATCGAGCGACTCCTGCTAGACAGTCCCAAAACTACCCCCTTCTTCCCGATCTTTGGTAATCGCCGACTTTTCAAAAAAGGACGTATCACACGTCGTCCTTGTTCGGTTTTCCCTGACTTCTCCCACGCACGGGGCCTCAGTCTTTCCTCTCTCTTCCTCTTCCTTGATCAACGCCCGTCTTTGTTTTTGTTGTGTAGGTTTTCGAGGACGGATACCTTCGTATTCACCCTCGTGTTTTCCGTATTTATGCACTGCACGTTTTCTATACTGTTTTATTTCTTTATCTCTTATACACGATGCTTACGGTAGGTCTGCTAAAGACAGAGTGGCCCTGCCGCGCTCGCGTGTGGTCGTCCGATCGCTCGGCGACCGCCATTTTTTTTAACGGTGCCGAAGGAGAGGTAGTGACGACGCAGCGTTGTACAGATTCGTCGCTCGGCGGATGTATCCGCATGTGTCCGCACTCTTAACATTTACTATAGTTTAATGTGCTATGTATTGTAGACTCGGTCGCGATATCGTCTCATGCGCGCGTATACGCATGGATCGCGGCGGCGCTTCGAATATAGTTTCGGTCATGACCCGTTGGTTTTTATAACGCGTATGTGAGTGCGACAACGCCTCAGAATCGACTCGATCGCGATAACGTCTCAGACGCATGTATACGCCTGGATCGCGACAATGCTTCGAGCATGATTCGGGTCGCCCTGAAAGTCGTATCATGTATGATCGAATTGTATGCCCCGGCAACGCCTCGCAACGAGTCGGGTCGTGATAACGCTTCGAGCGTGCTCGAATCACGACGACGCCTCGACTCATTGCGGGCCTGGACAGGTTAGGTGGATGACATATTTCACCTGGTTATTTGTATGACCGATAGGCCCTTTCTGATCGTGTTACAATCTATTCGTGCGGCGCTGCATGTCGTCTTTGGTCTATTTATTATACGACGCAACAGTTTTCTTGAGGACAACTCTTTAAACAAAAAAGGGCTTGAAAAACTCCGTGACTAAGACTTCCCATGTGTGGGTCCTTGAATTTGCTCTATCTCCCCTTTGCTATTCTTTAGGACTTTTATGACTGGCTTTACTCATTTTCTTTTGCTCAATAAACTAAACCCTTGACTATATTTTACGATGTCCTGCAAGACTATTGCGGCCTGGGAAGGAGTCGACTCAACTTTCTATTTGCGTGCCGAAGACCATGCGAGTATAATATATTTGAACGATTCCTACTTTTGGACGCGAAAAGGTATTACCAACAGATACCTTGCACCTCCGGTTGATCGCGGTAGTGGCCCGTAATAATCAAGTGACAAGAGTTGCCGCGGTCGCGTCGGTAGGATCGTTTGCATATCTACATGTGGCGGGTGCGTGTTTGTTTTGACCCGTTGACAGGTCTCACACCGTGCCGTGATCTTTCTGATTAGCCGATTGAGTCCCTTGATGTAGAACGATTCCTCACCGACGAGATATTCCTAAAGACTGCCAGCCTTATGGGACTTTGTGTCTCCAGCAAAATTCGCTGTTCTCGGGCGCCCTCTAGAATATATTGCGGCCAGAGTAAGAAACTGATGTCGAATCACTACCGTACTGAACTATTATCATGAGATGTCACCTGTGTGTGGGTAAGTGAAGCTCTCTTTACAGACGATTTCAAGTGGAATTTTAAGTTTCAAAATAATAGAAGCAAAATTACTATTAACGGCAGAAAAGGGTGTACGAAACATAAAATGAAAGATAAAAAGTTCACTGAAATTTTAATAAATGTTCAACTATTCAACGTTAACCGTAAAAATATATGTACAACATTGGACGCGGAAATTTTTATATACAAACCTGACCATGTCTTGTTGGTCTGAATTTCGAATATATATTATTGTATGTTGAAATGAAGTTCACGTATAGTTTCAATGCAATTTGCTCATTTGTTCCTGATTGCGTCTAAGGCAACAGCGAGGCGCTGGGGATACTGGGGAGTAGCGAGTGTTAAAGTACGCGGATTACGTTAACGAGGTTTTTATTTTTGGGTTGCACTGAATGATACACAGACTTGTCGGTTTTAAAACGGGAGTCGTCCGGACGCGTAAATACTAAATAATACTAATGTCGTGACGCGCTAGGTAACTTAGGAAATACGCGTGCGTGCTCTCTAGTCCGATTCTCCGGTATCGTAATGAAAATGGCGGGAAGGGTCTCACCACAGGATGGAAGGGCCTCCTAATGAGATCGTCCTACCGACGTCTCGAGGACCCAGAAAGAGCAGGAAAGAAGGAACACACGAGCTGGAGTCGCAATGCCCTTCGATGGAGTGCTCGAGGACGGCTAGATTAGCCGGAAAAGAATAAGGAATATCGGCGGCTACTTAAGGCGCACGATGGGATTCGTCGCCATAACCGCGGAAGGAAGGCCGCGAAGGACGGAAAGACGGAAAACCTACGATACCTGTGCTCCACGTACGAGCACACAGCAAGGGATGGATTTCCGTCGAAGTACGCGAGCTACGGTATAATATACTTGTATACGCGACTTCGGAAGGCGAGATCGCCCAAATATTAACGAGTAATGGAGCGGAAAAAGAAGGACGGTGAGCGCACGCACGGTAGGAGAACGACGACTGGCGTAACGCGGCTCGCTAAACGAAGAAGAACCGAAATTTCGCCTTACCTAGATTCGCCACTACGCGCGGAAAACCACACGGCTGTCGGTGTGACGTCACGCTGACCAATTAGCGAACGAGGTGTGAGGTGGGTCCACGAGCAGCGCTATGCGCAAAGTACTAAGACTGCTCGGAGACAGTACCCAATCCCAAACAGTTCCACCATTTGAAGCTGTGTGATACATGAAATTGACAATTGGAGAACAGGTGGCCGGAAAAATCTGCCGTATAGGTCATGATCGCTATAGGTGAGATTGCAAATAAGTAAGGCTGCCGTTACAATGGTCGCGGTTTTGGTCGATCTTCTGTAGTCCGAAACAATTTGTCAGTAGTGGCACTCACAAGGGAACATAGGCAACCCGGAAATTCAAAAAAATCTGAAATTTGGCACACATGTAGAGTAGTCCATCCGTAAGACAACCATATTTTTTATTGGTGCCATAACTCGTTTTTTAGGGGGTGAAAACACCCTTTGAAAAAAAATCAGATTTTTCTTCTTCGTCAAATATCTCAAGATCGATAAGAGATTTCGGAAAAAAGTTTAATCAAAAACTAAATCGCTTGTTGGCGTCTACGAAACTGCGTTATATTTTATTTTATTTAATCCATATTTTTTTTGTTACGCCACCCCCTCACCCCCTTTTTTCAAATTTTTGTCTTTTGCTGGCCGCCATGAAATACTTCTTGACACCGTATTTTCATACCTGTAAATGATTTGTGCGTTAAAATTTTTGTTGGTATGTATAACCGAATGTTTGAGTGAAAATGCACGCGATATAAGAGAGATTGTAGGGATAATAAGGCGTAGGCGTATTAAAGCTATTGAGAGATGACAATTTAAAATACATCTTTATTATATTATTCTGTAGGGACTTCCGTTTCCGGTGAGAAGCAGAGCGGACGAGAGTGAGTGAGCGTGTGAGAAAAGTGGGTGAGAAAGGAGTAAGGAGAAGCGGGAGGGCTAGGAAAAAGTGGGCAGAGGGGGAGGAGAGATAGAGGGTGGTGCACGAGGGTGGGTGGAGGAAAAGGTGGACGGGAAAAGGTGGAGGGAGCAGCGAAAGGTGGGTGAGAAAGAGTGAGGTTAGGAGGAAAACGTGGGCGAGATAGGGAATTGCGGGCGGACAGGTGGGTGATTAGGGGGCAGCGACACCTACAGGAAGCAAAGAGAGCGAGGAAGGGGGATAGAACGGTGTCGGTAAGGTAGGGACGAGGGTAATGGAGAAGGCAAAGGAGCTGGGATTAGGGATGGGAACGAGAAGAGGAAGTGTAGGAAGCATGGAGGATCAGTGGAAAAGGAAAAGGGAGGGGGAAGAGGAAAGAACGGGTGGAGGGAAGAAGGAGGACTGGTTATTTAAAGCGGGGAAAAGGATACAAAGATCGCCGAAGAGTGAAGCGGCGAAGGGGGAAGAGGAGGAGGGGGATGAGGGGAGGATACGGGAGATGATAAAAGAGGAACTGAGGAAGGAAGTGAGGGAAGGGATGAAGGAGGCCATGTTGGAAATGAAGGAGATGTTAGAGGTGATGAAGGGTCAGGTAGAGAGACAGGGGAGAGAGACGAGGGAGGAAGTGATAGCGGAGTTAAAGAGACAGATGAAGGAAGGGGAGGAGAGATGGAGGAACGAGAAAGAAGGGTTAGAGAGAAGAATAGCGGAAATAGAGGGGAAACTGGAGGGCATAGGAAGCAGGGGAGAGAAGAGTGAGAGGGGCGGGGGAGGGGAAAGGCAGGGGGAAAAGGAAATGGAAGAGATTAGGGACAAACTGAGGAAAATTGAATGGAAAGAGGAAAGGAAGGAGAGGGAGGAAAGGAGGAATAATATAGTGGTCAGAGGATGGAAGGGGAAGGGAGAGAAAAAAGAGGGGGAACTCAAGGGGCTGTTGAAGGAACTGGGGGTGGAAGTAGAAATTGGGGAAATAAGAGAGCTGACAAGAGGGGGGGAGGGTGGAGGGGTAATCGTAACTCTCGGAAACAGAGGACAGAAGAGAGAGGTGATGGTGGCGAGAGGGAAGCTGAGGGAAAAGGGAATAAGGATAGAGGACGACCTGACGTGGAAGGAAAGGAAAATGAGATGGAGATTAGAGGAGATAGCGAGGGAAGAAAGAGGCAAAGGTAAGAGGGTGTGGGTAGGATATGGGAAGGTGCAAATAGAGGGCAAATGGTGGAAATGGGATGAGGAGGAGGAGAAGCTGAGGGAGGGAAAAGGAGGAGAGGAATGGAGGTCGGGGGAAGAGGGAAAGGGGGGAAAGGGAGGAGGGACGGAGTAGAAGAGGAGGAGGAGAAAAAAGAAGGGAATGAGTACGGGGGAAGGAAGAGGTGGAAGCTGGCATTCTGGAATGTGGCAGGGATAGAGAACAAGGACGGAGGGTTTTGGGAGGAAGTAGGGGAGTGAGATGTGATGGTGATGGCGGAAACATGGCTGGAGAAGAAGAGATGGGAGAAGGTAAAGGACAGGCTGCCGAGGGAATTCGACTGGGAGGTGAAATTCGCAGAAAGGAAGAACAGGAAAGGAAGGGCATGTGGGGGGATGATGAGGGGAATAAGAAGGGGAATAGGGACGGTGGAGAAAGAAGAGGAAGGAATGGGAGAAGGAGTTTGGGGGTGGGAAATGAGGATAGGGGAAGAGGTATGGAGGATAATGGGAGTATATGTAAACGGGGATATAGAGAGGAAGTTGGAAAAGATGAGGGAATGGATGGAGAGGGAAAGCGAGGAAAGAACGACGGTGATAATAGGAGACCTAAACGCGAGAACGGGAACACAGGGAGGATGGGTAGGGGAGGAGGAGGAGGAGGGAGGAAGGAAATCAAAAGACAAAAAGGTCAACAGGGAGGGAAGGCTGCTGGTGGAATGTCTGGAGGAAA
Source organism: Priocnemis perturbator (assembly GCA_963942575.1). Lineage (NCBI taxonomy): Eukaryota > Metazoa > Arthropoda > Insecta > Hymenoptera > Pompilidae > Priocnemis > Priocnemis perturbator. The sequence goes on along the minus strand of OZ012643.1, from coordinate 12,114,303 downwards.
TGGGGTGGGGGATACTGAATGGGGGGACAGAGGGGGATGAAGAGGGGGAATATACCTTCACGGGGGGAAAGGCGAATACGGTGATTGATTATGCAATAGGGGGGGCAAAGGCGAAGGAGAGGATAGAAAAGTTAGAGATAGGGGAGGCGACAGACTCCGACCACCAGCCAGTAGTGCTATGGGTGAAAGGAGGGAGAGGAGAGAGGAGGGAAGGGGGAAGGACAGGGGGGGGGGACAGGAAGAGCGAGGGGAAGATGGGACGAGGAGGGAAAGGAGAGATTTAGAAAAGAGATGGAGGGCAGAAAAGGAGGAGGAGGTGAGGTACAAGAGCAACTGGAAGAAATGGGTAAAACGGTAAAGGAGATATTGGAGAAAGAGGAGAGAAGGGATGGCGGGGGGAAAAGGAAGAGGAAAAGGGGATGGTGGGATAAAGAGTGTAGGGAGAGAAAAAGAGAGGTGAGAAGAGAGATGAGGAGATGGAGAGATAAAGGGGGGGAGGGGGATGGAGAGGAATACAGGAGAAGGAAAAGGGAATACAAACAACTATGTAATAAGAAGAAGGAGGAAGAAAGGGAGAGAATGACAAGGAGAGTAGGGGAAGCAAGGACAGAGAGGGAGGTATGGGGGGTGATAAAAGAACAGAGAGGGAGAGGGAAAAGGGTGAATGAACAGATAAAGATGGAAGAGTGGAAGGGGTATTTTATGGGGTTATTGGGAGGGGTGGAGGAAAGAGTAAGAATGGGGGGAGAGAGGAGAGGAAGAGGGGAGGACGGGGAGAAGAGTCTGGAGAAAGAGGAAGTGGCAAAAATAATGAGGAAGTTGAAGGAGGGGAAAGCAATAGGTGAGGATGCGGTACCGAATGAGGCATGGAGATACGGAGGAGAGGAAATGGAGGAATGGGGATGGGAAATATGCAGAAGGGTGTGGGAGGGAGAGGGGTGGCCGGAACAGTGGAAGGAGGGGGAGATTGTCCCGATCAGGAAAAAGGGGGAAGGCAACAAAGTGGAGGAATACAGGGGGGTAACATTGATGCCCTCCCTGTATAGGATTTACGCGGCGACCCTAGCGGAGAGGATAGGGGAAGAAGTGGAGGGGAAAGGGCTGCTTTCAGGGACACAAACGGGGTTCAGAAAAGGGATGGGAACTATGGACCAGATATATGCACTAAATTATATGGTAAATAGGCAATTAGGGGGGGGGCAAAGGTAGAATGGTAGCGACGTTTGTGGACCTGAAAGCAGCCTTCGATGCGGTGAACAGGAAGAAAGTGATAGAAGCGATGAGGGAAAGGGGAGTAAGGGAGGGACTGGTGGTAAGGGTAGAGGAGTTATTGAAGGAGACAAAGAGTGTGGTGAGGGTGGGAAAGCAGAGGAGCATGGCGTTTTGGACAGCAAGGGGGCTGAGACAGGGATGCCCCCTGAGCCCCTTGCTGTTCAATATACTCCTGGCAGATGTAGAAGAGGAGCTGAGGAAGGGGCTATGGGGGGGAATAAAGGTAGGCGAGGAAGGAAGAGTATACTCTCTGTCCTACGCGGATGACATTGTGCTCATGGCGGAGGGAGAGGATGAGATGAGGGCAATGTTAAGTAGGGCAGAGAGGTATATGGATAGAAAGGATCTGGAAGTAAACAGAGAAAAAACAAAGGTAATAAGATTTAGAAGGGGAGGAGGCAGGAAAAGGAAGGTGGATTGGAGATGGAAAGGGAAGAAGTTGGAAGAGGTAAAGAAGGTAAATTATCTGGGGTATGTATTCACAGCAAACGGGGGACAGGAGGAACAGGTGAAGGAAAGAAGGAAGAAGGCAGCAGCGGTCATGAGAGAGGTGTGGGGGATAGGAAGGAGGTTGTGGGAAAAGGAATGGGACAGAAGGATTTGGATGTGGGATACAATGGTGTGGGCGGTGCTAAGTTACGGGGTAGAGGTATGGGGATGGAGGGAAAGGAAGGAAATAGAAGGAGTGCAGGAAAGATTTTTAAGATGGACACTGGGGGTGGAGTGGAGGACACCGGGATACAGCGTGAGAGAAGAGACGAAGAGGTGGAAGGTAAGGGTAAGGGCTGGAAGGAGGGCATGGGCGTTCGAGAGGAAGCTGGAGGAAGGCAGGGGAGGGGAAGTAGCAAGGAAATGTTGGGAGGAAATGAAGGGAAGGTGGGCTAAGGGAAGGGTGATAGGTAAATGGGAAGAAGAAAGGAGAGAGTTTTTTAGGCAAAGGGGAGTAGAGGAGGGGGAAGAGGGAAAGGAGACGGGGTATGAGGAAATGGAGAAAAAAGACCAGGAGGAACAGAGAAAAGAAAGAGAGGAGAAAGCAAAGGAATCAAGATACAACGAGGTGTATGTGGCGCTCAGGGGAGAGGACAGGCCGGGATATTTAGGGAAAAGGTGGACGGAGGACAGAAGGAGAAGGTTAGCGAGATTTAGGTTGGGAAATGAGATGAAGCAGGGAAGATATTGGGAAGAAGAAAGGGAGAGAAGATGCAGGTTATGTGGGATGGAGGAGGAGACGTGGGAACATGTATGGAATAGATGTGGGGGATGGGGCTGGGTAGAGGGAAGAGAAAAGGAATGGGGGGAAATGGCGAGGGAGGTGTTGGGAGGAGAGGGGGAGGGGGAAAGATGGATCAAGGAGATAGAAAGGGAAAGAGAGGAAAAGGAAAGGGAATGGAGAGGAGTGGATGAAGATGAATGAAAGAGAAAGAATGAAAGGCGGAAACGGAAGTCCGAGGGGAAGGTGGAGGGTAGGATATAAGGTTAGAAAATAAGATAGAAAAATAAGGAATGTAGATGGCATAAGGGAGGAGGAGAGCGAAGAGAGCGAAGGGAGAGCGAGCGGGCGAACGTGCGAGCGAGCGAGCGAGGGGGGTAGAGAAGGCGGAGAGGGAGAGCGAGCGAGCGAGAGAGCGTGCGAAGGAGGGGAAGAGAAATAGCGTTAAGTAAAGTAATTTTAAGTTAGGATAAAGAGCGAGAGGAGAGAGGGAGGAAGGAAATTGTAATAAAGGAATCTGTAACCCGCAAGGGATCAAGAATAAACATACATACATATATTATTCTGTACACGGAACAAATACTGTTAAAATTATGGGCTGTAATTGGTACAATAATGATATTCTTCGTAGAAATGTTTGAAAAAAAGGTACTGGCCGCACCACGCACATCGCATAAAAGCTGGCGCTCCACAAATACTACATTTAGGTACGTGCTTTACACTCTTAAAGTAACAGAAATCTACTGGATTTTGGAACTCGCCGGAATGGGTTTCTAAATACCCACTTTTAAACCAAACATATTGGAAAAGATTTGTGAATATGGGTGAAGAAAGCTGATTATTAGTTAACAACTGTAATTTCGTCTAGTAAAATTACATTGTCCGAAAATATCCGTACAAAATTTTTCCAGATTCTGAAACCAAACACATCCAAAGGTTGAATCATGCCCCTGATCTTCTTTGGAATGATTGAAAATGTCACTTCTTTGTTTTCTGGAATCAACTGATTCAACTGATCTGGACAGTGCCCCGATCACGAATCGAGTAATAGAATCGTGTTATCGCTAGTATTTTTCAGATATACTTCGCTGAACCAAGTTTTGAAATGGCCTGACGTGAGTTTTCCTGATTTTGAAGCTTCGATATACATATTTTGTGGACGGAATAAAGTTTCCTAAACTCTTGGACCAAATGTTCCCGTGGGCTTCTTTAAAATGATGTATAAAGGTGAAAGAAGACGTCCGCTTGCCGAAATAGTAGGCATGATTGTTTAACTGTATGTCACAGAGGATACCGATTGAATCGCTGCTTCCACTATTTTCACGCGAGACTATGACAATGTTCGTTCAGAATGAACTTCGAGGTTGAAGCCTCTCTCGTCTGCGTTATAAATTTCTTCAATTCCGATAGTTGGGATGTTGGTCCTTATACTTGCGACAAAAGATTTTGCGATATTATGTAAATTATCAATGCCTTGAAACGTAGATCGCGTTTTGAAAGTTGTTAACTTCCGAGACACGATTCCATGTACATTTTTGAATTTCCATATCCACCCGGTATTTGCTTTGAAATCGGGTAGGTCCACCAGGTCTTTTGCCTCCAAAGCCCACAATCTCAAATTCATGTCATGGACACAAGATTTTCTGTCAAAAGCCACTTCAAACTCTTCCAATACATATTTTGCAATCCATGTGAATTTCTCTGCATTTGTTGCACTCTTCTCAACACTTGCAGCCCACCTGTGTAGCTGCTGTACGGATTTTACGTTTCGAAAGTTCCTCTGTACGCTGGTAAGCGCCCGATGAGTTATTCTTCCGGATTTCCAAAATTCAACGGCTCTCTTCTTGTAGCTTATATCGACTTTTCCTCCTTCGTCATCAACAGTACACTCTTCAGGATAATAATTATCTTCTTCCGTTTCTGTAGGCGTAAGGTACTCTACAAATTGCGGAACATGTGGTTCCGATGGATCGGCAAAGACAAGTACGTAATCATGTTCAATTGACGTTACGCAATCCGTATCTTGAAAATTTGCAATAATATCGCGCAGCTCGTTGTGCAAGTCAACTTCTTTCGAATTCATTGGAGTCTGCGTTATACTTGCAATTTGAAACGTTGCGGCTAACATGTTTATTATGTTAGCAACATTATGCAAATGCATTTTGAAGAAGAAGTTTTAACGTACCACACTTCTTTTACTCAAATGACCCATGTGCATTGACTGTTCTCGTAAGCGTAGCTATTCGTAAAAAGAACACCCACAGGAGTATTTATACCAAGTTATCGTATGAATAACAAATGCATTAATATTTCGTGTTTATAACATCTTTGTGCCCTCCGTGGAATATAAGCCTGTCCTCGTCGATGTCGCTAAATGACGCGTATATTGCATTATTTTCCGATCATCGCACATGTGAACTTTGTTCCTCGTTACGATTTCATTACAGACGACAAAGAAGTGACATTTTCAATCATTCCAAAGAAGATCACGGGCATGATTCAACCTTTGGATGTGTTTGGTTTCAGAATCTGGAAAAATTTTGTACGGATATTTTCGGACAATGTAATTCTACTAGACGAAAATATCAATCTGCATGCACGCAATAATATAATTAAATTACAGTTGTTAATTAATAATCAGCTTTCTTCACCCAGATTCACAAATCTTTTCCAATATGTTTGGTTTAAAAGTGGGTATTTAGAAACCCATTCCGGCGAGTTCCAAAATCCAGTAGATTTCTGTTACTTTAAGAGTGTAAAGCACGTACCTAAATGTAGTATTTGTGGAGCGCCAGCTTTTATGCGATGTGCGTGGTGCGGCCAGTACCTTTGTTTTAAACATTTCTATGAAGAATATCATTATTGTACCAATTACATCCCATAATTTTAACAGTATTTGTTCCGTGTACAGAATAATATAATAAAGATGTGTTTGAAATTGTCATCTCTGAATAGCTTTAATACGCCTACGCCTTATTATCCCTACAATCTCTCTTATGTCGCGTGCATTTTCACTTCAACATTCGGTTATACACATCAAAAAAAAATTTAACGCAAAAATCATTTACAGGTGTGAAAAGACGGTGTTAAGAGGTATTTCATGGCGGCCAGCAAAAGACAAAAATTTGAAAAAAGGGGGTGAGGGTGCGGCGTAACAAAAAAAATATGAATTAAATAAAATAAAAAATAACGCAGTTTCGTAGACGCGAACAAGCGATTTGGTTTTTGATTAAACTTTTTTCCGATATCTCTTACCGTTCTTGAGATATTTGACGAAGAAGAAAAATCTGATTTTTTTTCAAAGGGTGTTTTCACCCCCTAAAAACGAGTTATGGCACCAATAAAAAATATGGTTGTGTTACGGATGGACTACTCTACATGTGTGCCAAATTTCAGAATTTTTTGAATTTCCGGGTTGCCTATGTTCCCTTGTCAGCTACATCGACAAATAGGTCGCATAGCAACAACGGTATCGCTGCGAGAGTAGGCATAGTCCATGCGTGCATCACACATGCATATCCACTCTCAAGGTCATGCTTTCGTTTGTTTAGCGATCGACGAAAACGCACGCAACCACGCCGAAACATGGCTATGAAGTGGTTAGAATGCGGGCGGGCGTTGACTTTTTCGTCTGGGAATAATGACAGCTACAATGAGTTTTACAAAATCAGCACTAGAAGCACCGAGAGAATCAAGTTCCCTCGTTTGGCTTTTCTTTATATATAGTGATCAAATCTTTTCAAGACGTTTTATTTATTAGCGCGGCTGCGAATTTTGACCAATGACACGCGCTAATTGAAGAGTGCCATGCATTGACCCATTGCTATGCCACTTGTTTGAGAGGTATCAAGGGGCTGACGAGCATATGCTCATCTCGGGGCATTGACTCGTATAGAAAGAGTGGACATAAAAACAAATGCGAGAATGGATCTGGCCGAAAATCGGAGCAAGAGTTATGTGTTGCCTTGGGTAAAGGACGGAGATTGACCCCTCCGCGCTTACCCCAGAACAGTCATGAAAGTTGATTTCATATACCGTTATTTTCTAAGATATTATGTTAAATAACATTTTGTGTTTCAAAAATATATAATCACTATTACAAAGTGCCAGAGAAGAGATTTTCACCCCCTTGATACTTCTAGTGTTCAGTCTTCCAAATTTAATATAGTTGTCAGACGAAAAAGCGAAACATGTTTGAAACACCAGCTCTTGACACACATTGTAACTGCTCTCACCGTGCCACCGTTGCTTGTTTGTGTGCGTTTTCGTCGGTCGTCAAAGAAATGAAGCATCGTCTTGTGAGTGAGTATGCTTGCGTAGGTGCACGCACGGACTATGGCCACTCTCAAACCGATGCTGCTGTCAACGATGAGTGAACCCGATGTATGAGCTGTCTATGAATATTTAATTCAGACTATACAAGGATACTCTACTTGGCGCCAATTTGGTGCTAACCGTGTTGTCTAAACGACCGAGTGTACGAGTAAATCTCTACCGGAATTAAATAATAATATAAAATACCCTTTTCAAACTTTACAAAATCATATTTGGCCTATGGCCCCTAACAGTCATAGTGGCTACTCGATTCGTTGGCAAATATGTGTCAAGGAGCTTCGTTGCGAATGTCCCGTCGCGTCGTCCTCCTGACTCGACCCAATGTCGCGACGGACAAGGAGAATAGTCATCGTGGACATCAGAGAAACAGTGAGAGCAGGGAGATCAGAACGTGTGTGCGTGAGTGAGTGAGTGAGTGAGTGACTGAAGGGGGGGGGGGGGGGGGGGGCGTTCTTAAAAACAGTCGTACTTTCCACACTTTATTTTGAAATTATACAATATTATGTTAAATTAATATATATATTAATTTTTAAAAACCCCGTGGTGGATATGGTGGGTATCCCCCCGCGGGCGGGTAGGGATATCCCGCGGGCGGATAACCATACCCTGGCCCGTACGGAGGTGGTGCCGGTTGGAAGTTCTGCTGCCCGTACTGCCCGTACATAGACGGCGATGGAGGCGGGAGCTGCGGACGCGGCGGAGCCGGGAAAAACCCGCGCCGCTTCTTCGCCTGTAACGTACCGCGCCGCCGACCAGCGCCGAACGCCGCCGAGCGCCGCCGAGCGCCGCCGAGCGCCGCCGACCAGCGCTGCGGCCCATGACGTCGTGCCTGCCTGCCTGCCTGCCTGCCTGCCGTGACGTCAGCATGCAGCGCCCAAATAGTGACGTACCCATAGTGACGCGCTCCCCCACAGTGACGCGCCCGACTCTAGCGACGCGCTCGCGTAAGCGCCAGATTCAAATCAGGCAACTGCCTAGTAACGGCATAGCGACGGCCGAGCGACGCGCCCGCGTAAGCGCCATATTCGAACCGAGCGACTGCATGGTAACTGCATGGTAACGGCATAGCGACGGCCGAGCGTCGGCATGGCAATCACGTGCACAGCGAGTGCAAAGGGACGGTTGGGAACGTGCGATTCCCTGAAAAGCATGCCCCACCACGGTGCCCTATTTTCCTCACATCTCAGTACCCCTTGCCTTAGGTCTATCTGTATAAAAGAGCGCTCATCCAGGGCTCATCAGTTCAGACAGCTGCAGAGATGACCGTGCAAGGGTCTGCATCAGTAATTCCCGAGCGTTACGTACAGTGTGAAAAAGTGCATCCAGGATCACTAAGTGTCATCTCGCTGTTTGTTCTCATTGCAAGGAACAACCTGTGCGTGTTCCGCGCGTCTTTAGTCTAGTCCAGTTTAGAGTCATGTTCAGTCAGCTAAAGAAGAGACCGTGCAAGGGTCTGCATCAGTAATTCCCGAGCGTTACGTACAGTGTGTAAAAGTGTATCCAGGATCACTTAGTGTCTTTTCGTTGGCTGTTCTCATTGCAAGGAACAACCTGTGCGTGTTCCGCGCGTTATTAGTTTAGCTCAAATTCAGAGTCCGGCAGCTGCAGGAAAGACTGTCTTTCCGCTGTCCGCGACTCATAGCAAGGAATAACTTAAAGTATTCCGAGCAGTTTTAGTGTTAGTCGTTTTGCCACACGAAAAGTGTGTAGTTTTAGTTCTCTTTTAAACGCTCACATTCCTTTAAAAGCCAAAACACGGTCTAGTCAAATATCGCTTTTTGTAAATGTATTCGCGTCGTACTTTAGTCATATTATTTGAAGTAATAGTTAATTTATCGTTGTGCGTTCTATATTTTACTGCTTTTTCTGTACTTATTTTATTCAATATAATCATTTTACTTGTTTTCCATACTTCTTTGCCATCTCGTTATTCAATCGCCTAGTACTCGAATTTCACGAACAAGGTTTCCCTTTACCGCTCGAGGGAACCACCGAGCCTAAAAGAAAAAATACCAAATCCACTCTCCTCAAAGCTGCGCAAGGGGTGCCGCGGTGAAACACACGTTAAGGCCTGGGCAGCAACTCAAAAACCGAATCGACCGAAGGGTGCCGCGGTGAAACACACGTTGAGGCCGGAGGACGATTTTCCTATACCCCCTCTCTCCTCCTTTCGATCGGTGAGACGTATTTCCGCAAGGGAGTACGAGGACCCGTGAAAGAGGCATCATAAAGTGTAGCGACGTACGGGGTGCCGCGGTGAAACACACGTTAAGGCCTGTACTTAGCTGCTCACTCCTCTCACATATATTTCTTTTCCTATCGGCACTGGCAAATAATCCTCACCACGCCAGGGCCGTGGCTCGTAACAAACTGGTGACAGCGGTGGGATTCGAGTCACAGAGAAACTGGGCGTGTCGATTGACGATATGGCTCAGGATAATGGTCACAACGCGAGTAATGTCACCGCGGATATCGCTAGTCTAACGCTTACGATGGCACAATCCATGGCGTTATTTACATTACAAAATAGTTTACAAAATGCGACCGCTAGCATTCCCATCTTTGACGGAGTTAACCCCTCTCTCTCTCGCAATTCCTACAGAGCGTAGAGAACGGCCGCACTTTAATCGCGGAATCTGCCGAAGCGAGTTACGTGGCAATTGTGTTAACGAAATTGACCGGGTCTGCAAAAACAGCTGTGCGCGGGAGGAATATTACCACTCTCTCCGAACTGACTAAGCTTCTGAAGAGACGCTTTGCAACAGGCAAAAATCTCGCCTACTACCAGGGTGAAGTGGCAAGACTCCGAATCCGCGAGGATGAGTCTCTGCGGTCTTACATCGACCGTACTAGCCGCCTTCACCAAGTAACACACAGCGCTCTTGTGGAACGTTACGGACCCAAGAACTCCGACCTCCTGGAAGGACTAGAGACCGACCTGCTGGAAAGCTTTATGGACGGTCTACCCGAGCGCATCGCATGGCGAGTGGCAACTGACGACACTGCGGGTACCCTGGACGAAGCATACGAGTCCGTTATCCAGGTTGAACAGCGACTGAAAAATCGTCGTGGGAATTATGAAAACCGATCCCCGACATATCGTGCCGAAGACCGCACATACGAGTCGCGACCGTACGCCGAGGATCGTCAGTCAAGACCGAGATATCCATTATCACCCGTGGGACGGTCGTATGACCAATATCGGGGAAGATCTGGGTCCGAGCCCGAACAAAGTCCAGAGGCTCCACTACCTGCACTGATCGCCAGAACAAATGACCAACTACCACCGTACGAACGCGATACCTCGCCGCATTATAGACGAAGGGCATCATCACCACCACCGAGACGAAGTGACAGCCCCTCTCCAGCACGGGATTTATACTGCTGGAATTGTGGCCTGCGAGGACATAATCGCGAAGAGTGCCGAAGAAGCTACCGGCATCTTGACGACCGACCAGAAACATCGAGGAACGCATCCCGAAGACCGGCCTCGCCGTCTTTAAACTCTCAGCGAACTCGTCACGAGAGCGACGTGGCGAGCAATCGCACGACTCGCTCAAGAGCCGTCCGGTTCGAGGAGTACCCGTCGGACAGCTCGCAATCAAGGCGGGAGAATTGTGCAAGGAAGCCGCAGCACCCCGAATCCGAGCAGCAGTACCAGAAATGGAAGGGGAAACAGGCGAGTTTTTACTCGACGGAGGAGCGGCTGTGAACCTTGTAAAATTCGCCGCACTCAACTCAACCGCCGACGTATTATCAAGGGAAGTGTTAGAAGTGACAGGGCTAACACAAGCCTCCATCCGCACACTAGGAGCCACATTACTCCACATCAACGGTATACCCGCGTATTTCTACGTAGTGGAGGACTTGCAGTTACCCGTCGACGGACTAATCGGCAGCCCGTTCTTAAAACAAGAAAAAGCCGAGATCTCATACCATCACAATACGCTGGTAACAATTAGCAAGCCAGTAAAACCTATCCGGTTTATTAACTATCCCATTGTGGAAGAGACCACTAAACCAATTACCACCGCCCGACACCGAATCGAGGGAAGGACAAGACAACAGGTGTCTATACCTGTCACCAACTCAGACGTGATGGAAGGCTACCTGGCACGCGTCGAGACACCCGAAGGCGTGTATATGGGCGAAGCCGCTGTCTACACGGACAACGGGCAATGTCAGATATTCGCCACCAACACCGGCGAAGAAACAATAGAATTTGACACCCCGCCGCAGGAGGTAACTCCATACGAAATCTACACGACGTCGGAGGAAGAATTTCTTCACCCGGACATTCCACCTGTCCAGGATCCGTCGAAACGGATTAAGGAAATCTGGAGTCAGATGGATACCACTCACCTAAACGCGGAAGAACGTCGTGCAACCATGAGGTTGATCGAAATGTTCCACGATCGATTTTATATTCCCGGAGACGATCTACCGGATGCACCTGCTTTTCACCACTCCATACACGTAACTGACGACGTGCCAGTGAATTGCAGAGGATACCGCTATCCTCCCCTACATCAGGAGGAAATTAACCGACAAGTAGACGCATTATTAAACGCCGGAATCATCCAGCCGTCCACATCACCTTATAATTCGCCGATTTGGATCGTGCCGAAAAAACCCGATGCACGCGGAGAAAAGAAGTGGCGGATGGTGATCGACTTCCGTGCGCTCAATGAGAAGACAGTGGGAGACAGATATCCGCTCCCATTGATATCAGAAATCCTCGATAAACTAGGAGGAGCCAAATATTTCACAGTATTTGACCTCGCAAGCGGATTCCATCAAATCCGTATGAATCCAAAGGACCAACCGAAGACTGCATTCACCACTCATCGCGGTCACTTCGAATATGTACGAATGCCGTTTGGATTAAAAAACGCACCACCCACGTTCCAACGACTATTGGATCAAGTGCTAACCGGACTACAAGGAACGGAACTTTTTGTATACCTGGACGACATAGTTGTATACTCATCATCATTAGAGGAACACCACATAAAAGTCGCTAAGCTATTGACACGGTCACGGGAACACGGATTAACCCTGCAAACCAGCAAGTGCGGGTTCCTGAAAAAGGAAGTAGCCTACCTGGGACATATCGTTTCGGAGCAAGGAGTCCGCCCGAACCCGGATAAACTCATCGCCGTGCAAACATTTCCGACTCCAAAAAAATCAGAAAAATATTCAACAGTTTCTAGGATTAACGGGGTACTATCGACGTTTCATTAGCAATTACTCCACCAAGGCAAAACCACTGATCGAATTATTGGGAAAGGGCATACGATTCAACTGGACAGAGGAACAAGAAGAAAGTTTTCAACAGTTAAAAAAGGAGTTATGCGAGCAACCCATATTACAATACCCTGACTTCTCGCAACCATTCATCATTACCACCGACGCATCTGAATACGCATTAGGAGCAGTTCTCAGCCAGGGCGACATCGGAAACGACCTGCCCATCGCCTACGCATCCAGAAGTTTAAACCGCGCGGAAAGGAACTATTCGGCAACAGAGAAAGAGTGTCTAGCTATGGTGTACGCTGTGAAATATTTCCGACCTTATGTATTCGGGACAAAATTCACGCTTGTCACGGATCACCGACCACTTGTATGGCTTCACTCGGTAAAAGACCCGACATCGCGCCTTGTGAAATGGCGATTACGGCTGGCCGAATATGAGTATAAGGTAGTGCATAAAGAAGGCAAAACCAATAAAAATGCGGACGCTCTATCAAGAAATCCAGTACCATGCCTTCCTCTATCAAGCGAGGCCGAAAATCAAGAAAGTATCGCCCGCAGAGTCAAACTCCTCAGAAGAGGAGATACAAGCAACCCACCGACCGATGCAGGAAGCCCGGTTATCACCACCCCGCCTGCGCACTCGACCCCGCGCCCGGGACAGCGAGGAAGACCGAAAAAACAGCGACCTGTCATACCACCCACGGAAGTAAAACCAACGGAACCCATCCCGCGAAGGACTCCACCCGACGAACATCTGTCGGAAATATCCGACCCGGACGATGCGCTTATCCAAGGGACAGTAAGCGCGGAAGAACGAGAAGAAGAGGACCAGGAGGATACCAGCCCCTTCGTTATCATTCCTGCCGCCACTGCACCGCTGTCCTTCGACCGATATAACTCTGAGAGCTCAACTGGTGACGAAGAAACGTGTACAATACGTCAAACAAACGAGGCGTTAACCGCCCTTGAAGGAAATTTAGGGCATTTCATCACCCTGACACCATATCCGAAAAGCCGCGTCGAACAAACATTAGGCGATTTGGATTACCTCAATATCCACGCAGTTCGGAAAGCATCACCACAAAGCGGACACGTGTGCGTGTCAGAAGCCGAAGGCAGAATCATCTATTCCATAGCGACCGAAGAAAAGGAAATAACGGAAAGAGAGTTAATCAAAGGATTACGCGTCCTAAATAAAGCCCTGCAAACCGACCGCAAGGACTCGGTCAGGATACCAGTTTTAGGGGACCGACATGATCAAATTTCAACCCCGCGATTCGTGGAACTCGTAACCCGCGAGTTTGAAAAGGGAACCATCCATGTAACAATTTGCGGAAATTCTAATCCAGCAATAAAAGAATCCCGTCGTGAGGGAATCATCGCTGAGGCACACGGTAGCAGACTAGGAGGGCATAAAGGCGTAACAAAAACCTACAGGAGAATTAGGGCACAACACCATTGGACTAATATGAGAGATGACATACGAGAGTTTATTCGAAAATGCAAAGGATGTCAGGAACAAAAACTGGTGCGAGCAAAAACCCGACAGCCAATGGTCATAACGGACACACCGCTTGAGCCCTTTGACAAAGTCGCACTTGACACCGTAGGACCGTTACCCGAAGCATATAGCGGCAACAGACATTTATTAACCATCCAGGATAATCTGACGAAATATTGCGTCGCTGTACCGATTCCAGACACGAAGGCCACAACGATCGCGGATGCCTTCTTACGAAATTTCATCGCAATTTTCGGTGCACCGAAGAGTATTCTGTCTGACCGCGGAGCAAGCTTTATCGGGCACATAATGACAGAATTGGCACAATTATTCGAGATAGACCAAATTACCACATCCGGCTACCGGCCTCAAACCAACGGTTCATTAGAAAGGACTCATATCGTCTTAATCGAATATTTGAAGCAGTACCTGAAAGACCGAGGGGAATGGGATTTGCTAGTCCCATATGCAACATTTTCCTATAATACGTCAGTCCACGAGGGAACAAATTTCACGCCGCACGAGCTGATATTCGGAAAACTGGCGCGTGTACCTAGCGCGTACGCAGATACCGACCTCCCCACCTATGGCGCACGGCTTATGGAATTGCTGTCTCATATGTACGAGATCCGAACACAAGCAGCCGACAATCTAAACCGTGCGAAACACAAGTCGAAGGAATATTACGATAGAAAAGTACATAAAGTGAAGTATCGAGAAGGGGATGCCGTCTACGTTTTAAAGGAGCCCCGGATACATAAGTTAGATCCGCGGTACATCGGACCATACCGGGTAATCGACATTACCGACCGTCGTAACGTAATATTAAAAGGACCCTGCGGAAAACTGCTTAAGAAACACCAGGATAAGATAAAGAAGGCCCGCGGATTTGACAAAGGGAACGAGTTACGACGTGCAAACATTGGCTCCTGTACCCCTTCCTCCTCCTCACCCGAATCCGACGGTTCATCTGTTTAAAGACGAAACGCCAGTATGAAGGAAATGGCAATGACACAAGACGCATCCACAGTGACCGAGCCGAGTGAGGGAAACCGAACATTCACAATGCAAACTGGTGAAGTGGGACGATGGATACCGGAAAGCCGATTCGGGACTTTAGTTCATAGTAAGGAATATTACCCAGCTACAGGGAAGCCGAAGACGGGGCAGTCAACGCAAACCCGAAAAGCGAAGACTCGGGAAACGGCATCGCAAACACCTAATACGACTCAGAAACGCCGAAAATTGAACGACACCGCAGAAATTGTACTAACCGACGTAAACATAAAGGGCTGGATGCCAGGAGACGGAGTACCCCCACCCTAGCGACCACTTGCGTCGTGCAGCAGGTAGCCGGCACGCGTGTAGGACGGCCATTACCGCGCAATGAAGGGAATAAGCGTCATAGGTTACTGCAATCGAGGAAACATTTTTTCGCTATGTTATGGACCTGGCAATTGGTCTGAAACATTCTGCGAGAATTGTGTAGAGTGGGCGAGAGAAGCGTACGGGATAGTGTACCCGGAATTATATATCCACTCCTTGACTGTGGACCCGTGGCCACACGTACCATGTCACGCGTGTGGGAGAAAAGTAATAAAGACTCGACCTGTGGAAGAATGCCGAAAGTGCACATTCACCTCTGTCCACCACGAGGAGAGGGCAATTAACGACGACGTGGAACGCCTGTTCATAGTGACGGATGTGGAGATTCAGTGGGCGCAGCATCACCCACAGGTTCAACGAATCGGTGCTGCGCGGCCAAAAAAAGCCCGACCACCCGGCATAGGCTGAGAGAAGGGGAAGATCGAACGACTAATTTTGACCGCCCGAACATCCGGCCACAAGAAGGAATGAGGAAAAACAAATCAGTGCCCGAACACCCGGCAAAAAGAAAGGGATAATCAGCCTACATATGAGAAACAGGAAAACATTGCCCGAACATCTGGCAACGGGGCATGCCGACCACCCGCAACCCCAGGAAAAGGCGCCGAGGCGCCAATACCACCATCATCATTGCAACAAAGGCAACGCCACGTGCGGATGGAAAATTCCTACACCGCGAATAGTGACAAAGGGAAGCGGACGTGCGAGAGGAAGAGAGAGAGCCGACCGCAGGGCGCCGAAAACCTAAGATGGCCGCCAGGGAAGAGGTAACCCCCACCACCGATCCTCGAAGCCGGCGTCGAGCAGCCGACCGCGGATGCGCATTAATTGTCAACGCAATGAAGGGCGAACATATAAGTGGTTTCTGCGCAACAGGCGTATTCTACGGTACGGATACCAGACCCGGAAGCTGGGGCAGCGGGTTCTGCATAGTATGCGTTGATTGGGCAAATTATGCCTACGGTCGGGATCATCCCGAAACAATGGTGCACGCGTTGGTAGTGCAGCCGTGGCCGAATATCCGGTGCAACGGTTGCGGTTTGCCACTGGTGACATCAATACCGGTGGAAGAGTGCGAAATGTGTACGTTCGCGTACACGCATCGTACGGACGAAGTGTCGATACCCGCCGGACGGTTTTATGTGCGCCACGTAGGGAGATTATGGGCGCAATATCATCAGGCGTCCGAAGACGTGGGACGCTGAGCCGCCGTGCCCGAACATCAGGCAAAGGGAATCAAGTGAGAAGGAAAAATGTAGTGCCCGACCATCCGGCGAGAAATAGAAAAAAAAAACGAGGCCCGAACATCCGGCAGGGGTACGCCGACGATCCGCGGCCCCGGGAGAAATGCGCGAAAACGCCAGCCCCGTCGTCGTAGCAACAATGGCGACGCCGCGTGCGGATGGAAAACTTCGCTGCCATGAAAATGCAACAATGAAAGGAAGGTGTCCGAACCAACGGCCTGGCCAACGAGTGCCAGTGAGAAACATGAAACATATATAACGTCCATCTCTATCATAAACCAACACGACACATGACACATCTGTTCCGCTGACAAAATATTAAAAACTATCCGTAGTAAGTACTAAAATATTTTTAAATGAATATCGTTTGTTGCGGTGTGATGAAAATTAAAAAAAAAATTACTCTGTGAAAAAAAAAATGAAACATGGCTGGGTGCGAACCTACGAAAAAACCAACGCGTCGACGAGCGCCGATGAGTACGACGAACGACGAATCAATCCCAAACTCTCCTGGATTCACTTTTCACTGGATCGTGGTCTGCTCAACGCGGTGGTGCCCGATTTGCTTTCCGGCTGAAAGAACGCAATGGTACGTGCGATGCCTTATGCGAAATCTGGCATCACTGCCACCGGCCTGTGTGCGGAACGAAGACGCGATGCCGCGACTGCATGTCGAACAAAAACGCGACGCGCGATGTTGGTTGAAAAGGAGCGGAGCATAGTTCTGTCCTTCTTATGTGTCGTCACACGACGTTGGTGGAAGGGAGACGCAGCATAGTTCCGTCCTTCTCTCCACGCAGCTCTCACAGACAGGCTACGCACACACGCCTATTACCCCCACCACCGCCAGCACGGATGCTGATGCATACGCTAAGTGTACACTGTGCGGTTGCGCGCGAACGCACAGATCATATTCGTATGCCACACATCCGCACGCGACGTGATAATAAGCACACGTGCACATCCGCACAATATATGCACGCATCTACGTTATTTACCTTAAGCATATATGTTGAATAACACCATTACGTACCTTCTGTTCTGTTTGCTAGGCCGCCGTCGCTGGTGCCGGAGGCGCTGTCGCCGTCGTTGTTACCGGAGGCGCCGTGATCGCCGTGGTCGCCATTGTATTGGTTCCGGAACTCGTGAACATTATCTACAATAAAATGTATTAACATGTAAAGTTTATCATGTATTGCAAGATTAATTGAAATGGAACGTCGGAAGCATGGCGGGATGTACTGTATTCGATAACGGATCAATAAAAAAGGTACGGTAATACAAGAACTTACAATTGACGCTGATGCAATTACTACCAGTTGCTGCTGCGGACGAACGTAAAATGGCCCGTTGGCTGTTCTGCGCCTTTCAACAGCTGAAGCCGAGTGATCGTCTTTTGCTCTGCTGAGTAAGAGACGTATATATGGATGCGCGAAGGAAGCGAGCGGCTAAAACAGAGCATTCCACGTTTTGCCCTGTTGACAGGCTTGCTCATGTATAGGCCGTTTTTCAGCGTGGTCAGATTCGACTTCGCGCATTGCAATCGCTCGCAGATGTGTGGCTACGCCACTACAAGCACTTTCGTCGAGGGATGCCGAATCCGGTCCCGCTGTTCACGTCAGAAAAAATTAAACCCTATTGCATTACAGATGCGCTATCCTGAGGATGAGTCGCGCGATGTGCTGTTTAATCTGCGGATGCATTAGCGCGTTGCGCTGCGTACCGTGCGACCCGCCACTGCCACCGAAAGTGTGTACGTGCGAGCCTGTCGCGTACCGCTCGAGAAGCGTCGTCCGTTGTCTTGTCGGTGATCCTGGAAACCTCCGACACTCACTCATTCTTGTCTTACATCTTACACAAACACAAATTCAGCGTTTACCGGTTCGCCGCATACTCTTGGAGGCGAACGGCGGTTTTATCTGCAAACACTATGACGTACTACACGTACACCTATTTATGTATACTCTGAGACTCTGAGCTGCATGGGCAGTACTTTAATTTCCTCCAAATAATAAAAGATAAACATCGATATTACGATTTTTTTCCAAAGAGTGATTGCATTCTCCCGGACTTACCCCATATAGGTTTTGTGAATTCAAATGTTGCTTCTGAACTAATATTTCTACTTTTTTTGTCCTTACAGCTAAAGTTATTACGCATAAATGTATATTTAATTAATTTTCATGGACATTCCAGCAACTATTTCACCATTTTGTTGCAACAATAACTTGAGTTAAAAGGTTAATTGCTGAATGTTTTTGAAGTGTGACAGAACCGGTGGCTGGCTATTGGTACGGGATAGTGCCTGCCGGAAAAACCGCCGATGACGGTTCGCCTTCAACAGTACGCGGTGGACCAAATAAATGCTAAAGGGTATAGCAGGATAAAATGTTCAGAAGTGCCCTTGAACCAATTTTACTACGCAAAGCACCGAACGATAGGTTACCAAAAAAAAAACATTCTTTACCAAGGTTCGATCCTCTATCTCGTTCGCGAGGGTAGTTACGGGGTAAATTAAAAATATCGGTTTTTCTGACATTTTTCCTATTTAGGGGGTTGCAAACATTCTGGAAAAATCTAAAACGTTGCAGACATGGATGTTTATGGTTGTGATTTTGTCAGATTTTTTCAATGCAAATCCCAAATGTGAAAAATCAAAAACACCAAAAAATGACGAAAAATGCAGATTTCGGGTAGAAGTTTTTGAGCGACTAGATTTTCCTTTTCACAGTAGTTAGATGCGGGCACGACTATTATCCTCCAATTTTTTTTCATTATTTTAGCTCCGGTGCGCCGTGTTAAAAAAATTAAAAACCGATACTTTCAAGGTATTTCATGCGAAATCTTGGTGAATACTATAAATTCTTGCTTTCCCTTTATATAGTGAGTGAATTTTGTGGTGTTTAATACCTCTGAATTGGTAGAATGTTCTATGAATAAAGGGAATTGAGTTATTTCAATTAACTGAAAGCGCAGACTACGCCGAAAACTGCGGGAAACGCGCCTTAAGGTGCTTTTTCTGCGCGACGTATACCAATCAGCTGATCATAACGTCATCACGCGGTGACAGGTGTGATATGCCACCATGACGGGCATGATCAGCTGATTGGATATAAATATCGTGGCCCGTGGCCCAACGCGCAACGCGTGTCGCCGGAATGCGCGGTAATCCTAATTCTCGGGGCCGCTGCGCATGGACGCATGCCCAGAAACGTGATCGGTGCGTCACGTGTGCGTTAATGCTAGTCACCGACGGCTCTAGCGCCGCGTGCGCGGGTTCCTTACCAGGGCCGTCTTGCTCGTGAGTCGAGCCCTGGAGTCTCGGATTTCTCCTCAACACTACCAAACGCAGAGTTATTAAAAATCACAAAATTAACTCACTGTATAAAGAGAAAGCGAGAATTTATAGTATTCACCAAGATTTCGCATGAAATACCTTTAAAGTATCGGTTTTTAATTTTTGTTAACACGGCGCACCAGAGCTAAAAAAGTGACAAAAAACAAATGGAGGTTAATAGTCGTGCCTGCATCTAACTACTGTGAAAAGGAAAATCTAGTCGCTCGGATACTTATACCCAAAATCTGCAGTTTTCGTCATTTTGTTGTGTTTTTGATTTTTCTCATTTGGGATTTGCATTGAAAAAATCTGACAAAATCTGTTTGGGATTGGGTACTGTCTGTGAGCAGTATTAGTACTTTGCGCATAGCGCTGCTCGGGGACCCATCTCGCACCTCGTTCGCTAATTGGTCAGCGTGACGTCACACCGACAGCCGTGTGGTTTTCCGCGCGTAGTGGCGAATCTAGGTAGGCGAAGTTTCGGTTCTTCTTCGCTTAGCGAGCCGCGTTACGCCAGTCGTCGTTCTCCTACCGTGCGTGCGCTCACCGTGGCTTCTTTTCCGCTCCTTTGCTCGTTAGTATTTGGGCGATCTCGCCTTCGAAGTCGCGTATACAAGTAGATTATACCGTAGCTCGCGTACTTCGACGGAATTCCAGTCTTTGCAGTGTGCTCGTACGTGGAGCACAGGTATCGTATCTTTTCCGTCTCTCCGTCCTTCGCGGCCTTCCTTCCGCGGTTATGGCGACGAATCCCATCGTGCGCCGTAAGTAGCCGCCGATACTCCTTATTCTTTTCCGGCTAATCTAGCCTTCCACGAGCAATCCTTCGAAGGGCATCGCGGCTCCAGCTCGCGTGTTCCTTCTTTCCTGCTCTTTCCGGGTCCTCGAGACGTCGGTTGGACGATCTCATTAGGAGGCCCTTCCCTCCTGTGGTGAGACCCTTCCCACCATTTTCATTACGATACCGGAGAATCGGACAAGAGAGCACGCACGCGTAGTTCCTAAGTTACCTAGCACGTCTCGATATTAGTATTATTTAGTATTTACGCGTCGGGACGACTCCCGTTTTAAAACTGACAAAATTGTGTATCATTCTGTGCAACCTAAAATAAAAACCTCGTTAACGGCATCCGCGTACTTTAACACTCGCTACTCCCCAGTATTCCCAGCGCCTCGCTGTTGCCTTAGACGCAATCATATGGTCCTTCGAGCCGGATACGTGTGTTAAAGTGCGGAATAGTGGTTCATTTTGCGTTCGCGCAGTGTACGGGCAGTGTATCCCAGTGTTCTTGTGAGCCGTTGCGTCGCTGCGGCTACGTGCCAACCCAGAACACGCCATTCTACAACGGATGTCGCCATCTTGTGCCGGATGCCGCCATCTTGAACTGCCTGCCGCATAAACAGACGAACACGCGCCGCCGTCCGAGGACATGACCTCCACGAGCCAGCATTGAATCTGCACAAATTGTCAGCTTTCCGCTTCCTTTCTTACTTTGTTTTGAACGTGCCTTGCTTCGCAGTTTTGCTTTCTCCTACTCCTGTTTTCAGCTTACCGTTTACTGAATTGAACCTGCGTATCACCCGTTACGCACACCATGACGCGAGCTGAGGAATTAATCGCCGCTCAAACTGACGCACGGGAGCAGATCGCTTATCGTCTCGCGAGCTTCATTAAGCTTGCCAAACCCAAGCGTACCAGGACGGCGCTTGAAAGCCGCATCGCCGATGTGAACACTATCTGGGAGGAATGCCGTACCAGACACCTAGACATTCTCAATTTGGCCGACGATGGCTTGAAGAAGACGCACAAGTATTTCCTCGAAAACGTCTTCCTGGCGCTTACCGATACGATGGACGAGACTCGCGACACCTTGCGTGAGCACCTCGCGGCTATGCAACTTCCTGTTACGACTCCTACCCATACGCCGACTGACTCTAACAGTCAGGTGGAGTCTAAACTGAGTATGGTTACTTTGCCTAGTATTGCCTTGCCTAAATTTAACGGCGACATTACAGCTTGGTCTAGCTTCAACGATTTGTTCACCACGTTGGTCGACTCTCGCCAAGACTTAACCAGTATCCAGAAGTTGCATTACCTGAAGGCAAGTCTGCAGGGCGAAGCAGCACGCGTACTTGCGAACACTACCGTCACCGAAGCGAATTACCAATCCGCGTTAGCCCTTCTGGCACAGCGATATAACAGAAAAAGGGCTATCCTTTACTCGCATATGCAGCGGCTAGTTGACTTCCCCCGGGTGAGTACCGGTTCCGTTCGTGATCTCAAAGCCCTTCTGGACTTGAGCACTGAGATACGAGGTGTCCTTCAAAATCTGTCGCGCCCTACCGATATGGGGGAAGATCTGTTTGTCTTTCTTCTCGTATCTAAATTAGATAAGGGAACTCGACGGGAATGGGAGCTCTCCCTTGATGATGTCAATTTGCTGCCTGGATACCAATTACTTGCGGACTTTCTTAATACTCGCGTCGGTGCGTTAGAGTCAGTGGAGCCTCTCGCTTCCTCTGATAACCAAGCTCGTGCGTCGAAATCTCGGGCTGAGGTCACGAGATCCCATCAAGCCTACTCGGCAAAGCCCATGCGTTCAGAGAATGTAAATTCAGATTCTCGTAAGGGCGCAACTTGCGTGTGTTGTGGGGGACAACACCTCACCTACCAATGCCAATCCTTCCTTTCGCGTTCCGTGTCCCAGCGTATCGCGCTTATGCAAAAACATGGCCGGTGTCTTAATTGCTTCGCGTCAGGGCACCATACCAAGAACTGTCCGAGCAAGTATCGGTGCCGTCAGTGTCAGTCGCTACACCATACCTTGCTGCACTTGACTCCCCGGTCGCCAGTGAGTCCCGAGCAAGGACCTACCGTTTCTGTAAATTCTCCGGAACCGACTCCGCCAATTCGCGGGAACTCTGTCGATTCGACGACTAATCACCTTTCGGGGTCCGGAGTGTCTATGACGATTCTTCCCACGGCGTCTGTGATTCTTTTCTCGACAACTCCGGGCCGATCGGTGCGTGTCAGGGCCTTATTAGATCAGGGTTCGCAATCATCCTTTATCACGCAGTCGCTAGTTCAAATACTGAAGCCTGCGTTGAGACCAGTCATGGTACACGTCTCCGGGATAAGTGCCGCATCCTGCGGTTCCGCGCGTCGCGTCGCGACTTTGCAAATACAGACTAGGTCCGGGGATCTCCCGGCTGAGACGATCTCGGCACTTGTTTTACCCAAATTAACTTCTTATATTCCGCCGCCGGTTCCCGTCACGGCCGATCTCTCTCACCTCTTGAGCCTGCCGCTCGCGGATCCTCAACCGTTTGCTAATGCCGGTATCGACCTCATCATTGGGGCGGATTATTACTGCCGGTTCCTTCGCGACGGTCTAATAATGGGGTCGGGAAATACTCCTTCCGCTCAGAATACGGCCTTTGGTTGGGTCCTTTCGGGGCCGATCCCGAGCGTTCCGCGCAACGCCGTTGAAACTTCAACGTGTCATCTGGCAGCCGCTAGTCTCGAACCCCTTCCCGAGTTAATCCAAAAGTTCTGGCAGATAGAAGAAGTTCCCTCGGTGATACCGTTCTCCGAGGAGGACCAGGCGTGTGAGTCTCACTTTGCGTCGACGCACTCGCGCCTTCCTAATGGTAGATATATGGTACGTTTACCATTCCGGGTACCTACGCCCATTCCGATTGGTGACACTTCGTGTGCCGCCTTACGGGTCCTGTTAAATACCGAGTCTCGATTTATGAGACAGCCTTCCTTAGCTGAGGAGTATTCCCCCTTCCTACGCGAATATGAAGAATTAGGTCATATGAGTCGTGTACCTAGTGAGGAGTGTCGCTCGGTAAACGCAGTGTACCTACCCCATCATCCAGTGGTCAAGGAGGCTAGCTCCACCACGAAACTCCGCGTTGTTTTTAACGCCTCTAGTACTTCGTCCAACGGTTCTAACCTTAATGAGTTTTTGCATACAGGACCGAAGCTCCAAAGAGATTTGTTCTCAATCATTCTTCGTTGGCGTTCCTACAGATATGTCTGTACCGCGGACTTAGAGAAAATGTTCCGCCAGATTCGGGTGCACCCTTCAGATACCGACTACCAGCGTATTTTCTGGAGATCCGAGCCCGGCGCTGGCATCCAAGAATTCCGATTAGAGACCGTCACGTATGGTACTGCTTCCGCTCCTTTTTTAGCCAATCGCGTAATTGGTCAGCTGGCGGCTGATGAAGGAGCCCGTTATCCTCTCGCTGCGTCTATATTAGAGTGCGAAATATATGTCGATGATATCCTCTTCGGAGGTGACAGCCTTCCCCCTCTGCTGCAAGCTCGAGACGAGTTAATCGGTCTTCTCAGGGCGGGCGGGTTCCGTCCATATAAATGGGCTTCCAATAATCCACGCGTTTTGTCCGATCTTCCGCGCGACGATCTATCGCATTACGCCAATAAACCTCTCGGTGATGACTCCCCCATTAAGGTGTTGGGTATCATTTGGGAACCCTCTCAAGATGTTTTTTCCTTTCGTGTCAAATCACAATCCGGGGATATGACTAAGAGCTCATTTCTCTCACTAATTTCGCGTGTCTACGACCCCTTGGGATGGCTCGCTCCATTTCTTATTGTGGGTAAAATTCTAATGCAGAAGCTTTGGCTTCGTAAAGTCGACTGGGATGAGCCGCTCTCTCAAGACTTATTCGATTCTTGTTCCGCGTTTCAAATTCAGATGGGCGCGTTAGATAAAGTTTCGATTCCTCGCTGGACGCATCAGTCCGACTCTTCTCCCCGCATGGAGCTTCACGGGTTCGCCGACGCTTCTAACTCCGCGTATTCTGCAGTAGTTTATCTGCGTGTAGAGACGAATTCCGGTCCAATCCAAGTTTCTCTGCTATATGCGAAAACCAAGGTCGCACCACTGAAGCTCTTAAGCGTACCGCGTTTGGAATTATGTGGCGCTGTTTTGCTAGTACGAGCGATTGAATTCGTGCAACGCGCCATGCTACTCACTTCCGTTCCTATATTCTGCTGGACCGATTCCACAGCCGTCCTGGCATGGTTGCAGTCACCGGCTTCGCGGTGGAAAGTTTTTGTCGCACACCGCGTCGCGAAAATTCAACACTCTCTCCCGTCGGCGTCCTGGAAGCATGTTCCTACGGCAGACAACCCTGCAGATTGTGCATGGCGCGGCATCCCTGCCGAAGCGTTGCTTATACACCCTCTGTGGTGGAATGGCCCTCCATGGTTGAGGCAGCCTCCGGCCTCTTGGCCTTCGAACAGTCAGGAAGATAACCCCGACTTTGAACTTGAAAGTCGTAGAGACGTTAGATCCCACCTTGCGGTTTCCGACGATGTGGAATCGGATATCACTCTTCGATTCTCCTCGTGGCCCAGACTGTTACGAGTTACCTGTTTTATCTTTCGTTTCATTAATAGAATAAGACGTAAAGTTAAGTTCTCCGAGAGCTTCCTCTCCGCGCCGGAAATGGAGGAAGCTCGAATTTTCTGGTGTAAACATGTTCAAGCCCTTCATTTTGGGCCGGTAGCCCAAGTTAAAAGAGACCCGTGTCCGCCGGCCTCCCTCCGCAAATGCGCCGCGCTCTCACCTTTCGTTGACGAGTCCGGTGTTGTGCGTGTAGGAGGACGTTTAACGAATGCTGATCTTCCGTTCGCGGTCAAGCATCCCATTCTCATCCCTCCGGGACACATCTCTGAGCTACTCGCTCGACACGCTCACGTCTGCACTCTGCATGGAGGACTGCGTGTGTCACTGCACTTCCTGCGCCAAAATTATTGGCTGATAAATGGCCGTTCTGTTTTGCAACACTGTATCTTTAAATGTGTCATTTGTACACGAATGCGAGCGCAGTGTTCCGTACAATTACTCGGCGATGTGCCGAAAGTGAGAGTCACGCCTTCGCGTCCTTTTTCACACACCGGCATCGATTATGCCGGTCCATTTTTTATTCGTTCTTCCAAAGGCAGGGGTATGAAAACGCACAAGGCGTATTTAGTTATTTTTGTTTGTTTGGCCGTTCGTGCGGTCCATCTAGAGGTGGCCGACGATTATACCACTGCTACATTTTTGGCGGCTTTTGATCGATTCACTTCGCGTCGGGGCCTTCCGTCGGATGTTTATTCCGACAATGGATCTAATTTTGTGGGCGCTGATCGCGAACTTACGCGTAACCTGTCTTCCGTCCTCCGTGATCGAGACTTACAATCTCGTTTTGCAAATGACGGAGTCCGTTGGCATTTCATTCCCCCTTCCGCTCCCCACTTCGGTGGGTTGTGGGAGGCGGGCGTGAAAAGTGTCAAATATCACCTCAAGAGAGTAATAGGTTCTTTCACTCCTACTTTCGAGGAGTTTTCCACCTTTCTATGTCAAATAGAAAGTATTCTCAATTCCCGCCCGATCGGGCCCCTCCATGACGACGTAGAAAGCCTGGAGGTTTTGACTCCCGGACACTTATTGGTCGGGTCGCATCTACGTACGGTCCCGAAGCCCTCTTTACTTGACGTCAGCGAGAATCGGCTGTCTCGTTGGCAGTCTATTGACCGCGCTACCGAGGCGTTCTGGAAGAGTTGGGCTGCCGACTTCTTGAATGCAGCGCAGCAGAGGGGGAAGTGGCGATCGCGACAACCCAACCTGGCGACCGGGGATCTAGTCTTGCTCAAAAGCAATCACCTCCCTCCGGCGAAATGGGAGCTTGGGCGAATCACGCAATGTTTCCCCGGGAAGGATGGCTTGGTGCGAGTCGTTTCCGTGCGTACAGCGACGTCCGAATTCAAGAGACCGGTAACATGTATTTGTAAGTTGCCCGTGTCTACCGAAACCTAACGTCATATATTTGGGGCTGATTTTTTAAATCTTGGGTTCCTAGCGTCAAGTGTATTACATAATTTTAAGCACTACTGTCTAGACGTAAGTTTACCTTAAGTTACCTTTGTCATAATTGCGTTTATTATAATGTACGCCTCTAATCTCGGTCTTAGCTTCGTTGCCGTTATTATTGCGTTCTTGCGCTTGTTCAACACTGCTGTTGAAGGCGGGCGGTGTGTTTGGGATTGGGTACTGTCTGTGAGCAGTATTAGTACTTTGCGCATAGCGCTGCTCGGGGACCCATCTCGCACCTCGTTCGCTAATTGGTCAGCGTGACGTCACACCAACAGCCGTGTGGTTTTCCGCGCGTAGTGGCGAATCTAGGTAGGCGAAGTTTCGGTTCTTCTTCGCTTAGCGAGCCGCGTTACGCCAGTCGTCGTTCTCCTACCGTGCGTGCGCTCACCGTGGCTTCTTTTCCGCTCCTTTGCTCGTTAGTATTTGGGCGATCTCGCCTTCGAAGTCGCGTATACAAGTAGATTATACCGTAGCTCGCGTACTTCGACGGAATTCCAGTCTTTGCAGTGTGCTCGTACGTGGAGCACAGGTATCGTATCTTTTCCGTCTCTCCGTCCTTCGCGGCCTTCCTTCCGCGGTTATGGCGACGAATCCCATCGTGCGCCGTAAGTAGCCGCCGATACTCCTTATTCTTTTCCGGCTAATCTAGCCTTCCACGAGCAATCCTTCGAAGGGCATCGCGGCTCCAGCTCGCGTGTTCCTTCTTTCCTGCTCTTTCCGGGTCCTCGAGACGTCGGTTGGACGATCTCATTAGGAGGCCCTTCCCTCCTGTGGTGAGACCCTTCCCGCCATTTTCATTACGATACCGGAGAATCGGACAAGAGAGCACGCACGCGTAGTTCCTAAGTTACCTAGCACGTCTCGATATTAGTATTATTTAGTATTTACGCGTCGGGACGACTCCCGTTTTAAAACTGACAAAATTGTGTATCATTCTGTGCAACCTAAAATAAAAACCTCGTTAACGGCATCCGCGTACTTTAACACTCGCTACTCCCCAGTATCCCCAGCGCCTCGCTGTTGCCTTAGACGCAATCAAAATCACAACCATAAACATCCATGTCTGCAATGTTCTAGATTTTTCCGGAATGTTTGCAACCCCCTAAATAGGAAAAATGTCGGAAAAACCGATATTTTTAATTTACCCCGTAACTACCCTCGCGAACGAGATAGAGGATCGAAACTTGGTAAAGAATTTTTTTTTTTTGTAACCTATCGATCGGTGCTTTGCGTAGTAAAATTGGTTCAAGGGCAGTTTTGACCATTTTATCCTGCTATTCCCAAAGTCCCTGCCTGAATAAACTTTTTGAATAAATTGTTTAATCGAAACATAATATTAGTATTGTCGATGTTAATGTAAGGTTTTTTATACGGTGCTGCTTATATTATTATTTTTTTTTAGAATTAGTAATAATTAATAGTGGTCTTCCACACCACCTTTGAGGTTCCACTAATGGCGCGTTAGATTTTTTTTAACTGCATCTTTGCCAGTAGCCTTATTATACCAGTTTTTATAAAAGTACTTACCAAGACGAGAAAATCTCCCGCTGTAGCATTAAAAATTGTCAGCTCACGTTAGATCGCCTCTGACTATATACGTATATTATAAATTGTCAGCTCACGTTAGTTCGCCTCTGACTATATACGTATATTTTAAATTGTCAGCTCACGTTAAATCGCCTCTGACTATACCCGTATATTAAAAATTTTCAGCTTAGTATGTAGAAAAATATTTTACATACTTTGTACATTTATTAATTTTTGTACAGGTTTTCGACGATAAACGTTTCTTCTAACTTCATTTCCTAACCAAACTACATCTTTATGAATTTTTACTTTCATCATATAATATGCCAGACCCTTCCGATGGGAACTACAGGTTTCGTGCTGAAACCAACCTGGATATTTCAGATGCACAGCTTCCACCATCAATGGAAATAAAATATCTTGTATTCCATATTTGTATCTAATCTCAGGATAATATTCGTCAAATATTGCATTCATTAATTTGAATGCAAACGAAAACTCTGCAGATGGAGTACATAAATGGCCAAATGTTTCGCCGTCGTTTGTTTCATAGGCTCGGAAAAACGTCAATATTTGTCTATCTTGTATTGATTCATGAGTTTCACTAATTAGCGATATGGAACATTGTTCACAACCAGTTTTTTTAACACATTTCAAGGCCACAAAACCTGCAAAACATTCAACAGCGGAGGCTTCTAATGTTTCATCATTACTGTATGAGGCATCAATCATTACTTCCTCAACGTTAATAAATGCTTCTTGATTGTCCCCATTTTCACGTCTTGTACTTGCTGATAATAATTGAGGATTAGATGTTGTAGGTACAGGTGTTGAGCTGGGAAGTAAAGATTCATCCTCATCATCTAAGCAATTTGCCGACTGAGCAGGTTTCGATAAATTTAATACAATATTTTTTTGCAAAGATAAACGAAAAGCTTTTGCAGACGGATTCTGATTGTAAGTTCCACCGTAAGTGCGGATTATTGAAAATAAATTTTCCAATGGATCTTGGTTCAATCTAGATGTCATAAGAAATTGAATTCTATCGCATTGTAAATCATTCCATAATTGCAAGATAGCTCTCACAGAAATTTCTAAACCTTGAAAACATGGTGGTCTTTTAAGACCGTAGACCGTAATGGTGCGCCATTTCGAACATTGTTCTAATAATTGTTTTAAATTATTTTCCGCATTTAATCGAATTTGTGATAATGCGCATCTATTTGGATTCGAATCGTTGCAAGTTCTGCTGTTTAAAGAATCGAAACTATGGTTAAGAGTTCTAAAACACTCGGCCGTATACATGACCGTCGAGCTCTTAATTTCTCCTACTGTTCCTGCGGTTAAGAGAGCTGCTGAGACCCTACGACTAAATACCTGCAGAGCTAAACAGCATTTCATTTTTTCGAAGCATGTTGGACTAACATGTTTTTCAGATAGTTTGCAAGCAGCTCTCGTTGCTGCACCGTTTTCTAAATCCCATAATGACCGTACGTCTTTCCAAGATGCAATCCTATCATCAGCATACACGATATCATAAGTCATAAGTTGATTTCTTATAGACTTATAAATATGCGGAATATCAAAGATTAAATATATTTTTTCATTTCCGTGCATGAAATAAGAACGATCATCAGGAATAATATGTTTCATGACACTTTGATTACTACTACATTGGTCACAAATAACAGCACGTAATTTTAATCCTGTTTTGAATGTTACTTCTATAACTTCGTTCAATATAGCAGATAAATCAATACTGTTTATCGCGTTGGTAGTCAAACAATACGCTATAGGCTGCTTCCAATTATGTAACAAGCCTCTGACCATGAAAACTAATGCATTAGTCGCTATTCTTTTACTAGATCCTCGCGATCCTAAATCTTCAAAACCTTCAATTTTTTGCCGAGGCTCATGAAAACAAAACATCGCTTTATACGCATTTCATCGAACAGTAGGACGCACTTACGTTCGTCACTATTCATGCAATTAACTTTAGATTGTAACTGACTAAATAAGGGATCGCAAATTCCTGGCCATAAATTAACCGTGCTGAACCATTTGCTGATAATACTTCTTCCCGGTAATACAAAATTGAACTCTTTACGCATTTTCGTGTACAAACTTGGCGAACTTTAATGCATTTTTTTCACTAATTGCTGCTCTTCTTCCGTGTAAGGAGATTGCTGCTTATGAAATAATTGCATCGTTATAAATGTAAGTAAGCATCCTTGTACTCGACGTCGCAAACCATTTAACAGTGTTTCATCGGACAAATTACCTGTTTCCAACATTTTCACTTTTGTTTGTAAACGCGAGATTATCTTATTTTTTGCCTTATTTCTTTCCTTTAGTAGTTTATTTTCGTCTTTTAGCCTCTACATCAGAGCTTCTGTACGATTTTGTTGTCTTTGTAGAATTTGTACTTTCTCGCGAAGGTTTTGCTCAATCGGAATGACAGAACGCGTATCCTCATCATCGGAATCAATTTCATACAGTACTGGTTCTGCATCTTTTTTTAATCTTCCACTTGGAAGTATGGCGTTGACTGGAAAATGCTGACTACATTGTTACGTCCTCGTTTTCGGCACCCTGCGTTCACCGGGTATACCAGGGATCGAGGACAGACGGAAAGAGGGATCGCACCGAGAAGAGGGGGTTTGATCCGTCAGTGGAGCGGCTCACTGACGTATCGAGGAATGTAAGAAGGAGGTGTCCGAATGGATACGGCTCTGGATGTGTGGGAGTGTGTGTGGTTGTGGATTGCCGATCCCGAAGGTTTTCCCATAACCGGGAGTCGACCACGGTGGATGCCTGGGAGGGCGTCCACGCTTGTAGGTGGCTCGACGATCACCGGGAGTTCTACCACGGTGGATGCCGGGGAGGGCGTCCACGCTTGTAGGTAGCTCGCTGGGGCCCTGGGTTAGAGGTAGAGGTAGTGGTGTTTAGTGTTGACGTGCAGGAAGGACACGGTCGTGTGAATTAAATAATGTTCAGATGGTGGAAGTGGACTGCATGTTTTATCTCGAAGTACACTTAGCTGGTTTACAGTTGCCGAATTTACATGGATCGTGGCCGAACTTGGTTGACTGAAGAGCCTGATAACTTAGATTAACGAGTTGCCGAAAGTAAACTGACGTGACTTAGTGCCCGACTTGAGCGTGACGTTAACTATGGAGCGGAGAATTGTGACTGACTGACTGACTCGCTTTGTGGCCCCATTTAAGTAGTGGGTTTTGCTGAGGGTCGCCAGGTCCTTCGTGGAACTGGCACCCTAGCTTCCGTTTGGAAGTTGGCGTTCTCGGAACTATGTGTTGCCGCGGATCGCTAGTCGATCGTTGGGGTTAGCCTGTGAGCTGATTCGGCGTCAGCATTCTTATGTCTCTACTTACATCGCTATTGTCGTCGTTATGTCATTCCTTCGCGTGGCGCGGATTACGTCCCGGATGGGCGTCAGCGTTACGTGAAGGAATTTCGGTGGCGCGGTGCGCCGGCTCTTGTTTCGTTTATGTACGACTTACATCTAATTAAATAGATACGCGGTGCGATGAGCTCGTTGCGAGAATATAGTCGTTGAAAAAGCGGGTGGAGGACGTAGGACGTAACAACATATTCAGAATTTTCGTAATTCTGCGTCCGATTCGTCTACTAAATGATCGCAACCACTATTCACTAACCACGTTATCAAACGATCTGTATTAATAACGGGTAGGCGATAAAACCGGTCATTTAATATGTTGTCCCTACTTTTTAACCCACAATTTTTGTAAATACAAACGTTATTATGAGGTCTGCTCGCCATTTCGATTTTAATTTTATGATATTATATTTATAAATCAGATAAAACTGACCTGTTTACTTAATTGCTGCACGTTCCACCAAAAATCACTTTGGTGTCTTCACTGCAGCGATTATACGGGTCAACTGTGCTACGTATTTCATCGTAACAATACACGAAAGGAAACAAAAACATCTCGCGGTAGTGATGCGTTGTTAAGAACAGCAGTTCGCCGGGACACGAGCACGTTTCACGAAGAAGCAAAGTCACTGGCAGTAATTTTATTTTAAGAAAATTATTTTAATGTACGTGTACATTGTAAGCACGGACGCGCACAAGACAGCCTGAGCATGACGTGATCAGAGGCGCGTGAGCAAGCCGAGGCAAACCGATTCAATGGTTTGATATTGCACTCATCGATCGATCTGAATAAGATGATTGCGCACACCTATTTTTCCGAATCCTTTCCAATTTTTAGTAAAAATGACTAATCTGCCATAAATTCTAGTGTCTAATTTTACTGCATCATACAACAGGTATATTTCTTCTGAAACGATAAATAAAATAGTTGTGGAAGTCACGCACTGACAGCAGAAATTCTCCGTCCGTTTTAATAGCGTCCTGCGCTGCGGATGTAAACTTTATTTTATATTCTTATAAAAACGACTAATGAGCAATTACATAAAAAAATCGGGTAGGCTGAAGTTCGATTGAGTTGTCAGTTGCGTAGGAGTGTAGGACTAAGACTTGCAGATTGGAGAGTGAAGTTGAGCTAGTCAAGTATGGTTTCTAAGCGTTTATTTTGTTACGTCCGGACGAGGCTTTTCACGACTTTATGTTTGTCAAGACGGTCGATGAGAAATCCGCGAGCGGCCTGCCGTGCGACCGGTCGTAACGCTTGAATATTTTTGCTATCCAGTTACAATAGATAACGGTAATCCAACTAAAGATCAGTATTGCAATATTCTAATCCCTTCCTGGAAGAGGAGGGATTTTCTAGTTTATTCGGTATAAGCTAAACGGAAAGTTAAATAAGGAAGCTAATATCGCGTTTAGTTATATGCAGGACCAACAGGATTCGTGTGTCTTCATAAGACCCGTACAGGTCCCCAATTGTTCGCGCGAGGTTATGTTTTCGGCCGGTGTACGATGCTATGGTATACGAGGTGTGACGTCACAACACAGATCAAATCAAGAAAGAATAGTATAAGGGGAAAACAGAAGTAGTTATATTCAATTGAAAAATAATAGTATAAAGAAAATAGAGTAGATATGTTCCTGAACTCGGTCAACGATTAGTAAACAAATTGCATTAGATAGTTTACGCAGTATTGAGGATTGTTCATGAATAGTGCGCGACAATTATGCGCCTTAATACGAGCGCCCTTTACAGAAGGTGAGGATCCGCTCTCGGTAATTTTACAGGTTACGCCTTTACAATCGACAGTTAAACAGGAACATGCACGGTCATCGTACCGTGCCCGCGGGATCTCTCCATGACTTGAACTCGGGCATGATTTTACAATAGGATGTTAAGTTGTCGTATATCGCGACTGGAGGTTCCTACCGTGTCGCTGGTCTTCGGCTACGTTCGGATAGTTTCGCTCTGCGCACGCGCTCTTTCTCCTCGATCTCTCTATCCTTCGCTCTCTCTCTCTCTCTCTCTCTCTCTCTCGCTCGCTCGCTCTATCGCTCTTCCTCTGGCGTAGGTCGGTGGAATTTTAGGGATTTAGATGTTTAAATCGATGATAGTACCTTCGAATCGAAAGAATGACTTTAGTACTTTGCCCTTCCTAGATTTGCCTATGCTCGGTGATTGAGCCGGGATCTAGCCCGTTACAAAGGACGACAAATCAGGAAGTTAGTGCTTTCTCGTTAAGTTCGTTAATAATTCACCGACTTTATTCGCCGCACGAGCGAGGAACAACCTGTCGCGCTCTGTTCAAGTTTAAGTAATAAAGAAAAGAATAATGTGAATGAAATCGAAAGAAGACTTAAACATAACGTGTCCGACGCAATTTGTCGGCCACGTGCAAATCGAACGCGCACATCTTCGCACTTTCACTAAATCAAAGAAAAACTGAGTCTATATCTCAAATAATAACTGAATTTATAATCTAAGGCTTTAACGAGGATTATTGAGTCCGTATCGTAGCACACTGCGAAAAGAATATGCACTTTAGGCTCAGAAAATTAAAGATATCTAAGATATCCTCGGACAGCGACCACGTACCTCATGACTTTACAGCCAACTGCCCAGAGAAATCCGTCGCGAGACGGCTCCTGGGCTCACTCCAGGCCAGTTTTTCATACCTTAACCATGGAAACGGTCGATCAGCGGTCGATTCAGTGTACAAATATTGTGTTACTATGCTCGCTCGATGTTCAGCAAGAGACTTTCGGTTGCTCATTTATCCTCTTTCAATTATCTAGTTTTATTGCAAATAAAATATGATTGCCTTGACTCAGTCATCTAAAACTTCAGTAGCGCACGCTCCCGATTTTTATGCTTGAACAGAATTAGGTTGATATCTGGGCAATGCCTTATTGCCACGAAAATAATAATTTACTTTTGAGAGAGAGAGAAACTAAAAATTAACACGGAACCTCATCGCGAATTCCTTAACCTACACACACATACGTCCATACCGCACACACACACTCATACTATATTCACGCATTCATACCCGCTCGCACACTTATAACTACTTACATCTACCTTAACTTACCTATATATATATATATATATATATATATATATATATATATATGATGGGACGAATATGATTCCACGGTGAGGGAATTCCACTACATATTACAACTCGACAGCACCACATATACGATGAGGCTAAGCCGTGATACAAGTAATTCGTATACGCGGCCTGGAGGAAAAATAGAATAATCATGATTTTACAACTAATACTCTAACAACGCACCGGATGCGATGGACCTAAGTCATTATGAATAATTCGTAAATCCGGCGACCGGAATAAAGGAAAGAAAAGAGAGTTTAATTTGAAAAATTATAATAAAAGAAAAGGAAAAATCAAAAAGTTACGCTGGGACGTAACAATTTCATGCGGGTGTGCTGCCGTGTTTAACTCATTGTCAGTCTATCTCGGCAACTGTGAGTTCAACACAACGAATTTGGTAAAGAATGTTTAAAATGTTTAGCTTAAAACAATGCAAAATGTTCTTCGTATATTCGAACAGATCTTGTCGAGAGCTTCAAAGCGATACCATGCACGGTTGTGTTCTATTGACCGTTTCCGAGACAAGCTAAGATAAACGAAGTCAAACGTGACCGCACATCCATAAATATTGCACCGTTTCCCCGGGCACTCCATATTTTCCGCAATACACTAATCGATTCTTACGCTTTCATTGGTCTATTTAAACAAGTTTTTCGTTTTGTTGCAAAACATGCAGCCGCGTACCAATTTGAACTCGAATGCACATGAGGGCAGCCCGAGGCCGCATGAAAAGTTGATCTGAGGCACAACAAACTGTTTTGATATATTAAACAGATATTGCAAAGTAGCGAAAGAAACTGATGTTATTTTTAAATCACGTGCTAATTACTCTTTAATTATGTATGCATCTGTGAAGTATCGATTACAAAGGTGAGGGTGAAATAAAATTATAAAATAAAATCTCATTACGGTTCAAGCAGTTACACAATGGGTAATGTCAACGTTCTATGTTTGTCTATTACCTACGGTACTAGCCCCAATTACCGACGCCAACCGACGCCGCCAAGAGACCTCAGCGCCCCCTGAGACCCCATCCAGGCCCCATTTGCGGGCCGCTGTTTAACACAGGCGCTGGCAGTCTTTAAGAATATCTCGTCGGTGCATACAGCTAAATAAAGAAATAAACATGGACCTATTTGCTTGCAATTTTTACATTTATTTAAGTTAATGCCCGGAACGCGAATCGTGATATGGAAATAAAACATACTACACCGACGAGATATTCTTAAAGACTGCCAGCGCCTGTGTTAAACAGCGGCCCGCAAATGGGGCCTGGATGGGGTCTCAGGGGGCGCTGAGGTCTCTTGGCGGCGTCGGTTGGCGTCGGTAATTGGGGCTAGTACCGTAGGTAATAGACAAACATAGAACGTTGACATTACCCATTGTGTAACTGCTTAAAACGTAATGAGATTTTATTTTATAATTTTATTTCACCCTCACCTTTGTAATCGATACTTCACAGATGCATACATAATTAAAGAGTAATTAGCACGTGATTTAAAAATAACATCAGTTTCTTTCGCTACATTGCAATATCTGTTTAATATATCAAAACAGTTCGTTGGGCCTCGGATCAACTTTTCATGCGGCCTTGGGCTGCCCTCATGTGCATTCGAGTTCAAATTGGTACGCGGCTGCATGTTTTGCAACAAAATGAAAAACTTGTTTAAATAGACCAATGAAAGCGTAAGAAGTCCGATTAGTGCATTGCGGAAAATATCGAGTGCCCGGGGAAACGGTGCAATATTTATGGGTGTGCACTGTGCGGTCACGTTTGACTTCGTTTATCTTGGCTTGTCTCGGAAACCGTCAATAGAACACAACCGTGCATGGTATCGCTTTGAAGCTCTCGACAAGATCTGTTCGAATATACGAAGAACATTTTGCATTGTTTTAAGCTGAACATTTTAAACATTCTTTACCAAATTCGTCGTGTTCCACTCACAGTTGCCGAGATAGACTGACAATGAGTTAAACGCGGCAGCGCACCCGCATGAAATAAACGCTTAGAAACCGTACTTGACTAGCTCAACTTCACTCTCCAATCTGCAAGTCTTAGTCCTACACTCCTACCCAACTGACAACTCAATCGAACTTGAGCCTACCCGATTTTTTTATGTAATTGCTCATTAATCGTTTTTATAAGAATATAAAATATCGTTTACACGCGCAGCGCAGGACGCTATTAAAACGGTCGGGGAATTTCTGCTGTCAGTGCGTGACTTCGACAACTATTTTATTTATCGTTTCAGAAGAAATATACCTGTTGTATGATGCAGTAAAATTAAACGCTAGAATTTATGGCAGATTAGTCATTTTGACTAAAAATTGGAAAGGATTCGGAAAAATAGGTGTGCGCAATGATCTTATTCAGAAAAGTTGCCAGATTCTTTTGCCATAACTAATAATAGTCTAACTTTTAAATTGACGATCTGAATGTGTGGGTATCAGGTAAAGCTTGTAATCGGAAATCAAATTCGCTTTTTTATTTTTACGCACGTGTGTCCTACAGTCATATACATTTGTACAATGTACATACATCCGTGGCTGACTGCCTCGTGAGTCGTGCATCGTCACCTCTCTCCCCCCTTCACGCTCCGCGACGCTTATGTTTTTCGCCGGACGCTCGCCGAGGCTCGGTGCCGGGCCGGCGATACGCGGCAGGGGACTGGTGTGGCGTGTGTGTCCCTCCCCACAGAATGTTATTCAACGTACAACAAATATTTATTTTTTCCTTTCTAACAACTGAGGATGACGGAGATAAACGGATTTTAGATTTGTTTTCAGCGCGTCAAAGTCTAAAAATTAACCAACAGATGCTCTTATGTAATAAAATACATGTTCGACCTCAGCATTATGTCACAGAGGCGCGTAGGCAAGCCGAGGCAAACCGATTCAATGGTTTCACATTGCCCTCATCGATTGATCGGTTCGCCGCCGTACGAAAGAAAATGTGTGTTGGAGATTTTGCCTAATGTTAGAGAATCGGTGTAGCTTGCTCAGGCCGATCCGCGACTGTCTGTCTGAGCGGGTGATCGAGAAATCATTGGTGGTTGGAGATTCATTCTAGTCTTCGATGAATCGTTGTAGCTTGCTCTTTTCCAAAAGCAAGTCAGACTGAGGAAAAACATCTCTAACTTTGTGATATTTAAAAAGTATAAAAAGGATTATAATTCATTAAAATATTGCCACTCTTCCGTTGCCGACATTTGCTCACAGCCCGATCCGACAGTCGCGGATCGGCCCGAGCAAGCAACACCGATTCTCCAATACTAGAATGAATCTCCAACACACCAATGATTTCTCGTTCATCAGTGTGGCCAGAAGTGGCTCTTTTACACCATCGGTGCCCGCGGGAGTGGGGATATGCGCAAGTGTGCGTGCCCTGTCTGTGAGAGCTGCTCGCACCGTTTCTAGCCGAATCGCGCTCGGCGTGGAGAGAAGGACAGAACTATGCTCCGTCCCCTTTCAACCAATATCGCGCGTTGCGTCTTTGTTCGACATACAGTCGCGGCGTCGTGTCTTCGTTCCGCACATAAGCCGGTGACAGTGGTGCCAGATTTCGCATAAGGCATCACACGTACCATTGCGTTCTTTCAGCCGGAAGGCAAATCGGGCACCACCGCCTGGAGCAGAGCGCGATCCAGAGAAAAGTGAAACGAGGAGAATTTGGGATTGACTCGTCGTACTGATTGTCGCTCGTCGACGCTGTGGTTTTTTTCGTAGGTTCGCGCCCAGCCATGGTTCAATTTTTTGTCACAGAATAATTTTTTTTTTATTTGTTTGTCACACGGCAACAAACGATATTCATTTAAAAATATTTTTGTACTTACTACGGATAGTTTTTAATATTTTGTCAGCGGAATAGATGTGTCGTATTGGTTTATAATAGATATGGCCAAAATATATATTTCATAAATTTTCGCTTCAGTAACATTAATCTTTCTGTGGTAGTAATAAATAAGAAAGTATATAATAAATGTCAATTATTGCGTATTATGCATTAACCGTGAAACAAGTAATAGGAGCTTCTTGCACTAGAACGTTGTGAGGGATCGTGCTAACACGCGATTTTAACAAAGGACAGCGTACGCCAAGAAGAATTTGCTTGACACGACGCGACGACGGTTCGAACGTTTCTATGAGTTGTTCTTTATGATTTGTTTTCTAAATAGAAGGTGACCAAGTTGTGCATATATTCTAACAGTTCTCATCAAGTCCCATCACATTGATTTGAAAACTTTCTCTTACTACGCACGTTTAGTTTAAGAATGCTATCCCCATTTCGAGAAAGAAGAAGGTGTTCCTTCTTTGGCAATGCACCATGCATACTGTAATCCATATATACGTCCATTGTCGCATTCTGCCCACGAAATGTCGCAACGTGCGTATCGTCGAAGAAGGCATGATAACTCACGACAATAATAGCAAAATCCCTGGTAATGGAAAACCGAAACTGGCATTGTGCCGCTCCCGACCGACCGCGGGTCGCGGTTGGACTAAATGAAATATCTGAAAAGTCTAACCATTCTGACCGCGTATTTTACGTACCTACTGCAAATTATTTCCCCGGGACTCTAACTGACTTTTCCAATGTCATTTATTCATCAGTATTTAGTGGTCGCGTCGTGTCAAGCAAATTCTTCCGGAGGTACGCTGTCGTGTGTTAAAATCGCGTGTTAGTACGGTCCCTCAGAACGTTCTAGTGCCAGAAGCTCCTATTGCTTGTTTCACGGTCCATGCATAATACGCAATAATTGACATTTATTGTATACTTTCTTATTTATTACTACCACAGAAAGATTAATGTTACTGAAACGAAAATTTATGAAATATATATTTTGCCCATATCTATTATAAACCAATGCGACACATTTATTCCGCTGACAAAATATTAAAAACTATCCGTAGTAAGTACTAAAATATTTTTAAATGAATATCGTTTGTTGCCGTGTGATAAACAATCAAAAAAAAATTATTCTGTCAAAAAAAATTGAACCCTGGCTGGGCGCGAACCTACGACAAAAGCGACAGCGTCGACGAGCGACAATGAGTACGACGAGTCAATCCCAAATTCTCCTCGTTTCACTTTTCTCTGGATCGCGCTCTGCTCCAGGCGGTGGTGCCCGATTTGCCTTCCGGCTGAAAGAACGCAATGGTACGTGTGATGCCTTATATGAAATCTGGCACCACTGTCACCGGCCTGTGTGCGGAACATAGTTCTGTCCTTCTTATGTGTCGTCACGATACCTGACGTCACACGACATTGGTGGAAGGAAGACGCAGCATAGTTCCGTCCTTCTCTCCACGCCGGGCGCGATTCAGCGAGAAACGGCGCGTGCAGCTCTCACAGACAGGGCACGCACACTTGCGCGTATCCCCACTCCCGCGGGCATCGATGGTGTAAAAGA
This sequence comes from Priocnemis perturbator, assembly GCA_963942575.1. Lineage (NCBI taxonomy): Eukaryota > Metazoa > Arthropoda > Insecta > Hymenoptera > Pompilidae > Priocnemis > Priocnemis perturbator. The sequence goes on along the minus strand of OZ012643.1, from coordinate 12,074,394 downwards.
GCCACTTCTGGACAGTCGCGGATCGGGCCAAGCAGGCAAGCTACACCGATTCTCCCATACTAGAATGAATCTCCAACACACCAATGACTTCTCGTTCACCCGCTCAGACAAACAGTCGCGGTTCTCCTTGTCCGTCACGAGATTGGGTCGAGTCGGGAGGACGACGCGACGGGACAATTCGCAACGAAGCTCCTTAACACATCTTTGGCAACGAATCGAGTAGCGACTATGACTGTTAAGGGCCATAGGCCAAATATGATTTTGTAAAGTTTGAAAAGGGTATTTTATATTATTATTTAATTGCGGTAGAGATTTACTCGTACACTCCGGTGGCTTAGATAACACGGTTAGCACCAAATTGGCGACAAGTAGAGTATCCTTGTATAGTCTGAATAAAAATATTCATAGACAGCTCGTACATCGGGTTCACTCATCGTTGACAGCAGCATCGTTTTGAGAGTGGCCATAGTCCATTCGTGCACCTACACATGCATACTCACTCACAAGACGATGCTTCATTTGTTTGACGACCGACGAAAACGCACACAAACAAGCAACAGTGGCACGGTGAGAGCAGTTACGATGTGTCTCAAGAGCTGGTGTTTCAAGCATGTTTCGCTTTTTCGTCTGACAACTATATTAAATTTGGAAGACTGAACACTAGAAGTATCAAGGGGGTGAAAATCTTTTCTCTGGCACTTTGTAATAGTGATTATATATTTTTGAAACACAAAATGTTGTTTAAAATAATATCTTAGAAAATAACGGTATATGAAATGAACTTTCATGACTGTTCTGGGGTAAGCGCGGAGGGGTCAATCTCCGTCCTTTACCCAAGACAACAGATAACTCTTGCTCCGATTTTCGGCCAGATCCATTCTCGCATTTGTTTTTATGTCCACTCTTTCTATACGAGTCAATACCCCGAGATGAGCATATGCTCGTCAGCCCCTTGATACCTCTCAAACAAGTGGCATAGCAATGGGTCAATGCATGGCACTCTTCAATTAGCGCGTGTCATTGGTCAAAATTCGCAGCCGCGCTAATAAATAAAACGTCTTGAAAAGATTTGATCACTATATATAAATAAAAGCCAAACGAGGGAACTTGATTCTCTCGGTGCTTCTAGTGCTGATTTTGTAAAATTCATTGTAGCTGTCATTATTGCCAGACGAAAAAGTCAACGCCCGCCCGCATTCTAACCACTTCATAGCCATGTTTCGGCGTGGTTGCGTGCGTTTTCGTCGATCGCTAAACAAACGAAAGCATGACCTTGAGAGTGGATATGCATGTGTAGATGCACGCATGGACTATGCCTACTCTCGCAGCGATACCGTTGTTGCTATGCGACGTATTTGTCGATGTAGCTTAGTGCCACTACTGACAAATTGTTTCGGACTACAGAAGATCGACCAAAACCGCGACCATTGTAACGGCAGCCTTACTTATTTTCAATCTCACCTATAGCGATCATGACCTATACGGCAGATTTTTCCGGGCACCTGTTCTCCAATTGTCAATTTCATGTATCTCACACAGCTTCAAATGGTGGAACAAATGAGCAAATTGCATTGAAACTATACGCGAAGTTCATTTCAACATACAATAATATATATTCCAAATTCAGACCAACAAGACATGGTCAGGTTTGTATATCAAAATTTCCGCGTCCAATGTTGTACATATATTTTTACGGTTAACGTTGAATAGTTGAACATTTATTAACATTTTAGTGAACTTTTTATCTTTCATTTTATGTTTCGTACACCCTTTTCTGCCGTTAATAGTAATTTTGCTTCTATTATTTTGAAACTTAAAATTCCACTTGAAATCGTCTGTAAAGAGAGCTTCACTTGCCTACACACAGGTGACATCTCATGATAATAGTTCAGTACGGTAGTGATTCAACATCAGTTTCTTACTCTGGCCGCAATATATTCTAGAGGGCGCCCGAGAACAGCGAATTTTGCTGGAGACACAAAGTCCCATAAGGCTGGCAGTCTTTAGGAATATCTCGTCGGTGCATACTATGAGCAAGGGAGACCTATCCTACTCCGATTAAACATGACAATAATGATGGGCCTAACAAAATACCATACATAGGTAAACTCCTCAGAGTTTATCTACGGTCACTGTGCTCTTCATTCAAGTTTCTAAGGAGTAATTACCAGTGTCGCTTCGGACCATTCGCCCAACGACATGACTGAATGACTATACGGACTTTAAAATTCTACTCACCAATTGTCTGGTCTGCATACCACAGGAAAACGTTGCAATTACACTGGACAACAAATTTCGACTTTTTTTTTGCTTCCTGGCATCTATTAGCTAATTTTTATAGATTTTGACGCGCTGAAAACGAATCTGAAATCCGTTTTTGTTTATTAGATCTAGTTTTCGAGAAATCGAATTTTAAAAAAAAATGCGTTTTTTGCACTTTGACCCACATTTACGTCGGAAATATAAAAGTGAGACAATTTCCTTTTATCGGAAAAAATTCTGCAGACTTTCCAGAATAAAATAGTATATAATAATTGTGGAATATGTACTTGCAAATATGTGTAAACATTGATTAACCCTCGGATACCCACGATGGGTCACTTTTTCGGCTCCGAGAGAGCGGCAACCCTTCATACACAGCATTCTATAATGTTGCACGCTACAGGAGTCAATGTGACGACACAGTTCTGTAACTGTAAAGCGACGGTTATCGACTCGGCGTCACCACTGATACACTTCTCGACGTATATGAAATGATGAATTTTTTGCTTATATTATTTCTGTAAAATCTTGCATAGCCGACATCAGAAATGCGACACGGTAATCATGATGGGTCAATTGAACCCGAAGCTTGAAGATTGTCAACCCATTTTTTTAGCAAAGTTAAAATTTTTGCCTACGTGCATTTTAGCGATGTTAGAATGTATGTTAGACGTTGACAATTTGTTTATAAATTGTTTACAACATATTGAACAAAATAAAAATTTTTGCTTATTTTCTGGCTACATACATATTTACATTCTTCGTGGTGTTTTCAATTTGTTTATAAATTGTTTACAAAATTTTTCGAACAAATTTTTAATTTTCGCCTATAAACATTCCTACGACGTTGCAAAGTATTTTACACATTGTCACCGTACAAAATATCAGTGGAGTGCTCCTGTGAGCACGGCCCGCCAGCGGTGACTAAGTCTGGCGGGTCTCCGGCCTTTTTCGCTGCGGCGGCGGTGCATGCCGGGATCTTCTTCTGGCAGCGACGGTCGAGTTCGCTCCTTGCAGTGGAAGTTTGAATACGAGTGCAGGAGTTGGCGGTAGGGAGGCGTATTGTGATGAGCGGTCTTTTAATGCTGAAATGTATGCTGGTATATTCTGGTATTTCTTGTGTACAGTGCTGGTATACAGATTCTTGAATGTTCGCTCGCCGGTGTTGTGGTATGTACGCGGCGCGGTTATTGGCGCGGCGCGTTCGGCTACTGCTGCCGGTTACGGAGAGCGTCTTCGTATGTCGTGATTTTGTGATAGGAGAGCGTGAATCAGGCGAAATCTTTGCCGGTGCCAAGAGCGGGTTAGATTTCCCTGACCACAGGTTTTTGGTGTTCTACTAATGGGTTGGCGAACTGCACATCAGCCTGGCCGGTACCGAGAGCGGGTGAGGTTGATTGCAGCCACCGGGTATTGCGGAGTTATGTAAGTGTTGGCAGACGAAACAAGCGTGGCCTCGACCGGTGCGTGAGCGGGATAGGCCACCTTGTCCGTCGGGTAATTTGGTAAGAAAGATGAGCAGACGAAAGCGAGCGTGGCTGTAGCCGGTGCGTGAGCGGGGTAAGCCACCTCGTCCGTCGGATAATGCGGTAGGTTCGTGGATGGTAGGTTTTACTAAATGTCTTGATTTGACTGACGTTATTCGATTACTTTATGTGTTCGCGGAGAAATGAAAATTATCGTCGTTTATTGCGATACCGATGCGGCACGGCGTGAATCGATCTAATAGCCGGGCCCGTCTTTTGCGGAGTCTTCCGGAATAAGCAATATGTCACGCGGTGATCTTCTTCTAGTCGCGGTCTCTGGGCTTTTGCAGCGCGTCAGAGGTGATCGATAAGTCGATGGCAATTACCGCGGAACGGCGCCTTTTATACCCGAGCCGCGTGAGGTATGTGATTCGTGATGGGAAGTACCGTTAGGTCCTTCCCCTCGCGTGCTCGGGCATGATGAGGCCGGTAAGTGAGTAGCGCGGTTCCTCACCTTACCGGCCACGCGGTGTCTGTGCGCACAAGGCTCGCTTTCCTCGTTTCTCCTGTCTCCGCCGGGCGCGCGCCGGTGCGATCTCCTGTGCCGGCGCGGGCTTTAAAGTCTGTACGGTTACAACATTATTAACGATTTGTTTATAAATTGTTTATAACATTTTTTGAACAAAATTGAAATTTTCGCCTATGAACATTCCTACAATGTTGCAAAGTATTTTACACATTATTAACGATTTGTTTATAAATTGTTTACAACATTTTGTACAAAATTAAAATTTTTGCTTACGTGGATTGTAGCGACATTGCAATGTTGAGTAGTTTACGAAGGAATGCACCAAGATCAGAAAAAGTAGATTCGTTACATTATTTCTGTGAATGCGATTTTATTACCCCCCGTGATGTCGCGAGATAGCATTATGGAACGATTGAAGAGGTGGGGCACGCGGGAAACGCGGGCCACGCGAGAAGTGTGTGTGCACACACACTGCAAGCGCTACACACATGTGTATTGTTTGAACGTTCGACCCATGGAGTCCAAAAGAACGGTAAAAGAAAAATTCAACTCGTTACCCAGCAGCGCTCAGTTGCGGCAACACTATCACCTTATCCCAGTTTCAAGTTATGGCAGCCAAAGGATGCACGTGCCGCGATGGCGAGTCGCGATAGTGCGGATAGTGCGTTGTTGTGGAACAGTGACAGTGACAGTGAAGTGAACGATAACTTCAGCGAAGACACTGTCCACAGCGACGAAGAGCCGGAGGTGAATGCGTCGGAGGACGACGTATTTTCAGGTTCCGAAAGCGACGACGACGCGAATGATTGTAGAAATCATGTAGTGTCCGGTCGCACCTGGAAATACGTTGCTCCAGAAAACATCGATGCTGGGGCAAGTATTTCTCGCGAACCGAAATTAACCGCGATGAGTGAAAACGTGAAAACCATCGAAGATTGTTTCCGCGTTTTCATAAACGACGAAATTAGTAGATATAATCGTGAGATGTACCAATCAACGGGCGCATCAGCATTTAGAAACACACCCTGGACAGCCGTGGACAGAGGTAACGCGAGTCGAAGTAAAAGCATTTATCGGCATTTTATTAATGTCAGGCCGATTTCGAGAATCACGCGAGGCGCCCGCAGATATGTGGCGAAAAGATAATTTTCTATCGCGCCCGTTTTACACAGCATCGATGTCGCGAAATAGATTTACCGATATTTTAAGGTTTATGCGTTTCGACGATTGCGAAACGAGAGAAGAGAGACAAACCGCGGACAATTTAGCACCCATTCGCGAAGTGTCTAATATATTTGCGGCCAATTGCCGGGAAGCTTATGAAGCCTCCGACAAAGGCACTATCGACGAACAGTTAATGAAATTTCGGGATCGCTGTTCTTTTAAAGTTTATATGCCCAGCAAACCCGGCAAGTACGGCATCAAAATATGGTCACTTTGCGACGCGAAGACCAATTACTGTTGTAATTTCCAAATTTATTTGGGAAAATCCGGAAGTACTCCCGAAGAAGGGCAGGGGCCACGTCTTGTTAAAGATCTTTCCGAGTTTTGGTACAATTCATCTCGAACTATTACTACTGACAATTTTTTTACGGACATCACGTTAGCAGAGGACCTACTGGAACAGAATTTATTTCTTGTCGGTACAATGAGGAAGAATAGGACAGACCTACCAAAAATACTGACGGAGACGTACGGACGGCTAATCTATTCTTCCCATTTCTTATTTACGCACAATTTGTCTCTCGTTTCGTATGTGCCGAAACCGAGAAAATGTGTAACTCTTTTGTCCACTGTGCATCATGAACACACTATTTCAAGTCAGCAGGGAAAATTCAAGCCCGAAATAATAAATTTTTATAATTGTACTAAAGGTGTCGTGGACACACTGAACAAATTAGTTAGAGAATATACGTGTCGTAGATGTACACGACGCTGGCCGTTTGCTATTGCCATGCATATTTTTTCTATTGCCGCGTATAATGCACTTATCATTTGTATGATAAAAAATCCCGACTGGGAGGCGTCAGTGACGTTCAAAAATAATCGTAGAAAGCTCTTCTTAGAAGAGCTGGCAAAGCAATTGGTTTCCCAAATGATTGATGCTAGATCTCAGAGCTCTTTCGTAACGCGTAACCGTCATGTTGTAGAAGCCCTTCGGGTTGCCGGACGGACGATTTGCAGTCCAACAGAGGTAGCTCCAAATACGTCCAAAAAACGTAGGAGGTGCTACCTTTGTCCAGAGTCGGACACCAAATATTCCAATATTTGCCAAATTTGTAAAAATTCAATTTGCAAAACGCATGCAAGACAAGCAGAGTTTACATGCACGAGCTGTGTAAGAAAGTGATGTGATTTCTTATTGTTTTCCATGCGATTTCATGTCAAATATCATATTTCCGGGAAACAATAAATTTAGCAAGAACCGGCCTCGTGTGCAAAATATAAAAAATTATAAATAAGATATTGTAAATTGTAAATATAATATAAGATAGTTTTAAGAGTGCGCGTGTGTGTGTGTGAAGTGCGCGAACGACACTGAAGAACAGTGAAGAACACGAAAGACACTGGACGACACCAGCGGATGACGGACAATGAAAGAAGAGTCACCGATTGCACCGTGGGGGTTTTAGCCGGTAAAAATCCGGCACTACCCCGCACTGTCCCTATTAGTGCGGGGTGTCTTTTGAAGATTTCACCCACGAAAATAAAAAAAAAAATATTAACAAATTATTAACAATGTGTAACATACATTGCAACGTCGTAGGAATGTTCATAGGCGAAAATTTCAATTTTGTTCAGAAAATGTTATAAACAATTTATAAACAAATTGTTGACGATGTGTAAAATACTTTGCAACGTCGTGGAAATGTTCGTCGGCGAAAATTTAAAATTTGTTCGAAACATTTTGTAAACAATTTATAAACAAATTGAAAACACCACGAAGAATGTAAATATGTATGTAGCCAGAAAATAAGATTTTCATGCAATAAATAATATAAATGTAACCATTGCTTTATACATTTATTTTTATGCCCTTTCAGTCATCACTTTTCAATTCAATGGTAACGTCGAGTAAAAAGTAGTTTTGTCACGAGTGGCATTACCGGCTGCATGTCGGGTTGCCGTTCTGCAGGCCGGGCCGAATTGGCCCATCGCGGGACTGCGTGTCTCATTTTTAGTCGAGTGTCCGAGGGTTAAAAAACTCTGCTGAACCTTATTTTTTGACAGCATGTTTTAAACTCTGTCGTAAATATTTTTTGTACGATATCACATGTGTAAATAAGACATGTTTCAATATTCTGTAGAGCAGTTTTTATGTTCGACATCACATGTGTAAATAACAGATCTAGCTAAACTTTGTCGCGAACGTTTTTCATGTTTGACATCACATGTCTAAAAAGCAGATCTATTAAAACTCTGTGGGACCTTATTTTTGGTCGACATCACATGTTTCAATATCAGATCTATTAAAACTTTATCGGACGTTTTTCATGTTCGATATTACATGTCTAAAAAGCAGATCTATCAAACTTTGTCGAACGTTTCTCATGTTCGACATAACAAGTCTAAAAAGCAGATCTCATAAACTCTGTCAGCCCTTATTTCTGGACGACATCACATGTGTCAATATCAGATCTATTAAAACTTTGTCGAACGTTTTTCATGTTCGACATCACATGTCTAAAAAGCAGATCTAATAAACTCTGTCGGCCCTTATTTTTGGTCGACATCACATATTTAAATATCAGATCTATTAAAACTTTGTCGAACGTTTTTCCTGTTCGACATCACGTGTCTAAAAAGCAGATCTGTTAAAACTTTCTCGAACGTTTTTCATGTTCGACATCACATGTCTAAAGCTGGGTACGCACCGGACGAGCATGCGAGCCTCGAGCCTCTCACACACTCAAATAATGATGTCTGTATAAGGCCTAAGTCTTTCATTGTGTAAGGCTCGGGCACGAGCCGTGTTTCCTCTCTTGTCTCTCCCCATCCCGCAGCCCCTAGTCTTTGCCCAGCCGAGTATCGCAGGATGCTACTGACACACCCAAAACACGATGTCGGTGTACTTTTTGCGCGTGTATGCGTGCATCGCGTGGATGCTCGCCGGCGATCCACCGCCGATGGAAAGCATGCGAGCCTTTCCCAGTCTCCCGTGCTTCGGTTCCGAAATATTTTCCAATTGGATACTAAACACACTATTTTTATACAATAAAATAGGAAAGGACATTTTTTTTTATCATACAAAGTAATTATCAAACATAATTACGTAAGTCAGTTTTAATGACGAGAAACCAAAAACAGTAATAATAAACATCGAAAGTATAGTATAGTAATGAAGGAAAATAAATTATTGCCTCATATTTATCCGGTAACGCTAAATTGTCGCTATAATCGTCCCATTAACAATAGAATACAATTGCAACGTCTTATTTTATCAATGTTATACTATTTCGAGTGCAACAAATGCGAACAACTTCTTATAACAGTTCGTTGAATTGAAATGTGGAGACGTAGCGGTTCAATCGTGTCGTTAAGCTGTCTAAAAGTATTCCGGTTATTTGTGCTATAAATGCGTATATTTTCTTCTATTTCAAAATTGTGCCAAATTACATGCACGTATGGTAACCGGACTTGAACTCACTCTTGAGTCCGCAGGGGAAGGGATTCAGACAAAGGATTGAGATTAGATAGGTCGCCATGGGGGAAGGTATATTGAAACATTGTAACAGAATATACTTACGCATTATAAATTCACATTTTCTGACAAAAGTGCATAATTAGTAATAATATAGTTGCAGTTACAATAATAATAAACAATACATTGAACACCGTCTCATATTCATCCGATAATGGTTAATGTCACAATTATCTGTGGCATTATTTGAAATAGGCGCGCATGCGGTGGTATCGGATGCATGGACTGATGGGTGCGATGAGCGAGAATGCGTGTGCGTGACTGAAAGTGTGTGCGTGACCGAAGTGTGTGAGTGGCGCAGAAAGATTCGTATATACGTGAGCATTGTGTCACCTAGGTCCGCTGAGGCTCGGGCAGGCTCGGGGTTCGGCTACCGTACGCACCGGCCGAGAATCGGCTCGGGGCTCGGCTCGCCCGGTGCGTACCCAGCTTAACCTTTTGCACTCCGAACCAGTGGTCTCAGATTTGGCCCGCGAGCACCATTGGTGCTCGACGGAGTGGGGATACGGAAAAGTATGCGTGCCTTGTCCGTGGGAGCTGCGCGCGCCGTTTCTCGCCGAATCGCGCTCGGCGTGGAGAGAAGGACGGAACTATGCTGCGTCTGCCTTCCACCAACGTCGTGTGACGTCAGGTATCGTGACGACACATAAGAAGGACAGAACTATGCTCCGTCCCCTTTCAACCAACATCGCGCGTTGCGTCTTTGTTCGACATGCAGTCGCGGCGTCGCGTCTACGTTCCGCACACAGGCCGGTGACAGTGGTGCCAGATGTCGTATAAGGCATCGCACGTACCATTGCGTTATTTCAGCCGAAAGGCAAATCGGGCACCACCGCGTTGAGCAGAGCGCGATCCAGCGAAAAGTGAATCCAGGAGGGTTTGGGATTGACTCGTCATCGCTCGTCGACGCGTTCGAGTTCTTTTTTTCGTAGGTTCGCGCTCAGCCATGGTTCAATTTTTTTCACAGAATAATATTTTTTTTTTAATTATTCGTCACACGACAACAAACGATATTCATTTCAAAATATTTTAGTACTTACTACGGATAGTTTTTAATATTTTGTCAGCGGAATAGATGTGCCGTATTGGTTTATAATAGATATGGGCAAAATATATATTTCATAAATTTTGGTTTCAGTAACATTAATCTTTCTGTGGTAGTAATAAATAAGAAAGTATATAATAAATGTCAATTATTGCGTATTATGCATTAACCGTGAAACAAGTAACAGGAGCTTCTTGCACTAGAACGTTCTGAGGGATTGTACTAACACGCGATTTTAACACACTACAGCGTACGTCAGAAAGAATTTGCTTGACACGACGCGACGACGGTGCGAATGTTTGTATGAGTTGTTCTTTATGATTTGTTTTCTAAATAGAAGGTCACCAAATTGTGTATTCTAACAGTTCTCATCTAGTCCCATCACATTGATTTGTAACCTTTTTCTTACTACGCACGTTTAGTTTAACAACGCTATCCCCATTTCGAGAAAGAAGAAGGTGTTCCTTCTTTGGCAATGCACCATGCATACGGTAATCCATATGTACGTCCGTTGTCGCATTCTGCCCACGAAATGTCGCAACGTGCGTATTGTCGAAGAAGGCATGATAAATCACGACAATAATAGCAAAATCCCTGTCAATGGAAAACCGAAACTTGCATTGTGCCGCTCCCGACCGACCGCGAGTCGCGGTTGGACTAATTGAAATATCTGAAAGGTCTAACCGTTCTGAGCGCGTATTTTACGTACCTAGTGCAAATTATTTCCCCGGGACTGTAACCGACTTTTCCAATGTCATTTATTCATCATTATGTACGATATGGATTACATTTAAATGCACATGTACAGGGTGCACAGCATTGTTCCTGTAAACGGTAAGTATTACACAAAATTATAGAGGAAAGGGTTCGATGGGATCGTAATATCTATATTCTACGACACTTCATTCAATTCGAAAGTGCAACGCTGCACCCGACAAATGCAAATGCGTATGTAAAGTTTTTGTTTATAAAATTTAAGATACGTGGTCTTCCACGCCACCCATGAGGTGCCACGACTAGCGCATTCGGTTTTTTAACGTGGACCGTCGCCTATAGCCCTATTGTACCACATTTTTTGATAATCATACAGCGTGCGGCAATACCTCTGTCCACCTTCAACGGCGGAGATGTTCAAGGTGGACAGAGTTATTGCCGCACGCTGTAGAAAGTAGAAATAAGGGTTAGAAAAGAAATGAGACCATTTTTTTTATTTTATTTGTATTTTATTTCATGTTGACGACTATATGGTATTTTTTATCCCCATGGGCCCCCCTGCTGCTGCCCCCACGGCCGCCGCCCCCGCGGCGCCCGCCGCGACGCCCGCCTCTTCGGTCGTGCCCGTCTTGATCCGTCGCACCGCAGGTGCAGGGGCAACGGCATGCCCACCAAGGACTTCGGCGGGCACAGATGAATAATATATACATGTCATGAATTAAATGAGATTATGATAGATTTTATCGAACAATGTCAAAATACGACATGTATGAATATGTATGAACTTACTGGAATCTGAATTATTTCCCGTTAAAAACAGTGCTGGCGGTGGTGGCGGTGGTGGTGGCGGTGGTGGTGGCGGTGGTGTCGGTGGCGGTGGTATCGGTGGCACCGGCTCCGCCTCTATTGCTGAATCTATTATTTTTTCTGCAAAGAGCCATGAATTTGTACATATTTGTAATCGTAAGTAAATAAACTTATATTACTTACTTATACTTGTACATGGATTCTACTGTCGAAAGTTACTCATTTGAATTTATAAAAATTAACAAATCTCTGAATAGAAGCAACAGATCTGACAAAGTACATTTCTGCAGTACGAATGAACGGTATGAACGAATTGTAGGAATCTATGGAAACCTTATTACTGTAACACTACGATAGGCGGATATATACGTAAAAATCTAATTTCAGATATTTGTGGCTATAAATGTATCTCAACTGTATCATCAATGTACAATTTGGTTACAAACGGTTTCATCCACGTCATGTCGAAAGAAAATAGAATGTAAGAGAAAATGTATTATGTACTTACGGGCTGAATCTGCCATCACGCGATATGCAACTTTCGTCTTCGGCTGTCTGTTACTAACTGCCGTCGTGCCGTCCCATGTGCGTTTTTCGGCAGCCGCGCATTGCCCCCCTACCCCCCTTGTCCTACACGTGCCTCGTCGGTAGGCAATCGGGTCTCGCCGCCGATATTCGCGCGTCATATATATGTCACTCTTAAAGTAGATATATAGTTTTTTCTTCGCACATCGTTCCCGCGTGTCGCGGAAAGCAACGTGTTCTCAACGTGTTCTTACCGGATAGTCAGTTGCACGCCGCGGAAGGCGTAATAGCGAGCGTGCTGAGTTTCCGCGTGCGGTCTTTAACCACTTCATTAAGTAGTCGCGTATGTAAGTTTGTGTTTGTGTGCGCGTGTGTGGTACGTGTCAGTGTTTGCAGTGCGCGTGGGAGAAGCGGGGGTAGTTATTTTTATTTTTCATTTATTTCTGTCTGTTTCTTGCGGGTTCACACATAAATGTCCGATTTGCAAAGAAAGAAATGCAAGCGGAGCTTTTGCGAAGCTTGGCTTCGCGATGAAAAATATAATTCATGGGTGCGAAATGTGCCTTCTGATACAAGTTTATTTCATTGCTTAATATGCAATAAAGATATTTCCTGCGACACGCGCATTTCTAAACATGCGAATTCTGCGAGTCACATAAGTTGTACAATTGCAAAGTCTTCTGAGGACAAATATAGCGGCGATGCAGAATCGGACACAAATTGTTTGTCAGCGGACATATTTCGCAAGCAATGGTTAGATATTGAGCAATTTCAACCGCGGCTACACGAAATGTCGGGCAACGAAACATTGTGTCTTTGTTCGTATTGTAACAACTCAATAACGGCGAGATTAGTTAATATTCATCGTCACGAAGAATCCGCAGTTCATATCGCAAAAGTAACATGTTTAGAAACGCAAGAAACAGACCAACAAAATCATATCACGGACAAATCGAAATTGTCATTAGATGCGCGACAGAAAGCAGCGGAAATTCAATACGCTGCTTTTATCGCAGAACACGACATTTCGTTTACGATAGCAGGAAAATTATAAAAATTTTTCCAAAAAGTAGGAAAGGATGGTGACGTGTTGCAAAATATGAGTATGGGCAAGACCAAATGCGGTCCCATACTTGCAAATGTCTTATGTCCTGTAGAAACAGAACGTGTTTCGGCCATCCTACAAAATACAAAGTTCAGTATTTTTATAGATGACACGTCAGACATTACTAATACAAAATGGATGACGTTTCATGTTCGATATGTGCATCCGGAAACATTACAAAATATGTCGCAGTTAGTAAAACTAATCCGTCTGGATGCAAAAGATTGTGGTGCAGAAATGATATTCGACGCATTCCGAAAGGAAATGGGTATTTCTGAAGGAGAGGGGCCTCCTCACAGATTTCGTTGAAACTCGGCAATATGATGTATTTTTGCCTAAAAATTACAACGGTGAAAGTTTTAAGTGTCGCTCTGAATTGGTTTAGAAGTTATGAAGTGTTGAAATGCGACAGTTTCGTGGTTAGGAAATCTGCCACACCGACCGTGTTTTGGTATCTGACCATGCGCAGTAATGCGCAATGACGTATTTGGCGGTTAGGGGGGTTAGGGTGGGGGTAGGTTTTGGGGGATGGGTCTGGGTTAGGTTTTGGAGGGTGGGGTTAGGTTTTCGGGGGTGGGGTTAGGTTGGGGGGGGGGGGGGTTGCAATTGTTCGAACTTCGAGTATGAAGAATCTTGATCAATTAAAGGAAATAGAGTGACGCCTGTACTTTGAACTGGAATCGTTGCCACAATGAGGGGGTTTGTATATATTAATTCGCGCCGAAGGCGCGTCAAGCGTTACACAGGGACGCTAGCAGATATGAAAGAAAAGAGAGTTTCGCCTGTACTTTGAACTGGAATCGTTACCACAATGAGGGGGTTTTTATATATTAATTCGCGCCGAAGGCGCGTCAAGCACCTCTCATTGTGGGAACGATTCCAATTCAAAGTACAGGCGTCACTCTATTTTCTTTCATATCTGCTAGCGTCCTAGTGTAACGCTTGACGCGCCTTCGGCGCGAATAAATATATACAATCCCCCTCATTGTGGCAAACGATTCCAGTTCAAAGTACAGGCGTCACTCTATTTTCTTTCATATCTGCTACATTTTAGTGTAGGAAAGGGTGTGGGGAGTACCAGAATTAATAGTGGTATACTGGTAAGAATGAAATGAAACATAATATATACTATTAAAAAGTATTTTATTCGTGTCCATAATAGGGCAAATTTATTTGATTTTCTTAGTGTTTTGAAGTCAACAATGATATGTCCCAAGTGCAATGCACAGATACAAATAAAAACGATCTGACATTTCGTTGTCGGCAAACTTATACAAAATTATAATATGAAAATAGTAAATGAATAAACTTATAATATAATAATACTAAATTAATAATAAACTTATAATATAATAATATAAAAAACAGTGGACATTTAAAGCTAGCGCAAAAGTGGACACACGGTTTGGGAAGTCGAAATGGAGTCTGGAGACGATATGCAGACTAACTGCATGTTATTCTGCTGGGTCGTCCAGTGTGATTCTCGGTGGATAGAGCTGTCCAATTACCTGATAGAACGCAAGTAATCGTTCTTTGTATGCATGAACGCGTTTGAAAAGAAATTCGGCCAAATATCCCACTAAGTGTGGACTGCGTGTTCCATATCGTGGGATATTTGCCCGGACTTCACTCCAAACGCGTTCAATGTGCTGCGTGTGAGCACCTGAAAAATAGGTAAATACAAATAAGTTGAAGTACCATGCAAAATCATTTTTATATATTTTAATATCTGTACTCACCAGTCTCCGGGTCAACAAAATTCATGGAGTGATTTACCCTCAGATGTTGGAAGCCCTCATTGTCTAAACAGTCGTAGGACTTCCAACAATCTGAGATCACTGTTGTCCCCGGAAGGATCCACTCCTGGATCACACGCAGCAATGTTTCTTGCGTCCTATCAGGTACAGGTACAATAAAGATCTTCTTTGTACCTCGCTCGTATCCACCGAAAATCCACTTCCCAGTGATGAGGCGGCCGCGGTTGTATTTCCTTCTGCCGATTTTTGCTTCATCAATCTCCACTGTTATGCCTGGGCCTCCCAGCTTGGTGGATTGCTGTTCAACCCAATATGTGCAGACCTAAAACATTTTGTAGATCATACATGTTAAAAACACATCTTTCAAATATTATTATATGTTGAAACTGTTAAATGTATCAAGTTATACTTACTTCTCGGCAGAAGGAAATCCAGTCCACTATCGAATGATCGGATATATCCAGTTCATTCGATAGGAAACTGAACCGTGGCGGCCTCAGCATGATAAAATATGCAGTTATTCTGCATATTGTCTCCAAACTCAATTTGGACTTCCCAAACCATGTGTCCGCTTTTGCGCTAGCTTTAAACGTGCACTGTTTTTTCTGATATTTTTTATGCTTGTCCTTTATTTTAATTGTTTGCCGACAACGAAATGTTAGATCGTTTTTATTTATTTGTATCTGTGCATTGCACTTGGGACATATCATTGTTGACTTCAAAACATTCACCTCACTAAGAAAATCAATTAAATTGGCCCTATTATTACAGAGGCTGAGAAACTCGTACAGCTTCATTGTTGCTACTACTTGTTTTACACGCGTTGTCAAGGAGAAATAAGTGAAATACCACATTTTTAAATCAATTGTTTTAACCACTTACCATTCCAACAGCAACCGACGTTCAAGTCGCGCAGAAAACTGCGTCACTGCGCCTTTCTGCGCATGCTCAGGCACATAAACACGATCGGTGTGGCAGATTTCATAACCACGAAACTGTCACTTTTCAACACTTCATAACTTCTAAACCAATTCAGAGCGACACTTAAAACTTTTACCGTTGTAATTTTTAGGCAAAAATACATCATATTGCCGAGTTTCAACGAAATCTGTGAGGAAGCTCCTTCAGATTTACCAGGAAATGTACAGATTACAAATGCCGTTTACCAATATTGTTGCTTTGTCGTGCGACAATGCGCGAGTTATGACCGGCAAACATTTATCATTTAAAAAAAAATTGCAGGAAAAATGTGGACATGTACTAACACTACTATGTCCATGTCATTCCGTCGCGTTAGCCGCAAATGCTGCATCCAGAACGATTCCTAATAACTGTGAAAACTTTGTAAAACAAATCTCGAGTTTTATAAATTGCAGTCCCAAGCGATCAGCTATCTTTAGCGATTACTGTGAGGACACAGACCTTACAATTATGAAATTGGCTGAAACACGATGGCTTTCCCGATATTTATGTATTAGTCGAATTCTAGAATCCTGGGACAGTATTGACAAGTTTTTAAAAGAGTTAATTTGTAGAGAAAACTCTGCAAAAGCTGCAGAATTTGTAGCCGTCATGAAGACTCCTGATGTTAAAGCATACCTATTATTTCTGAAATATATTTTACATTACTTCAATGCATTTACAATATTTTTCCAAACTCTGGAAACAAGAGTTCATACTTTGCAGCGTAAATCGCTAAATTTATTACAAATAGTATGCAAAAACTTTTTAAAACCAGAGCTTTTAGCATTACAAAGTAGTAATGTAGATTTTGCAGATAACAATAATCAAATATCAATAAATCAAGTCACAGTAGGCATTGATTGTGAGGATTATTTAAACAAATTGATGACAGAGGGGCACGCAGATATAGTTGCAAATGTTCGAGAGAATTGTTTGCAATTTTATGTATGTGCCGCTCAAGAAATTTGTAAAAGACTACCAATCAATGATCCATTTTTATGTAAATTAAAAGTTTTTGAACCGGCCACAGCTCTATGCGATATTGGCAGAGAAATCCTTTCATGATGTTTCTTGTGTCGCTGAAACCTTTGGCGACTTCGATAAAATTAGTTTAAAAGAAGAATGGTTTGCTTTACATAACGATTTCACAGAAACACAAATTGATCATTTGTCATTAAGAGAATTTGATGAAATGTGGGAATACATCCTAGCAAGTAATCGTCAATATCCCAATTTGAAATCTCTTGTTAACCCTTTGGCCTATAACCGCGGGTCTGACTCGTGGTAAAGAATTTGTGTCATAAACGAAAACCACGGGTCTGAAAGTCTGAACAGCTGAATGGCACGGCGCGCGACCGACTTTCTTGTTTACTATGGCACGCGCAATTGGCAGATACCGTGTAGGCCAAGGGGTTAATGCTGTTCGATCGTTGCCAAACTCAAATGCTGATTCAGAAAGAATCTTTTCCTACTTACCAGACTTAAAAACGAAGAAAAGAAATAAGCTGTCGTCCGTAAATATGAATGCTGTTTGTGTCCTTAAATCAGCATTGAAAGCGAGAAGGGAAACAGCCATAAATATGACGGTTAATGACGAGCATTTGTCTCGAACACCGGCTAACATATTATATTCTACATGTCCAAATACAAAAGAATTGAGACAATATGATACTGATGAAATGGCTGGTCCCTCCTCGTCCAATGTTTTTCAATAAGTATGAATACAGTACCGTTTCATTTGAAAAAGCAACGTACAGCACTGTTGCGTCGAAAGCGTCGTGCACGAAATCTAAAAATAACGCGACGTGGTCGAACTTGTATAACGTGCGCACGTATGAGTGAGACCGAGAGATGTGGTATGTGTGTGTACGTGTCGAAAACATCATGCGTGTGATCCGCGAGCATCGTCGGCCGCGAGATCAAAACCGCCGACCCGCGATCTGTAATGGGCGGACCCGCAGGCCCACCTCGAGATTTTTGAGTGTGATGAGTGGGGATCGAAGGAGCTGCGTCTGCGAGAGCAGTCAGTCGACTTTAGACAGCCTTTGTAATAACAGTGACACAGAGCGAAAAACCCTAAGCGCAAACCGAATACGATACGTATTGTACAGATTATACGAACAGACATAATAAAATCGTTCTCGCGACCCGGGCGTATAGATACGCACGAGACGTTGTCGCGAGTCACCACGGGCTCGAGACATTGTCGCGACCCGGCCGTGAGACACACGGACCGAGACGTTGTCGCGACCCGAGTCGTCATCAAATACCATCAATAATAAAGAAAACGAAACCACGGAGTGAAACGCACATTTCTTTTCACCTCGATAACACAAAACAGCACAAATAACGTGTGCGTCAAAAATCAAATGAGTCAAATCAATGTCAAATGAGTCTGCCATTAGTTGCACTTGACAGATCAGTCTGGCGTTAGTCAGACTTGAACAAGCAGTCTGGCGTTAGTCAGACTTGAACAAGCAGTCTGGCATTAGTCAGACTTGATCAAGCAGTCTGGCATTAGTCAGACTTGACCAAGCAGTTTGGCGTTAGTCAGACTTGAACAAGCAGTCTGGCGTTAGTCAGACTTGAACAAGCAGTCTGGTGTAGCTATTGTCAGACCTGACATGAATAAAGAAAGAGATATACCTTGGGCAGCACCATAACGTAATTATCATAAAATGTGCTACAATAGGGCTATAGGCGACGGTCCACGTTAAAAAACCGAACGCGCTAGTCGTGGCACCTCATGGGTGGCGTGGAAGTCCACGTATCTTAAATTTTATAAACAAAAACTTTACATACGCATTTGCATTTGTCGGGTGCAGCGTTGCACTTTCGAATTGAATTAAATCTCGTAGAATATAGATATTACGATCCCATCGAACCCTTTCCTCTATAATTTTGTGTAATACTTACCGTTCACAGGAACAAAGCTGACTATAACAACCTGTGCACCCTGTACATGTGCATTTAAATGTAATACATATCGTACATAATGATGAATAAATGACATTGGGAAAGTCGGTTACAGTCCCGGGGAAATAATTTGCACTAGGTACGTAAAATACGCGCTCAGAACGGTTAGACTTTTCAGATATTTCAATTAGTCCAACCGCGACTCGCGGTCGGTCGGGAGCGGCACAATGCAAGTTTCGGTTTTCCATTGACAGGGATTTTGCTAATATTGTCGTGATTTATCACGCCTTCTTCGACAATACGCACGTTGCGACATTTCGTGGGCAGAATGCGACAACGGACGTACACATGGATTACGGTATGCATGGTGCATTGCCAAAGAAGGAACACCTTGTGACCGTACAAAACAGCTCCACATAGAATCTACTGAAATGTTCGCACGTGCACGGGACGCCTCACTTACTTACCTGACGCGACTCACCTTTTTCTCCTCGTCTAACAAACATACATCGCGATAGCTTCTTTCACTCACAGTTTTCAATCACAGCATTCACTCTTTCTACTTCAAGGCCGTCTTTCTTTACTCTTTGTCCTGTCTACTGTCTAGACATCGCGACTCTCTTTCTCTCTCTACTTACCATTCCGTTTTCTCTACTGCCTCACTTTACCTACTTGCCCGTACTATTTTCGCGCTATCTCGCTCACACTCACCTGCCGTCTCAATCATGCATGCCCGTTCACGCACGAACATATACCACTCTGCGCACACAAACAGACATCCACAGCTCACACAGGACACAAACATAAACACTTGTAGACGCGACTGACACAGACACAAACACATGTAAAAGCGACTGACACAGACGATACACAAATCATCTTCACTCACATATTATAGGAAAACGGTATCGAGCTTCGGCGAAGGAGGAGAAGCGACTCCCGCCGAAGAAGAAAATCACTCAAGTGAAACTTCCCCTTTGTCCGATGTGGGTATATAAGGTGCGAGGAAGCTCCACTCGAGGCGAGATTTACTTCGAGCCTTACATCCGTTGAAGAGATCCCAGGAGAGATCCTTCCGAACATCCAAATACGTAGATCACGCAGTAACTAGCTAAATTTGAACGACGTTTGCTCCGCGAGGCTAGGGAAGACTTTGCTAGACAATCCTCTACCGATCAACGACTACGGCCGCCCATTCGAGGGTTCGTGATTAGTAAAATTCAGTCACGTTCGTCAAACACGCGGTACTGCTTCACTACAAATTCGATACGCCTGCTCGCCACAATTAAAACATCCTCCTAATCATCATCAAACACGCATCTAATCAATCTTCGCCGCACGCCATCCCCGCTGTTGGCACCGGTCACGGCTGCGATTGCGAATGATTGCCATTTTTCATTAAAGACACAACAAGGAACTCTTACCGTAACCATCTCCGCTCTCGGTACCGGCCACGGTTACGCAGTAAGTAGTTCCGCTGACACATATCACGGTTACCGCAAGCCTTCCCCGCTCTCGGCACCGGCCACGGCTGCGTGTAATTCGTGAACGACAGACAACTGACTTACTCTCCACCCAAAACTACCTCGACGCTTAAAGAACTCTTACCGTAACCATCTCCGCTCTCGGTACCGGCCACGGTTACGCAGTAAGTAGTTCACAGACTGATTTTCTACACGGTTACCGTAAGCCTTCCCCGCTCTAGGCACCGCCCACGGCTGCGAGTAATTCGTGAAACACTGACGACTGCCACCGTACGCCTTCTCCGCTCTTGGCACCGGTCACGGATACGAGTGGTTAGTCACGACATACCCTGACAAATCTCCAATCATCCCTGACAAAAACCAACCTCCCATACATAGATCAAAGGCGACCGGCGATACTCGTGAATAAACTCGTCGGCGCTGTATTTCATACACTCAAACTGTAACTTGACTTAAAACGAAATAAAATATCACTGACATACAAATTTTACTCCCAACTTGACATTCCCGGCTCTGATCACTTGCGACCGTGAACGCTTCTTAAGCCGCGATCGCAAATACAGAACGAACCCGCCCGCACGAAAGGGGAACGATTCCCTCCAACGCGGAAGGACTGATCGCGAACACGTAACCACTCGCGACCGTGACGCACGACACTACCACTGACAAAACCCGTACGGTTACAACCTTCTTTCTCACCTTTCACTAAACGTGCGTAGTAAGAAAAAGGTTTCCAATCAATGTGATGGGACTTGATGAGAACTGTTACAATATATGCACAATTTGGTCACCTTCATTTTAGAAAACAAATCATAAAGAACGACTCATACAAACATTCGCACCGTCGTCGCGTCGTGTCAAGCAAATTCTTCCTGACGTACGCTGGCGTGTGTTAAAATCGCGTGTTAGTACGATCCCTCAGAACGTTCTAGTGCAAGAAGTGCTCCTATTACTTGTTTCACGGTTAATGCATAATACGCAATAATTGACATTTATTATATACTTTCTTATTCATTACTACCACAGAAAGATTAATGTCACTGAAAAAAAAATTTATGAAATATATATTTTGCCCATATCTATTATAAACCAATACGACACATCTATTCCGCTGACAAAATATTAAAAACTATCCGTAGTAAGTACTAAAATATTTTTAAATGAATATCGTTTGTTGCCGTGTGATGAATAATTAAAAAAAAAATTATTCTGTGAAAAAAAATTGAACCATGGCCAGGCGCGAACCGACGAAAAAAAATCACGTCGACGAGCGACGATGAGTACGAGTCAATCCCAAACTCTCCTCGATTCACTTTTCTCTGGATCGCGCTCTGCTCACGGCAGTGGTGCCCGATTTGCCTTCCGGCTGAAAGAACGCAATGGTACGTGCGATGCCTTATGCGAAATCTGGCACCACTGTCACCGGCCCGTGTGCGAAACGAAGACGCGACGCCGCTACTGCATGTCGAACAAAGACGCAACGCGCGTTGCTGGTTGAAAGGGGCGGACCCTAGTTCTGTCCTTCTTATGCGTCGTCACGATACCTGACGTCACACGACGTTGGTGGAAGGGAGACGCAGCATAGTTCCGTCCTTCTCTCAAAGCCGAGCGCGATTCGGCGAGAAACGGCGCGCGCAGCTCTCACGGACACGCACGCACACTTGCCGAGGTTTCCCCCACCCAAAAAACTCCAATGGAGTTTTCGTGCCAGATCTGCTATCACTGCTCTAGAGCAGGCCTGCCCAACTTGTGGCCCCCGAGCCACAGACAGGCTGCACACAGTCGCACATGTTCCCTTGGCCCCGCTCGCCTCCGCGGTCTCGCCGGCGGAGAACTGCCTCCTCTATGCCTACTGCTCAGAAATCTAGCTACGTCTTCGATGTTCGACTGTGTCGCCTCATTGTAAATATTACAGGGGAGGGGGCAGTTCTCCGCCGGCGAGACCGCGGTGGCGAGCGGGGCCGAGGGAACATGTGCGACTGTGTGTTGTCCGTCTGTGGCTCGGGGGCCACAAGTTGGGCAGACCGCCGTATAGTTAGCAGACAACTATCACCGATTTCGGCTATTTTGGTCTCAATCGTTTACGAATAGTTTACGCAAGTTTACGCAATCGATTTCAGAGTTTACGAAATCGTCGTTTGCCCGAAATTAACAATTTATAGGTGGGTGTATAGTTAGCAGACGACTATCACCGATTTCGCTTATTTTGGTCTCAATCGTTTACGAATAGTTTACGCAAGTTTACGCAATCGATTTCAGAGTTTACGAAATTGTAGTTTGCCCGTAATTAACAATTTTAATATCTAGTAATTATCGTCTGCTACCGAGCAGCGCCACCGCGGCCGGGGAGCGAAGCTGACCAGATGCAGAACGTGGAGAAATAATTTCGACGTATCTCGTGTGTAACGGTCTGAATCGTTTACGAATAGTTTTCGCAAGCTGCTGTATCGATTTCAGAGTTTACGAAATCGTATTTTGGCCGTAATTAACAATTTGGAGAATGGGGTAATGTAGGTCTTGCAAGCGCCTCTAGTGGCTGAAAGGAGAAGCTGACCAGATGCAAACTCTGGCGAAATAATTTTGACGTATCTTGTGTGTAATGGTCCCAATCGTTTACGAATAGTTTTCGCAAGCTGCTGTATCGATTTCGGAGTTTACGAAATCGTATTTTGGCCGTAATTAACAATTTCGAGAATGGGGTAATGTAGGTCTTGCAAGCGCCTCCAGTGGCCGAAAGCAGAAGCTGACCAGATGCAGAACCTGGCGAAATAATTTTGACGTATCTCGTGTGTAACGGTCTCAATCGTTTACGAATAGTTTACGCAAGCCACTGTAACGATTTCAGAGTTTACGAAATCGTAGTAATTAACAATTTCAGTTTCGCCTATCGTGCAGCTCGCAAGCGCCGCCATTGGCGGAAGGGAGAAGCTGACTTGATGCAGAGAGTGCAGAGATTTTAAAGTTGACGAAACGATAGTTTACTCGGAATTAAAAATTTAAATATTTCGTAATCAGCGTCTGCTGCTAGCAGCACCGCGGCGAATTTCTGTTTGGGTGTTTGAAGTAGTGGATAAGTAAATAGAAGTAATCAATTTTTAATTAGCCGAAGGACAGTCTAGCTTTCACGCGATGCAACGCGTTGCATACGATATAGAATACAATCGATTGCATGCGACGCGCTGCGTCGTGTGAAAGGGTCTTTAAGGTAGTCTTCTGCGGTGCGCGACTGCAACTCGCGGGGTCGCGGGTCGCGGGTTCCAGGCGCGACCAATCGAAAAATATATATACATATATATTGGCTCGAAATGATACTTGTTTTTATCTTCGCGATAAAACTATATGAACATATATTTATCAATCGGTCGCCAGTCGTGGCCGCGTGTAGCCGTTTTCGCGAAGAAACAAACTATATTTATATATATTCATCAATCGGTCGCGCGTCGTTGCCGCGTAACGACGTTTTCACGATGAACAAGACTTAATCTATATAGGTGTAGATTGATAGGGCATCGCGGTGGCGAGCAGCGGAAGGCTACCTTTAGGGCTAAGTGGGAGGAAAAGGACGTATAAACATTTATAAGTAAATTTTAATCCTTTGCACTCGAGAGGTGACTCTCAGTCACCACTTGGTTTCGTGAACGACGAAAACTGAAACTCATCTTCACTAAAACTCATTCCATTACGGTAATGAAATGATGTCAGGTGAAGATGAGTTTCATTTTTCGTTGTTCCCGAAGCCAAGTGGTGACAGTCACCTCTCGAGTGCAAAGGGTTCATTTTATTAATAATACACCACACTTATTCTAATTATAAAACTATTATCGTTGGAATATATTAATTGTTACCACCCCCCAACCCCCCCGCCCCACCCCCCTTTTCGGTTGTCATCGTCCCGACGCCTCCATCCTCCGGAGTTGCCATATTCTCCTCTGCGTCCGCCGCCCCTTCCACGACCACTGCGGCAGCCATATTTTAATAGTCGTAGTTGTTTTTTCAGATCACTCACCTGCAATATGAAAAATAAACATAATAATTATATGTCAACGTAAGTTTGAGTGTGTGTTAGCTTGTTAAACTTGGAAAGATAAACCTCGTCAAGTGGTCAATAAAATTGTAACAGCGTATATTTGTATAATTACTTACGCTGCGCATCAACGCCTGGTGGTCTGTCCACTCTCGGGAGTCCCGGGTGGCCCTATTGACGGTATTTGTGAGCCTCCTCTCCGGCACGGGAGGAGGCGATCTTCGGCTCCTACGGGGCGATCTTCGGCTCCTACGGTCGGCCATGCGCGGGCAGGCCGTGCCGTGGTGTCGCCGTCGCCTGGGGCAGCCTGCCGTGCCGTGGTGTCGCCGTCGCCTGGGGCAGCCTGTCGTGCCCTGGTGTCGTCGGCTGGTGCAGCCTGCCGTGCCCTGGTGTCGTCGCCTGGGGCAGCCTGCCGTGCCGTGGTGTCGTCGGCTGGGGCAGCCTGTCGTGCCACAATATTGCCTTCTGGCGTGGTCGCTTTTACTTTCTCTGACATCTAAAAATGAGACAAAGCAATAATTCATTACTTTGTTAACAAAGTTTTTCAAAGCACACTAGAAGGCTACGCGCTTTCAAAGTTCGTGCATAACCCTTTGAGTGCTGACTACTCCCAGCGGAAGCAATCCGCGTGAACGGCACGCGCTTAGCGGTTGCAATCGTTGGGGACGGAAGACTTTTTTTGCTAATGTGAACGATGTTGATTGAATGCGCAAGGCGCAACTAAGTTATAAATATACTTCCTGTACGCCAATAAAATAATACAAGAAAGTTATTTTTGATATTACAAGCGCATATATGCGTACTTAGTCCACACAGATCGCTTATGCTGGACGCATATATGCTCGAAAATAACTTTCTTGTATTATTTGATCTAGTGTCCAGGAATTACTATTATAACTTAGTAGCGCCTTACGCATTCAATCGACACAGTTCACATTAACACTATGACGGCCGCACGGTTCACACAAATTCTCTTCTCTGTCGCCGGAACTGTTTGCAAGGTTGTTCAACGTGCTGCCACCGGCAAATAACGAACGGCTTGCCCATGGCACCACGTTGGTATCAGCGGCAAACGACGGCCGGCTCACCCATGGCACCACGTTGGTGTCACCGGCCGTCATAGTGATAACAAAGAAAGTATTCCGTCCCCAACGATCGCAACCGCTAAGCACTCATATACCCATAGCACTCAAAGGGGTAAAAAACATTTAGAACTCGAATAAAGTACAAGAAGCAGGAATATTATTTAGACTTGCAGGTACTTACGATTTTTCCTTTGCGACGTTCGGTTTGAAACTGACCGCTGCGGCCGGTGGCAGCATGTGCGGCATCCAACTCCATTGGATTTCGCGGTGGTGGGGGAAACCTCGCTCAAGAGACCGTGCGTGGCGATAGGTGGCGGTTGGCGGCGCGAGAATTTCTATATACGTATATATATATATATATATGTATGTATGCATGTATTTATGTATGTTGTATATCCATTCCTCGTTATAATTTAAGCTTTCTACAAACCGGGGTCTATGTTTCAAAGAAATGTTTTGGGATTTCATAAAAACTTTTCGAAATGGAGACCGAGCGTAGCTCTGTCCTCCCCGATTCGCGGTGCAGCCAAGCGTCGCGCACAGCGGTCACGATGCCCGCTTCAATATATATATATATATAGAGAGAGAGAGAGATGTATAGCTTATATATCAATATATCAGCTCGAAATCGTATTTGTTTTTTCTTTGCAAAGAATGTACATCTATATAATTATATTCAACGATCGGTCGTGCATCGTGTCCGCGTGTCGCAGTTTGCGCGAAAAAATATATATATATATATATTTATCGAACAGTCGCGCGTTGCGGTCGCGAGCAGCGAATCTTCCGATTCTTTATTCCGCGGTGCGACATTGTAAGGTTTGCCGCTTCGCGACTGTGACGGTACAATGTATTGGGACAACTTTGTAGAGGGGACATGGTTTTCGAGCCTGACGGCTTGATCTTTGATCATCGCCGAGAAGGAAGAAAAGGACGACAACGAGTAAAACAGATTGATGAAACAACGATCGAGGCAATTGACAATGAAACATTCAAAACTCAGCGTACCAAACGCTATAATAAAACAGGTACTACATTTAGGTCACATTTTCTGATTAATACTTAGTGAGTAACTCAGTAACTCATTCCGTTTCGTTTCGTTTCATTAACGCCTTGCGAATCGTAACATGTGTGAATGCTGCTACTTGTCTCTCGCTAAGTTAAACTTGCGAAACTGTTTAAGGATATTTTTTAAGAGTTTTTATTCTAACAATATATATGTACAACCAATAACAACGAACGTGTGATAAGCCTAACCCGCCGTTTGCAGTTCCAAGACGACGGTAGAATGTGGTCATTATCATACGACATACGTGGTGGTATCGTAATAAAGGTATCGGCGTAAGAAAGGAAATACAGGTACCTATCGGCGTAGGAAAGAAAGGATATGCGACAGCTTACAAACTAGGGATTTATGATTATGAAATGCGTCATCCACAGATGTAGGTTTAATGTACGCGACGGAATACATACTTTGAAATATCTTGTTAATCAAATGTAGGCCGTTACTCCGCATTGTCCGCCGAATAGATCGTGAAGGCAGAAGCCTACATTTAAATGATTACTTCCGGCATTTTTCTAATGTAATCAAGGCGATAGTGAAGTAAAGTGCTAATGAATGGATTGCATGTGACGCGTTTGCGATCGTCGCGCGGTAAATTGTCGTCTATCCAATTCTTCACAATCTCAGTACGCAATGATACGAAGCAACCGTGGTGAGCAGGCAAGGCGATCGAGCAGTAATTACCTGGCCCGGGTTCGATTGTCATTTTACCGTAATTTTTTTTCTGTTTAAAATCTTTTTTATGTTGGTTCAAATGTTTTATCATACGCTAAACGCTAAAGAGACTCTAAAAAGTTTTTTTTTTTCACCTTTTTCACCACTCATCCACTCCTCGATACCGGTCAAAATCGCATTACTACGAGGAGTGGCACTGTGCTTTCCGCCAGTGTTGCGGTATTATATATAATAACCGCGACGCTCCACTAATCCATATGTGTAGATACATATTTTTCGCGAGGAAAAATACAAAGACGGTTCGAAGGCCACTATGCGCGATCGATTGATAAATATATATATTACGGGCAATGTGTTCAACGTGGGCATTCTATACAGTGCCCGGACATTGTACAGAATGCCGACGTTGAACACATTGCCTGTAACATATATATTATATATATGGCTTTGTTTTTTCCTCGCGATAAAACTATATCTATATGTATTTATCAATCGATTATCATCACTGTTTTCGCGAAGAAACAGAGTATATCTATATCATTATATTTCAAATTATATGTATCGATTGGTCGCGCGTCGCCGTCGCGAGCAGCGGAAGGCTGTCTTTATAGCGCTAAGTGGGAGGAAAAGGACGTATAAACATTTATAAGTGAATCCTAACCCTTTGCACTCGAGAGATGACTCTCAGTCACTTTTCACGAAAAGTGTCCGTCGTTCACGATGCCAGATAGTGACTGAAAGTCATCTCTCGAGTGCAAATGATTAATTTTATTAATAACTACGTTAAATCTAAATACACGGATTACCTATATATAATATTAAGTTTAAATATATAACAATTTTATGTTTGATAAATGTAAATGCTATTTTTTCCGGCTGTTTGTCCACGTCGTGGGCCCCCTCTTTGCACGGTATTGGTGTTTCCTCCACCACCACCACCGCCCCTTCCGCGGCCACTCCGTCTCCGGCCATATTTTATTTGCCTTATTTCTCTCCTGAGATCTGCAACCTGCAATATGCAAAATAAACATAATAATCAATAACAAGTGTGTATGTTGACTCCACTGACCCGATAGAATGATAGCTGCCATATTGAAAGTGCTACATCCACCATCTTATTTATGGCGGGTTGGACTTTCAATTCGGCGTAAGTTGTATCCTATGATTCCGATGATACATGATACATCCAGTGTAAATAGAGATCAGTGTTACGAAGCAGCTGTTTAACCTAAAATCATTATACAAATTTCAATTATAAAAAATGTATGCAAAAATGTATTCACAAAAGTCTCTTACATGTTATATATATATATTAGAATTGAAATACATTTACCTACGTATATGGGGACTAAGAGCGGGTACTACAGAGATGTTCTACGTATGTTCTCAGTATATTATTACGATCATCTCATTACAGTCAGTATCAGCACAGAGTACTCGCTGTATACCATCGGTCTTGAATGTGACGCTTATTGCCGCTCGTGTACGCAGAGCTGATTGTATTCTGTAAGCAATTTGATAACGAAGCAGCATGAATGTATCTGTAAGTGAAATGCAAGTAAAATGCAAGTGATATGCAAAGATGAAGTACCTTTTGTATTAAATTTGTCTTGTGACTCCCATCTTGTTGAACCACCAGTTGCTATTTTTGTTGTAAACCTTTTCTTGAATCGGTTCTAGCCCGTTTGAATGACTGATGCCATCAAATCTGTAATATAAATTTAAGCACAATGTGACCGATTTCCGATGAATTGATTTTTGATTAGAAGTGTCTGTGATTTACTTATCTCTTTGTATGTGTTGTAAGCTGTTGCTTTGTTCCTTCCCATCATGCGGTAGAATATAAGATTCTGAAGTTACCGATTTTTTTTTTTTTTTTTTTTTTTTTTTCGAGGGGTGGAAATGCATTACGCATACCCGGCCCTAATGGGTCGGGTTATGTGGGACTCTCCCCCCAGGAGATGAAACTCTTAGGAGGCATACCCACTAAAACCCCTCCTCGCCCTCCTTCGGTGAATCAGGCGCCTCTCGGCACTGTCCCAACGTACGCCTGCGAAATAAATATTCATAAGATTATGATGATTTCAAATTATACAATGTACAAGCAATAAAAATACAAACATTCCACTTATCTTCATGTTTTTCCAATTACTTCTTCATAGGCCATGGAACAGCTCTTCATATGCGCTGATCTGCACTCGCCGGTGCAATTGCGAACCTCGATTGCAATCGGACAGCTCTTCATGTGCGCTGATTTGCACTCGTCCATGCACTTACAAACTTTCAGGTTGACGAATTCATGTTGCAATGAAAATGGCCCCAATCGGTGTAATTGCCAAATTGCCGTCACATCCTTCTATGTTGGGCTGCATGTCGTCGCATTTGAGCCATCGTCCTGATGGTTTCCTGCAGTACCCAACGAAATGGCCGGAGAAATAGTCGATGATACCAATCAAGGTAAAATTGGATTTTCACAAATCCCATGTGGTCGGAACATCTGCCAATCGGCATTTCATGCCATAGCGCCTTGTAGGATCCGCCCTTGTATCCAGATCAATAAAAATGTGGAAATGTGGACGGATCGTTTCAACGACTGTACCCAAACAGTTCTTCTGTCGACATTTCACTTTATAATAATTTTCCTGAAAGTCGAGTGCTTCTTGCAGTGCTCCGAATCCTTTTGTGTTGATGGTTTTAATATTCACCGCAAAATACGGAATGTTCGTTGGTAACGATGAGAGGCATTCCGGTCTGTTACATTGCAATGATTTACTTGCACTTGGCTCAGTCGGTTCCGATGACGAGAAGAGGTGTTTCCAGATGGCTGTTATGGAGTCTTCGCCATTTAATTTAAATGGTACGATGGACGGTGCGTCAGAATCCCTTATAAGCGGGTAAAATAGGTTGAGAAGTATAATGCGTTGCCGCAATATCTCCTTTGTTGGGCCAGCTTGCATAAATTTGCATAAGAATTTCAATCCATCATTGCTTGACGACTGTATACGGAAGTTATACCGTGAATCGTACAGTGCGCCAAAGTGCAATATGTGAATGATGGCGTCAAACCCACAAGTGTTCTGCAAGTCGACGGCTTTATTGGCCACTTTCATGACGCCGTATTTTAAACCGTTCTTCAGAAAAAATCCTCTTCTTCCGTTGTTGTCGAATCGCTCGTTGAGAAGACGTATTTGGGGGTATGGCTGGAAGTAGAATCCTTCCTTGGCAGGTTTGATCTTCGTTGACTTTAAATTTACATTTTTCTGCTCGTCTTCTGCGCCTTTAATCGGTGACACTTCTTCATCTGAAGAGATTACGAAGCATTCATCGATTAACGGCGAACTGGAGAAAAAGGGGTTTCCTGGGACCGGCGACGAGAATTCCTCATCTTCGGCATTTCTTGGGTCTTTTTGGTTTGTGAGGCTTATTGCCTTAGTATCCACCAAGAAGGTATCCTTATTTATAAATCTTTTCCAGGCTTCACCACTCTTGAAGTCGGAATCATCCATCATGGGCGCTCTTCTGCACAATGGACTTATTGATGCGAAATCCATCTGTAGATCGCGTTGTTCCAATGGTAACTTCAATTCTTCATCCGTTGAATGCGGTGTTGCCTCTTTCCCAACGAGGTCTGTAAGCTTCGGCGAAACTGATGACCTTATTTCTTCCTTTGGTGTAGGCGGAGGTGCTATAGGTTGCCTGCGGTTGTGATTGAAGTGCTTCAATTTGGCTGCTACTTCGTTGGTGCCGGAATATAAGTCGCGAATATGCTCCTTCAAGAATTTGTTCGCCGACCATGGCAGAGTGATGCCTTCAAAAATTTTTCTTCTGACTTCCGCAAAGTATCCTTCTTGAAACGCTGTCGATGCGTGCGTTTGTCTGCCAGGGAAAGCTGCTGCAGTCTATAGCGGAAATTCCTTGGCAATTCGTTCCAGTGGCTGTATGAATTCCGGCAAATAAAAGCCGTTGACCGTATTGCATTCCCCTTGATGCTCCTGAGATGGTGTCGACATTGTGATGAGGCTCTTGATCCATTTATGGGTGACAGTCAACTTGTCACCATCCTCTTCTTCAGTCGAATTTAGAGTCGTTTCGACTTCCTCTTCGACTTCGATGTTCTCGATGGATGTTCGCAGCTGGTCAATCGCTGGTTGGTGTTGAGCCATGAAATCTTCCAAGGTGCGTCTGGCTTCCCAAACGGTTAATTTTTTTCCCGACACCGTGGTGCGGACATCCTGATCGGGATGTAATACGACGATGCATGTTAATAGAAAAACATGCTCAAACTGTTGCATTGTTTGACAGTCGATCATCAATGCCACTGTCCGTATGTAAAATCCTCTCACCACAGGATGGCGTAGATTTTTTATACATTTCCACCTGGTGATGATAGCCATTTGATGAGCGACATCCGCTCTTATGAAGGTGTTGAATGGCTGAGGTGTTTCGTGGTTGTCCTTAACAGCCCATTTAAAGAGCACATCCACGTACTCTTTTAGGCTCATTGTGTTGAATGTGTCGCACATTGCCAACAACAGAGCACGTCCAAGGTCAGCGACAGCTTCGTGAGGTATGGAGGCTCCACATCCCCGTATCCATTCCTGAAGCCAGAAGGTGATGAATGCGGCGTCATGTTTTTCGGACAGCATCTGGTACACCGGAAGTGTCTTGCCTTCGAAGTTGATGGTGACGGTGTACAGAAAAATGTGGCCAGTTTTTCTTCCTGGAAACGTTTCGAACGTTTTCACCATCTTTCCCGTTGCATCCACACAAATTCGAGAGAGTCCCTTTGTCACTCGACAGTATTCTTTCTCGACGAATATTTGCTCGGGACTGCAGTAGAAGACGTAAAACTTCTTTGCTCCTATCTCCCGAATAGTGTTTTCGTAGCGGATGTCCTGAAGCATATTTCTGATGCTGGTTATCATATCCATCTTCATGTTTGGTTTAATGCCAAGATCTTCCTTGTTCACTTCCATCTTGGCTTGGCGGTAAACCTGGCATTTTTGGATCCACGGAGGTTCGTTCTCTCCAAACTCCATGTTGTCAGCAAGTACATTTTGGCGATGTCCTGCGACTCCTCTTCGTTGCAGCTCTCGTCCAAGGGCTTTCCTTTCGGGACCATTCAATGGTCGCTTAACATCCTCGTGATAATCATTACGCGTATCACGTGTTCGGATGGTTAAATGAAGCCTTCCGTTAATCGGGCTTTTTGTCGGAAAACCCAAAAATTTTGTTGCTGCAATTCTTGCTTCGGCACGATCCTTGTGTTGAGTAAAGACTTTAGTATGAATGTACTATGCCAGTATAAGATGTTGTATCTGGTGACAGTCGTGGGGAAATACTTGCACTGGGTGAGTGCGATGATGTACTGAAGCAAGAATGATAACGGGAGATATTATTGTGTGCAACTGGATGAAACTGAATGAGCTGTAACTAATGTAGAATGCTCAAAACTAGTAAGGTTAGGTCGCACACA
The DNA here is from genome assembly GCA_963942575.1 of Priocnemis perturbator. Lineage (NCBI taxonomy): Eukaryota > Metazoa > Arthropoda > Insecta > Hymenoptera > Pompilidae > Priocnemis > Priocnemis perturbator. The sequence goes on along the minus strand of OZ012643.1, from coordinate 12,041,796 downwards.
TTGAATTCTCCACGTGAATCTGACTGAATTAACGAGGTGTAATGAATACCTGGGTGATCTGGGCTATGCTTCTGCTGGAGAAGTGATCAGTTACTGCTGAATGAGCGCCGTGGTTCCCGGTATACTACCGCCACGTGGCACTCGAATGATCTGTGCTATTTCTGGAGTATCGCAGCTGCGAAAACGCCGGTGAATTTGTGATCTGAGCTGGGTGTTGTGTCCGTTGTGCGTGAGCACGATCTGCTCGGTGGTCTGGTGGGTGAATAGCACGAGAAAAGAACTGAGTTCGTAAGGCACGTGTGTTTGCCGTCAAGACGTTGAACAGAATGGCCGCCGAAGCGGCCTGCCCGCCGCGTGGCGATGCGGACGGATGTGACGTGTCACCACGTGATCTTGTTCGTGATTCTGAGTGGCCGCGCTGTTGGACACTAGTTAGCGGCCCGAGACCGCTGATTGGTGCAATGATCGGTAGCGAGCGTGCTGCCGCGCGCCTGAGAAGCACAGATGTGATAATCCAGCGGCGTCATTCGTATTTTCTTCTTTGGTTTCCTCGCGTATGTACGACCATTTGCCCACGAAAGCACATGGGAGTTGGTACATATTCCAGAATGCCTTGAAAATGACATTCGGCCAAACGCGTGGGTTCAAATGATGATCCTCGGACGCTTCGGCGGGCTTAATTTGTTCCCACTCACTGGGTGAGAGGACCAGGAGGAAACTGTCGGCGTCCTTCCCAGCGTTTTCAATTTGTTCGTCGCAGTACGAAGATTGTGCCGATTCGGAATCCCCCGATGGTTCATTGTCGACGGTGTTGCAGAGCACCAGTTCCCTCGTTGGTTTTGGTGACTCCACTTCTATGCCGAGGCTTTCACGAGCCGCTGTCAAATTCCCACGCTGATTTTCCCTGACGTGTAAATAAACCGTATGCGGTTTCCACCTTCCATCGAGGTCTCTGCTCATTTCCTTCCAGACGTTTGATGAACTGGGCGGAAATTCGTTAGTCCGGAAGTAATTCATATACTTCTGCATCAGCTGAACGGCCTCCTTGTCCGTGACCGTGCGCGGGCGTCCCATCTGAAAATATGAAAGGAAAATAGTACATGTTACATTCAACATACATTGCAGTAATGATATAATTGCCTAAAAACCGACTTGAAAGGTGGTTTAAAAAGGATAAAATAATTCTTCATGTTTGAGGGCGGTGCCAAAATGGGTGCGGATCTAATGTAGGGTCTGCGTTAGGTCACCGACGTGAAAAAATCAAAATTATTTTGTTCTTTTCAACGCACCTTTAAATTGGTGTTGACCTTGTAACCGTTCTTTTATGGAGCTGCACGGCACAGGTGAGATCTCCTGTCCGTGCAGTAGTGATGCGTAGATCCTTGAAGTGATGTGCGTCAGACCGTGGTTACGGACGGTCGAGAGACCCGTTCGGCCTCTGGGCGGTGAGTCGTTGGTAGGAAAGAGACAGTGTAAGTCAGACTGATTGAACGGGATGGTTGTGTATAGATAGATATATTTTCAGTCTCGATGTATACAACAGCTGTTATTGTCGCTCGGAGCCTACGTACGTGTCGCGTGTACGTGATTTCATTCCGCACGGTTGACGGTGATTTAAATAAGCCCGGATTATCGTTACGCTTCGGCGTGAATTCAAGTAAAGATGTTAATTCCGCGGTAATCTCGGCGCGACGGTAGGTCGGACGCCCGTGTACTTGCAGCAGGCAGTGTTCCGGTGAGAGCGTATGAAGGCTGGGATGGTACTGAGAGAAGCAGACGAAGGCGTTCTCGGCAGGCGCTCTGCAAGACGCAGAACGGGCTGTGCAGTCACGCTCGCTACTGTAGATATGGAGAGAAGTAGACGAAAGCGTTTCACGGCAGGCGTTTCTGCAAGACGCAGAACGGGCTGTGCGGTCACACTCGCTACTGTAGATATGGAGAGAAGTAGACGAAAGCGTTTACGGCAGGCGTTCTGCAAGACGCAGAACGGGCTGTGCGGTCACACTCGCTACTGTAGATATGGAGAGAAGTAGACGAAAGCGTTTACGGCAGGCGTTCTGCAAGACGCAGAACGGGCTGTGCGGTCACACTCGCTACTGTGGGAATGGAGAAGTAGACGAAAGCGTTTACGGCAGGCGTTCTGCAAGACGCAGAACGGGCTGTGCGGTCACACTCGCTACTGTGGAACGGAAAAAGTAGACGTAAGCGTTCACGGCAGGCGTTCTGCAAGACGCAGAACGGGCTGTGCGGTCACACTCGCTACTTGTAGGTACAGAGAGATCGATGAGTTCCGGAGGCACTATGCTCTCACGGCTTGATCGACTGCCTATGTCGGCTTGTGTCCGCCTTTATTAAGATTGCCGCGACCACTTCGGCTTGCGCGAACTCCGCCTCTACTTGTCGCCAGTAGTCACCCTCTAGCGGCGGCGGCCTACTTTCGGAGCGCCCGCGGTGTGTCGGCACCTGCGGGTTACGGCGCTTCAGGAGCGTCTGTATGTGACCGTACGGTTACAACCTTTTTGTTCAGTGTTTTATTCGAAGTCGGTTAAAAGATTTTATACGTCGAATGACAGACTTACCTTTAATCAAACTGATGCGAAACTATTGAGGCTTGTCGTTGTGCTCTCCACAACTTTCTGCTACTATTGCCTGTAACAGAAACGAGCAGTTATTCACCGCCTACATGGCAAATAACGGGGTTCTTCGTCGCTAATTCGTTCGCGAAACTACTTCATGTTATTGCAAATAAATTATCTGTAATATTGAAATCAAAATTGTGTATAATAAAAATAATATCAACAATTATCGAGTTCCTTGGTCTTATGAAATAGAAGTGTGGGACGTTACATTTGAACCTTACCTATTCGTTTAAAAAAGCGGTACAATATTCTCTGTTTGGACGTTCTGCTTGGAATCCGTGCGGTGGTGCTATCCGTGATGGATTGCCTGCAATGAAATATAGACAGTAAATACTCTGTTAAACCACAGATGGAATTTCCTTAAATCGACGTTAATAAGGTTTCTAAGGGAATATGTGCAGGCAAAAATGTAATTCCATTTTAAACATAGACATTACTATACCATTGAGCCTTTTCCTCTGTAATTTTTTCTAGTACCTACATACCATTTACAGGAAAAAAGCTTGGTAGTAACAACCGCGAACGCCCTGTATATATACATTTAAAAGTAATACATATCGTAGAGTTGGTTGAAACTCGAATAGAAATAATTTTCGGTACGTACGTAAAATACGCGCTAAGAAAGGTTGTACTATTGAGATATTTTAATTAGCCCAACCGCGACCAGCGGTCGGTGGTGGTTTCGGTTTTCCATTGAAAGGGGTTTTGCGATTATTGGCGAGATTTATGATTTATGATGCTTTCTTCGACATTACGAACGTTGCGACATTTCGTGCCCAGGATGCGACAATGGGCATACCTGCGGATTACACCATGAAAGGTGAATAAACCGCTCGCGTATTTATTTCTTTGGGATTTCAATATAGGAGAGAGCGTTCTTCAACCAAATACACGTCGTAGCAAAAACGTACAGATAAATATGATGGAACTTGATCAGAACTGTTGGAATATACTATATACAATTTTATCGCCTTCTATTTTGAAAACAAATCTGTGACGTTAAAATTTCAAAAACCATGACTTTCATAAAATGTTACTTTTTTGTTCAAATGGTACTATTTTACAGATAATGCATAATACGCAGTAATTGTCATTTATTATATTATATCTTAGGTATATATTACTACCACGGAAAGATTACCATTATTGAAACGAAAATGGAAATACACTCAATATTAATATGACACAATACTTTAACATAAAACGGATGTAATTTATCCCATGAATTTTTTAAACAATTATCTATAAATAAACTAATATTTTTTTGAAGTCAAAAATAATTTAGAGAAATACTACCATCAATAATTCATCGATTCCTCATCGATTACAGAGTGATCATTATCATCGATATCGGGCACAAACGCGTCGACGACTACACGAGTCAATCAAAGCTCTCGTGGATCCACTGTTCTCTCGATCGCGTTGAAGCTCAAGGCATTGGTGCCCGATTTGGCTTTGGGCGGCAAGCCTACAATGGTTCGTGAGATGCCTAATGCGAAATCTGGCACCACTGACAGAAACTTATGCCGGCCTCTATGCGAAATGAAGACGCCACGCGCGATTTTGGTTGAAAGGGAACGGAAAGTAGTTCTGTCCTTTTTCATGTGACGTACAAGCGAGCAGTGCTACAAACGTCACGCGACGTTGGCGGAAAGGAGACGGCGCATAGTTCCGTCCTTGTCTCTACGCGGGGCTCAGAAACGACGCGCGCAGCTCTCACACGCAAGGCACGCAGCAACTTGCGCGTATCCCCATTCCCGCAAGTACCAATGGTCGGTGTCCGTATCCAATACGTGCGTACTCTGTGGCGCCCCTTTTCCCGCCCACCTAGAGACCCTTTAATCAGAGTCACGAAATTAATCTATCGATTTTGATTGATGCCGCCATTTCCCAATAAAAGTACTAGATACAGCGCGATTTTATACGACCGCTATCGATGTGTCTGTACTCTATACAAATTGTAGTAAATAAATTTCCTGATTTGCATTTTGAGGGCAGTGTGTAACATAACAAATTCAAAAAGAAAGAATGAAAACAGACTTCAAAACTGCATTAAAACGGATAACATAATTTTTCGTTTTTGATGTCGGTGCCGAGATAGAAGCCAACAACTAGTTACATCGATTTCCAAACCTTCATCACCTATACAACCTACAAACCATACCATACCGAATCAATGCTTCTACTCATACGTATTCATATGGATGGTCAATACAAATTCACCGACACTGCAACTCACCTGCCCAGATTAATTTCTCAATCACGTAATTGTTTTAGGGCTTTAGGGTATACCTGTTCTTTTGATTGTAATATTGCATTTGGGTCCAAAGCGAATCCCTTATAACTTCTCAAGAAACGAGTATAGCATGTTAAAAATATTATCCTGTTCTCGCCTAATTTCCAAAATGACTATTCAACACGACGGTTCTGGGGTAAGTGCATGCCTTGTTGTCGGCCGTCCCCTTACCAACAGACATTGCCTGCTCCAATTTACGGCCAGATCCATTTACACATTTGTTCCCGACGCTCTCTTTTTCAAAATCCAATCGATGCTCCAAGCATCGATCATAACTCGAATCTCTAATATGGCAAAACATACGATAGAACGACATAATCGATACATCGGACTCGTCAATGAATGAAGGCACCGACAGACGCGCATCGGCCATTCGATTCCTTCGTTCCACAAGCGCACTCTGCAATAGTGACGCTAACACGGCCAGACTGACCTGCTTCGCGCTCTCGAGAAGCTTCACCATGCCAAACTTTCATAGGACCTGAAACTGCAGGAGTACCACACACGCTCTCGTGTCTTAAAAGACACAGAAATTCCCGACGTCACAAATCCTTAGATGAAACGTTCTTTAGCCAGTAGATGGACCGCATCCTCACAACCACAAACTCATGTTGCTAGTAGACATAACTCGTCTCAGTAGCCAAAAACTCATTTTGCCAGTAGACGTAACAAGTCTCAATAGCCACAAAAAACCTTTTGCTAGTAGATGCATCGCATCCCCATAGCCACAAGCTACTTTTGCCAGTAGACGTAACACGTCTCAATAGCCACAAAACCTTTTGCTAGTAGATGCACCGCATCCCCATAGCCATGTGCCTCCAACCTAACGCCCATTTATCCTAGCGACGCGACTGATGTTCATGCAATTAAGAGTAGAGGTATACGGTTAAGAGAGAAAAAGACAAAGAATAATACACAGAACCAGATAAGCAAAATAATGTAAATATTACTCAACAATTTATTCAAACGTACGGAAAAACACTTTGAAATTAATCAACAAAATTAATACAAACTTAGGCATTATAAAACTAAATGCAAACATCCACAGCGCTAACACGGTTCATTCGGACTGTCGCTATCTGAATTACGAAAATCATCGTCGCCCGACCATTCGCCTTCCCATAGACGCAGCCTATCTTTCGGTGCAACCTGTGGTCTACCCGACTGACCAACAATCTTATAACGGTCATTTGGCAAAATCTCCGTAATAGTGAAAGGACCATGGCACTTTTTGTCTAACTTAGCTCCCCGCGTAGCGGCTGGTTTAATAAACACGGTATCGTCTACTCTATACTCTATGTTTGTCCGTCGCTTCTTATTAAAAGTTTCATTTTGTACTTTCGCATTTTTCAATAGCCTTTCCGAAGCGATTCCTCTATCGTGTACCAAATCTATTGTTTCCTGAACCGCAGGTAATTCAGCCTCAATATGCGAAGCGTTCCCAGCATTCCGTTTTACCCCAAACAGTAAGTGACTCGGTGAAAAACCCGTGGTCGACTGTACAGTAGTATTTAACGATTCCTGGACTTTGCTTAACTTACTTATCCACTCTATAGATTTCGAAACTTCCGCCGTTAACAAATTAATGACCGTGCCGACATATCGTTCAGCCTGTCCATTGGCACGCGGCGCACCAGTTGCAATTAAATGCAACTCTACATTTTGCTTTTTCAGCCATTGCTGCAAAGGCTTGTATGTAAAGTTAGTGCCTCTATCCAATACTATGACTCGCGGTCTACCGAACAAAGTCAAACGTTCCTTAAACACCTGCAACGTTTCTGCACCACTTAAAGTCTTTAGAGGAACGAGCTGCAAGTATTTTGTGAATGCATCTATGATAACCAAAATATGCTGATATCCGTCTTTTGTTTGGTTAAACGGCCCGACGCAGTCGCAGTGAATGGTGTCAAACGGTATTGGCTTCTTTATAATCGAATGCAGTAATCCCTGCTTCGGCCCGACCTGACGCTTAGATACAACACATGTGAGGCATCGCTTTACATATTTTTGTACAAATACGCGCATCCGCGGGAACCAAAACTTTCGAGATATGCTTTCATACACTTTATCGCATCCCGTATGACAATTCTCATCGTGGTATAAACGCAACAATGCAATCCTATACCCTTTTGGAACAAAGAATCGTGAAAGAATATTCCCTTTATCACTGCGTATCTTCCGGCATAAAAGCCCATCCACCATATGAAAGTCGCTGCACACAGCATCGTTGGCTTCGACACGCTTGACAAGGGCTTGAGTTTCCTCATCACGCTTCTGGGCAATTTGTAACCACGAATTGGTCGAGATTTCGAGCTTGTCGAGACGGGCTACATTTACACAACGATTTTTAAGGGGGTTCCGGCTCAGGTAATCGACGTGCTCTATCTTCTTTCCCTTCCGATACTCAATATCAAAGTGGAAATCCTGCAAATACACCCACCAGCGGGCAATTCGGGGTAAAATGTTTTTCTTATCTTTCGTCGCTTTCAAGGCATTACAATCGGTTACAAGTTTGAATTTAACACCCAACAAGTACACGCGAAAATACTTTAACGCGTTAACGACTGCAAGGGTTTCTAACTCATAAGAGTGATATCGCGCCTCCTCACTTGTAGTACGGCGACTAAAATAGGAAATAACACGCAGGTCACTTTCTACTTTCTGGAATAATATTCTCCCATATCCTACAGCACTAGCATCCGTATGTAATTCCGTTTCTCTACTAGGATCAAAGATTGTCAGTAACGGATTCGAAACCAAGCAATCTATCACATACTGCCGCGCCTCATCCTGCTCACGACCCCATGCCCAGGGAACATCGTTTTTTGTTAGTTTCGTTATGCACGCCGTTCGCGAAGCAAATTCCGCGATAAACTTACGGAAATAACTGGCGAGCCCCATGAACTGCCGTACCTGTTTGACATTAAGAGGCGTTGGTGAATCTACCACTGCCTGTACCTTCCGGCGCCCTGGTCGAATGCCTTCGGCTGACACTTCGCGTCCCAAATATTCGATCGTGGTTTCAAAAAATTTGCACTTGCTTCGATTCAACGTAAAACCCGCGGCATCTAATGCATCTAACACCTGTTTCAGATTTTCAAATCCCTCCTCAACTTTTTGGGAAGGTATGATGATATCGTCAAGATACACAATCGCGATGGAAAATCGGAGGTTGCCTAAGGCGACATTTATCGCGCGCTGAAAAACTGCTGGCGCATTAGCCAGTCCGAACGGCATACGCAGGTATTCGTACTGGCCGTCCGGTGTAACAAACGCAGTCTTGTCCATCGAGTCCGACGCAATCGGAATCTGATGGAATCCGGACATCATATCGAGAGTCGTAAAATATCGCCCTTTACCTAATCGATCCAATTGATCGTCAATCAAGGGCAAGGGATATCTATCCTTAACGGTAATCTTATTCAGACCACGATAATCCACGCACATGCGCACGCCACCGTTGGCTTTCGGTACTAATATTATAAGACTTGCGAATGGCGAAACACTATCTCGAATGATCCCGTTCTCTAAGAGATCGTCAACGATCTTACGAACTTCAGCCCGTTGCGAAAAAGATAGTCGATATGGTTGATACCTTACAGTTTTGCACTCGCTTAGAACAATATTCAATTCCCCAGTACTGACGCAGCGCAGTTTACTTCCCTTCGTTATCAGCTGATCGTACTTCTCCAGCAACGTTTGCAGCTGTTCCCCTACCCCAGTAGGTAACGTCTTGACCACATTGCAGTGCCGATCGGCAGCTATACGTCCCGACGGGAAATGTAGCAGCTTCTTCTCTCCATTCACTTTCTTTACGCACAGATCCTCATAATCGAGTATGTCATCTCCCAGAAGGACGTCATACTCCATCGCAGAATCGGGCACCACATGGAAATTAAGTTCGGCCGCAGCGTCTTCAGCTTGAATGATCACCATAGTACGACCGATCACGGGAACAAGTCCGCCACCAAGGCCACATACATTCGCGAAATACGGCTCGATCTTGCAACACGCTTGCTTAGCAACCTTTTCGCGCACTATCGAGCAGTCCGCACCAGAATCTAATAAGCAATGCACTAAATGTCCATGAAATAGAAGGGGTGTCAAGCCAAGTTCACTAATTCGTGCAACGTTCGCCTCGAACTTCTTCCCATCGCTGGATCGTTTTTTGTTCGGCTCGTCTCGTTGAGCTCGTTGTTTTGCCCAGCATCGAGACTCTTCGTGTCCCCGTTTCGAGCAGAACACACAAACGAGTGTTGACGGCCTATGGGACGCGTCCTGAGGCACTTCCGAACGTTTCCGCTGCTTAGGGCAATTCCTTTCCAGATGGCCCACCTCGTTACAGCCAAAACAGCGTTTCCGCGGAAAGCGCATTTTCCCCAATGAATCGCTGTTCTCCTGCGAATGCCCCCGCTCGTGCGTACGCTTTCCGGGTTCATGCGACCGAGAACGCTCTCCCGCCGGCGGCACAGCTCTGTCCGTTTTAAGCTTGACAAAATGAGCGATTCTACCAAGCAAGTCCGCAGTGGATGCACACTGCGCGTTGATCAACGACTGTCGCACATACGAGTCGGTCACATGTCCTATTACAAGACTCACTAATTCGTGCGGTTTAAAAGCGATCTGCGTTTGCTCGTAATACTTTAATTTTTTACGCGCATATTCGGGATAGGAATCAGCCGCATCGCTTGTATACGATACTGCACGAGTCAACCGTTCACAGAGCCGATCTTCGGAGACAAATACCGAGCAAAGGTCTTCACGGAATTTCTCCCACGTCCGCGGGGTACCGTCCCATCCCTTGTACCAGTCTTTCGCTGGCCCTTCCAGCGCATGAGTCGCCAAACCCAGTCGCTGTGTCGCAGGAAGTCTTTCGGTAACGGTCTCGACCAAATCGCACCATTTCGTAGCATCTTGCCCAATGTCCGCTCCACTGAACCCGGGCACTGCCTCTACACACAAATTTGGCACCACCGGCGCGATGGGCTGCACGGGACAACTCGCGACACTTTTTATAAAATTGCGGAACAATTCTTCCAAAGAGGGGTTCGAGGTACCCGCAGCACTCGCGTTATACTCATCCGCCATGGTACGCAGGTAACTAAGAATTATATCTTTGCAAGAAAACTTTGATCGAATCCCACTTCTGATGTTAAAAATATTATCCTGTTCTCGCCTAATTTCCAAAATGACTATTCAACACGACGGTTCTGGGGTAAGTGCATGCCTTGTTGTCGGCCGTCCCCTTACCAACAGGCATTGCCTGCTCCAATTTACGGCCAGATCCATTTACACATTTGTTCCCGACGCTCTCTTTTTCAAAATCCAATCGATGCTCCAAGCATCGATCATAACTCGAATCTCGAATATGGCAAAACATACGATAGAACGACATAATCGATACATCGCACTCGTCAATGAATGAAGGCACCGACAGACGCGCATCGGCCATTCGATTCCTTCGTTCCACAAGCGCACTCTGCAATAGTGACGCTAACAAGCAAAATGGACAGTGTATTACCGCCAATTGATAGGCTATTTTGCTTCTATCTCGGCACCGACATCAAAAAGGGAAATTATTATATACTTTTTAGTGCCTTGTTTTGTTTTGAAGTCGGCGATATTTTTTTGTTAAAAGTTTTTAATGTATTAATTTTCAGTTACAATTCGTATATAAATTGTATAAGATAATGGGTAGACCGCATAAAAACACAGCTCGTATGAGGAAGCGGCGCTTACAACAAGACCAATCAGAAAGGAATGAGCGGCAATGAAACATGAATGAACGATATAAAAGACAGCGGTTAAATGAAAGTTCCGATAAGCGTGAAACGCGGCTCTCAAAAATGAGGCAATATAATAAGCGAAACATATGTAGAGAAACGGCGGAAGATAAAAAAGGTCGTTTGTCTTCAATTACAAAGTATTTAGAAAACGAGACCCCTCAACATCGCGAGCATCGGCTTAGTGTAGGTCGCGAACGATTACCAAAGGAGACGCCGGAAGATCGCGAGCATCGTGTTGGTTTGATACGCAAACGATTAGAAAATGAGATACCGCAGGATCGCGAGCATCGTTTGAATGTAGGTCGTGCACGTTTGTTAAGACAAACTGAAGAAGAACGGCGTAAGCGATTAAATGACGCTAGAGAACGCTCTAGTGTAGTAATTCAACGCGAAACAGGTGGGGAAAGACCATTGAACTATATATTATCTGGAATGAGAACACCCATATGTAAAGTCGCAGAAAACCGGGACAGAGAGAAAGAGTTTGATTCCAGGGATACCTGTCCTTTGTTAACTGTACGACCCGTTTCAAAAATATCGGTATATACAAACAAATGCAAACGTGCAACCCAGTTGTATCAAGGAATTGTATCGATCCGGCAGAAATAAACGTAGAACTTTCACTTTTAACGTGCACGCGACTATATGTTCAGACTACACGTGTGTAAGAGTGAGACAGACACATCCCTGTATTTCAACTCTCTTTTTCTAACAAAATGGGCCGTTTTCTGTTTCCCACAGTTCTCATTGCAAGTAGTATATAGTTCAATGGGAATGACAGACGACTCGGCTTCAAAATTTGCGTGAATCAGCTCGTCGAAGAAGATACGGAGAGCTTCAAAACTGCCATTAATGTGTTTTGTGTAATTGTCTGAAGAATCCGTCTAATTGTATGTCCTGAAAACAGTCAATCCCGAGTATCCCGACCAACGCCGCGCTAGTAATCTGTTAGTACAGATGTGAATTGAAACATGGGTATCATTTTTTCGAATCGTTTTATAAAATTCATATGGTACCATCGCGGATGTATTCTCTTACAAATGTACTCAAAATCATCAAAATCGGTCAACCCAATGGAAAATTAAGCGCGAACATACGTACATGAAAGTGAAGAAGTTTAATACATTAACAAAATAGGTGTTCTTGATTACAATTTTTGAAAATTGATATGGTACCACCGCGAATGTGGCCTCTCTCGAACGTGACCAAAATCATCCAAGTCGGTCAACCCACTCGCGAGTTATACGCGAACATACATAAAAATAAAGAAGTTTGTCAAAACATGGGTACAATTTTTGTAGAAGTTTTTCAATTGATGTGGGACCACCGCAGAAGCATCCCCTTTCAAACAAACCAAGAATCACAAAAATCGGTCAATTTGGTGGATGGTTATGCGTGAACATATGCGACATTGTTTGTCGGCCGACAAACAATCCGCGGCATCGGCAAACGACAATGCCTACACAAGATATTATTAACACGTTCGCGGACAGTAAAAGTTTCAGCGAGGTGCGAAACTTCACAGTCATTTTATGGTTAAAATTGGTTGTGATATCCGAAATTTGATTAAACACATTTTGTAAGGGTAGTCAGTTTATCATATTTTAATCGTTATATACAATGAATACCTAAAGAATCAGTTAGTCATTACCTTGGATAATAATTACAAAAACTTAAGGTTATATAGAATTAAATTCAAAATAATTTGACTTTAAGATTTGAATGCTATAGCATTCATGTCATTCTGCATCATCATGAAAATGAATGCTATAGCATTCACGTCCGCGAACGTGTTAAACGGAAGGCTATCTATTGAGTGAACTGATTTGAATCGGCGGCCCCGGTACGGCGTAAGCGCAAGACGTAAGACTTGAGTCGAATACACCTGGCACCAATGTGTCAATTGAATGATGATCAACGCGATTTCATATTTATCATTCCCGCACAGATGCGGTGGCTTAACAGGTGCCAAACAATAAAGATACACCTACACCTCGCTATACGGCATTTCGCTATAACGGCCTTTGTTATTTACGGCACTTTTTCGATTTACGGCCCACAACGTTTCGTGATAGGTACGGCCAAAAAAAATGCTGCACTGTTAGCAACCTTCTGTTTAGTTTCAGCTGCTTTCGAAAATATGAAGATCGTTTTAATAATTGATTCGTTATAGGGCTTTTCGCTTTACGGCCAACTTTTCCGGAACGTATCTAGCCCGTAAAACGAGGTATGGGTATATACGGTTGCACGTTCAATTCGCTGCATCTGTATCAACCGTTTATCGTTATAACACTCTTTGTCAGTGTCGTTAACACGCGAAAAACCATTAACAACCGACCGCGTATGCGTACAGTGTCTGTGAGAGTCTCGCACGTCGTTGGAGAGTCGGAAAGCACTCACAGGCATGGCACGCACACACTTGCCACGTGGCTCCCACAACAATCGGCTGTGGATGGTATTTGGCTTTCTGCAGACACTGATAACACTTCAAACGTTTAGAAAATCAGGAAACCCGTAATTATTACCCTACGCTAAGACCGATATTGAAAGAAGATAACTGCCAGCTGCGAATGGAGATCTCTGAGATCGACATAGTCTTTCGAACAATTCATTACATTTAGCCTCTCTGTTATCTAACGTTTCGATATCTTCAAAAGCTACAAGATTCAATATATTGAATAACAAACTTACCCTTAGTGTTTAGTGCAGAAGTAGAATGCAGCTCAACGTTGACCGTTCAGCGGCCCACACTTATACATACACACATATATGCACACACACGCGCGCAGAATCTTGGCCGAAATACGTCCGTACAGCCAGAGAACTCGCGTACCAATGGCTCGCACTGCCCGTGACGTATCGCTTCTGTAGGAACGTTTTGTTTCTTCGCTATACTGGCTCGTTGCTACGCAACCTCCCCCTCTGCCGCTCACGTATTATTTTATTCGTTTACAGGAGATGCAATAAATAACAATAAGTGAACAATTAATTCATATTGATACGTTTGAATCCATACATATATATCAATATATCTTCTGGGAAAGAACTATATACATATACATATATATGGTTTGAACCGCGGCTGCGTGCCGCGGTCGCGGGAAACGGAAAGTTACCTTTAAAAGTAGCCTTCAGGTAGCCTTCCGCAGCTCGCGATCGCGACGCTCCACCAATCTATGTATGTAGATTATAGATACATACTTTCCGCGAGGAAAAAACAAAGGGCAATGTGTTCAACGTCGGCATTCTGTACAATGTCCGGGCACTGTATAGAATGCCCACGTTGAACACATTGCCCGTAATATATATATTTATCAATCGATCGCGCATAGTGGCCTTTGAACCGTCTTTGTATTTTTCCTCGCGAAAAATATGTATCTACACATATGGATTAGTCGAGCGTCGCGGTTATTATATATAATACCGCAACACTGGCGGAAAGCACAGTGCCACTCCTCGTAGTAATGCGATTTTGACCGGTATCGAGGAGTGGATGAGTGGTGAAAAAGGTGAAAAAAAAAAACTTTTTAGAGTCTCTTTAGCGTTTAGCGTATGATAAAACATTTGAACCAACATAAAAAAGATTTTAAACAGAAAAAAAATTACGGTAAAATGACAATCGAACCCGGGCCATGTAATTACTGCTCGATCGACTTGCCGGCTCACCACGGTTGCTTCGTATCATTGCGTACTGAGATTGTGAAGAATTGGATAGACGACAATTTATTTATGCATTTTTCTCAATAAGCCGCATTGGGCAAAACGGCGAAAATGGTTTTCATTTTTGGGGGCTTCTAACGTAATGATGGAGTCGATTAATCGAATTTCGAGATCACACCCGCGACTTCTCCTTTCGGTCGCGAGCAACGGGAAATTACCTTTTCAAGAGCCCTGTCATACAAGGCAGATCGTCGCATATAATCGACCGCGCGACGATCGCAAACGCGTCACATGCAATCCATTCATTAGCACTTTACTTCACTATCGCCTTGATTACATTAGAAAAATGCCGGAAGTAATCATTTAAATGTAGGCTTCTGTCTTCACGATCTATTCGGCGGACAATGCGGAGTAACAGCCTACATTTGATTGACAAGGTATTTCAAAGTATGTATTCCGTCGCGTACATTAAACCTACATCTGTGGATGACGCATTTCATAATCATAAATCCCTAGTTTGAAGCTGTCGCATATCCTTTCTTTCCTACGCCGATAGGTACCTGTATTTCCTTTCTTACGCCGATACCTTTATTACGATACCACCACGTATGTCGTATGATAATGACCACATTCTACCGTCGTCTTGGAACTGCAAACGGCGGGTTAGACTTATCACACGTTCGTTGTTATTGGTTGTACATATATATTGTTAGAATAAAAACTCTTAAAAAATATCCTTAAACAGTTTCGCAAGTTTAACTTAGCGAGAGACAAGTAGCAGCATTCACACATGTTACGATTCGCAAGGCGTTAATGAAACGAAACGAAACGAAACGGAATGAGTTACTGAGTTACTCACTAAGTATTAATCAGAAAATGTGACCTAAATGTAGTACCTGTTTTATTATAGCGTTTGGTACGCTGAGTTTTGAATGTTTCATTGTCAATTGCCTCGATCGTTGTTTCATCAATCTGTTTTACTCGTTGTCGCGAAGCGGCAAACCTTACAATGTCGCACCGCGGAATAAAGAATCGGAAGATTCGCTGCTCGCGACCGCAACGCGCGACTGTTCGATAAATATATATATATATATATATTTTTTCGCGCAAACTGCGACACGCGGACACGATGCACGACCGATCGTTGAATATAATTATATAGATGTACATTCTTTGCAAAGAAAAAACAAATACGATTTCGAGCTGATATATTGATATATAAGCTATACATCTCTCTCTCTCTCTATATATATATATATATTGAGGCGGGCATCGTGACCGCTGTGCGCGACGCTTGGCTGCACCGCGAATCGGGGAGGACAGAGCTACGCTCGGTCTCCATTTCGAAAAGTTTTTATGAAATCCCAAAACATTTCTTTGAAACATAGACCCCGGTTTGTAGAAAGCTTAAATTATAACGAGGAATGGATATACAACATACATAAATACATGCATACATACATATATATATATATATACGTATATAGAAATTCTCGCGCCGCCAACCGCCACCTATCGCCACGCACGGTCTCTTGAGCGAGGTTTCCCCCACCACCGCGAAATCCAATGGAGTTGGATGCCGCACATGCTGCCACCGGCCGCAGCGGTCAGTTTCAAACCGAACGTCGTAAAGGAAAGATCGTAAGTACCTGCAAGTCTAAATAATATTCCTGCTTCTTGTACTTTATTCGAGTTCTAAATGTTTTTTACCCCTTTGAGTGCTATGGGTATATGAGTGCTTAGCGGTTGCGATCGTTGGGGACGGAATACTTTCTTTGTTATCACTATGACGGCCGGTGACACCAACGTGGTGCCATGGGTGAGCCGGCCGTCGTTTGCCGCTGATACCAACGTGGTGCCATGGGCAAGCCGTTCGTTATTTGCCGGTGGCAGCACGTTGAACAACCTTGCAAACAGTTTCGGCGACAGAGAAGAGAATTTGTGTGAACCATGCGGCCGTCAAAGTGTTAATGTGAACTGTGTCGATTGAATGCGTAAGGCGCTACTAAGTTATGATAGTAATTCCTGGACACTAAATCAAATAATACAAGAAAGTTATTTTCGAGCATATATGCGTCCAGCATAAGCGATCTGTGTAGACTAAGGACGCATATATGCGCTTGTAATATCAAAAATAACTTTCTTGTATTATTTTATTTGGCGTACAGGAAGTACATTTTTAACTTAGTTGCGCCTTGCGCATTCAATCAACATCGTTCACATTAGCAGAAAAAGTCTTTCGTCCCCAACGATTGCAACCGCTAAGCGCGTGCCGTTCACGCGGATTGCTTCCGCTGGGAGTAGTCAGCGCTCAAAGGGTTATGCACGAACTTTGAAAGCGCGTAGCCTTCTAGTGTGCTTTGAAATACTTTGTTAACAAAATAATGAATTATTGCTTTGTCTCATTTTTAGATGTCAGAGAAAGTAAAATCGACCACGCCAGAAGGCAATATTGTGGCACGGCAGGCTGCCCCAGCCGACGACACCACGGCACGGCAGGCTGCCCCAGGCGACGACGACACCAGGGCACGGCAGGCTGCCCCAGGCGACGGCGACACCACGGCACGGCAGGCTGCCCCAGGCGACGGCGACACCACGGCACGGCCTGCCCGCGCACGGCCGTCCCGCACACGGTCGGCCCCGGCTCCCTCCAGGCGCTCGAGGGAGCCGTCCAGGCGCCGGAGGGAGCCGTCGCCCCGTAGGAGCCGAAGATCGCCTTCTCCCGTGCCGGACAGTGATGCCAGAAAGCGAAATCGTAACAGTAACACGCCGAGTGGTGGGGACATGCGGTAAGTGTGTGCGTGCCGTGTCTGCGAGCATCTTTCGCGACGTTCAACTGTGACAACTGTCACATATCACATGCATGGCCCCCACCACTCGGCGTGTTACTGTTACGATTTCTCTTTCTGGCATCACTGGTGCCGGAGAGGAGGCTCACAAATACCGTCAATAGGGCCACCCGGGACTCCCGGGAGTGGACAGACCACCAGGCGTTGATGCGCAGCGTAAGTAATTATACAAATATACGCTGTTACAATTTTATTGACCACTTGACGAGGTTTATCTTTCCAAGTTTAACAAGCTAACACACACTCAAACTTACGTTGACATATAATTATTATGTTTATTTTTCATATTGCAGGTGAGTGACCTGAAAAAACAACTACGACTATTAAAATATGGCTGCCGCAGTGGTCGTGGAAGGGGCGGCGGACGCAGAGGAGAATATGGCAACTCCGGAGGATGGAGGCGTCGGGACGATGACAACCGAAAAGGGGGGTGGGGCGGGGGGGGGTGGGGGAACAATTAATATATTCCAACGATAATAGTTTTATAATTAGAATAAGTGTGGTGTATTATTAATAAAATGAACCCTTTGCACTCGAGAGGTGACTCTGTCACCACTTGGCTTCGGGAACAACGAAAAATGAAACTCATCTTCACCTGACATCATTTCATTACCGTAATGGAATGAGTTTTAATGAAGATGAGTTTCAGTT
This sequence comes from Priocnemis perturbator, assembly GCA_963942575.1. NCBI lineage: Eukaryota > Metazoa > Arthropoda > Insecta > Hymenoptera > Pompilidae > Priocnemis > Priocnemis perturbator. The sequence continues at coordinate 12,023,915 of OZ012643.1, read as the reverse complement.
TTCGTCGTTCACGAAACCAAGTGGTGACTGAGAGTCACCTCTCGAGTGCAAAGGATTAAAATTTACTTATAAATAAATTGCTGCTCGCCACCGCGACGCCCTATCAATCTACACCTATATAGATTAAGTTTTATTCATCGTGAAAACGTCGTTACGCGGCAACGACGCGCGACCGATTAATGAATATATATAAATATAGTTTGTTTCTTCGCGAAAACGGCTACACGCGGCCACGACGGGCGACCGATTGATAAATATATGTACATATAGTTTTATCGCGAAGATAAAAACAAGTATCATTTTGAGCCAATATATATGTATATATATTTTTCGATTGGTCGGGCCTGGAACCCGCGACCCGCGACCCCGCGTGTTGCAGTCGCGCACAGCAGAAGGCTACCTTAAAGACCCTTTCACACGACGCAGCGCGTCGCATGCAATCGATTGTATTCTATATTGTATGCAACGCGTTGCATCGCGTGAAAGCTAGACTGTCCTTCGGCTAATTAAAAATTGATTACTTCTATTTACTTATCCACTACTTCAAACACCCAAACAGAAATTCGCCGCGGTGCTGCTAGCAGCAGACGCTGATTACGAAATATTTAAATTTTTATTTCCGAGTAAACTATCGTTTCGTCAACTTTAAAATCTCTGCACTCCCTGCATCAAGTCAGTTTCTCCCTTCCGCCAATGGCGGCGCTTGCGAGGTGCACGATAGGCGAAACTGAAATTGTTAATTACTACGATTTCGTAAACTCTGAAATCGTTACAGTTAGCTTGCGTAAACTATTCGTAAACGATTGAGACTGTTTCACACGAGATACGTAAAAGTTATTTCGCCACGTTTTGCATCTGGTCAGCTTCTCCTTTCGGCCACTGGCGGCGCTTGCAAGCTCTACATTACCCGATTCTCGAAATTGTTAATTACGACCAAACTACGATTTCGTAAACCCTGAAATCGATATAGCAGCTTGCGTAAACTATTCGTAAACGATTGAGACCTTTAGACACGAGATACGGCAAAATTATTTCGTTACTCTATGTGTTACGAGCCACGGCCTGACGTGGTGAGGATTTTTGTCAGTGCCGTTAGGAATGAGATATATGTGAGAGGAGTGAGCAGCTATTTACAGGCCTCGTCCGATTTTTCACGGCTGCACCCTGCACGTCGCTACCCTTTGTGATGCCCTTCTAACAGCTCTCCGTACTCCCTCGCGGAAATACGTGTCGCTGGTCGAAAGGAGGAGAGAGGGGGTTTAGGAAAATCACTTCAAGCCTTGGCCGGTTTTTCACGGCTGCACCTATCAGTAGATTCGGTTTTTGAGCTACCAACCCAGGCCTCGTCCGGTTTTTCACGGCTGCACCCCGGGCAAGTAAACTCGAAAGGATAGCTGACAAGGGCCTCGTCCGATTTTTCACGGCTGCACCCCTTGCGCAACTTTGAGGATATTGGATTTTGTAACTCTTTTTAGGCTCGTTGGTTCCCTCGAGCGGTAAAGGGAAACCTCGTTCGTGTGATTCGAGTTCTAGGCGATTAAATAACGCGATAGCAAAGGAATATAGAAAACAATAAAATGAACTATATTGAGAAAAATAAATACAGAAAAAGCAGTTAAGTATAACGAACAAAACAATAATTCAACTACTATTTCTAATAACGTGATTACAATACGACGCGAATAAGTATACAGAAAACGTTTAATGACTAGTAATAGAATATTTGGTTTAAGGAAATTGAGCTAAATTGAGAACTAAACCTACACACAGGAGTGTGGCAAAACGACTAAGACTAATAACGCTCGGAATATTCACAAGTTATTCCTCGCCAGAAATCACGGACAGCGAAAAGACACTCTTTTCTGTAGCTACCGGACTTTGATTTTGTACTAGTAACGCTCGGAACACGCACAGGTTGTTCCTTGCAATGAGGACAAACAGCGAAAAAGACACTTTTAGCGATTCTGGAATCACTTTTTCTCAGTATTTATAAACGCTCGGGAATTTCGTACGCAGACCCTTGCACGGTCCTTTTCTAAAGCTGTCTGAGACTCGCGAGCCCTGGCGAAGCCCCTTTTTATATGACTAGATCTTAGGCTAGGGGTAGTGAGATGCAAGGAAATAGCGCATCGAGGTGGGGCGCATTTTCGGGGGCATCACGTTCCCAAACGTTCCCAAACGTCGGCACGCACCCGCTGTTCACGCGCTGGGCACTCGCCGTGCACGTGATCGCGCGTGGCCGCTGCGCTTCATTCGAGGCTACGTCACTAGGTCGGGCGCGTCACTAATTCAGGCGCGTCACTGGTCCAGGCGATGCATGATGACGTCACGGCAGGCAAGTGCGTACGACGCCATGGGCCGCAGTGCTGGTCGGCGGCGCTCAGCGGCGCTCGGCGGCGCGGTACGTTACAGCACCCTCCCCCGATGAAACGTCGCTCCATGAGTGGCGCTTTCGGACTCGTCCATGGCGTCGTCCCTCCTAGATTGCGGATAGTCGGCACGTTCCCTTCGGGTCGACGGATGATCGATGTCATGCGATGGCGATATCACTGCACCGGGTCGTTTTGTTTAGTCCGGGACTCTGGGTGTTATTCGTATCCAGAGGCCTTTTCATGTAGCCGCACCGGTTCGTCGGGTGCTAATTTCATCTCACTGGCACGTGGAGGCCAGGCTGTTACCTCGGACACTTTTCCCTTTTTAGTCATTTTCCATGGCACCGTAATTTTTCATCCCCACGCGGCGTCGCCTTCGATGTAATGACGACGGGGTTGGCGCCTCTGCGCATTTCCCCGGGGCCGCGGATCTTCGGCGTGCCCCTTGCCGGATGTTCGGGCATGGTATATTTCATTTCAGCCAGATGGTCGGGCATGGTATATTTCATTTCAGCCAGATGGTCGGGCATTTCTTCGAGCGGCATGTTGCACGTTTATCTGTCGGCCTCCGTTGACGGATCGTGATGCGCTGCCCAGGTCTGGTCTACCTCTAAATCCCAGAACTGGTAGCCCATATATGACTGCACGCCGTCATCCACGCGTTGGTCGTGCGCGAAAATGCACTTGTCGCACTCGCTGGCGGGTCTCGCGCCGAATATGTTATTCCCGCAGCCAAAGCAAGCCATGCGCTTCCGGGGGTATATCATTAACGCGTGCACTCCTGTACTGGGGATTGCATGTCCTCGACCGTTCTCAACACTCGGTACGCATGTTCCGCAGTGCACCTTCACTTCCTCTCTTCCCAGAAATCGGAGATGGAAGATTCTTCCCTTACAACAATACCCTGTCACTGGTGCCAGCTTCATGGTTGTGCTGGAAGTGTGGTCGGTCGCGAGGTCCCGTCCGACGGTTACTCGGGGCCCGATGGTGGGGGTATCGTTCCTCAAACGTTTCCAAACGTATATACGCCTCGCGCTCGGCGCGCTCCTTCCCTGTCATCACACACTCCTTCCTTTTCGCACTCACGGACACTGAATTCGCGCGTGGCTTGCTTTTATGGCAATGATGATGGGGGTGTTGGCGCCTCGGCGCCTTTTCCCCGGGGTCGCAGGTCTTCAGCGTACCCCTGCCGGATGTTCGGGCTCGGTGTTTTTTTTTTCCTCCTTCCTCGCCTGACGTTCGGGCTCGGTGTTTTTCCTTTCCATCAGTGGTCTACACCCTCACCTAGTGAGTGGTAACGCCCCCATGTTTCCACCACGTCGTGCACATACAATCTTTCAGCGGGTATGCTCGCTTCCTCTCCTCGATGCGTGTAGGCAAATGTGCACATTTCGCACTCCTCGGCTGGCTGTGACGTCATAAGCGGCATTTTGCACGCCCTACACCGAATGTCCGGCCACGGATGCACCGCCAGCGAATGCAGGCATACTTCCAAATGATCCTGGTCGTAAACACGATCGGCCCACTCCACACACTCGCCACAAAATCCTCCACCCCAACTCCCGGGTCTGCTGTTTACTTTGTAAAACACGCCGGTTACACAGACTCCCTGCACCTGTTCGCCCTTCATTGCACTGGTTACTAATGCGGGTCCGCGGTTCTCGGTCGACCGCTCGTCACCGGCTCAGGAATTGGTGGTGGGGTACCTCTCCCCTAAACGGCCATCTTTGTGTTTACGTCTCGCGCTCGGCGCGCTCTTTCCCTTTCTTTACACATCCCTTCCTTTTCGCACCTTTCGCGGCACCGGAATTTCATCCACACATGGCGTAGCCTTTGATATTATGATGACGGGGGTTGGCGCCTCTGCGCTTTCTCCCGGGGCCGCGGATCTTCGGCGTACCCCGCTGCCGGATGGTCGGGCACGGCGGAATCTTGGCGCGTACTGCCATTTGCACACCCTTGCGCAACTTTGACTTCGTTTTCGTTTTTTCCCATCTATGGCCGGATGTTCGGGCATGTCGTACGGAACTTTTTCCCTCTTATCCCTTCCCAGGCGACCGGGCAGGCAACCTTGCGGCACCGATGCGTTGAAACTGGGGGTGGTGTTGTGCCCACTGGATTTCTACATCGGTTTCAAAGAACCGACGTCCAATGCCATCGTCGGCGTCCCTTCTCTCGCAGTAGATGGAAGTAAACGTACATTTCTTGCATTCCGCCATAGGTCGCGTCTCCATAACCCTTTTCCCGCATGCGTGGCATGGCATATTCGGCCAAGGCTCCACCGTCAACGCGTGGATGAATAATTCCGGATATACCATCCCATAGGCCTCATTTGTCCACTCCACGCATCCTCCACAAAAGGTCTCAAACCAATTCCTCGGACCGTAACAAAACGAAAAGAGGCTCCCCATGTTGCAATGCCCAATGATAGTTGATCCTCTCATCGTCACTGTAATTTGTGTTATGACGCGTGTGGCCCGGCTACCGGTTGTATGATTGTTGGTGGCCACTAGAGTGGTGGTATGCCCTCTCCCGGCATCCAGCCCTTTATTGTTTCGTCGGTTAAAATCGTTTCGGTAACGTTGACCGTTTTCTACCGTTTCCTGCATGATTCCAGCGTTTGCGTCATCATGACTTTTTCCCTGATTTTTGGCGTCTGGGTAGCTTGCCTTTCTTTGGTTTTCCGGATACCACTATATACTCTCCAGGCCGAGTGAGCGTTCCGATTCGAGCCTCCTTTAACCACTGCCCTACTTCACCAACTTGTGTCGCGATGGTACGAAATCCTTCGTTTTGCTCCGTTTGCGTGCACACGTCCTGCATCGTTGCCATTTTTGTCTAAAGTGGCGTTTCAAGTTGACGAGCTGTCGCTCTCGGGCGAGGGGGAAGAAGAGGTGCAGGGCTCATCGTTCGTAGGTCGCAACCTGTTCACTTCGTCGAACCCGCAGGCCTTCTTTGTCTTATCCTGATGTTTCTTGAATAGTTTTCCGCCGGGTCCTTTTAACATTACGTTGCGACGGTCGGTAATGTCGATAATGCGGTACGGCCCGATGTATCGTGGATCCAACTTATGTATCCGGGGCTCCTTTAAAATGTACACAGCATCCCCTTCCTTGTATTTCACATGATTCACTTTTTGATCGTAATATTTTTTCGACTTCCATTTCGCCCGGTTCAAATTGTCCGCTGCTTGTATCCTGATCTCGGACATGTGGGAAAGTAGTTCCATTAGCCGTGCGCCGTAGGTAGGGAGGTCGGTGTCGGCGTAGGCGCTCGGAACGCGGGCTGGTTGTCCAAAAATCAGTTCGTGTGGTGTAAAGTTGGTTCCCTCGTGGACCGACGTATTATAGGAGAACATAGCATACGGGACGAGCAAATCCCATTCCCCTTGATCCTTTAAATAATGCTTCAGATACTCGATTAAGACGATGTGAGTTCTTTCGAGCGATCCGTTGGTTTGCGGTCGGTAGCCGGACGTAGTAATCTGGTCGATTTCGAATAATTGCGCTAATTCTGTCATTACGTTTCCAATGAAGCTTGCTCCATGATCGGATAAGATGCTCTTCGGTGTTCCAAAAATTGACACAAAATTTCGAGAGAAGGCGTCTGCGATAGTTGTGGCCTTTGTATCCGGGATCGGGACGGCAACGCAATATTTTGTCAAATTGTCCTGAATTGTGAGTAGGTGTTTGTTTCCGCTGTATGTCTCAGGTAGCGGTCCGACGGTATCAAGCGCTACCTTATCGAAGGGTTCGAGCGGTGTGTCGGTTATCACCATAGGTTGTCGGGTTTTCGCTCGTACCAGCTTCTGCTCTTGACAGCCGGCGCATTTTCGAATGTACTCCCTGATTTCGTCCCTCATGTTCGTCCAGTGGTGTTGTATTCTCATTCTTTGGTAGGTTTTCGACACGCCCTTGTGTCCTCCTATTTTGCTTTCATGTGCTTCGGCGATGATTTCCTTGCGGCGAGATTCCTTTATCGATGAATCGGTATTTTTACATATGGTAACGTTGATTGTACCGTTCTTGAATTCGTGGGTTACAATTTCCAGGAATCGCGGAGTTGAAACTTGATCGTGTCGATCTCCTAAAACTGGTAATCTGACCGAGTTCTTGTGGTCGGTTTGTAACGCCTTGTTCAAAGCTCGCATTCCTCGGATTAATTCCCCTTCGGTTATTTGCTCGTGTTCCGTTAGAATGGAGTACACGCTGTTGTTCTCGGCTTCCGATATGCACACTTGTTCTTTATGTGGGAGCGTTTTCCGGATTGCGTGGATATTAATGTACTCCAAGTCGCTCAGCGTTCGTTCGACTCGACTCTTCGGGCGCAGTGTCAAGGTGATAAAATGCCCGAAATTTCCTTTGATGGCGGTTAATGCCTCATTGGTTTGACGTATTATGCACACCGTCTTGTCACTAGTTGAGTCTTCCGAGTCGTATCGGTCAAAAGTGAACGGTGTAGCCGCGGCTGGAATGTTGAAAAGGGGGCTGGCGTTTTCCGGATGTTCGTCCTCTCGTTCGTCGGCACTCGCTGTCTCCTGAAGGAGTGCGTCATCGGGGTCTGATATTTCCGAAAGATGATCCTCCGGCGGGGTTGCGGGTGTGCTCGTTCTCGTGATTTCGGCTTCTGCAGATGGAGTGGCAGCAAGATGTTTCCTCGGCCTTCCTTGCCGTCCCGGGCGCGGGGCCGAATGCGCAGGTGGGGGGGGTGACGGCCGGGCTGCCTGCATCGGTCGGTAATGAGTTGGCCGCACAACCTCTTCTAAGAATCTTTACCCGCTGCGCGATACTCTCGTTGTTTACGGTCTCGTTTGTCAAAGGAAGGCACGCGATGGGGTTACGTGATAGCGCTTCCGCGTTTTTGTTGGTTTTTCCTTCCTTGTGCACTACCCGGTATTCGCACTCGGCGAGGCGCAATCGCCACTTTACAAGACGCGATGTGGGATCTTTTACCGAATATAGCCAAACGAGGGGGCGGTGATCCGTTATTAGTGTAAATTTCGTCCCGAAAACATATGGTCTGAAATATTTTACTGCGTAGACCATTGCGAGACATTTCTTCTCGGTTGCTGAGTAGTTCCTTTCCGCACGATTGAGACTCCTGGAGGCGTAGGCGATGGGCAGGTCGTTTCCAATTTCCCCTTGGCTGAGTATTGCTCCCAGTGCGTATTCGGAAGCATCGGTGGTAATAATAAAAGGCTGAGTAAAGTCCGGATATTGCAGTATGGGTTGCTCGCACAGCTCTTGTTTTAATTGCTGGAAACTTCCTTCTTGTTCCGGTGTCCAGTTAAATCGTAAGCCTTTTCCCAGCAGCTGAATTAACGGTTTTGCTTTAGTAGAGTAATTTTCAATAAACCGGCGGTAGTATCCGGTAAGTCCTAGGAACTGCTGTATATTCTTCTGATTTTTCGGTGTCGGAAACCGCTGTACGGCGATGAGTTTATCCGGATTAGGGCGGACTCCTTGCTCCGAAACAATATGACCCAAATATGCCACCTCCTTTTTCAGGAATCCACATTTGCTCGTCTGTAGTGTTAAACCGTGCTCGCGTAATCGGGTCAGTAATTTAGCGACTTTTATGTGATGTTCTTCCAACGATGATGAATAGACGACTATATCGTCGAGGTACACGAACAGCTCCGTGCCTTGCAGTCCGGTTAGTACTTGATCCATGAGTCGTTGAAACGTGGGTGGTGCGTTTTTCAGTCCAAACGGCATTCTCACGTACTCAAAGTGTCCGCGATGGGTGGTAAATGCGGTTTTTTGTCGATCCTTTGGGTCCATACGGATTTGATGGAATCCGCTCGCGAGATCAAATACCGTAAAATATTTTGCTCCTCCTAATTTGTCGAGGATTTCGGATATCAATGGGAGCGGATATCGGTCTCCCACTGTTTTTTCGTTGAGCGCACGGAAGTCAATTACCATTTGCCACTTCTTTTCTCCGCGTGCATCGGGTTTTTTGGGCACAATCCATATCGGTGAGTTGTACGGTGAGGTGGACGGCTGGATGATTCCGGCGTTCAGTAATGTATCTACCTGCCGATTAATCCCCTCCTGATGTAGGGGAGGATATCGGTACCCTCGGCAATTTACAGGTACATCATCAGTCACGTGGATGGAATGGTGAAAATCGGGTGCATTAGGTAAGTCATCTCCGGGTATGTAAAAGCGATCGTGGAACATTTCGATCAATTTTTTCGTTGCACGACGCTCTTCCGCATTCAGGTGGGTTGTATCCATCTGATTCCAGATTTCTTCAATTCTTTTTGATGGATCATGGACGGGTGTAATATCAGGATGAAGAAATTCTTCTTCGGACGTCGTGTAGATCTCATACGGCGTAATTTCCTGCGGCGGGGTGTCGAATTCAATCGTGTCTTCGCCGGTGTTGGTGGCAAATACCTGGCATTGCCCGTTGTCGGTATAAACAGCGGCTTCGCCCATGTACACGCCTTTAGGTGTTTCGACGCGTGCCAGGTACCCTTCTCTTATGTCCGGATTAGTGACGGGTATGGACACCTGCTGTCTCGTCCTTCCGTCAATGCGATGTGGAGCCGTGGTAATTGGATTGGCGGTATTTTCCACAATAGGGTAATTTATGAAGCGAATTGGCTTCACTGGTTTGCTGATCGTTACTAAGGTGTTATGGTGATACGATATTTCGGGCTTTTCCTGTTTTAAAAATGGGCTGCCGATTAGTCCATCGACGGGTAATTGTAGCTCCTCCACTACGTAAAAATACGCAGCGATCCCGTTGATGTGAAGGAGAGTAGCTCCCAATGTACGGATGGAAGCGTGCGTCAGTCCTGTTACTTCTAGTTCTTCCCTTGATAGCACGTCGGCTGTCGAATTGAGGGCGGAAAACTTGACTAAATTCACAGCCGCTCCCTCCGTCGAGTAAAAACTCGCCTGACTCCCGTTCCATTTCTGGAACCGTTGCTCGGACTCGGGGTGCTGCTGCTTCCCTGCACAGTTCTCTTGCCTCGATGGAGATCTGTCCGACGGGTATCCTTCGAATCGGACGTTCCTCGAGCGAGTCGTGCGATTGCTCGCCACGTCACTCTCGTGACGAGTTCGCTGGTAGTTTAAAGCCGGTGATGTCGGTCTTCGTGCGGTGGTTTTCGTCGCATCGGGCCGATCTTCGAGATGTCGGTAATTTCTTCGGCAATCTTTGCGGTCGTGTCCCTGTAGGCCACAATTCCAGCAGTACAGATCTCGTGCTGGAGAGGGGCTGTTATTTCGCCTCGGTGCTGATGGTGACACCTTTCGTTCATAATGCGGCGATTGCCCTCGTTCGTTTGGCGACGTTTGATCGCTCGTGCGGGCGGTCATAGGGGGTGTTGGAGCCTCCTGATTTCGTTCGGGCTCCGATCCGGATTTTCCTCGGTATGGCTCGTACGATCGTCCGACGGGCGACAATGGGTACCTCGGTCTTGCTTGGCGGTCCTCGGCGTACGGTCGCGACTCATGCGTGCGGTCTTCGGCACGATATGTCGGGGATCGGTTTTCGTAGTTCCCTCGACGATTTTTCAGTGAGCAGCTATTTACAGGCCTCGTCCGATTTTTCACGGCTGCACCCTGCACGTCGCTACCCTTTGTGATGCCCTTCTAACAGCTCTCCGTACTCCCTCGCGGAAATACGTGTCGCTGGTCGAAAGGAGGAGAGAGGGGGTTTAGGAAAATCACTTCAAGCCTCGGCCGGTTTTTCACGGCTGCACCTATCAGTAGATTCGGTTTTTGAGCTACCAACCCAGGCCTCGTTCGGTTTTTCACGGCTGTACCCCGGGCAAGTAAACTCGAAAGGATAGCCGACAAGGGCCTCGTCCGATTTTTCACGGCTGCACCCGTTGCGCAACTTTGAGGATATTGGATTTTGTAACTCTTTTTAGGCTCGTTGGTTCCCTCGAGCGGTAAAGGGAAACCTCGTTCGTGTGATTCGAGTTCTAGGCGATTAAGTAACGCGATAGCAAAGGAATATAGAAAACAATAAAATGAACTATATTGAGAAAAATAAATACAGAAAAAGCAGTTAAGTATAACGAACAAAACAATAATTCAACTACTATTTCTAATAACGTGATTACAATACAACGCGAATAAGTATACAGAAAACGTTTAATGACTAGTAATAGAATATTTGGTTTAAGGAAATTGAGCTAAATTGAGAACTAAACCTACACACAGGAGTGTGGCAAAACGACTAAGACTAATAACGCTCGGAATATTCACAAGTTATTCCTCGCCAGAAATCACGGACAGCGAAAAGACACTCTTTTCTGTAGCTACCGGACTTTGATTTTGTACTAGTAACGCTCGGAACACGCACAGGTTGTTCCTTGCAATGAGGACAAAGAGCGAAAAAGACACTTTTAGCGATTCTGGAATCACTTTTTCTCAGTATTTATAAACGCTCGGGAATTTCGTACGCAGACCCTTGCACGGTCCTTTTCTAAAGCTGTCTGAGACTCGCAAGCCCTGGCGAAGCCCCTTTTTATATGACTAGATGTTAGGCTAGGGGTAGTGAGATGCAAGGAAATAGCGCATCGAGGTGGGGTGCATTTTCGGGGGCATCACGTTCCCAAACGTTCCCAAATGCCGGCACGCACCCGCTGTTCACGCGCTGGGCACTCGCCGTGCACGTGATCGCGCGTGGCCGCTGCGCTTCATTCGAGGCTACGTCATTAGCTCGGGCGCGTCACTAATTCAGGCGCGTCACTAGTCCAGGCGATGCATGATGACATCACGGCAGGCAAGCGCGTACGACGCCATGGGCCGCAGTGCTGGTCGGCGCGCTCAGCGGCGCTCGGCGGCGCGGTACGTTACATATGTCCGAAGAGCGATTCTCGCCTCGGCCAACGGCGGCGCTTGCGAGCTGCACGTTAGTCGATTCTGAAATTGTTAATTACGAGCAAAATACGATTTCGTAAACTCCGAAATTTATACAGTAGCTTGCGTAAACTATTCGTAAACGATTAAGACCGTTATACACGAGATACGTCAAAGTCATTTCGCCACTTTCTGCATCTGGTCAGCTTCTCCCTTGGGCCAACGGCGGCGCTTGCGAGCCAATCAACGCTGAACGATAGCCGATTCTGAAATTATTAATTACGGGCAAATTACGATTTCGTAAACTCCGAAATCGATACAGTAGCTTGCGAAAACTATTTGTAAATGATTGAGACCGTTGTTACGTCCTCGTTTTCGGCACCCTGCGTTCACCGGGTATACCAGGGATCGAGGACAGACGGGAAGAGCGATCGCACCGAAAGAGGGGGCTTATCCGTCAGTGGAGCGGCGCACTGACGTATTGCGTGATATAAGAGGGATGCGTCCGAATGGTTACGGCTCTATTGTTTATAGCTCGGCGGGGTTTTAACCGGCCTACTAGTTACCTTAATGTCTATGAGTACGCAAAAGGGGGGGAGGAAAGGGAACTACGTCAACGTTTGAGGGTCTTTAGTCGGACTTTATTGTGGAGTCACCGTTACACTTACAGTTAGTTTAATATTTCGATATCCGAGTCTTCGAAGAGTACTGTCACCGTAACCGTGGACGGGACTCCCTCAACTAGATCTCGCAGATATGCGGCGGATGGGTACAGGTAGTGCCTGCCGAGTTCGTCGTCGAATATGTAGGGGTCGGCGAAGGATTCCGTAGGGGCAGGTTCAGGGGGAGGATTTGGTTCGGGGGTGTGAATAGGGGAATTGTGGGGACTGGGGGAGGAAGGACGGGCCGCGCTGGGGCCGTCGGAAGGAGAGGGGTTGGTTAGGAAAGCTGAGACCTCAGGTTCGAACTGGGCGGCCAGATACTCGCGGAGTCGGGCTCCTTCCTTTCGTCTCCGTACTCGTCGTCCGGCGCGGGGCCTTTTCCGGTGCGGATTTTGGTGGCAAGCTATGCAATGTTTGACGCTTAGTGGCGGCCTGTAGACCACGAAACTGCGGAGGATTCGGCTGGTTCCGTTCACTTACCCCTGGGTTTTCCCATAGTGCGTGAGTTCACCAAGGTGGATGCCGGGGAGGGCGTCCGCGTTATGGATGATTCGGCAATTACCGGGAGTCGGCCACGGTGGATGCCTGGGAGGGCGTCCACGGCTGTGGGTGACGATCACCGGGAGTTATACCACGGTGGATGCCTGTGAGGGCGTCCACGGCTGTAGGTAGTTCTCAGGGGCCCTGGGTAGGACCGGGAATGTAGCCGAACCTGCCGAGTACTGAGTCGACCCGTAGCTAATGAGTATCGCGGTGATTTGATGACGTCGCGATGGTCGTTTGGTTAGAGGGTCTCAGAGGAACGTCGGACGTTTCTAAGGAGGTGGTTGCGGGGGCAGAAGATTGATAGTGCGACAATTACCTTGGTTGAAGTGGAGTTGTATTTTCTGTTGATACACTTTCTTGAGGTTCACAACCGTGTTAATAAACTAACGCTTAATTGTCGTGAGCCCGGTAGCTTAAGTGAATGTGTTGACGAAAGTGAACTGACGTGAATTAATGCCCGACTCGAGCGTGACGTTGACTTGTAGAACGGAGGATCGTAATTGAATTGATCGCTCGCTTTTGTGGCCCTATTTAAGTCGTGGATTTTGCTGAGGGTCGCCAGGTCCTTCGCGGAACTGGCACCCTAGCTTCCGTTTTGGGAGTTTGCGTTCTCGGAATTATGTATTCACGCGGATCGCTAGTCGATCGTTGGGGTTAGCCTATGCTGACTCGGTGTCAGCATTCTTACGTTTCTACTTACATTACTATTGTGCGCGGTCGTTATGTAATTCCTTCGCGTGGCGCGGATTACGTCCCGGATGGGAGTCAGCGTTACGTGAAGGAATTTCGGTGGCACGGTGCCGCGGCTCGCGTTTCAGTTTCTGTACGACTTACATCTAGTTAAGTAGATACGCGGTGCGATGTGCTCGTTGCGAGAATATAGTCGTAAAAAAAGCGGGTGGAGGACGTAGGACGTAACACCGTTATACACGAAATACGTCAAAGTTATTTCGCCACTTTCTGCATCTCCTTTCGCCAACGGCGGCGCTTGTGAGCAAATCAACGCTGCAAGATAGCCGATTATGAAATTGTTAATTACAGGCAAACTACGATATCGTAAACTCCGAAATCGATACAGTGGCTTGCGAAAACCATTCGTAAATGATTGAGACCGTTAGAGATGAGATACGTCAAAATTATTTCGTTACTCTATGTCCGGAGAGCGATTCTCGCCGCGGACAACGGCGGCGCTTGCGAGCTGCACGTTAGTCGATTCTGAAATTGTTAATTACGAGCAAAATACGATTTCGTAAACTCCGAAATTTATACAGTAGCTAGCGTAAACTATTCGTAAACGATTGAGACCGTTACACACGAGATACGTCAAAATTATTTCGCCAGAATTTGCATTTGGTCAGCTTCTCTTTTCGGCCACTGGAGGCGCTTGCAAGATCTACATTACCCTATTTTCGAAATTGTTAATTACGGCCAAAATACGATTTCGTAAACTCCGAAATCGATACAGCAGCTTGCGAAAACTATTCGTAAACGATTGAGACCGTTACACACGAGATACGTCAAAATTATTTCGCCAGGTTCTGCATCTGGTCAGCTTCTGCTTTCGGCCACTGGAGGCGCTTGCAAGACCTACATTACCCCATTCTCGAAATTGTTAATTACGGCCAAAATACGATTTCGTAAACTCCGAAATTGATACAGCAGCTTGCGAAAACTATTCGTAAACGATTGAGACCGTTGCACACGAGATACGTAAAAGATATTTCGCCAGGTTCCGCATCTGGTCAGCTTCTGCTTTCGGCCACTGGCGGCGCTTGCAAGACCTACATTACCCCATTCTCGAAATTGTTAATTACGGCCAAAATACGATTTCGTAAACTCCGAAATTGATACAGCAGCTTGCGAAAACTATTCGTAAACGATTGAGACCGTTGCACACGAGATACGTAAAAGATATTTCGCCAGGTTCCGCATCTGGTCAGCTTCTGCTTTCGGCCACTGGCGGCGCTTGCAAGACCTACATTACCCCATTCTCGAAATTGTTAATTACGGCCAAAATACGATTTCGTAAACTCCGAAATTGATACAGCAGCTTGCGAAAACTATTCGTAAACGATTGAGACCGTTGCACACGAGATACGTAAAAGATATTTCGCCAGGTTCCGCATCTGGTCAGCTTCTGCTTTCGGCCACTGGCGGCGCTTGCAAGACCTACATTACCCCATTCTCGAAATTGTTAATTACGGCCAAAATACGATTTCGTAAACTCCGAAATTGATACAGCAGCTTGCGAAAACTAGTCGTAAACGATTGAGACCGTTGCACACGAGATACGTAAAAGATATTTCGCCAGGTTCCGCATCTGGTCAGCTTCTGCTTTCGGCCACTGGCGGCGCTTGCAAGACCTACATTACCCCATTCTCGAAATTGTTAATTACGGCCAAAATACGATTTCGTAAACTCCGAAATTGATACAGCAGCTTGCGAAAACTATTCGTAAACGATTGAGACCGTTGCACACGAGATACGTAAAAGATATTTCGCCAGGTTCCGCATCTGGTCAGCTTCTGCTTTCGGCCACTGGCGGCGCTTGCAAGACCTACATTACCCCATTCTCGAAATTGTTAATTACGGCCAAAATACGATTTCGTAAACTCCCAAATTGATACAGCAGCTTGCGAAAACTATTCGTAAACGATTGAGACCGTTGCACACGATATACGTAAAAGATATTTCGCCAGGTTCCGCATCTGGTCAGCTTCTGCTTTCGGCCACTGGCGGCGCTTGCAAGACCTACATTACCCCATTCTCGAAATTGTTAATTACGGCCAAAATACGATTTCGTAAACTCCGAAATTGATACAGCAGCTTGCGAAAACTATTCGTAAACGATTGAGACCGTTGCACACGAGATACGTAAAAGATATTTCGCCAGGTTCCGCATCTGGTCAGCTTCTGCTTTCGGCCACTGGCGGCGCTTGCAAGACCTGCATTACCCCATTCTCGAAATTGTTAATTACGGCCAAAATACGATTTCGTAAACTCCGAAATTGATACAGCAGCTTGCGAAAACTATTCGTAAACGATTGAGACCGTTGCACACGAGATACGTAAAAGATATTTCGCCAGGTTCCGCATCTGGTCAGCTTCTGCTTTCGGCCACTGGCGGCGCTTGCAAGACCTACATTACCCCATTCTCCAAATGGTTAATTACGGCCAAAATACGATTTCGTAAACTCCGAAATTGATACAGCAGCTTGCGAAAACTATTCGTAAACGATTGAGACCGTTGCACACGAGATACGTAAAAGATATTTCGCCAGGTTCCGCATTTGGTCAGCTTCTGCTTTCGGCCACTGGCGGCGCTTGCAAGACCTACATTACCCCATTCTCGAAATTGTTAATTACGGCCAAAATACGATTTCCTAAACTCCGAAATTGATACAGCAGCTTGCGAAAACTATTCGTTTAACGATTGAGACCGTTGCACACGAGATACGTAAAAGATATTTCGCCAGGTTCCGCATCTGGTCAGCTTCTGCTTTCGGCCACTGGCGGCGCTTGCAAGACCTACATTACCCCATTCTCGAAATTGTTAATTACGGCCAAAATACGATTTCCTAAACTCCGAAATTGATACAGCAGCTTGCGAAAACTATTCGTTTAACGATTGAGACCGTTGCACACGAGATACGTAAAAGATATTTCGCCAGGTTCCGCATCTGGTCAGCTTCTGCTTTCGGCCACTGGCGGCGCTTGCAAGACCTGCATTACCCCATTCTCGAAATTGTTAATTACGGCCAAAATACGATTTCGTAAACTCCGAAATTGATACAGCAACTTGCGTACACTATTCGTAAACGATTGAGACCAAAATAAGCGAACTCGGTGATGGTCGTCTGCTAACTATACACCCAC
Source organism: Priocnemis perturbator (assembly GCA_963942575.1). Taxonomy (NCBI): domain Eukaryota; kingdom Metazoa; phylum Arthropoda; class Insecta; order Hymenoptera; family Pompilidae; genus Priocnemis; species Priocnemis perturbator. The sequence goes on along the minus strand of OZ012643.1, from coordinate 12,007,631 downwards.
CTAAAAATTGTTAATTACGAGCAAACTACGATTTCGTAAACTCTGAAATCGACTGCGTAAACTTGCGTAAACTATTCGTAAACGATTGAGACCAAAATAAGCGAAATCGATGATAGTTGTCTGCTAACTATACGGCGGTGTTGGGCAGGCCTGCTCTAGAGCCCCCTTACCATTTCCGTGTCACATCCAACGTTACCGGCCGGGTGCAGCATCATATCACACCGCTGCCCGTGGTGAGAATAAATACTAAATTCGTTGATTGCACTTGTCACAAGACTGGCAGCGGCTGCGTAAAATATCAGCGCGCTTCTTCAATACAGGCTTAAATTTACGTGCTGTTATTTGTGATCAATGTAGTAATAATTAAAGTATTATGAAGAATATGATTTCTGATGATCGTTCGTATGTCATGCACGGAAATTCACAAACAATATATGTAATCTTTGACATTCCGCATATGTAAAAGTCTATAAGAAATCTACTTATAACTTATGATATTATGTATGCTAATGAAAGGATAGCATCTTGGAAAGACGTACGCTCATTATGGGAATTAGAAAACCGTGCGGCAACGAGAGCTGCTGTTAACTTATCAGAAAAGCATGTAAATCCCAACTGCATCGAAAAAATGAACTGATATTTAACTCTGGAAGTATTTAATTGCGGGGTCTCAGCAGCTCTCTAAACTCAATCGCAGAAATAGTAGGACAAATTGAAAGCTCGGCGGTCATGCACCCGGGCGAAGTTTTTTTCATTCTTAACGACAGTTTTGATTCTTTAAGCAGCAGAACTTGCAACGATTAAAATCCAAATAGATGGGCATTATCAGAAATTCGATTAAATGCGAATAATTTAAAATATCTATTAAAAGAATGTTCGAAATGGCGCACTATTACGCACAGCGGTCTTAACACTATCACGTTTTCAGGGCTTAAAAATGTCTTTGAAATCTATCTTAGAATTGTGGAATCCGTCTGCTAAAACAAATCAATCTCCAAATTGGTTAGATGATGAAAATGAAGCTATATCAGAACAGAAGACGGGAGAAGCTGTCGCTTGGCGACAGCGATTCAGAGACGCAAAACAGCTTGAAAGACCATTTTACACCCAACCGGCCAGACCGAAACTTTGATCGTAAGTTTTTGTATTACTGTATTTTTCTGATTGATCCGTTTTGGAATATAGTGTTTTGTGACACGCTTTCGACATTCCATCTAAATTAATCTTACAATATATAATAATATTTGACTTGTTAATATATTTTATTTTACAGAATGAATTCAGACATGACAACTGGAATGGCGTCAATGTCGTTAAATCAGGCGACACCGACACCGACACCGCTGCCGACACCGACACCGCCGCCGACGCCGACGCCGACGCCAACAAAAAATAGAGGAAAATGGACCAAAAATTCCGAGCGAAAGGTATGTAATGTTATTGTTCAATTTATACATATGCTTAAAGCGAATAGCGTACGTTTGTGGGTATGGATGAGCGTACATGCGTTTGTCATGCGTGCGAGCTGCGACGCGTCTATGTGCGCGGACAGTGGGGCATAGAACGTACTCATTGACATGTACATCAATAAACCTGCGGGTCCATCACCACGTGTATGAAGTATACACTTTATAATGAACCTGTTTTGTATTATATGTGTATGTATATTAATAATGTATTTTTATATGCATTTTCAGAGATTGAATCAAGCTATCCAACAAGGGGTGGCGCGGGAATTACACCGTCGAGAGTACCGCGGCGCCCCGATGGCCCCACCGCCACAGCCGCTCCCGCCTCCACCGCCACAAGCACTCCCGCCCCCGGCACTCCCGTCCTTTATAAGTGCCACGTTCGGCCCAAGGATCACATATCCTCCCGCGGGATATATGTACCCATCGATGGGTTACATGTATCCCGCGGCGGGATATATGCATCCGGGCCCGGGGTACAGCTACCCTCCTGCGGGGTATCACCCCTATTTTCCTTAAATTATAATTTAATATATAATTAAATAAAAATATGAATATATTGTTCGAGAATCTCGCGATTCCCGGTATGAGGAAATGAGAGGGAATGAAAGGAAAGAGGAAGGGGGGGAAATGAGAAGATCTATTGGCGGTGGAGAGGTTATGTTTCCACGTGGTCATCTTAATGTCCGTTTAACAGAGTCTTTATTGTCAACAAAATCATGGTCACAGGTGCTCTACGGTAGTGAGAGTAGCCGTCATATTGAGCGAGATAATCGATTGTATTAATCCTATCCGCATTACAATGATTCGTACCTTTTACGGATGCACGTGCCCGATTCGCGCCGCGTACAGAGCCGGAGTCGTCTGTTGTTGATGTACCGGTGTGTTTAGTGTAAATGAGATGATCCGTGGTGTGAATGAGAATGTTCCGCGATCGTATGATGTGAGTCCCGAATGCTAGCACTAAATGTGAAGAGAAAACCCGTGAAATCGTGAAGTCAATGTGTTCTCGACGATCACTGAGACGGTAATGGCCGACGAAACCGGCGGGAACGCCGTCCGCGTGCCGTGCGCAATAAAGGCGCGCTCGCATGGACCCCGCGTGTGACTCGGCCCTCAGGCCGCCTTGAGGATGCCGCGACGACGATTGGTCGGCGTCGCGGCATTCCCAAACATATATATATATTTAATTTGTGAAGAACTATAAATGAAAATAAAATCTTATAAAATATAATTCGTGCAGTTTAGTTTTTTGAAAAATCTTATACCGCATTCCTAACCCTCCCGCCGTGTGCATACAAACCGGCGGTTGTTACACACACACGCGCGCGCATTATTTCTTCATATATGTACCATATTGTTACACACTCAAATAACGATTTCATTTTTTCTTTATATCGTGAAATTGAGGGTAAGGTTAGACGTAACCTGCACACTAAACGAACCTGGGTGAGTTTATAACAGATTACGTTTTTCCTTTACTTGTATTATTTTTGTGTCTACAACTGCTTGTTTTAATTGTTTTTGGTAGCAAAATTAAAGTAAAATTGTGCCTAAACCCGGGAAATGGAGCATCCCGAAAGAAAAACACATTATAAAAAGTGCGTATATCCGAAGTGTGGCTTAACAAACCGCACTGCATCGGATGGCACTACATTCCACGCCTTTCCCATTAAAGATTCCGATCGCTGCATAACGTGGCTAATTCACTGTAGTTTAGATAATTTGGTCGAAGCCTCTGATGCAGAATTAAAGAAAAAATATGTTTGCAGTCGACATTTTTCGAAAGATCATTTTTACGCGTCTGGTCGACTGCATAAGAATGCCGTCCCCGTAAAGCCAGAAGTATATTTAAGCGACGATAGCAGCATCAGCTTCGAAGATGATGCAATTGCACAAGCGAAAGAACGTAGCGATCTAGAGCAACGGCTGTTGAAAACCGAAAAACTATTACAGCAAGAGAAGAATAAATCAAGTACTCTTTTCTTGCAATTACGTGCGAAGTGTAGGGCAATGAGTAGACTCACTAATAAAATTTCTTCAGGCTGTATTGGCGATGAATGTCTGAAGAAAGCAATTTCTCGAAAATTGTCGGGTTTTATGCTTACATTTGTGTTAATGTTATTGGTTCCCGTAAAAAAGTTTCTGGGCTATTCAAAAAATGAAAAGCAATTGTGCATGACAATGCACTACACTTCGCCATCGCTATACGATAAAATGCGTAATGTGTTGGGTTTTCAACTTCCGTGTCCGCGTACAATTACTCGATGGTTCGGCAAAATTCATATTTGGCCTGGCATTTGCAAAAATTTATTTACGGCCTTAAAATTAAAAGCAAAGCACTTGAAAGTGTTCGATAAAAATTGCGTTCTTTTGTTTGATGAAATTTCAATAAAAAAATGTCTAGATTTCCACTCAAACAGGCAGGTCATAGAGGGCTTTGAAGATTTGGGATTTTTGGGAAGAAATTGTGCCGTAGGCACACAAGTCCTGGTGTTTATGTTACGCGGGCTAATCGCTAATTGGAAACAACCACTGGCTTTCTTTGTATCTAAATCGGGTGTTAAAAAGAACGAATTATCGATCATTTTGGATAAAATTTTGGATTTCTTACATGAAACAGGCCTTAAAGTCAGAGCTGTTGTTTCCGATCAGGGGAGTAGTAACCAAACCATAGCAGCCGATAGGGTTTCAATTGGAAGGCCATATTATTATAAAAATGGCCAAAAAATTGTCTTCCTATTTGATTATTTGCATTTTTTTTAAGTTTTAGAAATAATTTATTAAATCATAATTTTTGGATTAATGGTATGACTGTGTCGTGGTGTTGCGTGAAGGGTGATCCGTGGACGACTTAACGTTTTCAGATCTCGTTCAGGATCCCAATCGCCGTGGAATATTCGACTGGCTTGTTATGGTTATTCACAGAGTTTATTTGCACTATTATAACTATCTAATTTGCGGTATACAATAAATTGTAATACAATATGTGACGCTTGCGTGCATGTCGTTGCACATCGCTACGGAATCTGCTACCTCGCGGAACGCGTTCGGACGCGTCGCCGAACAATTCGGGAGACGCGAGTGGGGAATGCACACGATTGGCAGGCGATGACGGAAGGGCACAAAGAAAAGCAGGCAATTGGACAAGATGGGTTGCCGGGCGACACGATGTTGACATGCCATATTGAGGAGAGGTGATGCCTGGAAGTTTCCAGAATGTTCGAGAATGTTCGAGAATGATCGCAGTATAGCGTCCTAAACCCTGCATGGTAGAGTACGCTGCAACACGTGGAATGACGTCATATGTCTTTGGAATATAGAAAAAAAATAAAAGTACAAAAGCAGCTTACAAGTTATCTGAAAAGCATATTCGGCCTAATGTGTTTGAAAGAATGAAATGTAAGCTTGCTCTATAAGTTTTTAATAAAAGAGTATCAGCTGCTTTGTTTACCGCATCCCATACTGGTTGCATAAATACCCCGACAGTTCAAAACACGGCTAGTTTCTTCGGAACCCTAAATGATCTGTTCGATAATTTAAACAGTAGATCTGCCAGTGATCCCAATCCGCACAAGTGTGCAATGTCGCGGGTACGCAATTTAATTGAAGAAAATTTAAAAACTCAACTACGTAATATGGACAATTTTGGAATTTTGTCGGAACGAGCAAATTCTGTTATCCTTCCGTGCTTACGCAGTCAACGAAGAAGTTGATTTTGGACATCTATGTGTGCCCAGTCGGGATTTTTCAGAAATTTTCAATATTATGAATAAAATGTTTGATATCTATTATCCGGCAATACGCAACGAAGCATTGATATTGGATAAACTGTTTTTGAAAGTGTCACATTTTGTCGAAGAATAATTTCCAGAATGGTTTAGCCACAATGAATGCGCTGCCCATCGAAAAGACATGGTTTATTTGGCATTTCGTGTTAAAATTTATAAGGATATAGTATGGCTCGGCGAAAAATTGAGATTTTCAAGACGCTGAGGAACTAGATGTTCAAAATTATCGCATTTGCAAAATGTTTAAACTTTGTATTTCTTTGTAATATAGCTGTATGTTAGCGGTACAGTGTCACCTGCTTTTTGGAGGCGCCGAGGGTCGCGGAACATATGTTTACCTCGGCGGCCGGTGCATTGACCTGCGTCTAAGTAAGAGCACAGACGTAAGAGTAAGCATTGAAAACAAATGCAAGAGTGAATCTGACCGAATATCGGAGCAGGCTTTGCCTGCTGGAAAGAGGACGGAGCAGCTCCGTCGGAGCTTGACCCCTCTGCACTACCCCCAAAATCGTTAAAACGAACGCATCTCGTTGATCTATCTCTTGTGTTTCTAACATGCATATCTTTGAACATTTTTATGCTATTACTTGTTAGCTATTTGTTTGTATAAAACCTAGATTTGTATTAGTAGTTGCAGCTTGTCGCTTTTAGTTCCAATGTTTTGTTGTTAATGTTAAACATTGTATGGAGTACTTTCAATGTTTTTTGTCGAAAAGAAATTTTATGCAAGCATGGGTCCTTTCCGTTTCCGGGATATTATTTATACATATTTTAGAAAACATTTAACGTACTCTGGGATGGTAAAGACCCCCTTTCACGCCTTCACGTGGCCCATCCCGTTAACACTATCACTTCACTTACTGCATGTTGTAATTTGCTGCTGGTGAATGTAATAGAGGAACCAAGTTGAAAGAGGGGCATGTTGTATTTTTTTTATCTGATTCTTATCAGTTTGTTTATGCTGTGAGGATGCTTGATTTTATCAGAGCGCCACACTACATTGTCGGACAGTATTTGACTCAACTAGCAATTAATGATTACTATAAAAAAATCAAATGATTATTTATAATTAAAGATTTAATCTTTATTAATGTTTAATGATTAAATTAGTTACTTTGTAACCGTATTTCTACGCGGTTACATACGCGCACACCCTACGGTGCCCGCGTATGCATTGTATGCACTAGATCGAGCGCCCCATAGAGGGAGATCTTTCGCGCGCGCCGCGGTACTTCTAACAACAGAGGGACACCCCCTCTCGCGTGCATAATGGTCTCACCGCGGGTATACAAACCCCGAATTTATCATGTTAAATGGTCTTATCTTGAGTTAGAGGCCTAGTCACCCTCAAATACGCAAGAACGAGACCCATCCTAAATTCTCTAGCCTACGAGTATCGAATAGTCGAGGTACGTATAGTACACTCATAGTAAAGGGATTTGAATATTGCATCACGGTCTTTGAAACACGTAGTAACGTCTCAGGCGAGCCTGTGTGGATGATAGGGGAATCACGAGTAAAATCTGACTTCTTGTATTAAATTCACTCAGAGCTATAAAAGAGTTAAACACACGTTCCGTAACTTTCAATTCACGCATGCAACATCCTACAAGCTGACTCCCTTACTCGAGGAAGCACTAGATCGAATCGACGCGTTCGTTCTTCAAGATAAGTCCAAAGAGTAGAAAGTAAGAATATAGAAATTAGATCCACGGAGGAAGAAGGTGCCTGCAAAGACAATCGACCGGTACTTGACTGTACCGCTTGCTGTCCGTCTTCGGCCTACCCGACTCCTCGCAGTGCGTTAACCTTTCGGTGGATGGTATGCTGACATTGTCGACTTTGCGTAATTGCGAGTTTCCTTTGGCCGCGACTTTTTCCCGTGGAAGGCAGTTTGCGTAAATACGAAGCACTACGAGATAGCTATCGGCAGGTAGATTGGATGCACGGCTGGCACTTGACTGTTGTCCCCCGCCGTCTGTTAGATTCCTTCGCCGAAGTGTTCTCGTAGTAAGAATTATAAAGAACAATTTGCAGTAGAGTCATAGCTTGTATTGACCTAAGTCCGAGTCACCTTTAAATTCACGTAACCTGTGATAACAAGGCGAAACTGTCTGGTTGCACGGCTGGTACTTGGTTGTATCCCCCGCCGACCGGTCGTTGTCGTAGCCGAAGTACTCACAGGTACATTACAAATGTACATTTGCATCGACTCGTATTGATACTAGGTCACCTCAGAGGAGTTATCTTGATCGACGCCGCGTTTTAGCGACTCATCGGAGAGAGCCCTCTGCCACTCTGATATTAGCACCTCACGCAAGGCTTTCCTGAGTCGAGACACGTGCGTAGACATTGACGCGTTTTTGCGTGTAAAGGAACAGCTGTGTAAGGCTCTTCTAGCCACCGTCTGCAGTTCCCGGACATATACACAAGCGCCTGTGTGTGCATATCTATTTTGTAAATATACCGGACCTATCTATAAATAGCACCCGTACACTACCTCACGCGTATCTCTATGTAAGAGATTTCATACACATCGCCGATCCGCAATACGTACGGTTTGTCGTACGCTTTGCAATACTCACACGATCGCGCTGACATATACATATTCTGTACCATTACCATCGTAAACAGAATATACTGACTTCTACCAGAAACTGACCATACCCACTTATTGCATTGCCTCTTGTCGCCTAGTGGTTCGAATCCACGGGCATTTCACACGTGCCCATTATATAGTCAGTGACAACTATCTATTACTTATTTTTGTTTTTCCTCGGTCATTGCCATAGGGATCCGCAACTCCTTCTGAGTGCCTATCCGCAATTGCCGAGGGAGTTTGTGACGTGTCACGGTCACAACTTCAGCATTCGTTGGATTAATATTTAATAATTGGACGATTTCTCTCACAAATTGTCGCACAAGAAGGTATTGCCTCCTAAGGGCCAAACTCATTGATGCTTTTTGTTTTATCAGTAAAAGCAGTACTACAAATATATTAGATTATTGATGCATAAGATATATATCGATTTGGAGTTTGATTGATAACTCTCCATTTTCAATGAATGATTGTTTGTTCCAAGCAGCAATTGATAATAAGTTGCATCAATTGAGGAACTTAATGTGGCCCAATACTAGTACGATATGCATACCTGCATACATACACATATATGAATAGAATTCACGAATCTTTGAAAAACTGCGGAGGAATTGCATAGCCCAAATGGTACCTTTAACATGAGATCGCTTCCGGTATCGATAAGCGCGACTATATCTACATCAGCTATCTTTACATCTTTGACATGTTTCTTTTGCGAAGGTGACGATACATTACAAGAGTTCTTGACAACGTTTACTTTACTCGGACAGTTTCGGCCAATGTGACCATACTCGTTGCACCTGAAACACTTAACAATTTTCTCCTTGTCTGGAGAAACCGGGACAGCTCGTACCCGAGTGTTTTTCTGACCCGCAGTTGTAGCATCGTTGTCGATCAGGAACAGCAGCACGGCTGAACCGCTTCTCTTTGTCGTCGTTGCGCCTCGCCTTGGTTCCGGCGCTCGCCTTCATTTCCTCGTACACCGAGCACTTTTCTTTTAACTCTTTAATATTTTTAGCACCGTATAAACTTGTTACACGTCTTTACTTGACAAATGTCGCAGCGGAACTGTCTCGCCTCGCGCGTGGCTGACACAAAGGGCCTCGCCGTCTCACGCGTCACTCATGCACACGCTCGAAAAACTCGTGCAACACACACACATGCATGTCTTTCCTTAATCCAAGATATGTGTTATTCGTCAAATTGTTTTTCGCAAAATCTAAATGTGCGTCTACATCTGAGCTCGAACGCGCACGAAGCAGCCTGAGCATGACGTCATCAGAGGCGCGTGGGCAAGTCGAAGCAAACCGATTCAATGATTTCAAGTTGCACTCATCGATCGTTGTGTTGGTTTTAATTTGTTCAAAAAATAGTAAATCTTGTATAAAAAAGAAATAAAATACTGGTGGTAAAATACTTAGTGTGTCTAATTTAAAAGTTACTAAAGAACAGCTGGATAATGCTACTCCAGAGTAGAATACCCCTCTTTACAAACGCCCGTTATGCCAGGCATTATCGTATGTAATATACAACTGTGATCGTATAAAAATCAATAATATCGATTGTATTTATTTTAGCGACAATTCTCTGAGAAATTCCAATAAATTAGTCGTGCTAAAATTGACAAAACTTCCCAAACTACATTCCTTTTGATATGTATAACAGTGTAACAATGTATGATAAATTGGAAATAGTAGTATTTAACGCACAAATAAAGTATCTGATATTTTCCGTCAAATGCTTTTTAATCAGCTTGTTAAAGTTTCAATGTATATATCTAACTCAAATTTAGCATAGAATTAGAGGGACAAGAGATTGCGTTACATTTACACCGAAACTGGGCAAATGTGATGGACCCTTTACTCTTGCTCGCCATGAGCTTGCTCTACGAAGCACGAAGCGAGCGGTCAAATCTCAAATGTATACATTCGTCCGAAAGTGATGATATGGCAAACGCGCATTTATTACGTACATTTGGCAACACCGCTAAAGCTATTCATACTTCAATGTAGTTTCAATTTCCACCGTTCATAGAGGTAGAGTGCGCTCGAAAACGTCTGATTTTAGAGACACTATAACACTGGACAACACGAAAATTGCTTCCTGGCATCTATTAGCTAATTCTTATAGATTTTGACGCGCTGAAAACGAATCTGAAATCCGTTTTTGTTTATTAGGTCTAGTTTTCGAGAAATCGAATTTTAAAAAAAAATGTGTTTTTTGCACTTTGACCCACATTTACGTCGGAAATATAAAAGTGAGACAATTTCCTTTTATCGGAAAAAATTCTGCAGACTTTCCAGAATAAAATAATATATAATAATTGTGGAATATGTACTTGCAAATATGTGTAAACATTGATTAAAGTATTTTGAGGGACTCTTTTCGTTTTTCTGTCGAAATGATGCTTCTGGCGTGGATTTCAACTACTCTACGCGATAGAACAGACATTTTTCTTTGGAAAACCATTACAATCGCACTCAGAACTGATTCCAGTTTCGCACGGGAAAAGGGAAAAGAAGTGCGTGTCACGCAGTGTCAGCAGGGGTTTTCCGGCCCTACTGTATGTAGCGTGCTCCACACCTGAGTATCTCCGCCGAGCAGCGAGCAGTCACATGCGCCTCAAATAATCGATGGCGGAGAACCCCTGCTGACACTGCGTGACACGGACTTCTTTTCCCTTTTCCCGTGCGAAACTGGAATCAGTTCTGAGTGCGATTGTAATGGTTTTCCAAAGAAAAATGTCTGCTCTATCGCGTAGAGTAGTTGAAATCCATGCCAGAAGCATTATTTCGACAGAAAAACGAAAAGAGTCCCTCAAAATAGGCGTGAAAAACGTGTCTCACCAACTTTAATCAATGTTTACACATATTTGCAAGTACATATTCCAAAGTTATTATATACTATTTTATTCTGGAAAGTCTGCAGAATTTTTTCCGATAAAAGGAAATTGTCTCACTTTTATATTTCCGACGTAAATGTGGGTCAAAGTGCAAAAAACGCATTTTTTTTTAAATTCGATTTCTCGAAAACTAGACCTAATAAACAAAAACGGATTTCAGATTCGTTTCCAGCGCGTCAAAATCTATAAGAATTAGCTAATAGATGCCAGGAAGCAAAAAAAAAAGTCGAAATTTGTTGTCCAGTGTAATCAGACGAATCATAATAATCAGAATAGACACCAGGTAAACAGAGTGAATAGTATGTATGCGACACAACGGTATCGCAATTTCTCAGATGATAGACATAGTCGGAGACCTTCCGAATATTATAGCAATAGGCGCGAGTTCACAAATCATACTAATTATAATTATAGACGATATAATCATGCATGCAACAATGACCGACGGGAGCATGGGTGCGATGATCAAACAATATTACCGGACACGCGTTTTCCTCCTCCTCGGTTGGATTCGGGAAGGGTGCCGTATGACCGTAGTCAAAATCAAGGATGTACTTCGCGTGTGAATAATTTAAACTTGATAACGGTATGCCCAATAGGGGTCCACCTGCATACGGCAGATCTTATGATTTTGTATAGGACCTGGATGAGGATGTGAATGCGAATCTTCATGTGCAGGATAGTGAAAATAGAGCGTTTACGGGAGCTCCATATATATGTGGAATAGTGATGGGGAATTGTGTGCGGGCGCTTATCGATACGGGCAGCCATGTGACGTGTATATCCGAAGCATATTATCGGCAATTAGTCGTGGGAAGCATGTTGGAGGAATTGCCGGTTAGCAACGTTGCGATTCTATCAGCGATCGGAAAAAAGAGCATCATAGTGCGACGACAAGTATTATTAAAAATAACCATCGAGAATCGGGATTTTTCACAGTACTTTTTAGTTATACCATATTTAACTACAGATATGATTATTGGCAACGATTGGCTACATAAACACAAAGTAATAATAGATTATCAAAAGGGAATCGTTGAAGTCGACGGATTTGTATTTGGTCATCCGACCGTGTCGTTCGGCTGCGCTCGTTCGGAGAAGTGTGACCCTTCTATAAATACAGACGATGAAAATCAACGTATCGCGAATGTTGGTGTTATAATACGGTATGAGAACATTACGCAGGTACCGGGAAACACATTGTCGAAAGAAAGTGTGAACGTTAGAGAGTACAATACGATTAGTAATGAAATTGAGGAAGATGTTACGTCCGGGCGAGGCTTTTTCACGACTTCATACTGTCAAGACGGTCGATGAGAATCCGCGAGCGGTCTGCCGTGCGACCGGGCGTAACGCTTGAATAATTTTGTTACTTAGTTACAATAAATAACGGTAATCTAACTGAAGATTAATATTGCGAAGATTCTAATCCCTTCCTGGAAGAGATGGGATCTCTAGATAATTGTATAAGCTAAACGGAGAAGTTAAATAGAAGTTAATGTCACGTTTAGTTATATGCAGGACTAATAGGATTCGTTTGCCTACGTAAGACCCGTACAGGTCCCCAATTGTTTCGCGCGAGGTTATGTTTCCGGTCTGTACAATACTACGGTAGATGAGGTGTGACGTCACAACACAGATGAAATCAAAGAAAATAGTATAAGGGGAAAACAAAAGTAGATATATTCAGTCGAAAAATAGTAATATAAAGAAAATAGAAAAGAGATGTTATGAATCCGATAAACGATGATAAGAATCACTGCGACTGATATTATTCGCAGTATTGAGAGTGTTCAGAAATAGTGCGCGACAATTATGCGCCTTAGTACGAGCGCTCTTACAAGGTTACAGATGCGCTCTCGGTAATTAACGGTTACTCGCCCTTACAATCGAAAGTTAAACAGGAGGAACGCGCACGGTCAAATGATCGTGCCCGTGGGATCCCGCCGTGGCCTAAGCTCGGGCATGGTCATACAATGAGATGGTATAATATTTCGTCGTACTTCGCGACTGGAGGTTCCTACCGTGTCGCTGGTCTTCGGCTATGTTCGGACAACTTCGCTCTGCGCACGCGCTATTCGTCTCTCTCTCTCTCTATCCTTCGCTCTGTCTCTCTCTCATTCGCTCGCTCGCTCTATTTCTCTCTCCCTCTTCCTCTTTGGCGTAGGTCGGTGGAATTTTCAGAGGTTTTGGTGTTAAAACGATGAAAGTACCTTCGAATCGAAATATAACTTCAGTACTTTAAACTTCCTTGATTTGCCTATGCTCTGTGATAATTGAGCCGGGATGTAGCCCGTTACAAGGTTCGACAAGTCAGGAAGTTAATGCTTCTATTCGTTAGTTTCGTTAGATAATTCCGACTTTAATCGCCACATGAGCGAGGAGCAAACTTTCGCGTTCTGTTCAAGTTTATTTAAATATAGAATAGAATAATGTGAATGAAATCAGAGAAAAGGAAACTTAAAGCTAACGCGTCCAACACGATTTGTCGGGCACGTGCAAACGAACGCGCACACCTTCGCACTTTTCACTTAAACAAAAGAAAAACTGAGTCTGTGTCTCAAATAATAATTAGAATTTATGATCTAAGGCTTTACGAGGATAATTGAGTCCTTGGTAACACACCACAAGAAGAATATGCACAATTAGGCTCAGAAATTAATGATATCTAAGATACCCTCGGACAGCGACCACGTACCTCACGACTTTACAGCTAACTGCCCAGAGAAATCCGTCGCGAGACGGCTCCTGGGCTCGCTCTAGGCCAGTTTTTCATACCCTATCCATGGAAACGGTCGATCAGCGGTCGATCCAGTGTACAAATATTGTGTTACTATGCTCGCTTGATGCTCAGCGAGAGACTTTCGCTTACTCCTTTATCCTTTTCCAATTATTAAGTTTTATTTCAAATAAGATATAATTGCATTGACTCAGTCATCTAAGATTTTAGTAGCGCACGCTCCTGATTTCGTATGCTTGAACAGAACTAGGTTGATATTCGAGCAATGCCTTGTTGCCGAGAAAATAATAATTTTGTTTTGAGAGACAGAGAAACTAAAAATTTATCACGCGGAACCTCATCGCACTTTCCTTAACCTACGCACACACACGTCCATACCGCACACACACACTCGTACTATATTCACGCATTCATACCCACTCACTCTCTTACAACTATACTTAAATCTACCTATAACTTACTTATATATATATATACGATGGGACGAGTATGACTCCACCGTGAGGGAATTCCACTACATGTTACTGCTCGACAGTACCACGTATACGATGGACCTAAGTCGTAATACGAATATTTCGCATACGCGGCCTGGAGGAAAAATGAAATAATAATGATTTTACAACTAATGCTCTAACAGCGCACCGGATGCGATGGACCTAAGTCATGATACGAATAATTCGTATCCGGCGCCCGGAATAAAGGAAAGAAAAGAAAGTTTAATTAAGAAATTATGCTAAAAGAAAAGGAAAAATCAAAAAGTTACGCTGGGACGTAACAAAGACAAATTGGATAACGATGCAAGGATTATAAGAGATAAGGGAGTAATTATAGAATGTGAGAAAAATAATGAATATAATGTTGATGATGCTGGAGATGTTAGAAATGTGGAAGTTATAGATATTGATGAAATTGTCCAGAAGAAATGTAATTGTGTTGGAAGTATTAACGGTATAAAGGGGGGAATTATAGGACATGATATAATTAATGAGTGTGAATTAATTGATGTGGAAAATGTTGCAAGTAAGGTGTGTCAGACTAGGAGCATAAATAAGGAGAATGAATATGAATTAAATAATAGCATAGAAGATAATGATGATTTGAACTGTTTATTTGAAATTAAGGAAACATTAGAATACGGTAATAATGACAAGGAAGATTTTAGGATAACTGAGACAACGAACATGGACAGATTAGGTAGAGATAATGATGTCGCAGATGTAAACAATGAGGAACAAGAGTATGTTAAGGAGGCTAGTGACGAGACCCAGAATGTGGACGATGATCGGGACTTCGAAAATATATTAGATGCTTTTAGTTATTTGAGTCATGAGGAAAAGATGGTAAAATTTGCGAATATAGCCTCACTTAACAGAAGTGAAAATGAAATGATGAATAAGTCTCCGTATAGTCAACAAAACGAACAAAGTATAAACAATCAAGAGGATCACATCTTCTTTGAGCAGGCGCAGACGATCGCGCGAAAGCTAACGGCACTAAACGATGATCAGAGGCAGTCCGTTCTTCAATTATTGTTCCGATATCGAGGGTTATTCCAAGAAAAGGGGGAATGTCCAGCAGTATACGAACATCACATTCGGTTAATCAATAGTAAGCCTATCGTTCGGAAATCTTACCCCGTTCCTCTATCGATGCGACCATCTGTCGAGGAAGAATTGCAACATATGTTAAATTCGGGAATAATAGAGCGATCTGACAGTGCTTTTTGCAATCCGTTAAGAATCGTTCGAAAGAAAGACGGTAGAATACGAATTTGTCTAGACGCGCGACACTTGAATGCTGTGATAGATGATGATCACGAATCCCCACCGCCCATCAATGAGTTACTTCAAAGATACCACAACAAACGATATTTTTCCATAACTGATTTAGCTCATGGTTATTGGCAGATACCGTTGGCTAAAGACTCACGGAAATATACCGCTTTTCTATTCGGATCCACAATGTATCAGTTTCGACGTATCCCATTTGGATTAAAAACTGCGGGAAGTGGATTTATCAGGGCCTTAAGTTTAGCTTTAGGGAAGTTTTTCGAGGAATTCTTGACGTGTTACGTAGATGATTTGCTTATTGCATCGGATACCTTCGAAGATCATATGCGTCACATGGATGTCATTTTCGAACGGTTGCTCGCGCACAATTTCACTTGAAATTGGACAAATCGCTGTGGTGTAGTCAAAAGGATCCGTTTCTTGGATTTATTCTATCAGAAACAGGTATTATGCCTGATCCAACAAAGCTCCAAACTATTTTAGAGTTTCAATCTCCGACGAATAAGAAACAGTTGCAACAATTTTTAGGAGTCTGTAATTATTATCGGCAATTTAGCATAAAACATTCGACCTATGTAGATCCATTTAGAAATTTATTGAGTAAAAATACGCCATGGATATGGACCGACGAACAGGAATTACGTGTTAAGAAGTTGAAAAATAATTTTGTGAATATTGTTAAATTATACCATGTGCTTCCAGGCCGACCATTCAAATTGCAAACCGATGCTAGCGACAAAGGTTTATGTGGGATATTATATCAAATTGATGACGATGGAAACCTTCGCATTATTAGCCTAATAAGTCGATGTTTATCGCCAGCCGAGAAAAATGACACGACGACTGAAAAGGAATTGCTTGCAATTGTGTTTGCCATTAATAAATGCCGGGTATATTTAATGGGAACTAAGTTTGAGATTGTGACGGATCACCGTAGTTTAACATATTTAAGTAGCACACTATATTTGAGCCCAAGACTAGTGCGTTGGAGCTTACTACTACAACAATATGATTTTATAGTGCAGTATTGTAGGGGTAAAGATAATATCGTGGCCGAATTCTTTAGTCGAAATCCAGAAGGGAAATTTAGCGGCGAAGATCAAAGTCGCCTCATGATTTGTCCAATCGATGCATATCTTACCTTCCCAAATAGCGAAGAGCAAGTGAATGCGTTAAGCTTAACATGCATAGCAACTACTGACCCTGCTTTGAACACCTATTTGAAAGATATAATGTATCTTAGGGAATAATGTCGACCGTTACGTCATTCACGGAGATGTCCTTTTCCAACGTACTGATAAAAATAATGCGTGGCGAATAGTAGTTCCCAAAATTCTGCAGCGAAAAATAGTAGTCGCGGTACATGATCGTCTCGGACATCCGGGTATTTATAAAACAATGTGTTACCTGAATGAATTATATTACTGGAAAGGAATGCGGCAACACGTTAAAAAATTAGTGACAACATGCGATTTGTGCCAACGTGTTAAGCATCTAAATATTAGCATGGAGGGATCATATCGAATGGTAAAATCTGCCGGACCGAACGATCTTGTGACCGTCGATTTTTATGGCCCGCTGCCCAGATCTATTGGAGGGGTACAATACATCTTTGTGGTAATGGATGCATTTTCGAAGCATGTTCGCTTATTCCCAGTAAAAAATGCAACCACAAATATTGTAATAAAGAAAATTATAACCGACTACATTCCTAAAATGGGAAAGCCCAAACGCATATTATCGGACAATGGGACACAATTTACATCTAAGGCGTGGAAAAACACGTTAGAGATGGAAAACATCCGCGTGTCATACTCGTCGGTTAGGCATCCTCAATCGAATCCGACCGAGCGAGTGATAAGGGAATTAGGGAGATTATTTCGCACACTGTGTTCTCATCGGCATACTACTTGGGCAAAGAATCTTGCGCAAGTAGAACAATTATTGAATATAACCACCCATGAGGGTACAGGTTATTCACCGCATGAATTGCATTATGGCGAGCCACCCACTGATTTAATGAAAACACTAATTAATTATCCAGAGAGCGAAATGGTGGGACAAAATGTCAAAATCTCCCTGGCTAAAGAACGTCTGAAAGCCAGGTTTGAGCAGAGAAGAGCGCGCCAAAAGGAGTCTCACGTTGTTCTGCAGGATGGGGGCCTCGTGTTGTTGAAGGTACCCCACTTGTCGAATGCGTTGAAACGCGAGACCCGCAAGTTCTTCCACATCTTCGAAGGACCATATCGAATAAACCGTGTTATCGGTAATAACGCATATGAGTTAGTAGATCCAAACGACGCGTTACATAAAAAGGGCACGTATAACCGATGGAATTTGCGAAAATATCATAAGGAAGACGTAGAACAATGATTCTGATGTTCCTACTATCTAGTATTCAATTCTAGTCGTATATTAGTATACTTAGATAAGGAAGCGAGCGAATAGAATTACTATAGATGTATGTGTGCCGGTATGTACGGGAACGGCTGAATGAGTGTGTGTAAAATGACGATTATAATGTCGATATGAGATAACGATTGTTCTAGATGACATGATTGTATGTGAAATTTAAAAGAAATCACCCATACAACGGGGGATAATGTAATATACTAATTCAAATACGTGGACGTTAAGCTGGGTACGCACCGGGCGAGCATGCGAGCCTCGAGCCTCTCACACACTCAAATAATGATGTCTGTATAAGGCCTAAGTCTTTGCAGCCCTAGTCTTTGCCCAGCCGAGTATCGCAGGATGCTACTGACACACCCAAAACACGATGTCGGTGTACTTTTTGTGCGTGTATGCGTGCATCGCGTGGATGCTCGCCGGCGATCCACCGCCGATGGAAAGCATGCGAGCCTTTCCCAGTCTCCCGTGCTTCGGTTCCGAAATATTTTCCAATTGGATACTGAACACACTATTTTTATACAATAAAATAGGAAAGGACATTTTTTTTTATCATACAAAGTAATTATCAAACATAATTACGTAAGTCAGTTTTAATGACGAAAAACCAAAAGCAGTAATAATAAACATCGAAAGTATAGTAATGAACGAAAATAAATTATTGCCTCATATGTATCCGGTAACACTAAATTGTCGCTATAATCGTCCCATTAACAATAGAATACAATTGCAACGTCTTATTTTATCAATGTTATACTATTTCGAGTGCAACAAATGCGAACAACTTCTTATAACAGTTCGTTGAATTGAATTGTGGAGACGTAGCGGTTCAATCGTGTCGTTAAGCTGTCTAAAAGTATTCCGGTTATCTGTGCTATAAATGCGTATATTTTCTTCTATTTCAAAATTGTGCCAAATTACATGCACGTATGGTAACCGGACTTGAACTCACTCTTGAGTCCGCAGGGGAAGGGATTCAGACAAAGGATTGAGATTAGATAGGTCGCCATGGGGGAAGGTATATTGAAACATTGTAACAGAATATACTTACGCATTATAAATTCACATTTTCTGACCAAAGTGCATAATTAGTAATAATATAGTTGCAGTTACAATAATAATAAACAATACATTGAACACCGTCTCATATTCATCCGATAATGGTTAATGTCTCAATTATCTGTGGCATTATTTGAAATAGGCGCGCATACGGAGGTATCGGATGCATGAACTGATGGGTGCGATGAGCGAGAATGCGTGTGCGTGACTGAAAGTGTGTGCGTGACCGAAAGTGTGTGAGTGGCGCAGAAAGATTCGTATATACGTGAGCATTGCGTCACCTAGGTCCGCTGAGGCTCGGGCAGGCTCGGGGTTCGGCTTGCCGAGCGAGAGCGGGAACGCGATCCCGACTCGCTCCGCGTGCGGCGTCCGAGGAGGCTTCCGCCTCCCTTCCTCCGTCCCGCTGTGCGTGGGGACGGGGGATAACCGCGTGGGCGACCGTCGGGAGCTGCCCTCTCTGCGGTCGCCGCATCACCGGTGGCCGACGGTTTCGGACTCGTTGCCGCCGTCGGCCGGGTAGCTTCATAGGGCTCCTCGCGCGCGTCGAGCCAGGGCGCTCCCTCTGAGCGCCCTCGGGAGTTTGGGCCGCTCGGCAGATGCCTGGTCGAACGGCCTTATCTACGCGAGTAGTAGGGTAGATTCTAAATTCAAACGAGTGATCGTCACTCTATTGCATTGTAGAGCCTTTTGGCAATTTATTTGATGAGCGGCTCGGCGCCGCTTCGCGGCGCCGAGTCCGTAACCTAGCTGTTCCGAAGGCCGCTTCGCGGCCTCCAAGGTATTGGGCGCTTCACGCCATCCTCGGGTGCGTCGCGGACGTAATTCGTGCGCGAAATTCCCGTAACGCACCCACTCTCGAGCAGGGACGTGGCATCGGGGAGGTTTTAGCCGGTGGAAATCCGGCACTACCTCGCGTCCCCCTCGTTGGGCCGCGGGGTGTCTTTGAAAGATTTCCTCCTCGACAAAAAAAAAAAAAAAAAAAAAAAGGCTCGGGGTTCGGCTACCGTACGCACCGGCCGAGAATCGGCTCGGGGCTCGGCTCGCCCGGTGCGTACCCAGCTTTAGGAAATATGTGAATGTACATAATAGCAAAGGCGGGTCACCCGTAGCGAGCGGCGTGACGGAGACAAAGCAGAGGTGAGAGCAGAGAGGGAGATAGCGAAGCGACGTGGGGACACCCGAACGTCGAGACGAGAGACCGGTACTGGCAATCGAACGATACGCACGACAATAATTAAAGGCTATTGGAACTCTCGTCCGCCTCGAGATCTCCTATGTTCGACTAAGTCTACCTGCATACACCTATATAAAGAAACATAGAAAGATAGAGAGAAGGAAGTACGGACGCGTACTAGGCGTGTATGTATGCGTGTAAGTGAGTGCGTTATTTTGTGATTATGCGCCTGTAAAATGCGTGTACGTATTAACTTATTAATTCATGTCTGTCTTACTTCTTTTTATAATTTGACGATTATGGGATCTTTTATTTATTGTAAAAGTAAGATTAATGTTTGTTGATCCCATAAAATATATAATTATAATAACATCATCAACGTTTTCGTGGTAGTCCCTTTCTTTTATATTATGTATTTATATTCTTTATTTTTGTAAAACTGACGACTAAAAGAGAAACGTTACAATTACGATGCACACCGTGCCGATGCACAGAGGGAACTGCGCACTGCGCAGGTACCAATGCTGCGTATGGCAGGTCACGATCAGTCACGTTATGATAGCCGCAAGAATAACATGGAAAGTTTGGAATGTGTCAGTTTTGCTTCAAAGATGAGGTTACTTCTTTTGCTAATACAGCATTGGATTTATGAATTACATACTATAATGCAATGTGCTAGTAATGTGGATATTAATAGTGAACACTGACAGTTTATTTTCACTGCCTATGGTGGCAGTGGCATGTGACAGTGAATATTAATAACCTTAGTAGTACTTATTAAATATAACTTTATTTTGTTTGAATGGTGCTGTTGATTGTGAGCACCAATAGTACTGATTAATTTTGTATAAAGCTATTCATTTTAAATACTCTGGCATATATGTATATATGAATATGTGAATAATAATAATTAATTTTGAATATAAATATCTAGTGTGACAGTGACATAATGCATATATGCACTGATTGTCGTGAGAACCATACTTTTATATGACATTCAGCAACAGGTGTCTGCTTCCTCTTCCCCTACTGCCATGCTTATACTGTGTGTCTACACTGCTTTTGTAAGTTGCAATTATTCTTATTACACATTCTCATTTCGATTACACGAATAAGTTTAATTCTAAGCCGTTATTACTACATTGTTGTACACACTGTACGGTTGTTCCCATACTATGTGCTACATATGTTCTATTGTTGCTTAACTTTACTTATCATTATTCTATATGCATTCTACAATACCTGATACCATTAATCATTATACACATCGTTATTTTACATATTATATGATTCACTTTTGCTTTATTTCTATTGATATTTTCAAGCTTTTCTTCAACCAAGTACATCCATTAATTTAAAATTGTTTTTGTTTACATTCATTACTATCAGTATATGACAGTACTGTATATTATACTTTGCTTGATTAAAATTAAATATATTTGGCGGGTCACCACACGTAGCTACCTCCACATGGTGTGATCTGGACACTGTTATCCTTGAATCATGTATTCCTACTTAAATCGGGAATCACAGTGACTAAGCGCTACGACTTGGGTTTTTTTGATAGCGTATTTCAAATAAGTGTCACTACACATAAATTCTGTTAGCATTTAATGGTGTGTAATATTATACATCAGGATAGTTTAACATGGCTCTCTTTCAACATAGTTCCCCTGCTTATAAATAATGAATAAGGGAATTATAATATTATTGTTTTTCATTCATTTGGATCTTTTTCCTGTAGCAATATATGCCTAACCTAACAAATTAGACTGAATATCGTTTCTGACAGGATTTTGAATCCCGTGTAAGGCGGTTTAAAGTAAGTGCTTGATTACTAAGTCTTTATTTCCTTTCTAGCCCAATAGGCTATTTCATGTAACGAAATTAATCGAAATATCTGACTCTCATTCCAGGCATTCTTGGCAGCGTGGGAAATGTATGTACACGCCGTGTATTTCGGCCCCAGTTTTTCGCAGTTTTCACATGTTTTTCGGTGAGTTGGACATCATTCAGTACTTGATTTACGTGCTAGCGCGGTAGTAGCAACTCATTTGACACAAACATCGGGTCTATTCAGTGATGCCAGAAAGCCGAAAAGCAGCAGCAGCATGCCGAGTGGTGGGGGTCATGCATGTGACAATTGTCACACCTGAACGTCGCGAAAGACGCCGCAAACACGGCACGCACACACTTACCGCATGCCCCCACTATTCGGCGTGCTGCTGCTGCTTTTCGGCTTTCTGGCATCACTGGGTCTATTCAACATATTTTGTGCATGAAAAGCAATTATTGAGTTTGCCAATATCGAGGGTACAAAATGGTTGGAAAGCACAAGTGCGCAAACGCACCGTTCGAAAATGGTGATTACGTCATTCGTGGACGTGGACAATAAGATTTTTTTTTTCAGTCATATTTTCAATACATATACACAATATTGGATGTTTGAAATATAAATTTTGTTCAACATTTTTAGATTGCACATTCAATAAAATAATTATTTCGAATTATTATACAAATGGGCGCAGTAAAATTGTGTATATCTTATAGGACAAAATTATTATTCTAAACATATTTAGATAATTTTTGTTCTCCATTCTAATGGGTCACCACTTGCAGCGACCTCCAAGAGGGTGTGGCCTGGAAACCGGTATTATCCACGAATCGGATTTCATATCTGAATCGAGGATCATACCGGGCTAAAGGCTGCAAACCGCGTATTTTGCTCTCCGTAAGGCAGTGTGGTCACGGTGGGGCCCCTCACGCGGCTGCTTCCACCTCCACTAGCTGGACGCAACACCGACCCCCCTCCTCTCCCCCCATATACCCTACCGGCTCAGCGCAAGCGATCATGTGACGCACTCAGCGTCGTCCGTCACCATAACAACGGGTAGTCGGGTGGGGACTCGAAATCGCACCTAGGTGCGGATCTTGGACCACACTGCCGTAAGGGGTCAATTGTTCCTTCATTTTTGCATTATTCAGATATTGATAGAATTCAGTTTTAAGAATTCAAACGTTCCATTAACATTTGCAGCACCTAAGTTATTTACTTTGCTAATCAACCTCTGTTTTCTGTTATAGGAACTCTGGAATGTTGCACCTTGTTGGAGTATAATCATATTTTCTTTTAACATAATAACTTGTAATTTAATAAGAGGGTACTCTTCAACTTTTCTTACAGGATTGATGACCGCGTGCAATGCGGTTTATAGTCAGTGTGTGATTACGAAATGTCTATTCCCTTTGTAGCCGAATGGGCTATTTGCTCTAACTTTATTCCTTTGCAGAGTAATGTAGAATCACGCGAAGTAGAGGCAGTGTTGTTCGATTATTATATTTTTGACACATTATATTATTAGTTTATTGTAAATTATTTATCGTTAATAGTGTCAGTCATCCCAGAAGAAGTTACTGAGTCACAACAGTTAATTCACAATTGCGTGCAATGCTGCTGCGTTTGCAAGGTTTAAAATTGATTTATTACTTTCAGTATTTTGGTTTGGTGTTTATCCTTGTAGGATGTTTGAAAGAATTAGGATTCACTGGGTTTCGGGTTCTAAGGACAGAATATTTATTTTTCATGTTGGATACATTTCCTTCTTACAGATGTGTCTCAATTATTCATTTGACAACGCCGATGGCTAACAAAGAAATATTGACGGACTTTACAATTCCTGAGCTAACGGGCGTGCGGCTAGTTTGAAACCGTTCTTTTCCAGTACAGAATTTCTAACACGAGAAGTCCACTCGTATCTCCATATGTGCCCATAATTATGAAAGTGGTCTAAGTCATATATTTCTTGTTTCGAGATATTTAATGAATTGCGTTTGAACGAATTAAAAAATATTTTTATATTATGCGACATTTTAATTTATAATTTTCTTAGTCTTGATTAATGGAAATTTATTATGAATATGAAATTTTGTATGAATTTCATACGAAAATGTTGTTTTTAAAGCTCTAATTGACTTAGACCATTTTCAAAATTATTTGAATGTCCTATAAATGACTTAAAGCAATAAAGAACTATGAGTTTTATTTGAAACAATAACTTTAATGAAATAATTCATGAACATTTATTAATTATTTTTAAAAAGTAATCCATTTTTATAATTTTTTCTAGTTTTTAAGATTCTTAAAATGTTCCTGATAAACTGGAGGGATGTATGGTAGTAAACACATAATATCTTTATGTTTTTCTTCCGTTACTGGTCTAGGGGTGGTGTATAATGGAAGTAATTTAATATTTTCGTATATTTTTGGTCTTCGTCTTTTAGGTGAAAGATCCAAAACGTGAAATTTAGAATCATCTAAAGAAGTTTTATAGAACATTTTATAAGGTTCATTTTTCAAGAATCTCATCCATTGAATTTTCAGCCAAGAGACAGATTCGCCCGCGGTATTTTTTACTCTTCTTGTTATTGATTCTTCTAGTGACTTCGTTGAAATAAAATCCGGCTGCGACATTCGTTTTATCGAAAATGGCTTTCTCCTTCCACACTTTTCTATCAATTCATAATAATGCTCAGGGTTGTATAAGTTGCTTTTTTTATTTTCATTTCTATCAAACCGAAATCACGGTCATTCGGTAGAAAACCCGATACCAAAAATTTGTGGTCTACCGTTTCAATATTATTATTATTTGACTGAGCAATTTTCATCCATGTCAATGCTACTTTAATGTTACGATTTTGGCCTGAACAGGCATCACTGTAAGCTATTACGTGTTTTTGAGTAGTTATAATATCCTCCATATGCGCTAAAATGCATGATGCTACTTCCTGTGCACCTCTTGAAGCTGTAGTTTCATCCCATACATACATCTTGACATTGTCATTATGGAAATTATGGAAACCCAAGTTGTATACGTACATATTTCGCTTATAATAGGCTAACGAAACAGACAGTTTAGGGTACGGAAATGCTTTTTGCAAATCAAATGAGAATCCATAGTATTCGCTGGAATTGTCTTTTGCTTTTTTCTGGTCCTCTGCAAGACAGTTCCTAGCTCGTTCGGCATTTTGTAAATGTACATCATGACATTCTCTAAGATGTAATTTCTCTTCCTCATTATTGCATGCTTCGATTTTTCCATTCAGTAAATCGCATTTTTGGCATGTGTCTTTTCGAGGAGCATGGAAATGTAAGTTAAATTCAGTATTAAATATTTTCCTGCAAATCCATTCCTTAACAAAGGATTGGTTATTTTCCTCAGATTTCTCTACATATAGGCTATACATTTTAGGAATATCTAGGTCAGGACTCAAATATTTTCGACCAGAAGTGTGACGAGCTCTGGTGTAGTAGCTCTCATATGCTGGGAAACTTAAAATATGTTCTCGTACAGCTTTTATCTTAATTTCATCTGTTTTTTGTGAAGATCCAGGCATCTTCCCACGACGATCAGTTCCAGGTGTTTCAGCATTGAGAGCACGAGTTAACCGCCCTACAGAAATTTTATAGGTGTCTAAAAAAAAGTTCCTGCAAACCGACACTACTTCTGACTTATTATTTTTTGACAGAAAATACTTGTAGCTGCATTTTCTCATAGGTCTTTCAAAAGTTCTGGGCCGCCTTTGTTTTATTAATCGTTGATGAACTGCAGTACACAGATATAGATTCTGGGTTTCAAAATGTTTTAGTTTCCAGAAATTATCAAAATTAGATTTTCTTTCATTATATTCTACGCGATCTAAACATTTTTTTGAGCAAAAGCAATCCTTATTTTCCAAAATTTGGGCACTCACAAGTTTTGATTTGTTTGTCGTGTATTCTTCGCCATAATTTCTCTTAATTTTTCTGATATTTTGTGCGTAACTATCTTCATTTCTTGCCCGTTTTCTTTTCTTATCTTTTTCTATCTGCACCATTTCTGGGGTTTCTAAATTTACAGTGAAGTCTTGGTATGATTCATCTGTAGATGATAATTGTCTTATTCTTTTCCATTTCTTGGAAGTATTACGTGGTCGTATAATATCTGCAGATCACATCATAATAATATTATCCGAATAATAATTAATATATTCACATATTAAGTACGTTGTCATTAACTTACCTGAACCGCTATCTGTTGACATAGTACTAAAATATCTAAATTATTTGCCACCAATAATTAGTTCCGAAGAACCCAACTGAATTATATTGTGACATAAACCGGAATGAATTGGCGTTTTCGTTATCATTTATTTTACCAGCTTACTATGTAGTTCAGAAACGCGTCGAAGAGGGCCACGCGCCATTTTCAAGTTATGTTTATATGTAATTTCTTCAAATTTTTGACTTGGACCACTTTCATAATTATGGGCACATATCTGTAACAGGCGGCCGGTTTATTTCAACCGTCCTCTCCCGAACATGCATGGAAACCATGCGACGCTCACATTGCCTGTGCCGTAACCATTCGGACGCGAGTAGATTCTCGGGTTGATGTAATTGCGAGTCACCAGCTACGCCCACATTGCCTGTGCCGTAACCATTCGGACGCGAGTAGATTCTCAGGTTGGTGTAATCCCGAGTCACCAGCGACGTTCACATTGCCTGTGCCGTAACCATTCGGACGCGAGTAGATTCTCGGGTTGGTGTAATTCCGAGTCACCAGCTACGCCCACATTGCCTGTGCCGTAACCATTCGGACGCGAGTAGATTCTCAGGTTGGTGTAATCCCGAGTCACCAGCGACGTTCACATTGCCTGTGCCGTAACCATTCGGACGCGAGTAGATTCTCAGGTTGGTGTAATCCCGAGTCACCAGCGACGCTCACATTGCCTGTGCCGTAACCATTCGGACGCGAATAGATTCTCGGGTTGGTGTAATTCCGAGTCACCAGCTACGCCCACATTTTCTGCGCCGAAACCGCACGGACGCGAGTAGATTCTCAGGTTGGTGTAATTCCGAGTCACCAGCGACGCTCATACTTTCCGCGCCGTAACCAGTCGGACGCGAGGATACACGTAGGTTAGTGTCGAATCAGGACACCGAGTATATTTAGGCGCGTGCGACGTCTCAGCGAGCCGCTCCGCTGACACGTCAAATCTCTTATCAGGCCGGTCACTTCGTCTGTCTTCCGATCCCCGGTATACCCGGTGTACGCAGGGTGCCGAAAAACGGAGGACGTAACAATATCATGGTGGATCGATAAAGAAGAAGATGACAACGACGCCTTAGTCGAGCAGCCAAATCGAGGACCTGAGATCCAGCAGCAAACTATTGCAGCATGTTCCTGTGGTATGCAGACAAGACATCACCGGTGAGTGAAATTTTAATCTCCCTCCAGTCATTCAATCATGTCGTAGGGCGAATGGTCCGAATCGACACGGATGATTGGTTGTAATTACTCCTTAGAAATTTGATTGAAGAGCACAGTGACCATACATAAACTCTGAGGAGTTTACCTATGAGTGGTATTTTGTTAGGCCCATCATTATTGTCATGTTTAATCAGAATAGGATAGGTCTCCCTTGCTCATAGTATGTTTTATTTCCATATCGCGATTCGCGTTCGAGGCATTAACTTAAACAAATGTAAAAATTGCAAGCAAATAAGTCCATGTTTAATTCCAAATTCATGATTGTACTTTTATGTATATAAAATTTTAACATATATACATCAATAGTAGTTAAAGTATTAAATTTAATTTTTTCCACTCAACAGTTGCGGGTTATAGTTTGTCTATAATCAGAAACAATCTCGTTCTCGCATTCCGAATTTGTTTGGAAGAACAAGAAGGCGCTTCGCGAAGGTTGTACCTGCTTTCAGAGAGATACACTAATGCACTACATACTAGTTTCTTCACAAAAGTCTCTCCGAAAACGGGTCGCTCGAGGTTAATCATTCCTTTCTTTCAGGTTAATTTTATTGAGAAATTATTCAAACATATTTTAATGTTCAAGTTGAGATATTATATAATAATATATGAAAAATCATGTAAAGTAGAGTTTCATGCATGCCTAGTCTTTGCTCTTCAAATGGCACATATTAATATGTTTCCATACTTAAAGTTTATACATTTACCTATTTTTTAAAGAACATTTTTCGAATCAAATTGAATTACGTATAACATAAAAATGAATCTTTAGACCGCATACATACAGTGTATACAATATTTTTACTAATCTTAGATCAGGATGTTCTCAGCAATATGGTTGGCAAACACTTTCTTGGCCGTGTTCATTGCTTTCAGTCTGAAACCATTCATGCGCCCAGGTGCTGCATAGATGGATCAGACTCGTGAACACGGATGTACTTATTAAGATTTACTAAGTTGAACGAGCGACTGTCGATGTGTTTAGTGCCCACCAACATGCTATCCATTGTATGTTGTGTGAATGGTAGTGTTATGGATTGCATGTTGGATAAGCAAATATATACCTATATTGTCTTCGGGTAACACTTCAGTAATTCACTCAATTCATTTCATACCTAATCACCGTACTTATTACTAATTTTTTTTGGTTGTAGATGATCACAATTAATTTAAACACGACCCAATACATATGATGAATTATACAGCATTTGGCTGTATAGAAAAATGAATTAGTAAAACTGGCGATCGCGTATAACTTTTATGGGCGCTAGCCTTTGACAGTCGATTTCAGGAACTGGTACGTAAAGTAGTGTAATGAATGATGATGTGCACTGAGCTCGGGTGTCGAAGACGTCCCGGGACGTACTCTCTAGAAATAGGCTTTTGCACCCGGATGGAATGTGTGAGAATCCGGGAGTGTGTGTGTTGGTGTGATTCCTTTGCATTTTTAATTATAGGAAGCAGGAAGGTAGGTAGCATACTTCTGTGTGAATGATTAATTTTAAGTAGGTAGGGCCAGCGGAAGCTATCAGTTTTCTGTCGCGAATACTGGTTAGGCGCTAAAGTGATATGTCTTTACCTGGGATTCATTTGACAATTGCAACCATTTTATTATTTATATTTATTTTAGTAATTATGATTCGAAAAGTATATTATGTATGTATATTATATCAATATTCTCAATATTTATGAATATTCTCTATCATTCACTTGCATTACATTGTTGTCACAAATATCTCTTTATATTAAAAGTCGATACTCATATCATATCAATGGTACCTTGTATGGCAGCATTCTCATTTTATGAAAATGGTGTTATTAATACCCGTCATAGAGTTCGGTTGCAACTGTCATTTGCTAAACTTATGATTATTATATTTTAAACAGAAATACGTATTCATTGCACAAAGGAAGTAACACCTCAGTGTACTGTTGAGTTTATTGAGTTTTGTACGAAAGCATATGAAATTATGCTATGCGTCTAAATAATACTTCTCATGGTACCACTTCACTACACATTCGAATGACGTATTTCGACCTGATTGGGATTTTCGGTTAAATGTGCACGTTTATGAGCTATCAATAACTTTGTCTTTAAATTCACACACACCTAAAGAGTGATACATTTTAATATAGTACTTTTTACGTAAAAGTTTGTATTACCGCTATCTCCCCAGATGTTTTAATATCGGCAATGCCTGCGTGCTAGCTTTTATTCGCATATTTTGCCTTCATACATTGAAAGATCGGTATAATTTGCGAAAAGCAGGTATTGCAATTTTATATTAATTCAATCACATTCCAAGGCAAAGACCAAATTGGAATTTCTTTATACTTTATGCAGTGCGTGAAAACGTGAAATGGAATTTGATATGTATGTCAGCGTCACCGGGGAAAAAGGGGAGGACGTATGCCTTAGAGTGGTCACTCCCGGCGGTGTCGGCTGGTTTACAAAGGCTTGAGCTAGGCGATAGCCGAGACAATAATATCGATCGATGATATTCAGATAGTCGGGTGGCAATCGTCGACGGTTCTTAGGATCGCTGTACTGTATGGCTGTGCCGTCTCGGCGGCAGCAAATAGCCTTGTTGCGGGCCGCCGAGGAGATGCCTAATTCTTTGAGAATGCGCGTGCATGGGGCCGATGGCCCGACGTCATCGATGCATCGTTGCACGTGCAAAGTGATAAGCCAGTGCGGTCCAAGAAAGTGCCCCGGGGCATTTTCGGTTCCCCCACCGAGCTACTGTTGCCCTGGAAACGACGGACGCTCAGTGTGTGTCAGTGTGGCCAGAAGTGGCGCCGGGCACCATCGGTGACCGCGGGAGTGGGGATACGCACAAGTGTGCGTGCCCTGTCTGCGAGTCCTGTGGAGTGTGGAGCAGTGATAGAAGATTTGGCCCGTTTGCACCATCGGTGCCCGCCGGAGTGGGGATACGGAAAAGTGTGCGTGCCCTGTCCGTGAGAGCTGCGCGCGCCGTTTCTCACCGAATCGCGCTCGGCTTGGTGAGAAGGACGGAACTATGCTGCGTCTCCCTTCCACTAACGTCGCGTGACGTCACGTATCGTGACGACACATAAGAAGGACAGAACTATGCTCCGTTCCCTTTCAACGAACATCGCGCGTTGCGTCTTTGTTCGACATGCAGTCGCGGCGTCGCGTCTTCGTTCCGCACACAGGCCGGTGACAGTGGTGCCAGATTTCGCATGAGGCATCGCACGTACCATTGCGTTCTTTCAGCCGGAAGGCAAATCGGGCACTACCGCGTTGAGCAGAGCGCAATCCAGCGAAAAGTGAATCCAGGAGAGTTTGAGATTGACTCGTCGTCGCTCTTCGACGAGGTGGAGTTATTTTTTTCGTAGGTTCGCGGTACGCCATGGTTCCATATTTTTTTCACAGAATAATATTTTGTTTAATTATTCATCACACAGCAACAAACGATATTCATTTAAAAATGTTTTAGCACTTACTACGGATAGTTTTTAATATTTTGTCAACGGAATAGATGTGTCGTATTGGTTTATAATAGATATGGGCAAAATATATATTTCATAAATTTTGGTTTCAGTAACATTACTCTTTCTATGGTAGTAATAAATAAGAAAGTATATAATAAATGTCAATTATTGCGGATTATGCATTAACCGTGAAACAAGTAACAGGAGCTTCTTGCACTAGAACGTTCTGAGGGATCGTACTAACACGCGATTTTAACACACGACAGCGTACGTCAGGAAGAATTTGCTTGACACGACGCGACGACGGTGCGAATGTTTCTATGAGTTGTTCTGTACGATTTGTTTTCTAAATAGAAGGTGACCAAATTGTGCATATATTGTAACAGTTCTCATGAAGTCCCATCACATTGATTGGAAACCTTTTTCTTACTACGCACGTTTAGTTTAGCAACGCTACCCCCATTTCGAGAAAGAAGAAGGTGTTTCTTCTTCGGCAATGCACCATGCATACTGTAATCGATATGTACGTCCATTGTCGCATTCTGCCAACGAAATGTCGCAACGTGCGTATTGTCGAAGAAGGCATGAGAAAACACGACAATAATAGCAAAAGCCTTGTCAATGGAAAACCGAAACTCACATTGTGCCGCTCCCGACTAATTCAAATATCTGAAAAGTCAAACCATTCTGACCGCGTATTTTACGTACCTACTGCAAATTATTTCCCTGGGACTCTAACTGACTTTTCCAATGTCATTTATTCATCATTATTTTGCAACCAATTGTACGATATGTATTACTTTTAAATGCACATGTACAGGGTCCACGGGTTGCGGTAGTCAGCTTTTTTCCTGCAAACGTAAGTATTAGACAAAATTATACAGGAAAGGGTTCAATGGGATCGTAATATGTATCTTCTACGAGACTTCACTCTATTGAGAAGTGCAACCCGACAAATGCAAATGCGTATGTAAGGTTGTAGTTTCTATAATTTCAGATACGTGAACTTCCACGCCACCCATGAGGTGCCACGACTAGCGCGTTCGGTTTTTTAACGTGGACCGTCGCCTGTAGCCCTATTGTACCACATGCTATGGCCATGATGCCATTTGTGGAATCTGATAAAAGATATGCCAGACCGCGTTGTGGAATCTGATAAAAAATATGCCAGACCGCGTTGTGGAAACTGATAAAAAATATGCCACACCTCTTTGTGGAATCTGATAAAAGATATGCCACACCGCTCATTCACACATACGTTCTTTACCTTCCTTGTCTCCGTACGGTACGGTCAACCCCCGTGCCGCGGCGCGCACATCGCACACACAGACACGGCACGCACACACTTTGCGGTTTCCCCCACCACGATCGCCACATATGCGGTTTTAGGCCGGAATTGATATCACTGATGCGAGATCAAGATCTGGGGAATGAAGCCAATATGAACGGTGGAGTTGCAAGCGGTTATCCGCGGTACTACGTATAGTGCCAGGCCTATTATCCTGCAAAGTGGGTACCTTGTAGGGTTCCGCGCTCTAAAAATTGTTCTGCAACATTTTTTTTCTTTGGTGCGCCCCCCATTTCCTTAAGAAAAATTGCTATCTGTGGGGTTGAAATGTTTAATGTCGGCCCTTCTCTCTGCTAAAAGTAAACATACCGACACCACAAACACTTTTTGGGAGACATCGAGTCATATACTTTGACATAAATATATTCATCCGTAAGTATGTGTTGTATTAGAAAGCTTCCAAAATATTGTTCAAACGTGAAACGAAACGATCCTAACCCAATCAACGATTGGCGAAGACAGGTGAGATTAGTTAATATTAAAAAATTGAAATGCAGAAATGTGTCAAATCTTGGAGAGTTAAAATTTTATAATGTGAGAAATCTTGAAAATTATGTAAGCTTCGCATATTTCTGGCCATGGTTTCTTCAACGTACTGATTTGCTTAGAGACACTGTGCAATGTGAAAAATTGAAAGAATCACATAGGAAAAATTGGCTAAACATTGAAACATACCATCTCAATACTGCATCCTATATCAATTTACCTGAGTACCACCACAATAGGATACATCCGCTAGATCTACAACTAAAATGTAATAGACATTTACATTAGCTCACTTTTGTATGTTATAGACTCCTGATGAGGAAAGTAATTGTTTTGAAACATGTAAGGGATGAAATGTATTGATTCATTCCATTCTCAACCCAGAAGAGGGCAATCCTACATTATACATTATGTATACACTTCTTTTCCTGATTCTGCTGTTCAACTTGGTATTGGAAACAAATGTAAAATTTTGTTGCTGCTATGGTGGGTTGGTCCCTGTTCAGGGCATTGGATTTGGTATGAAGTTTCAATGTAATAAATGTCTTCATTTTACAGGTTCATTGTCTATATTATATTATCAAGAATGACCTGAGCAGTAAATTGTGCTGGCCCCATATTGGTGACTGGAAGTAATATGGACGGCAAAAGTCATGTACATTATGAGACGATTGATCTGAGGTACGTGTACATTTATATTTTTAGTTATTGTCTGTCAATATAATTTTCATCAGTTCTTCACATTATTAAAACAATTTTGTATGAAACCACTCAGCATGATGACATCTTCGGAAAATCGCAAGGACATTCAATACCGACACAACGAATATCAGGGGGAAATACACTTATGCTATTCCGACATGTGGCCAGGATATCGTGAGGAAGAGGAATTCAGAGGTGAATACTACTTCGCCATACATACAGGCGAGATCGCGTTAGGCAGCTTTTGAATATTCTGTCAGTTTATATGGATAGGATACGTTTTATTGATTTGACGAAGCGAATAAATACCATTGTTTGTAAACTAAAATGTACTTCACATATGTCACTGATATTTGATGTATATTTAGGTGAATTATAATAGGATTAATAAATTTATTACAGTGTTATTATGAATTTACTTTAATATAATCCTTCAAATATAATAAAAACTACCGTATTAGATATACTGTTACTTATATATATATAAATAATTCATTTTAAACGTGCATTAATGTGTGTATTGGGCACGTTGCGAGTCCAATGATTTGGAAACCAACATATATATAATCCTAGTAACGTTTTTAGTTCCGCGGATGACCGCTTGCGACTCCACCATTCAATTGGGTATGCATAGCCAGCACGGGATCTCGGATCCATTGTATATAGATCAGTGAGTCCGTGTCACGCTATTTCAGCAGGGGTTCTCCGCCATCGATTATTTCACGCGCATGTGACTGGTCGTTGCTCGGCGGAGATACTCCGGTGTGGAGCACGCTACATACAGTAGGACCGGAGAACCCTTGCTGACACTGCGTGACACGGACTTCTTTTCCCTTTTTCCGTGCGAAACTGGAATCAGTTTTGAGTGCGATTGTAATGGTTTCCCAAACAAAAATGTCTGTTCTATCGCGTAGAGTAGTTGGAATCCACGCCAGAAGCATTATTTTGACAGAAAAAGGAAAAGAGTCTCTCAAAATAGGCGTGAAAAACGTGTCTCGCTAACTTTAATCAATGTTTGCATATATTCGCAAGTTCATATTGCACAATTATTATATACTGTTTTATTCGGGAAAGTCTGCAGAATGTTTTGCAATAAAAGGAAATTGTCTCACTTTTATATTTACGACGTAAATGTGCGTCAAATTGCAAAAAAAAACAGTTTTATTCAAAATTCGATTTCTCGAAAACTAGACCCAATAAACAAAAACGGATTTCAGATTCGTTTTCAGCGCATCAAAATCTATAAGAATTGGCTAATAGATGCCAGGAAGCAAAAAATAAGTCGACATTTGTTGTCCAGTGTTATCGATCTGTTGTTTTTCAATGTTTATTTGAATTTTCTTTTGCTTGTTATCTTGTTGTTTCTGTACCATTGCTGCTTTTTTTGTTTCTTTTTCCTTGTAGGCAATTTTATTCTTTTCAATTATTTCACATCTTTTAGCAGCTTTTCTTTTTTCTTCTACTCGTTTTTGTTCATATTTCTTTGATTGTTGTAATTTCCATTCAAGCGACGTGACCGCAAAAGATGCCTTTTCAGTAAATTTCTTCCCTTTACGTTTAGGCGTTGATGGTCGCTTTAGATAGTCATTTAATCGTTTAGGACGATCACTGCGATGATTTAGAGACAAATCCAGCACCTCATCATTTTCAAATTCATCAACAGCCATTACATTCCCATTTATATCACAGTCAACAAGTACTTCATCATTTTCAGTCGCGTAGCGGCGCCGAGGTACACATCGAATTAATTGCCAAAAGACTCTATAATTTACAATTGAGTGACGATCACAGTAGTAAGAGTAAGCCGCTTCTGGACCCGAGCTGAGAGTAAGCCGATTCTGGACCAGTAATTCTGGACCAGTAGCCGATTCTGGACCAAGCCGATTCTGGACCAGTAGCCGATTCTGGACCAGTAGCGCAGTCATTCGGTCTTGCGTGTATTTGTTTTTTTTTATTTTTTTATCGAAGTTTTTTTTTTTTTTTTTATCGAAGTTTGCGGTCTGGTCTTAATCAGCAGGGGGGGGGGAAGTTTGCGGTTTGTCCTTATCGGAGAGGTGAAGTTTGCGGTTTGTCTTTTAATGAGAGGGGAAGTAGTTTGCGGTTTGTCTTAATCAGGTGGAAGTTCGCGCGCGGTCGGTTTAAAAAAAAAATCGGAAGAAGGTTCGCGAGGTAGTAAGAGACGAGCCGTTCGATTCTGCACAGCGGTAGCGGTCAAGGTTAGAAGTCGGCGGTTGGGCGATATGGAGTCGGCCGCTGCTGATAGCCGGGGAGGCCTTGCCCGTATTTTTTCTGTTGTTAGGTCGAAAGTTTGTGTGGTTTACACGGAAGTTAGAGAGTAGGAGGAGGAGAAGAAGGTTGGACAGGAACAATACGAACGATAAGCGATTGACGCCGACGATACTCGAGCGGTGGCGTGTGGGCAACGATATCGAGAGCGGAGGACGATAAGCGTCTAATCGACACGCGCGGCGTTGTACTACGAAATGTAGACAGAGGTAGTAGTAGGCATTGTACTACGAAATGCCGTGCGGGGGGTTGTGGTTGGTGCGTAGTAGACTGGGGAGGAGAAGGTTGCAGAGGAACGATACGACGATAAGCGATTACGCGGTACTCGAGCGTGTGTGGGCAACAACGATATCGAGAGCGGCGGAGGACGATTGTACTACTACTACTACGGAGGAGGAGGTTGGGTGGGAGCAAGAAGGTGTACTACGGGCAGTGAGGAGGAGGGGGTCCGGCGGCGTCATCTTGGAGCAGCGGACGCGGTGCAGGTCGGGTGGGAGGGGGAGGGGGATGGGGGGAGGGTCCCGGGGAAAGGGCGCTAGGCGCTAGCTAATATTCGCACGTTAAACGTAACACATCATCGGTTAATACTCTTCGTAGCATCAGAGCAGACTAGGAAGCACAGAGAAGTGCAGTTCGTTGTTATTATCTTTAGGTGAATTTACTATGAATACAATGTCGATGATACTGTCTACGAACATTTGAGCTGCGAAACGATAGAGTCGGGTGCGCGCGCGATGGAATACGGTAGTAAATGATCGTAATAATGTAAATATCAATGCCTGTTGGGGTTGAAGCGTCGTAAGGTGACGGCTGGGATCGCCAGTACGTTCCGTGGACGCGTTATTCGCGAATTAGGTTTCACTCCTAACTAGTTACGTCTGACAACTTCGTATATTTTCAACAATAACATTTATTGTGAAAATAGTATGTACAAACTGGTGTGTTAGTATGAGTATAATTAGAGAGCTGTGACAATTTGCGACAGTTAACGACAAGTAATGACAAGTAACGACAAGTAACGATAAGTAACGACAAGTAACGATAAGGAACGACAATTCCGTTCAGTGTGAACGGTGCGAGATGTATTGTAAGACTTGTAAACGAAACGAGAGTGTATCTCTCTGGCGAAACGACAAAGTATAGCTATGGTGAACGACAAAGTAAATCTGATCCAAAAAATGCATGCGTTCCTTAATATAGGCGAAAGGTTAAGTGGGAAAAGCGAAAAAAGGGAAAGGGCAAGAAGGGGTGAGGGTACGTCTTGAAGAGTGTCGATGTACAGATGGTGACAGTATGTAGAAAGTTCGACAAAAGGTTAGAGTGAAAGTAAGAAACGTGACCGGGAACAAAGCCGGCAACGATTGGGGTGCACGTGGTCATTTTCGAGAATAACCAGCCGTAAAGTGCGAAAAAGAACTCTCGCAACGCTGAAACAATGACAGACTAAGACAACGTTAAAACTAGACTATCGATAGGTACAAACAATGCCAGTATTATTTATTTATATCTATTGTTTTTAAAATAAAGTTAAAAATACAATTTAAATATGTTCTTACGATACAAAGAATTAATATGAGAAATGTTAAATATAATCCTGCGTTTCTTGTTCCGATTGCAAATCTGAAATGGATTCCTGCCAGTCTTGTTCCGATGGCAAATCCGGTATGGATTCTACGGGCGATGGTGAGGAAGAAGAGGCATAAGTAGCTCCTTTTTCACTGTTGTCGTTCTCTGTATCGCTTTCCTCGTTACCGTCGTCAGAACTAAAACTCGCGCAATATGACATTGCCGAACAATCCTCAGAGTCCTGAAGCAACATCGGTGCGCTGCAAAGACTCAAATTAAATATTTTTGCCAAAGCGAATAAAGTCTGTGTGAAGCTGTGTACTTACTTCAAATGTAATTGCAAGATTTCCCTGTGTTCTTTGTCATACATATAAATATCATTATTTAACTTAATAGCTAACATTTCCTCAAATCCGTAGTCGTCTATAAACGATAGAATATCTTCAATGGTCTCTAATATTTCCATATAAAGCCATGTAGACGGCGATTTTATAAATTTGTCGTTTATCTCCATCATGAACTCGAATTTTGAAACACTGAAAAAGAATAAAACTGAGTAGTATACGTGGAAAGTTGTAAATATGAAAAGAAGAATAAGAGTATTTATTATTTACTTACCATTTTGACGCTATCGTATCGGTCTCCTCCATCACCGGTATCATTATTTTAAATAATTTGTTGAATATATAAAAAGTTGTATTTACTTTTATCATTAGAAACTTATGTAAATCTCTTTCAATAATAAATTTTAAAATATCTTTAATCTTATCGATTGTATCATTATTTATAAATTTCCAATGATTTGGACACTCAATCTCACAGTTTTCACTAATTGATAGGAGATATTTGAAATTACAATTCTCCATGTTTAATTTCACTATGACGTTGAGACCACCGATCGTCCTTTGTTCACGTCTGAGCGTGCTATAAGATACTGTTTATGATAGCGG
This sequence comes from Priocnemis perturbator, assembly GCA_963942575.1. Taxonomy (NCBI): domain Eukaryota; kingdom Metazoa; phylum Arthropoda; class Insecta; order Hymenoptera; family Pompilidae; genus Priocnemis; species Priocnemis perturbator. The sequence goes on along the minus strand of OZ012643.1, from coordinate 11,969,597 downwards.
GTGTAGTTTATATGCATTGGGTGTTAGATATTAATGTACAATAAGAGGGGGTAATTCTGTCGTAGTAGAGGTGTCACATTTATATTAGCTTACGCACAATACTAGATAATGGGTTATATTCTACTATGCGATCATGTAAAATAAGACAATAAGCACATGTATTGGGGGGGATATTATTAGCACATTCAAATTCAATTTTTACATCTACCGTACCTGTTTTGACCGTTTCGTTTTGGTGCGAACAATCAATTACTACTATTGGACCTATTGTATCAATGAAAGAGTCCATGCTCACAAGGGAACATAGGCAACCCGGAAATTCAAAAAAATCTGAAATTTGGCACACATGTAGAGCAGTCCATCAGTAACACACCCATATTTTTTATTGGTGCCATAACTCGTTTTTAGGGGGTGAAAACACCCTTTGAAAAAAAATCAGATTATTCTTCTTCGTCAAATATCTCAAGAACGGTAAGAGATATCGGGAAAAAGTTTAATCTAAAACTAAATGGCTTGTTCGCGTCTACGAAACTGCGTCATTTTTTATTTTATTTAATTCATATTTTTTTTGCGGCGCCACCCCCTCACCCCATTTTTCAAATTTTTGTCTTTTGCTGGCCGCCATGACATACCTCTTGACACCGTCTTTGCATACCTGTAAATGATTTTTGCGTTAAAATTTTGTTTGTATGTATAACCGAATGTTGAAGTGAAAATGCACGCGATATAAGAGAGATTGTAGGGATAATAAGGCGTAGGCGTATTAAAGCTATTCAGAAATGACAATTTAAAATACATCTTTATTATATTATTCTGTACACGGAACAAATACTGTTAAAATTATGGGCTGTAATTGGTACAATAATGATATTCTTCATAGAAATGTTTGAAACAAAGGTACTGGCCGCACCACGCACATCACATAAAAGCTGGCGCTCCATAAATACTACATTTAGGTACGTGCTTTACACTCTTAAAGTAACAGAAATCTACTGGATTTTGGAACTCGCCGGAATGGGTTTCTAAATACCAACTTTAAACCAAACATATTGGAAAAGATTTGTGAATCTGGGTGAAGGAAGCTGATTATTAGTTAACAACTGTAATTTACTTATGTTATTGCGTGCATGCAGATTGATATTTTCGTCTAGTAGAATTACATTGTCCGAAAATATCCGTACAAAATTTTTCCAGATTCTGAAACCAAACACATCCAAAGGTTGAATCATGCCCGTGATCTTCTTTGGAATGATTGAAAATGTCACTTCTTTGTCGTCTGTAATGAAATGGTAACGAGGAACAAAGTTCACATGTGCGATGATCGGAAAATAATGCAATATACGCGTCATTTAGCGACATCGACGTGGACAGGCTTATATTCCACGGAGGGCACAAAGATGTTATAAACACGAAATATTAATACATTTGTTATTCATACGTTAACTTGGTATAAATACTCCTGTGGGTGTTGTTTTTACGAATAGCTACCTTTACGAGAACAGTCAGTGCACATGGTGTCATTCGAGTAAAAGAAGTGTGGTCCGTTAAAACTTCTTCTTCAAAATGCATTTGCATAATGTTGCTAACGTAATAAACATGTTAGCCGCAACGTTTCAAATTGCAAGTATAACGCAGACTCCAATGAATTCGAAAGAAGTTGACTTGCACAACGAGCTGCACGATATTATTGCAAATTTTCAAGATATGGATTGCCTAACGTCAATTGAACATGATTACGTACTTGACTTTGCCGATCCATCGGAGCCACCTGTTCCGCAATTTGTAGAGTACCTTACGCCTACAGAAACGGAAGAAGATCGAGGAAAAGTCGATATAAGCTACAAGAAGAGAGCCGTTGAATTTTGGAAATCCGGAAGAATACCTCATCGGCCGCTTACCAGCGTACAGAGGAACTTTCGAAACGTAAAATCCGTACAGCAGCTACACAGGTGGGCTGCAAGTGTTGAGAAGGGTGCAACAAATGCAGAGAAATTTACATGGATTGCAAAATATGTATTGGAAGAGTTTGAAGTGGCTTTTGACAGAAAATCTTTTGTCCATGACATGAATTTGAGATTGTGGGCTTTGGAGGCAAAAGACCTGGTGGACCTACCCGATTTCAAAGCAAATACCTGGTGGATATGGAAATTCAAAAATGTACATGGAATCGTGTCTCGGAAGATAACAACTTTCAAAACGCGATCTACGTTTCAAGGCATTGATAATTTACACAATATCGCAAAATCTTTTGTCGCAAGCATAAGGACCAACATCCCAACTGTCGGAATTGAAGAAATTTATAACACAGACGAGAGAGGCTTCAACCTCGAAGTTCATTCTGGACGAACATTGTCATAGTCTGGCGTGAAAATAGTGGAAGCAGCGATTCAATCGGTATCTTCTGTGACATACAGTTACACAATCATGCCTACTATTTCGGCAAGCGGACGTCTTCTTCCACCTTTATACATCATTTTAAAGGAGCCCACGGGAACATTTGGTCCGAAAGTTTACGAAACTCTATTCCGTCCACAAAATATGTCGAAGCTTCAAAATCAGGAAAACTCACGTCAGGCCATTTCAAAACTTGGTTCAGCGAAGTATATCTGAAAAATACTAGCGATAACACCATTCTATTACTCGATTCGTGGTCGGGCACTGTCCAGATCTGTTGAATCAGTTGATTCCAGAAAACAATGAAGTGACATTTTCAATCATTCCAAAGAAAATCACGGGCATGATTCAACCTTTGGATGTGTTTGGTTTCAGAATCTGGAAAAATTTTGTACGGATATTTTCGGACAATGTAATTCTACTAGACGAAAATATCAATCTGCATGCACGCAATAATATAATTAAATTACAGTTGTTATCTAATAATCAGCTTTCTTAACCCAGATTCACAAATCTTTTCCAATATGTTTGGTTTAAAAGTGGGTATTTAGAAACCCATTCCGGCGAGTTCCAAAATCTAGTAGATTTCTGTTACTTTAAGAGTGTAAAGCACGTACTTAAATGTAGTATTTGTGGAGCGCCAGCTTTTATGCGATGTGCGTGGTGCGGCCAGTACCTTTGTTTCAAACATTTCTATGAAGAATATCATTATTGTACCAATTACAGCCCATAATTTTAACAGTATTTGTTCCGTGTACAGAATAATATAATAAAGATGTATTTTATATTGTCATCTCTGAATAGCTTTAATACGCCTACGCCTTATTATCCCTACAATCTCTCTTATATCGCGTGCATTTTCACTTCGACATGCGGTTATACACACCAAAAAAAATTTTAACGCAAAAATCATTTACTGGTATGAAAAGACGGTGTCAAGAGGTATGTCATGGCGGCCAGCAAAACACAAAAGTTTGAAAAAAGGGGGTGAGGGGGTGGCGTAACAAAAAAAATATGAATTAAATAAAATAAAAAATGACGCAGTTTCGTAGACGTGAACAAGCGATTTAGTTTTTGATTAAACTTTTTTCGGACATCTCTTACCGTTCTTGAGATATTTGACGAAGAAGAAAAATCTGATTTTATTTCAAAGGGTGTTTTCACCCCCTAAAAACGAGTTATGGCACCAATGACAAATATGGTTGTGTTACGGATGGACTACTCTACATGTGTGCCAAATTTCAGATTTTGTTGAATTTCCGGGTTGCCTATGTTCCCTTGTCAGTAATGGTGCACATTCAGATAAATCTGATAAGTTATAATATGATTTTTTAAATCTAGCGTACATATCATATAAGATTGTAGCTTGATTGTTATCAAAATTTAAATTGAGTCTATCATAGGGATAAAAGTCGGAGTTTAAGTGAAGCTTAATATCCCGTAGAAAGCAATGATCGAATTTCGTACAGGCTTTCTTGAAATCATTTTTTCTATTAGTTTGAAACGCAAATATGATGTAGCGAGGCTTTTCTAGCTGAGTTGAGGCTTTAACAGCCCACGTATGGTTTTGTGTTTCGGGTAATAAGGGATATTCGTATAACTCCCAAGAACGAAAGCTCATTGAAATTGGCCTATCATGTTGTAGAAGGCGTAAAAATTGTAATTTAGTACTTTCGTCTAACGTAATGTGTTTCATCATCCATTGTATTTTTGTTAATTCAATTTTTGGTTCCACGACAAATTCATGTTCGGATACTATTGCATTTTTATCATCTTTTGCTCTAATTAAAATTAATTCATGCCTTCCATATGTAATTACGCGTTTATAATCTTCAAAGAATCCTAAAATTATATTCAACGGTACGCAAAAACTAAACGAATTGACAGATTCGTTTAGCGGTTTCCATTTTCCATAATTCCAACCGGCTTTAGCTAGTTCCCTACTTTTAGAATCTCAGAGTGAAATATAATTCTATAATGTAGTAGTAATGCCCATATTTTTAGAACGGTCTATTTCAATTCCATTAAGCTCATATCCTATTTCAGTAAATAGGAAAGCAATTGCATTGTTTTCTAAGCGGCTAGTTTTATTTGTATCGTTATTATATTTTATGCTACACCGTCCCTCAATTAATAAGTAACTTTCACATGGTAATACAATTAAATCTTGCTGCTGTATCGGAATTCTTATTTCATCGTTATAACTTAGAGAAGAATTAACGTAGGGATTATAAGCATGAAACTCGTAGCCACTAATTCGATTATCAATAACAGGAGAATCATGAATATTAAGCGGGTCGCTCATATTATTTAGATATTACCGTAAAGCCTAGCGATTCTAAAAATTTCTTATTCGCCGAACTTAACCTCTTTATTTTCGACGTTGACTCCGATGTAAGACTCTTTCGCGAATGAGATGGGTTTCGGTGGAAGTGTATCGCTCTACTGACACGTTTCATAATCGGTGCTCTTAATTTACATACTTTTTCCACGCTATTAGCCCTCCTATCATTATTGTTATAAATTATAATTTTTTCTAATATGTAATCTTATTGTCACTTCTTCGTCTCCGAAATCAACTAAATCTCCGCTTTGATCTACTACTCGTCAATTTATACGGTCTATAACTCTTACGATGATTGGAAGATAAATGACGTTTGACGGCGTTTCCGATATTTTATATCCTGGCTCAACGTTTGGGAAAAATTCATGAATTGTGTGTACAATTTTCCCGTTACTATATGCACCGGCAGTAATACTACACTCAATACGAATTATATTCACTTAAATAATTTTTACTGTAATATCCGATTCATACCATTTTTCAGGTTCAAGTATTCTCTTGTTTGAAAATCCTAATATACTTCCAATACTGTTTGGTTTACCGAAGTCAATAGAATACTTACATTTGATTTCACTTTTTAACGTACTATTATTTGCACGTAATATGAAGATATTATCTGGATCCTCGCTTACCTCTTTACGAATATTGTCTTGAATATAGGTATTAATACTTGATAGCTCGTAGGAACCTTTTGGTATAACGATTTCCTTATTACCGTCGTAATAAAATTTATTATTTGATTCATCGATATTAGGAATAGCGTGAAATGTTTGAAAATCTACTAAACCTAATTCATATTTTCCATTACTCAAATCTAACGGCGGGAAAAAATCGGCTATCAAGTCTGAAGACGTGCCACTTAAAGTTACAGTAAACGACATTTTTAGATGTTACGTTTAAGAAATTCAAAGCATAACTGTTGGTTATTGTAAATTTAAGATAACGCCCTCGAGATGGCAGTGTTTAGTTTTCATTACTCTCCGGTAACCGAGTTGTCGTCTAGACTGTTTATGTTTTGTGTGGTTACCGGAAGCGGTTATACTTTCATATTCATACTTTGTTCAAAACCAGAAGTGCCATGTGCGTGCATGTGCGCAAACCAGTGTAAATGAAAATCGATATAAATCCGTTTAAGTTTAGTGAAAAAGAAATGTATAAGTTATCAAAAGCATAGCAACGAATAAATGGATTGAAATGACATCAATATATTTTGTTACGCCGCCCTGACAGTACACAACCTACTAAGGAATTCTAACAGGTTATGGGCCCAGTAACACGTGGCGTGGCATAATGGCAGATTTACGTTTTTCAATCACAAAGTTAAATAATGCGAACTATGAAGTATGGAGAAGCAGAGTGGAATTACTACTGATAAAAGAAGATCTGTGGCATACGGTGGATAAGGACAAGCCTCAGGAAGTGACCGAAAAATGGATCAGGGCTGATGCCCAGGCAAGAGCACTCATAGGACTTTTATTGGAGGATGATCAGTTTATACATTTTAAAGGCTCTAATACTGCAAAAGAAGCATGGGAGGCTCTAAGAAAATATCACCAGAAGGCTTCTTTAAGTAATCAGGTACATTTACTTAAAAGAATTATCAATCTAAAGTTATCTGAGGATGGTGATATGGAAAAGTATATCCATGAAATGTTGAGTCTCGTTGACCGCCTCGCAGCCATTGGAGAAGTTCTTAAGGAAAAACTCATTATATCTGTAATGTTGAGTAATCTTCCAGACTCTTTCGGTACACTTATTACAGCTTTGGAAGCTAGGAATGAAAATGAGTTAACGTTGGAACTTGTGAAAGGTAAATTGGTTGATGAGGCAACAAGGCGCCGAAATTTAAGGGTAGAAGTGAAAGAAGATGATAAGGTGTTAAAGGTGGTTCACAAAAGTGTGTCTGAGCCAGGTCATTCCAAGGAACAGTCTAGTACATATACTTGTTTTTTTTGTAAGAGGCAAGGCCATTTAAAGAGAGATTGCATAAAGTACCAAAGGTGGAAGGAAAAGAATCCAGATAAGCGTAAGCAGAAAGCCAGTCAGGTTGTCACCGAAGGAACGCATGTTGATGATGGTACAACGGATGTGTGTTTTCGTGTTGCGACCAGTGATGTAATCTGGAATAAAGGTGACTGGTGTGTCGACTCAGGTGCCACAAGTCATATGGCAAATACAAAAGCTTTCTTTAAGTCTTTGAGAGAATGCAACAACGAAAGTGTAAGGATGGCAAACGGTTCATATGCCAAAATCCAAGGTAGAGGAGATGGGGAAATTGTTTGTGAAGACCCTGAAGGAAACTCTCTAACTATACCCATTAAAGATGTACTCTATGTTCCGGCATTAAAGGAAAGCTTAATATCAGTCAAGAGGCTAACTGAAAAAGGTTTTGAAGTCGCTTTTGCCAGGGGAACATGTGCAATCAAGATCAATAATAAGGTTATAGTAAAGGCTGATTTATGCGGAGACCTTTTTAAGTTAAGGAGTGCCAATAAAGCGCTTGTTGTTGAGGATCGACATTCTTCCAACTGTGAGCACATGTGGCATAGGAGGTTAGGTCACAGAAATTTTGAGGCTGTTCGAGCAATGGTATCTGAAGGTGCAATAAGAGGGGTTACATTTGAGAATTGTGGAATACATGAAGCATGCGATATCTGTCTTAAGGGGAAGATGACCAGGAAACCTTTTCCTCGGAAGTCTGAAAGTGAGTCAAAAGCAATACTTGATCTCATTCATACCGATCTTTGTGGGCCCATGCAGACTATAACACCAGGCCAGAAACGTTATGTATTGACGTTGATCGATGATCACAGTAGGTACACAACTGTGTGTACTGGGTCAAAAATCTGAGGTGACAGGAAAAATTAAGGATTACATACAGGAAATGAGGACAAAATTTGGTAAAGTTCCTAAGATGTTCAGGTCAGACCGAGGTACAGAATATGTTAATAAAGAATTAAAGGACCATTTCCGGAAAGAAGGTATAAAGAACCAGTACACAGTCAGTTATACTCCAGAGCAAAATGGGGTTGCGGAGAGAAATAATCGATCCCTACTGGAGATGGCAAGGTGCCTTTTGATCGATGCAGGACTTGAACGGAAGTATTGGGGCGAGGCAATCAATTTTGCCAACTATTTGCAAAATCGATTAACCACAAAAGCTACTGGCATGTCACCAATGGAAAGGTGGAGTGGAACAAAACCTGACCTTGGAGATGTGCACATATTTGGGTCTAAAGTGTATGCACATATCCCTAAGGAGCTGAGGAGGAAGCTCGACGACAAGGCGAAGGAGTATAGGTTTGCCGGTTTTGATGAGAACTCTAAGGGGTACCGCCTTTTAAATACAACTACAAACAAGATTGTAATTAGCCGTGACGTGAAATTTATGGAATCAACTCAAGACCCGGGTCAAGGGGATATCTCACCGGGAACGAACGAGGACTCTTCGACAATGGAACTGTCAAACAGCGCACCCTTAAATGTAGCATGCAATAAAGATTTCAATAAAGAGTGCGATGATAATTCCAGTGAAGAGCAAAATGGAGATCCAAATGAAGGTAGCGACGAGGACACTCCTGAAGACGACGGCCATGGGAACGAAGGATGTACAGAACCGAAGAGAGGCCGTGGGCGTCCTCGCATCGTGAGAACCGGAAGAAGGGGCAGACCACGTAAGGTATACGCCGAAGCAAGAGGAGATTCGGCAGATTTTGCAGGGCACGCGACTGAAGTACCCATAGACCTTGCCATATCAGGGGTAGACGCCGACGAGTGGCTATTGGCAATGGTAAGTGAGGTTAGATCCATGCTGAACAATAATGTTTGGGAATTAGTTGAGCGACCCAAAGGAAGAAATGTGGTGGACTGCCGCATGGTGTTAACTAATAAGTACGGGTCGGATGGAACTGTAAACAGGAGGAAAGCTAGGCTGGTGGCGAGAGGATTTAGCCAGAGACCGGGGATGGATTTTAACGAAACATTTGCACCAGTGGCGCGTCTGAGTTCGATTCGTTTGGCCGCGGCTTTAGCTGCCCATTATGAGATGAATATCCACCAAATCGATATCACCACCGCATACTTGAACAGTCCTCTAGATGAGGAATTATACATGGAAATGCCAGGCAACCTACAAAATATATTGAAGAGGATCATGCAGTTGGAGAAAACTAATAGTCCAATTGGAATTAAGGCAAGGGAGATGTTAGGACAAGCAAAGTCCGGAGATAAGGTATGCCAGTTGAAAAAGGCTATATACGGCTTAAAACAAGCAGGTCGGCAGTGGCACACAAGATTAGACGGGGAAATGAAGTCTTTGGGTTTGAATCCGTCAGATTTCGATCCTTGCGTTTATCGGCGTGACTCAGGGGAAGATCTACTATTGGTTGTGGTTTACGTTGATGATATTTTAATATTATCTAAGGATCAGAGAAGAATCGACCTACTCAAGAGCAACTTGTCTAAAGTTTTTTCTTCCGTGAAAGACTTGGGGAATGTTAAATATTGCCTAGGGATTGAATTTTCAGTCGAAAAAGGGCGTGTTAGATTAAGTCAAAAGTCGTACGTTCAGAAATTACTGGAGAGATTCAATATGGCTTCTTGCAACCCAGTCAGAACACCATTGGAGCCAGGTACCGCATTGACTCAAGAGAAGTCTGAGACTGAAGATAAACAATATCCTTATCGCGAGTTAATAGGTAGTTTAATGTATTTAGCTGTTGTTTCGAGGCCGGACATCAGTTTTGCGGTCAGTTACCTTAGCCAATTTAATAATTGTTATGGAAAGGCGCACTGGGAGGCAGCTAAAAGGGTATTGCGATATATAAAGGGGACCGATGACTATTGTTTAATTTATCAATCAGGTAACGGATCCTTAAAAGGTTTTACGGATGCTGACTGGGGCGGATGCATCCACGATCGACGTTCCTTCACTGGGTACGTGTTTTACTTTTGTGGGGGCCCTATTACCTGGGAGTCCAGGAAACAACAAACTGTTGCCCTATCAACGACGGAGGCGGAGTATATGGCCATAACGGATGCCGCGAAAGAGACTGTCTATCTAACTAACACATTATCTGAACTTGGTGTGCATATTGAGCCTGACACTGTCGTTTATAATGACAATGCGAGTGCGTTAAAATTGGCTAGGAACCCAGTGTACCATGCGAGGACTAAACATATGGCTATTAGGCATCATTATATTAGGGAAGTTTTACACGAAAGGAAATTTGAGTTGCAGTATTTATGTACGGGAGATATGGTGGCTGATATACTGACTAAGGCCTTAAATAGTCCTAAGCACATCAAATGTTCAAAAGAATTAGGTTTAATTAATTAAGGTTTAAATTTAAGGGGAAGTGTTGGTTATTGTAAATTTAAGATAACGCCCTCGAGATGGCAGTGTTTAGTTTTCATTACTCTCCGGTAACCGAGTTGTCGTCTAGACTGTTTATGTTTTGTGTGGTTACCGGAAGCGGTTATACTTTCATATTCATACTTTGTTCAAAACCAGAAGTGCCATGTGCGTGCATGTGCGCAAACCAGTGTAAATGAAAATCGATATAAATCCGTTTAAGTTTAGTGAAAAAGAAATGTATAAGTTATCAAAAGCATAGCAACGAATAAATGGATTGAAATGACATCAATATATTTTGTTACGCCGCCCTGACAGTACACAACCTACTAAGGAATTCTAACAATAACTGACCACAATTAGTCATGTCGTATGATTGATAACTGCTGTAATTATAAGAAACTGCTGCTAGGTTTTTTTTATTAAAATAATTTATTAGTTCTAACGGTGGTCTTAAATTACCGAACGAATCAAAATATTTAACATTGTTTCCTTTTTTAATATATCCCACCCAGTGTGTTCCTTTTCCTTCATTATTATCCAAATTTACTATTCCACATTCATTTCTTCTTATCGTTATAGGTAGTTTTATTCGCATAAAAACCCCTCTAAAATATGGAATATTTTTGCATGCTTTTTCTAATTGTATATTAGTGGTTACTCCAGTTGCGACTAATGTATTCGAATTATTATTTTTTTTTTTTTTTTCCGGCCTTTCTTCGTTTTCTAATACCGCGACCGTTTATACGTTTATACGGAGATAAATAGAGTCCGCGACCCTCTAAAGTTGCATTGTGTCTTTTCAATTCTTCTAACTGCTTTTGCTGAGCTTTAGACCTATTTATTGCGGATGCAATATTAGCAGCACCTCCCGCTGGCGAACCCAAGACACCGAGAAGTGGCAATAGCGGTATAAATCCGCCTCGTTTAGCAATACGTATCTTTCTTTTTCTATTTTTCTTTTTATTCATGCCCATACCCATTTTTCTTTTTGCATTCATAAGACCCCAAGTAACAGTAGCGGCAATACGATGGCCAAGTTTAGTATCTTGCGCTGTAGCAATTTGTTTAGCAGCTGCTGCTAAAGATTTATCTGCCTTATGTCGCTCCTCGATATCTTTACTATTAGAATAGGCGATGTCGTGTTCGCGACAAGCTGAATCTAATTGGTTTATACCTTTTTGTCCTAATGATAATCTTTTCTTTAAATGCGTACCAGGTCCGCAAAACTGATACCCCGGAATATGTAATTCGAAAGGAAGTGCATTGATTGCAGAGTTTAATATACCACTCCCCTTAGTATGACTGCTATTCACTCTTTCTTTTCTATTTGCATACGCTATCATTACACTTACACTTCACCATCTTCTGAGATAATAAAGCTAATAAATGATTACTCGCCTATTTATATGCTTTTGCTGTAAGCGAATATTCGTAGTTATTCTTTTAGTCTCTACGGGTAATATTATCATGCGTTTCGTTAAGCAGCCGTTGTCAATTTGTAATAATTTTGTGTGTGAAAAAATGTTACTTGAAGAAAATCGTAATGATAATTATCGACGTCATAGTAAGATACTCCCCAATACTATTCGCTGTATAATATGCGGACCATCTAATTGTGGAAAAACCAATATAATAGTTAATTTAATTAAAAGCGCTAATGGAGTGCACTTTGAAAATATTTATGTGTATTCGAAATCACTACAACAAGTAAAATATCGTTATCTCGAAAGAATTATATCAGCAGTACCAGACATCGGCTATTATAAATTTTCAAATAATAGCGAGATTATTCCGATTTCTGAACCTTTGCCTAATTCTATCTTTATATTCGATGATGTAGCCTGTGATAAACAGCAAACTATAAGGGAGTATTTTTCAATGGGCAGACATTCTAATATCGATAGTTTTTATTTATGTCAAACTTATGCAAAAATACGTAAGCATCTTATAAGAGATAATACGATTTTATTAGTAATTTTTCAGCAAGATAATACAAATTTACGCCATATTTATAATGAACATATTAATACGGATATGAGCTATGAAGATTTTCTAGCATTATGTAGAAATTGTTGGGAGAAAAAGTATGGATTTTTAGTAATTGATAAGGATAGTAATATTCAAAATGGAAGGTATCGAAAAGAATTTGACCAGTTTGCTATTATATAACTCAGTATACTGCTAATATTCAGTCATTATACATCCACGGAAGGAGTGAGAAGTGAGATGGGTGGTGGTACGCGAGAAAATAAGAAACGCCGGCAAATTTTAAAACATATCGCGAAAACAAGTGATATAATTCGAAAAAAATATAAAGATTTAAAACTTGGTAAAATAGAGTCTGAGGAATATTTAAAAGAAACATATAAACCGATAACTAAACCTCTACAAAAATTACTAGAGAAAAATATAATTACGAATAACAATAATGAAAATGAAAAGAAAAAATTTGAAATTGATAAAGATATTGAAAGTGATATTGAAGATATTGAAGATAATGAAGATGATGTTTTTGAAGATGAAGATAGTGGGGGAGTTGAAGACGTAGTAAGAAAAAAACAAAGGAAATGGTTAATCCGTCATTGAGTGAAACACATTATAGTTATTCACCGTCTAGTGCCGTTATTAGGAGTACTAAAACTAAAAATGATAATATAAAATTTAAGGCAACGCCACAAATAGGTAGGAGAAGGACATTTGCTGAAGCGTCAACTCCTATATCTCCTATACCATTATCGATAGAAAGACCAAATGTTGAAGAACCTTCACCGTTAGAAAGATCACAAGCGGAATCCTCTATTAGTGAAATATTACAAAATCCGCCTGAAGATGTTAGAAATTTAATGCAGGAGAACTTAGGCCCATTACCACGAAAATATATTAGCTTATTTTTTAGTACAGATTTTGACAAAGAAATTGATCATGTTTACGGCATATATTTTAAAGATGACAATTTAATGTTAGGTGACAGCATATTTGAGGTGGATGAAAATGATAATATTATTATTAAGAAAACTAGATACGGCGGAACCCCTGGAATTTTCGAATTAATTTTCAAGAAAATTCCCAATTCAAAATTATATAATAATACAGATTTAATTAAGTATAAAACTATTTTATTAAAAACAAATGCCTTCCGTAGAGATTACCAATCATCACAACAGATTATGGGCAGTAAAGGATTTAAATATAAAAAAAGAATTGCCCCATTACTACCACCACATTTAGCTATAGCTGCAGCTGCGGAAAGAGCTAAAACAAAATCTAATAAATTTAAAGTTGGAGCAGGAAATAAATTTGCAATGAAAAAATATATACCGAATAATATGTTAGTTACGAATGAACCGGTGAATTATGTTCACTGGGACAATCCTAATGAGCTTATTGACCGTTTACGGCTTTTAATATCATCAAAAAAAGTTGGACATACAGGACATGATAATGAAATTATGTCAATAGTGGAGGAACTTCGCGAAGCCAATATTATTATATAATATTTGTGTATGCCTAAATTATATTTAGTCTTATAATGTTCATTAACAAGTTTGGTGGTAAGGGCATAGAAGATGCTAATGATCGGTTACAAAATTCTAATATGAAAAGGAAAGCTATTTTTCTTCATTTCAACGTTAATGAGGGCGGCTATGATACAAAAAATAGAAAAATTATACGATTAGCAAATCCTGGAAACTCTACAGACGCTGCGAACAAATACTATGTAGATAAACGTATATTAAGTAACGATAGGGCGCTTCGAGGCAGTCTCAACGAAAAAATTGAAAAGTGCGCATCGCAATGCGAAGCTAATTACGATAAATTAAAGAGAATAAATGTCGTATTAAATCTTTATGGCACAAATTTCAATAAACTTGATGAAGTGACTTCTACGTTAACAGAAAAAATTATAAAGTTAGAAGTAAATGGAAAAGAAAATAATAAATTATTGCAAAATTTTATAGAAGATTTCCTCGCGCAACAGCAAAAAATAGAGTCTGATGAAAAAAGCCTTAATGAAAAATTGAATACAATTTCTAAAAATATTGAAGAAATTAATTATAATATTACTTCAGCAAAAAATAGTATTAGTCATCATGAATATTCTATAAGCAATCTTAGGGAATCGGCTATGACAAAGGATGCAGTAGAGAATTTGACCACTCCACTGGAAAAAGATATAGTGAATCTACAATATCTTCTTGATGAGGAGATAAATGGGGTAAAACAAAATTTACACGATAAAGAAAACGGCATAGTTAATATTCGTAAAGAATTTGTGACACAAAATACGCTAAAAACTTTAATTGACGAGCTGCGGAAGGATGTGAATGATAATAAGGAGAATTTAAGAAGCACTCAAATTGCAATTATAGAAATTATAAATAGAGCACAAGCACATGATAATGTAGTAGAAACCTAAAATCATGAAATTAATTAAAGAACAAGAGCAGTTAGTAAAAGAATTGCATACACCTGTGAGAAAGAATTTTGTAAGAAGACGTGTTATAATTAAAGGATATGATGATTTATGGCAAGCTGATTTAGTAGATATGAAAGCATATACGCGATTTAATTCGGGATTTCAATATATTCTCACAGTTATCGACACATTTTCTAAATATGGCTGGGCTCGTCCGTTGAAAACGAAACAAGGTAAAGATGTGGTAAAGGCTTTCTCAAATATCTTCGAGGAGCGTAAACCTAAAAATTTGCAAACGGATGATGGGAAAGAATTTTTTAATAAAGATTTTAAGAATTTAATGGATAAACATGAAATAAATCATTATTCTACATATAGTGTTATGAAGGCATCGATAGTAGAGCGTTGGAATAGAACGTTAAAAAATAATATGTGGAAATTATTCTCGTTAAACGGAAGCTATAAATGGACGCATATGTTAAATAAACTTGTATACGATTACAATATGCGTAAACATAGAACAATCAAAATGAGACCTGCAGATGTGACAAATAAAAATGCTAGCACGCTTCTTTCATCAGTTTATAGTAATATAAAGATCGTTAAACCGGGCAAATATCGAGTTGGAGATTTTGTACGTATTAGTAAATACAAGTATTTGTTTGAGAAAGGATATACGCCTAATTGGACGACTGAAATTTTTAAAGTTACTTCTGTGCAACATACTTATCCTGTCACATATTTAATTCAAGATTTACGAGGAAATGACATTAAAGGCGGTTTCTATGAATATGAATTATTAAAAGCTAAGCATAGCGATATTTATTTAGTTGAAAAAGTTATTCGTTGAAAGCAAAATAAAGTATATGTTAAATGGTTGGGATTAGATAAATCACATAATTCATGGATTGATATAAATTTAAAATAAATTTATTTTTAATTGTGTACTTAATTACAAATTGATAATAAAATATAAAAATTCATTATATTCACAATCAGTGCATATCAATGTACATTATTATTTAAAAAGATTTATTAGCTACGTTATGACAGTACCAATTTCTAAAAACTTGTACTTCAAGTAAAGGACAATGCGGAATTTTATTATTCCAATTTCTCTCTTTTACATGCATTTTACACATTATAGTGTTGATGTTCACTTTATTATACAGTTGTTACGGCCCGGCGTTATATTTTCAAATTTTTATACCCTTGTATGAGGCTTGCGCAAGCATTGAGAAATCTAGCCCATATGAGTGGACCGTTTTTGGTAGTAGTATTAATAGTTTTTCGTCGTAATGTTAATAGTTTTCCGTCTCCGGGCCGTAGCAGACCGACGACCCTTGGGATCACCAGCGCCCGGGTGCGCACGTGTGTGTGCGTGTATGTGACAGAGACACATTAGGTTAAGTGAGCGAAGGACTCGTTAGTTTATAAGAGACCCGCGAATAGGTATACTACAGTTCTGTTCACATTTTAAGTTCATTTTCTTTTGATTTATAGTTACCGACGACAAATGTGCATTTTTAGTTTAGTTACAAATACACTCCTAGCACTGATTGCTCCTCGTAATGGTCGAACGGCAATTTCGCTTAATTCAGATTAAAGGAAACATTCATTATTCTTTTCGTAATTCACATTCTAAGTTCCTTTTCTTTTGATTCATTATTAATCGCCCGAGTAGCAAGTTGCGCACGAACACCGAATGCCGGGATGATAACCGCTGCGTAGCAATATTCGGCAATAACAAAACTGCGAGCCGCTGACCCAAGCGTGAAGGGAGGGGATGCGGAAGACGTCCTTCTCGCGCGCAGCTACCGGCTCGCGACGCAAGCCTCGGGGCAGTTGGCTGTAAAATCGCCAGGTGCGTAGACTCCTGCCCGGGGGTTATTATAATTTATCTTTGAACTTAATCGTGCATATTCTTGCAGTATCACGAAGGACTCAGTACTTCCCGTTAAAGATTAGTGTTTAGTTGAGCAAGGGACTCATTTGTGTTTAAAAATTAATCGAGTTTATTTGTATTTAGAAATAAGAGCACATTGTAATATTATTTTTGCACCACGTGGCCGGCGCTTCACGCCGAGCCTCGAGCGTTCATTTCATCTAAGTTCATTTCTTTTCTTTAGTTTTCTTTAGTTTATTTGTTTTTCTTTAATTTAATCGGAATAAGATTCTGGAATAAGACCAAAATCAGCTGTAGCTTGTTGAGTTCTACTAATAACCAAGTGCTTGCTTCCCGAACACGCTCGTTGAGCGTTAGGCTAATGTGTTAACCACCGATATTCATTTTATATTTCGATCCGAAGGTACACATCGAGCAATTACGAGCGAACTGTAAAGAGCGAAACCAGCGTGCGAGACAAAGCATTGTAAGGAGCGAGAGGTGTAAGAAGCGAAGAGCGAAAAAGCGAAAGAGAGAGAGAGAGCGAGTGAAAGAGCGTGTGCGCAGCATTACGGGTAAGAACTTTCCAGCATCTTTCCATGCGATGAAATGAACCTGCCGACCGCAATTACGTCTTAGCGCAGGCTTTGAATTTCTCAGGCGTAAAGGGTTAGAATTCAAATCGTTCAATTAATACCGAACAATCGCGAATAATCTGTAATATACTGTAACCGCGCAAGCGTCGCCCGCGTGACGAGCAAGCGTTGTCGTACACGCGGTTTTACTTTTATAATAAGATCTATTCCACCACACATTATACAATCTCACGAAATGTAAGAGAGCAACAGCAACATCATAGTTTCAATATAGATTCAGTCCAGCATAACTAAACTCAATTGCTTTATTAACCACTACCATTCTGATTCGAACTAACACCTGACCAGAGAAGGAGAGATAGAAAGAGAGAAAGAGATCGAATAAAACCTGTACGGGTTTACGAAGCCGTGAATCCTATAAGTCCTGCCGATATCTACCAGCCTGTAGTTTTACATTAAAGGGGGGGGAATTAGATATCTCAAATTAGATACAATCAACATCTGTATTAAGGCTATCAAACATATCCAGCGTTACACCGGGTAAGAAGAGGCCGCTCGCCATTTCAATATAACTTACCCGGACGTAACACAGTTGATTAGAAACGAGAACATCAAATTTAGGACATGCCAGTTCCTCTAAATTTATATTTCGGATTCCAAGTTCGTTCAATAATTTCTTTTCATAAGTTCCACCTTTATATGCAACAATTGGACTGTCATATTTTGAGATAAAATCTTGGACTATATAGGGCAAGTCCTCTTGTTCAAAATTTTCATATCCGTAATCTTTGAATAAAATTCCATGAACGTTATTGTATACATAACGCGCGCTTCGCTGATCTTCAACACTTAAATCGTTAAAGTTTTTATTCAAAAATAAGTATTCACGTAATATATTTTCATTTATAGATATGATCGCAATTTCTTTGCATAAAAACGTATGTCGATTAATTGTAAATCCATCCATATCGATGAAATGCGTTATTTTTTCATAATCGACTGTAGCCTGAAAATAATATTAATTTAAGCAAATTAGAGTATTGAAAATAAAAATTTGTTTTACTTATATTCGGACTACATACCATAATTATATTTTTAAATTTTCACTTCACTTACAAAACTGTAACTTTTCAATTTCGCTTTAATGCAAATGTTGCACAAACTTTAGTCGACCGAAGTTTCTTTCAAAAAGATTCGTCTCGTACTGAAGCTCCTATTTGCGCTGTAGGTATTAAATGTGTGGAAAATCAGAAATTGAGCGTGGGCATAATTGTTGAAGGGAGTAGGGGAATGAAGAAAAGTGACGTATGCTGGAAGTTTGGGTGGAAGAGTATGGGGTGCATAAATAGCGCTACTTCGCGATACGCGCAGTTTAGTCGTTGAATAGCGCAAGTGCATTAACAGTTCAGTAGATATTTGCAGTGAACATGTGCGAAAATACGTTCAGTTTGCTGAATAGTGTCGGTATTATAAGCAAGTTGCCAGTGAACCCGGTAGCAGGCTTGGAAATTAATAAATCATATTTAATAAGCGGAATGAGAAAAATGAAGACCCGCTTTGGAGATAGAGTTATGTTTGATTTAAATGATACATTCTCTATTTTTCTGCCATTACGTATAAGTAATATTTTATTAGAAAAAAGCAAGCATTACCAAGTTATAGAGAATTGTCTTACAAGCGGTAAACCAGTTCATGTAATATACCTTGGTGGAAAATATAATGAAATGAAATTCTCTACTGATGATAATGATGATGATGATGATGATGATGATGATGTCAAAGAAGAAGAACATGTAGAGAGTGAGAAGGAAAATATGAAAAATGAGAGCGAAAAAGATTCGTCAAAACGTAAGCGCAAAAATGGAAACGAGATGTCAAAAGATGAAAAGAATAAAAAAAAAGCAGCATCATAATCAAAAACAGGTTTGTAGACATACATCAAGTATGTATATAATTATAAATGATTTTAGTAATAAAACTATATAAAATAATAATTTCATTACAGATAAAACAAACTGTTTCATTCAACAACTTCTACTACTTATATATAATCGACGATACATATCCTGAAGAATACCGATGTGCGCATAAAGGATTCTGGCATATCGACTCCGCATATTTTAAAGCACGGGTTAAAAAAATGGATGATTTGCTTCAAGATATTATGAATTTGAAATTTACACAATATATAAATAATGAAAATAATGTTTAAAATTTCTAATGTATTTAACCATCTATATAAAATTAATAAAAAATGAGTTCATTATAAACTAGTACATATTTTTCTTTCACATCAGTCTTTCGTCCTACCGTGACACGTGAGCACCTCAATTCTAATCATGGCGAAATTAATTATATTTATAATTCACACTGCGATACTTCTTCAACTTTTTCCTTCTCTCTTATCTATCAAGACCAATTTGCGAGTGCCTTCCACGCATCCGATGAATAAACGTTCAACAATTAATTATCTTCAATATTACGGCTATATGAACACTAACAATTCAAAATCACAAACTATTGATAATGATAAATTGGCAGATGCAATACGAATTTTTCAACAATATTGGAATCTTAAAGTCGATGGGACTCTAAATGCTGAAACAAAAAAGTTGATGGAGGCAAAACGTTGTGGAGTAAGTGATCATGTCAGCGATTACACTCTTCATTCTTATAAATGGAACAAAAACACATTGCGTTGGTATTTCCATGTCGGAACAACAGATCAAATTAACATTGCAAAAAAAGCATTTTCTTTGTGGCAAACCTTTAATCAAGTACAAAGTAAAACTGAAGCGGATATAATTATATCATTTGAAAATACAATGCATTACAGTGTTAATTCACCGCAACAAGTTTGTTCACCGCCATTCTCTAATCAAACATTAGCACATGCAGATATGCCGAATGAAAGTAATAATGTCAGAGAAATTCATGTATCTAAATCGTGGAAATGGATGATAGGCGAGGGGCCGATAAACGATGAGTCATTCAGTTTATACGAAACATTAATACACGAAATTGGTCACAGTCTAGGTATACTACATTCGTCAAATATGAATTCAATAATGTCGCCGTTTTATCATTATGAAAATCATACAGATTATATTAAACTTGAGGAAGATGATATATTAGCTATACGAAATTTATATAATGTTAATGCTGAGAATGAGTCTGAGGACGAATTCGGCGAAGATGCAAATGGTGATGCTTCTCCTGATACGTCACCAGATGCACCAACATTAGTTCCACCAAAATTAGCCGATTTATGTTCAGCTCCAGCAGATGATTTTAAATTTTTCATTTTTAAAGCACGATTGTATATATTCTATAAAATTTGGGTATGGCCATTTAATTTAAACGTTAAATATCGAAAGTATGAGGAGCCACAGTTAATAAGATCGTGGTTAAAATTTTTGCCATTTAATTTTTCAGGAGTTAATGCAATATATGAAAGAGTAAATGGAGAAGTTGCATTATTTTCTGATAATAATATTTATATATTCAATCCTGATACTTTCCAATTAAAAACTGGTTATCCCATGACATATCAAAAACTATTTGGCAAAGACTTTCAGTATAATGGAGTGCAATCTGCTGTTTTAACAAATACCGGTAGAACATATATTTTTTATAAAGGAGTATATGTAATTGAAATTTACGAGTGTAGATATCAGCCTAGAAAGTATATTTTAATTAACGATTTATTTAAGGGAATTGGCCTATCCATATCTCCACAAAATCCATTTTCAGTATTTAAATATATAAATGGTAAACTTTATATATTACAAAACGGTAATTTTTATGAATATGACGAATTTAATTTCAATGTTGTAAGATCAGGGCCGTTCGATCTCTCCATTTTCAGTATTCAATGTATTACTGATAGTAACATTATAGCCAATTTGAGAGATATGGTAGAAAAATTAGTTCAATTTTATGGTGAATACAATAAAAATGTAAATTCAAGATTATCTTATAACGCAAATAAACGTGATATAAACGAATTTAACACACAAGCAGAGATAAGAAATCATATGATTTCATATCTATGATAAAAACGGTGGTAAATCAGAGAGAGGGGATAGTCGTAGCAGGACAAATATATGCAGGAAAATGTGCGTCCGTTGTATTCTAAACCGCGACCGTAAGCGGAGACGGAGGAGGCTAACGAAGTGAAGTGGAGTGAAAGTTACAAAACGGTAGTGTGATTAATTACAAAACGGTAGTGTGATTAAAGAGGTGTAAAATGAAATCTATTAATAGATTATCGGCGAAAATAGAAAAAAATTTATTAAATCAAATGCCGTTTTTGAAGAAAGAAGAGGATTTTAAAGAGTGGAAAAAGCAATATACTACATATGTAAAAAAAACGAAAATACTCCTAAATAATGAAAATATGAAAAAAGAATATAAAGTGGAACTGATGGAACAATTAAAGCGGCTGAGGAATTTAAAGTATTTCGTAAACGAACGATTACGAAGAAAAAAAGAAAATGCAGTGAATAAAAAACAACTAATACAAAAAGAAGAAAATTTATTAAACCGAGCGTATTTAATTGAATCAGAAGCAGATAAAACC
The DNA here is from genome assembly GCA_963942575.1 of Priocnemis perturbator. NCBI lineage: Eukaryota > Metazoa > Arthropoda > Insecta > Hymenoptera > Pompilidae > Priocnemis > Priocnemis perturbator. The sequence continues at coordinate 11,948,023 of OZ012643.1, read as the reverse complement.
CAATGGATAAAAGATTGTGAACAGCATTTAAAATATTTGCATTCATATTTAATTAATAAAATAGAAAAAATAAGTGTCGGTAGGAAACAACATTTACTTGCGCAAATAGCTAAACTAACTTGTACGCGTGAACAATTAAGTTTTAATTTCAATCTACATTCTGGATCTGGATTAAATGAAGAAAAACAGAAGGATAAGAATGTTACACTGAAATGGAAAGAAATTGAAAGCGGACATGCCTTCCAAAGTCGTATAATCACTGGAATTATTATAAATTTACATCATATTGATCCTTCTATATTTTTAAACGATGCTAAAGATATAGTGATAGAAAAAGTACTATCGTATGTTAAACAGCACAAATGTGTTAAAGTAAACACAATCTTCAATGGCGAATTTACGTTAAAAGACAGTTTGACCGACGAAAGTAAGAAGGAAATTAAAACCTTTGCAACAAAAACTGAGGTACTACTAAATGATAATGATTCCACCATAAAGCTTGATAATTGGTATACAAACAATGTGTGTGGGCAGATTCTTACATCGCTAGAGGAATTTCAAGAACGTGACAGTGGATGGGCATAGAGCAAAATTATCCGTTTGATTATAAATATCAATAAATGTGATTTATTGAGCGCCGGTAAAGGAAACTGTAGACTTCCATTAGCTATACGAAATAGAAAAGCAACTGTTTCTATTGATTTAGCCGATAATGAAAATGATTGCTTTGCTTGGGCAGTAACGTCAGCATTATACCCAGCATCGCATCATAGTAACCGTAAACAGTCATATCCGCATTATGAAAATGTACTAAATTTAACGGGAATTACATTTCCCCTTACAACTAAACATATACCTACATTTGAAAAAAATAATAATTTGTCCATAAATTTATACCAATTAACGAATAAAGATAAATCTGAACATGAAAAATATGAAGTATTACCATTACGATTAAGTGATAAAATATCTGAACATAAACATATAAACTTACTAATATATCAAAACGAGCAAGAAAAAGATAATATGTGCCATTATGTATGGATCAAAAATTTATCAAGGCTGATATCGTCGCAAATTCATCAACATCAACATAAATCACACATTTGCGACAGGGAATTCATCACTTTTCTATTTACAGTTGTAATAATTTAATAGTTTAATAATATGATTCTTATAATTTACAGATGTCTAAATTTTTTCCATACAACAAGGAAACTTCAAGATCATTATGAAAGATGTGTGGATCAAAATGCGTGCAAAATTGAATTGGTTAATGAAGATCAGAAATGGATTAAGTTTAAAAATTATAGAAGAGGAATCCCGCTTCCATTTATGATATATGTTGATTTTGAATGCGCTCTAATTACACTGGACAACAAAATTGAACTTTTTTTTTGCCTTTTGAACGAAAATAGCCAATTTCGATTAATCTTGACCCGCTGAAAACGAATCTGAAAGCCGTTTTTCAAAATTGGCTCGAGATTTTGAGTAATTGAATATTGAAAAAAACAGCCTTTTTTCCACTTTGAACAACAATCAGGCCGTAAGTATACAAATCAGACAATTTTTATTGGTAGCAAAAAATTCTCCAGACTTTTACGAATAAAACGGTATCAAACACTTTTACATTTTAAACTTACAAACATGTTTAAACATTAGTTAAAGTGAATAAGACACGTTTTGCGCACCAATTTTTCGAGATGTTTTTCAATTTAAAAAAAAAACTGTGGGTCCGACGAGAATTCCAATACCTCTACGCGATAGAGCAGACATTTGTCTTTGGAAAACCATTTTAACACTATGTAAATTATATTTCTGCTTCGCTCAGGAAACCGAAAACCTCGTGCGTGTTACGCAGTGTGAGCAGTGGTTCTCTGACTTAATGCCGTGCAAGCGCTAGGCGAAAACAAGCCACAGCGGAGCGCGTGTTACTACGTGACGCGCACGAAGTCTTAGTTAGTTTTCCTGTAGGAAGCCGAAACTTGTTTTACATATTATCATGATGGTTTTCCGATGGAAAATGTCTGCTATGTCGTGTAGTGTCATTGGAATTCACGTCGGAGTCACAGTTTTTCAAAAAAATGAAAAACATTTCGAAAAATAGGTGCGCGAAACATGTCTTATCCACTTTAACTAATGTTTAAACATGTTTGCAAGTTGAATTTGTAAAAGTGTTTGATATCGTTTTATTTGCAAGAGTCTGCAGAATTTTTTGCAATAAATGGAAATTGTCTAACTTGTAAACCTACGGCCTGATTGCTCTTCAAAATCGAAAAAAGGATGTTTTTTTCAAAATTCTATTACTCAAAATCTGGAGCCAATTTTCAAAAACGGGTTTCAGATTCGTTTTCAGCGGGTCAAGATTAGTCGAAATTGGCTATTTTCGTTTAAAAGGCAAAAAAAAGTCTAATTCTGTTGCCGAAAGAAATTGAAGAAACCTCCCGAATGATGCGCGCGGAGCATGTTGTACAACTTTAACAAGTTTCTCTGGACAATACACGAATTGCCTTCTAAACGAAAATAACCAATTTCGACTAATCTTGACCCGCTGAAAACGAATTTGAAACCCGTTTTTGAAAATTGGCTCTAGATTTTGAGTAATTGAATTTTGAAAAAAACAGCCTTTTTTCGACTTTGAACAGCAATCAGACCGTAGGTTTACAAGTTAGACTATTTTCGTTTGTAGCAAAAAATTCCCCAGACTTTTCCGAATAAAACGATATCAAACACTTTTACAATTTGAACTTGCAAACATGTTTAAACATTAACTAAGATTGATCAGTCATGTTTCCCACATCTCTTTTTCGAGATTTTCTTCTATTTTACAGGGCAACACTACAATTGCCTTCTAATCGAAAATAGCCAATTTCGACTAATCTTGACCCGCCAAAAACGAATCTGAAGCCCGTTTTTGAAAATTGGCTCGAGATTTTGAGTAATTCAATTTTGAAAATAAATAGCCCCTTTTCGACTTTGAACAGCAATCAGGCCGTAGGTTTACAAGTTAGACAATTTTCATTTATTGCAAAAAATTCTCCAGACTTTTCCGAATACAACGATATCAAACACATTTACAATTTAAACTTGCAAACATGGTTAAACATTAGTTAAAATGGATAAGACACGTTTCGCGCACCTACTTTTCGAGATGTTTTTCAATTTTTTGAACAATCTGTGACTCCGACGTGAATTCCAATGACACTACACGATAGAGCAGACATTTTCCATCGAAAAACCATCATGATAATATGTAAAACAAATTTCGGCTTCCTACAGGAAAACTAACTAAGACTTCGTGCGCGTCACGTAGTAATACGCGTTCCGCCGTGGCTTGTTGTCGCCTAGCGTTTGCACGGCATTGAGTCGGAGAACCGCTGCTCACACTGCGTAACACGCACGAGGTTTTCGTTTTCCTGTGCGAAGCAGAACTATAATTTACATAGTGTTAAAGTGGTTTTCCAAAGACAAATGTCTGCTCTATCGCGTACAGGTATTGGAATCTTCGTCAGACACCCAGTTTTTTGTAAAAATTGGAAAACATCTCGAAAAATAGGTGCGCAAAACGTGTCTTATCCACTTTAACTAATGTTTAAACATGTTTGCAAGTTTAAATTGTACAAGTGTTTGATACCGTTTTATTCGGAAAAGTCTGGAGAATTTTTTGCAACCAATAAAAATTGTCTAACTTGTATACTTACGGCCTGATTGTTGTTCAAAGTCGAAAAAAAGGCTGATTTTTTTAAAATTGAATTACTCAAAATCTCGAGCCAATTTTCAAAAACGGGTTTCAGATTCGTTTTCAGCGGGTCAGGATTAATCGAAATTGGCTATTTTCGTTCAAAAGGCAAATTTAGTGTTGTGCAGTGTTAGTAACGAAACACATAATTTAGAAAATCATAATACTTATGCATATCAAACTCATGTTCCACACAGTATTGGCTATTACATACACTGTAATTTTGATGAATCGATGTGCAAATACGTTTCACACCGTGCGAAGGATAAAGTGGTATCTTATTTTATATCAGATTTGGAAGGTATCATTTCATCAATTTTTGCTTTTATAAAAAATAATCATACCATAATGGCTCCTTTAACTTCTGAACAATTACTAGAATTTAATACTGCTACACATTGTTTTATCTGTAAAAGTGAATTTAAAGAAGCTGATATTAGAGGCGGTAATAAAGTACATGATCATTGTCACTGGTCAGGTTACTACAGAGGGGCAGCACATGGAGCATGTAACCTAAATTATAAAGTTACGTATAGGCTACCCATAATATTTCATAACTTAAGTAATTACGATGCACATTTTCTCATAGAAGAAATTGTTTCAATGAAATGTTTTAGCTCTCAATTTCATGTAATAGCCTCTGCAATGGAAAAATATGTTTCATTCGCATGTCGGATGAAAAATAATATATTTTCTCTTGAAGTAAGATTTATCGATTCATTTAAATTTCTTAATAGCAGTTTAGAACAATTAGTATCAACACTAGATATAAATGATATGAGAATTTTACGCAAAAACTTTCCGTCGATCGATGAAAATTTGTTTAATTTACTGACGCGCAAAGGTGTTTTTCCTTATGAATATGTTGACAGCTAGGAAAGACTAAATGATAATTGTCTACCTAATTACGACGAATTTCACAGCACATTGTACGGGCACAATATTGAAAGGAGCGAGTATACCCATGCACAAAACGTATGGAATAAATTTAATACCTCATCACTAGGCGAATATAGCGATTTATATTTGAAAACAGATGTTCTACTATTAGCAGATATTTTTGAAAATTTTCGAAGCAAATGTATCGAATATTATGGTCTCGACCCTGCCTATTACTGTACCCTACCATCATATGCGTGGGACGTTATGCTAAAAATTACAAACATAACATTAGAATTATTAACAGATATCGATATGGTGTTATTTATTGAAAGCGGTATACGCGGAGGATTCAGTCAATGTTCGCATCAGTATGCAAAAGCTAATAGACCTTACATGGGCGCGACGTATGATTCTAATAAAGAATCTTCGTATTTAATGTATTACGATGTTAACAATTTATACGGTTTTGCCATGTGCGATTCGTTGCCGTACGGTAAATTTGAATGGATGGATAATGATATGATAAGTCAATTTAACATTAATTCGGCTAAAGCCGATTCTGAGATTGGATACATATTAGAGGTAGATTTAGACTATCCCGATGAAATACATGATTCGCATTCAGATTTGCCGTTCTGTCCCACTCGCGAAGTACCGCCAAACGCTAAATATGAAAAATTGTTAGCAACTTTAAAGTGTAAAACCAACTATGTTATTCATTATCGAACCCTACAGCAATGTCTGCAACATGGACTTAAATTAAAGAACATTCATCGTATCTTACAGTTCAATCAATCTCCATGGATGTGTAAATATATACAATTAAATGCAAAACTTCGAGCTCAATCCGAATCGGACTTTGAAAAAGATTTATTTAAGTTAATGAATAATGCAGTATTTGGAAAAACAATGGAAAATGTGCGTAATCGAGTTGATGTAAGATTATTAACATCGTGGGAAGGACGTGCCGGTATTAAGCCATTGATAGGAAGACCTAATTTTCATAGAAGAGTAATATTCAATGAAAATTTTGTCGGTGTGGAAATGAAAAAGATGAAAGTTAAAATAGATAAACCCATTTATATCGGCATGTCCATTCTAGATATTTCAAAAATATATCTCTATAAATTTCATTACGACTATATGAAGGTTCAATTTCAAGATATGTGTAAGGTATTATATACTGATACGGACAGTTTAATTTATAAATTACAATGTGATGACATATATAGCATTATGAGGCGAGATATAGCTTATTTCGATACTAGTAATTATCCAATTGACAACGTATACAATATACCTTTAGCAAATAAAAAAGTTCTAGGCCTAATGAAAGATGAAAATGGAGGAATAATTATGTGTGAATTTGTAGGATTAAGATCGAAAATGTATGCTATAAAAGTTATTGGCGAGCGCGACACGAAGAAGGCTAAAGGGATCAAAAAAGATTTTATTAAGCGAGAAATTAAATTTGATGATTATATAAATTGTCTATTTAACGATGAAATTAAAATGGCTAGACAAAACCGTATTGCGTCGAAGCTGCATCAAATTCACACGATTTCCGAAGGAAAAGTTGGATTGCATCCGTACGATGATAAAAGATATATCACCGATGATTGTATACAAACACTTGCTTGGGGACACTGTTCGATTAAAAAATAAAAAATGCTTGCAATATTTGAATACATGTATTATTTATCAATAATCTGCACCCGTTTACAATTTATTATATACAGTGCGTATCTGAGAAATTCATTACATCTCACTACTGTTCTTAACAAAAATAGCTTAGCATTGAAAATAAGCGAGCATGGGTTAAAATTGTGATTCAGTTTTTGCTGAAAAATGCCGTATTCAAATAGTCTTCCATCCGCCAAGCTATCCAAGGGTAATGATGCTTTAACGATTCTTTAAAACACAGCAAGTCCGACAGTCCTAGTCTAAAAATTTAAAAAATGTATAACATTTACGATTACACTCGTTTTACCAGAGTTTTCTACAACTTACCGTGACATCTTATGGATCAGACGAGATACCCGCACCTCTTTATTTTCCGTATCCAAAATGTACTGTATTGCACCGGCGCGCAACACCTTGTCTCGTCTTAACTTTTGTATAACGGTATTACGTACATCAACATCGCGTAATTGTTCGCGAAATACTTCGTAAAATTGTTTCACATGTGCGCGCAGCTCACTTTGATTTTCTATCCATTGTATCATGCATACGGCAAGCCAGGGGTTATAAGATTTTAGTATTTCTGTAAATAGAATGAAATACAATAGCGGCAATCTGCAAAGGTTAAAATTCAAATTTAAATACTTTCAATTGTACTATCATTCTACATTGATTTATAAATTTGTTTGTATTACTTACCTTTCTAGCTTCGTAATCAAACAACGCACCTGTGCTGTTCGTTCCTTCAAAGTTAAAATATCGAAAATATCAGACTCGTTCAATAACCCTTCCTCTCCTAATTCGTCTAATATTCCACTTTCAGGATCAATTTGAGCAACCAGTTTGTCATAAAAAAATCTGTACAATTGTCGAATATGTCCGTCAGCCGCCATCGTTACAACACTTTCTTTTGTAATTCGCTTTCAGAAAAAGTCGCGAACACTTCCTAACTGCTTCCTAGTCTGCTCTGATGCTACGAAGAGTATTAACCGATGATGTGTTACGTTTAACGTGCGAATATTAGCTAGCGCCTAGCGCCCTTTCCCCGGGACCCTCCCCCCATCCCCCTCCCCCTCCCACCCGACCTGCACCGCGTCCGCTGCTCCAAGATGACGCCGCCGGACCCCCTCCTCCTCACTGCCCGTAGTACACCTTCTTGCTCCCACCCAACCTCCTCCTCCGTAGTAGTAGTAGTACAATCGTCCTCCGCCGCTCTCGATATCGTTGTTGCCCACACACGCTCGAGTACCGCGTAATCGCTTATCGTCGTATCGTTCCTCTGCAACCTTCTCCTCCCCGGTCTACTACGCACCAACCACAACCCCCCGCACGGCATTTCGTAGTACAATGCCTACTACTACCTCTGTCTACATTTCGTAGTACAACGCCGCGCGTGTCGATTAGACGCTTATCGTCCTCCGCTCTCGATATCGTTGCCCACACGCCACCGCTCGAGTATCGTCGGCGTCAATCGCTTATCGTTCGTATTGTTCCTGTCCAACCTTCTTCTCCTCCTCCTACTCTCTAACTTCCGTGTAAACCACACAAACTTTCGACCTAACAACAGAAAAAATACGGGCAAGGCCTCCCCGGCTATCAGCAGCGGCCGACTCCATATCGCCCAACCGCCGACTTCTAACCTTGACCGCTACCGCTGTGCAGAATCGAACGGCTCGCCTCTTACTACCTCGCGAACCTTCTTCCGATTTTTTTTTTAAACCGACCGCGCGCGAACTTCCACCTGATTAAGACAAACCGCAAACTACTTCCCCTCTCATTAAAAGACAAACCGCAAACTTCACCTCTCCGATAAGGACAAACCGCAAACTTCCCCCCCTGCTGATTAAGACCAGACCGCTGACTTCGATAAAAAAAAAAAAAAACTTCGATAAAAAAATAAAAAAAACAAATACACGCAAGACCGAATGACTGCGCTACTGGTCCAGAATCGGCTTGGTCCATAATCGGCTACTGGTCCAGGATTACTGGACCAGAATCGGCTTACTCTCAGCTTTGGTCCAGAAGCGGCTTACTCTTACTACTGATCACTCGTTTCAATTTAGATATCTACCCAACGACTCGCGTAGATAAGACCGCTCGACCAGGCATCTGCCGAGCGGCCAAAACTCCCGAGGGCGCTCAGAGTGAACGCCCTGGCTCGACGCGCGCGAGGAGCCTTAAGAAACTACCCGGCCGACGGCTGCTACGAATCCGGAACCGTCGGCCACCGGTGATACAGCGACCGCAGACAGGGCAGCCCCCGGCGATCGCCCACGCGGTTATCCTCCGTCCCCTCGCACAGCGGGACGGAGGAAGGGAGGCGGAAGCCTCCTCGGACGCCGCACGCGGAGCGAGTCTGAATCGCGTTCCCGCTCTCGCTCGGCAGCCTCCTTCCGGGACATGACGTCCTCGCAGAAGAAGGCAAAGAGTTGCCCAGGCCTGTTCTAGGAATTCTTTTCCGATGGCAATCAATGATCCAGTTAACTAAATGATTTTCTCCACTGCGACCAGTGTGGCCAGATTTTGTCCCTCTGGTACCATCGGTACCAGTTGAGTGGGGATACGCGGAAGTGTGCGTGCCTTGTCCGTGACAGCTGCGCGCGCAGAGAAGGACGGAACTATGCTCAGTCACCCTTCCACCAACGTCGTCCGACGTCATGGAACCGTGACGTAGTATAAGAAAGGACAGAGCCATGCTCTGTCTTGCTTCCACTATCGTGACGTCGTGTAAGAAAGGACAGAAGTATGCTCCGTCCCCCTTCAACCAAAAACGCGCGTCGCGTCTTCATCCCTCATACAGTCGCGGCGTGGCGTCTTTGTTCCACACACAGGCCGGTATATGCTGTGACAGGGGTGCCAGATTTCGCATTAGGTGCCGCACGTAGCATTGCGTGTTTGCCGCCGAAAGCCAAATCGAGCAACACTGCGTTGAGCGTGAACTCGTCGTCGCTCGTCTTCGCGTTCGTGCTCGATACGAATAATGTTGCTCCATTTGTAAGATGAGAATTCGATGAACTATTGATATTATTATTTACCCAATTTGTTGCTGACTGCAGAGGAATTATTTATTAATTAATTAATGAATTAATTAATTATTTAAAAATTAGTTCATTTATTGATAATTATTTAAAAAATTCACAGGACAAATGACATGCGTTCCATGTGAAAGTATTTCAATCATATTAATATCACTGTCCAACACGTATTTTGCTTCGTGACATCTGTTGGGTGATTCTTATAGATTTCGATGCTCTAAAACCGAATCTGCTACCGTTCCTTTCCATCACCCTCAGTTTTTGAAAAAATGAATTTTGAAAAAAAAACACCTTTTTTCAACTTTGAACAACAATTCTGTTGAAACTAGGAAAGATAGGCTGATTCTATTAGTCGCAAAAAATTCAGTAGACATTTCTGCATAAATTGGTATGAATCGTTTTTGCAATATCAATTTACAAAGATGTTTAAATAATAGTTGAATTGGGCAAGACACGTTTTACGCGCCTATTTTGGGACACTTTTTTCAAATTATCGTCAAAATGGTGCGTCTAGGGCGAATTCCAATTACACTGAGCGATAGAGCAGACATTTTTCTATGGAGACCCATCATCAGATTTTGCGAAATACGTTTTGGCTTCTCACAGGAAAACGAAATAGTCGTGCGTGTCACGCAACCAGCACAGTGGTTCTCCGACCTTATCGTATTGACCGCGCTCCGCCGCGGAGTGGCCCGAGCAGCCGAGCGCCGCTCACACGCGCGCCAAGTCCCCTGCGCACGTTGCGTGACACGCACGAGTATTTTTAATATTTTCCTGTGCGAAGCCAAAACGTATTTCGCATAGTCTGATGATGGATGTTCATAAAAAAATGTCTGTTTTATCGCTCAGCGTGATTGGAATTCACCCTAGACCCATCATTTTTACAAAAATTTGAAAATACACACACGCACGCACGCACGCACGGACGCACGCGCACGCACGCACGCACGCGCGCACGCACGCGCACACGCACGCGCACGCGCACACGCGCACACACGCATAGGCATACACATGTACGACGTATACGCGTCAATGTGCATGTGTTGCATCGTCCTCTCCTTGATAGACAAAAGATGATCGATTATCGACTGTTTACATACTGTCTATGTTTCTTACCTCCCCCAGATTGGGGGGAGGCAACAATCGATAATGGATCATCTTTTGTCCAAGCGTTACACGATGAGCGGTGAATTGCATAGACAATAGGCATCACATTATTTCACGTGAAGTGGCTGGCCAATCTGCGGACGCTAGCGTAGCACAATTTTTTGTATTTTTGTTAATAATTTCATTTTATTTAAGTGTGTGTTTGTGTGTGTGTGAATGTGTAGTGGTAAGTTTACATTTTAAGTATTTTTGTTGGTTTCTTTGTCACTCTATAAAAATCCAATGTGCGAAAAACCCTAAAATAAACCGAAGCGAAGCTTTTCAGAAGCTGGGCTTCGGGACTCAAAGTACAGTTCGTGCTTACGCAGTGTCCCGTTAGACGAAACATATTTTCATTGCGCATTTTGTAAAAAAAATTATTCCTGCAATATGCGTATTCCATGCGAATTCTCCGGGACACTTATCCAATCTGAAAAATCGCGAATCCGTAATAAATCACGAGGTTACAACGTCGCAGTTGAATTGTCCGGTGACCCGCACTTTTCGGAAACAATGGTTAGAAGAAACAGAATTTCAACCATGGTTACGCGAGGTGCCAGACAGTAAAACGTCGTGTTTCTGCATTTTTTGTAAAAAACATATATCGCGAAGAGTGGATAAAATCTGGCGTCACGCAGAGTCCGCAGGGCACATAATCACTGCACAAAATATAGAGACACAAGAAACCGACAAAGATGTTCATACGACGGACGAAACAGATTCATCGTTACAAACGCGAAAGCAAGTAGCGGAGATTCAGTACGCTGTTTTCGTCGCTGAAAACAATATTTCCTTCAGAACTCCAGAAAAGTTGTTAAAATTTTTCCAAACTGTAGGAAAAGATTCGGAGGTATTACAGAAAATGTGTATAGGCCGGACGAAATGTGAAAACGTACTTTCGCAAGTCGTATGTCCAATTGAAACGGAACGTGTTTCGAGCATTCTTAGAAATACAAAATTCAGCATCTTTATTGATGAAACGTCAGACATTTCTAATACGAAATGGATGACGTTTCATGTACGGTTTGTTAATCCGGAAACATCACACGTAAACTCGCAATTAGTCAAATTAATCAAACTTGATGCAAAAAATTGTGCCGCGGAAAACTTGTTTGAGAAATTCCGAAACGAATTGTATAAACTACAGATTCCATTTGGGAATATTGTTGCCTTGTCATGCGACAATGCCAACGTTATGACGGGTAAACATTTCTCGTTCCAAAAAAAGCTAGAAGAAAGGTGTGAAAATGTTTTAACATTGAAATGTCCATGCCATTCCGCAGCGTTAGTTGCCAATACTGCATGTAAGATGGTTCCAGCTAAATGCGAGGAATTTTTAAAAAAGATATCAAGTTTTGTTAACTGCAGTCCAAAGCGAGCTGCTATTTTCAGTGATTGTTTTCAAGAAAGACACCGACAAATTTTGAAATTGTCCGAAACGCGATGGTTGTCTCGTCATTCTTGTATCACAAGAATCGTCGAATGCTGGGACGATCTGGAGTACTTTTTGACCGACTTAGTTAAGACGGAAAAAAAAACGTGCTCAAGGTTTTCTACTAGTGATGCAGAATCCTGATGTAAAAGCTTATTTCTTATTTCTCCAAAATATTTCGCATTTCTTCAGTTCATTTACAACATTTTTCGAAGCTCTGGAAACTCGAATTCAATTCTTGCAATCTAAATCCATCGATTTGTTTACGACAATTTGTCAACGGTTTGTGAGACCAGAGCTTCTACAAGATTCAATTTGTAATATTAATTTTTCAGTATCAGAAAATCAATTGCCATTAGAGACAATTAATGTTGGAAATGAATGCGAAGAGTATTTGAACAAATTGCTCTCAGAGGGGCACGCAGACGTAGTTACAAATGTCCGTCAGAATTGTTTGCAATTTTACGTTAGTGCTGCTAAGGGGATTTGTAAGAGATTGCCACTCAAGGACCCATTTTTATCAAAATTAAAAGTTTTTGAACCGCACACGGCCTTGCGCGATAGTGACAGAGAAACGACGTTTAACGATGTTTCTTTTGCCGCACAAGCTCTTGGCGGATTTGATACAGATGGGTTAAGACAAGAGTGGTTCGCTTTACATCACGATTTTACGGAAACAGAAAAAGATAACCTGTTACAATTAAATTTCGATGCAATGTGGGAAACAATTTCAAATCGGAATACTAAATATCCCTATTTGCAATCTCTCATTCATGCAGTTAGATCGTTACCAAATTCAAATGCCGATGCCGAACGAATCTTTTCCTTCTTACCAGACGTAAAGACAAAAAAACGAAATAAGCCGTCGCCCGTCCAGATGAACGCTATATGTGTTGTAAAATCAGCGTTGCTCGCGAGAAGGGAAACTGATTTAAATTTGAACATTACTGACGAACACTTATCTCGCACGTCAAGTCGGACATTATATTCTGGATGTTCCAGAGAAAGAGATGTCACAGTAAATGCATCAGAGATTGCTCCGATTGCTGGTCCCTCCTCGTCTACTGATTTTTAGTAATAACGTCGATCATAAAATAAACTTCATTTTGTGAGCTTCGTTATTTATATTATATCACAGTCATGACGTCGTTCAACGACAAATATCTTAAAATCTGTTTTGCAAAATAATTGCTAGACACCACATTTGATAATAACAATTGTCAGACACTTGTTTTGCAATACACTCGCTAGACACCACATTTGATAATAACAATTGTCAGACACCTGTTTTGCAATACACTCGCTAGACACCACATTTGATAATAACAATTGTCAGACACCTGTTTTGCAATACATTTGCTAGACACCACATTTGATAATAACAATTGTCAGACACCTGTTTTGCAATACATTTGCTAGACACCACATTTGATAATAACAATTGTCAGACACCTGTTTTGCAATACATTTGCTAGACACCACATAAAATTGCTATGCGATGTGGTATAATAGGGCTACAGGCGAAGGTCCACGTTAAAAAACCGAACGCGCTAGTCGTGGCACCTCATGGGTGGCGTGGAAGACCACGTAAGAAAATGTAGTATTTTACGAACGAAATACATATATCTCGCAATGTGATACACACAATATCGTATCTATGCATCGTGTGACATGTCAACTGCTTACGCGCTAAGAAGGTTATACTTTCGAGACGATTTTCGATTATTCTCGTGATTTATGGTACCTCCTGCGATAAAGTGCGACTCGAGGACAATTCTTCTTCTTAGACTTCGTAGAAGTTATTACCACGATGTATGGCAAAAATATATCGGTGACGTTGAAATTTGGAATACTATGAGCTCCGTGAAGTGTTACTGTACTAACAATATTTGCCCCCTTGGCTGAAGCAACTTCTCCCAGAGGTATTACAGCGTACCTGAATTATCATTTAGTACAGTGTATCTTCTTCTTTACTACCGGACAAAGATAAATATTATTGAAACGTAAACTGAAATACATTAAACATTAATATGATTGAAATACTTTGACATGGAACGCATGTCATTTGTCCTGTGAATTTTTTAAATAATTATCAATAAATGAACTAATTTTTAAATAATTAATTAATTCATTAATTAATTAATAAATAATTCCTCTGCAGTCAGCAGCAAATTGGATAAATAATAATATCCATAGTTCATCGAATTCTCATCTTGCAAATGGAGCAACATTATTCGTATCGAGCACGAACGCGAAGACGAGCGACGACGAGTCAATGCAAAGATCAAAACTCTCGTGCCTGCACTTCTCTCGATCGCGTTCACGCTCAACGCAGTGTTGCTCGATTTGGCTTTCGGCGGCAAACACGCAATGCTACGTGCGGCACCTAATGCGAAATCTGGCACCACTGTCACAGCATATACCGGCCTGTGTGTGGAACAAAGACGCCACGCCGCGACTGTATGAGGGACGAAGACGCAACGCGCGTTTTTGGTTGAAAGGGGACGGAGCATACTTCTGTCCTTTCTTACAGGACGTCACGATAGTGGAAGCAAGACGGGGCATGGCTCTGTCCTTTCTTATACTACGTCACGGTTCCATGACGTCGGACGACGTTGGTGGAAGGGAGACGGAGCACAGTTCCGTCCTTCTCTGCGCGCGCAGCTGTCACGGACAAGGCACGCACACTTGCGCGTATCCCCACTCAACTGGTACCGATGGTACCAGAGGGACAAAATCTGGCCATACTGACTGCGACCCAGTATAGGAGACGGACCTGGAGTGGTTTTGACAAATGTGTCACTCATCCTAAATTGTAGTGTGGACCTTGGAATTTCATACATTTTTAAAGCCATATGTTTTGACATTCCGTTTTTGACTGCACCTATTGCTTTTTGAATGCTCTCTTCCGAATAGGTTTTTGCATATTTACTACCTTTTCTTACTTTTGGCATTTTAAATCTTATAAATTTAGCAGGAACGTAATCTAACAATTGGAATATAGTGAAATTCATGAATCATATAGGATAGTTTAAATATAACTGATACGTCTCTCCATTTGCATGTATTATAATTTAATATTTAACTTCTTTCTAACAATACATCAATCAATATGTTCTAAAATTGAAAATTATTAATGTATCAACAAACCTAATGAATATGAGGTCAATCACTGTCTAATGGTTACCATAACCTACTAAGAGTAATTGGCCCCTTCGTCCAATCATTGTCATGCGACGTAATTTACATGACAGTTGTTGGCCCTCTTTCATTTTCGTGATATTTGTGTAATTTTAGCGAAACAATATTTTTAAATAATATTTGAACCTTTATTATTTACATATAACGAGTATGGGAATTATACACATTATAAAGACAGTGAAATATCCACACATTGACAGGTCTCGTCTGATGATTTTTCGAATAAATTAATGGTATTTTTGAAGCATCACATCTGAGTCGTACTATTCATTTAATTACATAATTAAAATATATAGTGAGAGGGGGATGTTATTACATCCGGGAAATAAAAGAACACGCAATCTGAATATGTTCTTAACACGTTGACTGCCACGCGTGTTTCCAAATAAATCTTCATTAGGCCACGCGCGACGCTGTACTAAACGTACTCTGCTAGGTACTCACACCGATATTTTAGTAATGCGAGTCGCTGGTGGTCGCGATAATAATCTTTTACGCCGCTATTTCCACCTCCACTAGGTAGAAATGGTTCTGTCCTTTGTGTTGCATCGCGTTTTTCTGTTTATGCCGATCATATGCCACACGGCGTGTCACCCGTTTCCAGGGCAACGTTTGGTGGGGAGGCCTGTAGAACACTCTGCTCTACATCAGGCCTGCAGAACTTGTGACACGCGTGCCACATCTCCGCCCCTGGCACCGTACCGCCCCGCGGTGCCGGCCGAGGAGAATTGCCCCCTCTCCTGTAATATTTACAATGAGGCGACAACAGTCGAACATCGAAGACGTAGCCAGAGGTGCCCGTAACACGGTACCCACTCTCTGATCTCAGAGCAGTGGCCATAGAGAGGGGGCTCTTCTCCTCGGCCGGCACCGCGGGGCGGTACGGTGCCAGGGGAAGGGGGGGGGGGTGGGGATGTGGCACGCGTGTCACAAGTTCTGCAGGCCTGCTCTACACGAACAATTCGAATCTTTGCCGAGTAACGAGTGATATAACTACTAAAATGTCTACTCTAATTCGTTCCAATGTCGAAAAGAAAAATGGGCCGATCAAAAGCACGAGGGAATTTAAAGAAGACAACAACTTTTTGTCCAGATTATCCTGACCAATCTCAGCTTTGTGCAGAATGCTTTAGTTTTACATTCTAAATAATTTTGTTAATAAACCATTTTTTATATACTTTTATAGCAATTCAATAGTTTTATTATATCATGTCGAATATCTTTCCAAATACTTACAAAGATGCTTCCGAATGCGGGTGACGCGGCCTGATGAGAAACTTTTACTGTCACCCGAATCGGGTGACATGGCAGTCATTGTGTTAAACAAAAAGGAAAAGATAGGTGTTTCTTAATATTTTTATATGTTTATTGATGGGGCTAATCTCTGTCAGGGGGCCAACGACTGTACTGTTTACCCCTATCGGCTGCTTCTCGATAGAGTGAAGACAACCTTGTTTCGGACCTGTATGACGTTTCGCGACGGCACAGGTTATACAATGTTCTACATACTTCCGAACAAAACCTCGCATTCCTGGAAACCAATACCGTTGTCCAATTTTATTCAACGTCTTTTCTATACCCACATGGCAGTTATCGTCGTGGTATAAGTGTAACAGTCCAATCCGACTACCCTTAGGTATATAACTCCGCAGCACAATCCGCCCCGTATTTCTAATTAGTTGACGACACAAAACTCCGTCGCTTTCCTCGTAATCTACGCATACGGTGTCTCCATTGTTCACGCGTTCTACTAAGGTCTGAGTCTCCTCGTCATTTTTCTGAGCTACTTTGAGCCACGAACCTTCGCAAATTACTTCAACGCGGTAATCTCGCGCCGGGTTGCGACTCAGATAGTTGAGATGCTCTACGCATTTTCCCTTGCGGTATTCTAGTTCAAAATCGTAGTCCTGCAGATAAACCTACCATCTTGCCACACGGGGCAATAGGTCGCGTTTGCTCTTTGTTGACTTTATCGCGTTTCAATCAGTCACGATTTTAAACTTGATACCCAACAAATATACGCGGAAATGTCTCAAGGCGTTTACTATCGCGAGCGTTCCCAATTCATAGGAATGATACCGCGATTCCTCCGGTGTGGTCCGTCTGCTGAAATACGCCACAACCTTCAGCTGTCCCTCCACACGCTGAAATAGTATCGCGCCGTAGCCTATGCAGCTTGCATCTGTATGCAACTCGGTTTCTCGTTCGTGATCGAAAATTATCAACAAAGGTTGACCACTCAACCTTTCCAACACGTACTTCCGTGCTGCCTCCTCTTCCGACGCCAAAATCCAGGGTTCGCCTACTTTCGTCAGCCGTGTAATACACGCTGTTCGAGAAGCAAATTCCGGAACGAACTTGTGGAAGTAACTCGCCAATCCCATAAATTGACGCACCTGTTTCACGATAGTTGGTACAGGTGCCTCCACTAACGCATGCACCTTAGATTTACCTGGTTTGATACCCTCAGAGGATACCTCTCTACCCAGATATTCGACAGATCGCTGCAGGAACTTACATTTCTTTATATTTAACGAAAATCCCGCCACCGATAGTGCACGCACCACCCTTTCTAGCTTCTCCAGACCCTCTTCGACCGTCCGGGAAGGAACAAGAACATCGTCCAAATATACTAGCGCATTTACGTTTATCAGCAAGCCCAGCGCTTTATTAATTGCGAGTTTAAAAACCGCAGGCGCATTCGCCAAACCGAACGGCATGCGCAGAAACTCATAGTGCCCGTCGGGTGTTACAAAAGCCGTTTTCTCAACAAATCCTTCCGCGATCGGAATTTTATAGAAACCTGATGCCATGTCTAAGACCGTGAAAAACCTCCCCTTTCCTAAGCGATCAAGCTGGTCCTCTATCAGCGGCAACGGATAGCGGTCTTTTACAGTGTTTCTATTAAGTGCTCGGTAATCTACGCACATACGGTCTAACCGGTCCTTCTTTTGTACCAAAATAATTGGGCTCGCGTATGGCGACGCGCTTTCCCTTACGATCCCGTGTGTTATAAGCTCGCCGATAATACCACGCACCTTTTCCCGCTCAGAGAAAGACAATCTATACGGTTGATATCGTACTATATTATCGTTTTTGGTTACAATAGTCATCTCCGCCGTATTAATGCTTTTAATAAAGTTCGTGTTTGTCAATAAAACGTGGTACTCAGCCAACAGCACCCCCAACGGCTCCTGGGCCTCCGCCATTCCGGATACGATGGCATTGCACTCAAGGGTGTCCAGTTGGTGGTACCCCTTAGACCGCCCTCGGATGCGAATCAGCCTGGTACCCTCCGAAGTGGTCACAAGTTCCCGGTCGTCGTCTGCCACGGCGTCCCTCCCAATTATCGCGTCGTAAAAGACGTCGTCATCCTTCAGCAGGTACATGTTCAGGCTGAGGGTAATGTCACCAGCTCGAACCGACACCTTGGTACGTCCCACCGTCTTGACGCATGTGTCGCCGAGGCCTTTGATGGTTGCGACGCAGGGCTCGACCGTGCACCCCGCTTCCCTCGCGACACGAGCTTTCACCAGCGAACAATCGGCAGCACTATCCAGAAGGCTATTCACCTTTAATTCGCGAATTAGGATCGGTGTCAGTTTGCACATCCTTCGCTCACAAACGTTAGCCTCCAGACCCCCTCGTTTCGAGTCCCCCCCTGCAGCTCGCTGTTTGATCCAGCAGCGCGCCTCGTCGTGGCCTTTTTTCTTGCAATAATTGCAAGCAGGGGCTGGGGGTTGTCGTTCGTGCTCCACCTTCCTCTTCTTCGGGCAGTCGACCCGTTTGTGCCCTTGTTCGTTACACTGATAGCACCTGACAGTTCCCGTGGATTTCATCGTACCCTCTCCTCCGTCGCGACCGAACGTTTCCTTACGTTTAGGCACCTTGATAAATTGCGATATTCCGGCAATGACTGCCGCTGTTGTCGCAAAACTTCCGCTGAGCATGGCCTGATGCACGTTCCGGTCGGAGATGGTACTTATGCCCAGCTCTATGAGCTCACTGATCTCTATACCAGACGTGGGCAACTTGTGGCCCCCGAGCCACACACGAACAGCACACAGTCGCACATGTTCCCTTGGCCCCACTCGCCACCGCGGTCTCGCCGGCGGAGAACTGCCCCCTCTATGCCTACTGCTCAGAAATCTAGCTACGTCTTCGATGTTCGACTGTGTCGCCTCATTGTAAATATTACAGGAGAGGGGGCAATTCTCCTCCGGCAAGACCGCGGTGGCGAGCGGGGCCAAGGGAACATGTGCGACTGTGTGCTGTTCGTGTGTGGCTCGGGGGCCACAAGTTGCCCACCTCTGCTCTATACAATGGATGCGAGATCAGGATCTGGGGAATGAAGCCAATATAAACGTTAGAGTCGCAAGCGGTCATCCGCGGTACTACGTATAGTGCCGGGCCTATTATCCTGCAAAGTGGGTACCTTGTAGGGTGCCGCGCTCTGAAAATTGTTCTGCAACATTTTTTTTCTTCGGTGCGCCCCCTGTTTGCGTAAGAAAAGTCATTGCCCATGGCGTTGACATGTCTATCGCCGACCCTTCATTCCTCTAATGGTAATCTGTATCTTATCCGGTATGTGGCGCCGCCATGGAGAATGAAATTGTATGTTGAGTAAGTATGTATGTAGGAAAGGTCCGACATATATATGCGTATATAGCAAATGTCGTGCCTGCAACCTGCAACCGAAATATGATGTGTGTATATTACAATTATTATTAATGAAATATTATTGTTTCATGATCGTTCAACGTATGTGGGATTATGTTGTACTTGCCAAAATGAAATGATATTAAATAAATAAATAAAATAAAATATAAATTATATGTAGCTACATACATACATATATGTAGCATAATATATATATATGTAGAATCCGGTGCGAAAGGTGAGAAGATGGGAAGGGAGAAGGCGAGTGCGTGGGAGGTGAGCGAAGGAAGACGAAAACCAGACAATAAATGGGAAGTATCGAGAACGGACGAGTGTTGAAATAGTTTGGAGCGACCAGTTTTCCCCTCTTTCAATGTTCCCGAATCAACGTGAAGTGAGACCGGACTCCAGTCTCCAGAGTCGAGAATGACAGCGGTGCAGGAACCGCGTATAAAATAATTCATACAATGTGTGTTATATCTAAACCTTTTTATTGTACTTATTATACTAAGCGTAAAAATAGTAATTGATATTTGTTGGGTTTTTATAGTAACTAGTCCTTTAGGAGAATTATATTCCAGATATACATCTGTACTTTTATTAGGATTTAATACACGTTGCAGGTACGAAAGTAAGGCCATGCGGCTAGTAACATAAGAACCGAGAAGAACATGAACAAGGGAATAATCAGGTACGAAACTCCGGTGGGAAATAACGCTACACTCCATGTCCGTGTCGCGCCATCTATCGGCTAAACAGTGAAGCCTTCCTTACTTCTCAACAATATTTTTATCCGATTGTTCGGACGCGGCACCCCCGCGGCCGCCACCACCTCTGCGGCCCCGTCCGCCAGTGCCGCCTCCTCCTCCTCCTCCTCCTCCTCCTCCTCCTCCTCCTCCTCCTCCTCCTCCTCCTCCTCCTCCTCCTCCTCCTCCTCCTCCTCCTCCTCCTCCTCCTCCTCCTCCTCCTCCTCCTCCTCCTCCTCCTCCTCCTCCTCCTCCTCCTCCTCCTCCTCCTCCTCCTCCTCCTCCTCCTCCTCCTCCTCCTCCTCCTCCTCCTCCTCCTCCTCCTCCTCCTCCTCCTCCTCCTCCTCCTCCTCCTCCTCCTCCTCCTCCTCCTCCTCCTCCTCCTCCTCCTCCTCCTCCTCCTCCTCCTCCTCCTCCTCCTCCTCCTCCTCCTCCTCCTCCTCCTCCTCCTCCTCCTCCTCCTCCTCCTCCTCCTCCTCCTCCTCCTCCTCCTCGAGGCAGCCGGCTCCAACGGCTGCGTCGCTTCATCGCCTGTGTTTGAAAGCAGGGTTAAACCATTATTTATTAAATTGTAATATAAAAAGGAAACAACAATTTTATACTTACGTTTATCCGGCTACGTCTATTTCGCCAGGCCGTTGGCCTCGTCGTTGAATCCGTTGAAGTTGAGAAAGGCAAAATGACAATAATTATTACAAATATATAAATTGTAATGTATTTACCTGAGGCTGCTGCCGATTCTCCTGGTGTCGTCTGCAAGTCCATCGGAAAAATAAAACCATTGTACAGTTATGCAGTGAATAATGAAATAACAATATGGCCTTATACACTTACGTTATGGCCGCCCCCGATGTTGTCTGGGCCCTTTCCTCTGTTTTGGAAAAAGGGAAACGTAAAAATGTTACTCGTACATATAATAGGAATAAAAGCAATCGAAGTAAAAAAAAAATGCAAATATACCGTTCTTAGGCGCGTCGCCCTCTCCCTCTGCAGCACACATTTTTTGGTTCATTTCTACAAGAAAAAGAAACATTTATTTAAAAATGTAATTTAGTTGTTAATACATGCGAATCATCGATTACACTTATAAATCGTCACATCGATAGGAATGACAATAACGAAAAATCTGGATGAAGTGACTCGTGAATTGTCAATCGCAGAATGGAATAATGTTGCATTACGTGAGTCGTGATCCCCTCGGCAGACAATTGATATAACATTTGGAAGCCTGCAACCCCACGTATCAATCGGAACCGAGCTTACCGAGCATTATACAATCGATACACGTGGTGCACGTTTTTCGGCTGGATTGACGATCACTAGCGACGAAAAACGATGACTTCTTTTAATCAGGGATTGACAATGATTTGGTCCAATTGTATTCGCGCTTTTCACTGTCGTTTATTTGTTAAAACCGTTCAAGGGGCCTCTCGACTAGGTTCGGCTTTATCGATCGGAAAATTGAACACACAAATCGGCTTTTTGTGCCGATCGTCCGAAACGTAGTCCGGACGCGTCTTGAATGGTTATAAAGAAGTGAATGATACTGAAAAGCGCAAATACAATTATACGAAATTGTCGTCAATCCCCATGAATCCAGCCGAAAAACTAATACTCGCTTCCCAATGATACGCAGGGTTGCAGGCTTCACAATTTTAGATTAACTGACGATGTCTCGCCATTGCCAACGCTAATTAAATACTAATTCAATGCAAAGCGATACGTAATAGTTAAGGCAGAAATATTCGTTATTGTTAGTCCGAATGGGTAGCGTGTATAACGATGTGTACTTACCGAAGAGAGATCGTCGAATGAAGCTCTACGCCGGTTACTGCTTCAACCGTGTTGAGGTGGTGGTAAAAATTTGTGGAATGTTCATGGGCGGATGGCAAACACTTTTCAGAAATAACGATACAGTATATTATCTCAGTTTGGTCAAACACCTCGGAATCGTATCGAGACACCTTTGGTAGCGCCGGTAGCGGAGATGCGGTGGTCGAGCTTCGCGGTTCGTCTTTGTAGTTCGGCACACGAAGAAAAAGCCGCCGAATAAAAAAAGTAATGAAATGCTAGCCGCGGCGAGTGACAATGAAACATTTGAAACTCAGCGCATCGACTGTCACAATAAAGACGATGATTAAACTTATTTATTATAAACTTTTTGTGTATGAGACAGTTTATGACAATTTGATGAAATTGTTCGGATCAAAATGAGACCAAACATGATGTAATTCAGACCATATTTACTAAATAATACTTATTATGTACCTCATATACCTCATATTCGATTTCATTTCATTATCGCTTTTAATGAATTATAACAGCGGATTAGTAGAAAAATACATTACATTTCTTTCGCATGAAATGTAGGCTACACAAAACTTGTGATTTATTCGGGGAAGAAATTTAATATACCGGCGAATATACTGAACAGTGTAAGAAAACTTGCGTTACAGAGAATCGAACCCGGACATTACTGCTCGGTCGCCTTGCCGCCTCACCACGGATGTTTAATGATATCATGTAATGAGTTTTTGATGAATTGGGTCGATGATAATTAATTTATGCAGTGTTGTCAATAAATAAGTCGCATTGGGCAAAATGTTTGGGGGCTTCTAACACAATGTTGGGGTCCATTGCTCGAATTTCGATTTCACACCCGCAGCCGCCCTTTGTAAGACACAAGGCAGTCTTTACGCTACTTTGATCGGGCCGACAAAACCCCTCCTGCCTGAAGAGTGGCGCAGTCAATACCGGCGAAAAGCGGAACGTCTCAGTTTCATCTGTCAGTCTGGATTTGTCAATCCAGAAGTCGAGACAAAGAAAGTGTCCATTGAAACAATTTTATCGGTTGCAATAGTTGAACGTACGCATACGACAATACCAGGCTGATCGTTACAGTCGCGAAAAGTGCACTGTTGGCGGCAAATCTGCTGCATTGTCGTGTGTAGTATACGGTTGTCGTTGTTTCATTACTTTTTTATATATCAGTTCTGAATGCCTAGGTGTGAGTGTTGCGGGAACCACTACAGACAGCATAAGCACAGCATGACATTTCATAGTTATGTAAAGATAACATAATTTAGCGCACTTTTCATGCACACTTCAAGTACGTTATTGACGGATTCGCTATTCGCCGTTTCGGTAATCGCGGTTATCGGATTTGAGTTGCGGATATTCTGTATAAGCCATGACTGGGCGCATAACCTATTAGGATTTGTATGCCGCGTGGTCGGGCAGGTCGGCATGCATCTCCGAGTTAATTACTTAGCTGCTCTGCCTTATTTCATTTTTTTGGACGCTTAAAATCAGGGTTAGGGCAGCACCCAAGAGGGGGTGGCAAACAAATATTAAAAAGATGCAGAGCAGCTAATTGTAAGTAATTAACTCGGAGATGCATGCCGATCTTGGGCTTTCCTGGCTCCCCTGTAGTACAGGGCCTGTACCCCTTATTCCTTCATCAGTACAGTTTATAAGCGTATGCGTGCATATTCGCATTGCACACTTCGCTTTGAGTTGTACCGATCCCTTCACGTACTGTGATCGAAACTATTTCTCGGCCAGACAAAATTTCAGGCCAAATCGTATCGATTGCACTTGTACCCAAAGTAATTTATTAGTAACCAATCAGATCACAATTGTTTCATTAATATGAAAACATTATTTCCTAGATTTCCTACAGATGAGGCGTTGCGGAAACAATGGGTGGACACAGTCGGTGTTGGAGTTCACAAGCTTGGGTTAAACAGCGTCCTGTGCTCCGACCATTTCGACGCATCCTCTTTCGAGCTGTTCGACAGTCGCGTTAAGAAGCGTCTCAAATCGGGAAGTTTGCCTCTAATTAACACGGACGAGTTACCTCAGCATGACACTTCCAACGAAGGGGTTTGTGCAGGTAAGAAAGTGTCACCAAGGTCACTCGAATACATGATAAGAACCGTTAAGGTGACCTTCCGTTGCTCGCGACCTCAACGCACGACCAATCGATAAATACATATACATATACTTTTTTCTCAAAAAATAAAAAGAAAACGATTTGAAACTAATATATATATGTATATATCATTGAACTGTACTCTAACTGGAATGTGAACGGCGTGGCCACGGCCGGCTAGACAGAGAGTGTAAATTTCGGGTCTCTCTTACCTTGTCTATCATTGCTACCCTTTCGAAAAACATGACCTAGCAACGAATGTCATAACCCATGCCATGTGAGTGGCCTGTCATAACAACGTACTACCAGTTCAAAAAGGTTAAGCTGTTAAAACTGGGAGGAACTCTTGTCGAACTGATCGTGCCAACGTAGCAACTGTATGTTGTTGACGCAACGCATATGAAAGAGTGAGATGAAGGGTCCCCAAATTTACCCTCTCTGTCTAGCCGGGCGCTCTGCATGTAAAAACAATAGTCGTTCCCATTCCAGTTAGAGTATAGTTCAATGGTATATATGCATTTCATAGATTGGTCGCGTGTCGCAGTCGCGAACACCGGAAGGCTAACTTCAGTAATGTCAATATGTAACAGACGGAATGAAGGTCCTTTTCATCAATGAAAGAAATGTCATTGTCCTCCAACGAGACAATGAACAGAACGACATTGGACATTCTGTATAGGATATGTGTTTTTTTATGTATGTTGGTGCATTTGTCGCGAACGGGTTGATAGATCATTATGGTTCTTGCACAAAATGCAGGAGCCTATTCTCCCATTGGTCCCATATAAGTTTCGAAAAATTCCAAGAACAACAACAAATATTTTAAACAATTTCTCAAGTTTCGAGGGTAATTGTAAAATGTCCACGTATAACTTTCCACCGTGTTAACCGATGTAGATGATTTTGGGTACGTTTCAAAGAGGCTACACTCACGGTGGTACCATGTTAATGTGGACAATTTGTAAGAAAGAATACCGAAGTCTTTGTTATATATAAAGTATTGGTACTCTTCGCAACTCATATTTCTTTGTCTTTTCAGTTACCGACGAAGACTGCTTACCGTGCACAAGTACGCCAAAAAGGCGACGTACGGAGGAACTGGGTGGTGAACCTTGTGGGAACTACGAAGCTGTTCTCCACGACCACAAATACGAGGACTCCCCACGAACCCTCAGGAACAAACTGAGGGAGTTTCAAGCCCAAAAAGTTAGCGTAAGGAAGGTCACAAGGCGGCTAGAACAACGAGTCAGGCGTTTACGAAGGCAAGTAACTTCTTTAGGCGATGTTATGGTACAGCTAAGACGCCGCAATCTTTTGCCAGAGTCCGCCTACTATAATCTTTCGCCCCATGAAACTGCATCCGTAGAATTATTTAGCCGTATGATGAAGCGGAAAAAGAATAATACAAATAAACTCAGTCGAGAAAAATATCCTGCGGCTTTACGCGCATTTGCGTTAACGGTTCATTTCTATTCACCGAGGGACTATAATTATATTAGAAAAGCGTTTTACTTAGCTCTTCCACATCCGGACGTCCTTAGGACTTGGTACAGCTGCGTTGATGCTGAACCAGGTTTCACAGAGGAATCGTTCGCGACGTTAAATGAAAAATCGGCCGCTTTAAGGGAAAGTGGTGACGCCTTACTTTGTGCCCTTGTCATGGACGAGATGGCCATAAATAAAGGCTGTCAGAGAGGTCGGGATGGAAAGATCCGCGGCCACGTGGATTTGGGCGTTGGCACAACCGGTGGCGACGATCTTCCGGAGGCAAAGAACGCCTTTGTTTTAATGGTGGTCATGCTGAAGGAACATTGTAAATTACCAATTGGGTATTTTTGATCGATACT
This sequence comes from Priocnemis perturbator, assembly GCA_963942575.1. Classification (NCBI taxonomy): domain Eukaryota; kingdom Metazoa; phylum Arthropoda; class Insecta; order Hymenoptera; family Pompilidae; genus Priocnemis; species Priocnemis perturbator. Next base: position 11,921,722 of record OZ012643.1, on the reverse strand, counting down.
TTGAACGCGGACACAAAATCGAATTTGGTCCGAGAAGCATTATTTCGGCTTCAGAAAGCAGGCGTCATTGTCTGTAGTCTAGTTTAGTCTAGTCTAACTTTAGACGGACCGGCGGATCATTTTGCGGTAGTGGAGAAACTGGGTGCAGTAATGCACCTTGATAAAAGAATGGTCAAAAATCATCGAAATGGTAATGACAACGTAGATGCGCTGAATGACATATTTAAAATTCATTCTGCGCATCCCGTGCCCGGTGAGCCGAACATTCAAGTGGTATTTGATGCATGTCATATGCTGAAGAATATCCGTAATTGTTAGGGGGAGTACCGAGTACTTCTCGACAAGGACGGTAGAAACATCGAGTGGCGCTATATAGAAGCATTAGGACTGTTGCAAGAACGAGAGGGTTTGCGGCTCCGCAACCGGTTGCGCACAGCGCACATAGATTACCGGAAACTGGTAATGAAGGTTGCCCTAGCTGCACAAACTCTCAGTTCTAGTGTTGCAGACAGTCTACAGTTTTGCGCGGAAGTTCTGCGCATACCAGATTTTGAAGGTTGCGAGGCAACGGTTAGGTTTATGCGGTGCATCGACGTCATTTTTTATTTCCTCAATGTCCGGAATCCGTCGGGAAAACATTACAAAAGCCCCTTAAAACGAGACAATGAGGACAATTGGCGTCCAAGATTAATTGCCGAAATTTTGTACCTATCACAAATTAAAGAAGAAAATGGAACGCCCATATTCCGATCAAGACGCCGAGCAGGCTTCATCGGCTTCTTCACAGGCGTTTTGTCCGTCTTTAAAATTTATGACGCCTACGTGAAACCGTGCGAATCGAAAATGACGTATTTACTGACGTACAAACTTAGCCAAGACCATTTGGAGCTATTTTTTGGTGCAATCAGAGCCAGAAGTGGGTGGTGTCCAAATCCTACCGCTAGTCAGTTTATTTCTGCGTATAAGCGTTTACTAGTGAGACACCATGTTTCCAGTAGCATGGGCAATGTAACAGCCATGGACAACACGCAAATTTTACATGTCTCCTCGGCTGAACCAAAACGACGTCGTGCAAAGCTTGACCGATTCGACGTCAGTGTGTACGACGCTGTACACAATTCTACGGTAGCGCAAAAATACGGACTCAATGAAGAGGGAACATCAAATTCTAGTTTTGACGGGATGACCGAGTTTTTCCATGAGTTTTTCCATTTTGCATGGGCACAGTCACCCAACATTTTCGAATTTTCGCAACAAGCCATCAGGTACATTGCCGGTTGGGTGATACTGCACATTACGAAACGAAGAAAAATTAGTTGCCTCGAATGTTTAACCGCTTGCGAAGAAATGGACGCAAACAGCGTACGGGTCAATAGGCAAAATCCTGTTGCGTTCATAGCAGCAATAACTCGCGGTTATTTAGTCATTCCCAGCAAAAGTGCCGTAAAAATTTGTCTCATCACGGAGTCCCTGTTCCGTACTGCGTGCAACTTAAATTCGGGAAAACCGCCAGTTGAATCAAACTTTCCCGCTGTTCTAGCCGCTCGTGCTTTTCATAAATTAGCGGAAGGTGCTGCACTTTTTCCCGATCTTCACGATCACGATGTAGAAATGTTCAGCGCCGAGGAGTTCATTAGTCACAGTAACAGACTTATTAAAACCATTATTACATGTTACATAGAATTGCGCTTATATGCAGAAACGAAAAAATATGCTTTGACACTAACAGGCACGAATATGCGTCACTTCTTAACCCGTTCAATAGTTTGGGCACATCAGTAAGTGACTACACATCATCACTTCACAGTTATCAGAAGCAACGGAAACGAAATGTTTCGATGCGATAACTCGATCCAAGCGTTCATTACTCAAAAATGAGATGAATATCTACATGTTGCAGTAAAATTCGATCACACATGCGATCTGTCTGGAGCATTGCATTGCATCTTCGATCCCCCAGTAAAATCCGATCACACATATGATCGGTCTGGAGCAATGCATTGCATCTTCGATCCCCCAGTAAAATCCTATCATAACTACGATCTGTCTGCAAAAATTTAATTGGCACGATGATTAGTTGGATCCGGTACTTTCAACACGCATGTATGTAAGGTAACAAGAAGATGAATCTGCGTACCACATACTGAGAGACACGGTAGTCATGGATATATAGGCCTACAGGGGAAATCACCATGTATAACAAGAAATAACGCATTAAGTAGCAAGACCTCAGGGGTATTGTGGAACGTTGCTACACCGGGGCCAAGTTGGATTTGAAATGCCAATAATTTTATTGCCGAACATTGTTTTATTTTTCCTGTGATGGCTGACTGTAGTCGCCCGTTATTTAGATGACTCGGCGACATATTCGGGATTTTCAGTTTCAATGTTGAAATGTTGGTTTTCACGTAATTTCTTATTCACGGGAGAGACAGGCCAATCATAAGTAAAAAACGAATGTTTTCTCAATCACTGTGACGATCAGCTCTGTGTAGTATATACATTTAGATAGGAGTTCCCACGCTCGTCCGCGAAATCAAATCAACAATGCATACCCACATGGATCCGTGCAATAAGGGCACTCGGAGCGGAAGGATTAACGATGATAAGCGGGCCCCAAATGTTTCAGCCCGGACGGAACAATGTTACAAACGACAAATTACAATGACAACTACTAAATCCCCACAGTAACAATTGCTTCTTTGGCAACATCTGAGTCATACTTCATCAAACGGATTTATTCGTAAGTATGTTGTTATGTCAGTAAGGTTCTAAAATATTGTCGAACCGCGAAACGAAACAATACTAATCCAATTACCGATTGACGAGGACAAGTGGGGCAAACAGATATTAAAGAACGAAATTTGATCAGACCTGTGAGGATTACAAGTTGTACAATGTAAACAAAATTTGTATTCATGCAAGCTTCAAATGTTTGTAATTATGGCTTCATAAAAGCACTCATGTGTTTTCGGACCTGACACTGTTACATGTAAAAAAATGGTCATTACATTATATTATAACATAATTATTTTCCTGCTTCTACTCTTGTTCAACTTCGTTTCACAAACAAATGTAACATTTTGTTGCCGCTATGATGTATTGTTTTTTTTTAATAACAGTGATCTTGGTATGAAGTTCCAAAGTAGTAAAAGTCTCTTCATTTTTCAGATACATTGGCTGCACCAGACATTATCAAGAATGACCTACGTACCAAATTGTTCTGGCCCCATTTTTGCCGACGGGGGAGTAACGTGCACTGCAAAAGTCATGTACATGTAGGAATTGAGAGACGGCCCTGCCTCAGACCCATAGGGCCGCACGGCCCTGGGAGTGCGTTGAGTTGGGTGAGTGGGGGTAAACGGCGCAGAGAGAGAGAGTCAGTCAGTCGTTGATTGAGCGCTGAGCGAGCAATGTACTTTTTATGCGGATTGTTTGTATTAATAAATAAGTATATACAGTAAGTGGTTCTGGTCCCATACAACCTCATAAAACTCCCACATACATTACGGGACAATTGATGTGAGGTATGAGTACATTTATACTTTCGACTATTGACTGTCAATATAGTTGTCATCAATTATTCACGTTATTAAAACAAATTTGGATCAACAGATGCAGCACAATAATAGTTTGGGGAAATCCAAAGGACATACAGGACCGTCATTATGAATATGCGAGGGATATCAAAATGTAATACTGAAGCGTAGTCCAGATGTGTTCAGGAAACCTAAATGCTAGCCGAATATTAATTATCAAGAGGACCTGCCATCAGACAGCCACAGGATATTTCGACAATCTTTGTAACTGACGTAGGCATCAACAGTTGTCAATCGCGTGCGAGTAAAGGTTGTGCAAGTGACATGAGAAAATTAGTCTTCTGATTTCCTCATTCAGGTTCAGGGTTGAGTTACGTGATCTTTTTTCCTCGCATTTAGATACAAAAAATACAAAACTCGTAGAGTCAACTCCATGTGTGGAAATAGATGACAGTAAGCGGTTGTGTGGATCAATATATTATCAGTAACACTATAAAAAAAATAAATTATCGTTTATACATTCAGAAACGACTCTTCACACTTTTTCGTTTTTACGTCGCTTGCAGTATCTTTTCTATTTATTTTGAACACATTTATACTTTCATTACATTTTAACCAGTCTAATGCACATTGCATTTGTAACTGTTTGATTGAAATGTTTCGTTATATGCTACTGTTATACTTTCTTCAAAGTATGAGATGTTCAGAGTGCAAATGTACAATGTCAATTCAATATAGTATCAAATAGGCCAAAATCATCTGAAACGTGAATCCCGAAGTCTCTTCAGGAATATCGTGGGATGTCCTCAGGACGTCACGGAATGCAACCTTAAGATTTCCGCGATATGACTGCGATGATTTTGGGACGTCACATATTATTTCAGTATACTAGACGTACAGTGTACGTTCATGGAAGATATCCACTTTATTGTAGGTTTTAACATTTCGAAAATACTTGAAGCAGTCAATTTTATTTCATGAATTTCAATACACAGAAAAATAATTGACATAATTGGTATGATAGTACTTCCATAGCCTGTAAATATTCTAACTCATTCTATACGTACTGAGGATGATTCTGAAATTATTTTGTGCTATCTGGATTGGGTCTTGCTCGTGAGATTAACATTAATTTTTGTCTTCATTTTTCAGATTCATTGGCTCTACATCACACATTATGAAGAATGACCTGACTACCAAATTGTTCTGGCCCCGTTGCTGCCGATTGGGAGTAACGTGCACTGCAATAGTCATGTATATTACGAGACAATTGATGTGAGGTATGGATACATTTATACTTTCGACTATTGGGTGTTAACATGAATTTTATCTGTTCTTTACGTTGAAACAATTTTGGATCAACAGATGCAGCACCAGTGCCGTAACTTGGCAGGTGTAACAGGTGCACTCGCGCAGGGCCCGCTTGGAAGGTGGCCCAAAATGCTGTTTACAGGAAACGATATTTACAAATTTTTAACTTTTCCACCTTCCTACTGCGCGGTTTGACGATTAAATTTTGCCTTACTCATACTCTAGATCAGAATATAAATAATAGTTAGATTTACGTCACTCTTCGTCTATTTTTAACCCTTTCTGTGTCTATTGCTTCATGCGAGAGAAGTTTTAGCAAATTAAAATGAATAAAAAATTATTTAAGATCAACTATCGGACAAGAACGGTTATCCAATCTATCTATTATTTCTATAGAATTTGACATTGTTAAAAACATAAATTATGATGATGTGATTAATGAATTTGCCGAAATGAAAGCCAGAAAAGTGTTAATCAAATAAATCTTATTAAATCTATTGTAATGTATTTGTTTTATTATTTTCCTAAATGTAATTAATTAAGGGGCCTAAATGCAAATTCTTGCACAGGGCACAGGAATGGCTATTTACGGCACTGTGCAGCACAATGATAGTTTGAGGAAGTTCAAAGGACATACAGAACCGTCATTATGGATATGCGAGGGATATCAAAATGTTATACAGAGGCGTAGTCGAGATGTCTTCAGGAAAACCAAATGCTAGCCGAAAACTAATTATGAAGAGGACCTGCCATCAAACAGCCACTGGATGTTTCGACAATCTTTGTAACATACGAAGGCATCAATAGTTTTAGAGAAGAAAATTAGTCTTCAAGTTTCAAAGAAATGTCAAGAAAATTAGTCTTTTCGATTCCCTCATTCAGGTTCAGGATTCAGTTGGGTGATCTCTGTTCCTCACATTTAGATACGAAAAATACAAAACTGAAAGCATATCAATAGAGTCAACTCCATGTGAGGAAGTACAAGACACTAAACGTTTGGGTGGTTGAATATATTATCACTAAAACTGTAAAAAAAAATAAGTTATCGTTTATACGTTCAGAAACGACTCTTCACACTTCTTCGTTTTTACGTAGCTTGCAGGATCGTTTCTATTTTTTAACAACAAATTTATAATTTCATTACATTTTAATCAGTCTAATGAACATTGCATTTGTAACTGTTTGATTGAAATGTTTCCTTATATGCTACTCTTTTATATGTATACCATTGTTTATAAATGTGAATAAATGCCTTTGTTTGTAAACCAAAATGTACTTCACATATCTCACTGATATTTGATGTATATTTAGGTGAATTATAATAGGATTAATAAATTTATTACAGTGTTATTATGAATTTACTTTAATGTAACCCTTCAAATATAATAAAAAGTACCCTATTACATATACTATTACTTATATATATATACACACTATTTTATGTTACATTATTACTTCAATTTCATACAAATAATTCATTTTAAACGTACGTTATTGTGTATAATCTGCACGTCGCGAGTCCAATGATTTGGAAACCAACATATATATAATCCTAGTAACTTTTTTAGTTCCGCGGATGACCGCTTGCGACTCCACCATTCAATTGGCTACGCATAGCCAGCACGGGATCTCGCATCCATTGTATATAGATCAGTGTATGAGCTCCTCTGTCTCCAATCTCAGCCGCGTTTGCTCTAGATAAGTGAGCTTCATACTCGCATACTCTGCATACGTGGTTGCGGCGTCGCGTGTCTACCACAGAGCCCGCATTAAGCGTTCGTGCCATTTCTTTTGCGACACGAAAATTGAGCACATATCTTCCCGGAATTTTTCCCATGTGTGTGGCCTTCCCTTCCACTCCTGGTAAGATCCTCTTCGGGTGATCTGTTCCACCACATCGCACCATCCGGCTGCGTCGTCGCCAAGTTTCCCTGTAAGCGGGCCCAGGTACCGAGCCCTTTGCCGCTTTCCCTTTTTGACCACCCATATCGTACCGAGGGATAATTTACGACGTCCGGGTAACCAGAAACTGACAGATAGCGAAGTACTTGCAGCTGAGGCGACATCTGAGTGTACACAGATGTCCAGATAGCCTAAATTCCTAGAGACTCCCTTACCAAGAAGAGAGACTTCGTGGAGGACGTTTTCGCCCTTCTCTGGGCTACCGACGCAACCCCCTCTTCTCACAAACCGTAGATATAAGAAGCATGTTCTACGCTGCGAGCTTAGTCTTAGTCTACATTTTAACACCGAATCTCTGCCAGTAACTATATTCATTCTTAATAAAGTATTCATTATTATATTTTATTTTATGTCGTCTCATTGATTCGCGCTATCACGACATCCCTCCGTTGAACTCGGGTAACGAATCCAATAGCGCGCTCTGCGCTAGACGGACTTGGCTTGCAAGCACAGGTACGAGGCCAGTGGTCACCTGCGCAACAACCTGACGAATGATTTCGTCCAGGGATGGGATGGCGTTGTCAGAACCGCCTGCGTTCGCCATCGTTATAAGTTTTTTTTTCTCTCACTACCGTTCACTCCCGTACCCATTCTGTTCGTCCGCACACACACAAAGCACTGTATTCAAGCAAAAAACCGTTCGCTTTCCGGATGAGCCTCGCAAGATAGACACGCAAAGTTCTCCAAATCCCATTTCTGATGTTAGAAATATGCTGGAAATTTTAAGAATGTATGCACGACTCAATGGTTCTGGGGGAAGTGCCGTGTCCCTTGTCACAGTCCTCTTTCCAGAGAGTTCAAAGCCTCTCCCCACTCCGTGGCCAGATCCTTTATTCGAATGCTTATCACTTTGCACGTGCAACGAAGCATCGATGACGTCGGGTCATCGGTCTCGTGCACGTGCCTTCTCAAAGAATTAGGCATCTCCTCGGCGGCTAGCAACAAGCCGTCGGGCCCTTTGCTGCCGCCTCGGATTCCATACGTGCGCGATACTGTATACATTACCGCGATCCCAAGAATCTGCGACGATTGCCACCCGACTATCTAAATATTATCGATCGATATTATTGTCTCGGCTATCGCCCAACTCAAGCCTTTGTAAACTAGCCGACACCGCCGGGAGTGAGCACCCAAAACGTGCCCCCTCCCCCTTTCTACCGCGGTGGCGCTAACATACCTGTACCTATTATTCCTTAAACTTTAACTAAACTGTATGTATTTGTATAATTTACAAAAATATGTAATTATGCGGTTAAATTTTTGAACATTTTATAACACTACATAAATATTTAAAACAGGATGTTTGGATGTAAATACAAAATATTTTATATTTTTTATATCATTTTATTTGCCACTGTTTTAAAGATAATGAATTTAGGAAAAGCAATTGCTGCAAATGTTCAGGTGAGAGCCTGCTTCGGTTTTCAGTCAAAATGTTCCCAGCGTTGGAAAATAACCTCTCGGACGGCACCGACGTTGCAACGATTGAGATATATTTTTTTGCGACGATGCTTAATTTGGGGTAAATTGTCCTATATTGTTTCAACCAATAAGAAATTGGATTTTACTCTCTCTCAATCATTGGCTGATCCAAATAGTGTTTCAAATCCGTAGTGTTCAATATTGCGCCAATCAAACGGCGGGCTGCATCCACATCCGCGCGTCACCCAGTGATCTCAGAAATAGCATCCTGCCGCATTGCGGCACGCGTGGTGGGGGAAGGCGAGAAGTGTGTGCGTGCCATGTCCGTGAGCGCTGCGCGCGCACCGTACGTAGACAAGGAAGGAGCTATGCTTCTCGTCTTCTTTCTACTAATGCAAGGGAAAATGACGTCAGAAGCTGCGCGCGCACCGATGGAGGACAAGGAAGGAGCTATGCTTCTCGTCTTCTTTCTACCAATGTAGAATAAAATGACGTCAGAAGCTGCGCGCGCACCGTCGAGGACAAGGAAGGAGCTATGCTTCTCGTCTTCTTTCTACCAATGTAGAGAAAAATGACGTCAGAAGCTGCGCGCGCACCCAATAGAAAGAGGCACAAAATTATGCTCCGTCTTCTTTCCACCACGATCGCACGCACGTGCTTCGTTCGGGATGCGACAGCGGTACCGAATTTACCTTTCGGCTGAGCGTTGAGCCGGCTGAAATTGTCAAAAATGCACTTGTACCAAATTTATCCCGCAAGGCGTCATTCGATAGGGGATCAAAAGAAAACGCTCTATGGCAAGTTTCAACCCTCTGTCTCCATCAGAAGGGTAGTTATAGGGTAAATAAAAAAATCAGTTTTTGACACATTTGTCGTATTTAACGGTGCGGAAAAATTCTGAAAAAAATTAAGAATATTCAGAACATGTGAATTTATGGTTGGGAATTTTTGCAGATTTTTGTCTCGCAAATCCTAAGCATAAAAAATGAAAAACCCCCCAAAAACACGAAAAATTCCAATTAAGTGTTGAAGTTTCCGACCCACAGAATTTTTTTAAATTCTGTAGTGAAGTATGGGCATAAGTAGTACCACCAATTTTTTTTAGATTTTTTGGTAGTGTGCGTCGTAGTTCAAATAAATAAAAATCGATATTTACGACATATTTCGTGTAATAACTTATTGAATACTTAAAATAATTGCGTTTTCTTGATATTGCAAGTCAGTTATACGATGCTCTATGTTTTTGCATGCGAGAGAGCAATGTACAAATTAAGGGAATTAAGTTATTTCGAGTTTATTGAAAGTCAGTGTGCACCGTACTTTGAGAAATATTGAACAATAATCCAACAGCACGAGTAGCTCGTTGGTTAAGCTACACCCGTCTGATTGTGAGACATCGTTGTGCACTTTTGTCGCAGGTTCGCGCCCAGGAAGGCTCACCTTTTTTTTTCTTTCCAACAACTACACGACGGTAAGCGATATTCACTTACAAATATTTTAAACATATTTCTATAATATTTAACTGTATTGTGTATGAAATATGTATGCACGCATTGCATTATTTATGTGATCTTTACTTATATTTTATCACCCAATGCAGCTTCCAATGCGTGTAATGCATTCGAACACAGGAACATTGTACGAATCTGCTAGTATAAGTATTTTATTCCCCAAATATAAATTTTCACGTGGTCTTCCACGCCACCCAAGAGGTGCCACGACTAGCGCGTTCGGTTTTTTATTGTGGACCTTCGCCGGTAGCCCTATTGTACCACATTTTTCATTTATTAAATTACAGCCGTGAAGGGATATGTTTCAAGGAATGGTGTAGGTATATTGACTTTTTATAAAAGAATAAGAAAATAGTGTTAGTGAAATACGTGAAAATAGATTTATATAATAATAAGAAATAAATAAGGTTTACAAAATGTTTATTGGTAGTATTGATAAATATAGGTTGCGCCACCACCTCCGCGACCACCTCCGCGACCCCCTCGGCCACCCCCTCGGCCTCCCCGGTGCTCTTTCCAGTGCGCCTTGAGGGCGCCGGCTCCCTTCCTTTTCTTCCCTAAAACATAAAGATACACACATATAATAAATGAAACACATCTATAATAGATACTATGTAATGTCGACTCATGTAGCCCAATCGTGATCGAGCTTGCTCGTGTATGGGCCGCTAATACAATAATAATACGGTAAGTATTGATATTATATTTACTTTTTCTTTTTTGTTGCTGCTGCTTCGCCTGTTGCTGCTGCTGCGGCTGTTGCTGCTGCTCCGGCTGTGGCTGGTGATTCGGCTGCTGCTGTTGTTGTTGCTGCTGCAGCAGTTGCGGCAGCGATTGCATATGCTGCAGCAGTTGCATATGCTGGTGGGGCTGCAACTGCAACTGCTGCAGTAGATGCAACCGCTCCTGCCCCTGCTGCTGCAGAAATTGGTGTTGCTGCAGCTGCTGCAGTTGCAGGCACTGCAGGAATGTCAGCAGCCCAGGCTCCAATGCAACCTCCGCCTGGGGCTGCTGTTGCAGCAGGGGCTGCTGTTGCGGCGGGGGCTGTGGTTGCGGCAGGGGCTGCTGCGGGAGCTGCTGCTGCTGCGGGAGCTGCTGCTGCTGGTGATCCCCCCCCGTCCCACCCTCTCCCGCTTTCTGTTGTTCTCTTTCTGCGAGAAGAAAGAAAGCGACACATAAATTGGATTATATTTCAGTTAGAAATACAAGGATTCATTACATTAAGGTGACCAACTTGTATGCAATGAAACGGACAGAAAAAAATTGAAGACAAAGATAGCGTAAATCTCACACAACGGATCGACTCTGCATCGATCAAATACGGAGATTTATAGATTAGTCTTCAAACATGAAATAGGAGGACATGTGGGAGGAAACTTTCAGAGGAAGGACAGAACTTACAAAAGAAGGATTGTCCTTCCCTAAGGAGGACGATTGGTCACCTTAATTGTATAAAAATGAAAGAAGAATTGTAATGATATATGCATTACTTACCGGACACAGTGGAAGCCATCGACATAATTCGTCTCACTTGTAAAGAATGTCGTGCGAGACTGACACGCGCTCCGCTGTCGCGAACAATTGCCTACTGTGTAAGTGTAGCAGAGTATGCGTGTGCGTGTGGATGGAGGGACCCGGCAACGGACGCGCTCGTCCCTATATTCCGTTGCATGAAAACACACACACATACTGCAGTACTTTCCGAAGTTTCGGTGTGTGGTAACGACTGCTTTCTTCGATTGTTTACGTGTCTAAGAATAAATCAGTCGCGCTGGATCGTTTGTCTGTACGTGGCACGTGAGTACGTTTATTCTGTAGTGCTTGTACTAATTGTACGGTAGTTTGCGCGAATTCATTTTCTTTCTGTTGTAATTATTTCTTTGTTGCTTTTTGTTGCTTTCTGTAAAATTAGTTGTGGGCTATTATTTATATTAGTTTTATTGTTAAAAGACATTTCTGTTAGTTCCTTTTTGAATTTACACGTCAATGATGAGTGATTCTCTAAAAAGCAGGCAAAAGCGTACATTTTGTGACACATGGCTTCGCGATAGTAGATACAGTTCTTGGGTACGCAAAGTACCATTAAATGATAATTTATTTCATTGTATTGTATGTCAGAAAAATTTGTCATGTGACACGAATATTTCCAGACATGCGGATTCTCAGAGTCACACAACAAATATAAATGAAAATTCAGTTGTGAACATAAGCAGTAATAATTCGCCAAAAACTTGTGCAATCATACAAAAATTTCGTAAGCAATGGTTAGAAATTGTAACATTTCAACCATGGCTATGCGAAGTATCAAACGACTCGACATTAACTTTTTGCCGATATTGTGAAATAGAAATAATTGCAAGAGTGGCTGCCATTTATCGGCATGCAGAATCCGCAATGCATCTGGCAAAAGAACAAGCATGTTTAGAAAAAAAAGGAACAGACAAAGATGTTTATATGACGGACGACAGTAATGTATGTTTTGACATGCGAAAGAAGAAAGCAGAAATTCAATTCGCTATGTTGATCGCAGAAAAGAATATTGCGTTTTCAACAGCATCTGAATTACTAACTTTCTTTCAAACCGTGGGAAAAGATTCTGACATATTGCAAAGTATGACAATGGGGGAAACAAAATGTAAAAATATTATTTCAAACGTCATCTGTCCGGTTGAAACTGAACGTGTTGCGAGCATACTTCAGAATACTAAATTCAGCGTTTTTATTGATGAAACATCTGATATTTCTAATACGAAATGGATGACGTTTCATGTTCGATATGTTGATCCTGACACTTCACATATTGTCTCACAATTACTGAAATTGATCGATCTTGATGCAAGAAATTGTGGCGCCGACAAATTGTTTGAAGCATTTCGAAACGAAATGTATAGATTCGAAATTCCATTTTCAAATATTGTTGCCCTGTCATGCGACAATGCAAGCGTAATGACAGGGAAAAAATCATCATTTAAAAAAAAGCTAGAGGAAAAGTCTGGACATGTTAAAACATTGCCATGTCCATGCCATTCCGTAGCGTTAGTCGCCAATACTGCATGCAAGATGATTCCAGGTAAATGTGAGGACTTTGTAAAGCAAATAACGAACTTTGTTAACTGTAGTCCAAAGCGATCTGCTATTTTTGCCGATTGTCAGGAATCGAACCGTAAGATTCTCAAATTAGCCGAAACACGATGGCTTTCACGGCACTCGTGTATCTCAAGACTTTTAGAAACTTGGGAAAATATCGAATACTTTTTGATAACTGTCAATAGTAACGATAAAACGAAAACCTCAGAGCAGTTACTGTTAACTATACAAGATCCTGATTTGAAAGCCTACCTTCTATTCCTAAATTATATTTTGCATTATTTCAATACATTTACAATCTTTTTCCAAGCTGTCGAAACCAGAATTCAGTTACTGCAAACCAAATCATTGCAATTATTGCATATAGTTTGTAAGCAGTTTCTGAAACCAGAGCTTTTGAAAGATTGTAGCAGTAACGTAGATTATTCAAATCTTGAAAATATTAAACCCTTAGCAGATATTACATTAGGAATAGAATGTGAAGAGTACCTAAACGAATTGTCATCAGAAGGGCACACAGCTATAGTTACAAACATTCGACAGAATTGTTTGCAATTTTATATGAGTGCCGCTCAGGACATTCGCACTAGGTTACCGATAAAAGACGCATTTTTATCAAAGTTGAAAGTTTTTGAACTCGAAACAACTTTGCGCGATATGAACAGAGAAATATCATTTATTGATGTTTCTTTTGTCGCCGAATCTTTGAGAGGCTTTGATAACAATGGTCTAAGATCGGAATGGTTCGCTTTGTATGATCATTTTGAAGCAACAGAAAAAGATTACTTCTTAAAATTTAGTTTTGACGAAATGTGGGAACAAATTTTCCGCCTTCGTCAATATCCCAACTTGCAGTGTCTTGTAAATGCTGTAAGGTCCCTCCCGAATTCAAATGCTGATTCGGAAAGAATCTTTTCCCTCTTGACAGATTTAAAAACAAAAAAAAGAAACAAACTGTCGTCCGCTAATGTAAATGCCACTTGTGTTGTAAAGTCGGCATTAAAAGCGAGAAGGGAAACTGCTAAGAAGTTAGATGTCACTGAGAGACATTTGTCTCTCATGTCAAGTAAAACTTTATATCCTGCATGTTCCCATAAAATAGTCACAGAACATGCAGCAGACATTGCTACTCCCTGCTCGTCTCATAATGTATAGGACTAATGTGTACCATAAAATAAACTATTTTACGGTAAATGCTAGTCTAAACAAAAAAAAAATTCGTCTGGCCTCACTTGTGTCAGACCGTACCTCTCCTTTTCGGAGAGGTACAGCAAAAATTCGTCTGGCCTCACTTGTGTCAGACCGTACCTCTCCTTTTCGGAGAGGTACTGCAAAAATTCGTCTGGCCTCACTTGTGTCAGACCGTACCTCTCCTTTTCGGAGAGGTACAGCAAAAATTCGTCTGGCCTCACTTGTGTCAGACCGTACCTCTCCTTTTCGGAGAGGTACAGCAAAAATTCGTCTGGCCTCACTTGTGTCAGACCGTACCTCTCCTTTTCGGAGAGGTACAGCAAAAATTCGTCTGGCCTCACTTGTGTCAGACCGTACCTCTCCTTTTCGGAGAGGTACAGCAAAAATTCGTCTGGCCTCACTTGTGTCAGACCGTACCTTTCCTTTTCGGAGAGGTACAGCAAAAATTCGTCTGGCCTCACTTGTGTCAGACCGTACCTCTCCTTTTCGGAGAGGTACAGCAAAAATTCGTCTGGCCTCACTTGTGTCAGACCGTACCTTTCCTTTTCGGAGAGGTACAGCAAAAATTCGTCTGGCCTCACTTGTGTCAGACCGTACCTCTCCTTTTCGGAAAGGTACAGCAAAAATTCGTCTGGCCTCACTTGTGTCAGACCGTACCTCTCCTTTTCGGAGAGGTACAGCAAAAAATCGTCTGGCCTCACTTGTGTCAGACCGCATGTCTTTACGTTTAAGAAATCTGTCGTATGGTGATTGCTGTCATTTGTTGAAAATATGCTTTTCTTTACACATATCCCTTCACGGCTGTAATTTAATAAATGAAAAATGTGGTACAATAGGGCTACCGGCGAAGGTCCACAATAAAAAACCGAACGCGCTAGTCGTGGCACCTCTTGGGTGGCGTGGAAGACCACGTGAAAATTTATATTTGGGGAATAAAATACTTATACTAGCAGATTCGTACAATGTTCCTGTGTTCGAATGCATTACACGCATTGGAAGCTGCATTGGGTGATAAAATATAAGTAAAGATCACATAAATAATGCAATGCGTGCATACATATTTCATACACAATACAGTTAAATATTATAGAAATATGTTTAAAATATTTGTAAGTGAATATCGCTTACCGTCGTGTAGTTGTTGGAAAGAAAAAAAAAGGTGAGCCTTCCTGGGCGCGAACCTGCGACAAAAGTGCACAACGATGTCTCACAATCAGACGGGTGTAGCTTAACCAACGAGCTACTCGTGCTGTTGGATTATTGTTCAATATTTCTCAAAGTACGGTGCACACTGACTTTCAATAAACTCGAAATAACTTAATTCCCTTAATTTGTACATTGCTCTCTCGCATGCAAAAACATAGAGCATCGTATAACTGACTTGCAATATCAAGAAAACGCAATTATTTTAAGTATTCAATAAGTTATTACACGAAATATGTCGTAAATATCGATTTTTATTTATTTGAACTACGACGCACACTACCAAAAAATCTAAAAAAAATTGGTGGTACTACTTATGCCCATACTTCACTACAGAATTTAAAAAAATTCTGTGGGTCGGAAACTTCAACACTTAATTGGAATTTTTCGTGTTTTTGGGGGGTTTTTCATTTTTTATGCTTAGGATTTGCGAGACAAAAATCTGCAAAAATTCCCAACCATAAATTCACATGTTCTGAATATTCTTAATTTTTTTCAGAATTTTTCCGCACCGTTAAATACGACAAATGTGTCAAAAACTGATTTTTTTATTTACCCTATAACTACCCTTCTGATGGAGACAGAGGGTTGAAACTTGCCATAGAGCGTTTTCTTTTGATCCCCTATCGAATGACGCCTTGCGAGATAAATTTGGTACAAGTGCATTTTTGACAATTTCAGCCGGCTCAACGCTCAGCCGAAAGGTAAATTCGGTACCGCTGTCGCATCCCGAACGAAGCACGTGCGTGCGATCGTGGTGGAAAGAAGACGGAGCATAATTTTGTGCCTCTTTCTATTGGGTGCGCGCGCAGCTTCTGACGTCATTTTTCTCTACATTGGTAGAAAGAAGACGAGAAGCATAGCTCCTTCCTTGTCCTCGACGGTGCGCGCGCAGCTTCTGACGTCATTTTATTCTACATTGGTAGAAAGAAGACGAGAAGCATACCTCCTTCCTTGTCCTCCATCGGTGCGCGCGCAGCTTCTGACGTCATTTTCCCTTGCATTAGTAGAAAGAAGACGAGAAGCATAGCTCCTTCCTTGTCTACGTACGGTGCGCGCGCAGCGCTCACGGACATGGCACGCACACACTTCTCGCCTTCCCCCACCACGCGTGCCGCAATGCGGCAGGATGCTATTTCTGAGATCACTGGCGTCACCTCAGAGCAAATCACATATGTGCTTCTCAGGCGCGCGGCCGCACGCTCGCTGCCGATCATTGCACCAATCAGCGGTCTCGGGCCGCGAACTAGTGTCCAACAGCGCGGCCACTCAGAATCACCAACAAGATCACGTGGTGACACGTCACATCCGTCCGCATCGCCACACTACGGGCATGCCGCTTCGGGGGCCATTCTGTTCAAAGTGTTGACGGCAAGCACATGTGTGCGCGGAATTCACCGTTCATATTCGTATTTTCATCCACCAGACCAACGAGCAGATCGCGCCCACGCACGGCAGGCACACCACCAGATCAGATCATTAATCAGCTGGCGTTTTCGCAATTGCGATACTCCTAAAATAGAGCAGATCATTCGAGTGCCACGTGGCGGTAGGTCACCGGCAACCACGGCACTCCTTCATCAAGATCAGCTCACTTATTCAGCAGAAGCATAGCCCAGATCACCCAGGTACTCATTACAATTCGTCAATTCATTCAGAATCTGAATGAATTTCAGATTCAAGTTGAGAGTTCAATGTGTGCGACCTAACCTCACTATCTCTGAGCATTTTACATTAGTTGCAGCTCATTCAGATTCATCCAGTTGCACACAATCATAACTCCCGTTCTTATCGTGCTTCAATAAATCATCGCACTCACCCAGTGCACGTATTTCCCCACGACTGTCACCAGATACAACATCTTATACCGGCATAGTTACATTCATATTAGATTCTTTATTCAACACGTAGGCATCTCGTTTTGTCTATGTTCTCCTGCAGCCATAATTTTTACTTTAACTATATTATCATGAAATGACCATAAATCGTCATCCACCGTCTCCATAAAATTATCACATTGAATAACCTCGTTGATAGAAGTATTATTGTGTTACGAGCCACGGCCTGATGTGTTGAGGATTTGTGCTATTGTCAGTGCCGATGGGAAATGATGTAAGTAAGAGGAGTGAGCAGCTAAATACAGGCCTCGTCCGATTTTTCACGGCTGCACCCTGCACGTCGCTACCCTTCGTGATGCCTCTCTAACGGTTCTCCGTACTCCCTCGCGAAAATACGTGTCGCCGTACAGTGGGGTATTTGCTCCGATTAGCAGGAAAAAAGTCGATTTTGTCAATTTTGTCCTAGCGTCAAAATTCTTGTTGGAGGGGGTAGCTGAATAGTTGGGGAATGTTGGCTGATAATTACATATAGAGCTTTTTACGGCTTACAGCCGTACGGTAAGTCGAAAGTTGACGCTTGCTATTGCAGACGTACCGCTTACTAGCACTCTCTCGAACGCGACAAGATTATTAGCGCTGTGTGAAGTATTTAAGAAAGATTTGTATTGTGTCTGGTTATGGGATCTTATTAGCAAGGAATGTACTTCAATCTCCAACATTCGTTGACACGATATTTATGAATTTAAAGTATTTATAGACCCTGTGAAAATAGTGTATAATTCAGAAGAATTTCTTATGAATAAAACTTTTCAATAGTGATTTTGTTATAGTTCTATATCGGGGTACAAGTTGTGTCTAGTGTCATTTTTTAGAGAAAGGCTTGAAGTTTTTAATAGAACATAAATTGGCTGCGTCTTTTTGCGGTTACAATATTTATAAGCATTTTGGTAAGGCTTTGTCTTAGCGGGCACGAATTGTTTGGTTTTTTTTTTCCTGGATAGAGCATCGAAAGGTAAGAAAGTATTTCCTCTGACGTTTTTGCCGGAAATCATCCCTTCAAAAGTTATGAGTGTTTTTTGCGACGTTGCGTTTGTTGCCGTATTTTCCAGGAGGTACATTATTTTTCGGCGTTCTTTGTTTCCCTGGATAGAGCATCGAAAGTTCTATAAGTGTTCCCTATGACTTTTTTTTGGGAAATGACGCCTTCGAAAGTTATGAATGTATTTGCGAAAAATAACGTCAGCAGCACTGGTTACTGTGTTTTCCAGCGCCTCGCGATGTTAGAGATGAAGGTGTTAGTCGACTTGTTTGTTTTGATTCTGGCAACCTCTGATCGTTGTGTGTCATTGGTCAGGCTCTCGTTTCGACTCCCCCGAACTGAACATATGTTTTTTGCTTATTGCAGAAACAATCCCAACTTCAAAAGTACAGGCGTCAAAGTACTCTGCGTCATATGCGCTTGAATTCAAGCTCAACGCTTGGCGCGCCTTCGGCGCGCATGAACATATAGCAATCCTCTCATTGCAGAAACGAATCTAACATTAAAAGTACAGGCGTCAAAGTACTCTGCGTCATATACGCTTGAATTCAAGCGCAAGAATCAAAACAAACAACAAATCGACTAACACCTTCATCTCTAACATCGCGAGGCGCTGGAAAACACAATAACCAGTGCTGCTGACGTAATTTTTCGCAAATACATTCATAACTTTCGAAGGCGTGATTTCCCAAAAAAAAGTCACAGGGAAAACTTATAGAACTTTCGACGCTCTATCCAGGGAAACAAACAACGCGGAAAAATAATGTACCTCCTGGAAAATACGGCGACAAACGCTACGTCGCTAAAAACGCTCATAACTTTTGAAGGGATGATTTCCGACAAAAACGTCAGAGGAAATACTTTCTTACCTTTCGATGCTCTATCCAAGAAAAAAAAAAAATCCCCAAAATTCGTGCCCGCTAAGACAAAGATGAGCCAGCATTTTTGTTACATATAGTGAATTTTAAGTTTTGTAACTTGTGTCACTAATACGTTCTGCACGGGGCATAAAACCGAATGTTTACGTAACTGCTGCGTGCCCAGCGGTCTTTTGTGAAAGTTTGATGTAAATGTTAAGCAAAGATGATTTTATGCGGCTTATTTCTATTGAATTATATTCCAGTTCTGAGAAATACTCCGCACCGTGAAGTCTCGCGTACGAAAGTATTGCGGTATCGTGATAAGAATTCGATGTTCCATTTCTACTTTCAAATGATACATATACAGTCAGGTTAAACTTTCAAATGAGTATCATTAACAAAAAGTTATTTAAATATTTACATTTAATATTGTTTTGTTTTTCACAAAATTAGTGTAATATACTTATTATATCGTGATATGGCAGTTTGCATCAATTTTATTTGGAAAAAACAAAGAAATAGTTTTTTCCTGCTATTCGGAGCAAATACCCCACTGTGCGCCGATCGAAAGGAGGAGTGAGGGGGTATAGGAAAATCACCTCAAGCGTAGTCCGATTTTTCACGGCTGCACCTATCGGTAGATTTGGTTTTTGAGTCACTGATCCAGGCCTTAACGTGTGTTTCACCGCGGCACCCTAGGCAAGTAGACTCGAAAGGATAGCTGACAAGGGCCTCGTCCGATTTTTCACGGCTGCACCCCTTGCGAACTTTGAGGTTATAGGATATTATGATTTCTTTTTGGCTCGTTGGTTCCCTTGAGCGGTAAAGGGAAACCTTGTTCGTAGGATTCAAGTGCTAGGCGATTAAATAGCGAGACTGCAAAGAATGATGGAAAACAATTAAATAGACTATATTCAATAAAATATGTAAACAAAAAGTAGCTAAGCCTAAAAAACGCAACGATACTGTAGGATTCTGGATGGTATGATTCCTACGTTGGGACCATTGAGACTGAGAATAGCCGAGTTGGAATATATATACTTTATTAATCTCGTCGGAAGCTGCACGACACTGCATGTCGTCTGATCACTCTGATTGCTTACAAAAGACTGCCTTTCGACATACGCGGAACGTTTTTAACGCGACGTGGATCAGCCGCGATGCCACCTCGTCTCTCGCTCGCAACGCACAAACACGACCATACACACTCATGCACACCGCCGACGGAACGCATCGCCTCGCGATCAAGCGTGCGGCATCTATGCCGTTTTATGCCCTACAATACTATAAATACAACTACTAACAATGTTATTAAAATACGACGCGAATAAGTTAACAGAAAACGAATAACGACTAGAAAGATAGAATTTGGGTTTGAAGGAAACAGCTAAAGTTGAGTATTTAGTACTACGCACGAAAGTGCGGTCAGAAAGAATAAAACTAAAGACACCCCGAACACGCGCAGGTTGTTCCTTGTAATGAGAACGGACAGCGAAAAAGATACTTTAGTGATTCTTTAGTCACGTTTTTTCTCTATGTATAACGCTCGGGAATTGCTAATGTAGACCCTTGCACGATCTTTTTCTGAAGCTGACTGAACTGACCATGCCTGTCGAATGCCCTTTTTATAGGAGAAGATTGCAGGCACAGGGTCTTGAGATGCAAGGAAGTAGTAAGGCGCGGTGGGGCGTCATGTTCTCAACCGTCGCTGTACATGCATTTTGCACGTGATCACGCGCGGTCACTGCGCATTTTTCGGCGGTATACGTCACTAAGCGGGCGCGTCACTACGTTACTGTGCTCCTTGCAGCGTGCTGACGTCACAGTGCGTAGGCCAGTACGACGTCATGGGTCGTCCCCGCGCTCGGCGGGCGCTCGGCGGCGCGGTTCGTTACATTTATAATCGCAACCAAGCGATTATGTATTTCCATACATTTCCAATTTCATGTAATCGTTTATTAATATATGGGCGTGGGGGCCGTGCGGTGTCAATGGTGGCCGTGAAGTAACGCTTGGGAAGTGTTAAGACCTAGGCAGAGCGGGCTATGCCCGAGAGTGAGTCGAGTTGAACTCGAGATCGAATAGAGACCAAAAAGCGTGCTGCGGTTCACAAGCTTGCTTCCCACTATGTGTAAGATAGTGCGCATCTAATTGGGGATGCAGGATAACTGTGTTTTTACACGACGTTCCAGCCTATCTATGCACGGGTTGTAAAGCACTTTGACATCGGTATACATCGGCCCTAAAGACTTTCGTATCCCACCTCCTCGTGGTGCGCCCGGACCCCCTGCTTTATGCAGGGGGAGAACCAAGTAGGATCGAAAGCAACCCCAGTGAGCTTCTGGGTGATCAAACCTCCCCTGTGTTTGCCGTGCAGGGCGTCCCGTGTCGGTGGAAAAGGGGATCCTGGGCATTGAGGAGGTCCAACCCTGCGGGGTTGACGTCTCCAACACTTGTCTTTGGCCAACGCTTCACCTAGAAGGGTGGCTGGACGAGAAAGGAGCCCTTTGTCCAGTCAATCGGCTTGAAACGACCATAGGTGCTCGCACGAGTGGGTTTCGATGGGCGAGGAAGCGGGGTGCGGAGGCTGGGGAGACCCAGTTGGCCGCACTCAGCGGACTATATCCGACATGATGCGCCGACCCGGCACCCCCCGTGGCGCTCCATGACCACGGGGCTACTGTCGGGTCCCATTTTGAGGGTCCGTGGAGGCTGGCGTAAATGTTCGGATGAAGACAAGAACTCATTATGGATTCTGTTCTTTGCGTTGTCGACGAGGTCGATGTGGTTGTGCCTAGGGCACGGAGAGAGAAAGTGCAGGGGGCGGAAGTGATTGGGGATCACTCCGATCCACCGCCCCAAGAGTCCTCCATAGCGGACGACTGCGTGCCTGCCGAGTTCATGGATTGCGAGCGGGCCGTGGTTGCCGCTAAAAGGAAATGCAGCAAGGCTGCTATGGATGATGATGACAAAGACGGTGACTGGACCCCTGTGGGGAAAAGGCCCGTCCTCAAGCCACGCTTGTCGCGGACTTCGGTACCGAAGTCCGCGGAGCCAGTAGCCGCCCGGGCCTCTCAGGTCTTGGAGGCAAAAACTCTACGAGCGGTGCGTGAAAAATGTCAAGAACCTGGGAAGCCCAAACCCAAGAAAAGGGCAAAGAAACCGCGGACTGGCAACCCGCTTCCGTCTACCCAGGCAGGAAATAACGGAAAAAGTCCGTGCCATTCTGGCCATTTGCCTCGGCTCATCTAACCGGGTGAGCAAGGAGGTCTCTGGCCTCATAATGGCATATCCGAGGGAAAGGCCAAGATCGCCTCGCAAGAGGTGGTAAAGGCCCAGAAAGCGGTAAAGTGCGCTATCTCCGAGTCCATCAGGAAGGTGGCTCAGGCGGATAAAAAGCCCTTGTCCTATGCCGACATGGCAAAGAGGGTAAAGGGAGGCGTAGGTGCAGCGCCAATCCAAAGGCCACAATCACATGTGGTAAAAATCCTTCCCACTGCCAAGGGGAAAGATAAATATACTGATAGCGATGCAACGAAAAAGACGATCCTGTTCTTAGTAGGATTTACCAAAGACAGGATCGTCTTTTTCGTTGCATCGCTATCAGTATATTTATCTTTCCCCTTGGCAGTGGGAAGGATTTTTACCATCGCAGTTAAGGCTGTCAGGCGTATCCACGGGAACGGCGTTTCCGTGGAGACGAAGTCTCCGGAAGACCTAAAGGTCTTCCTAGAAAGCCCAAAGCTAAAAGAGGCACACCTGAAGGTGGAGCTCCCGGCCAAGAGGAGGCCGCTCGTGATCATTTACGACGTTCCCCCCTCGATAAGCCAGAAGGAGTTCGTCTCAGGCCTCCGGTAGCAGAATCTTGATGATCTGCCTAAGGAGGAGTGCGAGAAGGCCATAATTCCCCGTTTTAGGATGGGGAAGAAGCCTGAGACCAATCACTGGGTCGTCGAGGTAGACCCAGTAATTAGAAAGAGGCTCCTTTCGGGAGCCCGAGTGTTCCTTGGATGGTCGTCCTGTCGAGTGCAGGACTACCTAGCGGTAACACGGTGTTTTAAGTGTCAGGCCTTCGGGCATGTGGCCAAACACTGTCGTTCCAAAGAGGATGTATGCGGTCACTGCGCCCAACGGGGGCATACCTTTGCCAAGTGCAATGCTAGGGATAAGCCCGCGGCTTGCCCTTCGTGTAAGGCGCTTGGCAAGTCGCACAAGCATCCCTCCAGGGATAAGAAGTGTCCATCATATTTGATGGCACTTGAGAATCTTGTCAGTCGAACGAATTATGGACAATAATCGTTCTAAACTTCCGAAACCACTGAGAATGCTGCAGCTTAATATGCAGCGTTCCAGAGCGGTTGCTGACGAAGTCAGATAGACAATGGAGCGCAGGAATATCGATGTGTTGCTCGCGCAAGAGCCTTATAATGTCCGGGGAAAAATATCCGGCTTGGGGCTCGCTGCGACAGTGGTGACGGGCGCGCCCGACGGAGCTCAGGCTCTGGCGGCGATCGTCGTCCGGAACCCTGACTACAACGTAGTCAAGCTCTCGCAGTTGTGCGACACGCATTGTGCCTGCGCTGAGATTATTGGCCAGTTCGGCGCTCTCTACGTGGTCAGCCAGTACTTTCAATTCTCTGATGAGATTGGGGTCGGCTTGGCCGCGTTGGAGAGGCTGTTGTTTGTGTTGCGGGACCGTCCGGTTGTTATTGCCGCTGACGTCAATGCCAAGTCTCCCCTTTGGGGGAGTGCGGTAGTTGACGAACGCGGTGAAGCTATGGAAGATTTCATAGCGCAGCACGACCTGACTGTCCTAAATGAGGCTGGAAACGCTCCGACGTTCTCCGGCCCGACTGGTGAGTCGAATATCGACATTACAATGGTCACGCAGAAGGCCGTTCACTTGATGAATGGCTGGAAGGTTCGCCCATCATGGGCGAACAGTGACCATAATGCGATAGAGATAGTGATTACTAAGCCATCTGCCGATGACGTGCAGGTCGAATGGGAACCCTTTACCAAAAGGCGCTTCCTACTTAGTTCTCTTGACTGGCGGAAGTTCGATCGGGCGCTATTGAATGAGAGAGGTACACTCTCCTCCTTTGTAGTCGGACGACGCGAGGACGTGGAGCGTTTGGCCGAGGCGGTCGAGAAATCGATCGTCAAAGCCTGTGAAGCGTCCATGCGAAGAAAGACAAGGCATGTTAAGTCGGTCCCGTGGTGGACGCCGGACTTGACAGAATTGAAGTACATGACATATAAAAAGAGAGTCGCTTTCCAAAAGGAAAGAAACGAAGAAAAGCGAGTGCAACTTAAGAAAAAGATACCTGGAGCAGCGTAGGCAATATACCTACGCTATCCGAAGTGCTAAGAAGAAATCTTGGGAGGACTTCATTAGCACAGAGTGTAATAAGAGCGAAAAGACTTAGGGATTTGCCTATAAGGCATCCCTTAACAAGCTCCGTGTAGAGCAGGCGGTTAACAATCTGCGTACGGCTGATGGCTATACGTTAGGTTGGCACGATACGGCTAAGGCCTTATTGGATACTCTCGTCCCCGACGACAGTCGGGAGGACGAAACCCCGGAGCAAATGGCAGTGCGGGCCGATGCTTCGACTGTACCCTTGGCGGAAGACACTCCAGTCTTCTGGCTGAAGGAGGTAGGCGTGGCGATATCGACCCTAAAGCGCAAGAAATGCCCGGCGATCGATTTAATCGATAATAAGATCATTCAGTGTTCGTGGAGGATTCTTCACGAACCACTGGTGAAATTGTTTAACGAGTGTCTTCGGTGGGGAGTATTCCCCACTGCTTGGAAAGTGGGTTCAATTAGAACGCTACTCAAAAGCGAGGATAAGGATAAAACCTTGGCAAAGTCGTATAGACCGATTTGCCTGCTCTCCGGGCTTGGTAAAGTCCTAGAGAAGCTCATTGCTATGAGAATGCGGACAGTGTTTGACGATCCGGTGCATGGCTCCGGTCGTCAATATGGATTCAAGACCGGGAGGTCGACCGAGGATGCCTTGGTCAAATGCCGGTCTTTGACATCCAACTGTCCGGGGAGATACGCGGTTGCTCTTTCTTTTGACATCTCTGGTGCCTTTGACAATGTCTGGTCGCCTAGTGTTTTCAAGAATTTGAAGTGCCGGGCATGCCCTCCAAATCTGTACTTGCTAATGCAAGACTACTTCTTGAACCGTGAGGTGAGGATCACCTCAAATCACGGTCAAGTTGCGAAGCCGGTGACCAAAGGTTGCCCACAAGGATCAATTCTCGGTCCGAGCTGTTGGAACCTCATCTTTGATGAGGTTCTGCAGCTCCTCGAACGTGTGCCCAACAGCAATACCATCGCTTACGCGGACGACCTCCTTGCAGTCATCTATGGTGACTCGAGGCTGGAAGTTGAGCGTACGGGCCAAAGTGTGGCAGATGCTATAGTGGCTTTAAGGGTCATCTCGGTTTGAATGGACCACCCGTGATACAGATTGAAGGGAAAAGTGTGGCGATGAAAAGGACCATGAGGTACCTCGGCGTCCACTTTAGCACTAGACTTGGCATGGCTGCTCATGTCAGTCATATAGGAGAGAAGTGCGTCAAAGCATTTAATAGTTTGGCTAGATTAGCCAAAGCAAATTGGGGCCTGAACTGTAGGACTCTTGCAGCATTGTACAGAGGACTATATGTTCCAGTGGCCACATATGCTAGTGCGGGCAGGGCCGATCTGCTGACCAACACTAACAAGAATGCCTTGTTAAGAGGTCAGCGGCAGGTCTTGCTCCGGATCGTCAAGGCTTACCGAACGGTATCGACCGACGCTATCCCCGTGATAGCGGGAGTTCTGCCGATCGACTTGGCGATCATCGAACGATCGTACACATACATGGCTTCGAAAGGTTCGGACTTCGAATTCGAAGGCTATGTTTTCCGCCAAAGTGAGGTCGATCGCGAGATCGTGACCCTTGGAGAGGTGAAAGCCTCGATAAGGGGGAAGATCTTGCAGCTGTGGCAGTCCCGTTGGGAACAGTCGTCGAAGGGCAGAACTACGTTCGCCTTCTTTGGCGATGTCACGGATAGACTGGCCAGGCGGTGGATTACGTTGGACCACTATACGACCCAGTTCATTAGCGGCCACGGAGATTTCCGAGGCAAGCTGAAGGAACGGGCTCTGGTAGAGACCGGCGAGTCTGAGTGTGGGGTGTTGGAAACATCATCCCACCTCCTCTTCGACTGCACCAAATATGTGGATGAAAGGCATGCCCTGATGCAGGCGGTGGACGGGGGCCGGTGGCCGGTACCCGAATCCACCTTTACCTCGAAAGCTCTGCTCGGGGCTTTCAAGAAATTCGCGACATTGGTACTCAAAGCCAGAGAGGAGGAACGGAAGGCTCGATTGCTCGAGCCTCCTCCTCCTGTATAGACCGATAACGCATAAGCGACAATGAATAACTAGAACTGATTCGCAGGAGGAGACTGATGTCTCACGGGGGTGACGATCCCGCGAACTGCGAACCGTCCACCGTTCACCAAACCTAGCCGGTACCGCGGGTCCGGGGAAAGCCCGGCTGTGCTTGCACAGTCGTCCCCGGACATGGGTAAGGATTCGAGGGGGCGGTGGCGGAGTCGCTTTGGCAAGCGTCCGCTGGATTGTGGAGAAATGGCTATTTGGGCTAGCCGCCCGACCATCAGGCAATATTTATGCGTGCGTGGTTTCGGTAGTATAGACCAGTGAGTCGAGGAAAACCGTTAGGCACCACCTCGAAAAGGCATATAGAACAATTGGCCAGTTCGGCGTTCCCTGCGTGGTCAGCCAGTACTTCCACTTCTCTGATGAGATTGAGGTCGGCTTGGCTGCGTTAGAGAGGCTGTTAATTGTGTTGCGGGACCGTCCGGTTGTCATTGCCGCCGACGTCAATGCCAAGTCTCCCCTTTGGGGGAGTGCGGTAAATGACGAACGTGGCGAAGCTATAGAAGATTTCATAGCGCAGCATGACCTGATTGTCCTAAATGAGCCTGGGAACGCTCGGACGTTTTCCGGCCCGACTGGTGAGTCGAATATCGACGTTACTATGGTTACGCAGAAGGCTATTCATTTGATGAGTGGCTGGAAGGTTCGCCCATCATGGACGAACAGTGACCATAATTCAATTGGGATAACGCTTGATAAGCCATCTTCCGATGGCGAACCAGCGGAGCGGGAGCCCTTTGTCAAAAGGCGTTTCCTGCTTAGCTCTCTTGACTGGCGGAAGTTTGAACGGACGCTATTGAATGAGAGAGAGGCACTCTCCTCCTTTGAAATTGAACGACGCGAGGACGTTGAACGCTTGGCGGAGGCGGTCGAGAAATCGATCGTCAAAGCCTGTGAGGCGTCCATGCGCAGAAAGACATGTCAGGTCGGTCCCTTGGTGGACGCCAGACGTGACTAACTTGAAACATTTGACGTATGAAGCGAGAATCGCTTTCCAAGAGGA
Organism: Priocnemis perturbator; assembly: GCA_963942575.1. Lineage (NCBI taxonomy): Eukaryota > Metazoa > Arthropoda > Insecta > Hymenoptera > Pompilidae > Priocnemis > Priocnemis perturbator. The sequence goes on along the minus strand of OZ012643.1, from coordinate 11,894,291 downwards.
AAGTAATGAAGAGAGACGAGCGCGCAAGTTAAGCAGAGTTACCTGGAGCAGCGTAGGCGTTATACCTATGCTATCCGCAGTGCTAAAAAGAAGTCTTGGGAAGACTTCATTAGCACTGAATATAACAAAAGCAAAAAGACTTGGGGATTCGCCTTTAAGGCATCCCTTAACAAGCTACGTGTAGAGCAGGCGGTTAACAACTTGCGTACGCCTGATGGTTTTACGCTAAGTTGGCGCGATACGGCTAAGGCCTTACTAGATATTCTCGTCCCCGACGATAGTCTGGAGGATGAAACCCTGGAGCAGGTCGCGGTGCGGGCCGATGCTTTGTCTGTACCCTCGGCGAAAGACACTCCAGTCTTCACGCTGGAGGAGGTAGGCAAGGCGATATCGACCCGTAAGCACAGGAAATGCCCGGGGATTGATCTCATCGAAAACGAGATAGTTCAGTGGTCATGGAGAACGCTCCATGGTCCATCCATCACTGATAAAGCTGTATAATGAGTGTCTTCGGTGGGGAGTTTTCCCCACTGCCTGGAAGGTGGGCTGTATTAGAGCACTGCTGAAAAGTGAAGATAAGGATAAAACCTTGGCAAAATCGTATAGGCCAATTTGCCTGCTCTCTGGGCTTGGTAAAGTCCTAGAGAAGCTTATAGCTATGAGGTTGCGAGCGGTGTTTGACGATCCGGTGCATAGCGCCGCGGCTGCTGAGGTTGCTGGTGCCAGTGGTCTCAGATTTGGCCCGCGAGCACCATCGGTACCCGCGGGAGTGGGGATACGGAAAAGTATGCGTGCCTTGTCCGTGAGAGCTGCGCGCGCCGTTTCTCACCGAAAGGCGCTCGGCTTGGAGAGAAGGACGGAACTATGCTGCGTCTCCCTAGCACCAACGTCGTGTGACGTCAGGTATCGTGACGACACATAAGAAGGATAGAACTATGCTCGGTCCTCCTCGCGCGTTGCGTCTTTGTTCGACATGCAGTCGCGGCGTCGCGTCTTCGTTCCGCACACAGGCCGGTGACAGTGGTGCCAGATTTCGCATAAGGCATCGTACGTACCATTGCGTTCTTTCAGCCGGAAGGCAAATCGGGCACCACCGCCGTGAGCAGAGCGCGATCCAGAGAAAAGTGAATCGAGGAGAGTTTGGTATTTCCTCGTCGTACGCATCGCCGCTCGTCGACGCGTTCGATTTTTTTCGTTGGTTCGCGCCCATCCATGGTTCATTTCTTTTTCATAGGATAATTTTTCTTTTTTAATTATTCATCACACGGCAACTAACGATATTCATTTAACAATGTTTTAGTACCTCCTACGGATAGTTTTTAATATTTTGTCAGCGGAATAGTTGTGTCGTGTTGGTTTATGATAGATGTGGGCAAAATATATATGTCACGTTATGGCAAAGATGGCATACGTACTCGGATAGGTACAGAATTATTTAACTTGTTTTGTTTAGCTGATACATGCATGAACTTTATTGTAAGCATATCAACGTATCCTTATTCGAAGAATTCTTATTACCATTACTGTCGTACTCGTCGTCGCTCGTCGACGCTTTCGTGTTCGATAATACTGATCAATCTGTCATTGACGAGTATTCGATGAATCATCGGTGTTATTATTTTTCTAAATTGTTTTTGACTACAAAAAGATCCTAATTTATTTATAGATAATTAATCTACCTTTTAAAATATTACTTTGAAATGTATGTATACAGGATGCTGGGAGATGTTACTAGCCAGCTGTGTTTCCTGGAAATGGTAGGTACTAGAAAAATAATTATAGAGCAAAGGGTACAATGGTATCGTAATGTTTGTCTTCTGGGAGACTTGACCCTATTGAGAAGTGCAACCCGAACAATGCAAATGCGTATATACTTTGTTTTCATATAATCTGAGTAGTTTTGCGTGGTCTTCCACGCCACCCATGAGGTGCCACGACTAGCGCGTTCGGTTTTTTTTAACGTGGACCGCCGCCTGTAGCCCTATTATACCACATTTCTGGAGTCTGGCAAAAGATATGCCAGACTGATTTCTGAAGTCTGACAAAAGATATGCCAGACTGATTTCTGAAGTCCGACAAAGATATGCCAGACTGATTTGTCCAGTCTGACAAAAGATATGCCAGACTGATTGTTCGCACATTCGTTCTTTATGTCGACACATTCATAACATAAATTAAACGTTACTGTTTATGTACTTATTGAATGACATTAGACGAGGAGGGACCAGCCATTTAATCAACATGTACTACATGTTGTCTGTTTTTTTTTTATTTGGACATTCTGAATATAATATATGAGATGGCATGTGAGACAAATGCTTGTCATTAACCGTCAGAGTTATTGCTGTTTCCCCTCTCGCGAAGAACCTTAATTGTATAAAAATGAAAGAAGAATTGTAATGATATATGCATTACTTACCGGACACAGTGGAGGCCATGTTTGTCCTTCCTCTCACGTATTTCGTGCAAGACTGACACGCGGTCCGCTGTCGCAAACAATTGCCTACTTTGTAACTGTAGCAGAGTGGGCGTGTGCGTGTGGATGGAGGGACCCGGCAATGGACGCGCTCGTTCCTATATTCCGTTGCATGAAAACACACACACATACTGCAGTACTTTCGGAAGTTTCGGTGTGTGGTAACGACTGCTTTCTTCGATTGTTTACGTGTCTAAGAATAAGTCAATCGCACTAGATCGTTTGTCTGTACATGCCACGTGAGTACGTTTATGCTGTAGTGCTTGTACTAATTGTAGGGTAGTTTGCGCGAATTAATTTTCTTTCTGTTGTAATTATTTCTTTGTTGCTTTTTGTTGCTTTTTGTAAAATTAGTTGTGGGCTATTATTTATATTAGTTTTATTGTTAAAAGACATTTCTGTTAGTTCCTTTTTTAACCCTTTCGCTCCGAACGACGGATATATCCGTCATCCACAAAACCACTCGCGGAGCCGAACGCCGGATATATCCGTCATCCACAAAACCACTCGCGGAGCCGAACGACGGATATATCCGTCATTCATATGATCGCCCTTTGGAGACGGACGCCGGATATATCCGACTTGCCGGCATGCCGGTAAAATACGCGCAAAATAGTATCCACGCGCAATGTGCACATTTTCGGCGGGAGGTCCCGTTCAGGAGTGGCGCTACGGCGGACTGAACCGCCGTAGCGAAAGGGTTAATTTACACGTCAGTGATTCTCTAAAAAGCAGGCAAAAGCGTAAATTTTGTGACACATGGCTTCGCGATAGTAGATATAGTTCTTGGGTATGCAAAGTACCATTAAATGATAATTTATTTCATTGTATATTGTATGTCAGAAAAATTTGTCATGTGACACGAATATTTCCAGACATGCGGATTCTCAGAGTCACACAACAAATATAAAAGAAAATTCAGTTCTGAACATAAGCAGTAATAATTCGGCAAAAACTTGTCCAGTCATACAAAAATTTCGTAAGCAATGGTTAGAAATTGTAACATTTCAACCATGGCTATGCGAAGTATCAAACCGCAATGCATCTGGCAAAGAATAAGCATGTTTAGAAAAAAAAGGAACAGACAAAGATGTTTATATGACGGACGACAGTAATGTATGTTTTGACATGCGAAAGAAGAAAGCAGAAATTCAATTCGCTATGTTGATCGCAGAAAAGAATATTGCGTTTTCAACAGCATCTGAATTACTAACTTTCTTTCAAACCGTGGGAAAAGATTCTGACATATTGCAAAGTATGACAATGGGGGAAACAAAATGTAAAAATATTATTTCAAACTTCATCTGTCCGGTTGAAACTGAACATGTTGCGAGCATACTTCAGAATACTAAATTCAGTGTTTTTATTGATGAAACATCTGATATTTCTAATACGAAATGGATGACGTTTCATGTTCGATATGTTGATCCTGACACTTCACATATTGTCTCACAATTACTGAAATTGATCGATCTTGATGCAAGGAATTGTGGCGCCGACAAATTGTTTGAAGCATTTCGAAACGAAATGCATAGATTAGAAATTCCATTTTCAAATATTGTTGCCCTGTCATGCGACAATGCAAGCGTTACGACAGGGAAAAAATCATCATTTAAAAAAAAGCTTGAGGAAAAGTCTGGACATGTTAAAACATTGCCATGTCCATGCCATTCCGTAGCGTTAGTCGCCAATACTGCATGCAAGATGATTCCAGGTAAACAGATTTTGTAAAGCAAATAACGAACTTTGTTAACTGTAGTTCAAAGCAATCTGCTATTTTTGCCGATTGTCAGGAATCGAACTGTAAGATTCTGGAATTAGCCGAAACACGATGGCTTTCACGGCACTCATGTATCTCAAGACTTTTAGAGACTTGGGAAAATATCGAATACTTTTTGATAACTGTCAATAGTAACGATAAAACGAAAACCTCAGAGCAGTTACTGTTAACTATACAAGATCCTGATTTAAAAGCCTACCTTCTATTCCTAAATTATATTTTGCATTATTTCAATACATTTACAATCTTTTTCCAAGCTGTGGAAACCAGAATTCAGTTACTGCAAACCAAATCATTGCAATTATTGCATATAGTTTGTCAGCAGTTTCTGAAACCAGAGCTTTTGAAAGATTGTAGCAGTATCGTAGATTATTCAAATCTTGAAAATATTAAACCCTTACCAGATATTACATTAGGAATAGAATGTGAAGAGTACCTAAACGAATTGTCATCAGAAGGGCACACAGCTATAGTTACAAACATTCGACAGAATTGTTTGCAATTTTATATGAGTGCCGCTCATGACATTCGCACTAGGTTACCGTTAAAAGACGCATTTTTATCAACGTTGAAAGATTTTGAACTCGAAACAACTTTGCGCGATATGAACAGAGAAATATCATTTATTGATGTTACTTTTGTCGCCGAATCTCTGAGAGGCTTTGATAACAATGGTCTAAGATCGGAATGGTTCGCTTTGTATGAACATTTTGAAGCCACAGAAAAAGATTACTTCTTAAAATTTAGTTTTGACGAAATGTGGGAACAAATTTTCCGCCTTCGTCAATATCCCAACTTGCAGTGTCTTGTAAATGCTGTAAGGTCCCTCCCGAATTCAAATGCTGATTCGGAAAGAATCTTTTCCCTCTTGACAGATTTAAAAACAAAAAAAATAAACAAACTGTCGTCCGCTAATGCAAATGCCACTTGTGTTGTAAAGTCGGCATTAAAGGCGAGAAGGGAAACTGCTAAGAAGTTAGATGTCACTGAGAGACATTTGTCTCTCATGTCAAGTAAAACTTTATATCCTGCATGTTTCCATAAAATAGTCACAGAACATGCAGCAGACATTGCTACTCCCTGCTCGTCTCATAATGTATAAGACTAATGTGTACCATGAAATAGTTTATTTTATGGTAAATGTTAGTCTAAACAAAAAAAAAAATTGGTCTGGCCTCACTTGTGTCAGACCGTACCTTTCCTTTTCGGAGAGGTACAGCAAAAAAAAATTGGTCTGGCCTCACTTGTGTCAGACCGTACCTCTCCATTTTGGAGATGTACAGCAAAAATTCGTCTGGCCTCACTTGTGTCAGACCGTACCTCTCCGAAAAGGAGAGGTACAGCAAAAATTGGTCTGGCCTCACTTGTGTCAGACCGTACCTCTCCGAACAGGAGAGGTGCAGCAAAAATTGGTCTGGCCTCACTTGTGTCAGACCGTACATCTCTGAACAGGAGAGGTACAGCAAAAATTGGTCTGGCCTCACCTGTGTCAGACCGTACCTCTCCGAAAAGGAGAGGTACAGCAAAAAAAAATTGGTCTGGCCTCACTTGTGTCAGACCGCATGTCTTTACGTTTAAGAAATCTGTCGTATGGTGATTGCTGTCATGTGTTGAAAATATGCTTTTCTTGACACATATCCCATCACGACTGTAATTTAATAAATTAAAAATGTGGTACAATAGGGCTACCGGCGAAGGTCCACAATAAAAAACCGAACGCGCTAGTCGTGGCACCTCATGGGTGGCGTGGAAGACCACGTGAAAATGTACATTTGGGGAATAAAATACTTATACTAGCAGATTTGTAGAATGTTCCTGTGTTCGAATGCATTACACGCATTGGAAGCTGCATTGGGTGATAAAATAAGACAATGATAAGTAAAGATCACATAAATAATGCAATGCGTGCATACATATTTCCTACACAATACAGTTAATTATTATAGAAGTATGTTTAAAATATTTGTAAGTGAATATCGCCTACCGTCGTGTAGTTGTTAGAAAGAAAAAAAAGGTGTGCCTTCCTGGGTGCGAACGTCCGACAAAAGTGTCCAAGGATGTCACAGACGGGTGTAGCTGAACCAACGAGCTACTCGTGCTGTTGGGTTATTGTTGAATATTTTTCAAAGTACGGTGCACACATACTTTCAATAAACTCGAAATAACTTAATTCCTTTTATTTGTACATTGCTGTCGTGCCTGCAAAAACATAGAGCATGGTATAACTGACTGACAATATCAAGAAAACGCAATTATTTTAAGTATTCAATAAGTTATTACACGAAATATGTCGTAAATATCGGTTTTTATTTATTTGAACTACGATGCACATTACCAAAAAATCTAAAAAAAATTGGTGGTACTACTTATGCCCATACTTCACTACAGAATTTATAAAAATTCTGTGGGTCGGAAACTGCAACACGTAATTGGAATTTTTCGTGTTTTTAGGGGGTTTTTTATTATTTATGCTTAGGATTTGCGAGACAAAAATGTGCAAAAATTACCAACCATAAATTCACCTGTTCTGAATATTCTCCATTTTTGCAGAATTTTTCCGCACCGCTAAATACGAAAAATGTGTCAAAAACTGATTTTTTAATTTCCCCTATAACTACCCTTCTGATGGAGATCGAGGGTTGAAACTTGGCACAGAGCGTTTTCTTTTGATCCCCTATCGAATGACGCCTTGCGAGATAAATTTGGTACAAGTGCATTTTTAATATTTCAGCCGGCTCAACGCTCAGCCGAAAGGTAAATTCGGTACCGGTGTCGCATGCCGAACGAAGCACGTGCGTGCGATCGTGGTGGAAAGAAGACGGAGCATAATTTTGTGCCTCTTCCTATTGGGTGCGCGCGCAGCTTCTGACGTCATTTTATTCTACATTGGTAGAAAGAAGACGAGAAGCATAGCTCCTTCCTTGTCCTCCATCGGTGCGCACGCAGCTTCTGACGTCAGTTTACCCTGCATTGGTAGAAGAAAGATGAAAAGCATAGCTCCTTCCATGGCTACGTACGGTGCGCACGCAGCGCTCACGGACACGGCGCGCACACACTTCTGGCCTTCCCCCACCACGCGTGCCGTAATGCGGCAGGATGCTATTTCTGAGATCACTGCTTCTCGTCAGTAGGTTTTCTTCTGTCACGGTCGCGAGTGGTTACGGATTCGCGATCCGTCGGTCCGCGTCGGAGGGAGTAGCCCCCTTTCTACACGGGCGGGTTCGTCTTAAGCCGCGTACAGACCTGAACCGAACCCCGAACGAACAGCCTATGCTTGAGAGGATTTGGAAGTGTGTGAGTGTCGAAGCGAACGTCATATCGCTCGGCGAAACTCTTGATTGCTCGCCGAACAGCCCCGAACAGTCTGGCTTACTATTGTTACGTCCCAAGGTGAGTCTTGGAAGAACCGCGATATGGTGATGGACTCCACGATTCTACTCAGTTGCGGGGCGAACAGTCGTACGAATCCGACCTGGATCAGAGTCCGTACTAGATGTCTGTTTGTAGTCAACAGCGATCCGCGACTTTACTGGGACCAGACACGGTCAAAGGACTGGGAGAGAGGTGGGTGGATTTCGGAATTGGTTGGTGGTTTAACGAGCATTACCCTTCACCTTAGCCCCCAGAGGTTACGAATATTATTTGGAGTGAGTACTTACTCTTGTGGTGATTGTCGGTCGTTTCACCCTTTCGGTAAGATCGAGGTTGTAATAGTGTTCGATGACGAGAATAGTTCACTGATTTTATTCGGAAGTGTGACTTGTGGAAGAATAGTATAGGTATAACTCGGAAATCGAGCTGAATATTTGAACAGTCAAAATCAAGGCGATGGTATCACGGATTCGGGGCCTTTACAATTTTAAGGAATTCAAAGAAGTCACGAGAGGTTTTTGAAAATCTGACGAGGTAAACGCGGTTTCTGTTCGGTTCATCCCTTCCCCAATACTTCCTTGTTGGTCATTCACTGATGAACTTTTGGGGGCATTGGGGGAGGTCTAGGTTTTTAAGATTCTACGAATGAGGTGACTTTTGAGTTTCCTCTCCCAGCCATCCCCGCCCTTGCGTTTTCCACGGACGCAGGGTGAGTTGGAGGGTAAGTGAAAATACGGGTTATGTGATCTCTTCCAAATGTTTGGTTCAAGTGGGTTTTTTATATCTACTGGGATTTATTGTGTCGCGACCTAACGGACAGTCGCCCTTTGTTCACCTCGCTCGTAAAATGTTCTAGGACTTAACTTATTGCCTTCCCCGAGTGGGTGGCACGTTCTGGGAAAGGGTCTGCTTAATCCCATGCAACAGGTTCCATCAGGGAAATAGTCGAAATCTCTATTAATTAATTCTATCTCACGCGGTGATGTCGCGAGACGTAACACTATGCTGGCAACCTGTGGTAGTAGTTTGGCCTACACCTATACCTACAGCTGCATCGATGCCGGCGGTGGTGGAGGAAAAAGAAACACGACGTCCATACGTACATCCTTCCTCCGCCACCGCATACGCACTCTGTTCAGCCGTATCTCACTTATTTCCATCTATCACTCATACCTGCGACACTCATCCCCGTTTGCTCATTCACACACGCTTACCCCACTCATCTACCAATGAATTGGCTTCACAGTTTAGTTAACTGTCTTTTGTTCGTTCGCCGAATCCCTATTTCCTTTGATCCGGGCCGCTACCCGGAGCGATCGCTGACATTCGTTCGGCAATATGTCACTGTCATTTTTCGCACCTCAGCTAACTTCCCCACATCCACGCTTATATGTCACCACGCTCTGACAACGTCACACATGCATACTTTTGCTGCCTCGCGCGGTGCGATTCGGCTCCGAACAAAATTTACACGGGATTTCAGAGGCCCGAACGTTCGGGTTCGCCGTTCGCGTTCGTGTTCAGGTCTGTATGCGGCTTTATGTCTACGATCGCGGCAATTAGGATTGCGCGATCGCGGATGACAGGAGCCGGGAGCGTAATTTTAGGAGAGATATATCACGTAGTAGTGTAGTAATTTTATTAAAAGAATTCCGCACAGGAAATGCGTGGATTACAATCGCTAAGTAGATCCAGATCGTCGCAGGTTGCCTCCAATCTCAGATACTGGGATATGCGTCAATGTTCGTTTTGTGGTTTATATGTGTTCGTAGTCGTGCGTCAGTTAGAACTAACCACTCGTAGCTGTGACCGGTGCCAAGAGCGGGGAAGGCGTACGGTGGCAGTTTTCAGTAGGTAACGAATTACTCGTAGCCGTGGCCGGTCCCTAGAGCGGGGGAGGTTTAAGGTAACCGTTGTATGTTTCTGCCTGTCGAACTACTTATAAACGTATCCGTGGCCGGTACCAAGATAGGGGATGGCTTGCGGCGAAGATCATTCGTATGCGTTTGATGATGATTAGGTAGGTGTTGGGGGCGAACAAGCTATCGATCTGTATTTAAGCGTAACAGCGTTTGACGGACGTGACTGTACTTTTACTAACCACGAACCCTCGAATGGGCGGCCGCAGAGTCTGATCGTTCGAGGATCGTCGGAGCGAAGTCTTCCCGAATCGTCGCGCTACTACGTCGTTCAATTGCTAATTATGGCTTGATCTACGTACTCGATGTCCGGAAGGATCTCACATGGGATCTCTTCAACGGCACTTACCTCGATGTAAATCTCGCTCCGAGTGAAGCTTCCTCGCACCTTATATACCCCATTTGTGCTAAGGGGAGTTCCACTCGGGTCCTCTCTTTCGTCGGCGGGAGTCGCTTCTCCTCCTTCGCCGAGGAGCGGTATTCCTAACGTGTGATCTTACATGAATGTGTACTGTCAGTGTCGGTTGTGTTTACATGTGTGTATTTATGTTCCTGGGTGAGCGGTGTATGTTTGTTGTGTGTGCGGCGTGGTGTATGTAGGTGCGTGTACGGTCATACTCGATAGAGACGGCAAGTGATTAGAAAGAGGTGGTGCGAAAATAGAAATGGTAAGTAAGTAGAAAGAGCTGGCAAGGATGTAGAAAGAGATGGTGCTTTTGTGACAGTTAAGTGTCGTGATCTTTTCTAGTTCGGCAAATAAGCGGTGATGGTTAGCCTGTATTGCAGTGATGCTATCGCGGTATATGTTTGGCAAATGGAGAGAAGGTGAGGCGCGTAAGGCAATCGAGTGTTTTGTCCAGTACACGTGCGGACATGCTAGATTTTTTCTGTGTCTGTCGGTACCTGTGGTGCTGTACGGTCACAGTCCTTAATTACAATTTTAACTTATTATTGGTTACATAAAATACTTTTTGTCCATATTGAAGAAATAACCGTATGAAATTACCTACCCTGAAATATATTCAGGATTTGCTAATGTATATGTTTAAGAACGAAACTACGTCGCCTTGGTAAATCGTCAATTTGTTTGTTATTTCTTATATTCATGTTCATGAAATATGAAATAATAAGCTGACTATTGGCGATTTATTTTAGCTGGCATCTCTTGACTTGAAATTAACGAATTTTGGGGGGTTTGAAAATTAACGACGTTATTATATTTTAATCGCCGTTTTTGCTGGCTGCTATTTTATTTGCAGGAAAATATTTTTGAAATCTACTAACTTGTAACGTACCGCGCCGCCGAGCGCCGCTGAGCGCAGCCGACCAGCGTTGCGGCCCATGACGTCGTACCTGCCTACCCCGCTGTGACGTCAGCACGCATCGAGAAACATAGTGACGCGCCCGAATAGTGACGTGCCCGAAATAGTGACGTAGACCCCCGAACAAAGCGCAGTGTCCACGCGCGATCACGTGCACAGCGCGTGCATAGCGACTGTTGGGAACGTGTTGCCCCCCGAAAATGCGCCCCACCTTGATGCACTACTTCCTCGCATCTCGAGACCCCTTGCCTAAAGTCTAATCGTATAAAAGACCGTGCAAGGCGTCCGACCGGCCTCGCAAGTTCAGACTGCTACAGAAAAAGACCGTGCAAGGGTCTGCATTAGAAATTCCCGAGCGTTTCACACTTAGGCAAAAGAGTGGTTGAAAGATCACCAGAGTATCTTTTTCGCAGTTTGTTCTCATTTGCAAGGAACAACTTGAGCGTGTTCCGAGCGTCTTTAGTCATAAATCAGAGTCCGGTAGCTTCAGAAAAGAGTGTCTTTTCGCTGACCGTGTTTCTTGCGAGGAATAACTTGTGCATATTCCAAGCGTTTTTAGTCTTAGTCGTTCTGCCACACCTCGGTGTGTAGTTTTAAATTCTCAACTTAGTTCTTTTCCTTCAAATCCAAAGAACATACGTCTCTAGTCATTAATCGTATTCTATTAATTTATTCGCGTCGTATTTTAATAACATTATTGCCAATAGTAGTTGAATTATCGTTGTGTTTGCTATATTTAACTGCTTTGTGTGTATTTATTTTATTCAATATAATTTATTTAATTGTTTTCCATACTTCTTTGACAGCTCGTTATTTGATCGTCTAGAAATCGAATCCTACCAACAAGGTCTCCCTTTACCGCTCAAGGGAACCAACGAGCCAAAAGGAATCATAATTTCCTCTAACCTCAAATCTGCAAGGGGTGCCGCTGTGAAAAATCAGTTAAGGCTTGGGTAATCGGCCTCACCCCCATACTTTCCGAGAGGTGCAGCCGTGAAAAACCGGCCGAGGCTCGAGGAAGGTAATCCGCTCCCCCTCAATCCCCCTTTTAACCGGTGACGCGTGATCTCAAAAGGGAGAACGAAGAACCGCGAGAAAGGTGTCGCTAAGAGTATCAAGAGCACAGGGTGCCGCGGTGTAATATCCGTTAAGGCCTGTGTTTCGCGAGCTCATTCCTCTCACAAGACTTCTATCCTACCGGCAATAACACAAAATCCTCACCACGTCAGCCCGTGGTTCGTAACAAACTCTTACTGAAAGTTATTCGTCATTGTTACATTGACGCAGGATGTACATTAACTCTTATTTGACTGTTGGTTCAATTATGTACTAATATGTGCCTTTTTCCCCGGGAATATTTGTAACCATTTCTGTTCCAGGCTTATTTATATTATGGAAAATTTTAGATGTCTTCTTCGCACGTTTTAATTTTGTTTTGTCTGCTCTTGTAGTTTATTATTATAAAAAAATTCATCCAAATTTTGTTTGAATTATGTTAGCAGACAACTATCATAGTTTTCGCTTATTTTGGTCTCAATCGTTTACCAATAGTTTACGCAAGTTTACGCAATCGATTTCAGAGTTTACGAAATCATCATTTAGTCGTAATTAACAACTTTTAGGTGGGTGTATAGTTAGCAGACGACCATCATAGTTTTCGGCTATTTTGGTCTCAATCGTTTACGAATAGTTTACGCAAGTTTACACAATCGATTTCAGAGTTTACGAAATCGTAGTGTGCCCGTAATTAGCAATTTTAATATCTAGTAATTATCGTTTGCTACCGCGCAGCGGCACCGTGGCCGGGGAGAGAAGCTGAGCAGATGATGCAGAAGATGCAGAACGTGGCGAAATAACTTTGACGTATCTTGTGTTATTCCATCGACAAGTAGTGGACAAAAAATATTCTATCGTGGAATTTAGCGATGGGTTGCAAGTGATTCCAACCTGTTGGATAAATGCCAAGAAACGTGTAAGCAAATGGCCGGGCCACGTCAAGTCACTGAACAAATTAGAGAAATTAATAATTTCCGAGGCTTTACTTCAAACCTCGTGGAAGGAGTGTGCAGATATTAGTGTTGCTTTGGGTCGACAGGTATGTATAGTGGATATTATTAATAATGTGTGTATGTGTTTATATATGATATAGATGTCTATATTTATTATACCTAGAAGACCTGTCGATGTCACAATAATAAACAATTATATACTTTGTAGATGATTGGGCATGGGCCCAAGAAAAATTAAATGAGGCACAGGACACATCTGATGGCCTTAAAAAAACCGAAGGAGGGCTAATGTTAAAAGGGTCATATCTTCGGAAGGAGAGAGTATGGAGTCCATATGTAAAAATAAAAAAAAAATCAACATATGACGACACATTCACAGACAAGCGGAGAGGACATTAATCAATCTACCAATTACACCTGTAATGCTTGAACCCTTATTCGATTCATCAGCACCTGGGGGTTTGACGTTCATTGCATATGATGAGAATGAACCCCCTACCACTGTTTACATAGCCCTGGAGGTAAGCTTCGGTATTATCGCAGTGTATTCATAATAATCATGATTATTGCAAATGTTTCTCATCTTCTTTTAATGTCCCTTAGCAACTGAAACTATTGCAGCTCAAGGCAGTGCCTATGGAGACCAGGAGCATCCTCCTTACACCTCAGAAATTGGTAAATAAAACAAAAAAACCATTCATATCAATCTTTTTCGGCACCCTGCGTACACCGGGTATACCGGGGACCGGGGGACAGACGAAGTGACCGGCCGGATAAGAGATTTGACGTGTCAGCGGAGCGGCTCACTGAGACGTCGCACGCGCCTTAATATACTGGATGTCCTAGATTTGACACTAAACCTACGTGTATTCTCGTGTCCGAATGATTACGGCTCTAAAAGTGTTCTTGCGTCCGAATGGATACGGCTCCGTGTAGTCTTTACGTCGCGGGTGACGTCGAGGTCCTGGGTAACGGGCTAATCTCTGGTTATGAATTTGAGTGGGAGACAGTTACGGTCCGCTGAGGCAACTACTGACCTTGGGGCCGAACCAACGTGCGCCGAAAGCAGCTGGATGGCTGCCTTCACAGCGAAGGACGCTCGTGGTCGCCGGAACAGCGGACTGTGGTCTCAGCGAATGAATCGCTCTAGAAGTCACCGGAGCACGGGGGCTGTACGATGACGGCGAACGGGTCGCTCTAGGGCTCACCGGAACACGGATGTTCTACAGTGGTAGCGAGGTGTTGCCTGTTAGGTGACTTAGGCCCAAGCTGGACGGAGATGGCAGCGAGGAACGCTAGGTTGACGCGCCCGGTGGTTTCGGTAGCCCAAGTTACTGCGGAGAGGAGAGGGGTGCAATACCCCGTTCGAATAGATTCAGAGACCACCCGGATAACCAGATTTTCTACGCGGGTATGTGAACGCGTCGCGAAGGATGAGAGGTAAGCAGGTGTTTCACGAGATTGTTTACTTAAGGTTTATTAACCCTCGGACTCCCGACTAAAAATGAGACACGCACTCCCGCGATCAGCTCCGTATAGTTAGCTCCCCCAACTCAACCGATTTGAATTTAAATAGTTGCAATCGTTTGAAGGTCGTTTGATAGTGTTTGATAGTCCAAAATAAACGTTTGATAGTCAACCGTTTATTTATAATTAAAGAAACAAATTTCTAGGGGAATTTTTTGTATAGTTAGCACCCCCATGTTCGCAAATTTGATTTTAAACTATACCAGTCGATGTAAAATCGTTTGATAGCGTTTGATAGTCCAAAACAAACGTTTGATAGTCAGCCGTTTGCTTGTAATCAAAGAAATAAGTGTCTAGGGGAAATTGTTGTCGAAATTTTGTTGAAAAATTAAATTTCTGTCTGCGCCAGTAGATATAAAATCGTTTCATAGTGAGTGATATTCAATACCAACGTTTGATAGTTAGTCGTTTATTTATAATTAAAGAAACAAGTTTCTAGGGGAAATTGGTGTCGAAATTTTGGTGAAAAATTAAATTTCTGTCTGCGCCAGTAGATGTAAAATCGTTTCATAGTGAGTGATATTCAATACAAACGTTTGATAGTTAGTCGTTTATTTATAATTAAAGAAACAAGTTTCTGGGGGAATGTTTGTCGAAATTTTTGTGAAAAATTAAATTTCTATCTGCGCCAGTAGCTGTAAAATCGTTTGATAGTGAGTGATATTCAATACAAACGTTTGATAGTTAGTCGTTTATTTATAATTAAAGACACAAGTTTCTGGGGGAATTGTTGTCGAAATTTTTTTGAAAAATTATATTTCTATCTGCGCCAGTAGATGTAAAATCGTTTGATAGTGAGTGATAGTCGGGTACAAACGTTTGATAGTCCGGTGCAGACGTTTGATAGTTCTTCGTTTGCTGGCAATCGAAGAAATAAGTGTCTTGGGGAAATTTTGTCAAGGATAATACCCCTATAGTCATGTATTTAATTAGTATTTAATTAAATACAGGTAGAAGCGTTTGATAGTATTTGATAATTAACTATTTTCATAGTCCGGCCTCAAGCAAATGCTTAATTTCGTCTTGACTAAGATCTTCCTATTCCAATAAGATCCTCATAAGACCTTGTGTATTTACACTCGGAGAATAGGAAAGGCTTACGTAAGAAATTGATGCCTTCTTTTGCTTAGGATATTCTTACGGAAGCAACTGCTTATAAGTTTCCTATTTCACGTTGGGCAATCTTCGGAATTCTTCCGATGTATGAACCAATGATTGTACATAGAATTGTTGGACAAATTTTATTAGGTATACATCGTATATGATCGTATACATCATTCATGTTAAATTTGGAAATATTATGTTTTGTGACGTGCGTGATAATCTCCATTTGTTTGATCTTTTATTTATAATGTGTGTATTGTTATATTTTGTTGCTCGGCGCAATGCCCAGAGTTGCGTTTTCATCAAGACCGGCGTTTGGACATATTGTTTTATGATATATATCGAGGATCTTACGCGATAAGATATCCGGCTTTATGCAGGTTTGGTTATACTTGACGCTTGTCATTGTGTTTCATTGTATATAATCTGTTGCAGGACGACGCTGCGTGAACCGATAATCCAACGGTGTCTTTCTTAGACCTAGGTAAAATGATACATTGTAAGAAGGAATTGCTAACATTGCATGGAGGAATTGCTATCATTGTATGGAGGAATTGCTAACATTGTATGGAGGAATTGATAACATTATAAGAATTTCTAACGTTCTTTTCCGCAAGCGGAGATTTCTGAATGGTAAGGCTTTGTAATTTTTCTGTCATAGTAGTCATTTCTGTGCCAGCCTCTACAGAGGACACAATTTACAAAATAACTTGCCAAAATAGCACTTGTGTGAATTATTTTATTTTCCGTGGCTATAGTTTTCTTTAGTGTGTGTGTGTGTGTGTGTGTGTGTGTGTGTGCACATATTTAGTAAAATCTTTCCTTTTTAATATTTTGATTATATAAACACCAAACACGTCTAAAAAACATTACATTGAGAGTGAGAATAATGAAGCTATTGTTGCAAATATTAAAGACATTTGCTCACATTATAGAGAAAAAAAAAGTGACGCAGCTACACTAGTGGACAAAGAAGAGGCTTGGCCGGAAATTCAAGAAACATATAATGCCTCGCCAGTTATTATGACAATGGTGAGAAATCTGCACATATTTCCTAATTAGTTATGTTAACTGTGTAAAATACAATGTTGATCATGTAAGGTGAAGTGGGGTAAGTGCAGACTGGTTTTTGTAAACTTGGATTTTAAACTTATCTATTTTCAGTCTGGTATGTAAATACTTAAGCCTCTCGGTATCAAACGCTTTGCACAGTTATTACCGGTGAATTAATATTACGTAGGATTCTAATTTTCCTTGAAAATTTTCATTTGGATAGGTTATTGTACAAAATTTCAACTACTGTGCACTTCCCCCGAAAATGGGGCAAGGGCGTAACTTAGAGCTAAAAATCTTTCAAACCTTTGTTACGTCCTACGTCCTCCACCCGCTTTTTTAACGACTATATTCTCGCAACGAGCTCATCGCACCGCGTATCTATTTAATTAGATGTAAGTCGTACATAAACGAAACAAGAGCCGGCGCACCGCGCCACCGAAATTCCTTCACGTAACGCTGACGCCCATCCGGGACGTAATCCGCGCCACGCGAAGGAATGACAGAACGACGACAATAGTGATGTAAGTAGAGACATAAGAATGCTGACGCCGAATCAGCTCACAGGCTAACCCCAACGATTGACTAGCGATCCGCGGCAACACATCGTTCCGAGAACGCCAACTTCCAAACGGAAGCTAGGGTGCCAGTTCCACGAAGGACCTGGCGACCATCAGCAAAACCCACTACTTAAATGGGCCACAGTCAGTCAGTCAGTCAGTCACAATACTCCGCTCCATAGTTAACGTCACTAAGTCACGTCAGTTACTTTCGGCAACTCGTTAATCTAAGTTATCAAGCTCTTCAACCAACCAAGTTCGGCTACGACCCATGTTAATTCGGCAACTGTAAACCAGCTAAGTGTACTTCGAGATAAAACATCCAGTCCACTTCCACCATCTGAACATTATTTAATTCACACGACCGTGCCCTTCCTGCACGTCAACACCAAACACCACCACCTCTACCTCTAACCCAGGGATCCCAGCGATCGGCGAGCTACCAGCGAGCGTGGAAGCCTCCGGGCTCCCTTGCGGCAGCTCCCGCACCGCACCAGACGCGAGCGCTCTGATAGGAGCAACTAGCAGCGAGGTAACCTGGTAGCTTCTGGCTTCCTGCACCCCGCGCTTACTGCCCCGGTCGACCGCCCTCTCGGTTATGGGAAAACCTTCGGGATCGGCTATCCACAACCACACACACTCCCACACATCCAAAGCCGTAGCCATTCGGACACTTCCTTCTTACATTCCTCGATACGTCAGTGAGCCACTCCACTGACGGATCAAACAACCCTCTTTTCGGTGCGATCACTCCTTCCGTCTGTCCTCGATCCCTGGTATACCCGGTGAACGCAGGGTGCCGAAAACGAGGACGTAACACCTTCTTTCATGTGCGACCAGGGCAAGAGCAGAATTATTAACATTTGCCCCATGTACTCAGCCCACTCCAACTTATAAGAAAAATCTAGCATAATATATGTGTTTCAGATCATTTTATATGTGGCGTAATGTATTTTTTTATATATAATATTCTGGTTAATTGTTACAGCCGTCTGCTGTTCAATTAAAAAAATTGTGGAGCAACATAAAAACTGCTGAAAAGAATGCCCTGACCCTAGAGAGGCAGGCTAGGCTTGCAACAGGTGGTGCACCGGAAACAGGCAATGCCACCATTGACCCAGACGTTTCCATGATAGTTCCGCACCTTATGGCTACAACACCCTCGGTATTTACATCCAATGTAGTGCCAAAAATATTGCAGGGTAATTACATCTTCATTTCATTTATGTAATTACATAAAAGATAGATGTTTAAAAATAGGAGGTAACATATGTTTTTTAGAACGACAACAGAAAGTCGCTGGTGGGACCCATGATGTACAACAATTGCTCGAAAATCAAACTTTAATATTGGACTCGCCCAGAATAGAAGGTCCATATTTGGAATTGGACGAGATGGCAATACAATATGATGTTGTAGGAACGACGGCAAATGAAATTGATAATGCTGTGGCCAACACATCGGAAGGTACCTAAGGAGTCAAAATTTATGCATTTATATTTATCATTACTTTAACCATCAGTATTGATACACCTACATAAATACTTTCTGTTTTTATTATACAGCATTTACATCAAGAACGGACAGAATAGAAGCTGAAAAACAAGTGAGACATCATATAAACGATATTCGTAAGCAAAAACATCAAAATTTGATCGTTATATCTGTCTATCCGTTACATTAATGTAATGAAAAATATGTATGTTTCTCTAATGCAGGTGAACCAAGCCAGGAATTTCAAAAACGCCGCAGAATTGATCAGAATCTAAGCGAGAAAGACTTGAAAATTGACTGGCTGAAACGAATTATAGAGCGCGAGGAAGAATTGACAGATTTAAAATTGGAAAATGAAAGAATTATGGCGGAAACGATATTAAAGCATCAAAAACAAATACAAGAAATGGAAATCGATTTCTACCAGCTGAAGCATACCTTAAGAAAAGAAGCATCTATGGATACTGAACTTCTTAATGAAGCAACTGCTTGAGCAAATGCTTAAGTCACGACTATGAATATAGACGGGCTCTTGAGAACCTCTTAAGCACGTTCGTTGATATAAGGATAAGGAGGGTTAAATGAAGCATACAAGTTAATTGTAATATATGATTTTTATTAAAAATATTTATGTATTAATTTAAAAATGAAAGGAGCAATTTTTGTATAAGTTTCGGCCTTTTGCCCGGCCGCGACCTCTTATACCACGGCCGCCACCTCGTCCGCCAGCTCGTCCGGCAGCCGGGCCGCGGTTACCGCGGGTGCTGCGGTACTCCCGATACGGCTGCCACGCAGCCCGCCTCGAGCCCGCACCCCACTTTCTGTTTTTCTCTAGAATATGAACATACATACATTTAATAAATGAAATAACACTTTATATATATCACCTAGTGGCCTATACAGGAGCGAGTCGAACCGCGGTCAGGCTAATGTTATTCTAGTACGGCAAGTGTTAATATTGTACTTACCCTGTTGCAATTGTAAATTATCCGCCGGCGGCGGTTCATCGGAGGTCCCCTGGGCCGGAGTCTCCTCAAGCGCCTCCCGCTGCGGCTGTTCCGGTCGCGGCTGCTGCGGTTGCGGTGGATGTTGTTGGTGCTGCAGCATCAATGCTACCTGTTGCTGTAGCTGCCTTATTTCGCCGTATAATTCGCGAATATTCCCCGGTTCGCGCTCTTCGTGCACCTGCAGTTGCTGCTGCAACTTCTGCCCCAGCAACTCAGTATTATTGTCGTCATTTTTTGTGGGAAAAGAGATAGTTTACAAATGCAATCATTCATTATTTGAAAACGCAATACAATTTATAATAAATATGTAGTTACGTCGTGGATCCATTGCTTCCAAAATTAATACAGTAGAAGAGATCGACACTGTCACAATCACGAGTCAAGACTAGCTGCAAAAGTGCCGCGATGAAGCACATGGTATGCGTGCGTGTCTGTGAGCGCGCTACGCGCGCCGCCGCCCGGTGGTTGTCGGTACCATATGGAGACAAGGTAGAAGCTATGCTCCGTCTTCTTTCCACCAAGGTCGTGTGACGTCATGGGTTGAACCAGTGTCAGCATATTTGGCCGAACTCCATCTGTGTCGCAGTGTGCGTGCGCGCTGTGTGGGATGCGTTGAGCTTAGGTCCAATCAGGGCCTTCGCATCGCACACAGCGCGCACGCACACATAAGCTCTATGCATTATACAATGTGCAGGGTAAATTGCTATATACCGAAAAATCTACTTATCTCATTTGTATTTCAAGACACGAGACAGTGTTCTTGACATAAGCGTTATAGCAAAAAATGTTCGAATCTATGTGACAAAAATAAACGTGCGCATACACATATTTCATACTCTTCCTCAACCGAAAGAGCATTTCGGTACTGCTGTCATATGCCAAACAAAGCACGTGCGTGCCACAGTGGTGGAAAGGATACGGAGCCTAGTTCTGTTCTTTGCATGCTGGGTTCAACCCAGAGTCAGCATATTTGGTTCGGACTCCATCTGTGGCGCAGTGTGCGTGCGCGCTGTGTGGGATGCGTTGAGCTTAGGTCCAATCAGGGCACGCAAACTGCGCCACAGATGGAGTCCGAACCAAATATGCTGACTCTGGGTTGAACCCAGCATGCAAAGAACAGAACTAGGCTCCGTATCCTTTCCACCACTGTGGCACGCACGTGCTTTGTTTGGCATATGACAGCAGTACCGAAATGCTCTTTCGGTTGAGGAAGAGTATGAAATATGTGTATGCGCACGTTTATTTTTGTCACATAGATTCGAACATTTTTTGCTATAACGCTTATGTCAAGAACACTGTCTCGTGTCTTGAAATACAAATGAGATAAGTAGATTTTTCGGTATATAGCAATTTACCCTGCACATTGTATAATGCATAGAGCTTATACACATGGACCGCGCGTTTTCTATGCTAGCAATGCACGGATACTGTCCCAATCAGTCTTTTTTTTTTAATTTTTTTAATTTTTTTTCTTACGTGGGGGAAATCTTGAGAAGACACCGGGGTAGTGCCGGATTCTATCGGCTAAAACCCCCACGGTGCTCCTTCCTCGGCGGTTTGGCCGGGCCCCGGGAACTATAAGAACACATCCGGTGCTGTCCCAATCAGTCTAGGGCCGTGTTCAGAAATTGGCTGACAGTACTGTCAGTACTGATGCTGGTTTTACTGAAAAATAGTCGTTCTATTTTACTGACAGTGCTGCCGAACGCGTTTTCCAGTAGATGTCTGACAAAATGGTAGTACGTTACAGTCTCGTCAGCCATACTGAAAAGCATTTTTGAACGGAAATCTAGTCCTGACAGTACTGTCAGCCAATTTCTGAACACGGCCTTGGACAGACGTATGTCTCCATCCTTTGTTTTCCTTTATGTACTGATGGTGGGTGGTAATGCGCATGCTCCGCGCAGAATTAAGTATATAAGCCGAAACAACCAATGGACAAGCTCCGCGGGCAACGCGCATGCGTGAAAGCAAGAGGGCCATGACCGGCCATAACCTTTATGTATATGTAAGCAGAAACCATTGAACAATACTCTAACTGGAATGGGAACGGCTATTGTTTTTGGATGCAGAGCGCCCGGTCAGACAGAGAGGGTCAATTTCGGGTCTCTCTTACCTTGTCTATCGTGTACTACCCTTTCGAAAAACATGCCCTAGCAACGAATGTCATAACCCATGCCATGTGAGTGGCCTGTCATAACAAGGTGGGAGGAACTCTTGTCGAACTGATCGTGCAAAAGTAGCGACTGTATGTTGTCGACGCACGCATGAAAGACTGAGATGAAGGATCCCCAAATTTTCTCTCCCTGTCTGTCCGGCCGTGGCCACGCCGCTCACATTGCAGTTAGAGTATAGTTCATTGACCGAAACAACGAATATTCAAAATTGAAATGACAAAGGTTGTGGCTGGTAATAGCGTTGTCATCGCTCTCTTGCTTTCACGCATGCGCGTTCCCCGCGGAGCTTGTCCATTGGTTGTTTCGGTTTATATACTTAATTCTGCGCGGAGCATGCGCATTACCACCCACCATCAGTACATAAAGGAAAACAGAGCACCGACAGATATCTCTGTCCTTTAGGTCTCGGACACATTTCTTGTTTGAAACACGCGGTCCATGTACGATAGGCGATTCCGTTCAAAAGAATCGAAAGGTAAGAATCGATTCTAACGAAATATCGAAACTTAAGTAGCGATTATTTTCAAAGAGAATCGAAGAATCGATAAAAATAATGTACAATAATTTAATCGAGAAACGGATAAAAAAATAGAATCACTCAGGCCCGGTTTCACCAACGACTGATAAATCTCTAAATAGTTATTCGGCCAATAAAATTTATTTGTCAGTTAACGAGAGTGTCGAGACCAATCATTTTGTCGAATAAGCGCTAACTGAAGTTGGTGAAACGAAAAACATCGATTTTAACCGACAAATAACTTTATTCTACGAATAACCACTTATTCGTCGTTGGTGAAACCGGCCCTCAGATGTGAGATTAAAAGGACTTTTATTGAATCATTATATTGTAAAATATAATATATAATGTATAATGTTTACTCTAAGTAGTCTAGATATACATTACGTACATCTGTTCAAATCAGAAATTTCAATGCGTTGCGAATTATTTACTTTAAAATACATTGTAAGTTGTAAGTTTTCTTGTAACGATTATGGCTCTACATTTAAAAAAAAAATTATATTTATACTGTAACTGTTTATTGTTGTAAGTTACAATTAACAACTATTAAAATAATTATTATGATAAGAAATTATATCAAGATCAAACACAGGAACAAAGGAAATAGTCCTTATTAATCCTTAACTTACGCGTACTTTCTTCTATGGCATCCATGCTTGTTATATATATACGAAGACATAAGAAAAACCTCGATTCTTGGGTAGGAAAGAATCGCGTTACCGAAAATCAGTCGATTCTAAAAGAATCGAATAGAATCGCCCAACCCTAGTATGACATGACCTACTTTGTGCATGAAATATAATCGCTACTTTTGCAGCTGAGTGCCAAAACTGGTGTCAGCCTACTCGTGAGTGTTTTATTGTTAGGTTTATTCCGCATTGCGCCTCGCATATTTTTACTTACTTTTTCTTGTTAGCTTTGTTTTTGTTATTTTTAGTTAGTTCCGTGCACTCTCGCTCCCTAGTTCTAAGTTTCGCGGGTACCGCCATATTGTGTTTCCTGATCGACTCTCGAATTGTGAGAGCGATCGACCCAGCTCGAATCGATGAGCGTTTTGCGTTTCGACCTGCGATTAATGTGAGTAGAACTGACAATGAGTAGAACTTAAGACTGATGGAGACGCACGTCGTCCACGTTATACGGGTGAATAAAGCAAGTTCAAGAAGGAAGCCAAGGAAATCTTTTCAATCCATGCACTCCTGCCTAGCGTTTAATAATAACCAACAGTTTTTTATTATTATTAGTCTATATTATTATATTAAGTTTGATGTTAAGTTACATTATTGGTTCCTTTTTAAACCTATAGAAAAATGAGCGATGTGCTAGCGCGGGATACCTTTAAATTTAAATACTGTTTTTATTACTAAATTCTGTAGGAAAATAATTGTTTCTCAGTGTTCTTTTTTTTTAAATAAGTATTTATTATTTTATTACATAACGAGTCTCAATTTTTCGTGATTGTAACTGTGTATTATTGAAACATAAAACTGTGGAACAAATAACAGCTATCTTTTTCGCTTAGAGAATAATTCCCTTCTTTACTCCCCAATCCACAACAATGGTATTCTGCTCCTCTATCTCTTCTTTCCTGTGGAATCCCTTTTTACTCCACCTAACGTCGTACGTGTGCGTGAACTCTGTGCCGTTTCAGTCTCTTGTTGAAACCTTTCCGTTGCTGTTCCTACAAAAGAAACACATGTTAAGTTATATATAAATGGTGTTTATTGTGAGTATTTGACTTGGTACATAAATTGCTCGAATAAACTAACACTCTGTTTTGAATAAAAGTGTATTCGTGTTACGTCCCAGCGTAACTTTTAACTTCTTTGCCTAGTATTTTTCTTATTTTTGCAACTGCGACCTCCGATTATGCCTATACTTGTATATTACGGCGTATGCCTAGCGCATGCGCGGTACCGTTGAGCGGTAACTTCTAGTAGAAAATCCCTCGCCTTGGAACCATCGTCGTCCCAAACCAATATGGTGACTTTGTACATACATATATATATATATATAGTCACGATGAAATAGTATAAGGAATGAATGCGTGTACATGGTATGTGTTTGATCGATTTCTCGTCCGAAGCCAGAATGGTCGGATAGTAGAGCACGATCGGTTTTTATAATGCGTTTGGGAAAGACGGCTGGTGAAGCTGGTGTGTAGTAGGCGAATAAAACAAAGCTAGCGCTTTAATGCACTCCGGTCCTTTAATGTTCCTCAGATTTTCCCCAAGAGGGTCTATGATGTACAGGCGAGAAAGTTCTCGCTGAAGAAACGTGGGGACGAGATCCCAGGACCGTAGACGGTTCGCACGCTCACAAAAACTAGGCTCACAAAGATAGACTCGCAGTACTCAGAAACAGATATATCCTCACCGGTAATAGGCTAAAGACTGATGACTAATTAGCGGTCGCACAGGTGTCCGATTCCGGGAAACAAGTCCCCCCCCGCTCCCCGCTCCCGCAGCCCACGAGCTGCTCGATCCACCCGTGGCGGCGGAAGGGAGAGCGGGAGAGGAGGTAAACGTAAGATCGGGTAAGACCCGAGCGGTACCGAGGCGGCCCGAAGCCGCTGATCGGTCGCACATTAGGAAAAGTCGCGACAGTATGAATGTGTGTATATATAGAGTTAAGTCTAGCAAAGAGGTTTCGCTTAAGGTTTCGCTTAATTTTTGTTTGTCTTTCTCGCTCTCTTTTCGTTTATTAACTACGCCTCCGTTAGGCATCGCCACGGCATAAGATTATTTTTCGTTATCATTATTTCAACCAAAGCATGCGTTTGAGAGATACTAAATCTCTACGTCCCGGAATCACGTCTCCCTCACAATAAAATTCACTAACTAGAGAAAGAGACTAACGAGCCAAATCAGTGCCTCGCTGAACACAGTTCTGCGGATATTTGTACATACCGTCGACCGCTATGTGGCCGATTCCGCGAAAAGGGTATGAAAAACTATCCCTGAGCAAGCCTAGGAACCACCTCGAGACGCGATCATCGTCGCAGTTGACTGTATAGTCCCGAGGTACGTAGTCCTTTGTCCGAGGATATCTTAGTTATTCTTTCGTGAGCTAATCTGTGCAAATTCTTGCAGCAAAATCAGAGACTCATAAATCCTCGCTAAACTTAGTCGTAAAATCTAGTTATTAATAAGAGCAAGGACTCATATTTCTTTTTCTTTAAACATTATCTAGAGTGCGAAAGTGCGATCCGCGTTAGCTTCCGGCACGTGTTCGGCGAATTGCGCCGAACCCGTTAATTCATAAGTTTCATTTAAAGCGCATTATATTATTTACAATTTAGAGCCTAACGGAATAATTCTTTTCTCGTGTGAAGAATTGGCGTCGTATTTAGACTGAATTGAAATATCTAGATTGGTCTAAGGAGTCTTATCGTGGGTAACTTGCATAGCTCATATAACATCTGAGCTTAGGCAATTTTAGGCCTAATCGTAGTATTAATACACATTTACGATTCGAAGGTACTCATCCTTGTTAACCAACGAATTCCACCGACATTACCGCCGATCTAAGCGAGAGAAGTAGAAAAGAGTGATTGTCAGACCGTTTCCAGCAACACGGTAAGAATATTTCAACTATTCACCTGAATTATGATTCCTGGCCCGACTCTTGCTCCAATACAAGTATTACGGGAAACCTAGGGCAACAGTCGTAAGGGCACATGCATAACCGAGTGCTCCAAGCGCCAGGCGAAGCGAAAATTGACTTTATACTTTTTCTTATCGAATATTCATGTACCGATTATGTCGCGAGGAGTAGCGCATTTCGAACATCGTCGCTGAACCGAAATATATCACACGTAGCATACCAGCGAAGTCGTACTACCGAAAACGAGATTGCGTAAATAGTTAGCTTTCCTGTTTTCTGATTATACAAATATTTCGATTCTCAACCTAACGCTACACCCACTTCTAACAGCGGGGGAATTGGTGTCAGAAACCTGCGTTTGAATCAAGTGTACTTAATAATGGCTATGCTTTGTTAACAAACGAAACACCTCTGGAACGGTAACGCATGTCGACATATTTATAGACGCAACATATCTATATATGTCAGAATATACACTTTTTGGTTTCACACTATATCCGATCTATTCTCTTATTTCCTTTGCATGCTTCTATATAACATTACTTATACTCGAATTCTAACGTAACAATTCAGAACCTGTACGGGTTTAGTGGAGGTGGGCATCCTGTAAGTCCTGCAGATCGAACAGATAATTTCCTTTCTCGTTATTTTTCTTTTCGGTCATTGTTTAATAAGCCTATAATCATCTTTCGGTTTATATATAATTTTATTTATTCCCGCGTTGCTCCCGGGCGGAACGGTCGACCGCTCGACTACCGTCCATCCTTGACAAACTTTTGATCGACTATTAAATATCGACTCTCGACGCCCGGACGCAGTGATAGTATATTTGGCATCAAAACTCCATTCGAGTTCCCGGGGTGGGGGAAACCTCGGCAAGTGTTTAACATGCTGAGGCTTCCCCCACCCCGCCAGGTCCGATGGAGTTTTGATGCCAAATATGCTATCACTGCCCGGACGTAACAATTTGTCGTCCGCACAAGCGGTATTCGCACTCTAAAAACAGAGTATTTTGTTGTGTGCGTTTGCATCGAATTAAATGCGTTATGTGTTTTTCGTCTAACATGCCTTTAATATTTATTGTTTTGTTCTAACCAGCAAAAACAATTTAATTGATATAAAGGTAATACTAGTCTAATAAATTATGTAAAAAAGAGGAATGTAGTTTATCAGTAGGCTAACTTGCAACATGACGTGAGAAATATGAAGTAGAAGTATGTAACTACCGAGCGGTTGCGCGGGGCAGCGGTGCGTCTTCGAGAGAAGTGGGGACGCGAGGCTCTGCCGAAATCAGCCGAAATGGAGGTGTCGCGTGCCGCGACGCTTGTAGACTGTTGTAGACCTAGAATTAAAGAGTAACAACCGTAACAGTGAAAGAGCCGTATATATATATGTCCGAAGATTATCGGGACCGAATAACCGATGTACATAAATCCAATAGTATTCATTTAATATATGTGCAGTGAAGTCGCGATCGCCCGAGTTACGCCTTTTCTCCCAAACCACCGTACCGCGCCGTGCCCTCGCGAGGATCGGATCTCACGCGTCACAAGTATAAAAGGATAAAAAATGATTACCTTGAAATGAAAACCGTTAAAAGACGTATTAAACGTATATTTATCCTAGCAGAAGACCTCCATTGGTTTCAGGGGTACGTAGACTTTTTCATATTTTTGACTGCTTAATATATACATATAACATCAGTTTTATGTACACACATATATATCTCCATTTATGTATACATCATTTGTTATATGTAAATATTTGAATTTGCACATTATTGCAGTCTGTAAAAGAAGAAGAATAGTGAAAGAAAATTGAAGAGGGAAATATTGCATTGAATATCTGGCAAAAGAATGATACATAATCTTACATGCTCTTAGAATGTGTCATTGCAGCCACTGCAAATTCTCATCTTCCCTTTTCCTCTTGTTTCAGTTCTGGTAGTGGCATCC
Source organism: Priocnemis perturbator (assembly GCA_963942575.1). NCBI lineage: Eukaryota > Metazoa > Arthropoda > Insecta > Hymenoptera > Pompilidae > Priocnemis > Priocnemis perturbator. Next base: position 11,866,410 of record OZ012643.1, on the reverse strand, counting down.
TGAAAGATTTCAAAAGAACATTATTTGGACGAATAATATATTCATCATTTAAATCTGAGCATTTATAAAATCCTACCTGGGGCAAATTTGCACCCATATCATGTCTCATGTACTGAGGATGAGAGTTGTAAGATTTACTATTTACACGTTTGTGTTACTGTTTCCTCATATCGTATGCCAACTAAGTTTTGTTTATGTGTAATTATTGTAGATGCCCTCCTAAGGAACAGAAATTTTATGAGGCCCACCAAAAATGAGGTGGCGCTAACATTAAGAGCCGTATTTAGAACATCTAAGGAAAGGGTCCAAAGCTGCTGGAAAGGACGATTCCCTCAAAGGGAACCCTCAAATTTCTTTGAGGATGACGATGACCGTACAGTTTGAGGTTAGTTGTGCATTTAATATTGAATATATGGCTGCTTACTTTACTGGCACAAACTCACTTGTCAGGTACATTATGGTATTACGACATTTGACATCTAATACTTACAATTATTACTCGTAGTCTCTCAATCTTCCTTTGTTCCATTTTTGTACAGTATCACTTTGACTTGATGACTTTAACTGACCAATCATTCTGGATCAGTGTGTCGGAGGTGGTCCATATATATAAGGTCTTTCCAGAAACAGTATACATTTTCACGTGGTCTTACAGTATACATCTTCCATGCCACCCATGAGGTACCATGACTAGCGCGTTCGATTTTTTAATGTGGATCTTCGCCAGTAGACCTATTATACCACATTTTAAAATAATTGGTTAGTGATAGTATCGATTGGAATGTACATAAAAAACTTAAAAAAAAAGTATTAAACCGACTTCAAATGCACTAAAGAGTAAAAAATAATTTCTTTTTCGAATTCGGTGCCAACAGAGAAATAAGAGAATCTGCTGCTGTAACTGCATTAATTCATTTAATGAGCACCATACAAAATTAAACAAATTTAACTTTCTTTCGCGTGCGCAAATTTAGAGTTTTGGATTATATTTGTATACTCTTTCAGACTTAAGACTTGTGCGATACTTGCTACTCGACTTGATAGAAAACCGTATATAGCAGTTTCTCTTATTTCTCTGTTGGCACCGAATTCGAAAAAGAAATTATTTTTTACTTTTTAGCCCATTCGAAAACGGTTTTGTATTTTTTTTTTAAAGTTTTTTATTTTTAGCCGTTTAATGTCTTTTCGTACCTATTAATAACCGACCGCTTTCGTTTCATTATTTATTTACATGGACGAGAAACCACCATGGAAGTGTCCTCTTTCCAACCATCACAACCCCATCAAAATCAGTCGCCTCAATCGAGAGTTATTCGCGAACATAAGTCCCCTATTCGCGAACGAACGTCGATTCGCGGTTTGACAAATCGCGAGATAAATTAAATTGTTTAAATCGCTTAAAAACGAGTTTCTTTCGGTACAATTTTTTGAAATCGATGTGAGATCACGGGGCGAATGTCCCCTTTCCAACTATCAAAACCTCATAAACATCGACCCCAACTAGGTCGAAAGTTATACGGGAAAAACCCGAAAAATACAGTTTGTACCGATAAAAAGCGGGAATTTTTTAGTATATCTTGGGTAACTCCATATGGCGACCACCGCTGGAGTGTCCTCTTTTTTACCGTAGAATTGAAAACGAAATCGGTCGACCAGTTCAAAAGTTATTCGCGAAAAATTGAAAATTTTTTCTCGGCAAAAATCACTTTTTGACAATAACTCTAAAATATTTCGACAACTTTTTTAAAAATAAAATGGGGCCAATCAGACACCAAACCCGATCGATCCATACCACACACATCGCAAAATCTGAACGCGTTTGGAAGTTATGCGCGAACAAACATAAACAAAATAAAAAAAAAAATATACATGACGAATTGAGTAACCTCTTCCTTTTTGGAAGTCGGTTAAACAAAACAATACATATTTTTTACCCATGACAACATTCACTAAACAACATATTTTTGACACATGCCTCTTTGTACATTAGCTCTCTAACATAACTGAGGCTAGACACATTTCTTCTTCGCAGATGTACTGTCCAGCAAATCTGAGGCTGAACACATCTTTTCTTTGCAGATGTACTGTCCAGCAAATCTGAGGCTGAACACATCTTTTCTTTGCAGATGTACTGTCCAGCAAATCTGAGGCTGAACACATCTTTTCTTTGCAGATGTACTGTCCACCAAATCTGAGGCTGAACACATCTTTTCTTTGCAGATGTACTGTCCTGCAAATCTGAGGCTGAACACATATTTTCTTTGCAGATGTACTGTCCAGAAAATCTGAGGGTGAACACATCTTTTCTTTGCAGATGTACTGTCCAGCAAATCTGAGGCTGAACACATCTTTTCTTTGCAGATGTACTGTCCATCAAATCTGAGGCTGAACACATATTTTCTTTGCAGATGTACTGTCCAGCAAATCTGAGGCTGAACACATCTCTTCTTTGCAGATGTACTGTTTAATTAAATCTCACTAATATCGAGAAAAAGAGGACAACAATTATTGCCGATTGTTTCTTTATTCCGCCAGTTATCTCTTTGGTTTGCATCAGAATCATCAAGCTGACTTGTAGCAGAAAATTGATTGCTTATACTATTTTGCTGCTTATTTTTCTTTTTTTGTAACATACTTTGTTGCTCTAGAAGAGAACTTTCCCGATCTTCTCCATCTACAGAAAATATTTTTGTATATACGACACCGTGTGGCTCTAGCGAAGTATTTGGTCGTACATATACAATTTTTGTTTCAAGATCGTTGCATAGTTCCCAACGATTATTCGCGCGTCTACAATATGACACGTAATGATTGGGCAATCTGGCTATAACACCAGCCAGTTGATATTGCTGACCAGGTAGGCTCAGATATGTGGGAAAATCGCTCAATTCGCCACATATCCCATTAGCAGAGTCGACATTTAGTCGCACGTCTAACTCAATAAAAACCTGACTGTTAAAAGCAGTCAGTTTTGTTTGACAATAATCTGAACAATTTTTATTGCACAATTTGTATTGCCAACTTTTATGAAATGCCTCCTGTAAGGCACCGAATCCATTTTCTAAAATAACCCTGTGGTTAATTTGTAAAATTACAGCGGGAACAGTGTATTCACCACAATTCGGGCATTGACACGTGTACCATGCACTGGGATCGGTGTTAAAACATGTTTGCCATATTGTAGTGAGGCATTCGGATAAATCGATTCTATACGACGTTAATTTGCCGCACTTATCGAAATTTGCCGAAGTACGTGAAACAAACAGGTCCTTCAGTAATATAACTCTTTCTCTATAGACTGCAGCAGAAGGACCATTTGCAACAAAGTGTTTAATAAATTGCAACACTTTACTATTTGATGCTGAGATGAGAGCCATATATTGCGGATTATCCATGGCATTCCCCGACAAAATTTGGGTAAGTGAATCAAAACCGCAAGTGTTGTAACAAAAATAGTACAAACCATTGATGTTAGCGGGACTAATTACCAAATTACCATTTTGCAGTAACCATGGACGTTGGATGTTAGCAGCCAAAGTATTGCGGTGCTTAATATTAGCGTAACACTTAAAATATTTCCCTTTTGGTTTTCTCACTTCTATCTTCGTTATATCAGAGTGAGTAACATCCTGAAAACTGTCAGTGACAAATTGGTGGTCTTTACTTTGCCCACTCGTACCTTTGTAAGACGGAACTTGTCCTTGCTCATCATTATTCATAACAACTTTATTGTTACTCTTATCAGCCAAAGTCTTCGGTTTTTTTAATGGTGGACTGTAGCATGCAACTTCATTTTGATTGAATTGTTACGGCCCGGCGTTATATTTTCAAATTTTTATACCCTTGTATGAGGCTTGCGTAAGCATTGAGAAATCTAGCCCATATGAGTGGACCGTTTTTGGTAGTAGTATTAATAGTTTTTCGTCGTAATGTTAATAGTTTTCTCTCTCCGGGCCGTAGCAGACCGACGAACCTTGGGATCACCAGCGCCCGGGTGCGCACGTGTGTGTGTGCGTGTATGTGACAGAGACACATTAGGTTAAGTGAGCGAAGGACTCGTTAGTTTATAAGAGACCCGCGAATAGGTAAACTACAGTTCTGTTCACATTTTAAGTTCCTTTTCTTTGATTTATAGTTACCAACGACAAATGTTTATTTTTAGTTAGTTACAAACACACTCCTAGCACTGATTGCTCCTCGTAATGGTCAAACGGCAATTTCGCTTAATTCCGATTAAAGGAAACATTCATTATTCTTTTCGTAATTCATATTCTAAGTTCCTTTTCTTTTGATTCATTATTAATCGCCCGAGTAGCGAGTTGCGCATGAACACCTAATGCCGGGATGATAACCGCTGCGTAGCAATATTCGGCAATAACAAAACTGCGAGCCGCTGACCCAACCGTGAAGGGAGGGGATGCGGAAGACGTCCTTCTCGCGCGCAGCTACCGGCTCGCGACGCAAACCTCGTGGCAGTTGGCTGTAAAATCGCGAGGTGCGTGGACTCCTGCCCGGGGGTTATTATAATTTATCTTTGAACTTAATCGTGCATATTCTTGCAGTATCACGAAGGACTCAGTACTCCCCGTTAAAGATTAGTGTTTAGTTGAGCAAGGGACTCATTTGTGTTACAAAATTAATCGAGTTTATTTGTATTTAGAAATAAGAGCACATTGTAATATTATTTTTGCACCACGTGGCCGGCGCTTCACGCCGAGCCTCGAGCGTTCATTTCAACTAAATTCATTTCTTTTCTTTAGTTTTCTTTAGTTTATTTGTCTTTCCTTAATTTCATCGGAATAAGATTCATTAATAAGACCAGAATCAGCTGTAGCTTGTAGAGTTCTACCAATAACTAAGTGCTTGCTTCCCGAACACGCTCGTTGAGCGTTAGGCTAATGCGTTAACCACCGATATTCATTTTGTATTTCAATCCGAAGGTACACATCAAGCGACTACGAGCGAACCGTAAAGAGCGAAAATAGCGTGCGAGACAAACCATTGTAAGGAGCGAGAGGAGTGAAGAGCGAGAGAGAGAAAGAGAGAGCGAGCGAGTGAAAGAGCGTGTGTGCAGCATTACGGGTAAGAACTTTCCAGCATCTTTCCGTGCGATGAAATGAACCTGCCGACCGCAATTACGTCTTAGCGCAGGCTTTGAATTTCTCAGACGTAAAGGGTTAGAATTCAAAACGTTCAATTAATACCGAACAATCGCGAACACTCTGTAATATACTGTAGTTGCGCAGGCGTCGCCCGCGTGACGGGCAAGCGGTGTCGTATACTCTATTTTACCTTCTCTGTAATAAGATCTATTTCATCACACATTATAATCTCACGAAATGTAAGAGAGCAACGTATTCTACCAATATAGATTCAGTCAAGTATAACTAAATTCAATCGCTTTATTAACAACTAACATTCTGACTCAAACTAACACCTGACCAGAAAGCGAGAGAGAGAAAGAGAAAGAAAGAGATCGAATAAAACCTGTACTGGTTTAGGAGACCGCGAATCCTATAAGTCCTGCCGATATCTACCAGCCTGTAGTTTTACATTAAAGGGGGGAAATTAGATATCTCGAATTAGATACAATTAATATCTGTATTAAGGCTATCAAACATATCCAGCGTTACACCGGGTAAGGAGAGGCCGCTCGCCATTTCAGTAACTTTACCCGGACGTAACAGCTGAATTGGTGTCAGAAGTGGGATTCATTTTTGTGTCGCCACCAATTCTATCTCTTTATATTCTAATTCTCATTATATGCTATATTTCTTTCTTTACGTATATATATATTATTTCATATTTAAACATTATATCCACTTCTGAATTGGTGTCAGAAGTGGGATATTCGCGTATCACCAATTCTATTTCTTTGTCTCCTCTTTCTACATATATATAATATTTCATATTTAATCTTTTTTTTTCCTATAGATTATAGTATTCCATAATTCTATTTCTTTATACCCACTTCTAACAGCTGAATTGGGGATTTTGGGCTTCCACCAATTGGTTTTCTTTCATATATAAATTATATTTCTTATTATTTCTATTTCTTTTTATGTCTCACATTTCTTTCAAATTTACTGTTTCCAATTACTGAATCGAGTCAGGTCTTGTACTTTAATATAGAGTTATAATCTTATTCGTAATCCGAGCTCTCTTACATATTATAAAACTCTTGCGTTTAATAGATTTTCCTCGCGTAATATTTCGTGTGCGACGCTGCTTCGTTTTCGCTAGCGCCGCGACCTTTGCGCGGCTTTGCCCTTGCCAGACCTCGCACACGCAGGCAACCTGTGTTTACATCGCGCACACGTAAGGACTTCGGTGTCGAGCAATCCCCGAACATGAACGGCCAAAATACCGCTGCGAATGCGGACGATTCCGCGAACGTTACGCGTTCAGATTTGAACGTAACGAATTCAATGCTAGCATCGATGACCGAGTGTCTTGCCCTGCAGCAAAGCATGCTTGGTGTGCCTTATTTCGACGGCAAAAACGTGCCTTTAGGAGATTATCTTGAAAACGTGCGGGCGGGCGCTGCTTATATGCCACCCGCATCGGAAGGGTGTTATCTTAAGGCTGTTATGGGAAGATTACAAGGAGCAGCTCGCGAAAGTACACGCGGAATAGATATCCGGACGGTAGACGCATTAATAAGACATCTAAAATCCAGATTCGCGCCAGTTAAGGGCTATCCCTACTATCAACAAGAAATAATGAATATACGCATGCGACGCGACGAAACGGTATACGCTTTCCACGATCGCCTGTCTGGCCTGATCGCGGGGGCTCGAGCAGCTTTAGAAAGTACGCACACCGGGAACATTGATACAATGCTAGTTCCGATAAAAGACTGCGCGTTGCAGGCCTTCGTAAAAGGACTCCCAGACGAGCTCGCGCGGGCGGTGGACGCTCGCGATCCACAAAACCTCGAGGACGCTGTCGCGCACGCGACGAGAATAGAAGCGCGCATGAGCATGGGAGTGATGCCGGGATATCCTAGTACGCGCATGGTCGTCTCGCGAACAGAGCCGGAACGTAGCCTGAATATCCTTAGCCGTACTCCACCTCGAAGCCCGGAGCCAGACTATCGCGCGCGTCCTGGCCCGTCCTACGAGATGCAGAGCCGTATGCCCGAGCAAATGAGTAGACCCGTTTCACCAGGGGGCAGATATTCGAATTACCCGCCGCCGCATTACTATCCGCCGCAACCGTACTATTATCCGCCAGTGCCGTATCCACCTTACGCGCCGCAATATCCGCCTTACGAGAATTACTACGCGCAGAGAGCCCCGCAGCACCTGACTCCTGCACCGCTGAGACCGATTTCCCCAGAACATGGGCAAGATTACGCAACGAATGTCATAGGAAATCGCGATCGAGGAGCACCGCCTCCGTCACTGCGCCGTAGCACATCACCGAGCTTTACAAACGCGCCGCTTCGCTGGCGATCACCGCCGCGTCAGGAACAGGGAACATCTAGATCCGATCATTTAAACGCGCGCGGAGCCCGCCGAGTGGACGCGCCGGCGAGCCATCCGAACCCAGAGCGTCACACGACGGTGCGATTCCTGGAGGAGGGCCAGTAATGTGCCGATTAGAATCAAACAGGGACTCACCGCAAGTGAAAATGACCGCGCCCGAATTGCGATATGATTCTGCATTCTTTTTAGTTGACACGGGAGCGGACGTGAATATAATCAAACTAAAAGTTCTGAGCGAGGATGTTACCGTCGCGTTAAATGAATCTATAATTATTACCGGGATAACCGTAGAACAAATCGAGACACTAGGAACGACGACATTGACATTGCTTGGTCAGTCAATAAAATTTCATGTGGTAAGATCCTCCTTCCCTATTAGAAGTGACGGTATACTGGGAAAAGAATACTTGCGAAAAGAACGGGCAGAAATATCATTCGCGCATAATACACTGGTTACCCAAAGCGAACCGATTACCCCGTTGCATTTTGTTGGAGAACCTAGTTCAAATGAAACACCGGAACGCAAACCCAGAACGCGGATTTACCACTTATCACGTAGAACGCGACAAGCAATTGCAATTGACGTAGACTCAGGGAGAGAATTGGTCGAGGGATATCTACCTAAACTAGAAGCGGTAGACGGAATATTTATCGGTGAAGCCGCCGTTTCCATCCATGACGGCGTGTGTCACGTACTTGCTATAAACACCTTAGACAAGGACGTTGAAATAAAAATTCCACCGCAGAATGTTTTACCGTTTGAATATCATAATTTCCAAGAAGAACACGAGTATTTTGCATCGGACTCGGAAGCGGTAGATATTCCCTCCTCTAATGATCGAGTATCGGAAATTGTTTCTCGCCTGCGGATCGAACATCTTAACGCGGAAGAAAAAGATCACGTTATCGATTTGGTAGAAGAATTCCCAGAGCGATTTTACCTGCCGGGAGATAGGTTAGACACGACACCTTGTATAAGGCATGCGATTCCGACCACCGACGAATTGCCTATAAACACCAGACAATATAGATTCCCGCCCGTACACAAAGAGGAAATATCGCGACAAATCGACGCGAAATTAAGCGCAAATATCATCGTACCGTCTAGTTCTCCATACAACTCGCCGTTATGGATAGTTCCTAAAAAACCCGATTCGAAAGGCAATCCTAGATGGAGGTTAGTAATTGATTTCCGCAAGTTAAACGAGAAAACAATCGGAGACGCATATCCTTTGCCTAATATCACGGATATTTTGGATCACCTAGGCGGGGCGCGTTATTTCTCGATATTCGATCTTGCGAGCGGATTTCAACAAATTGAGATGGATCCAAAAGATCGCGTGAAAACCGCGTTTAGCACACCTAACGGTCACTATGAGTACGTTCGTATGCCGGAGGGACTCAAAAATGCGCCTGCAACGTTTCAGCGGCTAATGGATCAGGTGCTGCGTGGTCTGCAAGGAGTCGAGGTATTTGTCTATCTCGATGACATTGTAGTGTATGCCAAATCTTTGGCCGAGCACAAAAAGAAGGTGCAGAGGTTATTCAATAGAATGTGCGATGCAAAGCTAACCCTGCAACCCGATAAGTGCGAATTTTTAAAGACCGAGGTTGCATATTTAGGGCACATTATTGGTCGTAATGGGGTACGCCCAGATCCCGGAAAAGTAAGCGCGGTAAAGAAGTTTCCGTATCCGCAAACGCAGCGTAACGTACGAGAATTTTTGGGCCTGGTCGGGTACTACCGCCGATTTATTAAAAACTTCGCCGCGATCGCTAAACCACTAACTGCTCTATTACAAAAGAACGCGAAATTCGACTGGAAGCAAGAACACACGAAAAGCTTCAAAACTCTCCGGAGAGCGTTATGCATTAGCCCGATCCTGCAGTTTCCTGATTTCGAGAAACCGTTCGTTCTCACGACCGACGCCTCAGACGTAGCGATAGGCGCAGTATTGAGTCAGAATACCGATGGCCATGATTTGCCAGTAGCTTACTTGTCACGAAATCTGACAAAGCCCGAACGAAATTATTCCACAACGGAGAAGGAGTGCTTAGCGGTTTTGTACGCGGTATTACATTTTCGACCGTATTTGTACGGCCGTAAATTCACCTTATTTAGCGACCACGAGCCTCTGAAGTGGATTGATTCCGTTAAAGATCCGGGACAGCGATTAGTCCGTTGGCGTTTAAAGCTGCGCGATTATGAATACGAGTTCGTACACAAAGCCGGTCGTCTTAACACTAACGCGGACGCGCTCTCGCGAAACCCACCGCAAGGTAATCCGGAAACGACTGATACGGATGAGAGTAGTACGGAAGCCGGAATAAAATTGCTACCGCTAAAACAAGACGGAAAGGCGGGAAAGTCGACCGATACGCGCGACCCGAGTAGAATTCCATTGCTCCCACGAGGGCCTGGACGCCCATTAGGGTCAAAAACGAAACCGAGACCGAGAGTATTTGACGCGAGCGCCATCGCCACGCGAACTCGTCTAAGAACACAGTCCACACCTGCATTAGAATCGCAATCTCAAAGCGCGGAAAGCGCTCGAACATCATCTGAGAGCTCAGCCCCGCCAGTATATGTAGGGCGTCGAAGCGTATTGCCAGGTATCATGCCGCGACCGCCGCGAGACTCGCCTCCGCCGCCACAAGCTGAAAACGCGCAAGAAACGGAGGAAGAATCGGACAATGCGGAACGGCCTTGCAGCGATAATATCGCTTTGGAGCTTCCTGCTCGGCCAGACTGCACTAGCGAAGACGACGAAGTATTCGCTAGCGATTCTCCTGAAAACCGCGTAACCTGGAGGGAATTACAAAAATCATTCAGTAAATTTGACCAATCGCTTTCGAACCGTGAACACCACTCGGACGAATCCGAGGAACATTCGATCGTTTTCCCCGATTGCGTGTCCGAGAGGGGCAGTTTAGACGCGGAAGTCCAGGACGCATTGACCGAGTTAGATCCGTATACTGACGAGACTGGGGACGATACATTGACAAAACGAATAGACGAGCTAGTACGAAAGGCTAATGAGGGGAAGGCGGAAGGAGGGGACAGTGACAAAATAGACGCGGGACCGGGACTGCCGCCGATTTCTGAGAATGAGGAACTCGAAACGGGCGAGAACAGGACGATATTAACAAGACCGCAGCGCAGAATGCGTGTCCCGACGCCGCTACCGACATCGAGGCCCCTCGCCCTCTCAACTCCTTTTCCTTTAGCGACAACGACTCGTACTAAGACTGCTCAATCACGACGACTAGAAAAAGATCCTTCTGCGTCCGTTCCGTCCGTCGGTATACCGGTGACAGAGAACATCTTCGTCGACATGACCGAACAACCGTATTTACTCGAAGCGCCCGAACTTCGCGATTACAACTTTAAGCCAGTTCGATACTCTAGGCATAACTTAACATCTCGGCAAGGCAATATTGCACATTTTATTTCCGCAGACTGCGAAATATCGTCGCCGATAGCGCGACTGTTATTAGACCTAGGTGCGATTTCGTTAGACGATATAAAATCCGCGAAACCCAAAGTGGGACAGGTACTTATTTCAACTTATAAACAACATCGAGTCTTTAGCATAGTAATATCGAAAAAATTTTTTGAGACCGTCACGGTGACAGAATTAGCATTAGGAATTCTCAATTTAAAAAAAGTCTTGACACAGTATGGCATAAATAATTGCGGAATATCCAAGTACGGAGATCTTACGGACAACCTGCCGCAGGGCACGTTGGAGGATACGTTAGATGCAATATTTAAAAATACCGGAATAACCGTTACCATCTTTACTGGAAGCGTTACTATACCACCTGAAACGCTGCGACCGACAATCCTCGCGGAATTACATGCAGGGTTGATGGGCGGACACAAGGGCGTAACGAAAACGTATCACCGAATTCGGGAAAGATTTTATTGGCCGGGTATGAAAACGGATATCCAGAATTATATCAGAACTTGCGTCAGCTGTCAAGAAAAGAAATTAGTGCGGGCAAGAACCCGTGAGCCAATGCTAATAACAGATACACCACTAGAAGCCTTTACAAAAATATCTTTAGATACGGTAGGGCCTCTTCCGAAAACACCGGACGGAAATAAACATATTTTAACGATGCAAGACAATCTAACTAAATTCTGTATAGCAGTACCGATACCAGACATAAAGGCGGAAACGGTAGCGCATGCGATGGTCAATAACCTTATCCTGCAATATGGAACACCTCGTGCAATTCTCACGGATAGAGGAACTAGTTTTATTAACAGAATAATAAAGGAAATCTCGCGAATTTTTAGTATCGATCACGTAACAACATCTGGGTACCGTCCACAATCTAACGGAGCGCTAGAGCGTAGTCATATAGTACTTATTGAGTATATTAAACATTATCTAGACGATTACGACGATTGGGATCGTTTGGTACCGTTCGCTATTTTCTCGTACAATACATCTGTACACGAGGCAACCAACTTTACTCCTTATGAGCTCGTATTTGGCCGATTGGCAAGATACCCCAGTTCCATTTCTGTTGATAGTAGGCTAGAAACGTACAATACGTATCTTTGTAATTTAATAACTCGCCTAACGGAAATGCAAGTTCTGGCCGGTAATAATCTTATAACAGCCAAGACAAAATCAAAAACCTATTACGATACACGTGCACGGCCCTTTGAGGGCAGGGTAGGAGACGCGGTGCGGGTGTTGATTGAGCCAAAGAAGGGTAAATTCGGTGCTCGATACCGGGGTCCTTACCGGATTGTAAAGATGCTGGAAAGTAGCACTGCCTTGTTAGAGGATAAGAACGGCGAGCGCTTTCTCAAGCACGTTGACAAGTTACAGCTGATGCATTAAGAACGCTCGAGCGGTGTAAAAACCATAAGGGCAGCATAGTGTCTTTCACGATAATCAGTTCCGTCACAATTTGATATAATCGAAACTTTTACAGCCAATTTGCACGTTGTTCTCTTAGATCGTAGTGTTAGATTAAGTTGTGGATTGAAAGCTTGTGCTGCGCGAATCTAAAGTCGGTGCTATTTGTGGCAAATGTGTTAAACCTTTAGAATTTCCATAGATAAGTGAAAATGAGTGCAGGACGAGAGTTACCGTCAAGCCGTATCTACATCACACGGCTTAACGTTCGCACGAAGAATAAAGACCTGCTGCGGATATTCGGCGACGCGGGAGCAACCCATGCCGTCGTCCGGAGGAAGCCAACGGGTAATGTGGCATTCGTCACCTTTGCCACGTCGGAACAGGCAAAGTCAGCGGTAAGGAGGGCGGCGGAAACACCGGTCGTGCTTCACAAGAGGGAGCTACGCATCATGTTGGCGGACGCTTGGCATGAGTTGCGAGAGGAGGAGCCGTCCACTTCGCGGACCGTAGACCCCGGACCGTCTGTTTCGCGAGAGGCAGTTCTCGACCCTTTTTATGGCTGGCGACCACCTACTGTTACCCTGATGTTACCCTTGGAAGTGGTCGTGAAAATGGCGGAGTACCTTTCCTTCAGGGATCGGGCGAAGCTGGAGAGAGTCTCCAAGTTATGGAGGGAGGCTATTCTGCTCTCGTTTAGGCAGGTGCGGTCCATCACCCTGGAAGATTGGCGGTGGGAGTGGCTGCCAGGAGGAGAACCCCGAGTCACCAAGGACGGTTTCCACTGGGTGGTGCAACGCACGGGTCCGTGGCTCGGAACCGTTACATTGTCCGATCCAGAGCTAGTCGAGGATTTGGCGACGCAGGTTATTTCTGTCCTCGGTGCCTGCGCAAATTGTTTAGAGACTCTAGACATCACTGGTATGCGGGTGCGCCCTGTGGCACTTCGATCCTTGGTTCAAGGGGCCCCCGCATTGGTTAATTTGAGCATTGGTGAGACATCGTCTCTGGCGGACACGAATTTAGCTGAGATCTTCCAGGTCCGTGCGTTGCGGGATTTCTCAGCGAACAGGACGGCCATGACGGGGAGAAGCTTGATCCATTTGGAGGTGGGTCTGCGGAGCCTTATCTTGAGAGGTGTCCGTGTCCAACCGGTGCATCTGGCTGCCAGCGTACAGCGTCTGCAGTGCCTGGAGCGCTGGGTACTGGACTGTCCATCCGAATTCGACGGGCGAGTTCTGAGGGCAATAGCCGACAATGAAGGCCTGTGCACCACCCTGAGGGAGGTCACCTTCCGGGGCTGCAACCAGGAGGAAGGCCTGCCGGACGAGGAGGATGAACAGAACGAGCCGTTGGATCCTCGGGACGATCCCTTCTATTTTCACCTGGGGCCTGCAGGCGCCGCGGTATCCCTTCCGCCCGCTCTTTCCGGCGTAACTTATCTGAGGTTGGTTTCCAATGGGTGGGTTACCGCTGCCTTTATATCCGAGGTAGGAACCCATATGGAACAGCTGCGAAGCTTGGACATCTCCGCATGCACCAATATCCGTGGAGAGTTCGCGCTGGACCCCCTGTTACATCTTGGGCACCTGCGCAGTCTGAGCATGAATTTCATGCACCCGACTGTGGGAGCAGAATTCTTGGCGGAGATGCGAGTGGTGGAGGAACTCTACTGCCGAGACAGCCCTGGGATTACCAGTTCAGACCTCAATGGGCTCATAATCTGTTGCCCGTCCATCACAACTGTGGATGCGGAAGGGTGCCGTGGTGTCGGTAGGCTCACGGTTGAATGCGTGGAGGAAGTCTACCGAGGGAACCATCAGCGAGCCCACTTCAGAATTTTCCTGGGTGGAACATCAGCCGAACCGCGTCGTCGAGATCACCGCATGTGCCATGTCACAATATACTATCAACGCTATTCCGCAAACCCCTACGAGTAGGGAGCCCACCATCGAGGGCGATGGTGATTCCAAGGGGGGAGGGATGTTACGGCCCGGCGTTATATTTTCAAATTTTTATACCCTTGTATGAGGCTTGCGTAAGCATTGAGAAATCTAGCCCATATGAGTGGACCGTTTTTGGTAGTAGTATTAATAGTTTTTCGTCGTAATGTTAATAGTTTTCTCTCTCCGGGCCGTAGCAGACCGACGAACCTTGGGATCACCAGCGCCCGGGTGCGCACGTGTGTGTGTGCGTGTATGTGACAGAGACACATTAGGTTAAGTGAGCGAAGGACTCGTTAGTTTATAAGAGACCCGCGAATAGGTAAACTACAGTTCTGTTCACATTTTAAGTTCCTTTTCTTTGATTTATAGTTACCAACGACAAATGTTTATTTTTAGTTAGTTACAAACACACTCCTAGCACTGATTGCTCCTCGTAATGGTCAAACGGCAATTTCGCTTAATTCCGATTAAAGGAAACATTCATTATTCTTTTCGTAATTCATATTCTAAGTTCCTTTTCTTTTGATTCATTATTAATCGCCCGAGTAGCGAGTTGCGCATGAACACCTAATGCCGGGATGATAACCGCTGCGTAGCAATATTCGGCAATAACAAAACTGCGAGCCGCTGACCCAACCGTGAAGGGAGGGGATGCGGAAGACGTCCTTCTCGCGCGCAGCTACCGGCTCGCGACGCAAACCTCGTGGCAGTTGGCTGTAAAATCGCGAGGTGCTTGGACTCCTGCCCGGGGGTTATTATAATTTATCTTTGAACTTAATCGTGCATATTCTTGCAGTATCACGAAGGACTCAGTACTCCCCGTTAAAGATTAGTGTTTAGTTGAGCAAGGGACTCATTTGTGTTACAAAATTAATCGAGTTTATTTGTATTTAGAAATAAGAGCACATTGTAATATTATTTTTGCACCACGTGGCCGGCGCTTCACGCCGAGCCTCGAGCGTTCATTTCAACTAAATTCATTTCTTTTCTTTAGTTTTCTTTAGTTTATTTGTCTTTCCTTAATTTCATCGGAATAAGATTCATTAATAAGACCAGAATCAGCTGTAGCTTGTAGAGTTCTACCAATAACTAAGTGCTTGCTTCCCGAACACGCTCGTTGAGCGTTAGGCTAATGCGTTAACCACCGATATTCATTTTGTATTTCAATCCGAAGGTACACATCAAGCGACTACGAGCGAACCGTAAAGAGCGAAAATAGCGTGCGAGACAAACCATTGTAAGGAGCGAGAGGAGTGAAGAGCGAGAGAGAGAAAGAGAGAGCGAGCGAGTGAAAGAGCGTGTGTGCAGCATTACGGGTAAGAACTTTCCAGCATCTTTCCGTGCGATGAAATGAACCTGCCGACCGCAATTACGTCTTAGCGCAGGCTTTGAATTTCTCAGACGTAAAGGGTTAGAATTCAAAACGTTCAATTAATACCGAACAATCGCGAACACTCTGTAATATACTGTAGTTGCGCAGGCGTCGCCCGCGTGACGGGCAAGCGGTGTCGTATACTCTATTTTACCTTCTCTGTAATAAGATCTATTTCATCACACATTATAATCTCACGAAATGTAAGAGAGCAACGTATTCTACCAATATAGATTCAGTCAAGTATAACTAAATTCAATCGCTTTATTAACAACTAACATTCTGACTCAAACTAACACCTGACCAGAAAGCGAGAGAGAGAAAGAGAAAGAAAGAGATCGAATAAAACCTGTACTGGTTTAGGAGACCGCGAATCCTATAAGTCCTGCCGATATCTACCAGCCTGTAGTTTTACATTAAAGGGGGGAAATTAGATATCTCGAATTAGATACAATTAATATCTGTATTAAGGCTATCAAACATATCCAGCGTTACACCGGGTAAGGAGAGGCCGCTCGCCATTTCAGTAACTTTACCCGGACGTAACAGAATACTTTTAATTTTGACGTAATCAAAGTTGCATTGCCACAATAGTCATTAAGGACTAATTTTAAAAATTTGTCGACTCGTACAAGTCCTGCATAATTTTTTAGTACATTATGCTTTAAAATATTAAAATGTCCTTCAACAAAAGTTGTAAGAGCATGCCCTGCAACATATGGAATCGCCACAGCTGTCCATAAGGGAAATTCAAGGGCGAGTGTAATAAACTGCTCTATAAAATCAGGGAAATAAAATGCGTTGGGTTCTGTTCCAACTTGGGATGTTATTCCGGCTGTTTTACGTAATGCCATAACCCAATCTCTTATTGGACTGTTTGTACAGTCTTCTTCATTCGCATTGATCTTTGTGTCAATATCATTCTTATTGTCAGGTTGGATGTTTTCAAAATTGACATCAAACATGCGATTACAAATGCAAGTCTCCAATTTTTTACGGGCATTTACGACAGAACACCCAGTTCCTTCAATGATCGTGTCCTGGTACTCATTTACACCAACAATGCACCTTAAGTGAAATATCTCTTTAAACTGGTGTATCGTTTGGCAATCGATCATTAACCCAATGCAGTGTAGATAAAACTGGCGTACTACGGTGTGACGCATGTTTTTAAAACAAACCCATTTTCTCACCATGTTCATTAGATGGGCTACGTCCAGTCTTAAGAACGTATAAATTGGTGAACGATGAAGATATTCATTGTTTCCTATGGCACGTAAGAAACAAGTTTCGACATATGCCTTGACCGTCTGACAATTTAACGCCAGTGAAATTCCATTCATCAAAGCTCGTGATGAATCACACACGGCTTGTTTCGGTTTCGGAGCACCTAATTTCAGCCAATGCCGCAACCAGCACCATATCACGTCCGTGTCCTGGCTCTCTGTGAGCATGTCATAGACTGACAGGGTCGTTTCATTAAAATTAATTGTCACTGAGTACAGAAAGATGTGCCCAGATGAACTACCATCTTCCCGACGTAAGGGCTTTACGATACTACCTGTACCGTCAATAGATATCGATGAGCTATCCTTCATCGTTCTGCAATACTGCTTATAAGCATGCAGTTGCGCCGGTGTGCTAAAGGCAACGTAGAACTTGTCTCGCTTAATTTCATGTATAAACCCACAGTATGGGGAACACCGATTCATCTGTTCTATAGTTTTTATTACATCCTTCCCATCTGAAGGATTTGTATCTAATTTTCTATCGACACACTCCTTCTTGGCTTGACGGAGTGTGTTCAAATTAGGGATACAAGAAGGGATGCGACCACCAAATTTGGTGTTTTCACGTATTTGGCGTTTGTACCAATTAGCACATCCTTCGTATATTACTTCCTGCCCAACACGTTGTCGCCTGATTCCTCGAAGAGGTCGTTCAACCCTCTCATGGTTGTCGTGCAACGTATTTCTTGTTTTGCCATTGATATCAAAGTTATTTTCTCCTGGATCATTGTCTAAGTAACAAACAAGTGGATTTCCACATTTTTGGCTTTTGCAGGATCCTGTGATGCGTAGGAAATGCTTACTTCCTGGAGTGTCACAGATTTTTAAATTTTTGATCCTAAATGCACATGGCAGGTTCATTTGTTGTTCAAGAGCCATAGTAAATATGTCGGTCCAAACGTCTTGCTGTAATATGGAATATGTTCTATTATCCTTGTAGACAATGTTTGGCGCCTGCATCTCTTTCCACTCTTCCTTTGTTATGTGGACTAAATACTCGTCAAGCCCAGTCGCTTCACTGTCCAATTCGTATAAGCTTTCATTGCTGTCGTTTGCAACTATAGACGTAGTAAAATTAGTACAGTCCATGTTTTGATTTTTGGACTTAAAGGCAATAAAGGGTATTTCCTTGTTCCCACATGCAATTGCCATTACGTCTCTTCTATTTTGGGTGATGTTGACATACACATTATGTGCTGTCCAATTCTTCAAAGCAATGCTCATGCTTTTCCAAATATCTAAATAAACTTTATTTTAACTGAACTGAAGAAAGTCACTTCGCAGTTACACTTCGAAGCGACACGCTTCATCTATTCTATTGTTGGCTATTCGTAATTCTTCTGTTTTTCTCCTTCATCTGTTTGTCGCTCCCCTGTTTCTCCCTTCTTTTGTTTTGACGTTCCTCTGTTCTCCTTTCATATTCCGTTCAAATTTTTCAATTTTCCACGGGGGTACGTTTGTTTTTGTAAAGAAGAAGAAATTATGTATAAATAAATAGCCAAATATGTACGTATAACTGGTGAAACGCTGTAAACAGTATTACACAGGTGGACTTCCGTTTCCGGAGCGTGAGTGAGTGGACGAGAGAGAGTGTGTGGAGAGAGAAAAGTGTGCGGAGAGTGAGGAAAAGTGAGCGTAGGAGACAGAGAGGGCGGGAGAGGGTAGAGGAAAGGGAGAGGTGCGTGGGTGAATGTTGGTGGGTTGAACGGGTGAGTGGGTGAGGTGCAATAAGGAAGGAAAGAAGCGGGCAGGGAAGAGGTTAGGAGAAAACGTGATAGGAAAGCGGGAAGACGGTGAAGGACGGCGGGAGAGACACCTGGCGGAGAGGAAGGGAATTAGGAAGGAGGGTCGGTAAAGCAGGGAAGTAGAGAGGTAGGAAAGAAAAGGAAGAAATGGAGGAAGGAGCAGAGAGAGGGCGGAGCGATAGAGGACAGGGGGAGGCAGGGTCGGAGGAAGTGACGAAAAGGAAAAGAGAAAGCCCTGGGGAAGTGAAGGGGGAGGAAAAGAGAGAAAAAAAGGGCGAGGGAGAGGAAGCAATCTTCAAGCCCTCTAGAAAACTGCAGAGGTCGCCGGGGAAGGGAACGGAAAAGGAAGAAGGGAAGGGGGAAGAGAAGGAACTGAGAAAGGAGGTACGGGAAATGAGACAGGAATGGAGGGACGGGGTGAGGAGTATGATGGAGTTGATGGCGAGGCAAGGAGGGGGGATAAGGGAGGAAATCAAGGAATTGAAGGAGACGGTAAGAGGGGAGATAGAGGAATTGAAGAGACAAATGAAGGAGGGGGAGGAGAAATGGGGAAGGGAGAAAAGGGAACTGGAGAAAAGGATAGAGGAATTGGAGGGGGAAAGGAGGAAAGAGGTAGAGGAAGAAAGGAAGGGGGGGGGGAGAAAGGAAGGAAATGAAGAAGGAGACAAAGTGGAGGAGGTAATGAGGAGGGTTAAAGGAATGGAATGGAGGGAGGAAAGGAAGGAGAGAGAGGAAAGAAGGAATAACATATTGATAAGAGGGCTGAAGAAAAGAGGGATGGAGAGAAGGGAGGAGATAGAGGGATTGTTAGGGGAAATGGGGGTGGGAATGAAGATAGAGGGAATGAGGGAGATCGGAGGAGGGGTGAGGGAGGGAGAGGGGGGAGCGGTGGTAGTGGATTTGAGGGACAGGGAGCGAAAGAGGGAGGTGATGATGGGAAGGAGGAAAATAAAGGACAAAGGAATAAGGATAGATGACGATCTGACATGGAGAGAGAGAAAGATGAGGTGGAGGATGGAAGAGATAGCGAGAGAGGAGAGGAGCAAAGGAAAGAACGTGTGGGTGGGTTATGGGAAGGTGAGGATAGAGGGAAAATGGTGGAGGTGGGATGAGGAGGAAGAGAGATTGATGGAGGGGAGAAATGGTGGGGAGGGGGAAGGGAAGAGAGGGAGGGAAAGGGATGGAGGGTAGGCGGGGGAGGAGAGGAAGAAGGAAGAAGGGTTGAAGAAGGGAAAGGGGGAGGGGGGTGGAAGTTGGCATTCTGGAATGTGGCGGGGATAGGGAATAAAGATAGGGAGTTTTGGGAGGGGATGAAGGAATGGGATGTGGTATTATGGATAGAGACATGGGTAGAGGAGAAAGGATGGGAAAAGGTAAAAGAAAGGCTGCCGAGAGAGTACGAATGGGAAGCGAGGTTTGCAAAGAGGTGGAATAAAAAAGGAAGGGCATGCGGGGGGATGATAAGGGGGACGAGAAAGGGGATAGTAATAGAAGAGGAGGAGGAGAGAGGGAGGGAGGAGGAGGGGAAATGGGAATGGGGGATGAGGGTGGGGGGTGAGAAATGGAGAGTAATAGGGGTGTATGTAAGGGGAGATATAGAGGGCAAATTAGAGGGAATAAGGGGTAGCATGGAAGAGGAAGAGGGGGAGAGGACAACGATCATAGTAGGGGACTTCAATGCTAGGACTGGAAGGGAAGGGGGGTGGGTAGAAGGGGAGGAAGAACAGGAGGGAAGGAGGTCCAAGGATGGGAAGATAAATAGGGAGGGAAGAATGTTGGTGGAATGTGTGGAGGAAAGGGGGTGGGGGATACTGAATGGATGCACGGAGGGGGATGAAGAGGGAGAATATACGTACACAGGGGGAAGGGGGAGGTCTGTGATTGACTACGTGCTGGGGGACAGGAAGACGAGGGAGAAGGTAAGAAGGGTGGAGGTGGGGGAGAGGGTAGACTCGGACCACCAACCGGTAGTAATATGGGTAAAAGGAGAATTGGAAAGAGGGGAAGGAAGGAAGAGGGGAAGGGGGGGGGGAGGAATAGAGGGAACTGGGATGAAGAAGGGAGAGAGAAATTCAAAGAGAAAATAGGGGAAGGGGAACGAGAGAGGGGAATAACAACAAGGGAGGAGATGAGAGGGCTAGGTGAAAGGATAAAGGCGGCTTTGGAGGAGGAAAAGAAGGGGGAGGGAGGAGGGAGAAGGAGGGAGGGATGGTGGGATAAGGGATGCAGAGAGGCGAAGAAAGAACTGAGAAAGGAACTAAGGAAATGGAAGAAGGGAGAGGGGGGGGAGGGGGAGGAATATCGGAGGAGGAAAAGAAGGTATAAAGAGTTATGTGACAGGAAAAAGACGGAAGAAAGGGAAAGGCTAGTGAGAGAGGCAGGGGCGGCGAGAACGGAAGGGGAGGTATGGGGGATAGTTAGAAGGAACAGGAAAAGAAGGAAGGGGGTGTGTGAAGAGATAACGGGAGAGGAATGGAAAGCACACTTTATGGGACTGTTGGGAGGAGAGGAAAGAAAGGTAGTCAGCGGAGGTAAGGAAGAGGGGAGAGAGAAGGACGAAGAGGAGGAATTGAATATGGGGGAAATAAATAAGGTGATGGGAGGGTTGAAGGACGGAAAGGCGATAGGGGGGGATGGGATACCCAACGAGGTGTGGAAGTACGGAGGGGAAAGGGTAAGGGAAGGGGGAGGAGAGATATGTAAGAGAATATGGAATGGAGAGGGATGGCCAGAAGAATGGTGTGAGGGAGAAATAGTGCCGATAGTGAAGAAGGGAGAGGGAAGGAGAGTGGAGGAGTACAGGGGGGTAACGATAATGCCCTCCCTGTATAGGATATATACAAAGATCTTGGCAGACAGGATAGGGAAAGAAGTAGAAGGGAAGGGAATTTTAGGGGACACGCAGGCGGGGTTCAGGAAAGGCATGGGGGCCAGGGATCAGATATATGCGTTGAACTATATAGTAAACAGGGAGATAGGGAAGAAGGGAGGGAAAATGTGCGCACTGTTCCTGGACCTCAGAGCCGCTTTCGACTCAGTGGATAAAAGTAAGGTGGTGGAGGCGATGAGGGAGAGGGGGGTAAGGGAAGGACTGGTAAAGAGAGTGGAGGAGGTGATGAGGGAAACGAAGAGTAAGGTGAGGGTGGGGGAAGAGCAAGGAGAGGTATTTTGGACGGCGAGAGGGCTGAGGCAGGGTTGCCCGCTCAGCCCGATCCTGTTCAACATACTGATAGCGGACATGGAGGAGTATTTGAGGAAAGGGGGGTGGGGGGGGATTAAAGTAGGAGGGGAGAAGGTTTACACTCTGTCGTACGCGGATGATGTAGTGGTGATGGCGAGGGAGGAGGGGGAGATGAGGGCGGTGATGGCAAGGATGGAGAAGTATTTGAAAGGAAAGGGATTAGAGGTGAATACGGACAAGACAAAAATAGTAAGGTTTAGGAAGGGGGGAGGAAGGAAAAGGGTGGTGGATTGGAGATGGGAGGGGAAGAAGCTGGAGGAAGTGAAAGAGGTGAAATACTTAGGATACTGGGTGGAGCAGGGGGGGGGATGTGAAAAAAATGTAAGGGAAAGAGGGAGGAGGGCGGCGGCGGCGATGAGAGAGGTGTGGGGACTGGGAAAGAGGCTATGGAGTAAGGATTGGGAAAGAAGGTTATGGCTGTTCGACACGTTGGTATGGACAGTGGCAGAGTATGGGGTGGAGGTGTGGGGGTGGATGGAAAGGAAGACAGTGGAGGCAGCACAGGAAAGGTATTTAAGGTGGATAATGGGAGTGGACTGGGTGACGCCGGGTTATATGATAAGGGAGGAGGCGGGCAGGGTAAAGATGAGGACGAGGGCAGGCAGGAGAGCGTGGGGGTACGAGAGGAGGCTGGAGGAAGGGAAAGGGGGAGTGATCGCGGGGAGGTGCTGGAGAGAGATGAGGGAGAGATGGGGGAGGGGAAAAATAGTGGGGAAATGGGAGAAGGAGAGAAAGGAGTTCCTCAGAGAAAGAGGGGTGGAGGAGGGGGGGGAAGAAGGAATGGAATACGAGGAACTGGAGAGGAGGGATATAGAGGAACAGAGCAAGGAAAGGAAGAGGAGAATAAAGGAATCAAGAACGAACAGATGGTATAGGGAAGTGGTAGGAAAGGATAGGAAGGGATATTTGAAGAAGAGATGGAGTGAGGAAAGAGTGAGAAGGGTGGCAAGATTTAGGATGGGGAATGAGGTGAGAGAAGGGAGGTACTGGGAGGGAGAAGAGGAGAGGGGGTGCAGATTGTGCGGAGAGGAAGAGGAGACATGGGAGCATGTGTGGGAAAGATGTGGAGGTTGGGAAAAGATGGAAGGAAGGGAAGAAAGGTGGGAAGTAAAAGTGAAAGAGGTACTGGATGCAGAGGGAGGAGGGGAGAAGTGGTTGAAGGTGCTGGAGAGAGCAAGAGGGGAAAAGGAAGAAAAGGGGGGGAAGGGGGGGAAGGGGCAGGATGAGGAAAGAAGGAAAGAGAAGGGATAAGGAGGAAAGAAGGTGTGAATGGGAACAAATGAGTGAGTGAGAGAAAGGAAGGAAAGGGAGAAGGAGAGGAGAGAAGGTGTGAATGGGAGGAAACGGAAGTCCGCAGGGGGAAAGGGGAAGGGGGGGGAGGGGGGTAGGATAAGATAGAAGATAAGTTGTACAAAGTTGTAAATAGTAGCAAGTAAGTAGGGAAAAGGAAAGAGAGGGAGGCGTGCGAGGGGAGGAGAGAGCGAGGGAGGCGGTGCGGAGGGCGAGCGGTTAGGCAAATGGAGAGAGAGAGAATTGGCGTGCGGAGAAGGAAAGAGCGAGTTGTAAATATAAATATAAATAGGAGAGGCGGAGACGAAAGTAGGATAAGTAAAAATAAGTAGAATAAGTAGAATAAGTAGAATTAAGTAAACTAAGTAGGATAAGTAGGATAAGGAGAGTGGAGGAAGGGTGGAAATGTATAGAGGAAAGAGGAGGGAGGTGAAAGGAGATTGTAACCCGGATAGGGAACAATAAAACATATACATACATACATACATACAGTATTACACAGGTGGGATTTACATAAGCTTTTACAGCCTCTAATGCAGATATTAACATATTTTGTTCGCCGTTAGTAGACGCACCCACGCAGCCAACAACCGTGCACATTGATCAAATGTTTATATCGAAACAAATTCATTGTTTTTGTTGTTTTGCTTAAACTCTTCATTTAAAAATAACTACCGTATAAATTGCGAACAAAAAATAGAACAGTGAGCATTTCAACATTAACTTTTGTTGTTATACCTTGTGACCGTGACACGTCACAAACTCCCTCGGCAATTGCGGATAGGCACTCAGAAGGAGTTGCGGATCCCTATGGCAATGACCGAGGAAAACCAAAAATAAGTAATAAATAGTTGTCACTGACTATATAATGGGCACGTGTGAAATGCCCGTGGATTCGAACCACTAGGCGACAAGAGACAAATGTAATAAGTGGGTATGGTCAGTTTCTGGTAGAAAGTCAGTATATTCTGTTTACGATGGTAATGGTACAGAATATGAATATGTCAGCGCGATCGTGTGAGTATTGCAATGCGTACGACAAACCGTACGTATTGCTAATCGGCGATGTGTATGAGATCTCTTACATAGAGATATGCGTGAGGTAGTGTACGCGTGCTATTTATAGATAGGTCCGGTATATTTACAAAATAGATATGCACACACAGGCGCTTGTGTATATGTCCGGGAACTGCAGACAGTGGCTAGAAGAGCCGTACACAGCTGTTCCTTTACACGCAAAAACGCGTCGGTGTTTACGCGCGTGTCTCGACTCAGGAAAGCCTGGCGTGAGGTGCAATATCAGAGTGGCAGAGGGCTTTCTCTGATGAGTCGCTAAAACGCGGCGTCGATCAAGATAACTCCTCTGAGGTGACCTAGTATCAATACGAGTCGATGCAAATGTACATGTGTAATGTACCCGTGAGTACTTCGGCTATGACAACGACCAGTCGGCGGAGGATACAACCAAGTACCAGCCGTGCAACCAGACAGTTTCGCCTTGTTATCACAGGTTACGTGAATTTAAAGGTGACTCGGACTTAGGTCAATACAAGCTATGACTCTACTGCAATTTGTTCTTTGTAATTCTTACTACGAGAACACTTCGGCGAAGGAATCTAACCAGACGGCGGGGGCAACAGTCAAGTGCCAGCCGTGCATCCAATCTACCTGCCGATAGCTATCTCGTAGTGCTTCGTATTTACGCAAACTGCCTTCCACGGGAAAAAGTCGCCTTCAATGGAAACTCGCAATTACGCAAAGTCGACACTGTCAGCTACCATCCCCCGAAAGGTTAACGCACTGCGAGGAGTCGGGTAGGCCGAAGACGGACAGCAAGGGGTACAGTCAAGTACCGGTCGATTGTCTTTGTCAGGCACCTTCGTCCTCCGTGGATCTAATTTCTATATTCTTACTTTCTACTCTTTGGACTTATCTTGAAGAATGAACGCGTCGATTCGATCTAGTGCTTCCTCGAGTAAGGGAGTCAGCTTGTGGGATGTTGCATGCGTGAATTGAAAGTTACGGAACGTGTGTTTAACTCTTTTATAGCTCTGAGTGAATTTAATACAAGAAGTCAGATTTTACTCGTGATTCCCCTATCATCCACACAGGCTCGCCTGAGACGTTACTACGCGTTTCACAGACCGTAATGCAATATTCGAATCCCCTTTACTGTGAGTGTACTATGCGTACCTCGACTATTCAATACTCGTAGGCTAGAGAATTTAGGATGGGTCTCGTTCTTGCGTATTGAGGGTGACTGGTCCTCTAACTCAAGATAAGACAAGTGAGCATTGCGAATTCGGGGTTTCTATACACGCGGCCGGGTGATTCTGAGAGCGAGAGGGGGGTGTCCCTCTATTGGATTTAGCGCTGCAGTGCGCGCGAAGGGCTCTCCCTCTGTTGTGCGCTCGGCCCATTACTGGAGGTACGCGCGCGTTATAGATGTTACATGCGCGCGGATGTGACCGTCGAAAAATACGGTTACAACCTTAAAAGATTACAATCATGTCATTAATATTTCCTCAGCTACATTTTTAGAGTGAAACCTCTTTAGCCATGTTGAGTGTTATTACTAAAAATATCTAATAATCACTTACAGTCGGGGATAAAAATAAGTGGACAGTTACTGGAAATAGATAAAGATGGAAGTTTAATCGAATTAACGTAACTGTTACGAACTTCAGTTTTATTTATTATATATCCTTATAGTATGTACATTATTTAGTGAATAATTGAAATTCATGTGTACATCTTTGTGTAAACACGCTGTACTTAACGAAAATGACAGCTATTTATCAGTAGACAAAAATAAGTGGACACTTAATAAAATACGTAATAAATTAAATACATAATGAAATTAATACTTGGTATCGTCGCCTTTTGCTTTTATTACGGCTTCCAGACGTCGTGGAATTGTTTTGATTAAATTTTCTATATAATCTTTACTAATTTTTTCAAATTCAGACCAATTTTTTAAAAAATGGACCTTTTTAATTCGCTGATCCAATGCAACTTTGCGTGCAGCAAACTTCATAAATTCTCTAGGATTCAAGTCAGAGCTCTGGGCCGATCATTCAAGTAATTGAATATTGGAATCCTTAAAAAATTGTGTTGTTTTCTTAACAGTGTGTTTGGGATCATTGCCTTGTTGGAAGACAAATTCGCCGTCGCAAGCCATTTTTACAACTGCTTCTTCTAAATTTTCACTTAGAATATCTGGTAATCTACATAATCTAATATCTGGCTTAATATATACTGGTCTGCCTTCATAATTCCGTCAATTCGTGCTAACGTTCGAAATCCATTCCAGCAAGAAGCACCCTGAGCACATTACGGTCATCAGACATCAGATATGGGATGAAAGAATACTACAAAATCCATGATGATGTTGAGGTCCTCTATTTTTTTTAATTAGTTTCCTGTTATAAAATAAAAAAATTAAAATAAATGGTGTCAATGAATTAAAAATACTTTATACTTCAAGATACCTTATTCTCCCCCATACATCTTACATACATGGATTATGTGTTCTATGTAGTGAAACAATGAGTCCCTGAAGGACAGATGGAGGCCAAAGGCTCTGACATGATGAGTACAAATTCAACCAACCTGTGCATATGGAGCGCTCTTTCATTTGCGCTGAGCGTCTGCATACTGCATTACTGCCGCTTATGAGTGCTTATGAACAACAGAGAGGTCCAAAATCTAAAATCCTTGTAATACCGGTAGAGAAAAAGTGCAGTCCATATATATGATGTCCATCTCCTCTTACGCCTGACCTGTTTGAAATCGTTGTGTAAATTATAATACCCTGAAAAAAAAAGTTCAGTTAAATAATTACCATTATTTTATAATGTGTGAAAAGTAAATTTAGAAAAGAAGCTTACGTCAAATTAAAGTCATTTCAAATGTCGAGAATAAGTAGCGTCATTGCACACTGTAGCATCAAATACTAAAGCTGTAAGAGAAATTAATGAATTGTCGTTTAAAAATGAAATGCTCAAATGAAAATGCAATTAAAGATTCGGTAATATTTACAATTTTACGAAGTGAAACATAAAGGCACCCCAATCATAAGCTTGAATTAATAATTTAATAACCTTGCTTCAAAATTTATATTTCAAAATATGAGCACCATCTGTCAAAACACTTCATGAGGCATGTTTTCATCAAACGATATATCCTAAGGATATTGATCAAAGTATATTCCATATTTTCGTGTAAAATACTAATATTTCTATGCTAATACTTAATTATCAAATGCTATCAAACGCTTCTACCTGTATTTTATTAAATACTAATTAAATACTAATTAAACACACGACTATAGGGGTATTATCCTTGACAAAATTTACCCCAGACAATTATTTCTATGATTGCAATCAAACGAAGAACTATTAAACGTCTGCACTGGACTATCAAACGTTTACATCCCACTATCAATCACTATCAAACAATTTTACATCTATTTCCGCAGATTAATAATGAAATGCATACGACAAAATTTCCCCTAGACACTTATTTCTTCGATTGCCAGCAAACGAAGAACTATCAAACGTCTGCACCGGACTATCAAACGTTTGTACCCGACTATCAATCACTATCAAACGATTTTACATCTATTTCCGTAGATTAATAATGAAATGTGAGAGTATGCCTATGACAAAATTTCCCCTAGACACTTGTTTCTTTAATTATAAATAAACGATTAACTATCAAATGTTTGTATTGAATATCACTCACTATCAAACGATTTTACATCTACTGGCGCAGATAGAAATTTGATTTTTCACAAAAATTTCGACAAACATTCCCCTAGAAACTTGTTTCTTTAATTATAAATAAACGACTAACTATCAAACGTTTGTATTGAATATCACTCACTATCAAACGATTTTACATCTACTGGCGCAGATAGAAATTTGATTTTTCACAAAAATTTCGACAAACATTCCCCCAGAAACTTGTTTCTTTAATTATAAATAAACGACTAACTATCAAACGTTTGTATTGAATATCACTCACTATCAAACGACTTCACATCTATTGGCGCAGATAAACATTCAACTTTTCAAAAAAATTTCGACAACAATTCCCCCAGAAACTTGTTTCTTTAATTATAAATAAACGACTAACTATCAAACGTTTGTATTGATTATCACTCACTATCAAACGACTTTACATCTATTGGCGCAGATAAACATTCAATTTTTAAAAACAATTTCGACAACAATTCCCCCAGAAATTTGTTTCTTTAATTATAAATAAACGACTAACTATCAAACGTTTGTATTGAATATCACTCACTATCAAACGATTTTACATCTACTGGCGCAGACAGAAATTTAATTTTTCACAAAAATTTCGACACCAATTTCCCCTAGAAACTTGTTTCTTTAATTATAAATAAACGACTAACTATCAAACGTTGGTATTGAATATCATTCACTATCAAACGATTTTACATCTATTGGCACAGATAAACATTAATTTTTTCTCAAAAATTTCGACAACAATTTCCCCTAGACACTTACTTCTTTGATTACAAGCAAACGGCTGACTATCAAACGTTTGTTTTGGACTATCAAACGCTATCAAACGATTTTACATCGACTGGTATAGTTTAAAATCAAATTTGGGAACATGGGGGTGCTAACTATACCAAAAATTCCCCTAGAAATTTGTTTCTTTAATTATAAATAAACGGTTGACTATCAAACGTTTATTTTGGACTATCAAACACTATCAAACGACCTTCAAACGATTGCAACTATTTAAACTCAAATCGGTTGAGTTGGGGGTGCTAACTATACGGAGCTCCGCGATGGGCTAATTCGGCCCGGCCTGCACATAGGCAACCCGACATGCAGCCGGTAATGCCACTCATGACAAAACTACTTTTTACTCGACGTTACCATTGAAGCGAAAAGTGATGACTGAAAGGGCATGAAAATAAATGTATAAAGTAATGGTTACATTTATATTATTTATTGCATGAAAATCTTATTTTCTGGCTACATACATATTTACATTCTTCGTGGTGTTTTGAATTTGTTTATAAATTGTTTACAAAATGTTTCGAACAAATTTTAAATTTTCGCCCGCGAACATTTCCACGACGTTGCAAAGTATTTTACACATTGTCAACAATTTGTTTATAAATTGTTTATAACATTTTTTGAACAAAATTGAAATTTTCGCCTATGAACATTTGTTGCGTATTCACAGTTGCCTCGGGCGGGCGGCCAATGGGCGCCCGCGACGTGCTCGCCCGAGATCAATCATTGCGGTCGATACTCAGGCGATACTCTATGTAAACGCGCCTGCTAATTAGCAGCGCCGCGTCGCGTTCTTCTCGGGCAATTGTACTCTCGCGGTTCCCGCGCGCTCTCGACGGCCATTACCGTTTCTTCCGTCGTGTCGACTACTGGCTATCCTCTCACGTGCGAAATAGAAGTGGTTTTTCTCGGGTTCGTGTGCTCAGAACAGAGCATTTAGTTAGTGCTAAGAGTTAAGGGAATTGAAAGACGCTATAGTGCCCCTCAAATATTGTAATACGTAGTGATTAAGTGCCTAGTTTTAAATAAAGAAAAGTGTGGAACTCCTCACCCACGTGTTCGTGAATCGTGCCGGCCACGTGCTGCGTAACGTAGCGCAAGTACTCCTCATTCCTCGTGCGACCCTCAACCGCGCCTAACCAGACTACTCAGGTCCAAACTCGGGGTTAAACTCAAAACAACATTCCTACCACGTTGCCACGTATTTTACACATTATTAACGATTTGTTTATAAATTGTTTATAACAATTTTTGAACAATTGTTTATAACAATTTTTGAACAATTTATAAACAAATCGTTAATAATGTGTAAAATACTTTGCAACGTCGTAGGAATGTTTATAGGCGAAAATTTCAATTTTGTTCAAAAAATGTTATAAACAATTTATAAACAAATTGGTGACAATGTGTAAAATACTTTGCAACGTCGTGGAAATGTTCGTGGGCGAAAATTAAAAATTTGTTCCAAACATTTTGTAAACAATTTATAAACAAATTCAAAACACCACGAAGAATGTAAATATGTATGTAGCCAGAACATAAGCAAAAATTTTTATTTTGTTCAATATGTTGTAAACTATTTATAAACAAATTGTCAACGTCTAACATACATTCTAACATCGCTAAAATGCACGTAGGCAAAAATGTTAACTTTGCTAAAAAAAATGGGTTGACAATCTTCAGGCTTCGGGTTCAATTGACCCATCTTGATTACCGTGTCGCATTTCTGATATCGGCTATGCAAGATTTTACAGAAATAATATAAGCAAAAAATTAATCATTTCATATACGTCGAGAAGTGTATCAGTGGTGACGCCGAGTCGGTAACCGTCGCTTTACAGTTTCGGAACTGTGTCGTCACATTGACTCCTGTGGCGTGCAACATTATAGAATGCTGTGTATGAAGGGTTGCCGCTCTTTAGGCGCCGAAAAAGTGACTCATCGTGGGAGTCCGAGGGTTAAATGATCGCACCCTACAATTTATAGAAGTGGAACGGCTCCACTTTGTCGCGAGCGGACGGTCGAAGGTCGGGGACAGGACGCAGTGTCTCGACCACGCAGGTTACATATAGTTATTCGAATTGAAAAGTTGGAGAATTGTTCAAACCTGATGTTGCTCGACGAGGTGCACGATCGATGTCACTGATTCTATCGCGTTAATTATTCACTAGACTTGATTTGATTCTATTCGCAAGACTTGGCTTGACTCTATTCACTAGACTTGACTTGATTCTATTCACTAGATTTGATTCACTTAAAAGGTAACGAAGGAAAATATTAAGTCGTGTGTTACGCTTTGCACCCGCACTTGAACTAACTGCTACGTGTGAATTGACTTAATGCGCGAACAGCGGGGCAACTAGAAGCACTGCTGAGACAGAAGTGATCACGTAAAAAAAGCGCTCGAAAAGGTCTCCTATTGCCCTATATAGCCGGCACGCTGCGCTGAGCGGCGTTCGCTTGCTGACGCTGCATCAGCATTCTTTCCTAGGACCGGCGCGACAGATGCCTTTCCCAGGACTCGGCTATACGTGTCTTATCTTTTGAGATCCTTTTTCCGGCATACAACGTTATTAGGCGCTTGCCCGGTCGGCGTGCGCGAGAATTTGGTGGCGTCATATCCCGTACGCTTCGCTCGTTTGCTATTTGCGTCGTCTCGGTTATCGGCCGGGTGTAGGTTACCCTTACTTGTCACGCATGGTATGTCTTATCGCTAACGGGTGTCCGTGAGAACCGCACTACATCCCTAAAGTTGATTTATAGTAAATCCTAGGAGCTATTGAACGAGCAGCAGATTGTTGCGAGAATGATCAATTAGTTAATTCCTGAATAATTTAGAAAAGCAAAAATTTGCGGGGTGTGGAGGACGCAGGACGTAACACTATCATCTGTTTTCCATATTTTAGGATTTCGAAAATGTGTTTACAACATGTTGTCTACGATATCTTCACAAATAAAGGATCTGAACACAAAAGTCGATTTTTTGTTGGAGTCCAAAAATAAAAATGCCGAAGTTTGTGAGGACGAAATATCCGAAGATGAATTGCAGCGGGTTCCCATAGTGCAAAGTATGGATGATTTGCTCTCGTTTGAGCTCAAACTGCAACAGCCTGAATTTAAAAAACAATCGGTAATTATTTTTTGATCACATGTGCCTGTAATCTACCATTTTTGTTCTACAACGAAAAAAGTAATATCTTTCGTGGAACATAATATAATAATTACCATCCAATACATGTAGTTGTCAACATCAAAAGCATTGAAGCCACGACACTGCTCATTTGAGTATAATGCCTATTCAGATGAATGTTTTTATTATTACAGTTTCTCTCTATGGGCATGGGCATTGACATGGGTAAAGGTAAGGGATATATAAGGATAAGTTTGGTGCATGTCCGCGAGAGAATCATCATTTCATGTTTTTGCGTTAATTCCACAATACTCTTTCTCGCCTATGAAGGAATCAATATATCGTGTTTTTTTGAGTTGAATCCACATCTCTTTCTCGCTTTGACTATCAATTTTATTGGTCCATAGTGATCTGCAATACTCTTTTGCTTTCACAATATTTATATTATAACTTATACTAATTAGTTGCTGTTTTGAACTGCCTTTTATGTACACATGATAACATCATGAAATTTTTCAGATTCGTGGACTCTTAAATATTGTTGGCCCAGGTAAGCTGACTATGTGCGTAGCAGCTGTAATATCCCGAGTACTTGCAGACGGAATCGCAGTAAATTTCAGTTGGCAGGGCCGCTTGCAGAAGCAAAGCCTTCAAAAATTGCGGACTGCAGACTTATTCCCAAGTATTTTCCTTACAGATATACATTATTAATAATCTTTTAATAATCACTAATATTCTTTTATTATTTTATAGTAGTCTCTATGCCCGTTGGCAATAATAAATTGAAAGAGGCGGAAGTAAATGACGCCTTTGGCAAGTGGCTCACTCAAGCAAAAACGAGAATTGAGCGAAAAATGAAAACTTAATAAATAGAATTAAGACTATGTTCGAAAACCCCGCTTTCACGCCGAACACTAGTGGACCGGAGCACACGGCGCGGCTGCGCACAGCGCCGATCTCCTGGCGAGCTACGTACGGCGAAGCACGAGCGTAATGGAGATGCGCGCGCGCGTAAGCGCCAGCGGCCGTCTCATCCGCCAACACCCCACTAGCTCGGTGGCCCACCGGCTTCCCGGAGCCGCCAATGTTTTGACTTTTCGGCGGTTGAGAATTCGAATAGCTCGACCGGGCGGCTGTTGGAGGTCGGAGGGCATGCGACCGAAGGAGGAAGCGAGCGTTGCTTCCTCCTTCGTGTAAGGACCCCCGAGCCGAAAAGACGTTAGCGCAGCGAGCGAAAAGAGAGAGAGAGAGAAAAGCAAGGCGATAAAGAGTTTCTAGGTGCGATATCCCGTTAAATTCGGTGAATATTTTATTCGGTACAGTATCCTGTTCGATTCGGTGATTTCTTATATTAGGTGCGGTTTTGTAAGGCGTGAGAGCCCGTTCGACTCGGTGCAACATTTTTTCCAGGTGTAAGATCCCGTTCGAATCGGTTACAAACGGCAAGGTTTCGTGAATAAAGTGTGTGTTAGGTGAGGAGAACAGTGTTCCTTCCGCACCCTCCTTTCCATGGCTCGCGCCAAAAACTGTACGAGCCGCTCATACGAGGAGCCCGGGTGCTCTTCGAACAGACTAGGTTAAGGTTTTGTTATATTTACTATTATATTTAGTGTAGTTTTTATATTTACTGTTATATTTAATGTAAATATTTTATATGTACAGTAAATTTTGTTACATTGTCGTTAAGGCTCCCTGTGACACTGTCGCAGCCGAGTCAGTGAGGCGTCTGATGCGACGCGCGACACGGCTTCTTTGATGACAGTTGACTCTTCAACTGTTTATAATACAATAATATAACTCTTTCAATTTTACTTTTATTTGTTCGAAATTGTGATTTATATATTGATGAGATTTTCCCGCTTAAAATGATATCAAACATGACATAATTTGAACAACATTTATTTATTTTATACTTATTGTGGAACTGCTTTTATGTTATTATCGTATTAACCATATTACAAAAAATATTGAAATTAATATGAAATGTTCTGCCATCATTCCTATCTCCATTGAGTCCTCTATTTCCTAAAAACATAAAACATTTATTAAATGAGTGATTTATATTCATATAGCTTGCATATTTCTACCAGTCTTGTACTTACTTTTTATACATTATTACGAAATGTAGTAAAAAATTTTCCGTCATCGTTCCTACCTCCATTGAGTCCCCTATTTCCTAAAAACATAAAACAATTATTAAATGAGTGATTCATGTTCATATAGCGTGCATATTTCTACCAGTGTATGAATACACTTACTTTTTATAGATGATCCTTTCCCAAGAAAAATAATTTTAGCCCCTGTACCATGCACTGGATGTAAGACGGTGCTCTGGTACTATAAATCGCTAGTCTTTCGAAAATATTTTGTAGCTCGGTTTGTAACCGTGACACGTTACATTTCCTTCGGCTATGACGAAAAGGCACTCTGAAGGAGTAGCAGATCCCTGAGGTGATAACCGAAGTAAAACAAAAATAGATATCAGATAGTTGTCACTGACTATGTAATGGGCATGCGTGATTATGCCCGTGGATTCGAACCACTAGGCGACGAGATGCAATGTAAGAAGTGGGTTTAGTCTGTATTTGGTAGAATGTATGTATATTCTGTGTGAGATTATGCCGTGGTACAGAAGATGTACAAACGCGATAGTATGCGTAAGGCAATGCGTGCGACAAACCGCACGTATTGCTTGTCGGCGATGCGTGGTGATCTCTACACAGAGATGCGCGCGATGGTAACTTACACGCTAGATATATATATATGTCCGGTATATTTACAAATAGATACTGCACACACAGACGCTTACGTGTATTGCCGGGAACTACGGACGTTGGCTTGAAGAGCCTTACACAGCTGTTCCTTTACACAAATACGCGACGGTGTTGACACGTGTGTTACGAATTAGGAAAGCCTGGGCGTGAGGTGCAAATATCGGAGTTGCAGAGGGTTTCACCGATGAGTCGCTAAAACGCGGTGTCAATCAAGATATTCCCTCTGAGGTGACCTAGTATCTTTACGTGTCTTAGCAAGTGTACATTCGTAATGCACCTGTGAACACTTCGGTTACGACAACGACCAGTCGGCGGGGGATACAACCAACTACCAGCCGGGCAACCAGACAGTTTTACCTTGATATCACAGGTCTCTTTTATTTAATATGTGACTCGGACTTAGGTCAATACAAGCTATGATTCTACTGCAATATATTCTTTATAATTCTTACTACGAGAACACTTCGGCGAAGGAATCTAACCAGACGGCGGGGGACACAGTCAAGTGCCAGCCGTGCATCCAATCTATCAGCCGTTAGATATCTCGTAGTGCTTTTTATTTACGCAAAGTGCCTTCCGAGTGGGCTAAGTCTTTGCCAAAGCGGGCTCGCAAAGCCAGCAATGACGCAGATCGTCCACCAAAAGGTTAACACACTGCGAGGAGTCGGGTAGGCCGAAGACGGACAGCAAGGGGTACAGTCAAGTTCCGGTCGAGTGTCTTGGTCAGGCACCTTATTCATCCGTGGATCTAATAACTATGTTCTTACTTTCTACTCTTTGGAATTATCTTGAAGAACGCCGCGTTAATTCGACGTAGTCATTCCTCGACTAAGGGAGTCAGCTTGCAGGATGTTACATGCGTGAATGTAAAGTGACGGAACGTGAGTTTAACTCTTTTAGTCCTGAATGAATTTAATACAGAGAACACGATTTTTACTCGTGAATCCCTCAGTATTCACTCAGACTTTCCTGAGACATTCGACGTGGTTTAAAAACCGTGATGCAATTTTCTAATCCGCGTGCTATGAGTATACTGTGCGTATCTCGACTTTACAATAATCGCAGGCTACGGAATTTACGTTGAATCTCGTTCTTGCGTATCGAGGTTGACTAGGCCTCTAACTCAAGATAAGACGCTGATCGTTGCGCTCACGGGGTTTCTATATCCACGGTAAGGTAATAACGCCAGCGAGAGGGGGTGTCCCTCTATTGATATAATCGCTGAGGCGCGCGCGAAAAAATCTCCCTCTACAGGGAGCTCGATCTATTGCTAGTGGTATACGCGCTTACACAGTCATGTGTGCGCGGATGTGACCGCTTAGAAATACGGTTACAACCTCAGGAACGAAAGAATCCATAACGAGTTCTTGTCTTCGTTCGAACATTTGCGCCAGCCTCCACGGACCCTCAAAAATGGGACCCGACAGTAGCCCCGTGGTCATGGAGCGCCACAGAGGGTGCCGGGTCGGCGGATCATGTCGGATATAGTCCGCTGAGTGCGGCCAACTGGGTCTCCCCAGCCTCCGCACCCCGCTTCCTCGCCCATCGAAACCCACTCATGCGAACACGTATGGTCGTTTCAAGCCGATTGACTGGACAAAGGGCTCTTTTCTCGTCCAGCCACCCTTCTAGGTGAAGCGTGGGCCAATGACGTGTGTTGGAGACGTCAACCCCGCAGGGTTGGGCCTCCTCAACGTCCAGGATCCCCTTTTCCACCGACACGGGACGCTCTGCACGGCAAACACATAGGAGGTTTGATCACCCAGAAGCTCACTGGGGTTGCTTTCGATCCTACTTGGTTCTCCCCCTACATAAATGCAGGGGGTCCGGGCGCACCACGAGGAGGTGGGACGCGAAAGTCTTTAGGGACGATGTATACCGATGTCAAAGTGCTTTACAACCCGTGCATAGATAGGCTGGAACATCGTGTAAAACACAGTTATCCTGCATCCCCAATTGGATGCGCACTATCTTACACATAGTGGGAAGGAAGCTTGTGAACCGCAGCACGCTTTTTGGTCTCTATTCCAATGTGAGTACACACTCAACTCAATCTCGGGCATAGCCCGGTTTGCCTAGGTCTTCGCACGGTCCAAGCGTTACTTCACGGCCACCATTGACATCGCACGGCCCCCACGCCCAGTATTGCGCGACAGTGTGTAACCGTACGGTTACATAACGAGGCCCCTGAAGCGCCGCGTATCGCGACACACCTCAGGCGCTCCGAACACCAGCCGCCGCCGCCAGAGGGTGATCACGCGCCTAGTAGACGCGGAGTTTCGCGCAAGCCGAAGTGGTCGCGGCAATGTTTATAACGGCGGACGCGAGCCCACATCAAACATGAGTAGGCTAACTGAGAGTGCACAACGCCTCCGGTACCAATTGGTCAAAGTAGTAAGTGCGATTGCGCAACCCGTTGCGTCTTGCAACGCCTGCCGAGAACACGTTCGTCTACTTACACCGTTCCTCACTGCAGTAGCAAGTGCGATCGCCCAGCCCGTTGCGTCTTGCAACGCCTGCCGAGAACACATTCGTCTACATATACAGTTCCTTCAAAGCAGTAGCAAGTGCGATCGCCCAGCCCATTGCGCCTTGCAACGGCTGCCGAGAACACGTTTGTCTACTTACACCGTTCCTCACTGCAGTAGCAAGTGCGATCGCCCAGCCCGTCGCATCTTGCGACGCCTGCCGAGAATACATACACCTACTGATTCACGACCTTGCCATACTCCTGCGCTAGCACAGCAATCGTTTTGTCCTCATAGGACAGCCGAAGCTTAACCATACCTGTAGAACTGAGTCGACGACCCAATCGCACTGCACCACTGCATCCTGCAGTGTCCTGCCGAGCGGGTTTCAGTCTAGCCAGCAGTGCATATTACCGAAAAACCGCCGTTAATTTAAGAACCGCCTAAGTCCGGTAATCCGCGCCGGCTTATATCGTCGCCGATCACGCGTGACGGTAATCACATATACATATATGCGCCGCGTCCGTGAGCTCGCCGCGTTCACAACAGTAACTGTATCACCTTGCGTTCAAATAAATCTCTCTCTATATATATACATATATACCTCGTCACTTGTGTCTCACTCACGATTGTATCTATGTCCGGGATCGAATTCTTCGGTACCGCATTCAACGCTTTATTAACTATTTACAAAAGGAAAAACAAAATATTATTTTGGGTTGTGACCGTACCGATTCTATACTTTAACCTGTTACGTCCGGGCGAGGCTGTTTCACGACTTTATACTTGTCAAGACGGTCGATGAGAATCCGCGAGCGGCCTGCCGTGCGACCGGGCGTAACGCTTGAATACTTTTGTTATCCAGTTACAATAGATAACGGTAATCTAACTGAAGATTATTATTGCAAGATTCTAATCCCTTCCTGGAAGAGGTGGGATTTTCTGGGTTATTTGGTATAAGCTAAACGGAGAAGTTAAATTAGAAACTAATATCGCGTTTAGTTACATGCAGGACTAATAGGATTCGTGTGTCTTCATAAGACCCGTACAGGTCCCCAATTACTCGCGTGAGGTTATGTTTTCGGCCGGTGTACAATACCAGTGACTACAGATACTATAAGACACCACATGCCTATGTTATTCGTGGGTCATGAATCTGTGCCTCGAGAACGAGCGCCATCTGCTATATCTTAGTATAAAAATATGAAACACATTGCACTGCAGCCGTCTAATGCAGTTACGGTAAGAGCGGAATGTTTGTGCGTGATACCGACTGACTTGATGTGAACCGACATCCCATACCTTCAAAAGCATTCTACACTGACCATGCAAATTACATAAGTTTGGATAAATTGTAGCGATTTAACTGCACATAAATGGTTGTTCATTGTCAGTTAAATCCGTCATATTTATCGTAACGTGTGTAGCATAATTGACTGTAGCGATTTTGCATTCACACATCAGTTTAACCACAATTAAACCATAATTTTAAAACAGAATTTTTATTTATTTCGTGTTATATTTAACATAATATGAAGAAAAATATAATTCTTAATGTTAGTGCATTTGACAAGTACAGTATGCCAAACAGTGATGCCAGAAAGTCAAAACAGCATCCCATCCCGTCGATTGTTGGGGGTCACGCGGCATGTGTGCGCGTGTGGTGTCTATGAGTGTCTTTCGCGCCGTTCGAATGTAGAAAATCACTGTGTATACACACACACACACACACACATACACACACAACACACACGCACACACACACACACAGTATATATGGCTCTGAACGAAAATATCATTGTTTTGATCCAAAGAAAGGAAAAACAAAATTATTATTTAATTAATTTATTTAATAAACGTTGAATTAACATCTACATTTCAAACTGGCCATATACCTCGGCATTAATGTTGATATCTTTTTGAACATTCATATAACGGGCATAATAATACCCCGACATCAATACTTTTATTACGTTTACATTCGTTGATCTTTCTGACCACACTTCTTCGAAGCATTTGAAACAATAGCGAATCATGAAAACACATGGACAATGGCATGAGTTGATACGCGCGTAACACGGAGCACTGAGAAAAACTTATTTATTTAGACTCTGGTTCGCTGATGCTTGGCGTATAAGGATTGAAGGGCAGGCAAATGATCGGTGACACGGGTTTAGAATATGTAGTACATATATTAAACTTGGACTCCAACTACATACATCTATGGTATCAATGTCGCACGGCTATAATACGTTCTCTCTCTCTTTCTCTCTCTCTCTCTCCCTCCCTCCCTCTCTCTCTCTCTCTCTCTCCCCTCTCTCTCTCTCTCTCTCTCTCTCTCTCTCTCTCTCTCTCTCTCTCTCTCTCTCTCTCTCTGTGTGTGTAATTTCATAAATACAATCCCTCATCAAACAATTCATACATCACGGTTAACAATGACCTGCATAAAACTACGCGTCCCACATTTACGCTGCGAAGCTTTCCACATGTTGCTCAGAGTCAGACAAGGAGTAAGTGTCCTTTCGCACCGAAATACGTTTATGACGGAGATTGTTTGTTTCAATGTTTCATCTACTGACATCATAAGAAAACAACCAGTATCACGATACTGTATATCACACGAATCGTCGTCTGAACGTATCAAATTCAACATCTTTCATACGCGTATCTCCGTGTGAAAGGGCTCTTGAAGGATAGTTTATTTTTCTGTGCGACGTTGTAAAGAGTGGATCTAGTAGAACGAATAACGTGTCGCAGTAGTGCGCGAATTACAGTGCAAGTGTAGGGAAACAAAGAATACCGTTTCTGGATAGAAAATGAGATCGATCTTATAAACTTATAGATATCGATAATATTGGCACGGGTTACCGTCGATAGAATGGCAGGCTCTAATTAATCAGCTACCCTCCCCCTCTACCCGCCGGAGCCGATAGACGCTTACTTTCGTGGTTTTGTCGAATCCTGGCACGTGTCGGCTCCTTATTTGCGGAAGCGACTCGAGTGACACGTACGTGTTCACGTGATCCATTATTCCGCGGTTCTAATTGGTTCTGCTACTGAATTGTATCGCGGATCCTGGTATACTCCTAACCGCATGCTATACGCACTCGATTTCTAGCCCTGCATGGGCATTGCCATTTAAGGTGTGAAAGAGTACGTACGCGCGTAATTGATAAGCTGCGGTATTACATCCAGTGCGGATTTATGATTGCAAGACACTCAAACTTGTGAGTATTTAACAGCTGTTAGTAAATTAACGATATTTCATATATTCGATGGAATATTAGGCTCAACTTCGTTTTAGATAGTGTAATTTTTTTGGGCGTTTTATTTTTTTTTTTATAGAGCATCGAGAGGTGAACAAATTTTCTATATAACTTTTGTAGGAAATGACTCTTTAAAAAGTTACGAATTTACTTGTGAAACATACGAAATTAACACTGAGTACTGTATTTTCCAGCACACGTAATGTTGGAGTTTGAGGTGTTAGTCGATTGTTTGTTTTGTTTCTGACGAATTTGAAAAAAGACAACACGCAGTCTAAAATTACACCTTCTAAAATGAAGCCTTACCTAAATATCGTTAACTTTCCAGGTCTTACCACGAGGAGGTCGCTGTTACAAGACCCGCATAGTTGTGAATAAGAAAACGGCAATTCATATTTCCAACTATGCCATTCTACTTCAGAGTAGCTTGTATAAAATATCCAATTAAATAAAATTTAAAATTAATTTTTGTAAGCGTCTTTTCTGACGAAGTAATGTAATGATTGCAAAGAAAAAGCAGCTTGTTGAAGTAGAATGGAAAACATAAATATTTTTAGACTTTTAAAAAAACACAAGCTTTCATAAAGAAGTGATCCAGAATATGAACTGTTCTTCCTATAATAGTAAATACATACATTCTAATAAATCTAGTCACTTAAAAATACACAAAAAAGAATAAACTCAACAAATGAATGTATGTATGTACGTACAAATGAAATTATTCTTTTGAAAGAACAGTCAAAAATAAAAACAAAAACTAAAACACAAAATACATTATAATCATATGAGTGTAAAGTTGAAAGCTTGTGTTAAAAAACGGAACGTAATATAT
Source organism: Priocnemis perturbator (assembly GCA_963942575.1). Taxonomy (NCBI): domain Eukaryota; kingdom Metazoa; phylum Arthropoda; class Insecta; order Hymenoptera; family Pompilidae; genus Priocnemis; species Priocnemis perturbator. Next base: position 11,825,126 of record OZ012643.1, on the reverse strand, counting down.
ATAACGTAATATACTTTAATAAGCTCTGTAAATAAATTAACTATAATCTAACGCTCGAACCAACACTTTAATGGTGTCTTGTGGGGTACTGTTAGTTATGTCCTACGTTAATATTGATTCAACTAATTTACATTAAAAAAGAAAGTAATATTGAGAGAATGACGAAGTAACAGTACCTTACATGGAACGATTATTTTACAGGCCTTGCAACTTTCGCACCTTCGGGGCTGGCTTTCGAAAACTACTTTTTGGGCGTCGCAATTCTTGACCGAGCCATATCGTGTCTTTATGGATTTTGACTGTCATCATAAAATAAAATAATTTTTTCCGGTGATCCCCACAAGGGCTACTGTCAAACCAACCACAAAGGTCAGATGAACTGTTAACACCCTGTAAAAAGTATGCAAATATTTTATCGAGTATTCCCTCTTCAGCCCGCAAGGTGGGATATATTTTGTCGAAAATGGCGTTACATACACGGAAGACGAAAGAAAATTTTTGATTAGGGGCTGTGAGGCTTCCAAAATCCGAATCATTGCCCTTTTTCTTATAAGCGCGTAAGTATATTAAAAGTTGCTCATTTCGGGATAGCACTTTCGTTGCATCCAAGAGCTGCGATTTACATATATCGCATTTTGTTTTTTTAATAATTTTGTTGGCAACGTATCCCGCAAAGTATTCTATTGCACATGTTTCCAGGGTGTTTGTGTCATACGGTACACGGAGCAAGATGTCAGCGATTATGGTGTTATCCGTGTCCTCGGCTTGTGGACTTTCACATGGGACAGGAATAAATGCTTGTGACGAAGAATTTGTGCAACTATCAGAAGGAAAATTTTTACATGATTCTACCGGATTAAAGAGGTTAATATCTTCGTCATCGCGACAATTTGCTGATTGCGACGGCTTATTTAAATTTAGCATCATATTTTTTTGTAAATTTAATCGAAAAATTTTCGCAGACGGGTTTTGTTCATAACTGCCCGCGTTATTCCTAATCATAGAAAATAAATTTTCAATTGCATCTTGTTGCAATCGCGATGTCATTAAATACGCGGAACCTTCATCGCGAACATCATGCCATAATTGAACCGTTGCGTTAATGGATAGTTGCAGGCCTGTGAAGCACGGTGGACGTACCCCCCGACCATTTTGCAGTACTGACCAATTACTGCATGCTTTAACCTGGTCTAATAAATTTTGCTCAACCTGAGGGGTTGTATTTGACAAAGCACACTTCTGAGGATTGGCATCGTATGCGGTTCGACTGTTTAAGTTATCAAACAAATCATTTAACAGGCGAACAAAGCATGCAGTATTAACAACAGTATCGCTTTGGATCTGTCCTTGCATGCTAGCCGTTAGCAAGGCCGCCGAAACTGTTCGACTGAAAACTTGTAATGCGAGTTTACAATTCATCTTTTCAAAACAATTCGGTCGAATATGCTTTTCTGACAGTTTTGGTGCTGCTCTAGTGCCTTTGTCTCGTTCAAGGTTCCATAAAGACGTTATGTCATCCCACGAAACTTCAGAACCGTTAACCATAAAATTATGACGTGACAAATTGTTCCGAATGTTTTTAAATATATGTAAATAATCATAAAGGAAATAAATTTTATTTCCTTCAAATATAAAATAAGGTTCTTCAATATTAACTTTTCTCTCTACTAATGATCTATTGCCGGAACTTTGATCGCAAACAACAGCACGTACGCGTAAGCCAGCGTTACCTACAGCACGCATTACCGCGTCAAGCATATCCGACAATTTTATTGTAGAAACGCAACCGCTACTTATGAAGTAAGCAACTGGTTGTTTCCAATTGTAAAATAAACCGCGAACCATAAAGACTAACGCGTGTGTGCCTGGTTTTAATTGCGACCCGAAAGCACCATAATCTTCGAAACCTTCAATTTTTTGTCGACTCCGATCGAAGTCGAAGCATTTCTTAATTGTCATTTCGTCGAACAATAACACGCAGTTTCGTTCAGATGGATCCATCCACGATACCTTTATACTTAACTGGGTAAAAAAAGTCATACAGATGCCCGGTGACATTTCAATATTTCCGAACCATCTACCAATTGTGTTATTGCACGGCAAGTGAAAACCAAAATCGTCACGGAGTTTCTTGAACAAACTGGGTGACGAATAGTGCATCGAAAGGCACAGCTGCTGTTCGTCCGCTGAATAAACGCGATGCGGATACAACTGCATTAATATAAATGTTTGTACTTGAGGAGAAACTTTGTCTGCTATCTTTTCAGCAAAATCTGACTCGGGCACTTCGCATGACTTAATTTTCCGTTCTAACGATCTAATTTTTTTATTTTTCTTAACCAAGAGCCTACGCAGTCTCTGTGACGTTAATTTTAATTGAGAAATTTCTTTTGCTCGAAGAGCAGAAAGGGAATTGCGACGACGCTTATGACCATTATTATGCATAGGCTCTTGATCGCTGTCTGGAAGAGGATACAATACCGGTACGGCGCCCTTCCGCAGTTTAACACGAGTCACTTTATCCTGATCCGAAAAATGCTTGGTACAAATGTATCGGTTTTTTAAAGTCTCGTTTGACAAATCCGCGAAATCATCGTTTCCACTATTCACAATCCATTCTACCAACCGTTCATTTTCATGCACGGGGAAAGAATGAAGTGACAAATTCTCTTTGTTACGCGACGTAACATTGCAACCACGAAATTCACACTTTCTATAAGCTACACGTTTATCACGATTCGACATTTTTCGGCGGATCAATTGGCTCTACAACGGAAAGACGCACCGGCGAAGTCGTACTTGCGGGATCGCGAGACACGCTGCACGGCCAAAACAAAAGATGAAGCATCCAAACAACGTTGCTAAGATCCCACTCGTATGCTAAGTGTGTATGTGTGTGATACATATGTAAGTGCTTCATTATACGGGGCACGAATGGTTCATGTATCAAATAAATAAAATGGATGCGATCAATAAGAACGTGACAATGATGCCTCTGAGTACAGGAGTCTCAAGACAAATAATCTTAAGGAAATTCCCACAGATGCCAACAATGAACAGATTTCACAGAAACCCACACAGGCCTCAGTTGCCATGACAAACTTTAACGCAGGAGCCCCAACAAACAGCGGATTTCCAACGAAAGATCAAGCGATTGTTCTAGACGCGATTGAAGGAATCTTAATTAAAGATTAGATCTCAAATGGAAGGACATGCGTATACCTCGATGGCAAGGAAACAATGATTTCTTTCACTTCCAGTCACAAAATTATATATATTAATCAGTTAAGTGTGTTTGACGACTATATCCGTCATGGAGATGTGGCAGAATTTTGTGTCATGACGACTATATCCGTCATGCGTAAAAGTTTGTTACAATTTGATATTGTAGCTCTGTAAGAAACTAACTTTAAAGACCAGTATTTTGCAAAAATCAGAGGATATATCCCCTTTTTCAAGAACCGTGACTCAGTGACTGCTAGTGGTGGTGTTGCAATATACGTTAAGAACAGCCTCTATAGTGAAGCCTTTCAAATGGACGCCAATTTTGAAGTCGTAACGACAAAAATTCTCACCCCTTTACCTTTGCACGTACGCAACATATACCTTCCCATTTTCCCCATACGTACAATTTCACGGAACAAAGAATATCTGACCTCCTCACAAAACTCTCTAAACTGTACATCGTTGTGGGTGATTTTAACAGTCATAATACTTTATGGGGTTTCGAAAACACTGACGGAAAAGGTAGAATTATAGAAAATCTTTTACATTCACATCCACTAATACTCCTCAATGATAATAAACCGACTCACATCGATGTGGCTAATGGCATTTTCAGTTCTATTGATTTATCCTTCTGTAGTGCAAATATGGCTCATATTACTGAGTGGGATACTATTAGCGACGTATTCGACAGTGATCACTTCCCTATTATAATTAATTACCAAACTAACTCTAACGAAACTGAAATGGATGCACCTCCTCGATGGATTCTCGACAGAGCCAACTGGCATTTATATAGTGAAAAAATCGATGCCCTTATACCAACTCTTGAAACCCCGTCAAACTTAAATTCAAATTACATTGATGATATCCTGGAAAAATTCATCGACATAATAAATAATGCAGCTGAAGAATCTATTCCCCAAACAAAACCTCATGCAAAGAAGAAAAATAAACCCGTCCCGTGGTGGAACAATGATTGTTAAGAAGTTATCAAGCAAATAAAACATGCATTTAACCCTTTCGCTCCGAACGACGGATATATCCGACATCCACATGACCACTCGCGGAGCCGAACGCCGGATATATCCGACTTGCCGGCATGCCGGTAAAATACGCGCAAAATAGTATCCACGCGCAATGTGCACATTTTCGGCCGGAGGTCCCGTTCAGGAGTGGCGCTACGGCGGACTGAACTGCCGTAGCGAAAGGGTTAACCCTTTGCGGTCGGCAGATTTCGCTTTTGGGAGTACCAGCAGGTCGGAGCAAATCTAGCGTTTCGCAGTTACTTTTCCGTACAGGATTCAAAGTCAATATATGAATATTAAAACACACAGAATTTGTTGAAACTGATTTGTTGTGTTTAATACTACTTATAATACGTAAAAATACAAAATTTTTAATCTCTGTAATGTTCTAAAGAATGGTATTTTGCGAAACAATCACCGATATGAAGTCCCGGCTTTCGTGTACAAGTATCGCAGTACGTGTGTGTTTGTCGTCTTTTTCCTGAAGTTTTCCTGTCGGAACATACTGCACAGTCTTTCTTGCCCCCTGAACGAATTATATGTAACTGATTATTTAATCTATTGTCTACGAATGACGTTGAAAGTTGCGGTGTAGATGGTGTTGGGTGCCGGAAATTTCCTACTAACTGGTCAATTAAATATTTCACAAAATTTAAGTGCGTTAGTGGCTTGTCCCAGACCTTTTTTTTTTTTTTTTTTTTGTCGAGGAGGAAATCTTTCAAAGACACCCCGCGGCCCAACGAGGGGGACGCGAGGTAGTGCCGGATTTCCACCGGCTAAAACCTCCCCGATGCCACATCCCTGCTCGAGAGTGGGTGCGTTACGGGAATTTCGCGCACGAATTACGTCCGCGACGCACCCGAGGATGGCGTGAAGCGCCCAATACCTTGGAGGCCGCGAAGCGGCCTCCGGAACGGCTAGGTTACAGACTCGGCGCCGCGAAGCGACGCCGAGCCGCTCATCAAATAAGTTTCCAAAAAGGCTCTACAATTGCAATAGAGTGACGATCACTCATTGAATTTAGAAATCTACCCTACTACTCGCGTAGATAAGACCGCTCGACCAGGCATCTGCCGAGCGGCCAAAACTCCCGAGGGCGCTCAGAGGGAGCGCCCTGGCTCGACGCGCGCGAGGAGCCCTGTGAAACTACCCGGCCGACAGCGGCTACGAATCCGAAACCGTCGGCCACCGGTGATGCGGCGACCGCAGAGAGGGCAGCTCCCGACGGTCGCCCACGCGGTTATCCCCCGTCCCCTCGCACAGCGGGACGGAGGAAGGGAGGCGGAAGCCTCCTCGGACGCCGCACGCGGAGCGAGTCGGGATCGCGTTCCCGCCCTCGCTCGGCAGCCTCCTTCTCGGACATGACGCCCTCGCAGAAGGAGGCGAACGCACTCCAGGACCGGTCGCTCCGGAGCATCTCGGGGAGAATGCACCGAAGAGAGAGGTCCCAGCCGCAAACGCTACGAAGGACACGGCGTTCCCGTGCCCACGCCGGGCACTCCTCGACGGTGTGCGCCGCCGTGTCCCTACCCTCCCCGCAGTGATGGCACTGCTCGGACAGTTCCCTCCCTAGGCGACACAGGTACACCCCGAAACATCCGTGTCCGGTGAGCACCTGCGTCATCCTGAAACTAAGCGCGCCCCGCGATCTGCTGACCCAATCTTCGAAGATGGGGAGCAGCGCCTCGACGAGCGTCCGGCTCTTACCGTTGGGGAGATCCGTCAGCCGATCGCGCCATGTGCCGATCGACCTTCTTCTCCCCTCACTGCGCTCGATCCGGATGGTGTTCGCCGCAACCACCGGATCGATTCGCCGCTCTCGCAGCTCGACTCGTCGCCGATGAGTCGCCGCGAGTTCGCGCGCCATAAGATCTATGGGCACGACGCCCGCGAGAGTCCTCGCCGCCTCCAAGGAGACGGTTCGGTATCCCCTTATCACCCTCAGAGCCATCAGGCGCTGGAGGGAGTCCAGCGCCCTCCAGGTGGGGGCTGATAATCTATCCGCCCATATCGGTGAGCCGTACATCACCATAGCGTGCACGACCCCCAAATACAGGCGGCGAGCACGGGCCCCGGGGCCCCCTAGATTCGGCAGCAGCCGCGCGAGTGCCGCCGCCGCGCCTTCCACCCGTGGTATCAGCTTTTTGATATGACGATCAAATTTCCACGTCTGATCAAGGAGGAGTCCCAGATAGCGGAACCCCTCGCCCACGGGGGTTAACTCCCCATTGTCGCCGAGTCCGATGCCCGCGACCGCCGGGACGCCCCGACCGTGGAGCCTGCGGTAAAACCACATGGCCTCCGTCTTGGCCGGAGCGACGCAAAGGCCGAGAGCACGGATGCGATCGAGGACAGAGGCCAGCGCCTGGCCGGCCAGCTCGATGGCCCTCTCGCAGGAGTCCCTCCCGGCGAGGACGAGCGTGTCGTCCGCGTAGCAGACGACACTTACCCCTGGAGGCCGAGGGACCCGCAGAACCCAGTCATACGTCAGGTTCCACAAGAGTGGACCCAACACCGAGCCCTGCGGTACCCCGCGCGTAACCCGCCGCGTTTGGACGCCGCCGTCCTTTACGGTATACGTTACCGTTCTGTCCCGCAGGTAGTCCCGGATAACGGCCTGGAGATACGGCGGAAGGCCGTAATGCTCCAACGCATCCCGAATCGCCCCCCAGGGGAGAGTGTTGAATGCATTGACGATGTCGAGGCTCACCGCCAACACCACTCCACCCCCGGTAGTCACGCCCGTCGTGAAGCCGCGCACGCGCTCCAACGCGTCGATCGTCGAGCGCCCGCAACGAAACCCGAACTGGTCGTCATCCAGGTTCGGTCCCACCCCGGACAGATGCGCATTAATCCTAGCGGCGAGCAAAGTCTCGAAGAGTTTGCCCGCCTCGTCCAGAAGGCATATGGGGCGGTAAGCGGAAGGAGAGTCCGCCGGCCGCCCCACTTTGGGGACCAGAACCAAGTTCGCCGTCTTCCACGGAGCGGGGAATATTCCTCTTCGGAGGCACACGTCGAATATCTTCGTCAGCCTCGGGTGTAGCGTCTTGAGGGCCGGCGCGAGCACCCTACCGGGTACACCGTCGGGCCCCGGCGCGGCGGTCTTGGCGCGCATCCTATTCACCGCGAGGCTGATCTCATCTCCCGCGACGCGAAGTTCTTCGTCCCATTCTGGGGAGTCGCACGGGGCAGGTCGCGGCTCCTCTCCATCCTCGTCCGGAGGGAAGAGCGCGTCCAACACCTGCTTCAAGAACTCCGGCTCGAGTCTGCTCGTAACCGGAGGTCCCCCGTCACGCAGCTTGCGCAGCACGATCTTGTACGGGCGGCCCCATGGATCCAGTTCGACCGTCTCCACGAGTTCCGCCCACGCTGCGCTCTTCGCGCTGCGTATCGCGCTTTGGAGAGCCCGACGAGCGCAGGAGTACGCGTCGTACAGAGCGCGCTCCTCCTGCGGCGTCCCTCGTTGTCGTCGGCGACGGAAGCGGAGCAACCGGCGCCGCGCGGAGACGCAGGCGCTACGTAGCGCCGCGATCTCCGCCGACCACCAGTACACTTCCCGCTTCCCGCTGGGCTTCGTCTTGGCTCGGGGCATGGAGGCATCGCAGATTCTCGTCATCGTGCGCCGAAAGCGCACAGCCGAGTCATCCGGATGCACCTCCTCCTCCTCTTCCCGCGAGGCGGGCGGCGGCGGTTGCGCCCAGTCCTCCATAATGACGGCTGTGGTCAGCGCGTCCTCGTCCAGCCCTCGGAGGACCCACCTACGGGCCCGGGCCACGCGCCCGCGCTGGGGGGCGCCGGCAGGACAGCCCCCCACGCTGAGCTCGATGACGATGTAGAGGTGGTCGGAGAGAGACTCGATATCCTCCGCTACCGACCACCCCCGCACCAGGCGCGCGGCAGAAGGCGTCGCCCACGATACGTCAACGATCGAGCCGCCGTTCCACCGCACGCAGGTGCTTGCGCTTCCCACGTTGAGGAGTCGAAGTCCTCTTGGTACTGCCCATCCCTCGAGGGTTGCTCCTCTTCGGTCCGTGGTTCCGTTCCCCCACGCCGCGGACTTCGCGTTGAAGTCGCCCAGAACGAACGCACAGGCTCCCGGCAACCTGTCCAGGCGACTGCCCAGCCGCTCGAGGAACGCCTCGAAGTCAGCCAGGCGTGCATTGGGGGAGAAATAGCACCCGACGATGTGAATCCCCCCCCATTTCGCGATCGCGAACCCGTCCCCACGCTCTACGAGCGAGCACGGTGGGGCTTGTCCCAGACCTAACCCAGACCATAGTGTTTTGTAATTTTTGCGATTTTCGAATGTTCCCGCTGCGGGGACACCGACTTCTACGACGACTTAAAAATGTCCCCGCTACGGGGACACCGACTTCTACGACGATTTAAAAATGTCCCCGCTTCGGGGACACCGACCGCAAAGGGTTAATAAATAAAAAAAAAACAGAAACCTTGAAAATCTAATCGAATTCAAAAAACGCAGAGCGATCTCGAGAAAAACGATTAGGGAATGCGAACGTAAGTCGTGGACGGAATTTGCAACTACCCTAAACAGGAACACCCCTTCTAAAATAATATGGAACAAAATAAAAGCGATAAGAGGCGTAAACTACATGACAAAGATCACTGCTTTGACTTTATCGGACAACTCTTTAACAACAGACCAGGTGACCAATTACAAATATCCTTGCCGATACCTTTGCCCAAAATTCTAGTGACAACAATGATGAAATAGAATTCCTTAAATTTTAAATTATAACACCAAAGTGAAGATACATTGGATAAAGATGCAGACATGTCAAAACGGAACAGGTAGTATGCTTCCAATAAATACTCCTCTTCGGTTTGACGAACTAACAAAAGTACTACACAAAGTTAAAAACTGAAATACAAGTCCAGGTCCTGATGGTATCCCAAACATATTACTAACAAACCTGCCGATGAGTGGATGAAATTATTTACTTCTTCTTTTCAATTGCATATGGGAAAATGGTATTTTCCCTAAGAACTGGACAAAAGCTACCATTGTTCTCATTCCAAAACGGGGAAAAAATCACACAAACCCGGGAAATTTCAGACCTATAGCACTAACAGATACGATGTGTAAATTAATGGAGAAAATTGTTAATAACAGACTCCGCTGGACAATAGAACACCACAACCTCATTTCGCCTTACTAAAGTGGGTTTAGAAAATTTCATTCCGCTCTTGACCAATTAATTAATGTTGACACTTATATATGCGAAGCTTGTGCAAACAAACAACATGTGACAGCCGTATGCATGGACATAGAAAAAGCCTACGACATGATTTGGAGACATTGAATTATATTAATCCTAAAAAAATATGGAATTCAAGGTAATATAAGTACATTTATTGCAAATTTGTTAAAAAGTAGATACATCAAAGTTCGAGTAAACAAAATATTATCCGAATCGAGGGTAATTGATAATGGTGTTCCACAAGAATCGGTATTAAGTGTCACCTTATTTCTCCTGGAAATAAATGATGTCAATAGATACAAACACTACCACCAACTTCGTGTGACGTCAGGTATCGTGACGACACATAAGACCGGGAAGGACAGAACTATGCTCCGTACCCTTTCAACCAACGTCGCGCGTTGCGGCTTTGTCGACATGCAGTCGCGTTCTCGCGTCTTTGTAACGCACACAGGCCGGTACAAGCTTCAGGCAGTGGTGACAGATTTCGTATAAGGCATAAGGCATCGTACATACCATTGCGTACTAGCCGGCCAAAGCGAAATCGGGCACCACAGCGTTGAGCGTAAACGCGATCGAGGAAAATGTGGATTCGTGAGAGTTTTTGACTGACTCGTCGTAGTCGTCGTCGCTCCTCGACGCGTTCGTGCCCGATATCGATAATACTGATCAATCTGTTAGTGATGAGTATTCCATGAATTATCGGTATTAGTATTTTTCTAAATTCTTTTTGACTGCAAAAAGATCCAATTTTATTTATAGATAATTATTTAAAAAATGCACGGGATATACATGTCTTGATTTTAAATTATTTGTCGTATGAAGGTATTTAACTACGCCACATTTTGCTATTATCAAAATGAAAATGTAAATGAAATATAATTTTATACATTTATATGCTTCCTATATTAATTTAAAAAATATACAAATTTATGTAGCACGCATAAATTTTGTTTCACCTTGGGCCCCTAAATCGCGTGATCCGCCACTGACGTTCCTCATACCATGCGATTTCTAGCTCAGGTTCAGGAATCAGTCTTCGGTCTGTTTCGGTCTAAAAAGCAATGTTGCCATATTTCGAGATAGATTTGGCAAACCTGCATGATTGCTATATATAGATTTCCTCACTTGCAGATAAGGTAGTTGCGCCGTACATGTGGTAAAAGATGGAATGGTAAAACAGGCACGACGGTCGATATTGCCGTTTCGTGTGCAGTAAGACCTAACCTCACCTTGGGGTCCTAAGGACCCCAGAATTCATGACCCACGGATAACATAGGCATGTGGTGTCTTATAGTATCTGTAGTCACTGACAATACTATGGTAGACGAGGTGTGACGTCACAACACAGATCAAATCAAAGAAAATAGTATAAGGGGAAAACAAAAGTAGATATATTCAGTCGAAAATAGTAATATAAAGAAAATAGAAAAGAGATGTTATGAATTCGATAAACAACCAATATGAGTTGCTGCGTTAGACATTATCGCAGTATTGTGAGATGTTCAGAAATAGCGCGCGACTATGATGCGCCTTACTACGAGCGCTCTTTACAAAGTTCACGGATGCGCTCTCGGTAATTAACAATTATATCCCTTACCATCGAAAGAGTTTAACAGGAAGGAACGTGCACGGTCAAGATACCGTGCCCGCGAGATCTCTCCATAGCTTGAGCTCGGGCGTGATCATACAATGTGAGGTTATAATTGTCGTATATCGCGACTGGAGGTTCCTACCGTGTCGCTGGTCTTCGGCGGTGTTCGGACGATTTCGCTCTGCGCACGCGCTATTCGTCTCTCTCTCTTTCTTTCTCTGTCTCTCTCTCTCTTTCGCTCGCTCTATCTCTTTGGCGTAGGTCGGTGGAATTCGGTGTTTTAACGATGATAGTACCTTCGAATCGAAATATGACTTTAGTACTTTGTTCCTCCTAGATTTGCCTATGCTCCGTGATAATTGAGCCGGGATGTAACCCGTTACAAGGTTCGACAAATCTGGAAGTTAATGCTTCTATTTGCTCAATTTCTTTAAGAGTTTACCGACTTTATCACCACGCGAGCGAGGAGCAACCTTTCCGCGTTCTGTTCAAGATATATATATATGTTAAGAAAAGAATATTGTAGTTGAAAATCAAGAAAAGGAAACTTAGAATTAACGCGTCCGACACGATTAGTCGGCCACGTGCAAACGAAACGCGCATACCTTCGCACTTTTCACTAAATCAAAAGAAAACTGAGTCTGTGTCTCACTTAATAATTAGAATTTATAATCTAAGGCTTTAACGAGGATAATTGAGTCCTTGGTAACACACTACGAGAAGAATATGCACAATTAGGCTCAGAAATTAATGGTATCTAAGATACCCTCGGACAGCGACCACGTACCTCACGACTTTACAGCCAACTGCCCAGAGAAATCCGTCGCGAGACGGCTCCATGGCTCGCTCTAGGCCAGTTTTTCATACCCTAACCATGGAAACGGTCGATCAGCGGTCGATCCAGTGTACAAATTTTGTGTTACTATGCTCGCTCGATGCTCAGCGAGATACTTTCGTTTGCTCATTTATCCTTTTCCAATTATTAAGTTTTATTTCAAATAAGATATGATTGCATTGACTCAGTCATCTAAAATTTCAGTAGCGCACGCTATCCTGATTTCGTATGCTTGAACAGAATTAGGTTGATATTTGGGCAATGCCTTATTGCCACGAAAATAATAATTTACTTTTGAGAGAGAGAGAAACTAAAAATTTATCACGCGGAACCTCATCGCTTTCTTAGCCTATGCACACACACACCCATACCCGCTCGCACGCTTATATCTACTTACATCTACCTTAAACTACTTATATATATATATGATGGGACGAATATGATTCCACGGTGAGGGAATTCCACTACATATTACTGCTCGACAGCACCACGTATACGATGGACCTAAGTCATTATACGAATAATTCGTATACGCGGCCTGGAGGAAAAATGAAATAATAATGATTTTACAACTAACACTCTAACAGCGCACCGGATGCGATGGACCTAAGTCATTGTACGAATAATTCGTATCCGGCGGCCGGAATAAAGGAAAGAAAAGAGAGTTTAATGAAGAAATTATGCTAAAAGAAAAGGAAAAATCAAAAAGTTACGCTGGGACGTAACAAACCTACTCTTATAACTACCGCGAGCTTATTTCTAGTTTAATATGTACATAGTGCTCAAACACAAATTAAATTATTATATTTTTATTGGTTGCCTGCTACACAAGATCGGGCAATTGTCATTCATACATACATGCACACCTTAATCTAGACGTTCATACAGCTAGCCTAAAAGAAAACAAAAGGTGCTTTTATATTCAACGCTTCTTAACTTAAGTTTCGCCTAACTGTGTTTGTGTCAGTGTGCTCATTTTCGTCTGGATTTTTTCTCTTATCAACATATTTAACTATTTTCACTTTTTTCATTGTTTTTACACTCGGGGTCTGGGGGGGTTCTTGGTACTCCTTCGCGGTTAGGCCCAGGGGATCTTGGGGGTCGGTGAGTAACGGGATCACAATGCGTGCCTCTGGTACGTCCTTCCGGTTGACCTGCGTCGCCCGCTTCCTTCGTCCCTGGCGTTGGCAGCGGTCGGCAATGATCGTCGCTTCCTCCTCGTCCTCACTGTTTGTGAGGAGGTCCCCAAAATAACTCCGGATTCGGATTCTCTCCTCCATAGAGTACGTGCCTCCTCTACCCCGTGGTGCGTCGGCCAATAGCTTAGCCTTTTTTGAAAGCGATGTTTGATGGTGCTTACTCTGGTCCTGTAGAGCTTCAAGTGTTTTAGCCACTTCCATGTTGATTGCATGTTCCTCGGGCACAGGTTTGATTTTCCACGCATCCGGTGTCTGCGTTCGGGCGACGGAAGTAGACGCTCTTGCCTGCGTTGCCCTGCGGGGTGCAGGTCGTTGCGATCCTCTGGGGTTGCTCCATTTTCCTGCCACGATCGTTTTTAATTCGTGCGCAGGCAGTTGCTGATATCTCAAGTTCGTGCCTGTTTGTGTGGCTCGGGAAATCATTTCCCAAGCAGCGTAACTCTGCGTACCTTTCGTTTCCATCTTATGTGTTCGCGCACTTGATTCAATCTGATTTCTGCGAACGTTCAGACTTCTCTCCTACCTACAGTCGCTCGTCACTGTTACGTCCGAGCGTAACTTTTTGATTTTCTTAATTAATCTTTCTTTCATTTCCTTTATCCCGGCTTCCACCGGTTGCGACAATATTCATATTACGGCTTGGGCCTTCGCAGCCGGCGCGCTGTTTGAGTATTAGCTTTAAAATCATAATTATTTAATTTTTCCTCCAGGCCTTGTATGCGACAATACTCGTATTACGGCTCATGCCTTCGCATACGTGGCACTGTTGAGCGTTAACGTGTAGTGGAGTTCCCTCACCGTGGAATCATGCTCGTCCCACCTCATGTACATATAAGTAGTTTAAGTGTAGATATAAGGATAGATGTGTAACCGTGACACGTTACTTCTCCCTCGCTTACAACAGAAAGAACGTTACAAACTCTGAAGGAGTATCCGATCACTGAGGTTATAGCCGAGGTTAAACAAAAATAGATATCAAATAGTTGTCACTGACTATTGCTATGGGCATACGTGACTATGACCGTGGAGTCGAACCACTAGGCGACGAGAGGTAGTGTAGTAAGTGGGTTTGTACTGTATTTGGTAAAAAGTGAGTATATTCTGTGTAAATGATGAGTGCCGTGATACAGATGGTTGGTGTATGAACGCGAATGTAAGCGTGGGGCAATACGTGCGACAAACCGTACGTATTGCTTGACGGCAGTGTATGGGTGACCTCTACACAGAGATGCGCGTGGTCTTAGCTTACGCGCCATGTAAGCGAGCCCAGGTACCGAGCCCTTCGTCGTTTTCCCTTTTTGACCACCTATATCGTACCGAGGGATACTTTACGACGTCCGGGTAACCAGAAACTGACAGATAGCGAAGTACTTGCAGCTGAGGCGACATCTGAGTGTACACAGATGTCCAGATAGCCTAAATTCCTAGAGACGCCCTTACCAAGAAGAGAGACTTCGTGAAGGACGTTTTCGCCCTTCTCTGGGCTACCGACGCAACCCCCTCTTCTCACAAACCGTAGATATAAGAAGCATGTTCTACGCTGCGAGTTTTAGTCTACATTTTAACACCGAATCTCTGCCAGTAACTATATTCATTCTTAATAAAGTATTCATTATTATATTTTATTTTATGTCGTCTCATTGATTCGCGCTATCACGACAGCCATATATGCTATTTCTATTTACATGCCGAAGTTGAACTCAAAGGCGCTTACGCGTATTGCCGGGAACGACGGACGGTGACTTCGACAGTCTGACAGCTGTTCCTATACAAAAACGCGACGGTGTGGATGCTTATATCCTTCATTAGGAAAGCCTGGGCGTGAGGTGCAAATATCGGTGCTGCAGAGGGCTGCACTGATGAGTCGCTAAAACGCGGCGTCAATCAAGACTTTCCCTCTAAGGTGACCTATTATCTCTACGAATCTATGCAAGTGTACATTCGTAATGTACCTGTGAACACTTCGGTTACAACAACGACCAGTCGGCGGGGGATACAGCCAAGTACCACCCGTGCAACCAGACAGTTTTACCTTGATATCACAGGTCTCTTGTATTTAATACGTAACTCGGACTTAGGTCAATACAAGCTATGTCTCGACTGCAATATGTTCTTTATAATTCTTACTTCGAGAACACTTCGCCGAAGGAATCTAACCAGACGATGGGGGACACAGTCAAGTGCCAGCACAGCATCCAATCTACCAGCCGTTAGATATCTTGTAGTGCTTTTTATTTACGCAAACTGCCTTCTGAGTGGGCTAAGTCTTTGCCAAAGGGGGCTCGCAACTACGCAAAGCCAGCAAGGGCGCAGATCGTCCACCAAAAGGTTAACACACTGCGAGGAGTCGGGTGGGCTGAAGACGGACAGTAAGGGGTGGAGTCAAGTACCGGTCGAGTGTCTTGGTCAGGCACCTTATTCCTCCGTGGATCTAATGTATAAATATTCCTACTCGCTACTCTTTGGAATCATCTTGAAGAACGCTGCGTTAAATCGACGTAGTGATTCCTCGACTAAGGGAGTCAGCTTGCTGGATGTTACATGCGTGAATTTAAAATGACGGAACGTGAGTTTAACTGTTTTAGTCCTGAATGAATTTAATGATAGAGAACACGACCTACTCGTGAATCCCTCAGTATTCACCCAGACTTTCCTGAGACGTTCGACGTGGTTTACAACCGTATTGTAATTTTCTAATCCGCGTGCTTGGAGTATACTGTACGTATCTCGACTTGTATCGATAATCGGAGGCTACGGAATTTACGTTGGGTCTGTTCTTTCGTGTTGAGGGTGACTAGTCCTTTGTACTCAAGATAAGACGCTTGATCGTTGGGATCGCGGGGTTTCTATATACGCGGTGAGGTGATTACGCAAGCGAGAGGGGGTGTCCCTCTATTAATATTATTCCTGCGGCGCGAGCGAAAAGATCTCCCTCTACTGGGCGCTCGACCCATCGCTGCTGGAATACGCGCGTATATGAGTCATGTATGCGCGGATGTGACCGTCCAAAAAATACGGTTACACGCTCCTTTTTTTTTATTATTATTATTATTATTAGTATAGGTAACGTAATTATTTCTACAGTAATCCAAAACGAGGTGTATGTGTAGTATATAGAAAAATGTAATATAAAAGAAAGGAAGCAATATGTGTATATGGTCACATAGGTGTAATAATTTCCTAATCCTATACTTAAATACTATTCATGTCCCCCATCTCCCTTCAAATCCTCCATGGGACATGATTCTCCTCCCTCTTATGGAAATCTCCCTTCGGTAGGAGCCTACACTCCTTGATGCAGTCAGGGCAGTCGACTGCGGGCCGGATTGCCAGAACTAATTTCCTGCAATTTTGGCACTCTCCAAGTTTACGGGCTCATTCAAGAGGGGCAGTAACGCGGTCTGTGGCCCTCAGGAGATTGTAGCAGTCGTTACAAAAATGCCCGCTATCGCCTCTATAGAATTGGGTGGAACCGGACGTCAAACAGCTGGCCATCTCGGGGCTCATTGTATTTTCCATGGGTGTTTGCTTAGCTGGAGGATTAATGGTTTATGGTTAGTGGGTGATTCATGTGTTTGGCAGGAAACCCTCCACCAGTGATGATTATTGTTGGATTTATTGCTGGGGTTTGAGGTCAAAAGTCCATCAGGTTCCCTCTTAGGTATATCATGCCGAACTATAGGTGGAATTCGTTCACTAGGAGTTAACGGATGTGGAGCGGTTGGGTATAAGGCAGGTATCTCTACCGGTTTTGGTTGGCGAGTTGCCTCGCCGATTTCTATTGCGATATGAGGGCCGCTCGGGCCTTGACCTTGATTTCCCTGTCGCTTCTTTTTTTCTATCAGTTTTTGGACTAGGGTTCCCCGCACGGCGGTCAGCACATACACCGACCAACCGTACGCTTTATGAAGTGACCTGCCATGCATCAAGATGTTAATAAACTAGATCAATGTTCTAATGATCGTGATGACTCCGATGAATCCTGGCGTGAGTGTTCCGTACTCGTGACCCAAATCTTGTCCCAAACGGTGTTTGCTAGTTTCTCTAAAGAATTTTCATCAAATAGATTCATAATCCCATGCCCTTCCTCGATGATCGGCTGCCCTAGAAGCCCGCGCGCCATGGTGTTTAAAACGCCCGGTCGTTCGGCCTGTAGCATAATGTGTTCTCGTAGTTCGTTGAGTTCGTGTTTCGAATAAATCCCACTCGTGGCAAGGTCCCCTGGGTTGATGTATTCCCACGTTGACTGCATTTCCGTTTGGATGATGGTGGGTGCTACCGCACTCATCGCTCCGGGTAAGAAACGGTACCACCTTCCTTCTAGGCGGTACATTGTTGGTACAAAAGGGCTGCACGCTATCTGCGTGCCGGTTCTTAATAGGATGTGGGTCCTAAGCGTTAGGAAGAGACTATCGTTTCCTCTTAGCACGGGCAATTGCTGGTAACAGGTGAGAGTTCGGCGGAGCTTGACCTCTACGGGTACACATTTGATTATGTGTGCAACCTCCCCGGCGACTACCGCCATATACCCGGGCTCTCTCATAATATCGTGCCCCAAAAGGTCTGGGGTTAATGTGGCTATAGCTATTGTGTTATGTAAGACTTTCTGTTGCAGGCTGCATCGTTGAGTGAGAGTATCCCGGTATAGCTGTCCTATCTGAGTCCTAATGTGTTTTTCTACGTAGACAAATTGACATAGGCAAATATATCCAGATTCTTCACGTGTACTGTGCCTTTAGGAATCAGCATCTCTCCATTCCTTACTTCGAAAATCAATAATTTGGGATGATCGTTCCTTATAAAAATATGTCCGCACAAGCGGAATTTAGAGCGTCGGGTAAGGGCGAAGGTAATGTCGCCGGTGGACAGGGAATATACGATATGGTCCTCCTTGGCAGTGTTGTCCAGTGTGAGGCAGTGTGGTGGGGATACCTCCACCACTGCGAACGCGTGTTTTCAAGTGTGGCCGCGTGCCTGTACGGTCACAGGGTTGCTAAGGGATTCGTCAACAGTCATTGTTTGGGTATAACCCGTGGATTCCTGGGAGATTGTCACACCACGGATCGGTTTCGGGAAACTATTGGTAATCGAGAAGGGAAAACTATTATCTTGTTACGTCCTCGTTTTTGGCACCCTGCGTTCACCGGGTATACCGGGGATAGAGGACGGACGGAAGGAGTGATCGCACCGAAAGGGTTTTGATCCGTCAGTGGAGCGGCTCACTGACGTATCGCGGAGTGTAAGAAGGAGGTGTCCGAATGGCTACAGCTTTGGATGTGTGAGATTGTGTGTGGTTGTGGATTGGTGTGGACGCACAGGAAGGGCACAGTCGTGTGAAGTAATGTTCAGATAGTGGATTGGATGCTTTATCTCGAAGTGCACTTAGCTGGTTTACAATGGTTCGCTTAATGAGTAACACTACTTGCTGCGCGAAGATTGAACAACTTAGAACGATCGCAGTCGAACGCTGGTTTATGAGTTGCCGAATTTAGATTGATCGTGGCCGAACTTGGTTGACTCAAGAGCGCTCGCTCTGCGGTTGTAAGCCTATTTAAATGGTAGATTTTGCAGACGGTCGCAAGGCGCTTCGTGGAATTGGCATTGGCCTTCGCGGATCTACACGGCCGCGGATCGCTGATCGTTTGTTGGGTGGTTGACCTGCGGGCTGATTCGGCATCAGCATTCCGTGAAGGAATTTCGGTGGCTCTTATTCTGCTTATTCGCGACCTACTAACGACGGAAGGCTACGCGGAGCGATGAACCTTATTATGCTTATGCGCGACTTATTGATGATGGGTAAATACATGGTGCAATGAACCCGTTGCGAGAGTATGGCTACTGGGTAGGCGGGTGGAGGACGTAGGACGTAACAATCTCTTGTCTGTAATAACTGGTTCTCGTAATCAATTTTTGCACCAGTTAAATTGAAAAAATCATTTCCAAGGATTCCGGCGGGTGTAATGGGAAAATCATCAGCGACTAGGTGAAAGACCGCTGGTTGCCCCAGAGGGTGTAATATAGTTTGTCCAAACGTATAAGCTGGGTGACGGGCTATTCCATTTAATTGGAGAATTACCTGCTTATTAACTAGGATATTGCGGGACAGGGCACTGCACTTGATCAAGTTGGGTCCGGAACCGGTATCGATCATTAGTTCCACTGGCTTCGTTAACCGGTCGTCATTTACTGAGATAGTCGGGTAATCAGTTCCCTTTCTAAGTTTTATTGTTCGGCCGTGGAAACTGTTGCAACGGGTCGGGACAATGGGTGCGTCGTGTCTCTGATCCCTCCCGGCGCCCGCGCGTTCGAGGGACCCGAACCGTTTCCCGTGAGGTCATCGTTCCAACGACTATTAGCGATGCGAAGTGTGCATACTTCGAGACTATGGCCGTTCTCTTTACAATACCGGCACATTATTTGATCATCCCTACCGTAATTATCTGGGTTAACGCGACCGGGTTCTCCGAATCCACGCGAATTGCCCTGGTTCCGCCGGGCGAAGCACGAGTGAATTGAGTGACCGTTTTTCCCACAGAAACTGCAGGACATAGGTGTCGCGTTTAGTCGCGAAATATTCGCATTTGGCAGGAGATTCTGGGTTAGAGGGTTCCTGTTCATGCGAAACCAGCAATTTCTTGCAGAGGGTCTTCTCTTATTACAGATTTGGCAAAGCAACGGGGGTTGAAAATTCGAATGAGCGGAGCATTGTGGAGCGGCATGCCCCTGTAGCCCGCACAACTGGCACGAATTGCCATTCACGGATACGTGGTTTAATACCCTCGAAGGGGGTTTCTGTTCGCAACGTCTACAATTATCCGCCCCATGTTCGCGTTTTTGGCAGATCTGGCAAATTAATACCTGTGGCGGCTGCTGAGGTGGCGGTGATCGCGAAAGGTTCTTACAATTCACTGCTACATGCCCTTGCCCAGCGCAAAGGGCGCATGTCTGAACGATGTGTTGAATCTCGCTAGGGCTGTTATCGCTGGGAATTTCTAGGTTTCCAACACCTTGAATCAATTCTTGTAACCGGTTGATCGCCCGTTCACTCGCGATAGCCTCACTTACGGCGTCCGACATGATCGTGGGTTTCCCCATTTTATTACTAATATCAGAGTTTAGGCCGTTCAAAAATGTTTGCAGTATTCCCGCCGTAGTTTCTTTAACAAACTGCTTATCTGCCACCCCTCCATGTTCTCCTTTATATACTTCTATGATCTCATTCCCCAATTTGCGTACCCTATTCACGTAAGTTAATACATCCTCAGTTCTTTTTTGGAAACAAGCTCCTATTTCACCCTGGATCTGAAATATTGCCCTACTAGGCGCGAAAAGCTGGTGAAGGTACCTACTTATTTCATCGATCGAATTAACCTCGACGTGCAATAACGCGGAGCGCGCTTCACCTAAAAGGCGTGTTGTTAGTAGTTTGGCTAGGTTACCCTCAACGTCCGCCGGCAACAACCGTCTAGCGGTTTCACAACCCTTAACAAATTCTACTGCATCTTTCAGTGAAATGGTATGGCAGGGTAATGTCGACACCATATTTTCCGATCTAAGAGTCGATTCCGGCAGAGGAGGGGTAGCTTTTGATTATTCGTAAGGCGCGTCGTTCAACAAAATCAATGGATTCTCAACAAACGTGGTGTTTAGTTCAGACGTCTTATTAAAGTCACTCTCCTCAATGTATTCGTCTTCTGATTCGATCAGCAGCTCTCGCGGAGTTCTTAGGCCTGTTTTACACCGATTTAGCACGTATTCTGGTTCGACGTCCCGCTCAGAATTGAGTGTTTTATTGCGCGTATTCATAAGGTTAACCCAGTCTTACCGACACAATACCGGACGAGCCCCCAAATTTGTTACGTCGCGACACGAGTTAGGACAGAAATACGCGATATGGATACTGTCTTCGCGAAATCTCACGTTCCGCTAAATAACAATTGCACGCACCTGACCTTGATCAAGACGCGGGCGTGATGTCTGTTTTCAGTCAACCGCGAACTCGCGGTTTTACTAGGACCAGACGCGATAAGGAGGCTGGGTTATGGTGTATAACGGAATTGAGTACACACTTGGGGAAATTGCTAAATATTACTACCCTCCACCAGGTGATGACAACGAAGACTAAATGAACCTTCACCAACGATAAATATTAGAAAATACTTACCTTGAAACTCGACGTGGGGTGCTGGTTGATTTAGGTGAACCCAAAGCCTGTTGTTGCGTCGCGTAGCATATATATATATAGTGCGACCCGAGTGAACGCATTCGAGGCGTTGTCGCACCTACATAAGCTTCCACAAAATGTAATAGGTCAAGACCCGAACCGACTCCAGGCGTCGTCGCGATCCAAGTATAAACATATACCCTAGGCGTTATCGCGACTCAAGTCGGTTCTGAGGCGACGTCTTGACCAGCGTGCTGCGACGCGTTCATTATGTCATTGTATTGGAGCAGGTTACGCATCACACCACAGAAGGAGCAGAACGCTGTTGCCATGCGTTTGTCCGGGTCAATGGCGTTACCAATGCAGTACTCCAAAAGTCGTATGCTCTATGGAAAAACAATAACCTGCTCCAAATGCACGTCCGAGGAGTGCGTCTGTTTTCGTCCGCACTACCGTCTTCACCTCACACTCCAACACATTCACACCGATACCCCGACACATTCACACTGTCCCGATTCCGACCAATAACTTTCGTCGCGGCACACCGCGATCGGTGCATCAGCGATCAATCATACCTCATCGAAGTTTCTAGAAATCACTCTCTGTATAGCAGCCAAGATGCAAACAGTGAATTCTAAATCGTTAATAAAATAGTGAGAAAAAGCGTACTATTGAACCCAGTTTATTGTGAAACGAAACCACGGAGCTAACGTGAAGGCGTCGGCTTCGACAGTCCACCTAAGGACAGAACACCTGTGATTCAGCGGCACTGAATTGATTGATTTCAAAAACCACAGTTGATGTAAAATGAGATTGAGTAAATTTAACTAAGATAACTATAACTAGCTGGATGTTACACAATGAGCAAAAACCAAAGGTAGGGTGAGTACTGCACTGACTGCTCAGCTCAAAAACCAAGTTGGAAGTGACTCCGTTCTCCAAAATCGAGCGGCTCCTGCTAGACAGTCCCAAATCTACCCCCTTCTTCCCGATCTTTGGTAATCGCCCACTTTTCAAAAAAGGACGTATCACACGTCGTCCTTGTTCGGTTTTCCCTGACTTCTCCCACGCACCTGGCCTCAGTCTTTCCTCTCTCTTCCTCTTCCTTGATCAACGCCCGTCTTTGTTTTTGTTGTGTAGGTTTTCGAGGACGGATACCTTCGTATTCACCCTCGTGTTTTCCGTATTTATGCACTGCACGTTTTCTATACTGTTTTATTTCTTTATCTCTTATACACGATGCTTACGGTAGGTCTGCTAAAGACAGAGTGGCCCTGCCGCGCTCGCGTGTGGTCGCTCGATCGCTCGGCCGCCATTGTTTTTAACGGTGTCGAAGGAGAGGTAGTGACGACGTAATGTTGTACAGATTCGTCGCTCGGCGGATGTATCCGCATGTGTCCGCACTCTTAACATTTACTATAGTTTAATGCGCTATGTATTGTAGACTCGGTCGCGATATCGTCTCATGCGCGCGTATACGCATGGATCGCGGCGGCGCTTCGAATATACTTTCGGTCATGACCCGTTGGTTTTTATAACGCGTATGTGGATGCGACAACGCCTCACAATCGACTCGATCGCGATAACGTCTCAGACGCATGTATACGCCTGGATCGCGACAATGCTTCGAGCATGATTCGGGTCGCCCTGAAAGTCGTATCATGTATGATCGAATTGTATGTCCCGGCAACGCCTCGCAACGAGTCGGGTCGTGATAACGCTTCGAGCGTGCTCGAATCACGACGACGCCTCGACTCATTGCGGGCCTGGACAGGTTAGGTGGATGACATATTTCACCTGGTTATTTGTATGACCGATAGGCCCTTTCTGATCGTGTTACAATCTATTCGTGCGGCGTTGCATGTCGCCTTTGGTCTATTTATTATACGACGCAACAGTTTTCTTGAGGACAACTCTTTGAACAAAGAAGGGCTTGAAAAACTCCGTGACTAAGACTTCCCATGTGTGGGTCCTTGAATTTGCTCTATCTCCCCTTTGCTATTCTTTATGACTTTTATGACTGGCTTTACTCATTTTCTTTTGCTCAATAAACTAAACCCTTGACTATATTTTACGATGTCCTGCAAGACTATTGCGGCCTGGGAAGGAGTCGACTCAACTTTCTATTTGCGTGCCGAAGACCATGCGAGTATAATATATTTGAACGTTTCCTACTTTTGGACGCGAAAACGGCCGGGGACGTAACAGGGGTATAGTCTTACAAATTTCGTGAATAGGTCTTCTATTACCAACAGATACTTTGCAATTAAGCTTGTCAGCTTGTTGCTACCAGGGTTGCATAGATGCTGTTCACTTCCTGAATCAATCTCTCTTGTAAGGCGCGTGGTATGACGACTCCTATTGTCCCTCTTTGGTTGTTGTGTAGGAGAAGGTTATTCTCGTAACAATACCTCTGATGCGGGTTGCTTGTCTGTTGGATTTTGTCGATTTTCTTCTTAATGTCATTGTCTTTCTCTTGCCATTCCTTAAGATCTCTAAGGGCATTTTCTACTTCTGGTGAGAGTTTTCTTGGTAGCATATACATCATGGGAATGTTTCCTTCCTTTGATAATGGCGTGGCGTCTGTAAGATCTTGTGTTCCGCTCAGTGTATCCGCAGGTCCATTTTCTGTTCCCTTAATATGTTGGATCTCAATGATGTAATCTTGAAATGCCAGCGTCCACCTTGCTAGCCTTTGATTTACCAGCTTGCTGGTTTTTAGGAACGTCAGTGCCTTGTGGTCCGTGAGGAGCGTTGTTTTTGCCCCATAAATGTATGGTCTAAATTTACTTGGCGCCCATACAATGGCTAAGAGTTCCTTTTCGGTGATAAAATAATTTTTTTCCGCACCACGGAGTGTCCTGCTGGCCAATGTTATCGGTCATCTTTGCCCGCGTTCGTCTTCTTGTTCGAGAATGGCGCCGAGCGCGTGATCACTGGCGTCAGTTGTTAGAAAAAAAGATTTTTTTGGATCGATGTGTTGTAGTGTGACT
Organism: Priocnemis perturbator; assembly: GCA_963942575.1. Classification (NCBI taxonomy): domain Eukaryota; kingdom Metazoa; phylum Arthropoda; class Insecta; order Hymenoptera; family Pompilidae; genus Priocnemis; species Priocnemis perturbator. The sequence goes on along the minus strand of OZ012643.1, from coordinate 11,800,866 downwards.
TCTTCGCAAAAGATTCTTTTGGTCCGCTGAAACACTCGCTGCTCGGTATCCGTCCATTCCCATTTTCTTCCTTTCTTAAGGAGCTCTAAAAGTGGAGCTGCCCAGATAGCAAAATGATACAAACTTTGCGCAAAGTGTGCAGCAAACTCGAGCACGCCTTTGTAGCAAAATTGGAACAAGGTGTGTCTGGATAAAGCTTAGGTTTTGCTGGCAGGGCGTGCCACAAAAGCGTGAAGCGTATTTTTTGCAAAAAACGTGGCAAACCTTGCCGTTTACGGCATAACAGCAAATTTGTAGCAAGAACAGAGCAAACCTTGTCGTGCACGGCATGACAGCAAATTTGAGGCAAGATCAGGGCAAACCTTGTCGTGCACGGCATGACAGCAAATTTGAGGCAAGATCAGAGCAAGCCTTGCCGTGCACGTAATGACAGCAAATTTATGGCAAGATTAAAGCAAACTTTGTCGTGCACGCAATGATAGCAAATTGATTTCAAGATTAAAGCAAACTTTGTCGTGCACGCAATGATAGCAAATTGATGGCAAGATTGGAGCAAACTTTGTCGTGCACGTCATGGCAGCAATTTTGTGTCTAGATTAGGGCAAACGTGGTCGGGCACGGCAGAAGAGTAAATTTATAACAAGAACAACAAATTGTTTAAATAACAAAATTTAATTATTTATTTATCATAAACATGCGCAGCACTAAAAAGTACTATTATATTGCGAATACGTGCATTCCTTACGTTTTATCGAATTAAAATGTGGCACTTTTCACTGCCGTTTCGGCCAAAGAAAAGTGTCAGTTGGCAATAAAAATTGCCGATTGTTTTTTTCTCCACATCGTAGGCTTCCGGGACATCCAGTGGTCCCAGATGTGGCTACGAGCACCATCGGTGTCGGCGGTGGTGGGGGAAACTGTGCCATGGTGCATGCGGTTCTGTTGCTGTACAAACAAAACTCACGCACACATGGCACGGCTTCCCCCACCACCGCCGACACCGATGGTGCTTGTAGCCACATCTGGGACCACTGGGGACATCTCGAGTGGCGCTGCAAAAAGTCCACGCTAGTGTGAAAAAATATGAAACATTATTAAAAAAGCAAGAGTACTAAGATGAGAAATGTTACTGATATAGTTGAAATTTATATAATTACAGTATCCCTTTACTTTTACACAACTAACCTAATTTCTCCCATCTCCTTCTGGCTCGTTGGGTTCATCATCGGTCCATAAATCCCGCGCCCTCTTGTGGCCCGCATGTCCTCCTGGACGGCCCATACATGCGCGAACTTTATTCCGTTGCCTCTGCTTTGCAGTCCGCATAGCATCACGCATGTACGTTTGAAACTCAGATCGAACGGGTTTCCCAAAATTCTTGTTCTAGCACACCGCATCTACATGTATGTATATGTATATGTTTATTGTTCCCTTTCGGGTTACAATTTCCTTTTACAACTCCCTCCTCTCTCCTCCATACATTTACACCCTTCCTCTTCTCATCCTCCTTATCTCTCCTTATCTTACTTATTCCTACTTGTATGTATGTATGTATCTTTATTTTGTTGCCTGCCGGGTTACAAATTCCATTTTTTCCTCCTTCTCATCCACTCCACGCATTTCACCGCTCCTTACAACTACTTAACACTATCTTATTCTAGCTTATTCTAAACTTGTCTTATTTTCTACTTCCTCCGTCATCACCCTACTTCTCCTTCTCTCACGCCCTCTACCTCCCACGCTCGCTCCCTCTTTCGCTCGCCCGCTCGCTCGCTCGCTTACTCGCTCGCTTGGTCGCTCGCTTACTCTCCTACTCGCCCCCTCTCGCCCACTCGCTATCTTACAATTTCCTTTCTCCCGCCCTCTCTCTCCCTTCCCCCCTCCCCCCTCCTCCTCTCCCCTTTCGGACTTCCGTTTCCGCCCATTCTTTCTTCCTCACACTTCTCCCGTTCTCATTCTTCCACCCATCCGTTTCTCCCGGTTCATCCATTCCTTTTCTCATTCATACCTCTCCTCCCTTCCCTTCTTTACCTCCCACCCTCCCCTTCTCTAACCTCTTTTTCCCATCTCGCTCTCTCTATTTTCTTCAGCCATTTCTCTCCCCCTCCTTCCCCATCTAGTATTTCCTTTACCTTCCCCTCCCATCCCTCCTTTCTCTCCTCTATTTCCCCCCATCCTTCGCACCTCTCCCACATGTGCTCCCACGTCTCTTCCTCTTCCCCGCACAATCTGCATTTCCTCTCCTCCTCCTTTGCCCAGTATAATCCTTCTCTCATTTCATTTCCCATCCTAAACCTTGCCACTCTACTCACTCTTCTTTCATTCCACCCCTTCCTCAGGTATCCTTTCCCTCCTTCCCCAACTACTTCCCTATTCCACCTATTCGACCTCGATTCTTTTATTCTTTTCTCCCTTTCCCTTTTCTGTTCTTCCTCATCCTTCTTCTCCATGTCTCCATATTCCACCCCTTGTTCCTCTCCCATCTTTATCCCTCTTTCCACAGGAACTCCCTTCTCTCCTCCTCCCACTTCCCTATCACCTTTCCCTTTTTCCATCTCTCCACCATCTCTCCCCAACATTCTCTCGCTATCGCCCCCCCTTTCCCCTCCTCCAATCCCTTCTTGTAGTTCCATGCCCTTCTTCCCGCCCTTACCCTCATCTTTCCCCTGTCCGACTCTTCCCTCACCATATACCCTGGCGTTCTCCACCCTAGCCCCAGTACCCATCTTATGTACCTCTCCTGCAAAGCCTCCACTAACCTCCTTTCCCTCCATCCCCATACCTCCACCCCATATTCCGCCACCGTCCACACCAGCGTGTCGAACAGCCACAATCTTCTCTCCCAATCCTTGCTCCACAACCTCTTCCCCATTCCCCAATCCTCCCTCATCGCCGCCGCCGCCCTTCTAACTCTTTCCCTCACATTTTTCTCACTCCCCCCCCCCCCTGCTCTACCCAATATCCCAAATACTTCATTTCCCTTACCTCCTCCAATTTCTTACCCCCCCACCTCCAGTCTATTCTTCTCTTCCTCCCTCCCCCCTTTCTAAACCTCATGACCTTCGTTTTCTCCGTGTTCACTTCCAGTCCCTTCCTTTCCATATATCTTTCCAGCCTCGCCATCATCGTCCTCATCTCTCCTTCGTCCTTTGCCATTATCACTACGTCGTCAGCGTATGACAGCGAGAAAACCTTTTTTCCCCCCACCTTTATCCCTCCCCCCCTCCTTCTTAGGTCCTCTTCCAAGTCCGCCATCAGGATGTTAAACAAAATCGGGCTGAGCGGGCACCCCAACCTCAGCCCTCTCGCCGTCCAAAACACCTCCCCCTGCTCCCCCCCTACTCTCACCCTGCTCTTTGTCTCCTTCATTATTTCCTCTACTCTTTCCACCAGTCCCTCCCTAACCCCCCTCTCTCTCATCGCTTCGGCCACTTTTCTCTTCCCCACCGAGTCAAAAGCCGCTTTTAGATCTAAAAATAGCGCTACCATTCTTCCTCCTTTCTTCCCTATTTCTCTGTTTATTAGGTAGTTTAAGGCATAGAACTGGTCCCTCGTTCCCATCCCTTTCCTGAATCCAGTCTGTGTTTCCCCTAGCAGCCCTTTGCCCTCTACCTCCTCCCTCAACCTGTCCGCTAATACCTTCGCGTATATCCTGTATAGCGAAGGCATTAGCGTGACACCCCTATAATCCCCCGCCTTCTTCCCCTCCCCTTTCTTTACAATTGGCACTATTTCCCCTTCGCACCACTCCTCCGGCCACCCCTCCCCAGCCCACACCCTCCTGCATATTTCCCCTCCCCACTCTCTCACCTCTGCTCCCCCAAACTTCCACACCTCATTTGGGATCCCATCCCCCCCCACCGCCTTTCCCTCCTTCATCCCATTCATCACCCCCCCTATTTCCTCCATACTCAACTGACTCTCCTCATCCCCTTCCCTCTCCCTTGTCCCCCCTCCACACACCACCTTCCTTTCCACCCCTCCCAGCAACCCCATGAAGTGCTCCTTCCACTCCTCCCCCGTAATTTCCTCGCAGATCCCCTTCCTTCCCCTCCTGTTACTCCTTACCACCCCCCACACATCCCTCTCCGTCCTTGCCTCTCCCACTTCTCTTAGAACCCTCTCTCTCTCCTCCTCCTTCTTCCTCTCGCATAGTCCCTTATATTCCTTCTTTTTTTCCCTATACTCTTTCCCTCCCCCTTCCTCTCTCTTCCACTTTCTCAATTCCCTTCTTAGCTCGCTCTTCGCTTCCCTACAATCCTCATCCCACCAACCCCTCCTCCTCCCCCCTATCTTCACCTCCTCCCCTCCTTCTTCCACCGCCAATCTTATCTTATCCCCCAGCCTCTTCAAGTCCTCCTCTGGTGTCCCTCCCCCCTCCCTTCCTCCCCCCTATTCCTCATGCTTTCTCTAAACCTTTCCCTTCCCTCCTCGTCCCATCTCCCCCTACACCTCCCCTTCCTCCCTCTTCTTCCTCCCCCCCTCCTTTCCATCTTTCCCTTCATCACTACCACTAGTGGCTGATGGTCTGAGTCCACTTTTTCTCCCACCTCTATGCTCTCCACCTTCTCCTTCGTTCTACTGTCCCCAATCACATAGTCTATCACCGACCTGCCCCTTGTCCCGATATACGTGAATTCCCCCTCCTCGTCCCCCTTTGTGCATCCATTCATTATTGCCAATCCCCCCTCTTCCACACACTCTGCTAATAGCCTTCCCTCCCTGTTCACTTTCCCATCCTTCGATCTTCTTCCCTCCTTCTCTCCCTCTTCCTCATTCCCCTCTATCCATCCCCCCCTCCTTCCTGTCCTGGCATTAAAATCCCCTACCACTATTATGGACGTTCCCTCCTCCTCCCCCCCTTCCATCCCGTTCCTCAACCCCTCTAGCTTTCTCTCTATATCCCCCCTCACATAAATTCCTATCACTCTCCATCTCTCTCCTCCTACTCTCATCACCCACTCCCATTTCCCGTCTTCCTTCTCCCCCATCTCCTCCTCTTCAATCATTATGCCCTTCCTCGTCCCCCTAATCATTCCCCCGCACGCTCTACCTTTTGCATTCCACCTCTTCGCATACCTTGCCTCACACTCAAATTCTTTCGGTAGCCTTTCCTTTAATCTTTCCCACCCTTTTTCCTCTATCCACGTCTCTACCCATAGCACCACATCCCATTCCTTCACCTACTCTCATCATCCCATTCCTTCACCTACTCTCATCACCCACTCCCATTTCCCGTCTTCCTTCTCCCCCATCTCCTCCTCTTCAATCATTATGCCCTTCCTCGTCCCCCTAATCATTCCCCCGCACGCTCTACCTTTTGCATTCCACCTCTTCGCATACCTTGCCTCCCACTCAAATTCTTTCGGTAGCCTTTCCTTTAATCTTTCCCACCCTTTTTCCTCTATCCACGTCTCTACCCATAGCACCACATCCCATTCCTTCACCCCCTCCCAGAATTCCTTGTCCTTATTTCCTACCCCCGCCACGTTCCAAAACACTAATTTCCATCCTTCCGCTCTGTCTACCCCCCTCCCCCCGTCCACCACCCCTTCCTTTCCACCCGTTCCTATTCTTTCCTCCTCCTCCCTTCCACCTATCCTTCCTCCCTTTCCCCCCCGCGCTTCCCTTCCCCCTCACCCCCTTTCATCCCCTCCTTCAGTCTCTCCTCTTCCTCATCCCACCTCCACCATTTCCCTTCTATCCTTACTTTCCCGTATCCCACCCATACCTTCTTTCCTTTGTTCCTTTCCTCCGTCGCTATTTCCTCTAGCCTCCACCTCATCTTTCTCTCTCTCCATGTCAGATCGTCATCTATCCTTATTCCTTTGTCCTTTATTTTCCTCCTTCCCATCATCACCTCCCTCTTTCGCTCCCTGTCCTTCAAGTCCACTATTACCGTTCTCCCCTCTCCTTCCCTCACCCCTCCTCCGATCTCCCTCATTCCCTCTATCTTCATCCCAACCCCCATTTCCCCTAACAATCCCTCTATCTCCGCCCTTCTCTCCATCCCTCTTTTCTTCAGCCCTCTTATCAGTATGTTATTCCTTCTTTCCTCTCTCTCCTTCCTTTCTTCCCTCCATTCCATTCCTTTAACCCTCCTCATTACCTCCTCCACTTTGTCCCCTTCTTCATTTCCTTCCTTTCTCCCCCTCCCCTTCCTTCCTTCCTCTATCTCTTTCCTCCTTTCCCCCTCCAGTTCCTCTATCCTTTTCTCCAGTTCCCTTTTCTCCCTTTCCCATTTCTCCTCCCCCTCCTTCATTTGTCTCCTCAGTTCCTCTATCTCCCCTCTCACCGTCTCCTTCAATTCCTTGACTTCCCCCCTTATCCCCCCTCCTTGCCTGGCCATCATCTCCATCATACTCCTCACCCCATCCCTCCATTCCTGTCTCATTTCGCGTACCTCCTTTCTCAGTTCCTTCTCTTCCCCCTCCCCTTCTTTCTTTTCCGCTCCCTTCCCCAGCGACCTCTGCAATTTTCTGGAGGGCTTGAAGATCGCCTCCTCGCCCTCGCCCTTTTTTTCTCTCTTTTCCTCCCCCTTCACTTCCCCAGGGCTTTCTCTTTTCCTTTTCGTCACTTCCTCCCATCCTGCCTCCCCCTGTCCTCTATCGCTCTGCCCTCTCTCTGCTCCTTCTTCCATTTCTTCCTTTTCTTTCCTACCTCTCTACTTCCCTGCTTTACCGACCCTAATTCCTAATTCCCTTCCTCTCCGCCAGGTGTCTCTCCCGCCGCCCTGCACCGTCTTCCCGCTTTTCCTGTCACGTTCTCTCCTAACCTCTTACCTGCCCGCTTCTTTCCTTCCTTAATTACACCTCACCCACTCACCCGTTCAACCCACCAACACTCACCCATGCACCTCTCCCTTTCCTCTACCCTCTCCCGCCCTCTCTGTCTCCTACGTTCATTTTTCCTCACTCTCCGCACACTTTCCTCTTTCCACACACTCTCTCTCGTCCACTCTCTCACGCTCCGGAAACGGAAGTCCTACTTATTCCTACTTAATTTACTTATTTCTACTTACTCCACTTATTCTACTTATTCTACTTATTCTACTTATTCTACTTATTCTACTTACTCTACTTATTCTACTTTCCGCTTTCCGCCTCTCCTATTTATATCCTATTTACATCTCCCACTTTCCTTCTCCGCACGCAATTCTCTCTCTCTCCCTTCGCCTATTCGCTCTCTCTCCGCACCACCTCCTTCGCTCTCTTTTCTTTTCGCACGCCTGCCCTTTCTTTCCTTTTATTCACTTGCTACTATTTACATCTTTGTACAAATTATCTTCTACCTTATCCTACTATCCTTCCCCCTTTCCCCTTTCCCCCTGTGGACTTCCGTTTCCTCCCATTCACACCTTCTCTCCTCTCCTTCTCCATTTCCTTCCTTTCTCTCGTTCATTCCCATCCACACCTTCCTTCCTCCTAATACCTTTCCTTTCTTTCTCCCCTTATCCTACCCCTTCCCCACCGTCTCCCCCCTTTTCCTCCTTTTCCCGTCTTGCTCTCTCCAGTACCTTTATCCACTTCTCCCCTCCCCCCTCCCCAACCAGTACCTCCTTTACTTTTACTTCCCACCTTTCTTCCCTTCCTTCCATCTTTTCCCATCCTCCACATCTTTCCCACTCGTGCTCCCACGTCTCCTCTTCCTCTCCGCAACAATCTGCACCCCCTCTCTTCTTCTCCCTCCCAGTACTTCCCTTCTCTCACCTCATTCCCCATCCTAAATCTGGCCACCCTCCTCACTCTTTCCTCACTCCATCCCTTCTTCAAATATCCCTTCCTCCCTTCTCCTACCACTTCCCTATACCATCTATTCGATCTCGATTCATCTATCCTCCTCTTCCTTTCCATGCTCTGCTTCTCTAGATCCCTCCTCTCCAATTCCTCGTATTCCATTCCTTCTTCTCCCCCCTCCTCAACCCCTCTTTCTCTGAGGAACTCCTTTTTCTCCTTTTCCCATTTCCCCACTACTTTCCCCCTCCCCCATCTCTCCCTCATCTCTCTCCAGCACCTCCCCGCAATCACTCCCCCTTTCCCTTCCTCCAGCCTCCTCTCGTACCCCCACGCCCTCCTGCCTGCCCTCGTCCACATCTTCACCCTGCCCGCCTCCTCCCTTATCATATATCCAGGCGTCATCCAGCTCACTCCCATTACCCACCTTATGTATCTTTCATGCGCTGCCTCCACTACCTTCCTTTCCTTCCACCCCCACACCTCTACCCCATACTCCGCCACTGTCCACACCAACGTATCAAATAGCCATATCCTTCTTTCCCAATCCTTGCTCATAACCTCTTTCCAAGACCCCAAACCTCTCTCATCGCCGCCGCCGCCCTCCTTCCTCTTTCCCTCACGTTTTTTTCACATCCCCCCCCCCCCTGCTCTACCCAGTATCCTAGGTACTTGACCTCTTTCACCTCCTCCAACCTCTTTCCCTCCCATCTCCAATCCACCGCCCTTTTCCTTCCTCCCCCCTTCCTAAATCTCACTATCTTCGTCTTCTCTGTATTTACCTCCAATCCCTTTTTTTTCAGGTAATTTTCCAGCCTCGCCCACCGCATCTACATAACATTACAGTTTTTAAAATGGTGATTTCAGTAATCATTTCTATTTAATATTATGTATAACAATATCATACCATATATAGCTCGCACTAAGCGGTCATTGTACAATGGCCGTTGATTTTCATCTCGGCCAAACCAAGTATACGAGGTCATGAGGCTATCTTTAAACACTTCCTTGGTGCATAAATTCACGGTCTCCTTTTGATTTAATCCGCCAATATACACCAAGTAGTTCACCTGTTCAAAATATTACATTTTCATTTTTATTTGTAATAATTTGCCTTATTTTACATAAAAGTCGTTAAAAAACAAAATATTTTTTGCAGGTATTTCACAATTCAAATTATTTTTTGTAATAAAAACGTTTAATATAAAAGTAAAATTTAAATCAAGTCATTATTTAAACTTTCAAAAAAACTTGTGATGTAAATGGAATATTACATGAAGGACATACAAAAATTGTATACTTTTAAAGTTTCATGGCGGTAGTATAGACGGTGGATCTCGTTAGAGATGAGATATAAAAAATAAGTATATAAACTTGTAACCCGTGACTGGTCACTTCTCCCTCGGATGCAACGGAAGGCTTACTCTGAAGGAGTATGCAGACCCTGAAGTTGTATCCGAGGTTAATCAAAAATAAGTATAGATAAAATAAAGAATAGTCGTCACGTAACTAATAGATGGGCACGTGTGATAATGCCCGTGGATTCGAACCACTAGGCGACGAGAGGTATTGTAGTGAGAGAGTCGGTATGGTAGCTGGTAAAATGCGTATATATTCTGCGAAGAGACAATGCCGTGGTACAGAGACGTACAAACGCGTGAATGTGCGTGGTGCAAAACGTATGACAGGCCGTACGTATTGCTATTCGGCTACGTTTATGTGATCTCAACACAGAGATGCGCGCGAGGTTGGCGTACGCGCTATACGGATATGCTAGAGTTATTTACAATCAGATACTTGCACACACAGGCGCACGTGTATTGCCGGGAACGTCGGACGTTGGCTTGAAGAGCCGTACACAGCTGTTCCTGTATGTATATAAATATATACAATACGCGATACGGTGTTTGTCGCGAATTTAGGAAAGCCTAGGCGTGAGGTGCAAATATCGGATAAGCGGAGGGCTTCACCGATGAGTCGCTTTAACGCGGCGTCACTCAGGATATTCCCTCCAAGGTGACCTAGTATCTATACGAGTCTTAGCAAATGTACATTCGTTTTGTACCTGTGAACACTTCGGTTACAAGAACGACCAGTCGGCGGGGGACACAACCAAGTGCCAGCCGAGCAACCAGACAGTTTTACCTTGATATCACAGGTCACGTTAAATTAATAGTGACTCGGACTTAGGCCAATTACAATCTATGAAGCTACTGCAAATGTTTCTGTTCAATTCTTACTACGAGAACACTTCGGCGAAGGAATCTAACCAGACGGCGGGGGACACAACCAAGTGCCAGCCGTGCATCCAATCTACCAGCCGTTAGATATCTCGTAGTGCTTTTGATTTAAGCAAACTGCCTTCTGTGGACTAGGTCTTTGCAAAAGGGGACCCGCAATTACGCAAGGCCAGCAAGTGCGCCGATCGTCCAAGAAGGGTATCTCACTGCGAGGAGTCGGGTAGGCCGAAGACGGACAGCAAGGGGTACAGTCAAGTACCGGTCGAGTGTCTTAGTCAGGCACCTTATTCCTCCGTGGATCTAATATAAATAGTCCTACTTTCTACTTTTTGGAACATATCCTGAGTGACCGCCACGCTATTCTTCGGAGTTGTTCCTCGATTAAGGGAGTCAGCTTGTAGGATGTTACATTCGTGAATTTAACGTTGACGGAGTGTGAGTTTAACCCTTTTCGGAACTAAATGAGAATTGAGAACACGTTCTTTACTTCGTGAATCCCCGAATACTTCACCTAGGCTTTCCTGGGACGCTCGACGTCTATTAAAACCGTAATGCACTTTCTGATCCCGTGCTATGTGAGTATACTATGCGTATGCTCTGACGTGTGCCGATAATCACAGGCTCGAGAATTAATGATGGGTCGGTTCTTTCGTAACGAGGGTGGTTAGGCCTCTAAACTCAAGATATGACAATTAATCGGTACATTCGCGGGGTTTATATATGCGTACGAACGCTATTCCGCCAGTGAGAGGGGGGTGTCCATCTACTGGTGGGCGCCCGATATTATACGCGAGAGGGTATCCCTCTGCTGAGCGCTCGGTATATGACGCGGGTACACGTACGTAGACGGTGTTTACAGTACGATGTAACCGTCCTAAAAATACGGTTACATAGCCCCTCCATTGAGATTTCGAAATCTCTTTTTGGATAAGATCATTTGCGAAATCTTATAATCAAATGTACCAATAAGAAAGAAAGAAAGAATGACTTTTTCTCGTGTAGCCGTCGGTGGAACTCTTCGCGCGGTCTACTCGCGATTTCAAAACAAAAATTGCCCTTGGCATGGCAATAGAGTTAAACTATATTGCTCGCGACGTACGTGATGACGTATATTGCGAGCTGCTGAGGTGTCTGTTACTGTGTCCTCAGTCTCAAAATAATAGAATTTGATATAGATTTAATAGTCGTACACATAGATGTCCGGCTTAAATTTAAACTAAAATTTACCTTTGCCGATTCTTGTTAACCCTTTCGCTACGAGCGTCGCCTATAGACGACATCCGCGCGACGACCTGTGTGTACGAGCGTCGCCTATAGGCGACATCCGCGCGACGACCTGTGTGTACGAGCGTCGCCTATAGGCGACATCCGCGCGATTTTTTAATTCTTAAATATATTTTTATTGATAATCATTGGAAAACCTTAAAATATGTTGTTGTGTAACAATGAAAGAAGCGTACGTTCCGGAGAATGACAAGTCTGCACAGAAAGATATAAGTTCGAACACCAGTTTGCCTAAGCACAACATGCATACTTTCCGGCGCACTGGTCCGTTCAGTGGCGCTACTTCGGCGGCACGCTGGCCCGTACAGCGGTGTCGCTCCTACGGAAAACACTCCCGTAGCGAAAGGGTTAACAAAAAAAACGTTCATCCATCTATACGCACTCTTGTCTTGCCCGTACTGGGACTTTTTCACACCACTCGCACACACATCACTTATTCATACGCCTGTCCGTTGTTTTGGAAGGTCGGGTGACTCTCCGAGGCTTGATGTTGGTCGGCATTTGGAGGATGGGGTCATCCTCTGCGATGTCCGGCAGTTCTAACGGCAGGTTTGGGTGTTGTGCGGTGTCCACGACATGGCGGTACTTCCATCCGGGTGGCGGAGTTCGAGCTTTAATATCAAACAGCTCGGATAATAATCTCCGCTTTTTGGCTGACAAGGGCTTGCGTGCAGCTTTCGTCTCGTCTTTCCGTGCGGAGGTGGTAGGCATCGGAATATTAGACAGTTTAGACGGTGAGGCTTCGATGCTGCTGGTCTGCGTCCGTGCGTGCGTCACTCGTGCGGTTGCCTGTGTTCCGGTGCCCTTACGGAAGGAGGCTGTTCCCTCGGACTTCCACGTACCCGGAATCAGACACGTTCTTGGAAGCAGGAAGATCTCGTTGTATTGCAGATCCATTCCTGTCTGCGTAGCACGAGTCACCTTTAACCACCGCGCTTCGCACTGCGTGCTTGTTACGAGCCACGGCCTGACGTGGTGAGGATTTTTGTCAGTGCCGACAGGAAAGAGATATATGTGAGAGGAGTGAGCGGCTAAGTACAGGCCTCGTCCGATTTTTCACGGCTGCACCCTGCACGTCGCTACCCTTTGTGGTGCCCTTCTAACAGCTCTCCGTACTCCCTCGCGGAAATACGTGTTGCCGGTCGAAAGGAGGAGAGAGGGGGTTTAGGAAAATCACTTCAAGCCAGTTATCTCAGAAGTGGCATCCTGCCGCATTGGGGCACGCGTGGTGAGGGAAGGCGAGAGTTGTATGCTTGCCGTGTCCGTGAGCGCCGGGCGCGCACCGTACGTAGACAAGGAAGGAGCTATGCTTTTCGTCTTTCTTCTACCAATGTAGAGAAAAATGACGTTAGAAACTGCGCGCGCACCGTACGTAGAGACAAGGAAGGAGCTATACTTCTCGTCTTCTTTCTCTTTCTATCAATGTAGAGTACAATGACGTCACAAGCTGCGCGCGCACCGTCGAGGACAAGGAAGGCGCTATGCTTCTCGTCTTCTTTCTACCAATGTAGAATAAAATGACGTCAGAAGCTGCGCGCGCACCCAAAGGAAAGAGACACAGAATTATGCTCCGTCTTCTTTCCACCACGATCGTACGCACGTGCTTCGTTCGGCATGCGACAGCGGTACCGAATTCACTTTTCGGCTGAGCGTTGAGCCGGCTGAAATGGTCAAAAATGCACTTGTACCAAATTTATCTGGCAAGGCGTCATTCGATAGGGGATCAAAAGAAAAACGCTCTATGCCAAGTTTCAACCCTCTATCTCCATCAGAAGTTTTTAACCCATTTTTCGTATTTAGCGGCGCGGAAAAATTCTGAAATAATTTGAGAATATTCAGAACATATGAATTTATGGTTGGGAATTTTTGCAGATTTTTGTCTAGCAAATCCTAAGCATAAAAAATCAAAAACCCCCCAAAAACACGAAAAATTCCAATTACGTGTTGAAGTTTCCGACCCACAGAATTTTGATAAATGCTGTAGTGAAGTATTGGCATAAGTAGTAACACCAATTTTTTTTAGATTTTTTGGTAGTGTGCGTCGTAGTGCAAATAAATAAAAACCGATATTTACGACATATTTCGTGTAATAACTTATTGAATACTTAAAATAATTGCGTTTTCTTGATATTGCCAGTCAGTTATACGATGCTCTATGTTTTTGCATGCGAGAGAGCAATGTACAAATAAAGGGAATTAACTTATTTCGAGTTTATTGAAAGTCTGTGTGCACCGTACTTTGAAAAATATTGAACGATAAGCCAACAGCACGAGTAGCTCGTTGGTTAAGCTACACCCATCTGCGACATCGTTGGACACTTTCGTTGGAGGTTCGCGCCCAGGAAGGCTGATCTTTTTTTTCTTTCTAACAACTACACGACGGTAAGCGATATTCACTTACAAATATTTTAAACATACTTCTATAATATTTAACTGTATTGTGTATGAAATATGTATGCACGCATTGCGTTATTTATGTGACCTTTACTTATATTTTATCACCCAATGAAGCTTCCAATGCGTGTAATGCATTCGAACACAGGAACATTCTACGAATCTGCTAGTATAAGTATTTTATTCTCCAAATATACATTTTCACGTGGTCTTCCACGCCACCCATGAGGTGCCACGACTAGTGCGCTCGGTTTCTTTATTGTGGACCTTCGCCAGTAGCCCTATTGTACCACATTTTTAATTTATTAAATTACAGTGCTGATGGGATATGTGTAAAGAAAAGCATATTTTCAACACATGACAGCAATCACCACACGACAGATTTCTTAAACGTAAAGACATGCGGTCTGACACAAGTGAGGCCAGACCAATTTTTTTTTGCTGTACCTCTGCTCTTCGGAGAGGTACGGTCTGACACAAGTGAGGCCAGACCAATTTTTTTTGCTGTACCTCTCCTCTTCGGAGAGGTACGGTCTGACACAGGTGAGGCCAGACCAATTTTTGCTGTACCTCTCCTTTTCGGAGAGGTATGGTCTGACACAAGTGAGGCCAGACCAATTTTTGCTGTACAGTAAATTCTCTCTATTTGTCCACCTAAGTTGATTCCCCGTTTATCCACTCCGGTAGTCCTACGCCAATGTATTCGTTATGCCTACGCCCGTGTTTCCTGCCTCGTCGCCAACCAAGCGTGTAATTTATGACCCGCGCGGCTCCTTTGACGCAAGTTGACAGCTAACATTGTACCTTACAAAAAAAAAAATTTTTTTGTTCTTATATTTTTTTGACTGAAAATTTGTTTAACATGTTGCTGAGACTTTTCCGATTAAAATGATATCAAACATGATATAATTTGGACAACATTTATTTATGTAATACTTACTGTCTAACTCATTTTACTCTATCATTCAGGACCGCACTTCCACACGCTCCTTCTGAGCCGCGTTGATTTATCTTGGAATCGAGTGTAGACTTTGGTTTCAAGGTTGTATAAAAATATATATGTATTTTACAATGATGGTTTTTAACCTGATGTTGCGTATAAAGACTGAAAAATTACTATTGCATTTAAAGTATTTATTGAGCACTTAGTATTTATACTTCATTCAAAGCGATAGTGATAGGAGAAGATATTCAATACCTATTAATAAATAAATTTACTCCAAACTATATTATGTTTGGTCTCATTTTTATCAGAACAATATCACCAATCTGTGACAAACATTTTCAAGCAGAAAATGTTAAAAATTAAAAAGTGTAACAGCCGTTTTCATTATTGTACTTGGTACGTTGGATTTTAAATGACTCAGTTGCCTCGACTGTCATTCATTATTCTCTTTTTAGCGCTGTCCTTTTCTACTTTCGGCGAACTACAAAAGCAAGCGCCGAGGCTCG
The DNA here is from genome assembly GCA_963942575.1 of Priocnemis perturbator. NCBI lineage: Eukaryota > Metazoa > Arthropoda > Insecta > Hymenoptera > Pompilidae > Priocnemis > Priocnemis perturbator. The sequence continues at coordinate 11,785,763 of OZ012643.1, read as the reverse complement.
AAAACAATGTCTCCGCTTCTGTATTTGTCCGAAATGGTGTCCGTCCTACTGGACAAATAGAGAGAATTTACTGTACCTCTCCTGTTCGGAGAGGTACGGTCTGACACAAGTGAGGCCAGACCAATTTTTGCTGTACCTCTCCTGTTCGGAGAGGTACGGTCTGACACAAGTGAGGCGAGACTAATTTTTTTTCGCTGTACCTCTCCTTTTCGGAGAGGTACGGTCTGACACATGTGAGGCCAGACTAATTTTTTTTTGCTGTACCTCTCCTTTTCGGAGAGGTACGGTCTGACACAAGTGAGGCCAGACCAATTTTTTTTTTTGTTTAGACTAGGATTTACCATAAAATAAACTATTCTATGGTACACATTAGTCTTATACATTATGAGACGAGCAGGGAGTAGCAATGTCTGCTGCATGTTCTGTGACTATTTTGCGGGAACATGCAGGATATAAAGTTTTACTTGACATGAGAGACAGTGACATTTAAGTTCTTAGCAGTTTCCCTTCTCGCCTTTAATGCCGACTTTACAACACAAGTGGCATTTACATTAGCGGACGACAGTTTGTTTCTTTTTTTTGTTTTTAAATCTGCCAAGAGGGAAAAGATTCTTTCCGAATCAGCATTTGAATTCGGGAGGGACCTTACAGCATTTACAAGACCCTGCAAATTGGGATATTGACGAAGGCGGAAAATTTGTTCCCACATTTCGTTAAAACTAAATTTTAAGAAGTAATCTTTTTCTGTTGCTTCAAAATGTTCATACAGGGCGAACCATTCCGATCTTAGACCAATTGTTATCAAAGCCCCTCAAAGATTCGGCGACAAAAGAAACATCATTAAATGATATTTCTCTGTTCATATCGGGCAAAGTTGTTTCGAGTTCAAAAACTTTCAACTTTGATAAAAATGCGTCCTTTATCGGTAACCTAGTGCGAATGTCCTGAGCGGCACTCATATAAAATTGCAAACATTTCTGTCGAACGTTTGTAACTATAGCTGTGTGCCCTTCTGATGACAATTCGTTTAGGTACTCTTCACATTCTATTCCTAATGTTATATCTGCTAAGGGTTTAATATTTTCAAGATTTGAATAATCCACATTACTGCTAAAATCTTTCAAAAGCTCTGGTTTCAGAAACTGCTTGCAAACTGTATGCAAAAATTGCAATGATTTGGTTTGCAGTAACTGAATTCTGGTTTCCACAGCTTGGAAAAAGATTGTAAATGTGTTGAAATAATGTAAAATATAATTTAGGAATAGAAGGTACGCTTTCAAATCAGGATCTTGTATAGCTAACAGTAACTGCTCTGACGTTTTCGTTTTATCATTAGTATTGACAGTTAGCAAAAAGTATTCGATATTTTCCCAAGTTTCTAAAAGCCTTGAGATACATGAGTGCCGTGAAAGCCATCGTGTTTCGGATAATTTCAGAATCTTACGGTTCGATTCCTGACAATCCGCAAAAATAGCAGATCGCTTTGGACTACAGTTAACAAAGTTCGTTATTTGCTTTACAAAGTCCTCACATTTACCTGGAATCATCTTGCATGCAGTATTGGCGACTAACGCTACGGAATGGCATGGGCATGGCAATGCTTTAACATGTCCAGACTTTTCCTCTAGCTTTTTTTTAAATGATGATTTTTTCCCTGTCATAACGCTTGCATTGTTACATGACAGGGCAACAATATTTTGAATAGGAATTTCTAATCTATACATTTCGTTTCGAAATGCTTCAAACAATTTGTCGGCGCCACAATTTTTTGCATCAAGATCGATCAATTTCAGTAATTGTGAGACAATATGTGAAGTGTCAGGATCAACATATCGAACATGAAACGTCATCCATTTCGTATTAGAAATATCACATGTTTCATCAATAAAAACACTGAATTTAGTATTCTGAAGTATGCTCGCAACACGTTCAGTTTCAATCGGACAGACGACGTTTGAAATAATATTTTTACATTTCGTTTCCCCCATTGTCATACTTTGCAATATGTCAGAATCTTTTCCCACGGTTTGAAAGAAAGTTAGTAATTCAGATGCTGTTGAAAACGAAATATTCTTTTCTGCGATCAATATAGCGAATTGAATTTCTGCTTTTTTCTTTCGCATGTCAAAACATACATTACTGTCGTCCGTCATACAAACATCTTTGTGTGTTCCTTTTTTTTCTAAACATGCTTGTTCTTTTGCCAGATGCATACCGGATTCTGCATGCCGATAAATGGCAGCCACTCTTGCAATTATTTCTGTTTCACAATATCGACAAAAAGCTAATGTCGAGTCGTTTGATACTTCGCATAGCCATGGTTGAAATGTTACAATTTCTAACCATTGCTTACGAAATTTTCGTATGTCTGGACAAGTTTTTGCCGAATTATAACTGCTTATGTTCACAACTGAATTTTCTTTTATATTTGTTGTGTGACTCTGAGAATCCGCATGTCTGAAAATATTCGTGTCACATGACAAATGTTTCTGACATACAATACAATTAAATAAATTATCATTTAATGGTACTTTGCGTTCCCAAGAACTGTATCTACTATCGCGAAGCCATGTGTCACAAAATTTTCGCTTTTGCCTGCTTTTTAGCGAATCACTCATCATTGAAGTGTAAATTCAAAAAGGAACTAACCAAAATGTATTTTAACAATAAAACTAATATAAATAATTGCCCACAACCAATTTTACTAAAAGCAACAAAAAGCAAAAAAGGAATTATTGATTAAGAACAAAAATTAATTCGCGCAAAATACCGTACAATTAGTACCAGCAATATAGAATATTTTTACTCACGTGCCACGTCTGTACAAACGCTCCTGTGTGACCATGCGCGACTGACTTGGAAACGTAAAAATTTGAAGAAAGCAGTCGTTACCATGCACCGAGAAACTTCCAAAAGTACTGCAGTATGTGTGTGTTTTGATGCAACGGAATATAGGAACGAGCGCGTCCGTGCCATCCACACGCGCACGCACACTCTGCTACATTTATAAAGTAGGCAATTGTTTGCGACAGCGGACCGCGTGTCAATCCGATCATGGAATCCATTATGTCCGGTAAGTAATGCATATATCATTACAATTCTTCTTTGAATTTTATACAATTAAGGTGACCAGTCGTCCTCCTTAAGGAAGGACAATCCTTCTTTTGTAAATTCTGCCCTTCCTCCAAAAGTTTCCTCGCCCATTTCCTCCTTTTTGATGTTTAAAGACTAATGTAATGAATGCTTGTATTTCTAACCAAAATATAATCGAATTTATGTGTCGCTTTGTTTCTTCTCGCAGAAACAGAACGAGAGAAAGCGGGAGAGGGTGGCTCCGGGGAGCAGCAGCAGCAACAGCAGCTGCCGCCCCTGCCGCAACACCAGCCCCAAACGCCACAGCAGACTGAAGCGATGGAGCCTGCTTTACTGCAATTTTGTCAGTTTTTGCAACTGCAGCAGTTGCACCGACAACAATTTGTGCAGCAGCAGGAGCAGGAGCGATTGCACCTACTGCAGCAGTTGCAGTTGCAGCCCCACCAGCATCTGCAACTGCTGCAGTATATGCAATCGCTGCCTCACCAGGCACATGAACAGCTGCAACAACAACAACAGCGGCAGCAACAACAGCAGCAACAACAGCCACGGGAACAGCTGCAACTGCTGCAGCAGCCGCCCAAGCAGCAGCAGCAAAAAGGAAAAAGTAAATATAATATCAATATTTACCGTATTGTTATTGCATTAGCGGCCCATGCACGAGCAAGCTCGATCACGAATGGGCTACATGAGTCGAAATTACATAGTATCTATTATAGATGTGTTTCATTTATTATATGTGTGTACCTTTATGTTATAGGGAAGAAAAGGAAGGGAGCCGGCGCCCTGAAGGCCGCGTGGAGGCAGAAGCGGTGAGGCCGAGGGGGTGGCCGAGGTGGTGGCGGGCAAACAATTATTTACCAATATTACAAATAAAAGTATAATATAAATCGCTTTTTCTTATTCTTTTATAAAACGTCAATATACCTACCCCATTTCTTTACACATATCCCATCAGCACTGTAATTAAATAAATTAAAAATGTGGTACAATAGGACTACCGGCGAAGGTCCACAATAAAAAACCGAACGCGCTAGTCGTGGCACCTCATGGGTGGCGTGGAAGACCACGTGAAAATGTATATTTGGAGAATAAAATACTTATACTAGCAGATTCGTAGAATGTTCCTGTGTTCGAATGCATTACACGCATTGGAAGCTTCATTGGGTGATAAAATATAAGTAAAGGTCACATAAATAACGCAATGCGTGCATACATCATTCATACACAATACAGTTAAATATTATAGAAGTATGTTTAAAATATTTGTAAGTGAATATCGCTTACCGTCGTGTAGTTGTTAGAAAGAAAAAAAAGATCAGCCTTCCTGAGCGCGAACCTCCAACGAAAGTGTCCAACGATGTCGCAGATGGGTGTAGCTGAACCAACGAGCTACTCGTGCTGTTGGCTTATCGTTCAATATTTTTCAAAGTACGGTACACACAGACTTTCAATAAACTCGAAATAACTTAATTCCCTTTATTTGTACATTGCTCTCTCGCATGCAAAAACATAGAGTATCGTATAACTGACTGGCAATATCAAGAAAACGCAATTATTTTAAGTATTCAATAAGTTATTACACGAAATATGTCGTAAATATCGGTTTTTATTTATTTGCACTACGACGCACACTACCAAAAAATCTAAAAAAAATTGGTGTTACTACTTATGCCAATACTTCACCACAGCATTTATAAAAATTCTGTGGGTCGGAAACTTCAACACGTAATTGGAATTTTTCATGTTTTTGGGGGGTTTTTGATTTTTTATGCTTAGGATTTGCTAAACAAAAATCTGCAAAAATTCCCAACCATAAATTCACATGTTCTGAATATTCTCAAATTATTTCAGAATTTTTCCGCGCCGCTAAATACGAAAAATGGGTTAAAAACTGATTTTTTTATTTCCCCTATAACTACCCTTCTGATGGAGATAGAGGGTTGAAACTTGGCATAGAGCATTTTTCTTTTGATCCCCTATCGAATGACGCCTTGCGATCGATTTCAACCGGCTCAACGCTCAGCCGAAAAGTGAATTCGGTACCGCTGTCGCATGCCGAACGAAGCACGTGCGTGCGATCGTGGTGGAAAGAAGACGGAGCATAATTCTGTCTCTTTCTTTTGGGTGCGCGCGCAGCTTCTGACGTCATTTTATTCTACATTGGTAGAAAGAAGACGAGAAGCATAGCGCCTTCCTTGTCCTCGACGGTGCGCGCGCAGCTTGTGACGTCATTGTACTCTATATTGATAGAAAGAGAAAGAAGACGAGAAGCATAGCTCCTTCCTTGTCTCTACGTACGGTGCGCGCGCAGCGCTCACGGACACGGCACGCATACAACTCTCGCCTTCCCCCACCACGCGTGCCGCAATGCGGCAGGATGCCACTTCTGAGATCACTGCTTCAAGCCTCGGCCGGTTTTTCACGGCTGCACCTATCAGTAGATTCGGTTTTTGAGTCACCAACCCAGGCCGCGTCCGGTTTTTCACGGCTGCACTCCGGGCAAGTAAACTCGAAAGGATAGCTGACAAGGTCCTCGTCCGATTTTTCACGGCTGCACCCCTTGCGCAATTTTGAGGATAGTGGATTTTGTAACTTTTTTTTAGGCTCGTTGGTTCCCTTGAGCGGCAAAGGGAAACCTCGTTCGTAGGATTCGAGTTCTAGGCGATTAAATAACGCGATAGCAAAGGAATATGGAAAACAATAAAATAGATTATATTGAATAAAATAAATACAGAAAAAGCAGTTAAGTATAACAAACAAAAGGATAATTCAACTACTATTTCTAATAACGTGATTACAATACGACGCGAATAAGTATACAGAAAACGTTCAATGACTAGTAATAGAGTATTTGGTTTTTAAAGGAAAGAGCTAAATTGAGAACTAAACCTACACACAGGAGTGTGGCAGAACGACTAAGACTAAATATGCTCGGAATACGCACAAGTTATTCCTCGCCAGAAATCACGGTCAGAAAAAAGACACTCTTTTCTGTAGCTACCGGACTTTGATTTTGAACTAATAACGCTCGGAACACGCACAGGTTGTTCCTTGCAATGAGAACAAACAGCGAAAAAGACACTTTTAGCGATTCTGGAATCACTTTTTCTAAGTACGTAAACGCTCGGGAATTTCTAATGCAGACCCTTGCACGGTCCTTTTCTAAAGCTGTCTCAAACTCGCGAGCCCTGGCGGAGCCCCTTTTTATATGATTAGATCTTAGGCTAGGGGTTGTGAGATGCGAGGAAGTAGTGCATCGAGGTGGGGCGCATTTTCGGGGGGATCACGTTCCCAAACGTCGCCACGCACCCGTTGTGCATTCGCCGGGCATTCGCTGTGCACGTGATCGCGCGTGGCTGCTGCGCTTCATTCGGGGCTACGTCACTAGCTCGGGCGCGTCACTAATTCAGGCGCGTCACTAGTTCAGGCGATGCATGATGACGTCACGGTAGGCAAGCGCGTACGACGCCATGGGCCGCAGCGCTGGTCGGCGGCGCTCAGCGGCGCTCGGCGGCGCGGTACGTTACAGCATCCTCCCCCGATGAAACGTCGCTCCATGAGTGGCGCTTTCGGAATCGTCCATGGCGTCGTCCCTCCTAGATGGCGGATAGTCGGCACGTTCCGTTCGGGTTGACGGATGATCGGTGTCATGCGATGGCGATATCACCGCACCGGGTCGTTATGTTTAGTCCGGGACTCTAGGTGTTATTCGTATCCAGAGGTCCTTCCTTGTAGCCGCACCGGTTCGTCGGGTGCTAATTTCGTCTCACTGGCACGTGGAGGCCAGGCCGTTACCTCGGAAACTTTTCCTTTCTTTGTCACTTTCCATGGCACCGTGATTTTCCATCCCCACGCGGCGTCACCTTCGATGTAATGACGACGGGTTGGCGCCTCCGCGCATTTCCCCGGGGCCGCGGATCTTCGGCGTGCCCCTTGCCGGGTGTTCGGGCATGGTATTTTTCCTTTTCAGCCGGATGGTCGGGCATTTCCTCGAGCGGCATTTTGCACGCTTATCTATCGGCCTCTGTTGACGGATCGTGATGCGCTGCCCATGTTTGATCCACCTCTAGATCCCAGAATTGGTAGCCGATATACGATTGCACGCCATCATCCACGTGTTGGTCGTGCGCGAAAACGCACTTGTCGCACTCGATGGCGGGTCTCGCGCTGAATATATTATTTCCACAGCCAAAACAAGCCATCCGCCGCCGAGGGTGTACCATCAGTGCGTGGACTCCTGAACTGGGGATTTTATGTCCTCGATGGTTCTCGATACTCGGTACACATGTTCTACAGTAAACTTTTACTTCCTCCCTTCCCAAATAGCGGAGGTGGAAGATCCTTCCCTTACAGCAGTAACCTGTCACTGGTTGCTTTGGAAGTGTGGTCGGTCGCGAGGTCTCGTCCAGCGGTTACTCGGGGCCCGATGGTGGGGGTATCTCTCCCCAAACGGCCATCTTTGTGTTTACGCGCACGGCTCGCTCTCCCTTTGTCGACGGTTCACCCCTCCTTGTCGCACTCACGGTCACTGAATTGGCGCGTGGCTTGCCTTTATTGCAATGATGATGGGGGTGTTGGCGCCTCGGCGCCTCTTCCCCGGGGTCGCAAGTGTTCGGCGTACCCCGCTGCCGGATGGTCGGGCTGGTGATCCTGCGTTTCATCAGTGGTCTATATCCTCACCTGGTTGATGGTAAGGCCCCCATGCTTCCACCACGTCGTGCACATACAACCGCTCAGCGGGTATGCTTGCTTCCTCCCCTCGATGTGCGTAGGCGAATGTGCACATCTCACACTCCTCGATTGGCTGCGACGACATAAGCGGCATTCTGCACGCGTTACATGCATACCTCCGGATGATCTTGGCCGTAAGCACGATCGGCCCACTCTACACACTCGCCGCAGAATCCTTTACCCCAACTCCCGGGTCTGCTGTTCACTTCGTAAAATACACCGATCACACAGAATCCTTGCACTTGTTCACCCTTCATTGCGCTGGTTAGTAATGCGGGTCCGCGGTTCTCGGTCGACCGCTCGTCACCGGCTCAGGAATCGGTGGTAGGGGTATCTCTCCCCAAACGGCCATCTGTGTTTACGCGCACGGCTCGCTCTTCCCTTGTCATCACCATTGAACTATACTCCTTCCTTTTCGCACCTTCTGTGGTACCGGAATTCCATCCGCACATGGCGTAGCCTTTGATATAATGATGACGTGGGTTGGCGCCTCTGCGCTTTCTCCCGGGGCCGCGGATCTTCGGCGTACCCCGCTGCCGGATGGTCGGGCTCGGCGGAATCTTGGCGCGTACTGCCTTTTGCACACCCTTGCGCAACTTTGATTTCGTTTTCGTTTTCTTCCATCTACGGCCGGATGTTCGGGCATGTCGTCCAGAATTTCTTCCCTCTTATCCCTTCCCAGGCGACCGGGCAGTCTTCGACCTCGCGGCACCGATGCGTTGGAACTGGGGGTGGTGTTGTGCCCACTGAATTTCTACATCGGTTACAAAGAACCGACGTCCAATGCCATCGTCGGCGTCCCTTCTCTCGCAGTAAATGGAAGTAAACGTACATTTCTGGCATTTCGTTACAGGTCGTGTCTCCATAACCTTTTTCCCGCATGCGTGGCATGGCATATTCGGCCAAGGCTCCACCGTTAACGCGTGGACAAATAATTCCGGATATGCCATCCCATAGGCCTCATTTGCCCACTCCACGCAATCTCCACAAAAGGTCTCGGACCAATTCCCCGGACCGTAACAAAACGAAAAAAGGCTCCCCATGTTGCAATGCCCAATGATATTTGATCCTCTCATTGTCACTGTAATTTGCGTTATGACGCGTGTGGTCCGGCTACCTGCTGTATGATCGTTTGTGGCCACTAGAGTGGTGGTATGCCCTCTCCCCACTGATCTCTATACAATGGATGCGAGATCAGGATCTGGGGAATGCTGCCAATATGAATGGTGGAGTCACAGACGGTCCTGCAGGGTACTACGTATAGTGCCGGGCCTATTATTCGGCCAAGTGGGTATCTTGTAGGGTGCCGCGCTCTGAAAATTCTTCTGCAACATTTTTTTTTCTCCGATGCGCCCCCGTTTCCTTAAGAAAAATTGCTATCTATGGGTTTGAAACGTTTAATGCCGGCCCTTCACTCTGCTAAAGGTAAACATACCGACATCACAAACTTTTTGGGAGACATCGAGTCATATACTTTGACATAAATATATTCATCCGTAAGTATGTGTTGTATTAGAAAGCATCCAAAATATTGTTCAAACGTGAAACGAAACGATCCTAACCCAATCAGCGATTGGCGAAGACAGGTGAGATTAGTTAATATTTCAAAATTAAAATGCAGAATGTGTCAAATCTTGGAGAGTTAAAATTTTACAATGTGAGAAATGTTGAAAATTATGTAAGCTTTGCATATTTCTGGCCATGGTTTCTTCAACGCACTGATTTGCTTTCAGACACTGTGCAATGTGAAAAAATTAAAAGAATCACATAGGAAAAATTGGCTAAACTTTGAAACATACCATCTCAATACTGCATCCTATATCAATTTACGTGAGTACCACCACAATAGGATACATCCGGTAGATCTACAACTAAAATGTAATAGACATTTACATTAGTTCACTTTTGTATGTTATAGACTCCAGATGAGGAAACTAATTGTTTTGAGACATGTAAGGGATGAAATATATTGATTCATTCCATTCTCAACCCAGAAGAGGGCAATCCTACATTATACATTATGTATACAATTCTTTTCCTGATTCCGCTGTTCAACTTGGTGTTGGAAATAAATGTAAAATTTTGTTGCTGCTATGGTGGGTTGGTCCCTGTTCAGGGCATTGGATTTGGTATGAAGTTTCAATGTAATACATGTTTTCATTTTACAGGTTCATTGCCTATATTATATTATCAAGAATGACCTGGGCAGTAAATTATGCTGGCCCCATATTTGTGACGGGAAGCAGTGTGGCCAGATTCTGGCCCACTGGTACCATTGGTACCAGTGGAGTGGGGATACGCGCAAGTGTGCGTGCCTTGTCCGTGACAGCTGCGCGCGCAGAGAAGGATGGAACTAGGTTCCGTCTCCCTTGTACCAACGTCGTCTGACGTCATGGAACCGTGACGTAGTATAAGAAAGGACGGAGCCATGCTCCGTCTTGCTTCCACTGTCGTGACGTCGTGTAAGAAAGGACAGATGTATGCTCCGTCCCCTTTCAACCCAAAGCGCGCGTCGCGTCTTCGTCCCTCATACAGTTCTTGGCGTGGCGTCTTCGTTCCGCACACAGGCCGGTGACAGTGGTGCCAGATTTCGCATAAGGCATCGCACGTACCATTGCGTTCTTTCAGCCGGAAGGCAAATCGGGCACCACCGCGTTGAGCAGAGCGCGATCCAGCGAAAAGTGAATCCAGGAGAGTTTCGGATTGACTCGTCGTCGCTCGTCTTCGCGTTCGTGCTGGATACGAATAATGTTGTTCGATTTGCAATATGAGAATTGGATGAATTGTTGATATTAGTATTTATCCAAATTATTGCCGACTGCAGGGCAATTATTTATTTATTAATTAATTAATTATTTAAAAATTAGTTTATTAATACATTTATTTATATATAGATTTTTATATATATATATTTTTGGCAAAGATCGTGTTAATAATTTCTACGAAGTCTAACAATAAGAATTCTCCTCGAGTTGCACATTATCGGAGGAGGTACCATCTATCACGAGAATAATCGAAAATCGTCTCGAAAGTGCAACCCTTGTTAGCGCGTAAGCAGTTGACATGTGACACGATGCATACATACGATGCGTGTATCACATTGCGAGATATATGTATTTCGTTCATAAATACTACATTTTCTTACGTGATCTTCCACGCCACCCATGAGGTGCCACGAATAGCGCGGTCGATTTTTTAACGTGGACCTTCGCCTGTAGCCCTATTATACCACATTGCACAGCAATTTTATCTGGTTTCTAGCAAATGTATTGCAAAACAGGTGTCAGACAGTTTTTATTATAACATCTGGTGTCTAGCAAATATATTGCAAAACAGGTGTCTAAATAGGAGTTAGAGCAATGAAATATGAAAATAAAGTAAGCGAGACGAAAGGTAGAGTACTGGATAAGGAATGTCTGAACGAGAAAGAACGAGAAAGTGGAATCGAGAAGTACGAGAGAAAGAAGAGAGTATCTAAACAGGGATGGATTTAGCAAAGAGGAAATTACAGAAATGGAAGAGCAGGGAAGAGATGTATGTGAGGAACTGGCGAATAGGGATAGAGGAAATCAGGGACAGGAACAGCACAATGGAATAAGTAAGGCTAGATATCATTTAGAATATAAGTATATTAGATGCAGGGTTAAACTAGAATATTTGAGAAGGGCAGGTAGTGTAAGCAGGCAAAAAATGTTGGCTAGAATAAGGTGTGACAATACAGCGGGAGCGAATAGGTATTGGTTGGAGGAGGAGAGTAATAAATGCGAAGTGTGTGTAGGGAAAAACTCGGGACGCTAAGGCATTATATGGAAGAGTGCGAGGCGGGGGAACGATTACAAATTACAAGGGACATTAGAAACAGTGGGTGGGGGAAGGCGTGATGAGGAGGTGTTCAAGCGGTTAAGGGGGCAGGAAAAAAGGAAAAGGAAGGTTAACATACAAAATAAGTTGATTAAGCGGTAGAAATAAAAAGTAAGGGCATTGATATTAAGAAACAGTGTGTGGACTGTGTGGAGTACTAAGTAAGTGTGGGATTCCAATGTTGGAAATGAAATCTCAGGGCCGAGAGGGCTGAGATTATTCAATACATCAAATAAGAAATACGTCGGTAAGGCCCGAATGTTCGGCATGAAAGAAAGAAAAGCGATATTTTAATATTTTTTTATTTAAAAATTTAAATATATATATGTTAATACTAATAATGATAATTACGATTACTTAATATTAAAATTAAAATTCAATTTATTTTATAGAGTATTTATTACATATTTATATTATAAAGAATTTTTGAAATACATAATTTATTAGAATGTTAATAATAAAAATAATTGTTGACGTTCAGCCGGCGGCTGCCACCTTGACCACCACGACCACCACCCCCGCCGTTTCCGCTGCCACTGGCACCGCCGCTGCCACCGCCGCCACCGCGGCCGGCTCGCCGCGCGAACCATCGGTTCCGGCTTCGCCCGGATCCTTTTTTTTTTTCTTTAAAATATACGTACATATATTAATATATGTAACGAATATACATTATAACGAAAATAACACTATTGTATATGTATGTATGTATGTATGTATGTATGTATGTATGAGCGATGTTAATATTGTACGATATGTTTGAATAATACACTCACTCTTTTCCAATGTATGCTGCTGCAATTTTCCGCAATCGCAGCAATGCCCCCCTACCGGCGCGGGTGTAGGCGCCGTTGGCGGCTGCGCCACGACCTCCGCTGGCTGCGGAACAATGGCCAAGTCCGCGAAGGCCCGCGGAAGCGTGGGCGCCCGCGGAACCGCGGGTGCCGCTACAAGCGTGGGTGCCGCTGCAAGCGCGGGTGCCGCTGCAAGCGCGGGTGCCTGCGCGTTGGGCAACGAAAACGTTTGCTCACGTTGCGGCTGCTGCAGTTCTGTAAACAGAAGATATTTTAGAATTTGCGCAAGGACAAACTCACACATCAATCTAATTTATTGGTATTAAAAAGGCGCTACGTAGTAGGAAAATTACGTAGAATATATAATAATATGTATATATTACTTACCAGGGAAACATATATCCATATTTTCCATATTGTTTCACACGTGCTTCTTCAGTCACTCTTTTCAAGAGACTGCTCGTTCCGCGACCGAACTGACCGAAGTTCGACCGCTGGTGGCGGCATGACACACACACACACACGCACGCACGCACGCACGCACGCACGCACGCACACACACACGCACACGCGCGCGTGCTTACACATGTGCGACGTGTGCGCGTCGATATGCACGTGTTGGATCGTTCGGTCTAAATTTCTCCTTAACCCTTTCGCTACGGACACCGACTATAGTCGGCGGACGCGAGACGTGCTGTGTGTACGGGTGCCGACTATAGTCGGTGTCCGCGAAACCAGACAATATACCTACGTACATTGTGGGTATTCTGAAATTTCAGAATTTTTATGTTTTTCTGTATAATATGACGAAACAGTTGTTACATAACTCTTAAAAAAGTATACATACAAGACAATTCCAAAGTGCTATTGAAAGACGTAAGTGCGAACATCGAAGACTACCGATGCGCAATGTGCACACTGCGCGGCGCGGTGCCCCGTTCAGTGGCGCTACTCTCGCGGGACGGACTGCCGTAGCGAAAGGGTTAAAATGACCTAAAGGGCGATCGACTATCGACTGTTTACTTTGTACGTAATGCCTACTCTTCCCCCATCCAGTGATGCCAGAAAGCCGAAAAAGCAGCAGCAGCACGCCGAGTGGTGGGGGCCATGCATGTGATATGTGACAGTTGTGTCACAGTTGAACGTCGCGAAAGACGCCGCAAACACGGCACGCACACACTTACCGCATGCCCCCACTATTCGGCGTGCTGCTGCTGCTTTTTTGGCTTTCTGGCATCACTGCCCCCATCCGGGAGGGGGGTGGTAAGCCTTCCACGATCAGCGGCGACTAGCACAGGCATTAAAATATTTCATGTGAAGTGGCCGGGCATTGGGCAATCAGCGGACGCGAGCTGCGGGCGTAGCACAAGTTTTTCTGTTTTTCTCAATAGTTTCCTATTATTTAAGGGTGTGTTTGTGTGTCTGTGATTGTGTAGTGGTAAGTTTACATTTTAAGTATTTCTGTTGGTTTCTTTGTCACTGTATAAAAATCGAATGTGCGAAATACCTGCAAAACAACCGAAGCGAAGCTTTTCGGAAGCTTGGCTTCGGGACTTAAAGCACAGTTCCTGGTTACGCGGTGTCCCGTTAGATGAAACATCATTTCATTGCGCATTGTGTAACAAAAATTATTCCTGCAATATGCGTATTTCGAAACATGCGAATTCTGCTGGACACTTATCCAATCAGAAAAATCGCGAATCCGTTGTGACCGTGACACGTCACAAACTCCCTCGGCAATTGCGGATGGGCACTCTGAAGGAGTAGCGAATCCCTATGGCAATGACCGAGGAAAAACAAAAATAAGTACGAGATAGTTGTCACTAACTATTTAGTGGGCACGTGTGAAATGCCCGTGGATTCGAACCACTAGGCGACAAGAGGCAGTGTAAGAAATAGGTTTTATGCGTTTCTGGTAAAATGTGAGTATATTCTGTCAGATATTATGTGCTGTGGTACAGAATATGTATTTACGCGATCGTATGCGTAATGCAACGCGTGCGACAGACCGCACGTGTTGTGTATGTGTGATCTCTGGCACAGAGATGTTCGCGAGGTGGTGTATGCGTTCTATTTATACGCATGTCCGGAATATTTACAAAACAGATATTGCACACTCAGGTGCTTGTGTATATGTCCGGGAACTACGGACGACGGCTAGAAGAGCCTTACACAGCTGTTCCTTTATATACAATGACGCGACGGTGTTTATCGCTTGTATTACGAATCAGGAAAGCCTGGCGTGAGGTGCAAGTATCGGAGTTGCAGAGGGCTTTCCCCGATGAGTCGCTAAAACGCGGCGTCTATCAAGATATTCCCTCTGAGGTGACCTAGTATCTATACGAGTCTGTCAAATGTGCAATTGTAATGTACCTGTGAGTACTTCGGCTACGACAACGACCAGTCGGCGGGGGATACAGCCAAGTACCAGCCGAGCAACCAGACAGTTTTGCCTTGTTGTCACAGATCTCTTTGATTTAATAAGTGACTCGGACTTAGGTCAAATACAAGCTATGAATTGACTGCAAGTAGTTCTTTAGAATTCTTACTACGAGAACACTTCGGCGAAGGAATCTAACCAGACGGCGGGGGACAACAGTCAAGTGCCAGCCGTGCATCCAATCTACCTGCCGATAGATATCTCGTAGTGCTTCGTATTTAGCAAACTGCCTTCCGAGTGGGCTAAGTCCCTGCCAAAGGGGGCTTGGTTTCACGCAAAGCCGGCAGTGACAGCAGATCGTCCACTAGAAGGGTAACGCACTGCGAGGAGTCGGGTAGGCCGAAGACGGACAGCAAGGGGTACAGTCAAGTACCGGTCGAGTGTCTTGGTCAGGCACCTTATTCCTCCGTGGATCTAATTTCTTTATTCTTACTCTCTACTCTTTTGGACTTATCTTGAAGAACGACCGCGTTATTCGAAGTAGTGATTCCTCGACTAAGGGAGCCAGCTTGCAGGATGTTACATACGTGAATTTAAAGTGACGGAACGTGAGTTTAACTCTTTTAGTCCTGAATGAATTTAATACAGAGAATCAGATTTTTACTCGTGACTCCCTCAGTATCCACTCAGACTGTCCTGAGATGTTCTACGTGTTTATAAGACCCTGATGCAATTTTCTAATCCGTTGGCTATGAGAATACTGTACGTATCTCGACTTTGCAATGATCGTAGGCTACTGAATTTACGTTGGATCTCGTTCTTGCGTATTGAGGTTGACTAGGCCTCTAACTCAAGATAAGACGCTTGATCGTTGCGAATTCGGGGTTTCTATACAAGCGGTAAGGTGATTATGAGAGCGAGAGGAAAGTGTTCCTCTATTGCATTTATCGCGGTAGCACGCGAGACGGGATCTCCCTCTGCTGGGCGCTTGGTCTATTGCAAGCGGTGTATGAGCGTGCACAGTCGTATGTGCGCGGATGTGACCGCTTAAAAATACAGTCACATAGCCCCCCCTTCTAGATTTCGAAATGTCGCGTTTGTTCAAGACGATTTCGGAAATCTTGTCAATGTATGAAAAGAACGTGGATGTTTTGCCCTTTGCTCGTAGGCCTCGGTGGAAAGTTTTCGTGGATACACATAGGCCTCAGAAAATAATATGCCCTCTACATGGCAACAAGAAAGAAACACCGAAATTAAGATTCTTCGCGACGTACGTTACGACGTATCACGCGAATGGCTGAGGTGGCCATTATCGTATTCCTCAGCCGTTTGAAATAATATTTTTACAAGCTACTTACGATGTACGCAGAGTCCGTCGGCTAACCGGAAAAATTAAAATTAACTTCGCCGGTTTTAACAAAAATTTCATTCATGCATACATGCGCTCTTTCACTTTGCCCATTACGACGGGATTTGTTCTCAGCGCGCAGTACACTGCACCTGTTTTCACCGGCTTGCCGGGTGTTTTGGAGGGAGGTAGCACCTTCCTCGTTCCCGTGTCAGGCGTCGTGTGAAGATTAGAGGTGTCCCAGGAGAGGGTTGGTAGCTCCATTGGCACGGTGGGGTGTTCGATCGTGCTGGTGGTGGAACGATGCCTCCATCCAGGTGGTGGTGTCCGGGCCTCGACATCAAAAAGCTCTGACATCAGCCGCCGTTTCTTTGCGGAAAGGGGCTTTCGTGGAGTGCACGTCTGATCCTTCAGTACGGATGGAGTAGGCGTCGGAATGGTCGACAGCGTCGGTGGTGTGGTGTCGACCCTGGTGGTCTGCGTTCTCGCATCGGCAACCCGTATGGTCGCCTGGGTTCCGGTGCCCTTCCGGTAAAAGGGTGCTCCTTCCGATTTCCACGCGCCGGGATTTACACACGTCCGGGGTAATAAGGTGGTCTCATTGTATTGGAGACTCATCCCCGTCTGCGTAGCACGCGTGACTTGCATCGACTGTGGCTCACTTTGCGTACTCACGCAGCGTGTTTTCGGCATTTCGTATGGGGTTAAGTATATGATTAACCGGTCTGCGTAGTTCATCGGGCAGCGTAGTCCCATCTCGTTCGATGTTTTCGAGAGAGAGTTGTAGCGTTGGGCAAGTAGTCTTGCGCGGCTACGGGAGATGACTCGAATTCCGGCGGTGCGTAACTAACCCAGGATCAATTGTTCCTCCTTGTGATGCGTTGCGATTTCTCGTAATGCACCTAATTCTCAAATGAGTGGTTCTAATTACAGTGATGCACAATGAAAACTGATAACAAGAACGCTTTATTGTATTTGTAACTTGAAGTGTATATATGTCGGAAGGGCTGGTCGTGATTGCACGAATGTTCTTGGGTACTATCCTCGTAAAGGATGCACCGAATTGTAATGTAAGTTCCACTGTAGAGGTGGTTTCGTTAGAGTAGCCGAGGCTGTACTGATTTTTACATGACTCACGAATAGCTAAGTAAACTACAAAATGGGCGTTCCAGGCATTCGCTGTCAGTAGCCCTCCTTCGCTGATCCCTTGCATTCCGTGATTTGATTGGAAGGAAAAGAACAATATACCAGTCGGTGAAGTTCCGCCTAGTTGGAAAAACCCGTAAAAAGTTGGGACGCGTGGGGGTAACGTACATCGTGTTTTGCTTTCCAAGAAACCATAAAAAACGTGCACGACAACTGACCAGCGATTGCCTGGGAAATCTGCGCCAGCCCTTTCTAAATCCTAGTAGAGAAAGGTGACCTTTTTTAATCACTGTGCCACGTGTTTGGACAATGGATAATAAAAATTGTGACATATGGTCAAAATACTGTCCAGGCACGTCGATGGTCTAGCGAAAGACAATAGATGCCATCAGGTAGTTACCAGCGACAGAGCGTCGTTGGGACTCCTTTTTACCCCCTGCGATCCGTTACAGGACGAAAGTACAGGAGGGGACCTCTTACTTGACATTCCTTATAAGTACATAATATTATGAGGAAGATAGATATTTTGCAACGGAACACATTTTTTAGATCGAATGGCATGCGATTAAATTCGTAGTGCCCGTGCGGAGTTGAGAACGCCGTCTTTTGTTTATCTTCTGCGCCCATTGGAATCTGATGAAAGCCCGAGGCCAAATCGAATACTGAGAAATACTTGGCACCTCCTAATTGGTCTAAAATTTCCGTTATATTTGGCAGTGGTTAAGCGTCTCCCGTAGTTTTTTCGTTTAATGACCGGAAGTCGATTACTAAACGCCAACGTTTATTCCCTTTGGAATCTGCCTTCTTTGGTATAATCAAAAACGGTGAATTATAAGGCGAAACGGACGGTTGGACTATTCCCATTTCTAGCTGAGCAGAAAAGGGAGAAGGCACGGAGAAACTAAACGAAGCCTATTGCGCGGCGAAAATAAAAGAGAAAGTCCGAGTGGTCTGTGTTGCACAGAGACAGTAATTTATTACTTGAAATGTACAAAGAGTCGTTCGAGATTGTTCGGTGATAAAACACGAGATAGAATTGCTTTGAGACACTGTTTGCTTTGCGACACATGGGACGAAAGATGGGCGAGCAGCTCGACGCCGCTGCTTTTATCACCTTCGACCTCTGGAGGATTCAAATCATCGGCGAATAACGCCTGTTTCGGCCAATAATAGCGAAGTAGAAACCTCCAGAAGTCGAAGGGCCCTCATTTCTGCGCGGGTAGCGGGGCAAGGCGCCCGATTGGCGAAGTGCGCGTGCGCATTTTGCGCTCGGAGCGTGCGGCCGGCCATGTGCTCACGGCCACGCACTGCGCAGCCGCGACGCTCGCTCCGATTGCCACAGGTCCGGGCGTTTCGAATCGCTTTTCGGAACATGCCGCCCGTCTTGTCGTCACGGCGACAAAACCTGATCGCTTCGTCCGTGGCCAATGGGAGCTCACGTCGCGACGGCGCGGAGCGGTCGGACAGGAAGTTTGTCGATGCGCACATCGGTGGCGCATGAGTCGCCGTTGTCGGTCCGGCAAGATTGCGACGTTGACGTCACGTTGCGCATGGCTGACTCCTCCATTGAAGCCTCGGTAAGGAATATGTCGAAAAAAATGGAGGTCGAAGCAGTGAATGGTCGCGTTCGACATTGTCAGTGTTGTGCTTGAATGAAGCCTGGTGAGTAACGAAGATGAAGGAGCCGCCCAGTGAAATCGAAGATCTGTTGTAGAGAGGAAACGTATGTACAGGTAGTTCACTTAACCTACTATTTACAAACGGCACGATGAACAAAAAGAACAAGAAAAGTTAAAAGTTGGCTGTCGCCTATTGCGCTCCTTCGGTGTAGGGAGGCAGCGGCACGATCTTTACGATCGG
This sequence comes from Priocnemis perturbator, assembly GCA_963942575.1. Taxonomy (NCBI): domain Eukaryota; kingdom Metazoa; phylum Arthropoda; class Insecta; order Hymenoptera; family Pompilidae; genus Priocnemis; species Priocnemis perturbator. Next base: position 11,766,550 of record OZ012643.1, on the reverse strand, counting down.
GCGCGTGAAGTTTCCAGTTGCAGTGCGGACGTCCACGACCCGGACTTCGTTGTCTCGCCCAGGGTGTAGCCGGGTGAAGCGAGCGAGAGGCCACCGCGTCGGTGAGAGATTGTCTCCTTTTATGAGGCACAGCTTCCCCTCCTTCACGCCTCCCTTCGTCGCCCACCATTTCGGACGTGGAGTGAGCTCCTGGAGATACTCGGCGCTCCATCGCTTCCACACGTGGTCGCGGATCTGCTGCAGCAACTGCCATCGCGAGAGCCGAGTCGTCGGCACGTCGATGAGGGATGGCTCAGGAACTGCTAGGAGAGGGCCGCCAATCAGGAAGTGACCGGGAGTTAGCGCCGACAAGTCCTGGAGATGGTCGCTCAGCGCTTGCAAGGGGCGCGAGTTGAAACAGGCCTCGACGCTGGCAAGGAACGTGGCTATCTCCTCGAAGGTGAGTCGTGTTTCGCCAATGACTCGCCTCAGGTGATGCTTGACGGATTTCACCGCCGCCTCCCACAGGCCGCCGAAGTGCGGAGCTGCTGACGGGTTGAAGTGCCACTTCACTCCTTCGTCAGCCAAACGGCCTGCAACGGTTCGTCATTCGGAGCTGGTGGCGGTGAAGAGTGCCTTCAACTCCTTGTCTGCTCCCGTGAAATTCGTCCCACAATCGGAGTAGACAGCTTCGCACAAGCCGCGACGAGCAACAAAGCGGCGGAAGGCGGCCAGGAAGGCGGCGGTGGAGTAGGCGCTCACCGCCTCGATGTGCACACTGCGCGGGTGCTGAAACAAATAAAACTGCACAAGAATCCTTTGTAGGCCGTGTGCCCTCGGCCTTTCGTGGTACGGAGGAGAACTGGTCCGGCGAAGTCCACTCCAGTGTGCGAGAATGGTCGACTTGGTGTCACCCTGGAGGCAGGTAAGTCTCCCATCATAGGTTGCGGGTGCGCCGCCCGCCATCGAATGCACTGGGGCATTTGTAGACGACCGTTTTGACGATCTGTCTTCCCCGCAGGACCCAGAATCGCTGACGGACCTCCGCCAGGGTGAGCTGCACTCCGCCGTGCAGCGTGCGCCGATGGGCCGCCTCGGCGATGAGTCGAGACAGGTGAGAGTCGGCAGGCAGGATGATGGGATGTCGCTGCTCAGTCGCCAGGAGGGAGTGTTTTAGCCGCCCTCCCATGGCGCAGGACTCCCTCCTTGTCCAGGAGCGGATGAAGTTTCCGCAAGGCGCTTCGGGTGGACACAGGCCGATTCGCGACCACGTCCTTCAGTTCGCTGGAGAAGGCCACGTGCTGCACCACCCTCACCCACGTGATGAGGGCCGAGTTGAGCTCGTCTGGGGCATGAGCTCGTGGACCCGGAGGAGATGTGTGCGGGCTGGCCGCCTTCTTCGTAGGCACCCACCTGAGCAGCCACGCCGTGACCCGGAGAAGCCGCTGCAGCGATGAGAAGCGGAGCAGCTCTTCGGGCTCCCCTTCCGCCTGAGCGGAAAAACACTTTGCCGGACGCTGTTCCGGGGGATCGGAGGCCTCCGGCGATCGCGTACTCGCCGGCCACGTGGAGATGTCGCCTTGTAGAAAGGGTGGCCCCTGCCACCAGAGAGGGTGATCCCGGAGCTCCTTCGGTGAGAGGCCTCGGGATGCGCAGTCAGCGGGATTGATCTGCCCAGGGAGATGACGCCAAGGGACGTCGATGCTCGTCCGCTGGATCTCGCTGACACGGTTCGCCACGAACGTCGTCCATCGTGTCGGGTGGCCGCGTATCCAGGCAAGCGTCACCGTGGAGTCCGTCCAGTGCGTCAGCGAGGCGGCTTCCAGTCCCAGAATTCCTCGCAGATGAGTTGACACCTTTGCAAGTAGAGCGGCTGCACACAGTTCAAGTCTAGGGAGCAAAATCTGTTTTAATGGTGCGACTTTTGTTTTGCTCATGAGCAAGGATGTAGAAATGACGCCGTCCGCTTGCACCCGCAGGTACACCACGGCGGCGTAAGCGCGCTCCGAAGTGTCGGAGAAACCGTGGAGCTCGATGGTTGCGTCGGCCTCGTCGGTGTGACACCATCGAGGGACGTGCAATTCCTCCAGGAGGGGGAGCTCCGCCTCGAGTTCGGCCCATGCGAGCGCTTCCTTGGCCTCCAGGACTTCGTTCCACCCCAGCTGCTGCAGCCAAGTGGTCTGGAGGATTAGCTTCGCCCGTACCACGACTGGCCCCAGCCATCCCATCGGGTCGAACAACCGAGAGATCTGCGACAAAACGTGCCGCTTCGTGGGGGGGGGGGGGGGGGGGGCGCTACCGGCGGCTGCACCGAAATCGACAGCGTGTCTGTCGACGGCTCCCAGCGCATTCCCAGGACGGAATGCTCCTCGGAGGGAAGAATTGAGTCGGTGTTTGGATCTGCCCGGTCTTCGAGAAGAATTGGCTCGAGCAGGGACGGAAGATTAGACGCCCACTTCCGCAAAGGGAACCCGCCCGCCGAGCACAGGTTTCGGAGCTCGTCCCTGAGCTGCTCGCACGCCTCCACCGTTGATGCGCCCGTGAGGATGTCGTCGACGTAAGCATCGCGGGCGAGCGCTCTCGCTCCTGCAGGAAAGCGGTTGCTCTCGTCATCGGCGAGCTGCCGCGTAACGCGTATGGCAAGGTACGGAGCGCACGCCATTCCATAAGTTACCGTATTGAGCCTAAAATCCTGCGTGACGCCCTCCTTCTTCCACAGGACACGCTGCAAGTCCCTGTCCTCCGGATCAACGATGATCTGTCGGTACATTTTTGCAACGTCCGACACCACAACGTACCGGTGACAGCGCCAGCGCAGGATGACATCGGCGAGAGGGGGCAATAGATTTTGTCCGGTGAGTACGCACTCGTTTAAAGAGAAGCCGGCGGAGCTGCGCGACGATCCGTTGAACACCACACGCAGTTTGTAATTCGCGCCCGTTCCCTTAGATACGCCGTGGTGGGGAAGAAAACACACCCGTCTTCCGGACGTTAGCACCGGCGCGGCCGGGGACATATGCCCTAACGATTAGTACTCGTCCATGAACTCCTTGTAGTTCGCGCGGAACGCGTCGTCGCGAGCGAATCGGCGCTCCATTACACTGAGCATGCGCGCGGCGCTGCGCCGCGTGGCGGAGAAATCGGGAAGCTCCGGTCGCAGTGGCAGCCGCACTTGGTATCGGCCACTCGGCAAGCGAACATGAGTACACTGAAAATAGTCTTCGCACAGCTGATCGTCTGTTGACAGAGGCACAGCCGCGGACGGAGGTTCTTCCCACTCCCAGAACCGACGCAGTGTCGCGGACAAATCGGGTTCGACGGAGCAGTGCAGCGAGGTGACACCGGAAATGCAACCCTCGGCACCCGCGGCACCCAGTAGGATCCACCCGAAGCGTGTTTGTTGCGCGATCGGTTCGGTTTTCGTTCCTCGACGGAGGCCGGACATCGCTACGCTCGCGTATGCATCGGCACCGAGCAGAAGCTCCACTGGATCCCTTGCCTGGAACTCCGGATCTGCGAGTTGGAGTCCCTGTATATGGGACCACGAATGTGCCGCGGACGCTACGCGGCCATTGTACGTAGTTAATCGCGGGAGAACGAGCGGTGAGACGGTGAGCGCATATTGTTCGTTTCGCGCGTGCACGGTCATCGATACTCGGCCACGAGCAGAGCCTGTGTGTTGTCCACCCACGCCGTAGATCGCCACGGACGTGGGTATGCGCGGAAGATGCAGTCGCTGTGCGAGGGATTCTGAAACTAGGGATGTTTCAGATCCCGAATCCAGGAGTGCGCGGACGGGATGATGAACACCTGCCTGATCCGTCACGAGAACGCGCGCGGTTGCGAGGACTGACGCGCATCCTGCTAGTCCGTCACGCGCCATGTTGACGCTCGCCTGGGCGACGACACCTTGATCGTGGCGCGTGGCGGTCGTGAACGCGTCGTGGAGCAAGGTGTGGTGCTTCCCGGAGCACCGGCCGCACACCTTCTCGGACCCGCACTCGGCCACTTTATGACGCCCGAAACAGTTTTGGCACCTGTTGAGTGATGACGCGAATTGTCGCCGATCCTTCACGGACTTCTGGAGGAACCGCTCGCACGATCCCAAGTAATGCGGGCCCTTGCACGCGGGGCACAGGCGATTCGCGGCAGTGCTGCCCGGTTGGACCGTGGCGGCCTGAGCACTTCGGACGGCACGCGCGACAGGTGTGTTTCCCGAACTGAGGGGAGAGCTCGTTGCGCGAGCCGAGAGTCCCGTTAATGCGTCCTGAGTTCGCAGTTGTTCTTCTGGGGACTCCTTCACGACCTCGTACTTCGGAGGCTCGGACGATTTTCCGAGTGAGGACTCCCATTCGCGCCTAGTCTTGGGGTCGAGCAGGTCGATCACGAGGTGCACGAACAGGTCTTCCCCTTTCGCGACCGGACGCCCAATCCCCTCCATTGCGCCAACGGTGGAGAGCATCCCGTGCAAGACACGCCGAAGATCGTCCGCGGAATCGGATTTCATGCGCGGCAAGGCTGTGAAAGCGGAGAGGTACGATCGCACCAGGAGGCGCTTGTTCTCGAAGTGAGCCGTCAACGTTTTCTAGGCCCGATTAAAGTTCTCGCCCGTTACCGGCAGATGCCGAAGGAGGCCCTCGGCATCTCCTGATACGCACGATTTGAGGTAGTGGAACACCTGTACCTTGCTCAATGTGCCTTCATCGTTGACCAGTGATGAGAACAGGTCCCTGAAGGCGGGCCAGTCCTCGAACTTCCCGGAGAATTTTGGAAGCTCGATCCGGGGAAGAGATGTGCGCGGCGCCACTTGCTCTGGCTTCGTCTGCGTCGTCGCCGGGGTCGCCATTTTCCTTTCCAGCTCGGTGAAATGCGCCCGTTGCTGGATAGCACAAGGGGCGAAGGGGCGCCCCTGGGCGCGACCCAGAGTTCCGACCAGGCGCCCCCACCTCCGCAATCAGGCGCCGCAGGGCGTCCTCCAGGTCCGGCATATTCTCGATGTCGCTAAGTTCCTGCACCCAACGGGCCTGACGCTGGAACGCCCGGGTGTTGTTATTTCGATTCGGCTCGGTATCCCGATCCCTCTCATCAGGGGCATCCCCCACGGCCCCCGGCAGCGCCACGGCGCCCGGCTCAGGTCCCCGATCCCCCGAAGCTGACGACGAGGGAGCCACCCCCGCCGACCCGCCCGCGGCGGCACAGGGCGCCCCCACCGCGCCCGGACCCGACCGCACCGCCCGGCACCGCAAGGAAGGAACCCCCCGCGTCCGATTCTCCCGGGCAGGAAAGACCCGTCAACCCCATGGTCGCCGGCGGACCCCCCCCCCCCCCCCCCCCCGAGGCCACCACAACCGCTGGGCCAGGTCGTCCACCTATCGTCGTCCCCGCGGCCGGCGGCCCCCCAGCAGCCGGTGCCTGCTCCCGCCCCCCCCCCCCCCCCCACCACGCGATACCGTGGTCCCTTAACTCTAAATCTTAGATCACCACCGGTCCCCGTCGCTTCTCCCGAGGCGGCACCCCACCCGCAGCCCCCGAATCCAAGGCGGCACCACAAGCACCCCGCCCGCGCCGGTGCCTCACACTGGGAGCCACCGGCGAATCGGAGCACCCGCAGCGCGACGGTTCCTCTCCGACGGCCTCGCCGCTATTCTTCGTTGGTGACCCCGCCGCACCAGGCAGCAGAGTCGGATCCCGCGACGAGAGCACGGGAGCGCTAGCCAAGGCGCCCCCCGGAACGAACGCCACACGTCGGAGCCGCGACAGCCGACGCCCCCCACGGGGCACCGCCGGCCGCGCCGGGCCGACAGTCGCCCTCAGCCGCGCATCCCACGTAGGTTTCTTTCAACTCTCGTCAGTGGGGCTACCACAGCGCATGGTAAATTCGAGACTACTCTCTTGGTAATAGTATCTCGACTAATTTTCGCGCTTAATGGAGGGCGAAAATTCCGTGGTCTGATAATTGTAGACCTTAAGTATCTCGGAAGTTGCATCGAGAAGTTCATTGGCGGTGTTTCGCCATGCAGCTGTGACATTCTCAAAATCGTCCCATCTATATACACACCAGTTATTAACACCGGCAGCAACAACTTTATGTTCTTGGACATAACGTAAGCTTTTGGCGGCAACAACTACGGCTCTGTTCGTATCGAAGGTGTGTTGAGCAATCATCATAGATCTTGGTTCAGGATTGCTTATCTCTGGAGCTATCGGGATGCTCGTCACTACGGTTTGCGCTAGTGACCCTGACTCGGTCGCGGTCAGTTCGCTCGACTTGACGCGTGCGTTGTTAATCTCAACTTGCACCGCATTCATAAGTGGAGCCAAAAATGGCAGGGAATCGTGTTCCGTGTCATAGCTGAAATCGGCATTGAATCCAGCGTTTCGATACCACTGTACCTGCTGAGCAGATAATGTAGTGGCTGGAGCCCAGCCCAACATATTATGGGTTGGTATCCCCGCAGCTTCTCCTTCTGGGAGCATATCAACTGGGAGGTTCCAATTTGGATCCATTTCTGGATCTTCGGTGATATTCCAGTCTTCCTGGATCCGTTTCACAAACACTGCGAGGCATGGATACGCAGCGTATAAGTAATGGGTATTGGCGTTAACTCTGCCAAACCATCCGATGCTTCCTTCAACCGAGGTGACAATAGATCGAGGGCGTGCTCGAAATCGCAACTCTCTCTGGTTTGGAAGTCGTGTGTTACCTATGCCTTTCAAGTAGTAGGCGATAGGTTCGGGAGGTTGAAACTCCCCATGGTATGTGTGATGTATGCGCGGATAGCGACATAGCACGGCCGACGACGCCTCGCAGGACTCGGGCCGCGCGAAGCGGGCGGTACCGGTGGTGGGGGGCAACTAGCGAGCAGTCTATGTACGACCAGCGGCGTGACCGGTATTGTCGAACTCGAGGGAGTACAATAAAGAGCATTTGTGAGAGCACACGATTCCTTGTCCTTGGCATACCACCACCCACCCACGTGCCCGGACACCCGGGAAGCTACACAGCAGTATGTGAGATCCATGAATGCCTCTTCGGCAGCGGTGACACGCTTGCCAGACATCTTTAAAATCTTCAACATCCTAGCGTAGGCTAGCACTGCAGTATAGTATGCAAATGCTGCTTGTGGTACTTTGCGACTGATGCTTGTGTCAATAGCCGGAAGCGTACGGTGTGTCTCGTCGGAGACAGCGGCTAAACTGAAAAAACCTGGCTATACCAGAAGTTCTTCAGTAGTGGGTCGGCTTTCTTGACCCACTAGTACACTTCTGTCGTGCCGTATAGATCGCTTACAACGTACTCCTTGTCCATAAGCTGCGCACGATGCTGCCTCATGAGCTCGAAGTGCTGGGCCTCGAACTTCGCCCATTTGCTATCGAGCAGGGGCAGGCTTGCCCGTATAAGATCGATCGTGATCTTCGCGCTCCCGAGCTTCTTCACGTTGTCCCACGTGCGAGCGATTCGCCCGTGAAGCTCCTGTTGAGACTCCAACAGATGCTCCATTTCACAGTGTTCAATACTAACTGTTTGTTTCCTTTGCAGCACTCACTCACCCACTCGCGAACGCCGAAAACCACGAGGCGCGGAGATCCGGCTCGAAGGACCAGAAAATGAGCAGAAAAGTGAGAAGGCGCGGACACACTAAACGAAGCCTATTGCGCGGCGAAAATAGAAGAGAAAGTCCAAGTGATCTGTGTTGCACAGAGACAGTAATTTTGTTACTTGAAATGTACAAAGAGTTGTTCGAGATTGTTCGGTGATAACCAATTTTCTATTACCGTGGCCAAGTTGCTCTTGGCTAACTTCATTCTTTTGCCCTACTGAATAACAAACAGTGTATTTTGACTGATTAACTCCATCAACCTCTAACAATTGTGAAATGCGACAAAAAGTGTTTTAAACCGTTCTTCAGAAAAAATCCTCTTCTTCCGTTGTTGTCGAATCGCTCGTTGAGAAGACGTATTTGGGGGTATGGCTGGAAGTAGAATCCTTCCTTGGCAGGTTTGATCTTCGTTGACTTTAAATTTACGTTTTCCTGCTCGTCTTCTGCGACTTTAATCGGTGACACTTCTTCTTCATCTGAAGAGATTACGAAGCATTCATCGATTAACGGCGAACTCGAGAAAATGGGGTTTCCTGGCACCGGCGACGAGAATTCCTCATCTTCGGCATTTCTTGGGTCTTCTTGGTTTGTGAGGCTTATTGCCTTAGTATCCACCAAGAAGGTTTCCTTATTTATAAATCCTTTCCAGGCTTCACCACTCTTGAAGTCGGAATCATCCATCATGGGCGCTCTTCTGCACAATGGACTTATTGAAGCGAAATCCATCTGTAGATTGCGTTGTTCCAATGGTAACTTCAATTCTTCATCCGTTGAATGCGGTGTTGCCTCTTTCCCAACGAGGTCTGTAAGCTTCGGCGAAACTGATGACCTTATTTCTTCCTTTGGTGTATGCGGAGGTGCTATAGGTTGCCTGCGGTTGTGATTGAAGTGCTTCAATTTGGTTGCTACTTCGTTGGTGCCGGAATATAAGTCGCGAATATGCTCCTTCAAGAATTTGTTCGCCGAACATGGCAGAGTGATGCCTTCAAAAATTTTTCTTCTGACTTCCGCAAAGTATCCTTCTTGAAACGCTGTCGATGCGTGCGTTTGTCTGTCAGGGAAAGCTGCTGCAATCCATAGCGGAAATTCCTTGGCAATTCGTTCCAGTGGCTGTATGAATTCCGGCAAATAAAAGCCGTTGACCGTATTGAATTCCCCTTGATGCTCCTGAGATGGTGTCGACATTGTGATGAGGCTCTTGATCCATTTATGGGTGACAGTCAACTTGTCACCATCCTCTTCTTCAGTCGAATTTAGAGTCGTTTCGACTTCCTCTTCGATTTCGATGTTCTCGATGGATGTTCGCAGCTGGTCAATCGCTGGTTGGTGTTGAGCCATGAAATCCTCCAAGGTGCGTCTGGCTTCCAAAACGGTTAATTTTTTTCCCGACACCGTGGTGCGGACATCCTGATCGGGATGTAATGCGACGATGCATGTTAATAGAAAAACATGCTCAAACTGTTGCACTGTTTGACAGTCGATCATCAATGCCACTGTCCGTATGTAAAATCCTCTCACCACAGGATGGCGTAGATTTTTCATACATTTCCACCTGGTGATGATAGCCATTTGATGAGCGACATTCGCTCTTATGAAGGTGTTGAATGGCTGAGGTGTTTCGTAGTTGTCCTTAACAGCCCATTTAAAGAGCACATCCACGTACTCTTTTAGACTCATTCTGTTGAATGCGTCGCACATTGCCAACAACAGAGCACGTCCAAGGTCAGCGACAGCTTCGTGAGGTATGGAGGCTCCACATCCCCGTATCCATTCCTGAAGCCAGAAGGTGATGAATGCGGCGTCATGTTTTTCGGTCAGCATCTGGTACACCGGAAGTGTCTTGCCTTCGAAGTTGATGGTGTTGGTGTACAGAAAAATGTGGCCAGTTTTTCTTCCTGGAAACGTTTCGAACGTTTTCACCATCTTTCCCGTTGCATCCACACAAATTCGAGAGAGTCCCTTTGTCACTCGACAGTATTCTTTCTCGACGAATATTTGCTCGGGACTGCAGTAGAAGACGTAAAACTTCTTTGCTCCTATCTTCCGAATAGTGTTTTCGTAGCGGATGTCCTGAAGCATATTTCTGATGTTGGTTATCATATCCATCTTCATGTTTGGTTTAATGCCAAGATCTTCTTTGTTCACTTCCATCTTGGCTTGGCGGTAAACTTGGCATTTTTGGATCCACGGAGGTTCGTTCTCTCCAAATTCCATGTTGTCAGCAAGTACATTTTGGCGATGTCCTGCGACTCCTCTTCGTTGCAGCTCTCGTCCAAGGGCTTTCCTTTCGGGACCATTCAATGGTCGCTTAACATCCTCATGATAATCATTACGCGTATCACGTGTTCGGATGGTTAAATGAAGCCTTCCGTTAACCGGCTTTTTGTCGGAAAACCCAAAAATTTTGTTGCTGCATTTCTTGCTTCGGCACGATCCTTGGAATTTTAAGTATAATCCAGCGGCGTCATTCGTATTTTCTTCTTTGGTTTCCTCGCGTATGTACGACCATTTGCCCACGAAAGCACATGGGAGTCGGTACATATTCCAGAACGCCTTGAAAATGACATTCGGCCAAACGCGTGGGTTCAAATGATGATCCTCGGACGCTTCGGCGGGCTTAATTTGTTCCCACTTCCTGGGTGAGAGGACCAGGAGGAAACTGTCGGCGTCCTTCCCAGCGTTTTCAATTTGTTCGTCGCAGTACGAAGATTGGGCCGATTCGGAATCCCCCGATGGTTCATTGTCGACGGTGTTGCAGAGCACCAGTTCCCTCGTTGGTTTTGGTGACTCCACTTCTATGCCGAGGCTTTCACGAGCCGCTGCCAAATTCCCACGCTGATTTTCCCTGACGTGTAAATAAACCGTGTGTGGTTTCCACCTTCCATCGAGGTCTCTGCTCATTTCCTTCCAGACGTTTGATGAACTGGGCGGAAATTCGTTGGTCCGGAAGTAATTCATATACTTCTGCATCAGCTGAACGGCCTCCTTGTCCGTGACCGTGCGCGGGCGTCCCATCTGAAAATATGAAAGGAAAATAGTACATGTTACATTCAACATACATTGCAGTAATGACATAATTGCCTAAAAACCGACTCGAAAGGTGGTCTAAAAAGGATTAAATAATTCTCCATGTTTGAGGGCGGTGCCAAAATGGGTGCGGACCCAATGTAGGGTCTGCGTTAGGTCACCGACGTGAGAAAATCAAAATTATTTTGTTCTTTTCAACGCACCTTTAAATTGGTGTTCACCTTTTTGTTAATTTTGTTTTGTTTGTTCGAAGTCGGTTAAAAGATTTTATACGTCGAATGACAGACTTACCTTTAATCAAACTGATGCGAAACTAGTGAGGCTTGTCGTTGTGCTCTCCACAACTTTCTGCTACTATTGCCTGTAACAGAAACGAGCAGTTATTCACCGCCTACATGGCAAATAACGGGGTTCTTCGTCGCTAATTCGTTCGCGAAACGACTTCATGTTATTGCAAATAAATTATCTGTAATATTGAAATCAAAATTGTGTATAATGAAAATAATATCAACAATTATCGAGTTCTTTCGTCTTATGAAATAGAAGTGTGGGACGTTACATTTGAACACTATTTGTTTCAAAAAGCGGTACAATATTCTCTGCTTGGACGTTTTGCTTGGTATCCGTGCGGTGGTGCTATCCGTGATGGATCGCCTGCAATGAAATATAGACAGTAAATAGTCTGTTAAACCACAGATGGAATTTCCTTAAATCGACGTTAATAAGTTTTTAAGGCAATAACTTTTTCACGCAGAATGACCCGAGGAGTTCATGCCTGGAAGTAACACAAAAATGTAATTCCATTTTAAACATATACATTACTGTACCATTCAGCCTTTTCCTCTGTAATTTTTTCTAGTACCTACATACCATTTACAGGAAAAAAGCTTGGTAGTAACAACCGCGAACGCCCTGTATATATACATTTAAAAGTAATACATATCGTAGAGTTGGTTGAAACTCGAATAGAAATCATTTTCGGTACGTACGTAAAATACGCGCTAAGAAAGGTTGTACTATTGAGATATTTTAATTAGCCCAACCGCGACCAGCGGTCGGTGGTGGTTTCGGTTTTCCATTGAAAGGGGTTTTGCGATTATTGGCGAGATTTATGATTTATGATGCTTTCTTCGACATTACGAACGTTGCGACATTTCGTGCCCAGGATGCGACAATGGGCATACCTGCGGATTACACCATGAAAGGTGAATAAACCGCTCGCGTATTTATTTCTTTGGGATTTCAATATAGGAGAGAGCGTTCTTCAACCAAATACACGTCGTAGCAAAAACGTACAGATAAATATGATGGAACTTGATCAGAACTGTTGGAATATACTATATACAATTTTATCGCCTTCTATTTTGAAAACAAATCTGTGACGTTAAAATTTCAAAAACCATGACTTTCATAAAATGTTACTTTTTTGTTCAAATGGTACTATTTTACAGATAATGCATAATACGCAGTAATTGTCATTTATTATATTATATCTTAGGTATATATTACTACCACGGAAAGATTACCATTATTGAAACGAAAATGGAAATACACTCAATATTAATATGACACAATACTTTAACATAAAACGGATGTAATTTATCCCATGAATTTTTTAAACAATTATCTATAAATAAACTAATATTTTTTTGAAGTCAAAAATAATTTAGAGAAATACTACCATCAATAATTCATCGATTCCTCATCGATTACAGAGTGATCATTATCATCGATATCGGGCACAAACGTGTCGACGACTACACGAGTCCACCAAAGCTCTCGTGGATCCACTGTTCTCTCGATCGCGTTGAAGCTCAAGGCATTGGTGCCCGATTTGGCTTTGGGCGGCAAGCCTACAATGGTTCGTGAGATGCCTAATGCGAAATCTGGCACCACTGACAGAAACTTATGCCGGCCTCTATGCGAAATGAAGACGCCACGCGCGATTTTGGTTGAAAGGGAACGGAAAGTAGTTCTGTCCTTTTTCATGTGACGTACAAGCGAGCAGTGCTACAAACGTCACGCGACGTTGGCGGAAAGGAGACGGCGCATAGTTCCGTCCTTGTCTCTACGCGGGGCTCAGAAACGACGCGCGCAGCTCTCATACGCAAGGCACGCAGCAACTTGCGCGTATCCCCATTCCCGCAAGTACCAATGGTCGGTGTCCGTATCCAATACGTGCGTGCTCTATGGCGCCCCTTTCCCCGCCCACCTAGAGACCCTTTAATCAGAGTCACGAAATTAATTTATCGATTTTGATTGATGCCGCCATTTCCCAATAAAAGTACTAGATACAGCGCGATTTTATACGACCGCTATGGATGTGTCTGTACTCTATACAACTTGTAGTAAATAAATTTCCTGATTTGCATTTTGAGGGCAGTGTGTAACATAAATTCAAAAAGAAAGAATGAAAACAGACTTCAAAACTGCATTAAAACGGATAACATAATTTTTCGTTTTTGATGTCGGTGGCCAGATAGAAGCCAACAACTAGTTACATCGATTTCCAAACCTTCATCACCTATACAACCTACAAACCATACCATACCGAATCAATGCTTCTACTCATACGTATTCATATTAATGGTCAATACAAATTCACCGACACTGCAACTCACCTGCCCAGATTAATTTCTCAATCACGTAATTGTTTTAGGGCTTTAGGGTATACCTGTTCTTTTGATTGTAATATTGCATCCGACTAGAAATTCTGGTCCGGCCCACGTCAGGCCCTGGTCAGGCGAACCGGATCAGGCCCTGATCAGGAATGTAACGCTAAAGTACCATCAGGGCCAGGATCAGGCTTGCCGGGTGTGGCCCTGATTAGGCTTGCCGGACCAGGCCCTGACCTTGCCGGACACGGCCCTCATTGCTGCTTAACCCCGGCTTGCCTGGTCAGGGCCGGGTCCGGTTAGCCTGATCGGGGCCTGCCGCAAAAAAAAAATTAAGACCGCCACAATTTTAACCCGCGCCCCCACCATACACACAAGCTTCCCCCTTTTCGCTCAAAGGACCCCTGTCATATAAGAACTACCCCCGAACTGCACGAACATATTTTATTATTTATATATAATATATTATATATAAAGTACATTCATTTTTACCCAATGCGTAGGTTTCTTTTTATCTTACACAGGAGCGCATGCGCGCAGATGTTTGTGGACGAATAATGATGTACGACGACGAATTATGTATGGTGGGTTTCGGTGCTTGCCTGTGTGTCACGCGGCTGAGAACGGCACTTTTTTTATCTCGCCGGCCGCAAACGCACGGCTCCCAAGCGTGGTGTGTGTGGTGGTGTGCGATCACCCATCCAAGTAAAGAACCTTGTTCATTGCTGCTTAACCTCGGTGATCGGACGAGCATCATTCATTTCATTTTGACGTCTTCAATTTTATACGAACAGAGTATTGCAAGAAGTATAACATGTATACAGAGTTTTATACATTATTTTCCTGTAAGCACTTCGTATGACACTATCTTGATAGTTTCTACGCGCCATGAAAGAGCTACGCATATCATATTGCTATAATCTCACGTATTAGGCAGCTATGATACTAAACGTGTTTATAACGCCAGAGCTACTCTAAGTTCCTATATTCTATGGTTTACATCTATTCATACGCTTGCAGTGGTAATTTCATTAAATTTGTAAATTTTTGCTGGAAAAATACATAAAAACGTATTTATAGTAATGCTCTGGCACGCAAACCGGTGAATTTCAACAGGATGCGACGGCTTTCTTGGTGAACAGCTGTTGAACAGTCTGCTGTTCAATATATAATATATTATAGATTTCGATGCTGTAAGACTGGTTTCATTCCATCACCCACAGTTTAATAAAAAATTCATTTTGGAAAAAATAACGACTTACTTCAAATTTGAACAAAAATTCTGTTGATACTGTACAAATGAGAGAGATTCTATCGCAAATATATTAGTAGACTTTTGTGCATAAATTGGTATGAATCGTTTTTGCAATATCAATTATATATATATATGTATGTACGAGTGTAATTGGAACTTACGTTAGACGCACCGGTTTGAAATCAGTAGACTTTTCTGCATAAATTCGTATATAAAACATTTTTGTACATTTTTACTGTAAAAACGATTCATACCAATTTATGCTGAAAAGTCTACTGATTTTTTGCGACTAATATAATAGAATCTGTCTCATTTGTACAGTTTCGACAGATTTTTTATTCAAATTTGAAACAAGTTTTTTTTTAAAATTCATTTTTTTTTAAACTGAGTGTGATGCAAAGGAACCGGTCTTACAGCATGAAAATCTATAAGAATCACTTAACAAATATTGAAAAACAAAATACGTGTTGGACAGTGTAATTACCCGATCGAGATTAGATATCGGATAGAATTTAGTTTTTTTTTGTGGAGATGACCGGAGTTCTAGTCCGGCGGGTAAGATTTTTAACAGACGAACCTGATTTAACAATATATTAATTTTTTTTTATTAGATGCATATTTTGTAACAAATGTTACTTTAACTTAGAAACTATTAACAAAAATAAACATCAAATTCTTTTACACAGATACATAATGATAATAAAATGTGAATAAATATAAAACTTAAAAAATATATTAAAATGTTATATTTGTTTACTACGAAGTAATCTTCCACCATCCCAATCCTTTACGGAATTAAACACGCTCTTTAATGCATTAGCGAACCTTGGTTCATCCATTTTATCCCCTAATACTTCCAAATGCGTGGAAAGCAGTAAATCGAAGAAATTTGTCCCCTTTAAGCAACTTTTTGAAGGTGTTGCTTTCAATGCGGTAAAATACGTGCTGGCAGCGTGTTTTGTAAAAAATTGCCGTATAATAATAGATAAAGTGTGCGCGCTGTAATTTTAATTACGGGGTATCATACTCCTAATGCGGTGTTTCTGAAACAAAAATTAATGTGTGGTTTGTTAAAAAACAAAGCGGATGAAACATGCACAGTAGGGTGGACACAAGAAATCAATCTTCGAATTTTTGCTGCATGGATCCCCTAAACGTTCCCAATTGGCTAGAAAATGAGATTGGCAAAGTTTTATCTGAATTGGATAACGTTAACCCCTGCCTCATTGAGGTTGATTTTTTGAAAAACTGCGAGTTTTGCAATAAAATGGCAGTTTTTCCTTTGTAAAATGAAAACTATTCGTCCTAGAAACCTGATTCTTGTCTCGTTTTATATGAAATTTTGTCACCTTAATGCTTTCTTCTTACCACTTTTTTGCTAAAACATAGATTTAATGATATTTATCATTTCCGAAGCAAAACATGGAAAGCAGCTGTAATTGAATGTTACTATGTTCTTATGCATTTGCTTAAGTCACTTTTGAGGATTCGGATCATGTCCTGTCTTCGGAAGTGCTAAATATCATTAAATCTATAAGTTTTAGCAAAAAATGGTAACAAGAAAGCATTAAGGTAACAAAATTTTCTATAAAACGAGACAAGAATCAGATTTCTAGGACGAATAGTTTTTATTTCACAAAGGAAAAACTACCATTTTATTGCAAAACTCGCAGTTTTTCAAAACATCAACCTCAATGAGGCACGGGTTAACGTTATCCAATTGAGAAAAAACTTTGCCAATCTGATTTTCTAGCCAACTGACAACTTTTAGGCTGTCCAGACAAAAGATAGGGTGAAAACATTTTCCAGGTATGTCCTTGTGACCACCCTAAATTGCACGGTGTTCAAAGAAAGAACCGTAGGACTATACGCAAATTTAAAAAGAGTATTTACTATTTGTTTTCGATAACTTTGATCGAGCTTCAGTCTTTCATCAAAATTATGGAAGTCCTCTTTGGAGTCTATCGAGGGTCCATTATGGTCATCTTCCCCGCCGCTCTCGACACGCTGAGCCGATGTCTCACCAATCATATCTACTAATTTATTTAATTTGCCGAGCGTTTCCACCTAGTTGCCATGTAGTGTTCGAGAATCTCGCGATTCCCGTTGTGAGGAGATGAGAGGGAATGAAAGGAAAGAGGAAGGGGGGGAAATGAGAAGATCTATTGGCGGTGGAGAGGTTATGTTTCCACGTGGTCATCTTAATGTCCGTTTAACAGAGTCTTTATTGTCAACAAAATCATGGTCACAGGTGCTCTACGGTAGTGAGAGTAGCCGTCATATTGAGCGAGATAATCAGTTATATGAATTGTATCCGCCGTACAATGATTCGTACCCTTTACGGATGCACGTGCCCGATTCGCGCCGCGTACAGAGCCGGAGTCGTCTGTTGTTGATGTACCGGTGTGTTTAGTGTAAATGAGATGATCCGTGGTGTGAATGAGAATGTTCCGCGATCGTATGATGTGAGTCCCGAATGCTAGCACTAAATGTGAAGAGAAACCCGTGAGATTGTGAAGTCAATGTGTTCTCGACGATCACTGAGACGGTAATGGCCAACGAAACCGGCGGGAACGCCGCCCGCGTGCCGTGCGCAATAAAGGCGCGCTCGCATGGACCCCGCGTGTGACTCGGCCCTCAGGCCGCCTTGAGGATGCCGTGACGACGATTGGTTGGCGTCGCGGCATTCCCAAACATTCCGCCCGCCATCAGCAACAGAGGTTGATGATGCCCCTTGCTGGTTTTGTTCGGAGGTGGTGATTGGCAGCACGGCAGGCTTGGAGATTGGCCGTGTGAGTGTAGCCGTCGCGGTTTCCAGTGTCACTACTCTGGTGAGTCCATCCTTACCCGGGTGAAGAATCGTAACTCGGGCGAGGGGCCATTTGCTGGGTGGAAAGCGCTCGTCAGTGAGTAGCACCATGGAGCCAACCTTGATGTTGTTGATTGGGTGGTGCCATTTAGAGATTACCTGTTGACATTCCAAATAATGAGTATACCATTGAGACCAAGATTGTTATACCTTTGCTGGATGAGCTGCCACCGAGTCAACCTCGATGCATTTGCATCGAGGAGCAATGGCTTGATGAACGTAATGGCGCTGCCTGTGAGAAAGTGTCCAGGGGTGCGCACAGCCATGTCTTCTGGATCATCACTGAGTGGCTCCAGTGGTCGTGGGTTGAGAATTACCTCTATTTGGGCAAGCAGGGTGCTGAGTTCTTCTTGGGTGAGTAGAGCCTCACCTACAATCCTCCTGGGATGAAATTTGGTGGACTCCACCACTGCTTCCCATTCTCCACCCTTGTGTGGAGCCGCCGGTGGATTAAACAACCACTGTGCGTTGTCCGGTGCCAGCACCTTCGAGATGACCTGATGTTCGGCGGAACTCTGGGTGAAATGATTGTGTAAGACCCTTTCTGCCCCCACAAAGTTAGTCCCGCAGTCTAAGTAGAAGGTGTAGAATTCCCCGTCTGGATGAGAAGCGCCGATGGGTTGCAATGAGACCATCCGTTGTGTAGTCTGTCACCGCCTCGAGATGTCCTGCCGCTGTTGTGAGATAGACAGAAACACAGATCCAGCCCTTGTGTGTTGCGCCTCTTCCTGTTCATGCCTTGATTGTAACCGATCCTGCGTAGTCCACTCCGATGTGAGTAAATGCCCGTGATGGTGTGGCACGACAGAAAGGTAGTTGGCCCATCAATTGATAAGCACGGATCCCCCTCTGCCGTGCACGTATCACACATTTGAGTATATGGGACTTCACAGGTGTTCTTCCGCCGATGACCCAGTGCGTTTGCCGAAGACGTGCCAGTGTAAGTTGTGTACCGCCATGAAGTGTTCGACGGTGGGCATCATCTATAATGAGATCGGACAAACGTGAATGGCGAGGCAATATGGCTTGATGTTTGCCTTCGTAAGGGAGAGATGACTGGTTGAGTTGACCTCCCACTCGCATGACCCCTTGGTCATCGATGTAAGCCGTCAATCGGTGAAGAGCGTGATTGTTCGGCAGTTGTGTGTGCGATTCCAGTTGCTTCAATTCGTGTGAGAAGTATACCAATTGAGTCGCCTTTATTCAGAAGATCTTTGCCATGTCCAAGTCAGATGGTGTAATGCTCGTTAACGGTGATGAGACAGAACATTTTCTTAACCGTGAGCGAATTCTGAAACAAAGAGCAGTAATCCTGAGCAATTTACCAAGTGATGAGTAGCGGTATATGAGGCCCCAGTGGTAGTCGACTTTTGGTGAGGCCACAATCAATGAGATTCCCAGTCGAGCCTCGAGAGCCGAAGACTCGTCAGGAGATGTAGGTTGTGTTGGCCATGTGTCCGCTGATTGAGTGAGCCATGGTGGTCCCGTCCACCACAGCTCATGTGTTCGTAATTGCTTCGTTGTGATTCCCCTTGAGGCGCAGTCCGCTGGGTTGGAGGTGCCAGGAACGTGTCTCCATTCAGATCTTGAGGTGAGCTCTTGGATTTGCGACACCCTGTTCCTGACATAATCTTTCCAACTGATCCATGAGCCCTGATCCACTTGACTGTTGTCCGTGAATCCATCCACAAGTGAGTTGATTTTATGTCCATATTAAGTGGCTTGGACATATTTTGTGAGCTTGTGGGTAGCAGCGTTGCCATGAATTCCGACCTCGGGAGTATAAATCACTTGAGTGGTGCTACCTTGGCCTTGGGCATACCAGTGACGTCACTGTTCCTGTGGATGGTGCGTGTACAGCAATATGAATTGCCGCTGCCGCTGGTATGTTGTGACGCGTCAGAGAAGAATTGGAGTTAGATGTTGGTGCTCCCATGCGAATAAATCCATCTTCATGTCATGAGCTTGGCCAAGCTTGTGAGGTCTTCTCTGAGCAAAAACCACCGTGATACACCCTTGTGCGGCCAAAACTCTTGAGGGAGCGTTTCGGCTATGATTCTTGCCGGTAATGCGAAGTCTAGTGGATCTAATCTCTGAGCCACTTCAGATAAAATATGTTGTTTCCTGAGTATCTCCGTTCCATGGTCTGACTTGGGTGTGAATGTGAATGCGTCCTCTTGAGAATTTCACATGAGTCCTAATACAATTGACGTGCACTCATTGACAAATACGAGTAATCCTGGTGTGTCGTCCGAAGAGGTAGCAGTTGACACATCAAAATGAGTCGCAAGTCATTTGCAAAAGGAAGCCGCCCGCGTAGCAAAGTTCCATTAAATGATGAGCCAAGTGAATGAGCTCTTTCACGATGGCAGCGCCTCCAAGGATATCTTCAACCTTTCTTGAGGTACTTCATGTCGTGATGGTGGGTGACGTGAAGGGATGCGTGAGCTCCCGATGTTGTTGTGCTCACCATTCCAAAGGGGCGTCATCGTACAATGGAGAGCTGAGTGATTGGCATTGACGGCGGTCCCTTGATGATATTGGGTTTGATAACCTGCCCGTGTGCGTCTGACCCTTGTAAGTGTCGCCGTGACTGAGATGATGCATTGAAAGATGGTGAGCCGATGTCAATTCTCTGAGGGTGTGAGCACAGACCGTAATTTTGGCAGATAAGGTCAACGAATGGTAATTAATCGTTGCCACGCTCCATGTTTGGTCGTAATGGAACCGTCAATGCCATAGATGGAAATCCTTGATTTGTTCCGTTGGGTGCTGGGTATATCCATGAGGTGTTCCTTGATGAATTCGTTCCTGTCCTGAGTCCATGAGGATGTTGTACATTGAGATTTCTTCCATCGGTAGATCCGTACTATTGCTGTGCCCAGGAGCGCAGCATTGGAGTCGTTCCATGAATGGTGGTGAATGCCCATGAGTTTTAACATCGTCCAGTGCCGGTACCAACTGCCTGGGAGCTGGTGGTTGGCTGCGCTCCATGCAACATGGTGTGGTGCCTGCCTGAACATGATTTACATGTTCGCGCCCTGCAGACACGCACACTGTGGCGCCCCAGACAGTTGTAGCACAGTCTCTTGGTCGTGCCGGTGGCGTGCCGTTGGTTCACGGACATGAGCCGAAAGGTTGGGCATTGGACGATGTAATGCCGTCCCTGGCAGGCGTCGCAAGGATAGCCGGAGGTGGAATCCATGGATGGAAGAGCGGATGTCATGCCATGGGTCTTGACCTGCTGTGCTGGCCCCCTTGATGGTGTAGTGCCCGACGCGCGTGGTGCACCCAAGGTGATGATTGATGCTGGAGCCTTCTCCTGGCGTTCAAGGGTGTGAGCACGAGCCACGAGAAATTCCTTCAGCTGAGCGAAGCGTGGGACTTCATGAGTCTTTCCGAGCGAAGTCTCCGACGCTTCCCTCGATGCCGCCTCCAGGCGGGTCACGACGTGGTGGGCGATGAGACAGTCCCACATATCGTTGTTGACATTGAGGGATTGTAGAGCCGTCATCGCCTCCACTACCGTCGAAGTTAGTACGGATAATGTGACTGCATCCTTGATGCCTGGTGTTGCGACATTGTGTAGTCGGTCAAGATGCGCCTGGATTTGGAGGCGCCTGTTTCCGTACTTCTTCTGGAGTCGCTCCCATGACGCCTCAAGAGATTCTGCCGTGAGCGGGAGCCCTTGCACTATCTGTGAGGCTGACCCAGACAGGCAACCACGCAGGTAGAGCAGCTTTTGCGCGCTGGTCAGGTGTGAGCTTAATCGAACCCGTGAGTCAAATGACTCACTGAATGCAGGCCACTGAGTGTAGTCTTCGGTGAATGTAGGCAAGGATTCCTTAAGGGGTGATGGTGTGTTTGCGTCCGTGTGGCTAGTCCTTTGCTCTGCCCCTTGAAGCACACTCTGCAGTCCACCTAAGGCCAACCCAGCCCTGAAAAACACTACCGATTCCACATAGTGGACCTCTTTTGCAAAGTACGGGTGATCCAGATGGGTCGATGGCCAGGTGGCCTCCAAATGGGCGTGCTCCTGCTGGAAGGAGGTGTGCAGCTCCTGAAGACTCTCTCTGGTGATTGTCACCTCTGTGAGTGAGATGTTCTCAGCGGTCTTCGGAATGCTGGTGGCGATCTCCTTCATCGCGTTCACTCTCCCCATCTGCGTGCTGACCTTTGTGGTTAACTCAGGCGTAAGCTGAGAAGGTGCTGGTTGTTTCTCCATGGAGCTGGCAGTGACGTGGCATGCTGCAAGCTGCGAGATGCTGAGAGTGAGCTGAGAGGAAGGGTCGTTATCTGAGCTGCTCTTCGCAGTGTCCTGTGCTTTCTCCTGTGAGGACATGGTGAGATGTTCCTTGCCTTGCTTCCTGAGCTATTCCTTGGGCGAAACCTTGATATCTGACCTGCGAAATGTCAATTTTATGAGACCACGAACTGAAGCTGTTGCGTTGCACCTCCGTGAGTTGAGAACACATGTAGAATCACTACACGTTGAGTCAGAGTACGTCAAAGTCACACCACACTGAGTCAATGTTCACATAGCATCACTGAGTCATTGCACTTCTCACTTTAATGACCATAGTGGACACTCTCACACCGCCAATCCGGCTCGAAGGACCAAATGTTCGAGAATCTCGCGATTCCCGTTGTGAGGAGATGAGAGGGAATGAAAGGAAAGAGGAAGGGGGGGAAATGAGAAGATCTATTGGCGGTGGAGAGGTTATGTTTCCACGTGGTCATCTTAATGTCCGTTTAACAGAGTCTTTATTGTCAACAAAATCATGGTCACAGGTGCTCTACGGTAGTGAGAGTAGCCGTCATATTGAGCGAGATAATCAATTATATGAATTGTATCCGCCGTACAATGATTCGTACCTTTTACGGATGCACGTGCCCGATTCGCGCCGCGTACAGAGCCGGAGTCGTCTGTTGTTGATGTACCGGTGTGTTTAGTGTAAATGAGATGATCCGTGGTGTGAATGAGAATGTTCCGCGATCGTATGATGTGAGTCCCGAATGCTAGCACTAAATGTGAAGAGAAACCCGTGAGATTGTGAAGTCAATGTGTTCTCGACGATCACTGAGACGGTAATGGCCAACGAAACCGGCGGGAACGCCGCCCGCGTGCCGTGCGCAATAAAGGCGCGCTCGCATGGACCCCGCGTGTGACTCGGCCCTCAGGCCGCCTTGAGGATGCCGTGACGACGATTGGTTGGCGTCGCGGCATTCCCAAACATGTAGTCTGTCGATTTTCTTTGATAAATTGATATGGATTTCTCCTATTAACTTTATAACAGATGCTGAAAAAAAGAGAAAGACAATTTATATAAAGTGAATTAATATAATAACATAGTTGCACTTGAATGATAATAATTTTCTCACCCAAATCCATTTGATTATGATCCTTAATAGTAATGGGTTGTGATGCGGTTTTTTCTGTGTGTCTTTTTATTGTGGATGCAGGTGATGGCGGCCTGTCTCTTTGACGTTTGCAAACCTCCTCACCCGGTAAACGTGGTGGAGACGCCGAAGAAGTCGGTGAGGAGCTGGAACTCGACAAATTTAGCATTTGCCTGCTCGTGCTTCTTTCTCCAATCTCTGAATCATTGCGAGATAAATATGATAATACATATATCTATAAATAATCAAATTATATTACAAAATTGACAGTTATGCAGTGGGATTTACGTTCTGTCCTTGTGGCATTTTCACCGATTCGCGTTGCTGTATTCAACTGAATGGTGGCATTCAGCAAATCTTCATCGATCGGGATCTCCGTCGTTGGCAGTGTGTCACTCATGTAGTTCTCTTCGCGATACACGCGTTCGACAGACGACTCTGCATCTGTTGAAAACGCATATCGCTGATATTTCAGTTTATTTGCAGCGGCACATGCCTCTTCATACGTGTCTACATGCAAAAGAAACCATAACATAACAAAGCGAAAGATGATGGTAAAATTAATAATGCGAGAAAAACATACGTGCTCTACCATGTATGGTTACACGGTGTGTTGGCCAAGATTTCTCCGCAGGCTTGCAAAGTTCTACCATTTGGTGCAATTGCACAATTTTGGCTGGTGTGAATGGGCCTCGGGAGAAATAGCAGGCCTTGCTTCTTAATTTTTTAGAATTAAATATCCAGTCACTTGGGACAACGTCCATACTCAACTGATTGGTCCCATCGTCGGGGAATAAAACTATTTTGTAACAATAGTTCATGTTGTGCCTACAAAGAAAAAATATCCAGCTATACATAATTCGTTTCTTTAGCACAACAATAAATATAAAATGTTTACAATATTTTTTTTCCGGTTCAGAATCTTGTTTATATTTATAGTCAATACAACTTTGAATTAAATAAACTTACCTCAAAATTGTTGACGGATTTCTTATAATTCTTTTCCTGTTTTACTGAAAAATTCACTGCCAAAGGCGCCGGTTGTCCCGTAATAACGTTCTACAATGTTTATACAATTTTTCATTAAAGTTAGGCAATGTTCAATCTGATTAGCGTTTGACGATTAGGATTACAAACATAATATCGAGAAGAAATCGGAAAAAATTATGCTTAATTGAACCGGAAATCATTAATCGGCGTGGGTCTGTGTTTCATTCGTGCAGGCCATATCGGGCAGTCGCACGCACACGTCTCCTTGTGACGTTGCGAACACTTCTCGACATCGCCATGAGGAAGAAAACGACACACATGTAACCAAAGAAGATACACAGCGACCGACAATTACTTCTTTCAATCGTCGATTGATTTCATTAATCGTTGGAGTTAATCGTGACTTTTTCTTGATTTTTTGTTCTACTCGTTAATCGTAAACAGTTAATCAAATTGAAACTTTTAATACATTTGATGCACAACACTGTTCTTGAGTTCTCTCACCTGACACGTCCACTAAAACTCACCGGTATGTCTTCGCACTTAGTGTTTGAGAAAAGTAACGTTTGTACCGAGCAAAAATTATATTTAGAATGATTCTAAAACTAACTTAAACAAAATAAACCCAAAAACCAACACCAAAAACACACCGAAAATGAAATAAAATTAGATACGACTAAGAATGAATACAAAAAATATATAGGACTTCCGTTTCCGGTGCGAAAGAGAGAGTGGTGGAGAGTGACTGAGCGAGTGGAAAAGTGAGAATAGTGGAGAAGTAGGAAGAAGGTGGGTGTAAGAAGGTGCAGGAGGGTAAAGGAAGGGAAGAGGGAGGAGGGAGAGTGTGGGTGGCAGACGGGAGTGTAGGAGTGAAGAAAGGGAAGGGAGAAAGTGTGGGTCAGGGAAGAGGTTAGGGAAGTACGTGGCTGGAAGGCGTGAAGGTGCTGAGGTGGAGAGGAAGAGAAAGAGTGACATCTAGTGGAAGAGGGAGAGTGGCTAGGGTCGGTAAAGTAGAGAGGAGGGAATGGCGGAAGGAACCGAGAGAGGGTGGGGTGACGCGGCATGGGAAGAGGCGATGAAAAGGAAAAGGGAGAGCCCGGGAGAAATCAAAGGGGAGGAGAGGAAGGGAGCGGAGGCGATTTTTAAGCCCTCAAAAAGGCTGCAGAGGTCGCCGGGGAAAGGAGCAGGGAAGAAGGAAGGAGGGGAGGAGGAGGAGTGGGAATGGAGAAAAGAGATGAGAGAGATGAGGGAAGAGTTCAGGGATGGGGTTAAGAGCATGATGGAGACGGTGGTGAAGCAGGTAGGTGGACTAAAGGGAGAGATAAAGGAAATGAAGGAGACGGGTAGAGGAGAGATAGAGGAACTGAGGAGGCAGATTAAGGAGGGGGAGGAGAGATGGAGAAGGGAGAAAAGGGAGATGGAGAAAAGGATAGAGGAACTGGAGGGGCAAAGAGGAAAGAGGCGGAGGAAAGGGGAGGGAACGAAGGGAGGGACAAGGTGGAAGAGATAATGAGGAAGGTAAGGGGAATGGAATGGAGGGCGGAAAGAAAGGAGAGAGAGGAAAGAAGGAATAATGTAGTGATAAGAGGGCTGAAGAAAAAGGGGAAGGAGAGGACGGAGGAGATAGAGGGATTGTTGGGGGAAATGGGGGTGGAAATGAAGGTACAGGGAATGAGGGAAATTGAGAGAGGATTGGGGGAAGGTGATGGGGGAGCGGTAATAGTAGATCTGAAGGACAGGGAGAAAAAGAAGGAGGTGATGTTGGGAAGGAAGAAAATAAAGGAAAAGAATATAAGGATAGACGACGATTTAACGTGGAGGGAGAGAAAGATGAGATGGAGGATAGAGGAGATAGCGAGAGAAGAGAGGAGCAAAGGAAAGAACGTTTGGGTGGGTTATGGGAAGGTGAGGATAGAGGGAAAATGGTGGAGGTGGGATGAGGAGGAAGAGAGACTGATGGAGGGGAGAAATGGAGGGGAGGGGGAAGGGAAGAGAGGGGGGAAAGGGATGGTGGGTAGGCGGGGGAGGAGAGGAAGATGGAAGAAGGGTTGACGAAGGGAAGGGGGGAGGGGGGTGGAAGTTGGCATTCCGGAATGTGGCGGGGATAGGGAATAAGGATAGGGAGTTTTGGGAGGGGATGAAAGAATGGGATGTGGTATTATGGGTAGAGACATGGGTAGAGGAGAAAGGATGGGAAAAGGTAAATGAAAGGCTGCCGAGGGAGTACGAATGGGAAGCGAGGTTTGCGAAGAGGTGGAATAAAAAAGGAAGGGCATGCGGGGGAATGATAAGGGGGACAAGAAAGGGGTTAGGAATAGAAGAGGAGGAGGAGAGAGGGAGGGAGGAGGAGGGGAAATGGGAATGGGGGATGAGGGTGGGGGGGGGGAGAAATGGAGAGTGATAGGGGTGTATGTAAGGGGAGATATAGTTGACAAAATAGAGGGAATAAAGGGGGGTGGGTAAAAGGGGAGGAAGAACAGGAGGGAAGGAGGTCCAAGGATGGGAAGATAAATAGGGAGGGAAGAATGTTGGTGGAGTGTGTGGAGGAAAGGGGGTGGGGGATACTGAATGGATGCACGGAGGGGGATGAAGAGGGAGAATATACGTGCACAGGGGGAAGGGGGAGGTCTGTGATTGACTACGTGCTGGGGGACAGGAAGACGAGGGAAAAGGTGAGAAGGGTGGAGGTGGGGGAGAGGGTGGACTCGGACCACCAGCCAGTAGTAGTATGGGTAAAAGGGGAATGGGAAAGAGGGGAAGGAAGGAAGAGGGGAAGGGGGGGAGGAACAGAGGGAACTGGGATGAAGAAGGGAGAGAGAAATTCAAAGGGAAAATAGGGGAAGGGGAACGAGAGAGGAGAGTAACGACAAGGGAGGAGATGAGTGAGCTAGGTGAAAGGATAAAGGCGGCTTTGGAGGAGGAAAAGAAGGGGGAGGGAGGAGGGAGAAGGAGGGAGGGATGGTGGGATAAGGGATGCAGAGAGGCGAAAAAGGAACTGAGAAAGGAACTAAGGAAATGAAAGAAGGGAGAGGGGGGGAGGGGGAGGAATATAGGGCGAGGAAAAGAAGATATAAGGAGCTATGTGACAGGAAAAAGACGAAAGAAAGGGAGAGGCTAGTGAGAGAGGCAGGGGCGGCGAGAACGGAAGGGGAGGTATGGGGGATAGTTAGAAGGAATAGGAAAAGAAGGAAAGGGGTATGTGAAGGGATAACGGGAGAGGAATGGAAAGCACATTTTATGGGACTGCTGGGAGGAGAGGAAAGAAAGGTAGTCAGCGGAGGAAAGGAAGAGGGGAGGGAGAAGGACGAAGAGGAGGAATTGAATATGGGGGAAATAAATAAGGTGATGGGAGGGTTGAAGGACGGAAAGGCGATAGGGGGGGATGGGATACCCAACGAGGTGTGGAAGTACGGAGGGGAAAGGGTAAGGGAAGGGGGAGGGGAGATATGTAAGAGGATATGGAATGGAGAGGGATGGCCAGAAGAATGGTGTGAGGGAGAGATAGTGCCGATAGTGAAGAAGGGAGAGGGAAGGAGAGTGGAAGAGTACAGGGGGGTAACGATAATGCCCTCCCTGTACAGGATTTATACAAAGATATTGGCAGACAGGATAGGGAAAGAGGTAGAAGGGAAGGGAATTCTAGGGGACACGCAGGCGGGTTTCAGGAAAGGCATGGGGGCTAGGGATCAGATCTATGCGTTGAATTATATAGTAAATAGGGAGATAGGGAAGAAGGGAGGGAAAATCTGCGCACTGTTCCTGGACCTCAGAGCCGCATTTGATTCAGTGGAAAAAAGGAAGGTGGTTGAGGCGATGAGGGAGAGGGGGGTTAGGGAAGGTTTGGTAAAGAGAGTGGAGGAGGTAATGAGGGAAACAAAGAGTAAGGTGAGAGTGGGGGAGGAGCAAGGAGAGGTATTTTGGACGGCGAGAGGGCTGAGGCAGGGTTGCCCGCTCAGCCCGATCCTCTTCAACATACTGATAGCGGACATGGAGGAGTATTTGAGAAAAGGTGGGTGGGGGGGGATTAAGGTGGGAGGTGAGAAAGTGTACACTTTGTCGTACGCGGATGACGTTGTGGTGATGGCGAGTGAGGAGGGGGAGATGAGGGCGGTGATGGCAAGACTGGAGAAGTACTTGAAAAAAAAGGGATTAGAGGTGAATACGGACAAGACAAAAATAGTAAGATTTAGGAAGGGGGGAGGAAGGAAAAGGGCGGTGGATTGGAGATGGGAGGGGAAGAAGCTGGAGGAGGTGAAAGAGGTGAAATACTTGGGATACTGGGTAGAGCAGGGGGATGTGAAAAAAATATAAGGGAAAGAGGGAGGAAGGCCGCGGCGGCGATGAGAGAGGTTTGGGGTCTGGGAAAGAGGCTATGGAATAAGGATTGGGAAAGAAGGATATGGCTGTTTGACACGTTGGTGTGGAGAGTGACGGAGTATGGGGTAGAGGTGTGGGGGTGGAAGGAAAGGAAGACAGTGGAGGCAGCACAGGAAAGATATATAAGGTGGATAATGGGAGTGAGCTGGAGGACGCCGGGATATATGATAAGGGAGGAGGCGGGCAGGGTGAAGATGAGGACGAGGGCAGGCAGGAGAGCGTGGGGGTACGAGAGGAGGCTGGAGGAAGGGAAAGGGGGAGTGATTGCGGGGAGGTGCTGGAGAGAGATGAGGGAGAGGTGGGGGAGGGGGAAAATAGTGGGAAAATGGGAGAAGGAGAGAAAGGAATTCCTCAGAGAAAGAGGGGTTGAGGAGGGGGGAGAAGAAGGGATGGAATACGAGGAATTGGAGAGGAGGGATTTAGAGGAACAGAGCAAGGAAAGGAAGAAGAGGATAGAGGAATCGAGATCAAATAGATGGTATAGGGAAGTGGTAGGAGAGGGTAGGAAGGGATATTTGAAGAAGAGATGGAGTGAGGATAGTGTGAGAAGGGTGGCAAGATTCAGGATGGGGAATGAGGTGAGAGAAGGGAACTACTGGGAGGGAGAAGAAGAGAGGGGGTGCAGATAGTCCGGAGAGGAAGAGGAGACATGGGAGCACGTGTGGGAAAGATGTGGAGGATGGGAAAAGATGGAAGGAAGGGAAGAAAGGTGGGAAGTAAAAGTAAAGGAGGTACTGGATGCAGAGGGAGGAGGGGAGAAGTGGATGAAGGTGCTGGAGAGAGCAAGACGGGAAAAGGAAGAAAAGGGGGGGAGGGGCGGGAAAGGGCAGGATGAGGAGTGAAAGAAAGGAAAGGGATAAGGAGGAAGGAAGGTGTGGATGAGAATGAATGAGTGAGAGAAAGGAAGGAAATGGAGAAGGAGAGGAGAGAAGGTGTGAATGGGAGGAAACGGAAGTCCACAGGGGGAAAGGGGAAGGGGGGGAAGGGTAGTAGGATAAGATAGAAGATAAGTTGTACAAAGTTGTAAATAGTAGCAAGTAAGCGGGTAAAAGGAAAGAGAGGGCAGGCGTGCGAAGGGAAGAGAGAGCGAAGGAGGCGGTGCGGAGAGAGAGCGGATAGGCGAATGGAGAGAGAGAGAGTTGCGTGCGGAGAAGGAAAGTGCGAGTTGTAAATAGGATATAAATAGGAAAGGCGGAAGCGGAAAGTAGAATAAGTAAAATAAGTAGAATAAGTAGAATAAGTAGAAATAAGTAAATTAAGTAGGGATAAGTAGGATAAGGAGAGATGAGGAAGGGTGAAAGTGTATGGAGGAAAGAGGAGGGAGGTGTAAAGAAAATTTTAACCCGGATAGGGAACAATAAACATATACAATACAATACAAAAATATATATAATAGAAAAACAAAAATAAAAGAAACAAAATTATATGATACTAATAATTAATAAAAGAAATATATGCAATAGAACAAAAAATAAAGGAACAATGAAACACGCGAAAATTTCTCAAACACACAAGCACAAACGTTCTCAATGAAACTGTGAACACAACTGACACGTACGGAAAATTCTTTCCTTCGTGACCAAGTCTGGGACAAAAGAAAAGGGAGAGGTACCTCTCCCCCACGTATGAGGATTATCTCTCCTTCATGAGCTCACGTGGTGGTTCGCGGGCGCATGTTTTCGCGCCGATAGGATAATGCCCGTTTTCCCGTGTAGAACAGCGTAAAGTGTCGATTTTAAGATACCACAAATGCGCACGCGACTGAAAATAAAATTAATTAAAACTATCACATTTACCAGGCGTTGCCCGGGTATAGCAACGTTCCACACACCCTTGAGGTCTTGCTACTGTATGCGTTATTTCTGTTTTTACGTGGTGATTCCCCCTGTAGGACTATATATCCACGGTGAAAATAATATTCATTTAAATCAAATTGTATTATTTTATTGTTCTGTACTTCACAATTGTGATCGAAATACTGATCGAATTATCAGATGGAAGTATTAATTGGTTCTGAAAAACAAAATGTTGATCGACTTGAAGCATCAGATTGATCGCAATACTGATCGAATTATCAGATCTAAGTATGGGTTTTTTTTTAAGGAAAACATTGATCGGCTTGAAGCACCAAATAGATTAAAATACTGATCGACTTATCAGATGAAAGTATTAATACCAGTTGAATCCAAATACTGATCGACTTATCAGATCAAAGTATTAATATCAGTTGAATCCAAATACTGATCACATTATCAGATCTAAGTATAGAATTGTTTTTTCTTTAAATCAAAATATTGTTCGGCTTGAACTACCACATAGATTAAAATACTCATCGAATTATCAGATCAAAGTATATTGATATACAACTAAATTATATATGCAGTAAAGGCATTGCATATATTTTCGATCTTCTCTTATTACTTAAGTTGAACGTGACCATTTTTTGTACAACCTGATTTAAATTGTATACTCTTGGATACTGATTATGAATTTCAACAATCCACATGTGTAAAAGATCTGAATCACATGGATATGATAAGAGCGGTTTTAACTTACGTAATTTCACCCCACTAATATGTATATCATTTGGATGACCTGGCATAATATACATATGGTTCACTCGCAATATTATTCCATTGTTCAACAGCACAGTGTTATTTGGTGATTTAGTAGTCAGGGTCATACCTTTATACCTCAGACGTTTCACCACAGTTTTCCCACTTTTATCCGTCTGAAGTTGTCTCAATATTTCCAGAGATGCTTCCACCGTTGTTTTTTGACAATTTACAGAGAAAACTTCTTGGAGACGTCTACAAATCTGGGCTAGTGGTCTATTGCCATGGCGGAGAAATTTCTTAATGTTTCCAAGAGCACTTTCAAACGGAAATGCTGTAAATCTTGATATTGGGCAACCCATGTGGTGAACATCATCGGCTAGATGAATTAGGTTGTGCACATTTCCAATCATAGATGTTATCCCATAAATCCGTGGCATGAGTGACACAAACTTTTTCAGTAAGTTTTTGGCATTGTCACAGTCTATGACAGCCCTTGTTTTAGAACACAGTATACGGCAAGCCACATGCAGCAGTAGAAAATGTGCATAAACTTCTTTCGGTAAAACCTCTTTTAATATTATTGGGCCTGCATACAATAATATGAACTTCAATTCGGTTGCTTTAAAGCGGTCTATTTCTAGCAATGATCTTGTAGTTCGTTGAAATTCACAAGGAATTTGATTTTGCAGCTTCAATAAAAGGCTAGACAATAAAACTTTTCCACTGCGATGCAATCGTGTCTTTTTGGTGCCATGCAACCAATAGTTGAGCAACTTTTTCATGACACCTAAACACACAAGATGCATAAAATCCAGTACGAAGAACTTAATCATATCAATTGGCTGCCTGATATTCAATAAAGGTGATTGACCTGTATGATGGTTTGGATATCTTTGTCTGCGAAAAGAATCATCAGTCCTTATTTCAGCGGAATCATCTATTGGATAGACCACTCTTTTTTCAATGTGACTTCCACGCACATTGCATCTTTCACATGCCCAATATGCTCCATGACCTTTGATGCACTTTAACAAGGCACGAGCAGGCCTATCGCAGACAAATCTTTTAATATTTACTTGGAACATATTACCGTCAAGCCCTTGATCATGCAATTCATTAATCTCTTGTATAAATTTTTCCAAGTATTTCTTGACGTCAGGTGGCTTGTGAATTCCTGAGTAGATTGCAGTTGGGAAGGGTTTGTATATATTTCCCTCGTAGAAGACCAAACACAAAATTGGCCAAAACTGCCTGGAACTTGATTTAAATAGAGACAGCCCATCTACATTTATCAATAATTCAATCATGTTATCCGGGTGAAGAGAAGGGTTCACTATCCTCTTCAGTTGTTCTGCTATTCCAAAGTAGACGAATTCACTACTATCCTCTTTATCAACTTCGATATGATACGTAGTTTTCGTTGTTTGTAGAAATGTCTTTGAACATTTTGGTAAGGCAGGAAGTAATCTTCGACGAAGTATACGAAGGAGCTCATTTAATTTTGTGTGAGAAATGGTGGGATTTCCACTTAATGCCCATTCCCGCAATTCGTCTATTTCATTATCTTCTGTGAAACAATCATCTGTTACCTTTTCCACATCATCTTCTGTTCCACTGACTCCTCCACGCTCAGCTTCCTCGTAATTTTCCCCATCATAGGAAAAATCAATTTCTTCATCTGAAGAGAGCGATTCAGCATTTTGATCTTCCACAGTGCGTTCAATTGTAGATTTTGAAGCACTCGGTACTATTTGATGACCACTGGATCTTTGCACGCATTCCACATTTATTAAACTAGGATGACACGCGTCATCGGTATCACTAACATTAATACATTCGTCATCACTCGTACGACTTTGCTGGAAAGCCCGTTGCCGTTTTCTATAACGCTGCACTCGTTCACGTCCAAGCAGAGTTTTCCGATATTTACGAGGATCACTCATTTTTTATTGCAATCCGGAAACACGGAGGAAAAAAAAAAGGATAATATTCTAAATTACGTACGACTAATACAAATAATAGAAAAAAAAAAATTATAAAAAAATTAACTAAATGTAAAGTAACACTAATATGTCTAATTAAAAAAAAACTGAACGAAACACAGAAGGTATTACAAATCGAATTTCTATATGAGCCACGAAAAATGAAGATTTAACGTGCGTTTCTCGAAAGTCGTTGCCGTACTGACAACACATTGTTGCTGCTGTCGGTTCAATACACAGTGTAAATGCGTGAAACATTGTGTGATTGCGCAGCGTACATGTACAACTGTTAGGGATATTGTACAAGGCGTGCTACCGCTGCACCGATGGTGACGGGCCGAAAAACGGCACACGTGCAGAATATTGCGTCGTTCTGCAACATTTTGCATTTTGCGTTTTGAACAGCGAGTATATTATGTTGCAAGAGCGAATATGGAGAAAGCAACGTTTACACAGAATTTTCGGTTTATACGGATTCATTAATTATGGTTTACTTTTTTTTGGTAATACACAAACTCTTAAGATTGTTTTTCCACCTGGTTACTGTAAACAGGAAAACATGCTTCGCAACACCCAAACGTGATTGATTGACGCGAGCAAGTTGCCTCTTTTAGATCATAAGCCACTCGCTCGCCGGATGTAATCGCCTCGCGCGAAAGTAAACCGTCAAATTCTATGTGAAAACACGCTTCAAAGGCGTGGCGGGCATCGGGTAACGCGACCACGTTACTTTGTGTGAGGGAGTGCTTGAAAAGGACAAAAGGGATCGCTGGGCGACAGCGGACGAGTGGAAGGATCCATTCTACGTTTTGCCACCGAGCAGTTAATATCGAACCCTACTCTGACAGGTATGTAACAACTGTGTATATTACATTAGAGTGTTGGCCAATATGCCATGATTAACGATTACGTTTTTCAATCGCCGATGGACTATTCATTTCTTCCGCGGATTAAGTGAATCGTGATTGTGCCGCGGAACTGTTTTTCTTTTTAATTCGGTGTTCATTTAATGGAGACAGTGTAACGAAATACTGACAGCTAAAA
The DNA here is from genome assembly GCA_963942575.1 of Priocnemis perturbator. Lineage (NCBI taxonomy): Eukaryota > Metazoa > Arthropoda > Insecta > Hymenoptera > Pompilidae > Priocnemis > Priocnemis perturbator. The sequence continues at coordinate 11,732,853 of OZ012643.1, read as the reverse complement.
TATAGTTCACATACGAATAAGAACGAAGAATCCACGTAGAGCTCTTGAAATACTCTCAAAAATATTCTACAACCGTCTAAAACAATATTTTTATCAAATAAATTCCTTCTGGTTGTCGTTTCGTTTCATCTTTTTACAAGTGATGCCAGAAAGCGAAAAAATAGCAGTAGCACGCCGAGTGGTGGGGGCCATGTGGCAAGTGTGTGGGTGCCGTGTCTGTATGCGTGCCGTGTATGTGTGTGCGTGCCATGTCTGTGTGCGTGCCGTGCGACGATTTTAGAAATGGATGGCACTACGCTCTGCCTCAGAGAAAGGGGGCACTTTTCTCTGTTTCACAGTAAGGAGACAGAGTATAGTGCCATCTTTCTCTAAAATTGTCGCACGACACGCACACAGACATGGCACGCACACACAAACGGCTCGCACACAGACACGGCACGCACACACTTACCACATGGCCGCCACCACTCGGGGTGCTGCTGGTGCTTTTTCGCTTTCTGGCATCTTTACACCCCTTTCCAAATTTTGCTGAATAAAATGAGAAATACAAAAAAATATAAATACAAGAAATAGCTCACTCAGACATTAATTCAGACTTAAGTGATACAACCGCCATTATTTTCTACCAATTATTTTTTTTATCGTTAGTCGTAATCGATAAAACAGATACACAATATGTTAATTGTTATTATTATATACAATAATTTAAAAATACTGTTAAGTAACACATGTCACTTTCATTTCAGAAGAAAAGAGACAATGTTTACATATTTTTGCAAATGGATGTTTGGACGGCAGAGCCAGGGTAAGTTTTTATTTTGCTTTATTATTTTTAGAAATCAGAATAATTTGTCTTTCTTTTTCCATCAAAAACAGAGACTTTCAACGCAGCAGATACCCATATTGAGCCGGCCGAAGCATCACAGCTGCCGGCCGAAGCATCCGTGCTGCCTGCAGCAGCCCCAGCGGTGCAGACCGAGCCGCCTGAGGCAGCTAGCGCTAAGAGTAATGTTATGCCTTCCTATCACATTTTCCAATCCAATCGTCACATTAGTCGGACTTTCACAAATTCCTTCCTGAACAAACCTACCGATAAACCTTTCCGTTGCCAAAGGTTCCGCCAAAGTAAGCAAACCCTCGACAGGAACATAAACCCATAAAAATTCCCTTCAATTGTTGACCTTGACATAATCATAAAATTTCCCTTTGATTACGTATCAACACCTGAGCAAACTCCAAAAATACTTCCTTTCTAAAACTTTCTGTCCTTTTCCAAATTCCACCTCCAAGCTCCTTTTAGAAACATATAAAGGTACCCAGGACCGCAAAAGACCATCATTCATCTCCAGTCCTGGCATAGACACCGTCACTCTGTCAGTTAGTCCTAAAATAAAACTCTTGAATTGATAGACTTTCGAACTCGATTTCATTACCACCTATTACATTTCGCGTATCTTAAAGTAAACTAGTTGATGCCAATAGGCCGGCACAACAGTAAGAATGTGCCAGCGGCAGCATCCGCGCCGATAGAAGCACCGGCGGCGGTGATACCCGCGGTTAGAGCAACAGAGGGACCGAAAATGAAATATAAAAGGAGGAACCGGAGGAGTCGCAATAATGTAAGTATTACCTAAGTATTGTGTTCTTGGGATTATTTATTAAACATTTTAGTAAATATTGTTTTTGTGTTTACACAGGCTTACCAACGATCTCAAAACTGGCGAGGAGGCCAGCCAGGCCGCTATGTACGAGGACGCGGTAATTCCGGCACTTTGGCGGTATACAATTTTTATAATTAACCCTTTCGCTACGGCAGTGTTTTCCGTAGGAGCGACACCGCTGTACGGGCCAGCGTGCCGCCGAAGTAGCGCCACTGAATAGACCAGTGCGCCGGAAAGTATGCATGTTGTGCTTAGGCAAACTGGTGTTCGAACTTATATCTTTCTGTGCAGACTTGTCATTCTCCGGATCGTACGCTTCTTTCATTGTTACACAACAACATATTTTAAGGTTTTCCAATGATTATGAATAAATATAAATATAAAATATAAAGAAAATAGGAAAGAGATGTTATGAATCCGATAAACATTGAAAGAATTACTGCAGTAGATATTATTCGCAGTATGGAGAATCGTTAGATATTGTTGCGCGACAATTATGCGCCTTAATACGAGCGCTCTCACAAGGATACGGATGCGCTCTCGGTAATTAATAGTTACGCCTTTACAATCGAAAAAGAGTTTAACGGAAGGAACGTGCACGGTCAAATGGTCGTGCCCGTGGGATCCCGCCGAGGCCTAAGCTCGGGCATGGTCATACAATAAGTCGTTAATATTTCGTCGTGTTTCGCGACTGGAGGTTCCTACCGTGTCGCTGGTCTCTGGCTATGTTCGAATGGCTGCTCTCTCTCCCCCTCTCCCCATCTCCCCCTCCCCCTCTCCCCCTCTCCCCCCTCCCTCTCCCCCTCTCCCCCTCTCTCCCTCTCTCCCTCTCTCCCTCTCTCCCTCTCTCTCTCTCTCTCTCTCTCTCTCTCTCTCTCTCTCTCTCTCTCTGGCGTAGGTCGCTCGGAATTTCTCAGTTTTGGTGGAAAACGATGATAGTACCTTCGAATCGAAATGAAGTCTTATTACTTTGAACTTCCTTGATTTGCCTATGCTCTGCTGTGATTGAGCCGGGATCTAGCCCGTTACAAGGGTCGACAGATCAGGAAGTTAATGTCGCTATTCGGTTAATTCCGTTTGCTAACTCCGTCTTTAATCGCCACACGAGCGAGGAACAGCCTTTCGCGTTTGCTCAAGATTTATGTAATTAAGAAAAGAATAGTGTAAATGAAATCAGAGAAAAGGAAACTTAAATTAACGTGTCCGACACGAAACGCGCACACCTTCGCACTTTTCACTAAATCAAAAGAAAAACTGAGTCTGTGTCTCAAATAATAATCAGAAATTATAAACTATAGCTTTACGAGGATAATTGAGTTCGTTTAGTAACACACTGCAAGAAGAATATGCAATTTTAGACTCAGAAATGAATGATATCTAAGATACCCTCGGACAATCGACCACGTACCTCACGACTTTACAGCCAAGTGCCCAGAGAAATCCGCCGCGAGACGGCTCCTGGGCTCGCTCTAGGCCAGTTTTTCATACACTAACCATGGAAACGGTCGATCAGCGGTCGATTCAGTGTACAAATATTGTGTTACTATGCTCGCTCGATACTCAGCGAGAGACTTTCGTTTGCTCATCTATCCTCTTCCAATTATTAAGTTTTATTCCAAATAAAATATAATTGCATTAACTTGGTCATCTAAGATTCTAGCAGCGCACGCTCCTGATCTAATATGCTTGAACAAAATTAGGTTGATATTTGGGCAATGCCTTATTGCCACGAAAATAATAATTTACTTTTGAGAGAGAGAGAAACTAAAAAATTAACACGCGGAACCTCATCGCAAATTCCTTAACCTATGCACACACACACTCATACTATGTTCACGCATTCCTACCCACTCACACGCTTATATCTACTCTTACGTTTACTTATAACTACCTATATATATAAGATGGGACGAGTATGATTCCACGGTGAGGGAACTCCACTACATATTACAACTCGACAGCACCACGTATACGATGAGGCTAAACCGTGATACAAGTAATTCGTATACGCGGCCTGGAGGAAAAATAGAATAATCATGATTTTACAACTAATACTCTAACAGCGCACCGGATGCGATGAGCCTAAGCCATGATAAAGGAAAGAAAAGAGAGTTTAAATGAGAAATGATGCTAAAAGAAAAGGAAAAATCAAAAAGTTACGCAGGGACGTGACATAAGACTTGAGTCGAATAGACCTGGCATCAATGTGTCAATTGAATGATGATCAACGCGATTTCATATTTATCATTCCCGCACAGATACAGTGGCTTAACAGGTGCCAAACAATAAAGATACACCTACACCTCGCTATATGGCATTTCGCTATAATGGCCTTTATTATTTACAGGTCAGATAAACCATAATGAACACCTTTATTATTTACAGGTCAGGTAAACCATAATGAACACCTTTATTATTTACGGCACTTTTTCGATTTACGGCCCACAACGTTTCGTGATAGGTACGGCCAAAAAAAATGCTGCACTGTTAGCAACCTTCTGTTTAGTTTCAGCTGCTTTCGAAAATATGAAGAACGTTTTAATAATTGATTCGTTATAGGGCTTTTCGCTTTACGGCCAACTTTTCCGGAACGTATCTAGCCCGTAAAACGAGGTATGGGTATATACGGTTGCACGTTCAATTCGCTGCATCTCTATCAGCCGTTTATCGTTATAACACTCTTTGTCAGTGTCGTTAACACGCCAAAAACCATTAACAACCGACTGCGTATGCGTACAGTGTCTGTGAGAGTCTCGCACGTCGTTCGAGAGTCGAAAAGCACTCACAGGCATGGCACGCACACACTTGCCACGTGGCCCCCACAACAATCGGCTGTGGATGGTATTTGGCTTTCTGCAGACACTGATAACACTTGAAACATTTAGAATATCAGGAAACCCGTAATTATTACCCTACGCTAAGACCGATATTGAAAGAAGATAATTGCCAGCTGCGAATGGAGATCTCTGAGATCGACATAGTCTTTCGAACAATTCATTACATTTAGCCTCTCTGTTATCTAACGTTTCGATATCTTTAAAAGCTACAAGATTCAATATATTGAATAACAAACTTACCCTTAGTGCAGTGCGGTCCAAGAAAGTGCCCCGGGGCATTTTCGGTTCCCCAAACCGAACTACTGTTGCCCTGGAAACGACGGACGCTCAGTGTGTGTCAGTGTGGCCAGAAGTGGTGCCTGGCACCATCGGTGATCGCGGGAGTGGGGATACGCGCAAGTGTGCGTGCCCTGTCTGCGGTCCTGTGGAGTCCACGCAGCTCTCACAGACAGGGCGCGCACACTTGCGCGTATCCCCACTCCCGCGGATACCGCTGGTGCCCGGCGCGACTTCTGGCCACACTGGTGTGTGTTATGATCGGCATACAGAAAAACTTGTACCTAGTGGAGGTGGAAATAGCGGCGTGAGGGGCCCCACTCGTGGACCGCACTGCCTTAGTGCTTAGTGCAGAAGTAGAATGCAGCTCAACGTTGAACGTTCAGCGGCCCACACTTATACATACACACATATATGCACACACACGCACGCAGAATCTTGGCCGAAATACGTCCGTACAGCCAGAGAACTCGCGTACCAATGGCTCTCACTGCCTGTGACGTATCGCTTCTGTAGGAACGTTTTGTTTCTTCGCTATACTGGCTCGTTGCTACGCAACCTCCCCCTCTGCCGCTCACGTATTATTTTATTCGTTTACAGGAGATGCAATAAATAACAATAAGTGAACAATTAATTAATATTGATACGTTTGAAACTAACCTTCCGCTACCCGTGGCGTGCGACCAATCGATACATATATATCAATATATCTTCCGGGAAAGTACTATATACATATACATATATATGGTTTGAACCGCGGGTGCGTGCCGCGGTCGCGGGAAACCGAAGGGTACCTTTTAAAGTAGCCTTCAGGTAGCCTTCCGCAGCTCGCGATCGCGACGCTAAACCAATCTATGTATGCAGATTATAGATACATACTTTTCGCGAGGAAAAAACAAAGGCATATATATAATATATATGTTACAGGCAATGTGTTCAACGTCGGCATTCTGTATATTGTCCGGGCACTGTATAGAATGCCCACGTTGAACACATTGCCCGTAATATATATATTTATCAATCGGTCGCGCATAGTGGCCTTCGAACCGTCTTTGTCTTTTTCCTTGCGAAAAATATGTATCTGTACACATGGATTAGTCGTGCGTCGCGGTTATTATATATAATACCGAAACACTGGCGGAAAGCACAGTGCCAATCCTCGTAGTAATGCGATTTTTACCGGTATCGAGGAGTGGATGAGTGGTGGAAAAGGTGAAAAAACAAAACTTTTTAGAGTCTCTTTAGCGTATGATAAAACATTTGAACCAAGATAAAAAAGATTTTAAACAGAACAAAAATTGCGTTGAAGAGAGAATCGAACCCGGGCCAGGTAATTACTGCTCGGCCGCCTTGCCCCCTCACCACGGCTCCTTCGTATCATGGCGTACTGAGATTCTTAAGAAATGTGTCGATGACAATTTATTTATGCATTTTTCTCAATAAATAAGCCGCATTGGGCAAAACGGCGAAAATCGTTTTCATTTTTGGGGGCTTCTAACGTAATGATGCAGTCGATTAATCGAATTTCGAGATCACACCCGCGACCTCTCCTTTCGGTCGCGAGCAACGGGAAATTACCTTTTCAAGAGCCCTGTCATACAAGGCAGATCGTCGCATATAATCGACCGCGCGACGATCGCAAACGCGTCACATGCAATCCATTCATTAGCACTTTACTTCACTATCGCCTTGATTACATTAGAAAAATGTCGAAAGTAATCATTTAAATGTAGGCTTCTGTCTTCACGATCTATTCGGCGGACAATGCGGTATGAACAGCCTACATTTGATTGACAAGATATTTCAAAGTATGTATTCCGTCGCGTACATTAAACCTACATCTGTGGATGACGCAATTCATAATCATAAATCCCTAGTTTGTAAGCTGTCGCATATCGTTTCTTTCCTACGCCGATAGGTACCTGTATTTTCTTTCCTACGCCGATAGGTACCTGTATTTCCTTTCTTACGCCGATACCTTTATTACGATACCACCACGTATGTCGTATGATAATGACCACATTCTACCGTTATCTTGGAACTGCAAACGGCGGGTTAGCTCTTTGTCTAAGGCTTATCACACGTTCGTTGTTATTAGTTGTACATATATATTGTTAGAATAAAAACTCTTAAAAAATATCCTTAAACAGTTTCGCAAGTTTAACTTAGCGAGAGACAAGTAGCAGCATTCACACATGTTACGATTCGCAAAGCGTTAATGAAACGAAACGAAATGAGTTACTGAGTTACTCAATAAGTATTAATCAGAAAATGTGACCTAAATGTAGTATCAGTTTTATTATAGCGTTTGGTACGCTGAGTTTTGAATGTTTCATTGCCAATTGCCTCGATCGTTGTTTCATCATTCTGTTTTACTCGTTGTCGTCCTTTTCTTCCTTCTCGGCGATGATCAAAGATCAAGCCGTCAGGCTCGAAAACCATGTCCCCTCTACAAAGTTGTCCCAATACATTGTATCGTCACAGTCGCGAAGCGGCAAACCTTACAATGTCGCACCGCGGAATAAAGAATCGGAAGAAAAATACATTGTGTTGTATTATGTACTTAGGTTTATGCGACCATCTCTGCTTATTCAAACTTCCAAGAAGAAACACAGCGTCTACAATTATATTGACATGACAGCTGGAATCTTGTGAAATCAAATTCAAAATATTATTACACATACCCCCTAGAACACTAAAAGAAGAAGGACAGGTTCCAACGATTTATTCAGAAAATCGCGTAATACATTTTTCTGCGGGTGTACTATTTAGTGAAGCAGTACTCTGTATGAGCAAACGGCTCTGGCTGCGGTATAATCTTTTCTTAATACTTGGAAAGCGCAGCCAGAGTCAATTCTGACTCGGAGCTCGAGAGCGATACGCACAAGGCACGGCTGACGGATAGTATGAAAAAAAATTTGCCTTCGTTGCCACGCGTGCAAATATGTTTGTGCATACGATATTCTGCCGCGTCATTATTCAGTCGCAGCAATAATCGTGCGACACAAAATCGCAAGTGCGCACCTGGCCAAATTGTTTGTAGGTACCCTTTCGCTGCTCGCGACCGCAACGCGCGACTGTTCGATAAATATATACATATATATATATATATATATATATTTTTTTTTTCTTCACGCAAACTGCGACACGCGGACACGACGCACGACCGATCGTTGAATATAATTATATATATATTGATGTACATTTTTTGCAAAGGTAAAACAAATACGATTTCGAGCTGATATATAAGCTATATATCTCTGTCTCTATATATATATATATATATATTGAGGCGGGCATCGTGACCGCTGTGCGCGACGCTTGGCTGCACCGCGAAACGGGAAGGACAGAGCTACGCTCAGTCTCCATTTCGAAAAGTTTTTATGAAATCCCAAAACATTTCTTTGAAACATAGACCCCGGTTTGTAGAAAGCTTAAATTATAACGAGGAATGGATATACAACATACATAAATACATGCATACATAAATACATGCATACATACATATATATATATATATATATATACATATATAGAAATTCTCGCGCCGCCAACCGCCACCTATCGCCACGCACAGTCTCTTGAGCGAGGTTTCCCCCACCACCGCGAAATCCAATGGAGTTGGATGCCGCATATGCTGCCACCGGCCGCAGGGGTCAGTTTCAAACCGAACGTCGCAAAGGAAAGATCGTAAGTACCTGCAAGTCTAAATAATATTCCTGCTTCTTGTACTTTATTCCAGTTCTAAATGTTTTTTACCCCTTTGAGTGCTATGGGCACAGACGAGGTATAGAATAGACACCGCATCTTATGGACCTTCGTGTCACACGTCTAGAAATACCGACGGAGCAGAAAACAAGGCAAGTTGGAGCGCCCTCTGCGTATGCGAACGGCAGAAGTCATAATTAGAATTCAAGTAATGACTGACTTTGGCGGCGTTGCCAAATGTATGCGATAAATGCATGATTGCCATATCATGAATTTGTTACGAATGTACATCTGATCGCTGCGCTGTCTCGCAAGCTTGGCTGGATCAGGCTCGATGCTCTGCCTCGCCGCTCAGAATGAGTCAGATTTCAGATTTAAAGGGTCTACGTATATATTGTGTTAGTCCGTTCGGCGTATTTTCAATTAAGCTTTTACGGAGGGAGAGGTACGGAATGAAATTACAATTTTTTTGAAGTATTTTGAAAGCAATAACTTTGATACAAATAAAAATATTAACACGCGACTTCGGAAAATGGCAAATCGGGAAAAAATCAAGCTAGGGGCAGAAATATAAGTGGCCGTACAGTACACATGACATGCTTGTGAATAAGTTGACATAGTATGAATAGCTTATGTGTGTGTGTTGATTCTTGCTAGGCAATGACACACGTACCGCCATATACAGTATATTCTCTCACATTGTCCCTACTGGAGCTCCACTCACATTGTCCATGGGCTGCGTCTGCGCCCATGTATGCGTCATTCCTACGCCTATGTTACCTCGAGCGGAGTCAGTCAAGCGTGTGATGTTTATGAGGCGTGAAGCGGCGCGGCTCCTTTGTCGAGAGTTCGCGGTTTCGTTTTTTATAATACAATCACATAACTTTTCAAATTTTGCTTTTTTTTTATCTAAAATAGTGATTAATATATTGATGAGATTTTTCCGCGTAAAATGAAATCAAACATGATATTAATCGGACCATATTTACTTATTTATTACTGTGACGTTCTATTTTTATATACGCTGCATATATACATTATTAAATTTGTACGAATAATAAATAAAAAAGAATAGTATAAAAAGACATAAATCGATGACGAGGACGAGTTAAAAATAATAAAAAACAACAACAAATAAAATAAATAAATCGATGAACATTTCCTAATTTATTTACCGTGCTTTGTCTGCTTATCTTCCTAATAATATAAATTCTGGACGATAGGACCAGTCACAATTTAAAATACGTATCTAAAATCTCAGTTTCACATGTTCCGCGTCACACTTATTTATAATATTCTATCCCGGTCGTGGAGATATAACATTAATGCATTTAAAATATAGGGCTTAGTCCTTATCGCTACGCGGCTCTACTCTTACTCGCATACTCTTTTACATTGTCAGTGAGCTGAGATCCGTAGTATGACAACGTGAGAGAGAAGGACGCGAGGCTCGAAAATCGTGTCCTTCTCTGTCACGTTGTCCATACTACGATTCCCAGCTGACGGACATTGTGAGAGAGAGTATGCTACGAACAGGTGCCTCGACTGTCGTTCGGCGAACTTCAAAGACGCGAGGCGTGAAAACCGAGTCCTTCTCTCTCACGTTGTCCATACTACGATTCCCAGCTGACGGACAATGTGAGAGAGAGTATGCTATGATCAGGTGCCTCGACCGTCGTTCGGCGAACTTCAAAGACGCGAGGCGTGAAAACCGAGTCCTTCTCTCTCACGTTGTCCATACTACGATTCCCAGCTGACGGACAATATGAGAGAGAGTATGCTACGAACAGGTGCCTCGACTGTCGTTCGGCGAACTTCAAAGACACGGGGCGCGAAAACCGAGTCCTTCTCTCTCACGTTGTCCATACTACGATTCCCAGCTGACGGACAATGTGAGAGAGAGTATGCTACGAACAGGTGCCTCGACCGACGTTCGGCGAACTTCAAAGACGCGAGGCGCGAAAACCGAGTCCTTCTCTGTCACGTTGTCCATACTACGATTCCCAGCTCACTGACAATGTGAGAGAGTATACTACGATCAGTAAATGTGATCTCAATTACACCATGTTTGATCTCATTTTTATCCCAACAATCTCATGATTACGTTATACAATTTTTCATACAGGAAAATTTAATAATAAAAAGCAATAAGAGTCCTCTTTAATATAGCATTTGGTACGCTGAGTTTTAAATGGCTCAGTTGCCTCGACTGTGCTTTTTTTACTTTCTTTTGTTCGCTGTCCTTTTCTTCGTTCGGCGAACTACAAAGGCGGGTCGCGAGGCTCGAAAACCGTGTCTACTATCTCCAAGTTGTCCGAACACGATTCCGAGCTGACGGACAATGTGAGAGAATATACTGTATTATTCGCAACGAAATAGAATTCGCCGAAAAAACGCCGACGAGTGCTGACGATGAGTGTCGCGACGATTGGCTTTGAGGAGGAATTGGACACACATAAGAAAATTGCAGAATTTCTTGCAATTTTTAGGGATTATGCATTTTAATCTAATAAAGGAGTTTGCCAAATTTCACAATTTCCGACTACAGTAAATTCTGTCACATTGTCGCGGATCTGGGAATCGTTTACGACAACGTGGAGATGGTAGGCACGGTTTTCGAGCCTCGCAACCCGCTCTGTAGTTTGCCGAACGAAGAAAAGGACAGCGAATGAAAGAGTTGGTGCCTTTGTAATTTGCCGAACGAAGACACAAGGCTCGAAAACCGTGTCCACTCTTTCCAAGTTGTGGCAAACGATAGATAGGTGCACGACAATCGTTCTGCGACAACTTGGAGAGAGTGGATACGGTTTTCGAGCCTCGCGTCGTTGCAGTTTGCCGAACGACAAGAAAACGACAGTCGGGGCAACTGACACAGTTGAAACTCAGTGTGCGAAATGCTGCAACACACACGATTCTTAACCATTTTTATTAACTTTTTCTGTATGATAAAATTTATAACATATTGATGAGATTGTTTGTATAAAAATAAGACTAAACATGATGTAATTCAGACCACATTTACTAATTAATTCGTCAAGTGTAATGACTTATACAATAAGTATAAAATAAATAAATGTTGTTCAAATTATGTCATGTTTGATATCATTTTAAGCGGAAAAATGTCATCAATATATCAATCACAATTTCGGAGAAATAAAAGTAAAATTCAAAAAGTTATATTATTGTATTATAAACAGTTGAACCGTCAACTCTCATCAAAGAAGCCGCGTCGCGCGTACCATCACACGCCTCACGCCTGTAACCGTCCAAAATTGGAGCGATACATCAGCCGCTCAGTTTCTCGCAAGCGCACCGCACGGCACGCCCGAGCTACATGGGTGTGTGTGCACACGGGGAGCGCGTGAGGTGTCGACTGCTCGCGGATTGCATAATCCTAGTTACCGACCCCGGGCGGTAGATGCCTCCTTTTCTCGCCATAGGGTTTGGGCGCTCTAATGAATATATGGAGCCCGGCGGCACTACCAAATCGTTCATATCCTGAGTCAAAATTGTGGTGCGCGCTACGGCTGTCGCCCACACTAAGGAGCACGCTTAATCGCTGTCGCCCTTATCTTCGAACGCATTACGCCGTACCGCCGGACACAATATATTCGGAAGACAGAACAGTTACAAGACGACTCACTGAACATATAAATCGCATATAGAATCTACGAAGGAGCGCTCTCCTTTTATACATTACTCACGACGCCGAAGTTTGCGTCAGTCACTGTCCCGTCAAACTGATTGCCACTGAAAACGCGTGTTAAGTCAATTGAATATAAAAACATCGCCGACATTACGTACATTCTCGCGTACGTTCATACTCGCATACTGAAATTCCAATATACAAGAGTGTTACCGCTTGTAGTAAGAGCGTCGCGTATAAGACCAGGATAGTTCCAAAACAAGAACAAAAAGACATAAAAAAGGAGAATAGAATATTAGAATCAGGCTTAGCTCCAGAGAGGTTGAAGTGGCCAGATTGACTCCCGGCCAGCTTCGCGCTCCCGCAGAACAGTATCGTGTACCGTTCTTCTAACCTCTCTGAGTAACCCTGTAAGCAGGCGGACGTATCCTACGGCTGGCAACTGCCCCCCCCCCCCCCCCCCAAGGATACTCCTAGCCTCTCTTGCAGGCATTTTGCATATAGTAGAAAAAGTAATACAGGATATCTGTGGTGCGATAGACCCATCGCACGGCCAGCTTAGCGCTCCCGCCGTAAGTCGATTTCATAACCGCAGAGTTCCTGTAGACATGTAGAACACATTTGCTGTAGAATCACATAGATTAGTTTACGCTTGAGTCCGAACAAATCTTAGAACAGGACACGGGATAACCTCTGGCAGACGCATCAGACGCACGGCCCATGCACTACGGTGTCCCCCGCCTGACGATCCTAGTCTTCGCCCAGGTGTTCCCTGGTCTAGAAACACATGATATTTGCTAAAGTTCGTTAAGATAACAGGTCTAGGTCGTTCTTGTCCTGGCAGCACCTAGTGCGTACAAAAGACTTGCGGGTCATTGTCGTTAATACACCGACGCTCGACCATTTCATTTCCTGTATATATTTTTGACGAGAATACATTTATTTTTGTGTGCAATATAATTCGCTTGCTTTCTCTTTGCTCGTCCCGTGCACGAACCTACCGACACCTTCAGTGTCGACTCGAGGAAAGTGGAAAAATAATGTAACCGCTGCTTTCCTGTAAGAATCTTTTGCTGCGATTAAATCACGTAACGAAATTTTTGATATCGTATCCCGTCTACACCGCTGCGGAATACGTGTACTTTTTCCACGACATTCACGTCGGGGCAAAAGCGCGGTCACTCACTGACCTCCCAACGTGGGAAAAAGGATTCAGTCACAAATTGGCACCCATTCTGGGGCCAGCAAAAATTACGGTTACAAATTGGCGCCCAACGTGGGGCGAGCGATCGAGAACAACGCGAGCAATAGAGTAAATTTAAGTCCGACGAAAGGACAAGTAGATTTTAAAGACACACAGTAGCTTCACCCGCGAAAAATATAAAATCACGGAATATCAATCTCAGTGGCAAAAGGCGCGACAAAAGTACAGTCGCGCGAAATAAAGTGAGTGCATACCAGTGATGCAGACTACAAGTCAGTCACACATACCGACACTGTCTAGAGCACCGGTACTTCCGCGGACAAACATAACAGACCCGGAAATACACGAGGAATCTATAAGAATAACGAACATGGATTCAGAAAGGAGAACGCAAGGAACACAGGAAGACGGAAGAAGGAGGAACGCACACACAACAAACACCACTGACACGTTCGACACTGCGAGGCAGACTATCGACGAGGTCGCGAGAAATCTTCCGTCGACGGAAAATCAAGAGACGACGGAAGAGCAAGAAGGAGCGAACCTCACCACAGAGGAATACCATGACGACACAGGCGCAACATCTCGAACGAGAGCCGACTGAAGAACATCTGAGGGCGCGTGTCGACAATCTAGAAGCTTGGTATGAACGACAGGTCGAGTTACGCGTGGAGGAAGTGCGTAACGAATTGAGCAGAAAAGTACTGGACCACAAGCTGGAAATGAGGGATCTGATACGGAATTTCACCAGCCGTTTAGACCGCTTGCATCAGGAGCAAGAGACTCGGGAAGGAATTGTCCGGCAAGCGATTGACCAGCTGCTCGAGACAAACCAGACGGTCCAGGAGATCAGGGACATGGAGGCTCACGCAGTGAGACGGCAATCGCGATTGCCGACCCCTGAGCAGGCGACGACATCCGCCCGAAGCTCGCTCCAGCGTGAGAGACCATTCGGCGAAACTTGGCGCCGAGACAGCATGCCACCGCTGTCACGAAAACCTGATACGGAGACGCGACAGTTCGCCATTAAACCATCGTTACCTACGTTTGAGGGAAGGACAGGCGAAAACCATCACGCTTCATTCGCGAAATGCGAGACTTCCTGGACGCAACGAATACGCCGGAGAAAGAACTCAAGTTCCTTATTAGTCAAGCGCTAAAAGGAATCGCGGCGGAATGGTGGGACGTCGTCGCCGATCAAATAATAACATGGCCAGAATTCGCAAAACGATTCCTTGCGAGATTCTGGAGCACGGCGATCCAGCGGAAGGTACGGGATCAATTAGAAACGGGTTTCTACAAGGCGGAAGAGGGAGTCACGCGCGTAACATACGCGATGCGGTTGATAGGAAACGCCCGTGATCTAACGCCACGGCAGAGCGAGGAACAGATCGTTCTGACAATTGCCCGCCACTTCACCCAGGCAGTCGATGACTGTGGTGGGGCAGAATATGGCGACCGTGGATGAATTACTCACACTGCTAGAGAGATTCGACCACGGAGGGACGATCAACCGCCCGAAAGGACGTGAAACGCCTCCACCACCGGAGCGCAACCTCGGAAGAAGATTTCCGGAAGCAACACGACCACGATCTAACGTGACACCGAGAGCGCCGTACGAACATCGACGTACACCAGAGCCCCGGCCGCCACCGGCAACACGACGGCCGATCGACCGACTGAGAACACTCGAGGTGACGGATGAATCCATGGAGCAGACGTCCGAAGGAGAAGAGGAGGAACCTCTGACTCCTTCGGACGGGCTGGAAACAGATCCAGCGGAAAACCAGTAGAGAGTTCCGAAAAAGTGCAGCAAGGAAAGACCTCGCCCTCGCTGCCACGGGCCTCCGAAGGAGGACAGGAAGTGGACTGTGAAAACTGCACTACCATCAGTACGGTTTTCCAAAATGTCCGAGACGAGCTACTGGAAGAACAGACAGAGGAGGGAAGTAATCGTGCGATCAACGCCTGCCCACAATTGAGTGTGGAAATCGAGGGCATTCCAATACTTGCCTTGATTGATACTGGCAGTTGCATATCGGCTATGTCATTGCAGTGGTACCAAGAACATCTCGGTACCTTAAAAAATTGTCCGACATTGCCAGTATCCAACACTTTCATCAATGGGGCCACAGGGCAAAAATCGACGCGCCTAATGATACAACTGTGGGCAAAACTCACAATAGGCGGTCGACAAATAGAAGCAACACTCGCGGTCATCCCAGGACTTATATGTCACATGATCATCGGAGTGGACGTGCTACACCAACTACAGGCGAAGATTAATCTCGCAGATGGCACGATATCCATCTGCGCAGACCAAACTACGATTTCGTAAACTCCGAAATCGATACAGTAGCTTGCGAAAACTATTCGTAAATGATTGAGACCGTTACACACGAGATACGTCGAAATTATTTCTCTACGTTCTGCATCTGGTCAGCTTCGCTCCCCGGCCACGGTGGCGCTGCGCGGTAGCAGACGATAATTACTAGATATTAAAATTGTTAATTACGGGCAAACTACGATTTCGTAAACTCTGAAATCGATTGCGTAAACTTGCGTAAACTATTCGTAAACGATTGAGACCAAAATAGCCGAAAACTATGATGGTCGTCTGCTAACTATACACCCACCTAAAAGTTGTTAATTACGACTAAATGATGATTTCGTAAACTCGGAAATCGATTGCGTAAACTTGCGAAAACTATTCGTAAACGATTGAGACCAAAATAAGCGAAATCTGTGATAGTTGTCTGCTAACTATGTTGCGGTCATGCCACCACAAGGAGTGGTCGGTAAGAGCGGTCCTGTTCGAAGAGTATCCGTACTCCTCGCTGTGAGCAGCTCGAACTGTTCTTAGCGGTTCGTGGGAAAAGGAGGGGTGGAACAAACACAGTTCTCCTTTAACACCGACACTTTATTATAACGCACCTGAGGAATTCGTCACCGACTCGAACGGGACACTAAACCTTTTGAACAATGGTGCACCGATTCGAACGGGCTAAAACACTTTAAAACAACGCACCGACTTTAACGGGCTCGCACACCTCGATAAACCGAACCTGTTAAAAAGTGTTCTCCGACTCGAACGGGAATTGCCACACCGAATAAAGTTTGTCACCGAATTTAACGGGATTCGCACCAAAAACTCTTTACTTTCTCGCCTTTTGTCTCTCTCTCTCTTTTCTCGCCTAACGCACATCTTTCCTGCTCGGAGGTCCTTACACGAAGGAGGAAGCAACGGTCGCCTCCTCCTTCGGTCGCATGCCCGCCGACCTCCAGGAGCCGCCCGGTCGAGCTATTCGAAACTCAACGCCTGAAAAGCCAAAACATTGGCGGCTCCGGGAAGCCGGTGGGCCCCCGAGCTAGCGGGGTGTTGGCGGGTGAGACGGCCGCAAGCGCGTATTCGCGCGCGCATCGCCATTAGGCGCGTGCTTGGCAGCACGTAGCCGGCTGGGCGATCGGCGCTGTGCGCAGCCGCGGCGTGTGCTCCTCTCTACCTCGAACCGGCGCGAAAGCGGGGTTTTCGAACAGTCCCAAGTATACCTCGCGACACACAGTCGGCAGGATTATCTGCAGTACCGACGTGACGCCACTCGCACATTTCGCCGCGCGTTTGAATGTCTGCTATGCGGTTGGCGACAAAAGTTTTCCAGCGGGACGGAGATTGTGACACCCACGCAAGCACGACTGTGGAGTCTGTCCAGCAGAAGCATGGGATTTCTTTGACAGCAAGAGATGATCGCAGGAATTCGATCAAGTGGACAAGGAGAACAGCCGCACATAACTCCAGTCGAGGAATACTGAGAGACGAGAGCGGGGCAACTTTCGACTTCCCGGCCACCAACGTAACCTCAACGTTGCCGTCGGAATCGGTTACTTTAAGGTACACAGCTGCAGCATAAGCAACATTTGACGCGTTCGAAAATCCATGGAGCTCGGCGTGAGAATCAGTTTGACGGAGACCGAACCACCGAGGGATTTGAAGATTATTTGAACCTTGGAGGTGACTGTAAATGTGACTCCACGATTGAAAAAGTTGAGCGGGAATTATTTGATCCCACTCGAGGTTCTGCCGCCACAGGTGTTGCATGAGAATTTTGGCTGCAACGGTGACGGGAGTGACCCAACCTAAGGGGTCGTAGAATTTTGCGATCACGCTTAAGATGGAGCGCTTGGTGTTCGGGACTTGATCGGAGAGCGTAACGTGAATGATGGATGCGTCATTTGCGGGATTCCATGCGATTCCGAGGATTTTTACGCTTTCCTCCGAGGAGAGAGACTTGTCGCACGCGAGCCCGTTATTTGAGTCATCGATGTCGAAGAGAAGAGCGGAATGATTTGCCGTCCATTTGTGCAACTCAAAACCTCCGCGTTTTAATAGAGACCTGAGGGCATTTCGATTAGTGCGCAACTGGTCGAGATCATCGGCGCCAAATAACACGTCGTCCACATAAGTGTCATGCCGGAGGATATCGGCGGCGATTGGAAAATTATTTCCTTCATCCTACGCCAACTGCTGAATAACGCGAACGGCCAGAAATGGCGCACATGCCATACCGTAGGTAACAGTGAGAAGCTGAAATTCTCGGTAATTTTCTCCATGAACTGGCTGCCACAAAATCCTTTGAAAATCGACGTCACGGGGATCAACCTTGATTTGACGGTACATTTTGGGAATATCTGCAGTGTACACAAACTTCCATCGACGCCAACGAATGATTACAGTTGCTAAATCCTTTTGCAATTTCGGACCGGCGTGCAAGTGATCATTTAACGATGTCGCGTTCGTCGTTTTACTGGATGCATTGAAAACGATGCGAAGTCGCGTGGTGAGGCTGTCATTGCGAAAGACCGGGTGATGAGGTATGTACACTACTTGACTGTCTGAACTAGACATGGGAGGGGAGAGCTGCATGTGTCCGAGCTGCTCATATTCGCACAAGAAATTATCATATTCCCTTTGCAGCGTGGGTGTCCCTTGGAGTCTCCCCAGATAAATTAAATTTATTATTAAACACCGATGTTAATGGGAGGACCGCGAATAAACGGGAGCCGCACGACGTACCGCCCAGTGGAGTCGCGGGAGTGAGTCTGGAGGAAATGCTCTTCACACTGCGCGTCAAGAGGACTCGAGGAAGGAATTCTTGGAACTTCCTCGATTTCCCAGAATCGTCGCACTTCACTTTCAAGAGCGTCCGAGCAAAGACAATGCTGGACTGAAATGCACGGAGGAGGGAGAGAGGGGGACGATGCGCATGCTTGATCGTCCTGCCCGAGAATGGAATTTGCGAGAGGACCCCATATCACCCAGCCGAGTTTTGTATTTTGAGCGATCGGTTCTCCGGGAGATCCTTTTCGGATGCCGTCAAGAAGGAGCTCAGCATAAAGATCTGCGCCAATTAGGATGTCGATGTGATCTGAACTGGTGGGGTCGGAATCTGCCCATTCGAGATCCGATAGATGTTTGAACTCGCTGACGTTAACACCGCTTTTCGGCGTGTACAACGTGAGAGAGGTCATGATGAGGGCCGTCACGGAACACACGGGCGTTGAAGAATTCCGCGGAGCAACAGTTATCTGAGTCGCGTGACGTACTGTACCTAACTTGATCCCACCCACGGCAGCGATGGATGTCGGCATACAAACGCGAGATGCACGAAGGAGTTGAGCGAGATTTTCGGAGATAAACGTCATTTCCGAACCTTGATCGAGAAATGCTCTGACGACCGCAACACGACCCGATGAAACTCCCACAGTTACCCATGCGGTCGCGAGCAACGCAGACGCTCTTAATTTTGTCGACTTATGAGCAATTGCAGCCGTGATTTTGCACCACGTGTCGACAGAGGCGGACTTTTGAGAAGCGGAGGACGGAGGGTCCGAAGACTGCGCTTGATTTTCGGACGGAACTTGAAGAAGAGTGTGATGCCGCTTATTACATAACCGACAAGAATATTTATTTCTGCACTCTTGAGCAGAATGTCGGCTGCTTAAACAGTTAAAACATCGCCGGTGAGACTTGAGCTAAATCACGTCGCTTGCTAGGATGACTGCGAATGAACTCCGGACAATCGGAAAGATAGTGGTGTGGGTTACATAACGGACACGGCGGTTTTATTGTTGACGTATATTTGGCTAGCAGCGAGCGATGGAGTCGATGCGACCGAGACAGTGGCAGCGTGTACTTTGGACGTGACCCCGACTCGCGACGACGGTTTAGGCGTTGTTGTGCTGTTTAAATCTTCTAACGCGTTTATGCTTGATTCGAGAAACTTTTCGAATCTTTCGTAAGAAGGTGGATCTCTCGAGTCACTGATGCAATGAATCCACGCCTTTCGCGTGACAGGATCCAATTTTTGCGACAAAATATGAACAAGTATATCGTGCCACAGATTTTCATTCGACCGATTCAACTTTGAGAGAGACCATAAAGTCAGGCGAACTTTATCGCGTAATGAATTGAGCGCAGTCGCGGATTCACGAGGGATCGCTTCCAAATTTAACAAGGTCGCCAAATGATTTGACAGTAACCGTCGCGGGTTTGTAAAGCGCGTCTCCAATATTTTCCACGCGACCTTTAGATTCTCAGCGGTTACGGAGATATCTCGAACACTCTCAAGGGCGCGACCGCTTAAACTAGAGATTAGGTAATGGATGCGTGTAAAATCGCTTAACGCCCGATTTTTTAATATAAGAGACGTGAACTTATCTCGATAATTTTCCCACTCGTCGTAGTCACCGCTGAACGGAGGTAGATTGATAGGCGGCAGATGGTTGAGATTGGGACCGGCTGCTGGATCTGACTGCCTGGTGTCTTCGGCGGGGGGGCTGGGCTGGTCCTTTTTCTCCAACTCCTCCAGACAATCCGCCATTTAGTCCAACGAGGTGTTGTAGATATCTTCGGTGGCTTCGTACAGGCAGTTTTGGAAATAATCGTTGGTCGTCCTTTGCTCGCTGGGAGTTGCTTCGTAGAGGACATCGTGGCCGTTTTGAAATTGAATCCATGTCTCCTTCAGAGTCTTGATTCTTGATTGGATTTTCGCCACAGTGAGGTTGTTCTTCCCAATCTTTTTGAAGTTGTCGAGAGCTCGAGAGATTGAGTGTTGAAGCCGCGTTTGCGAGGTGGTTGGATCACTCATGATGCGAGTGTGAGCTTGAGCCTTTACTGTAACTTGATGATTCCTTCCGTCCGATTGCCTATCCGGCTCGAAGGACCAATTTTATGTTTGAAAATTTGAATGAGCGCCCAGATCTGGGCGAGACAAACCGGACTCCACGGCTCCGACAGAGGCGTTGAAAGGTAGAGTAAGCTAAGGCTCGAGATGTTCGTGGGTTTGATACAAGTGGATCACTGGTTTAAACTCTAGTTTAGTTAAAAGCAAACAACAAACACTTATCGATTTAATTGGTGTCTAACAAAACTTGGCTGATTAAATGAATTTTGATAATCGCTTGAATGAGTTCTGACTGTGTCTACTTCGCTTGCGCTCAGAGTTGGAATTGAGTCAACGGCTTCCTGGAAATCACGCGACAGTTCCGCGAAGCCGGCGTCGCATGACGTCACACGGGAATCTCGAATCCGGGTAGCTCGAAGCACCCACGTGGTCATCAACGCGGGCCTTATTTGTGCGCAAAGTCACGTGACTTCAGCGGAGCGCCGTAATTAGCGCGAAGGAGCTTATGCTCAGGTCACGTAAACTTGCGTGACCCGATGCAGGTACGCATCGAGGAGTGCGTGGCCCTGCTCGTACAAGAAATGCGAAACATTAGTTATTAGTTCCGAAACCGTTAGTGTGAGTCCACTAGTGTAAACCGTGTTCTGTCCGTTGTGCAATAAACTGTTAAATTTAAAGTTCATCGTCAACTCATTGTGCAAGTTGCAATGGGAACTACGTAGGCATGGAAAGTACATCGATGACGCGCTTTCAGCGCGAAACTAATACATATCACCCTACGCCGTTGTACTTTCCATGCACAGGCAGTTCTCATTGCAACTTTCCACCCCAGAAATAGGGATGTATATACTAGTTTCGCGCCGAAGGCGCGTCATAGATGTATTTTCCAACGCTACTATGCGACGTTGCCGAATGATAAACAATAACATTCCGAGGCCTAGCCTACAGCGAGCCCCCCCCCCCCCCCCCCCCCTCCTCGACAACCCACAACACACTCCAAAACAGCCTGAAATCTTTGATACGCGAGTTTCAAATAATGGACATATTTTTGCTTATATCTCCGAAACTAAGGGTGAGCGACTGTAACATGTATAGGAAAAAGTTGTTCAGAATATCGACCTTGTTTTCCGAACATTTACCCCATTATTCACACAAGTACCTTCGAGGAAGCAAGCCATAGCAGAGAAATTATTATCGTTATCCATCGTCGTTGTAACCTTCGTGCAACGCCGTCAAGATATCCGTTCGGCGCGATCAAGATCTCCACTTCAAATACGCGTCTTTTCAATATCGGTCGTAGTGTGTGTCAGTCTCGTGGGTCGATCGAAAATTGTGATTGTTCAAAACATTGTCATTGCTTGTGTATGTGTATGGTCTATACTTTATAATATTGTAAAACCAAGTGTGAAGCAAAGTGATCGTCCGTACTTTCGCCCGCCATTTCAGCATTTCATCGGTGGGTTGCGCGCTTTCCAGTGAGTTCCGACCTCTACGCCTGATTTTGAACGTTGCCCCGCGCTCAGAGCTGAGCGGTCCCGGCATCTCGAGCCCCGTAGGAAACCTCGGGAATGTTCGAACACTCTTCTATTCGCCCAGGGAAACTAGGCAATCCTACTTCGTTCTCTTTCCCACAATTTAGGTTATCGTCGCAGTCCTCCCGCATTCTCATATTCGAATAGGCGGTCATCTTTCTCAGTCGCCCTTTCCCGAGTTCTACAGAGGCTTCTGCGGGCGCCCGTGGTTTCCTTACCTCGTCCTCTCCCGCAGTTGCAGCACGAACTAGGACGCTACTCTTGAGTCTCCGGGATTTTATACCTATTCGTTGCTAGCAGAGTCAATAATTCGGTAACTATCGTTTTCTCCCTCATGCACGCTTAGTCTAGCGTTTTCTGGAAGCGTCTCGAAGCTTCTGGAAGATTCTGAAAGCATCGCGAGGCTTCTCTCACGGTACTGCGGGCATTGACCCCGCGTCAATCAGATGTTCTAGTCGGCCTAATGGATTTTTTCCGGGCGGCATGTCTGCTCCGTATGTTGTTTTGTTGCAAAATGTATTACTTGTAATCATGTTTTAAGTCTTGAAAATATTGTCAAGTGTCAGGAAAATAGAAGAATGGACTCAGAAAACCAAACGCAGGGCTAACCTATGCTATATACAGTCAGTCTCAGAAACATTCGGACACTAAAATATTTTCAATTCATCCCTTCGTATCTCGGTCATTTGTCAATGTATTGTGGTTTTTCTCGTTTCACCTGATTCGTCTTTCATTCAAGTTAACAAAAATGTGTAGTTCCGTCCTTCGTCCTCCACCCGCTTTTTCTATAACTATATTCTCGCAACGAGTTCATCGCACCGCGTATCTTCTCAATTAGCCGTAAGTCGCGCATAAACGAAACAAGAGCCGGTGCACCGCGCCACCTAAATTCCTTCACGTAACGCTGACGCCCATCCGGGACGTAATCCGCGCCACGCGAAGGAATTACATAACGATCGCGCACAATAGTGATGTAAGTAGAAACGTAAGAATGCTGACGCCGAATCAGTTCATAGGCCAACCCCGACAATCGATTAGCGATCCGCGGCAATACCTAATTCTAAGAACGCCAACTCCAAAACGGAAGCTAGGGTGCCAGTTCCACGAAGAACCTGGCGACCCTCAGCAAAACCCACTACTTAAATAGGCCACACAGCAAGCGATTCCCCAATTACAATTCTCCGCTCCATAGTTAACGTCACGCTCAAGTCGGGCACTAAGTCACTTCAGTTTACTTTCGGGAACTCGTTCATGTAAGTTATCAGGCTCACAGCAGCCAAGCTCTAGTTTAATAAGACGGTTGTGATCTGCAAGAAAGTGTATCGCCATAAAATACAACTCTACACCAACCCCAAGGTAACTGCATCAACTATCAATCTTCCGACCCTACAACAACCTCCAAGAACCATTCGACCATCCTCTGAGACACTCCAACCAAACAACCACCGCGACTTCACCAAATCTCCGCGATAACTCATTCAGCTACCAGTACACTCTTTACTCGGCAGCTTCGGCTACACACCCGTTCCTACCCAGGGACCCCCGTGACCGTCGAGCTACCTGCGAGCCTGAACGCCTCCCCGGGCTCCCCCGCGGCAGCTCCCGCACCACACCGGAGTCGAGCCCTCTGAACGGGGCGACTAGCAGCGAGGTAGCCGGGTAGCTTCTGGCTTCCTGCACCCCGCGCTTACTGCCCCGACGACCGCTCTTCCGGGTATGGGAAAACCCCCGGATAAGTGAACAGGAACCAGCCGACACCTCCGTAGTTTCGCCGTTTACGAACTGCCACTAAAGAATCAACCGTCGCGTAGGTTCCCGCCGGAATTCCCGCCGGAAGTCTCGCCGGAAGAGCCCCCGTGCCGGACGACGAGTGCGGGCCCGAAAGGAACGAGCCCGACTCCGGGAGTATCTGGCCGCCCAGTTTGAATCCGAGGTCTCAGCTCCCCTGACCAACCCCTCTCCCTCCTACGGCCTCAGCAAGGCCCGTCCATCCTCCCCCAGTCCCAACTATTCCCCTATCCACACCCCCGAACCAAATCTTCCCCCTGAACCTGTCCCTGCAGAATCTTTCGCCGATCCCTATGTATTCGACGACGAACTCGGCAGGCACTATTTGTACCCGTCTGCCGCATATCTGCGAGATCTAGTTGAGGGAGTCCCGTCCACGGTTACGGTGACAGAACTCTACGAGGACTCGGACATCGAGATATTGAATGAACTAAAGTGTAACGGTGATTCCGCAATAAAGCCCGACTAAAGACCCCCGAACGTTGACGTATTTCCCCTTCCCTTCTCCCCAACGTATTCATACGCATTAAAGTAACCAGTAGGCCGGTTAAATCCCCGCCGAAGCTACAAACGGTAGAGCCGTAACCATTCGGACGCGTTCTCCTTACATTCCGCGATACGTCAGTGAGCCGCTGCACTGACGGATAAACCCTCTTTTCGGTGCGATCCCTTCTTCCGTCTGTCCTCGATCCCCGGTATACCCGGTGAATGCAGGGTGCCAAAAACGAGGACGTAACATGTATATTTTTGTAAATTTGTGCTTGGTTTATTTTATATTAAATAATGAATTCACTCATGTCACGTTTCCGGGTGGCAAAAAGAATCGGACACTTGGGTTTCTATCATTGTTTAATTCGACGTGCACTATTTTTAAACTTTTGCCGCATGTCCTTGTTGACTTAATACTTCCCTTAACCAATGTAGCGTGTGAAATAATTTTTGTTGCTAATATTTAATCGTATATCACGTTCATTTCTCCTTTAATTTTCATTTCGAACTTATTGTTTTTTTTTCATTTTTCCGGCTACTTTTCCGAAAATTTTTTCAAAGAATTGAAGCGCATGGGTTTTGAAGACCGATGGAGGACTTTGGGCCAGTAGTGCAATGCAAATTGTTGCTCCCTGTGTGCTTTTTGTTTGGATTTGGTGCCTCGATAGAATGTACGACTTTCGTAGAACGCCATTTTCTCTGCAACCCCTACTAATTTTTTTACTCTTGGATTGAACTAATGAACCTTATGCATGAGAGAACTAATAAATTCCAATTTTGCAACTCTATTGTTTAAATTATAGATTTTACAAGCTAGTAGTATGCTATGGCAGAGTGTCCGCATCTTTTTGGAACTTTTCACTATGGATTATATGAGCGTCCGAATTATTTTGGAACTTTTCACTACAGGTGTGTATAAGCGCCCGAATCTTTTTGAAAATTGTCACTAAGGTGTATATGAGCGTCCGAATCGTTTTGGAACTTTTTACTACAGGTGTATAAAAGCGTCCGAATCTTTTTGTCACATTTGGAATAGGCAATTTTTGACAAGTATTGTCCGAAGATTTATGCCACATTAGGAACAAGATACATTTCGTGAAGTAATGTCCGAATATTTTGTATGTCCGATTATTTGTGCGACTTTTGTAAAATTTATGTTACGTTACAACATAATTTCGTAGTTATTAAATAAATAAATTACTGATTCATATATTAAATCGATGAGTGGAGAGTTGCGCTGAAGATGGAATGATTAAGGATTTATGTCTTTACCGATGCAACACTTTATTTTTAATATAATAATAACAATAATAATAGTAATAACTAGACATTAGATTGAAATTTGTTGACAAAACATAAAACAAGATTACAATAAATAAATGGATAATTAAATAAATAAATAAGTTGGTAAGTACATAAGCAAGTAAATAAAGAAAAAAATAAACAAACAATTAAATAAGTAAACAAACAATGAAACAAATAAACAAATAAATGAACAAATAAATAAACAAACAATCAGACAAACAAATCAATTAACAAAATAAAAAGAGCCGCCTTCCACAGCAACACCCGCTCGCTTTTCTATTTGAAAATAAACAATATAATAAATTAAAAATACTCAGCCGCTAAGGTAACATAACCCGTTTGCACATTGAGTGCTTTAGGTAATAAAAGATGTAAAATTAATTTTGCTATTGGATAAATACTTACAGTTTTAATATTTTGTAGGGTAGCTGCTTTGTTGTGCCAGTAGTTGAATGTACTACAGGGAGCCTGATATACCAGTCGCCTCTCAATATATTTATTTATTTATTTATGTTTCTTTTTTTCCCCCGCTCCCTATCTCTGGCCAGTACTGTCGTGCTCTTCCTTCGCCGCGATGACTTTCTCTGCGAAGAATGAGAGTGCTTTCCATTTGTGTGTATTATTCATAACCTGTTCGATAATACCCCGTGGTGTGCATGTTTGAATGCCAAGAGCCTCCGTAAGGAGTAAGCGTTCTTCATCCTACTGCTTACACTGGACGAGGGTGTGATATGCATCATCCTTTGGGTTGTCGCAGAACCAGCATGTTGGAGTTGAGTCAGTCTAAATGTTAGGGGGCCCTTATCGCATGTGATCCACTTCTTAACGTCCGAGATCAGTATCTTCGTCCAGCAGCCTGTTTGTACATTGTCCCATGCTGCCTGCCAGTTCTTGTAGAACTCCTCTACCCATCCCGCCTCGCTGTGTTCCGGTCCTGTTGTTCTGGGTGTCGGATCCGTGAGATCTAGTATCCGAGACGAACCTGAGTGCAGGCCACACGCCGCTTACCCATAAAGTGGCAAGCGGAGCTCCCCAATCCTACGCTCGTGGGTAACGGACCCCACCGGCAGCAAAGATGTGTGGTAGAGTTGATCGCAGCCGCGACCTCGACGGTTACTCATCCAACGTAGTGGGAGAAGTCCCACAAACATGAGGATGGACGCTTATCGGTTGCCTGGCAGTGCGTCCACTCCACCGGAGGATAATCGGTAGACCGGGATGGGGCCCGCCAGTGGTAGTGCGGTCGGCGTGTGGGAAGATCCCACCGCATGTTTACCTCGAACTGCCACTGGTCCCCATCATTTGGGACGGCACCCTTAGGGGTTGCAATCGTCATGGCAGTGGTTGAAGCCGACATGGCCCACGAGGGGCTGAACATCCGGTGCGGGAGTTCCACTTAATGAACTAGCCCTACCATGGTGGCAGAACTATGGGAGAGTTTTAGAAAGGCCTCGCTTCTGCCGGTATGATGAGGGCCTGGCAACCCTCTAGACCGAGTAGCAGTCGTACCTTCGGGGGGCTGTGCGTTGATCGAGCGTATCTCGATCCGTGCCCACATAAGGGGGGCCGTGTGGTGAAACCGAAAGGTATATATCGCACGTAAAATCTGTTGAAGGAATTCACAATTCCCGCGTGTCACGTGCGCGAACACTACTGCGTAGCCGAGGCGCCGATGGTTCGCGCACGCTTTCGGCTAATGGCGGTGCTTCCGGTCTGGGCTGCCGGGTATGTAAGAACTATGTGTGCAGACGAGTGGAGAAAATACGCTGTTCTGAACTGTTATCGCTTCATTGTATGAACCCGCAAACCCAATCCACCACAAAATCATCATGACATAGTGTTCTGGGTGTCCATTGGCAACAATTCGTGAGCATGGAAGATAACCAGGATCCGTGGGGTGCAGTGTATGAGATTTGTAGACGAAAGAATGAGAGAGAAAAGCTGAGTGGCATAAAGGCGAATGGAAGGGTGATGAGTATATGGAAGGAGAATGTGGATGTGTTGATGAACAAGTTCTTCTCAGCCGCACTGGTCGATAGAGAAAGAGTGAGTGTGAGTGAGTGCGAGAGGAGTTTTGAGTGGAATGAAGTGAATGAGGCGGTGAAGTTACTGAAGCGAAGAAAAGCACCGGGTATGGATGGGATAACCGCGGAAATTATGGAAACAGTGTGGAAAGCAATACCGGAATGGGTGATGAGAATGTATGATGTGTGCTTGAGCAAGAACACCTTCCCCGACGCATGGAAGATTGCGCATGTGGTTGTGCTGCTCAAGTCCCCCGAGAAAGTGAGATCGGACCCCGCGTTGTATAGACCGATCTGTTTGCTGCCTGCGTGTGCGAAAGTACTAGAACGAATGATGGTGAAACTGCTAGAATGTAAGGTGAATGGACGTAGGAATCAAGCGCAGCATGGATTTGTGAAGGGCCGATCCACTGAGAGTGCATGGTGGGGACTGAGAGACTGTGTTAGAGGCAGCGAAAACAAGTATTGTAGGATTGGCTAGGGCTAGAGTGACGATGAGTGCGAGTAGGCATGAATGTGTGTGTATGAATTGATTCTGACTACGAGGTTGAGGATTGTGGGTGAATGGGGGTGAGAGTGTCGGTGTGTCTGTATCGGAGAGTAAAACCGTGTATATGTTGTTGAAAGGGTCGCTAGCTGGCACAAGGCGACCGAATGTGCGAATGGATGCGCATATGATAAGGTATGCAGAATGTGTGAAATACCTGGGTGTGCCGATGAGCGAGAGGATGAATGAGAGCATGAATTTTAAAGTGCACCTCAGCAGAATGATTGAGAGAATTACAAATGTGGTGGGACAAATGAGGCGGGTGATGAGGCAAAAATGTGGACTGAGAAAAAGGGTGGGTGGTGCATGTGTTGTACAAGGTGTTGTTTGTGGCATGTGCAATGTATGGGGCGAGTATATGGTATTACGCGATGAGGTTTGGGTATGCGAGGGAATGCGTGAGAAGAGGTGTGCCGTGGAAGATAAAGAATGGGAAGAATTTGAATGAGTATGACCTAGTGACGAATGAGAGTGTATGTGGGAAAACAATGAGTGAGTGCGAGTATGGTGAGTGCAAAGCTGTATGAATGCTGGCAGAGAAGATGGGATGAATTTTTGAAGGGACGTGTGACCTATGGATTCTTGAAGGATGTACGGTGTGCAGAGAAGAATGAATGGTTTTATCCTAGATCAGGCCTGCCGAACTTGTGATACTTGTGGCACATCTTCCCCCCTAGCACCGTACCGCCCCGCCGGCCGGCCGAGGAGAAGAGCCCCCTCTCCATGGCCACTGCTCTGAGATCGGAGAGTGGGTACCGTGTCACGGGCACCTCTGGCTACGTCTTCGATGTTCGACTGTTGTCGCCTCATTGTAAATATTACAGGAGAGGGGGCAATTCTCCTCGGCCGGCACCGCGGGGCGGTACGGTGCTAGGGGGGAAGATGTGCCACGAGTATCACAAGTTCGGCAGGCCTGTCCTAGATTGTATATGTGTTATTTGCTGACTGGGCATGGAAGTATGAATGGGTTCTTGTGTAAGCGAGGACTGAGCGAGAGTGAAGCGTGTATGTGTGGAGCGATATGTGAAGATTAGAAGAATGTGTTGACTGAGTGTGTGTTGTATGATGACTTGCGTGAATTGGGATCGTTTGGTGTGCATGCAAGTGTGTGTAAGGGGCAAAGGGCCGATCTAGCGCTACGCACCGCGCATAGCAACGCGTGCGGAGACAACCGTCGCTACGCCACCGAAAAGTAGCGAGTCGGCGTGCCAAGCGGCAGTTCTTTTGCGGAAGTCTCAGACTGGAGACGTACGGGTCCGACTCCAGGCATCTTCGAGTGGCACGAGTTCTATGTACAATTGCGATTGTGGTGTGATGTTAATAAAGAGACATTGGGAAGAGAATCGGTGCGGTGAAACCTTTCTTTCAGTGAATTCTCCTTACATGTGGATGGGAGCGTGGTTGTGAGCAGTGTGTTGGGATGCAAGGAATCGTATGAATCGCTGTGTAGGTATGCTATAAGTATGTTTGAGCGGAGGAAGCGTGCCAGAGATGGTGTGTGAATGGGCGTCCTGGGAGTGCAAGGAGAACACGGCAGTCGAGGGGCCCTTGCGGCGGACTCGCTGTTTGTTGCTCTGATGCGTGGCGACTCCACAATCCCAAAGCGCCAGCCAACCAATGCTAGGGGCGCAGGGCCCCCAATTGGGAGCAGCCTGGGTTGCGAAGATCCGACCAGTGATCTAGACTGGTACCGCGGGGATCGAGTGCCCCCGGGAGTCCAGGTCCCCGGCCCGATCGGAGGGTAGGCCCACGTAAAGTGGTGCAATCGCGGGGGCAGTGGTTTACAGCCAAACGCTGCCTAGGGGCCCCGGCGGGTGTGCAGCATACCAACTGCGCGGGTGCCAGCCTGCTTAGCTGATAGAGCGTGGAAAGTCGCTCGACCCGGACCAGGGGTGTCGCCAGGTCCTGTAATCTGGCGGCATACTGGTAGCCCCTGTTCCACAGGGGCGCGCTGATTGGGCGTATCACCATCCCAGGCCCCGTGGGAGGCCGTGTGGTTTGAGGCGTCATGCCAGTTGCCACACGTTAAATGGTCTTACTTTATGTTCTGGGTGTCCATTTCTGCTCATACATTTTTGCGCATTTAAGGGCAATTAGTTTAATGGGAGGAAGTCTGGCATGGACTCCGCTAGTGTAGGCTGGAACCGTCTTATATGCCCTGACAAGCCTTTGTCCGTAAATCTTTAGAGCAGGCTCCAGGATCCTACAAGATGTTTCGTACTCTACTTTGTGGTGCTAGACGGGAGCGGCATAGATGGTGACAGATAGTACGACGTTTACGAAAAGTTTCCTCTTTGCGACCGAGGGTCCTCCTAAGTTTGGTATAAGCCAGCTCAGTGCTCCGGTCATCATGATGGCCTTTCTCCAGGATTCCTGGAGGTGTGGTTTGAAGCTCCTCTTCATGTCGAGCGTGACCCCGAGGTATCTAACGGTTTCCTGGTATTCAACATGGGTCCCAATTAGTTGAATTGTGGGTAGGTCTATCTTCTTCTTTTTGTTTGATAAGAACAGTCGCCTCGGCCTTCTGTGGAGCTACTACAAGACCTCTGCTCGTAAGCCATCCCGTTATCACCGTCAGGGTTTCCATTGTGGTATGGGTCATCTGGGGTATGTCCTTCCTAACGGTAAGCAGCGCCAAGTCATCTGCGTGCGCCAGCGTGTTGCAACCAGATGGTAGAGTTAACCTAAGGACGCCATCGTATACGATGTTCTATAAGATGGGGCCAAGCATGGACCCCTGCGGGACCCCTCCCGTCATTCTTCATCTTATTACACCCCTTCGGAGGTATCGTGAATTATGTAGCGGTCGTCAAAGTAGTCTGCGAGGATATTTAGTAGGTATGGTGGTACGTTTTTTCCCACTAGTGCCTTACGGATTTCTGTCTATTTGATACTACTGAATGCGTTTTGTATATCGAGTGATGCAAAACCGCAAATCATCTGCTTCTTTTGGGCTACGTTCGTCTGCTTGATTATTTCAGCGATGGCGTCCACTGTGGAACGCCCTTTTCTAAACCCGTATTGGGAGTCCGACAGGCCTCCGGTTTTCTCGACTTCCTGCGTGATACGCTGAACGAGAAACGTCTCCAGGATTTTCCGCTTCCGTCTAGGAATCAGATTGGCCTATATGCCGCCGGATCGTTTGGGTCCTTTCCCTTCTTGGGTAGGAGCACCAGTTTTTGCTGTTTCCATTTGTTGGAGAATATGTTAAACCTGAGGCATGCATTAAACATCTCCAGGAATATATGTGGGCAGTGGGTTGCTATCGCTGCCAAGGCGACGTTTGGCACCATGTCCGGTCCGGGGGCCTTGTCCGGCTTCAGTCGTCCTACTGCTGCTTTTAGTTCCTCCGTTGTAAACAACTGAGCTTCCTCATTCGCTCGAGTCATTATTGTCTTCCATTCAACCGGTGGCTGTTCCAAAAAGAGCGTATTTGTTGATGTACTAGCTGCATGTTCGGGTAGTCTGATGTTTTCCCTACGCCCTTTTAGTTTCTTTACACCCATCTTGTACGATTTTCCCCATGGGTCTGTTTCCACCATCTCCAGCACTGCCTCCCAGGCCTGCATTTTTGCTGCTTTAATCAGCTTGTTAATGTGACTCTTCTCTTGCTTGTACGCGATAGTTAGCTCGTCGATCTTCCAGGTTTGTTTCTTTCCGGCTGCCTGTTTTAATGCCCTTCGGGCTCGGAAGCACGATCGCCGTTGGTTTGCGATCCCGTCGTTCCACCAGTACGCAGCTTTGCGTAGGTTGTTTCCGCCCACTGATCTTTTTGGCATGCATGTATTGCATATCTCCGTTATTGTGTCCAGTGTCTCGGCGATTAACTTCAAGGCGTCAGCTTTTGAGTTAGGGTGCTGTCTTCCGTTGTTGAGGTGTTGCTCCCTCCTATCCGTTTCATTACGGAGTGCGTCTAGGTTAATTCGTTTGCTACACCATCCCTGAGTTACCCTGCTGTCAGAATAACGTGTTTGTTTGGCCAAGACACGATGTAGGAGGTAGCGGTGGTTGGTTCCTGAGTATGTGTCCAGCACTCTGCTAACATACATTCTTGAGTATAAAGCCGGGGTGACGAGGGCTATATCGATGATTGAGGTAAATCCTCGTCCCTCGAAAATGGGTACTCCGCCTGTGTCGACAGGTACCAGGTTCAAGCGCAGTGTTAAATCAGCGACCAGCTGGGTCCGGGCATCGGTGTTTCGGCTTTTCCAAAGTACTGATTTGGCGTTGTGGTCGCATAGTATTATGGTATCTCCACGTTTGTTTTTAATTTCGGATTCCAGTGCGTCGAGATCTCGCTCGAATTCAGTTAAAAGGGCGTTGGGCGAAAAATAGCAGGAGAAGACGCGGAGCGTTGTTGATCTAATTCAGACAAAACCGGGCCCCCGACCTTCTTCGTCGACAATTCCGAAACCTGGCCCGGGCCAGATCGCAGCCCTCCCTGACGTGTCTTCCCTCCAATCATCGGGGAGGCAGTAATGTTCTGAAGCAGCTACTATATCTGCCTTGACTTCTGTCATGGTCTGGGCCAATAGGTCTTGCGCCAGTCTGGCGTGATTCAGGTTAATGTGAAGTATTTGTAGAGCCATTTTCAGCTGCTTTTAGAGTCTCCTTGTATGTAGGACACCTAGCTGTTCCAGCGATGTGATCTATGCCTTGAGGCCCTTGTCCTTTGCTGAATGAGCACCCGTACTTTTGTTCGCACTCTCCCATTGTGTGCCCCTGTTCCCCACAGCGCCTGCATATCGTTATTCCATCTGCGATGGTTTTGCAGCCTGCTGTCAAATGCCCGAAGGCGTGGCACCTAAAGCATCGGGTGACCCTAACTACTTCCCTGACCCTGTATAGTACGTGGGCAATTTTCCCTTTGCCATGTTCCATTACCCTAGTGTCTTGAAGACGGCGACGATAGCCATTTTCATTCCCCCGTATCCCTTGCGAAGAAGTTTGACCCTTATAATCGCAGTCGGGGCCGCTTCTCGGGCCATTTTTCTAATGGCCTTCCCACAGGGGGGCCGCAGCCAGGGCGCTCGCAGCCAGGGCAGATCCGATAAGGTAGTCGCCGGCCTATCATCAGCGACCGGCGACAGCGTTAACTGCGTCAATTAACCGGTAAGGGTACAAGCCCCGCGAGCGGACTTAGATCGCGATAACTCTAGCGTGCGTGCGAACCCGCAGTCTCCAGCGAGGAGACAGTCTCTAGGGAGGAGACATAGCGTGCGAGCGACCACGGGAATTACGATCCTACAACTGAACATGGCCCGTTCAGGAGTAGTGACGAGAGGGGTGGCGAACTTGTGGCCACGCGGAAACTAGACTTCCTGATCGTTCAGGAGCCGAGTGTAACGAAAAAAGACGACCTGCATAAAATCAGCGGATTAGGAGCAGGTGTATGGGTTGCAGTTGTTGGCCCGGAGCGTCCATAGGCGGCCGTCGCGGTAAGCAACCCGGCGTACAAGGCAGTCCTCGTCTCGCAACTTAGTTCCGCCCATTGCGTATGCGCGGAAGTCCAGGCCGGAGACTTCAACTTCTTCATCGTATCCCATTATTTCCAGCGCAGAGACGAGGTAGAGATTCACCTCGAACATCTCGACAAGGTGATTCGTGCACTAAAAAGGCAACCGGTCCTTATCGGCTTAGACGCCAACGGGGAAAACCGTCTATGGTCTCCGAAAGACTCACGGTCCCTCAGAGACGAGCGGGGTCTCAAAGTAGAGTCATTCATCCGCGACCGCAACTGAGAAGGTGTGAACGATCCGACCCGGCCGGCCACGAGCTACAACAGCAGAGGTTCGTCACACATCGATGTGATCCTCTGCACCACTAGCGCTGCCCAATACATCCGGGAGTGGAAGGTTAGGCCAGACTGGACGACCACCGACCACCGTTAGGTGGACATCAGGTTAGGCCTACCGAGGGCTACTCCGGGATCTCAGCCCCTCGGGTGTTTCAACGTCCGGAGGTCAAACTGGGGAAAGTTCAACGAGCCAAATGTTTTTAATTGAACCCCGAGACGAGCCTGAGGAATCTGGTGAGGCGCGGGTGGGGAGTTTAAGGAGAGTTGAGGA
Source organism: Priocnemis perturbator (assembly GCA_963942575.1). Taxonomy (NCBI): domain Eukaryota; kingdom Metazoa; phylum Arthropoda; class Insecta; order Hymenoptera; family Pompilidae; genus Priocnemis; species Priocnemis perturbator. The sequence continues at coordinate 11,698,587 of OZ012643.1, read as the reverse complement.
GGACCGCACGACGTCGTACAGCACGTGGCCGGCACGAAAACGAACACGTGTGTTGAGTTGCTCTGAGGAGTCTTTATTAAACTACGCACTTAAACTACTGTTATACACTATTTGAGGGGCACCAAAGTGTCTTTTAATAATCCCTGAGTACGCACGGTTAGTCTGATTCGCACAAACACGAGAGTTAGACACAGTTAAACGCACGAGAAGTTCCGGTAAATGTAGATAGCTCCTTTTGTCACGATAGAGAGAACGGTAATGGCCGTCGAGAGCGCGCGGGAACCGAGAGAGTACATACAACATTCGCTTGCCTCTCAAGGCAACAGCTCGAGGCGGTCGACCTGGACTCCACGGAATCCTTCTACAAAATGGCTAAGCCTCTAAAGGCCGGTTCAGACGTAGGCAGAAATTTAGTCGAGTGATTTAGTCGAGTGGTTTAGTGGAGTGATTTAGTACATTGATTTAGTCGAGTGGTTTAGTAAAGTTTGTAAAACAATTGGTGAGTTAAAGAAGCAATCAAAGGCAACTAGTTTCGTTGACACATTAACCTGGAAATCACACCGGATACCCACGCAAAATATGGCAAAACGAATTGTGCGATTAGTGCTGCTACAGTTAATTAGGGGACCTGAAAGTATTTGTGAAGAAGAATTGCAAAGACTTTACCTAACCACTAAGCGTACTTGGCTGAGAAAATGGATTAGTAGAAGAGATCATTTTGGAGCATCCAGTTGCCTCTTAAGAGAATTAACTGCAGAAGATCCGAAAAAATATTTTTACGCCCTTCGAATGTCAGAAGAATCATTCAATACGCTATTGAATAAAATTGACGTGATAATTCACAGAAGGGATACCATAATGAGGAATGCTATTCCAGCCTCCACAAAATTGCAACCAGTTTTGCATTTTTTATCCATCGGGCACAATTTACGTAGCCTGCAACATTTTTTTCGAGTATCTAAAGCCAGTTTGTCCGGAATGATTCCCGAAGTTTGCAGTGCGATATACGAGGCATTGTAAGAATACATTCAAGTAAGTTAAACAATTTATTTGAAACATAATAATTTTTTTAAACAGTAATCTAGAAATAATTTATAATTAAAAAGTTATCTAGAATTAATTTATAAAACATAACAACAACGACAAACAATTTCCTTTACAACAATTATTACTAATTATATGTTGGGGATTTAAAGTCTTGATTGCTGAACGGAAGCTTTCCTTCTCCAGTAAACCCTCCTTCTGGCAGTGTGGCCAGATTCTGTCCCTCTGGTACCATCGGTACCAGTTGAGTGGGGATACGCGCAAGTGTACGTGCCTTGTCTGTGAGAGCCGCGTGGAGAGAAGGACGGAACTATGCTGCGTCCCCTTTCAACTAACATCGCGCGTTGCGTCTTTGTTCGACATACAGTCGCGTCTTCGTTCCGCACACAGGCCGGTGACAGTGGTGCCAGATTTCGCATAAGGCATCGCACGTACCATTGCGTTCTTTCAGCCGGAAGCAAATCGGGCACCACCGCGTTGAGCAGAGCGCAATCCAGCGAAAAGTGAATCCAGGAGAGTTTGAGATTGACTCGTCGTCGCTCGTCGACGCGGTCGAGTTATTTTTTTCGTAGATTCGCGCTCAGCCACGGTTCCATTTTTTTTCACAGAATAATTTTTTTTTTAATTATTCATCACACAGCAACAAACGATATTCATTTAAAAATGTTTTAGTACTTACTACGCATAGTTTTTAATATTTTGTCAACGGAATAGATGTGTCGTATTGGTTTATAATAGATATGGGCAAAATATATATTTCATAAATTTTGGTTTCAGTAGCATTACTCTTTCTATGGTAGTAATAAATAAGAAAGTATATAATAAATGTCAATTATTGCGGATTATGCATTAACCGTGAAACAAGTAACAGGAGCTTCTTGCACTAGAACGTTCTGAGGGATCGTACTAACACGCGATTTTAACACACGACAGCGTACGTCAGGAAGAATTTGCTTGACACGACGCGACGACGGTGCGAATGTTTTTATGAGTTGTTCTCTATGATTTGTTCTGCATGATTTATTTTCTAAATAGAAGGTGATCAAATTGTGTATATATTCTAACAGTTCTCAGCAAGTCCCATCACATTGATTTGAAACGTTTTTCTTACTTTGCACGTTTAGTTTAAGAACGCTCTCCCCATTTCGTGAAAGAAAAAGTTGTTCGGTTGAAGGCAATTCACCGTTCATACTGTAATCCATATGTACGTCCATTGTCGCATTCTGCCCACGAAATGTCGCAACGTGCGTATTGTCAAAGAAGGCATGATAAAACAGGACAATAATAACAAAATCCCTGTGAATTGAAAACCGAAACTTTCATTGTGCCGCTGCCGACCGACCGCGGGTCCCGGTTGGACTAATTGAAATATCTGAAAAGTCTAACCATTCTTAGCACGTATTTCACGTACGTTCGTACGTACTAGAAATGATTCCCCCGGAACTGTAACCGACTTTTCCAATGTCATTTATTCATCATTATGTACGATATGTATTACATTTAAATGCACATTTCCAGGGTGCATAGGTTGTGATAGTCAGGTTTGTTCGTGTAAACGGTAAGTATTACACAAAATTATAGAGGAAAGGGTTCGATGGGATCGTAATATCTATATTCTACGAGACTTCATTCAATTCGAAAGTGCAACGCTGCACCCGACAAATGCAAATGCGTATGTAAGGTTGTTGTTTCTAAAATTTAAGATACGTGAACTTCCACCCCACCCATGAGGTGCCACGACTAGCGCGTTCGGTTTTTTAACGTGGACCGTCGCCTATAGCCCTATTATACCACATTTTATGATAATCATACAGCGTGCGGCAATACCTCTGTCCACTTTGAACGACGGAGATATTCAAGTGGACAGAGTTATTGCCCCACGCTGTAGAAGTAAGGGTTAAAAAGAAATGAGAGCATTTTTTTTTGTTTGTTCATTTTATTTAATACTAATGTTGACATTGTATTTTTGTGTGGCGGCCTCCCCGATGGGGCCCCCACACAAAAATGCTCTCATTTCTTTTCTAACCCTTACTTCTACAGCGTGGGGCAATAACTCTGTCCACCTTCAATATATCCGTCGTTCAAAGTGGACAGAGGTATTGCCACACGCTGTATGATTATCATAAAGTGTGGTACAATAGGGCTATAGGCGACGGTCTACGTTAAAAAACCGAACGCGCTAGTCGTGGCACCTCATGGGTGGCGTGGAATTCCACGTATCTTAAATTTTATAAACAAAAACTTTACATACGCATTTGCAATTGTCGGGTGCAGCGTTGGACTTTTCAATAGAATGAAGTCTCGTAGAAGATAGATATTACGATCCCATTGAACCCTTTCCTCTGTAATTGTGTCTAATACTTACCGTTTACGGGAAAAAAGCTGACTAGCGCAACCTGTGGATCCTGTACATGTGCATTTAAAAGTAATACATATCGTACAATTGGTTGCAAAGTAATGATGAATAAATGACATTGGAAAAGTCAGTTAGAGTCCCGGGGAAATAATTTGCAGTAGGTACGTAAAATCCGCGCTCAGAATGGTTTGACTTTTCAGATATTTCAATTAGTCGGGAGCGGCACAATGTGAGTTTCGGTTTTCCATTGACAGGGTTTTTGCTATTATTGTCGTCTTTTATCATGCCTTCTTCGACAATACGCACGTTGCGACATTTCGTGGGCAGAATACGACAATGGACGTACATATGGATTACAGTATGCATGGTGCATTGCCAAAGAAGGAACACCTTCTTCTTTCTCGAAATGAGGATAGCGTTGTTAAACTAAACGTGCGTAGTAAGAAAAAGGTTTCAAATCAATGTGATGGGACTTGATGAGAACTGTTAGAATATATGCACAATTTGGTCACCTTCTATTTAGAAAACAAATCATAAAGAACAACTCATAGAAACATTCACACCGTCGTCGCGTCGTGTCAAGCAAATTCTTCCTGACGTACGCTGTCGTGTGTTAAAATAGCGTGTTAGTACGATCCCTCAGAACGTTCTAGTGCAAGAAGCGCCTGTTACTTGTTTCACGGTTAATGCATAATCCGCAATAATTGACATTTATTATATACTTTCTTATTTATTACTACCATAGAAAGAGTAATGCTACTGAAACCAAAATTTATGAAATATATATTTTGCCCATATCTATTATAAACCAATACGACACATCTATTCCGTTGACAAAATATTACAAACTATCCGTAGTAAGTATTAAAACATTTTTAAATGAATATCGTTTGTTGCTGTGTGGTGAATAATTAAAAAAAAAATTATTCTGTAAAAAAAAAATGGAACCATGGCGTACCGCGAACCTAACAAAAAAAGAACTCGAACGCGGCGACGAGCGACGACGAGTCAATCTCAAACTCTCCGGGATTCACTTTTCGCTGGATCGCGCTCTGCTCAACGCGGTGGTGCCCGATTTGCCTTTCGGCTGAAAGAACGCAATGGTACGTGCGATGCCTTAAGCTGCGTACAGACCTGAACCGAACCCCGAACGAACAGCCTATGCATGAGAGGTTTTCGAAATGTGTGAGTGTCGAAGCGAACGTCATATCGCTCGGTGAACCTCTTGACTGCTCGCGAACAGCCCCGAACAGTCTGGCATACTATGCTGGCAACCTGTGGTAGTAGTTGTTTGGCCTACACCTACATCTATAGCTGCATCGATGCCGGCCGTATCTCACTTATTTCCATCTATGCCTACGCATACCTGCGACACTCATCCCCGTTTGCTCAGTCACACACATATGCATACACACGCTTACCCCACCCATACACCAATGGATTGGCCTCACAGTTTAGTTAACTGTCTTTTGTTCTTCGCCGAATTTGATCTGGATCGCTACCCGGAGCGATCGCTGACGTTCGTTCGGCAATATGTCACTGTCATTTTTCACACCTCAGCCAACTTCCACACATCCACGCTTATATGTCACCATGCTCTGACCAACGTCACACATGCATACTTTTGTTGCCGCGCGCGGTGCGATTCGGCTCCGAACAAAATTTATACGGGATTTCAGAGGTCCGAACGTTCGGGTTCGCCGTTCGCGTTCGTGTTCAGGTCTGTACACGGCTTTATACGAAATCTGTCACCGGCCTGTGTGCGGAACGAAGACGCGACGCCGCGACTGCATGTCGAACGAAGACGCAACGCGCGATGTTGGTTGAAAGGGGACGGAGCATAGTTCCGTCCTTCTTATGTGTCGTCACGCGACGTTGGTGGAAGAGAGACGCAGCATAGTTCCGTCCTTCTCTCCACGCCGAGCGCGATTCGGCGAGAAACGGCGCGCGCAACTCTCACGGACAAGACACGCATACTTTTCCGTATCCCCACTCCGTCGAGCACCGATGGTGCTCGGGTGCCAAGTCTGAAGCTGGGTACGCACCGGGCGAGCATGCGAGCCTCGAGCCTCTCACACACTCAAATAATGATGTCTGTATAAGGCCTAAGTCTTTCATTGTGTAAGGCTCGGGCACGAGCCGTGTTTCCTCTCTTGTCTCTCCCCATCCCGCAGCCCCTAGTCTTTGCCCAGCCGAGTATCGCAGGATGCTACTGACACACCCAAAACACGATGTCGGTGTACTTTTTGCGCGTGTATGCGTGCATCGCGTGGATGCTCGCCGGCGATCCACCGCCGATGGAAAGCATGCGAGCCTTTCCCAGTCTCCCGTGCTTCGGTTCCGAAATATTTTCCAATTGGATACTGAACACACTATTTTTATACAATAAAATAGGAAAGGACATTTTTTTTTATCATACAAAGTAATTATCAAACATAATTACGTAAGTCAGTTTTAATAACGAAAAACCAAAAACAGTAATAATAAACATCGAAAGTATAGTAATGAAGGAAAATAAATTATTGCCTCATATTTTACGGTAACGCTAAATTGTCGCTATAATCGTCACATTAACAATAGAATACAATTGCAACGTCTTATTTTATCAATGTTATACTATTTCGAGTGCAACAAATGAGAACAACTTCTTATAACAGTTCGTTGAATTGAAATGTGGAGACGTAGCGGTTCAATCGTGTCGTTAAGCTGTCTAAAAGTATTCCGGTTATTTGTGCTATAAATGCGTATATTTTCTTCTATTTCAATATTGTGCCAAATTACATGCACGTATGGTAACCGGACTTGAACTCACTCTTGAGTCCGCAGGGGAAGGGATTCAGACAAAGGATTGAGATTAGATAGGTCGCCATGGGGGAAGGTATATTGAAACATTGTAACAGAATATACTTACGCATTATAAATTCACATTTTCTGACAAAAGTGCATAATTAGTAATAATATAGTTGCAGTTACAATAATAATAAACAATACATTGAACACCGTCTCCTATTCATCCGATAATGGTTAATGTCTCAATTATCTGTGGCATTATTTGAAATAGGCGCGCATGCGGTGGTATCGAATGCATGGACTGATGGGTGCGATGAGCGAGAATGCGTGTGCGTGACTGAAAGTGTGTGCGTGACCGAAGTGTGTGAGTGGCGCAGAAAGATTCGTATATACGTGAGCATTGTGTCACCTAGGTCCGCTGAGGCTCGGGCAGGCTCGGGGTTCGGCTACCGTACGCACCGGCCGAGAATCGGCTCGGGGCTCGGCTCGCCCGGTGCGTACCCAGCTTGAGACCACTGGTTGAAAGGGGACGGAGCATAGTTCTGTCCTTCTTACGTGTCGTCACGATACCTGACGTCACGCGACGTTGGTGGAAGGGAGACGCGGCATAGCTCCGTCCTTCTCTCCAAGCCGAGCTCGATTCGGTGAGAAACGGCGCGCGCAGTTCTCACGGACAGGGCACGCACACTTTTCCGTATCCCCACTCCCAGGTGCACCGATGGTGCAAACGGGCCAAATCTTCTATCACTGGTGGTAGGTGTATATTGGTGTTGTTGTGCGTTAGACCGCGGTTACGGAAGGTCGTGAGACCGGTCCGACCTCTGGGCGGCGAGTGTTGACAGGAGGGAGAAACAGTCTTAAGTGAGACACGAGATATGTTATGTATCTATATATATTTTCAAAGAGACGTGTACATTCGTTTCGCTTGTTGTCGCGCTGAACTCACGTATGCGGCGTGTGTCCGTAGTGGTGCCTGCCGTTACGCTTTAATGAACGCCGTTGAGATTTAAACAAGCCCGGATTAACGCTGAGTTTCGGATACGCTTGATTTACGTGTGAATATCGTTTTTCTATGAATGCTGTCGCGATTTTTCGTACCGCGCGACCGTCATGCGTTAACCGACAAGCGGCTTCGTGCCGCCTCGGTCTTGCTTTGGGTCATTCCCGATTCCATTTGTCTATCTCCTCTCCCGCTTTCCCTTCCGCCGCCTCGGGTGGATCGAGCAGCTCGTGGGCTGCGGCAGCGGGGAGCGAGGAGATCTTGTTTCCCGGAATCGGGCACCTTAACGCCGAAGCAATTAGTCGTTATCCTATTACCGGTGCGAAATCTCTATCTCTGCGAACTGCGACTTTTTCTGCGAATACTAAATTCTAGTGCGTGCGAACCGGCTACGGTCAGTCTTAGGGATCTATTTCCCACTTTTTCTAGACAAGAGCTCTCAAACTTTATATTTAAAGACCCTTTTGGGAATCGGAGAAGGAGAATAAAGTGCGGGGTGCAATATAGCGTGTACATTTTTAATAAGCCTGCCTTCGTACAAGCAACACCACCGTCTTTTCCAGATGCATTAAATATCACATAAATCGTGCTCCTCTATCCGACCACCACGGGTTTCGGACGAGAAACGATCAAACATATGCACTAAAGGCAAGACGGTGGTCCGTGTCGCCGGACACTGCAAGATGAAGTGATCTTGTGAGAGTGTACGGAATGTTTGAGCAACGGGCGCACTAGAAAAGAGTGTTTTTCGGCAGACGTTGCACGACGCGACGGGCTGTGCGAGAGCACTCGCTACTGTAAGGTAGGGATGTTCGATTCTCTAGAAAGAATCGATTTTTGAATCGATAGTTGCACTTTTCTATAGTCGACTGACCGCCGAGGCCCTCGGCTCGGCCCTTTTTATATCTAAAAATCTAGGCGAGGGACCCTTTGGTGAAACGAAGAAAAGCGGCAAGGTGGGGCGTGTTTTCGCGTAAACAGCACGTGATCAGTCGCTATTTTTAGATTCTCGCAGCACGGGATCGCACGTGCAATGGCACTGTGCTTCACGTGTTCAGGAATGACGACACTACACGAAGTTCGGGCGGGGGAAAACGTGACTGTGCTGTAGGGCCGCTGTGACGTCATGGTAGGTAGAGCCGGGCACGACGTCATGGGCTGTAGCGCTGGTCATCGGCGCTGTTCGGGCGTTCGGCGACGCGCGGTACGTCAAGCTGGCGAGCATGCGAGCCTCGAGCCTCTCACACACTCAAATAATGATGTCTGTATAAGGCCTAAGTCTTTCATTGTGTAAGGCTCGGGCACGAGCCGTGTTTCCTCTCTTGTCTCTCCCCATCCCGCAGCCCCTAGTCTTTGCCCAGCCGAGTATCGCAGGATGCTACTGACACACCCAAAACACGATGTCGGTGTACTTTTTGCGCGTGTATGCGTGCATCGCGTGGATGCTCGCCGGCGATCCACCGCCGATGGAAAGCATGCGAGCCTTTCCCAGTCTCCCGTGCTTCGGTTCCGAAATATTTTCCAATTGGATACTGAACACACTATTTTTATACAATAAAATAGGAAAGGACATTTTTTTTTATCATACAAAGTAATTATCAAACATAATTACGTAAGTCAGTTTTAATGACGAGAAACCAAAAACAGTAATAATAAACATCGAAAGTATAGTATAGTAATGAAGGAAAATAAATTATTGCCTCATATTTATGCGGTAACGCTAAATTGTCGCTATAATCGTCCCATTAACAATAGAATACAATTGCAACGTCTTATTTTATCAATGTTATACTATTTCGAGTGCAACAAATGCGAACAACTTCTTATAACAGTTCGTTGAATTGAAATGTGGAGACGTAGCGGTTCAATCGTGTCGTTAAGCTGTCTAAAAGTATTCCGGTTATTTGTGCTATAAATGCGTATATTTTCTTCTATTTCAAAATTCTGCCAAATTACATGCACGTATGGTAACCGGACTTGAACTCACTCTTGAGTCCGCAGGGGAAGGGATTCAGACAAAGGATTGAGATTAGATAGGTCGCCATGGGGGAAGGTATATTGAAACATTGTAACAGAATATACTTACGCATTATAAATTCACATTTTCTGACCAAAGTGCATAATTAGTAATAATATAGTTGCAGTTACAATAATAATAAACAATACATTGAACACCGTCTCATATTCATCCGATAATGGTTAATGTCTCAATTATCTGTGGCATTATTTGAAATAGGCGCGCTTGCGGTGGTATCGGATGCATGGACTGATGGGTGCGATGAGCGAGAATGCGTGTGCGTGACTGAAAGTGTGTGCGTGACCGAAGTGTGTGAGTGGCGCAGAAAGATTCGTATATACGTGAGCATTGTGTCACCTAGGTCCGCTGAGGCTCGGGCAGGCTCGGGGTTCGGCTACCGTACGCACCGGCCGAGAATCGGCTCGGGGCTTGGCTCGCCCGGTGCGTACCCAGCTTCACAGCATCCCCCCCTGATGGAACGCTGCTGCATGAGCGGCGCTTTCTGGTTCGTTCGTGACGTCGTCTCTCCACAGGATGGCGTGTGATCGGCACATCCCTCATGGGTGAATTTCTTTATGCATCTTTTCTTCCACTTGTAATCGTATTTTTAGACGGTCACATCCGCGCACACATGACTCGTGTAAGCGCGTATACCAGCAGCGATGGATCAAGCGCCCAGTAGAGGGAGATCTTTTCGCGCGCGCCGCAGCGATAATATCAATAGAGGGACACCCCCTCTCGCTTGCGTAATCACCTTATCGCGTAAATAGAAACCCCGTGATCGCAATGATCAAGCGTCTTATCTTGAGTACAGAGGCCTAGTCAACCTCGACACGAAAGAACAGATCCAACGTAAATTCCGTAGCCTACGATTATTGAAACAAGTCGAGATACGTACAGTATACTCCAAGCACGTGGATTCGAAAATTACAATACGATTTTAAAACCACGTCGAACATCTCAGGAAAGTCTGAGTGAATACTGAGGGATTCACGAGTATCGTGTTCTCTATCATTAAATTCATTCAGGACTAAAAGAGTTAAACTCACGTTCCGTCACTTTAACTTCACGCATGTAACATCCTGCAAGCCGACTCCCTTAGTCGAGGAATCACTACGTCGAATTAACGCGGCGTTCTTCAAGATAATTCCAAAGAGTAGCGAGTAGGAATATTTATATATTAGATCCACGGAGGAATAAGGTGCCTGACCAAGACACTCGACCGGTACTTGACTGTACCCCTTGCTGTCCGTCTTCACCCTACCCGACTCCTCGCAGTGTGTTACCCTTCGGGTGGACGATCGGCGCTCTTGCTGGCTTTGCGTAATTGCGACTCCCCTTTTGCAAAGACCTAGTCCACAGGAGGCAGTTTGCGTAAATAAAAAGCACTACGAGATATCTAACGGCTGGTAGATTGGATGCACGGCTGGCACTTGACTGTGTCCCCCGCCGTCTGGTGAGATTCCTTCGCCGAAGTGTTCTCGTAGTAAGAATTATAAAGAACATATTGCAGTCGAGACATAGTTTGTATTGACCTAAGTCCGTGTCACATATTATATACAAGAGACCTGTGATATCAAGGTAAAACTGTCTGGTTGCATGGCTGGTACTTGGCTGCATCCCCCGCCGACTGGTCGTTGTCGTAACCGAAGTGTTCACAGGTACATTACAAATCTACACTTGCATAGACTCGTAGAGATAATAGGTCACCTCAGAGGGAAAATCTTGATAGACGCCGCGTTTTAGCGACTCATCAGTGCAGCCCTCTGCAGCACCGATATTTGCACCTCGCGCCCAGGTTTTCCTGATTCATAATATAAGCGTGAACAACGTCGCGTTTTTGTATAGGAACAGCTGTGTAAGGCTTTCAAGCCACCGTCCGTCGTTCCCGGCAATACACGTAAGCACCTGTGTGTGCAGTATCGGTTTGTAAATATTGTTATCATATATATATGTACAAAAATGGTATTTCTTTAACTTCAATTTTACCGCGCTTCACGCGAATACAGTCTAGGGACATACGGTGACTCTATTTAGAGAGAGAGGTAGAAAGGTTACGTAAGGACAGAGACAAAAGGATTACGTAAGAGAAAGCACATGTGTATAAGGCGAATTTAGGAATTATAAAAGAGTGCTAAATAAACAGTTGAAGGAGTACATTTAGCGAGAGAATAGACTTTAATCGTCTTTTCTCTTTTTTTACAGGTGAAACATTGTATCCTGTGCATGTATTGTAAATAGCGTAAGGAATATATAAATAATAAAAATTATAACCTCTTTTTTTACAGAGAAACAAATTTAGTTTATCTCTTGAGAAAAACAAACCCTATATATATATCGCGTACGCTTACCTCAAGCGCATATCTGTGTAGAGATCAGACATACACCGCCGACAAGCAATACGTGCGGTTTGTCGCAAGCATTGCATCACGCATACGTTCGCGTTTGTATATCATCTGTACCACGGCACACATCTCTCACACAGAATATACATACATTTTACCAGATACAGACTAAACCCGCTTACTACATTACCTCTCGTCGCCTAGTGGTTCGAACCCACGGGCATAATCACGCATGCCCATTACATAGTCAGTGACAACTATCTGATATTTATTTTTGTTTTACCTCGGTTATCACCTCAGGGATCTGCTACTCCTTCAGAGTACCTTTCCGTCGTAACCGAGGGATATGTAACGTGTCACGGTTACACACTTTGCCCTTGTTCTTTCACTGCTACATCGACACAGAGAACGGCACTCTTGAACCACGCGCAACGTTGCACGCACATCGAGTGATAGTGGTGACGGAGGCATTGGCGTCTCGGCGCCTCTCCCGGAATGGCGAATGGTCGGCGCATTCCTCGCCGGATGGTCGGGCGGGTTAATTCATTCAATTACGCCGGTTAAGGGGGCGTGCGGCAAGCGCACAACCCTCATCTCCCAACGTCCTCGGATGGCTGGTGGTACTGAGCCCATATGATTTCCACGTCAGTTACGATGAATAGTTCCCCGAAGGTTCGGGTAATGTTTTCCCGATGCGTATACGCGAAGGCACACTTTTCGCATTCGTCCGTGGGCCATGTGGACACGATATGTTTGTCACAGCCACTGCACGGTAGTTCCGGCCACGGCTGCACCGTGGGGGCGTGGATGTATAATTCCGAATGATTCCTCCCGTATGCCCTGTTCGCCCAGTTGACGCATTCCGTACAATAAAACTCACTCCAGCTCCCGGGTCCTCGACATATCGCAAACATGTTGCCCTTGTTGCAAAAACCGTGTCGCTTCATCACCCTTCATCTTGACAGGCAGGGCCTTAGGGCTCTAGGCTAAGACACACTAGGCACAATCTAGGGGCGCTAACGGAGTGCTCAAGTGAATCTTATTTATTCAAATTGATGAGATCGTTCTGTTATGTTACTAAGCAAAAATTATGGGCATTAACACGAACAGATTTCAGCAGAAATTTGTTATTCTTTACCTGTATAGGAATCTACGTCGTTGACCGTAAGTATGTGGTCATACGTAGCAACGCTTGTTTGAAATGCAATTACGGTTGCTATGTTCGAGACTTTCGATTGTTTCTCACGCGAGACTCGATTGTGTTTATTTCAGTTTGAGCGTTAGTTGTTTAAGTGATCTCACGATAGAAAGTAAGTATGAATATTTTACCATATAATTTAAATTGAATATTATTTTATTAGCACGTTCCGTGCCGCGTGAGGCGTATACGACCCCCGCTGAACTTTCCGTTCGGCGGCTTGGAATTGTCATTGAAAAACGAAAAATTGTTTAAAAATGTATTTCAGAGCCAAATATAATCATCCTAATATCATGTGTACTGCGTTCATTGTAGCGTGGGGCTTCCGGGCCCCACGCGGTGTAGCAATCATTTTTTTCGACCGCCTTTTGTTCAAACAGCAGAGATTTTATTTCGGTCAGTCATTCATTTATGCGTCGTTGAAGCAACAATTACTTATTTAGTTCAGTCTGTTTCTACAGTAAAATCTGTGTAATATAGAAAGTGAAAACGGAATTACTTTGTTGTCTAATGCATATTAAAATTTGTACCCTTGCTAATTATGGTTTTGTACTATTGAAAAATGGTAAGGCGTACGTCAAAAACAAGTTTATTTAATCGTAAAAGTGTGGGTCGTACACACCCCACGCGCCCTGAATGGAAAGTCTTCAAAAAATGGTACGACACGGAACGTTTTAAGTAACGTTACGTTTTTATTAATTAACATTTAGTGTCGGTAGTGCAAGGGTTTAATAAATGTGTTTTTATATATATGTTATATAACATTATTGTTTCTTATGCTTATTATTTTGATTGCTGTTTTTATATAAGATTTATTATTTTATAATTTGATTTTTTAAGCCAATAGTTTACCAAAAATGAATAAGAGGAAGCTTTCTGGAGCTGAAAATCGGAAACGAAGGGCAGAAAAATATGCTCAGCAAAGTAAATCCCAAGGGAGTTTAGCTAAATTTCTTAAAAGACCGGATTTATTTGATTCATCGCATTCAAAAGACATCGAAGAACACCGTTTAATAAGTGCAACATATACTTCAAACGACTACAGTAATAACAAATCTCTTCAAAACAATTTGGAAACAATAACAGAAATAGAACAAGACCTGGCATCACGTTAATTAATGACAATTCAAATCCATTCACCTAGTAAAAGTGAAGAAGGTTAGCAGCAAAATGATTATGGAGACGTAGGAAAATGGCCAGAGAACACCACATTAATAATGGATCTGTTAATTAGAATTCGACCAAAACAAATAACAAATTAATTCTCCAACGGTTTTTGAACAAGGGAAGAATAGAAAATTTCACGAGGGGATATTATGAACGATTTCTTCCAAATGTTAAAAAGTATCACCGCGATTGGTTAGTATATTTAAAAACAAATGATGCCATTTACTGTTTCTGCTGCAAATTGTTTTCTGATAAAAGAATAGCCCTTACTACAGAAAGATTAAAAGATTGGAAGAATTTAACTTCAATATTAAATGCTCACGAAACAAGTAAAGAATACTTCAATTTCTACAGTCGTTGGAAGGAAATCATTCAAAGAATTGAACGTTGTCAAACTATTGATAGTACACTTCAGAAAAATATGAGTGATAATATTAGGCATTGGCAAGAAGTTTTGCACAGAATCACCTCGTTAATTAAATTGCATGGAACTCAAAATTTGGCATTACATCGAAAATCTGGTCAATTATACGAAAAAAATTGTTTATGAATCGCGCAACTTATCGCAATGTGCCTGGGTCGGACTGGGGGCAGCCCAGGAAAGCGTCAAGTTTATAGAAGCAGGCGTAAATCTGCTTCACGGACGGGCAGAACCACCATTTATTTTAACAAAGAAATAAAAGATATATATACACCGCACTCAATGTCCACATTTAAAACTCTTAAAATTACCGCTTAGAATTATAGAATAAATAATAAATCAAAAACAAAGAAATGAAAATTAATACTTCAAGTTCGCTTCTACAAGGAGCGTGAAGGAAGGAGGAGGCTCGCTAGCACGCCAAGCAGTGCGCGAGTACCTCAGGTAAAACGAAACGAGGGACGTAGCGGCAAATATCTCGCTACGCACACCTCAGGATATCGGTAGGAAGAATACGACCGCACACACAAGCGCGCGCGGGGATACGCCGCCGCGGTCGCCAGGAAAGTCGAAATCTCGTCAGGCCGAGATTGCTCTGACGAGCGGAAATTAACAAGACAAAATTAACGCGAATGAAAGAAATACGCGCTTTAAGTGCAAAAACAGGCACTTATCCGTTAAATTATACTTAGGCGAAGATACGGACGCACTCGCGGCAAATTAATGGCCAATATGGCGGTAAGGTCGACACACAGCACGTGTCTCACCTCTGCAAAAATGTCACAATGTTTCAGTACGGCGTACGAAAGAGGACAGGACGGCTCGCACCCGCGCGAGTCGCGGAGACGCCGGAAGCGGGAGGTCCCACCACCGACTCATTACAATACCCAATCAGTGTCACTCATTAACGTGACAGACACGAGAGAGATAATCGCGTAACGCATGGGCCTAAAAATAGAACGCTACGGATAAAGTAAACAAGGAGTGTATACAAGTATGTACACTAGGTGCGAGGCGCACGGGACAAATATTACCAGTTGAGGCGAGCAGCATGCGGATGGGTACAAAAGGAAGCGCCAATCCCAAACAAAAATAATGGCAATTTTTTAAAGATATCTGAATTGCTGGCCACATATGACCCAGTTATGAAGAAACATTTTCGAAGAATTAAAAACAAAACCATCCATCAACATTATCTCGGTAAAAACATACAAAATGAAATTATAGATATGTTGCATAAAGCAATCAAGGATGCTATAATAACGAAATTAAAAAAATGTAAATATTATTCTATAATAGTTGACTGCACTCCAGATCTTTCTCATAATGAACAAATGACAATAGTCGTTCGTTTTGTAAATATTTGTAACGTTCCTAATCAGGTTGGAAGTTACGTAGAAATATGCGAGCATTTTCTTGGGTTCATAAATATGGATGATACTACAGGAAAAGGAATGACGGAAAAAATATTAGAAGTGCTGCAAGTTTACGGGATTTGACTAAATTATTTAAGAGGTCAAGGGTACGACAACGAATCAAATATGCGAGGCAAGCACAGTGGTGTTCAAAGTCGTATTATCTCAATGTGTCCAAGAACTTTCTTTATTCCTTGCTCGTCACATACACTAAATTTAGTAGTGAACGATGCTGCAGGCTGTTGTGTGTGAGCCGTATTTTTTTTGACATGGTGCAGCACCTTTATATATTTTTTTCTTCATCTCCACAACGATGGAGTATTTTAACAGAACACGTACAAAAATTAACAATAAAACCTGTCACCGTACAAATTCGAGTGGAGTGTGCCTGTGAGCACGGCTCGCCAGCGGTGACTTAGTCTGACGGGTCTCCGGCCTTCTTCGCTGCGGCGGTGGTCCTATGCCGAGATCTCCTTCGGGCAGCGACGGCCAAGTCCGCTCCGTGCAGTGGAAATCGTATAGATAGTGCAGGAGTGGGCGATAGGGAAGCGAATGTAATGAGCGGGTTTCTTTTATGCTGCAATGTAGGCTGTTGTATTTCCTTGATATGTGCCTGATGTACTGTTTGTATATACAGAGTCTTGATCGACGTGTGTATGCTCGCCGGTGTTATCGTATGTACCGGGCTACTGTTGCCGGTGACGGAGAGCGTCGTTGTACGTCGTGTCTTGTTGTGGTGGGAGAGTGTGAATCGGGCGAAATCTTTGCCGGTACCAAGAGCGGGTTAGATTTCCCCGACCACAGGATTTTTTTGGAATTTCCTACTATTGGGTTGGCGAACTGCACATCGCCTTGGCCGGTGCCGAGAGCGGGTGAGGTCGATTGCAGCCACCGGGTATAGCGGAGTTGTGTGTATTGGTAAACGAAATAAGCGTGGCCTTGACCGGTGCGTGGGCGGGGTAGGCCACCTTATCCGTTAGGTAATTGGTAAGTGAATTTGTGAGGACGAAAGCGAGCGTGGCTGTGGCCGGTGCGTGAGCGGAGTAAGCCACCTCGTCCGTCGGATATTGCGGTAGGTTTTTGGATGCTGGATTTTGCTAAACGTCGTGATTTTACTGCTTTTAATCGATTACTTCAAGTGGTCGCGAGTAAATTAGAAGTTATCGTCGTCTATGACGATACCGATGCGGCACGGCGCGGATTGATCTGATAACCGGGCCCGTCTTTTGCGGAGTCTTCCGGGATCGACAATATGTCACGCGGTGAGCTTCTTGCTAGTTCGCGGTCTCTGGGCTTTTGCAGCGCGTCAGAGGGTGATCGAAGATTCGATGCTAATTGCCGCGGAACGGCGCTTTATATACCCGAGCCGCGTGAGGGGAGGTATGTGATTCGTGATGGGAAGTACCGTTAGGTTCTTCCCCTCACGTGCTCGGACATGATTAGGCCGGTAAGTGAGTGTCGCGGTTCCTCACCTTACCGGCCACGCGGTGTTTGTGCGCGTAGGACTCGCTCTCCTTGTTTCTATGGTCTCCGCCGGGCGCGCGCCGGTGCGATCTCCTGTGCCGGCGCGGGCTTCAAAGTCTGTACGGTTACAAACCCCACCGACGAGATATTCTTAAAGACTGCCAGCGCCTGTGTTAAACAGCGGCCCGCAAATGGGGCCTGGATGGGGTCTCAGGGGGCGCTGAGGTCTCTTGGCGGCGTCGGTTGGCGTCGGTAATTGGGGCTAGTACCGTAGGTAATAGACAAACATAGAACGTTGACATTACCCATTGTGTAACTGCTTAAAACGTAATGAGATTTTATTTTATAATTTTATTTCACCCTCACCTTTGTAATCGATACTTCACAGATGCATACATAATTAAAGAGTAATTAGCACGTGATTTAAAAATAACATCAATTTCTTTCGCTACTTTGCAATATCTGCTTAATATATCAAAACAGTTCGTTGCGCCTCGGATCAACTTTTCATGCGGCCTCGGGCTGCCCTCATGTGCATTCGAGTTCAAATTGGTACGCGGCTGCATGTTTTGCAACAAAACGAAAAACTTGTTTAAATAGACCAATGGAAGCGTAAGAATCGATTAGTGCATTGCGGAAAATATCGAGTACCCGGGGAAACGGTGCAATATTTATGGGTGTGCGGTCACATTTGACTTCGTTTATCTTGGCTTGTCTCGGAAACGGTCAATAGAACACAACCGTGCAAGGTATCGCTTTGAAGCTCTCGACAAGATCTGTTCGAATATACGAAGAACATTTTGCATTGTTTTAAGCTAAACATTTTAAACATTCTTTACCAAATTCGTTGTGTTGCACTCACAGTTGCCGAGATAGACTGACAATGAGTTAAACACGGCAGCACACCCGCATGAAATAAACGCTTAGAAACCATACTTGACTAGTTCAACTTTACTCTCCAATCTGCAAGTCATAGTCCTACACTCCTACCCAACTGACAACTCAATCGAACTTGAGCCTACCCGATTTTTTTATGTAATTGCTCATTAGTCGTTTTTATAAGAATGTAAAATAAAGTTTACATCCGCAGCGCAGGACGCTATTAAAACGGTCGGAGAATTTCTGCTGTCAGTGCGTGACTTCCACAACTATTTTATTTATCGTTTCAGAAGAAATATACCTGTTGTATGATGCAGTCAAATTAGACACTAGAATTTATGGCAGATTAGTAATTTTTACTAAAAATTGGAAAGGATTCGGAAAAATAGGTGTGCGCAATCATCTTATTCAGATCGATCGATGAGTGCAATATCAAACCATTGAATCGGTTTGCCTCGGCTTGCTGACGCGCCTCTGATCACGTCATGCTCAGGCTGCCTTGTGCGCGTTCGTGCTTACAATGTACACGTACATTAAAATAATTTTCTTTAAATAAAATTACTGCCAGTGACTTTGCTTCTTCGTGAAACGCCAGCCACAACATGATTGTCGATTGTTCCATGCTCGTGTCGCGGCGAACTGCTGTCTTAACAACGCATCACTACCGCGAGATGTTTTTGTTTCCTTTCGTGTATCGTTACGATGAAATACGTAGCACAGTTGACCCGTGTAATCGCTGCAGCGAAGATGCCAAAGTGATTTTTGGTGGAACGTGCAGTAATTAATTAAACAGGTCAGTTTTATCTGATTTATAAATATAATATCATAAAATTAAAATCGAAATGGCGAGCAGACCTCACAATGACGTTTGTATTTACAAAAATTGTGGATTAAAAGGTAGGGACAACATATTAAATGTCCGGTTTTATCGCCTACCCGTTATTAATACAGAACGTTTGATAACGTGGTTAGTGAATAGTGGTTGCGATCATTTAGCAGACGAATCGGACGCAGAATTACGAAAATTCCGAATATGTAGTCGACATTTTCCAGTCAACGCCATACTTCCAAGTGGAAGATTAAAAAAAGATGCAGAACCAGTACTGTATGAAATTGATTCCGATGATGAGGATACGCGTTCTGTCATTCCGATTGAGCAAAACCTTCGCGAGAAAGTACAAATTCTACAAACACAACAAAATCGTACAGAAGCTCTGATGCAGAGGCTAAAAGACGAAAATAAACTACTAAAGGAAAGAAATAAGGCAAAAAATAAGATAATCTCGCGTTTACAAACAAAAGTGAAAATGTTGGAAACAGGTAATTTGTCCGATGAAACACTGTTAAATGGTTTGCGACGTCGAGTACAAGGATACTTACTTACATTTATAACGATGCAATTATTTCATAAGCAGCAATCT
Source organism: Priocnemis perturbator (assembly GCA_963942575.1). NCBI lineage: Eukaryota > Metazoa > Arthropoda > Insecta > Hymenoptera > Pompilidae > Priocnemis > Priocnemis perturbator. The sequence continues at coordinate 11,679,070 of OZ012643.1, read as the reverse complement.
CCTTACACGGAAGAAGAGCAGCAATTAGTGAAAAAAATGCATTATAGTTCGCCAAGTTTGTACACGAAAATGCGTAAAGAGTTCAATTTTGTATTACCGGGAAGAAGTATTATCAGCAAATGGTTCAGCACGGTTAATTTATGGCCGGGAATTTGCGATCCCTTATTTCAGTGCGGTCCAAGAAAATGCCCCGGGGCATTTTCGGTTCCCCCACCGAGCTACTGTTGCCCTGGAAACGACGGACGCTGAGTGTGCGTCAGTGTGGCCAGAAGTGGCGCCGGGCACCATCGGTGACCGCGGGAGTGGGGATACGCGCAAGTGTGCGTGCCCTGGCTGCGAGTCCTGTACTCCTGTGGACTTGTGGAGTCCACGCAGCTCTCACAGACAGGGCACGCACACTTGCGCGTATCCCCACTCCTGCGGACACCGCTGGTGCCCGGCGCGACTTCTGGCCACACTGGTGTGTTTATGATCGGCATACAGAAAAACTTGTACCTAGTGGAGGTGGAAGTAGCGGCGTGAGGGGCCCCACCCGTGGACCGCACTGCCTTATTTAGTCAGTTACAATCTAAAGTTAATTGCATGAATAGTGACGAACGTAACTGCGTCCTACTGTTCGATGAAATGCGTATAAAGCGATGTTTTGATTTTCATGAGCCTCGGCAAAAAATTGAAGGTTTTGAAGATTTAGGATCGCGAGGATCTAGTAAAAGAATAGCGACTAATGCATTAGTTTTCATGGTCAGAGGCTTGTTACATAATTGGAAGCAGCCTATAGCGTATTTTTTGACTACCATCGCGATAAACAGTATTGATTTATCTGCTATATTGAACGAAGTTATAGAAGTAACATTCAAAACAGGATTAAAATTACGTGCTGTTATTTGTGACCAATGTAGTAGTAATCAAAGTGTCATGAAACATATTATTCCTGATGATCGTTCTTATTTCATGCACGGAAATGAAAAAATATATGTAATCTTTGATATTCCGCATATTTACAAGTCTATAAGGAATCAACTTATGACTTATGATATCGTGTATGCTGATGATAGGATTGCATCTTGGAAAGACGTACGGTCATTATGGGATTTAGAAAACGGTGCAGCAACGAGAGCTGCTTGCAAACTATCTGAAAAACATGTTAATCCAACATGCTTCGAAAAAATGAAATGCTCTTTAGCTCTGCAGGTATTTAGTCGTAGGGTCTCAGCAGCTCTCTTAACCGCAGGAACAGTAGGAGAAATTAAAAGCTCGACGGTCATGTATACGGCCGAGTGTTTTAGAATTCTTAACGATAGTTTCGATTCTTTAAACAGCAGAACTTGCAACGATTCGAATCCAAATAGATGCGCATTATCACAAATTCGATTAAATGCGGAAAATAATTTAAAACAATTATTAGAACAATGTTCGAAATGGCGCACCATTACGGTCTACGGTCTTAAAAGACCACCATGTTTTCAAGGATTAGAAATTTCTGTGAGAGCTATCTTGCAATTATGGAATGATTTACAATGCGATGGAATTCAATTTCTTATGACATCTAGATTGAACCAAGATCCATTGAAAAATTTATTTTTAATAATCCGCACTTACGGTGGAACTTACAATCAGAATCCGTCTGCAAAAGCTTTTCGTTTATCTTTGCAAAAAAATATTGTATTAAATTTATCGAAACCTGCTCAGTCGGCAAATTGCTTAGATGATGAGGATGAATCTTTACTTCCCAGCTCAACACATGTACCTACAACATCTAATCCTCAATTATTATCAGCAAGTAAAAGACGTGAAAATGGGGACAATCAAGAAGCATTTATTAACGTTCAGGAAGTAATGATTGATGCCTCATACAGTAATGGTGAAACATTAGAAGCCTCCGCTGTTGAATATTTTGCAGGTTTTGTGGCCTTGAAATGTGTTAAAAAAACTGGTTGTGAACAATGTTCCATATCGCTAATTAGTGAAACTCATGAATCAATACAAGATAGACAAATATTGACGTTTTTCCGAGCCTATGAAACAAACGAAGGCGAAACATTTGGCCATTTATGTACTCCATCTGCAGAGTTTTCGTTTGCATTCAAATTAATGAATGCAATATTTGACGAATATTATCCTGAGATTAGATACAAATATGGAATACAAGATATTTTATTTCCATTAATGGTGGAAGCTGTGCATCTGAAATATCCAGGTTGGTTTGAGCACGAAACCTGTAGTTCCCATCGGAAGGGTCTGGCATATTATATGATGAAAGTAAAAATTCATAAAGATGTAGTTTGGTTAGGAAATGAAGTTAGAAGAAACGTTTATCGTCGAAAACCTGTACAAAAATTAATAAATGTACAAAGTATGTAAAATATTTTTCTACATACTAAGGTGCAAATTTTTAATATACGGGTATAGTCAGAGGCGATTTAACGTGAGCTGACAATTTAAAATGTACGTATATAGTCAGAGGCGATCTAACGTGAGCTGACAATTTATATTATACGTATATAGTCAGAGGCGATCTAACGTGAGCTGACAATTTTGGATGCTACAGTGGGAGATTTTCTCGTCTTGGTAAGTACTTTTATAAAAACTGGTATAATAAGGCTACTGGCAAAGATCCAGTTAAAAAAAATCTAACGCGCCATTAGTGGAACCTCAAAGGTGGTGTGGAAGACCACTATTAATTATTACTAATTCTACACAAAAATAATAATATAAGCAGGACCGTATAAAAAACCTTACATTAACATCGGCAATACTAATATTATGTTTCGATTAAACAATTTATTCAAAAAGTTTATTGAGGCAGGGACTTTGGGAATAGCAGGATAAAATGGTCAAAAGTGCCCTTGAACCAATTTTACTACGCAAAGCACCGATCGATAGAATACCAAAAAAAAAAATTCTTTACCAAGTTTCGACCCTCTATCTCGTTCGCGAGGGTAGTTACGGGGTAAATTAAAAATAACGGTTTTTCCGACATTTTTCCTATTTAGGGGGTTGCAAACATTCTGGAAAAATCTAGAACATTGCAGACATGGATGTTTATGGTTGTGATTTTGTCAGATTTTTTCAATGCAAATCTCAAATGTGAAAAATGAAAAACACAACAAAATTACGAAAACTGCAGATTTTGGGTATAAGTTTTGGAGCGACTAGATTTTCCTTTTCACAGTAGTTAGATGTGGGCACGACTATTAACCTCCATTTTTTTTTTCACTTTTTTAGCTCTGGTGCGCCGTGTTAAAAAAATTAAAAACCGATACTTTTAAAGTATTTCATGCGAAATCTTGGTGAATACTATAAATTCTCGCTTTCTCTTTATACAGTGAGTTAATTTTGGGATTTTTAATAGCTCTGCGTTTGGTAGTGTTGACGATAAATCCGAGACTCCAGGGCTCGACTCACGAGCAAGACGGCCCTGGTAAGGAACCCGCGCACGCGGCGCTAGAGCCGTCGGTGACTAGCATTAACGCACACGTGACGCACCGATCACCTTTCTGGGCATGCGTCCATGCGCAGCGGCCCCCAGAATTAGGATTACCGCGCATCCCGGTGACACGCGTTGCGCGTTAGGCCACGATATGTATATCCAATCAGCTGATCATGCCCGTCATGGTGGCATATCACACCTGTCACTGCGTGATGACGTTATGATCAGCTGATTGGTATACGTCGCGCAGAAAAAGCACCTTAAGGCGCGTTTCCCGCAGTTTTCGGCGTAGTCTGCGCTTTCAGTTAATTTAAATAACTCAATTCCCTTTATTCATAGAACATTCTACCAATTCAGAGGTATTAAACACCACAAAATTCACTCACTATATAAAGGGAAAGCAAGAATTTATAGTATTCACCAAGATTTCGCATGAAATACCTTTGTTTTTGCCCGGATGCAGTGGGCGAAACGAGCGCGCGTCGACGTAGCGGCGGGTACGCGGTCTCGAGGATGACGCGGAATTCGCAAGAGGAAGGCGATAGACGAAACACCCACAAATTGCTCTTAAGGCTATATTTGGTTTCAAACACTCAACTTTCACACCACATACAAAACACGTAACGATATAAGATTCGGAAGGCGGTAGCGAGTAAAGGTAATGCACGGTTAAATAAAGCTGAAGAAGTACAAGCGCACGGCAGGCCAACTCGCCGTTAAGTATTCAAAACGCAAAAACAGAACAGGCAACACACTAGAAACACATACGCAGAGGGAAGCCACACGGGCACTCCCCTCTCCGAGGTGACGTACGCAACCACCGCCCTTCCAGAAGGACTTTTCGCGGTGGCACCGGCGGCAATTCATTTTGGCGGGTCTTCTGGAAGAGCGGTGTTTACAGTCGTGCCGCTCAGCTGACGCTCAGGCGGTCACCCGCGATTGGCGGGCCGAGGCGACGGAGCGCCGCGCGATTAGCACCCGGATCGTTAGGCTTGCGATCGCGATTCGCTCGGGCTGAGCAGCGCGGCCCGGCGCCCCCCAGCGCGGGAAGTCCGAATTTAATCGCCGTCTCCAACAACCTTGAAAGTATCGGTTTTTAATTTTTTTTAACACGGCGCACCGGAGCTAAAATAATGAAAAAAACTTGGAGGATAATAGTCGTGCCCGCATCTAACTATTGTGAAAAGGAAAATCTAGTCGCTCAAAAACTTCTACCCGAAATCTGCATTTTTCGTAATTTTTTGGTGTTTTTGATTTTTCACATTTGGGATTTGCATTGAAAAAATCTGACAAAATCACAACCATAAACATCCATGTCTGCAACGTTTTAGATTTTTCCAGAATGTTTGCAACCCCCTAAATAGGAAAAATGTCGGAAAAACCGATATTTTTAATTTACCCCGTAACTACCCTCGCGAACGAGATAGAGGGTCGAACCTTGGTAAAGAATGTTTTTTTTTTTGTTAACCTATCGATCGGTGCTTTGCGTAGTAAAATTGGTTTAAGGGCACTTCTGAACATTTTATCCTGCTATACCCTTTAGCATTTATTTGGTCCACCGCGTACTGTTGAAGGCGAACCGTCATCGGCGGTTTTTCCGACAGGCACTATCCCGTACCAATAGCCAGCCACCGGTTCTGTTACACTTCAAAAATTTTCAGCAATTAACCTTTTAACGCAAGTTATTGTTGCAATAAAATGGTGAAATAGTTGCTGGAATGTCCATGAAAATTAATTAAATATACATTTATGCGTAATAACTTTAGCTGTAAGGACAAAAAAAGTAGAAATATTAGTTCAGAAGCAACATTTGAATTCACAAAACCTATATGGGGTGAGTCCGAGAGAATGCAATCACTCTTTGGAAAAAAATCGTAATATCGATGTTTATCTTTTATTATTTGGAGGAAATTAAAGTACTGCCCATGCAGCTCAGAGTCTCAGAGTATACATAAATAGGTGTACGTGTAGTACGTCATAGTGTTTGCAGATAAAACCGCCGTTCGCCTCCAAGAGTATGCGGCGAACCGGTAAACGCTGAATTTGTGTTTGTGTAAGATGTAAGACAAGAATGAGTGAGTGTCGGAGGTTTCCAGGATCACCGACAAGACGACGGACGACGCTTCTCGAGCGGTACGCGACAGGCTCGCACGTACACACTTTCAGTGGCAGTGGCGGGTCGCACGGTACGCAGCGCAACGCGCTAATGCATCCGCAGGTTAAACCGCACATCGCGCGACTCATCCTCAGGATAGCGCATCTGTAATGCAATAGGGTTTAATTTTTTCTGACGTGAACAGCGGGACCGGATTCGGCATCCCTCGACGAAAGTGCTTGTAGTGGCGTAGCCACACATCTGCGAGCGATTGTAATGCGCGAAGTCGAATCTGACCACGCTGAAAAACGGCCTATACATGAGCAAGCCTGTCAACAGGGCAAAACGTGGAATGCTCTGTTTTAGCCGCTCGCTCCCTTCGCGCATCCATATATACGTCTCTTACTCAGCAGAGCAAAAGACGATCACTCGGCTTCAGCTGTTGAAAGGCGCAGAACAGCCAACGGGCCATTTTACGTTCGTCCGCAGCAGCAACTGGTAGTCATTGCATCAGCGTCAATTATAAGTTCTTTTATTACCGTACCTTTTTTATTGATCCGTTATCGAATACAGTACATCCCGCCATGCTTCCGACATTCCATTTCAATTAATCTTGCAATACATGATAAACTTTACATGTTAATACATTTTATTGTAGATAATGTTCACGAGTTCCGGAACCAATACAATGGCGACCACGGCGATCACGGCGCCTCCGGTAACAACGACGGCGACAGCGCCTCCGGCACCAGCGACGGCGACGCCGCCTTCGGTGCCAGCGACGGCGACGGCGCCTACGGTGCCAGCGACGGCGGCCCAGCAAACAGAACAGAAGGTACGTAATGGTGTTATTCAACATATATGCTTAAGGTAAATAACGTAGATGCGTGCATATATTGTGCGGATGTGCACGTGTGCTTATTATCACGTCGCGTGCGGATGTGTGGCATACGAATATGATCTGTGCGTTCGCGCGCAACCGCACAGTGTACACTTAGCGTATGCATCAGCATCCGTGCTGGCGGTGGTGGGGGTAATAGGCGTGTGTGCGTAGCCTGTCTGTGAGAGCTGCGTGGAGAGAAGGACGGAACTATGCTGCGTCTCCCTTCCACCAACGTCGTGTGACGACACATAAGAAGGACAGAACTATGCTCCGCTCCTTTTCAACTAACATCGCGCGTTGCGTTTTTGTTCGACATGCAGTCGCGGCATCGCGTCTTCGTTCCGCACACAGGCCGGTGGCAGTGATGCCAGATTTCGCATAAGGCATCGCACGTACCATTGCGTTCTTTCAGCCGGAAAGCAAATCGGGCACCACCGCGTTGAGCAGACCACGATCCAGTGAAAAGTGAATCCAGGAGAGTTTGGGATTGATTCGTCGTTCGTCATCGGCGCTCGTCGACGCGTTGGTTTTTTCGTAGGTTCGCGCCCAGCCGTGTTTCATTTTTTTTTTCACAGAGTAATTTTTTTTTTAATTTTCATCACACGGCAACAAACGATATTCATTTAAAAATATTTTAGTACTTACTACGGATAGTTTTTAATATTTTGTCAGCGGAACAGATGTGTCATGTGTCGTGTTGGTTTATGATAGAGATGGACGTTATATATGTTTGGCGTTATGGCAAAGACATTTTAACGTCCCCGATTTATTTTTGCCGTAGAACGTCGTAATAATTGGTATGAATTTGCCATAACGTCAAACATATATAATGACCATATCTATCATAAACCAACACGACACATGACACATCTGTTACGCTGACAAAATATTAAAAACTATCCGTAGTAAGTACTAAAATATTTTTAAATTAATATCGTTTGTTGCCGTGTGATGAATATTAAAAAAAAAATATTCTGTGAAAAAAAAATGAAACATGGCTGGGCGCGAACCTACGAAAACACCAACGCGTCGACGAGCCCCGATGAGTACGACGAACGACGAATCAATCCCAAACTCTCCTGGATTCCCTTTTCGTTGGATCGTGGTCTGCCCAACGCGGTGGTGCCCGATTTGCCTTCCGGCTGAAAGAACGCAATGGTACGTGCGATGCCTTATGCGAAATGTGGCACCACTGCCACCGGCCGGTGTGCGGAACGAAGACGCGACGCCGCGACTGCATGTCGAACAAAGACGCGACGCCCGATATTGGTTGAAATGGGACGGAGCATAGTTCTGTCCTTCTTATGTGTCGTCACGTTACGTGACGTCACTTGACGTTGGTGGAAGGGAGACGCAGCATAGTTTCGTCCTTCTCTCCACGCAAGCTCTCACAGACAGGCTACGCACACACGCCTATTACCCCCACCAGCGCCAGCACGGACCGTGCTAGCGAGCCAGATCTGGCGTCACTGATGAGCATGTACATCAGCTTGAAGAGAACACGTGCGTTTGCATTACCCACAACCCAGAACAGCATCGTCACGAATATTTGTACAATATGCATTCCTTCAAACAATAAACGTGTGTATGTGGGAATGTATAAACGCGGGGATGTCAATTACGTGTCTCAAGTATACACATTATAACTGAATTGTTTTGTACTATGTATGTAGGTGTATGTGTATTAATAATGTATTTTTATATGCATTTTCACAGATTACAAGAAACGGTAAGGCGCGCCGTTAATAGGGAGCTGCGGAAGGCGAAGAAGCGGCGCGGGTTTTTCCCGGCTCCGCCGCGTCCGCAGCTCCCTATTAACGGCGCGGGGTTTTTAAAAATTAATATATATATTAATTTGACATAATATTGTATAATTTCAGAATAAAGTGTGGAAAGTACGACTGTTTTAAAGAACGTCCCCCCCCCCCTTCAGTCACTCACTCACTCACTCACTCACTCACGCACACACCTTCTGATCTCCCTGCTCTCACTGTTTCTCTGATGTCCGCGATGACTATTCTCCTTGTCCGTCGCGACATTGGGTCGAGTTAGGAGGACGACGCGACGGGACATTCGCAACGAAGCTCCTTGACACATCTTTGCCAACGAATCGAGTAGCCACTATGACTGTTAGGGGCCATAGGCCAAATATGATTTTGTAAAGTTTGAAAAGGGTAGTTTATATTATTATTTAATTCCGGTAGAGATTTACTCGTACACTCGGTGGTTTAGACAACACGGTTAGCACCAAATTGGCGACAAGTACAGTATCCTTGTATAGTCTGAATTAAATATTCATAGACAGCTCGTACATCGGGTTCACTCATCGTTGACAGCAGCATCGGTTTGAGAGTGGCCATAGTCCGTGCGTGCACCTACGCAAGCATACTCACTCACAAGACGATGCTTCATTTCTTTGACGACCGACGAAAACGCACACAAACAAGCAACGGTGGCACGGTGAGAGCAGTTACGATGTGTGTCAAGAGCTGGTGTTTCAAACATGTTTCGCTTTTTCGTCTGACAACTATATTAAATTTGGAAGACTGAACACTAGAAGTATCAAGGGGGTGAAAATCTCTTCTCTGGCACTTTGTAATAGTGATTATATATTTTTGAAACACAAAATGTTGTTTAACATAATATCTTAGAAAATAACGGTATATGAAATCAACTTTCATGACTGTTCTGGGGTAAGCGCGGAGGGGTCAATCTCCGTCCTTTACCCAAGGCAACAGATAACTCTTGCTCCGATTTTCGGCCAGATCCATTCTCGCATTTGTTTTTATGTCCACTCTTTCTATACGAGTCAATGCCCCGAGATGAGCATATGCTCGTCAGCCCCTTGATACCTCTCAAACAAGTGGCATAGCAATGGGTCAATGCATGGCACTCTTCAATTAGCGCGTGTCATTGGTCAAAATTCGCAGCCGCGCTAATAAATAAAACGTCTTGAAAAGATTTGATCACTATATATAAAGAAAAGCCAAACGAGGGAACTTGATTCTCTCGGTGCTTCTAGTGCTGATTTTGTAAAACTCATTGTAGCTGTCATTATTGCCAGACGAAAAAGTCAACGCCCGCCCGCATTCTAACCACTTCATAGCCATGTTTCGGCGTGGTTGCGTGCGTTTTCGTCGATCGCTAAACAAACGAAAGCATGACCTTGAGAGTGGATATGCATGTGTGATGCACGCATGGACTATGCCTACTCTCGCAGCGATACCGTTGTTGCTATGCGACGTATTTGTCGATGTAGCTGAGTGCCACTACTGACAAATTGTTTCGGACTACAGAAGATCGACCAAAACCGCGACCATTGTAACGGCAGCCTTACTTATTTGCAATCTCACCTATAGCGATCATGACCTATACGGCAGATTTTTCCGGCCATCTGCTCTCCAATTGTCAATTTCATGTATCTCACACAGCTTCAAATGGTGGAACTGTTTGGGATTGGGTACTGTCTCCGAGCAGTCTTAGTACTTTGCGCATAGCGCTGCTCGGGGACCCACCTCACACCTCGTTCGCTAATTGGTCAGCGTGACGTCACACCGACAGCCGTGTGGTTTTCCGCGCGTAGTGGCGAACCTAGGTAAGGCGAAATTTCGGTTCTTCTTCGTTTAGCGAGCCGCGTTACGCCAGTCGTCGTTCTCCTACCGTGCGTGCGCTCACCGTCCTTCTTTTTCCGCTCCATTACTCGTTAATATTTGGGCGATCTCGCCTTCCGAAGTCGCGTATACAAGTATATTATACCGTAGCTCGCGTACTTCGACGGAAATCCAGTCCTTGCTGTGTGCTCGTACGTGGAGCACAGGTATCGTAGGTTTTCCGTCTTTCCGTCCTTCGCGGCCTTCCTTCCGCGGTTATGGCGACGAATCCCATCGTGCGCCTTAAGTAGCCGCCGATATTCCTTATTCTTTTCCGGCTAATCTAGCCGTCCTCGAGTACTCCATCGAAGGGCATTGCGACTCCAGCTCGTGTGTTCCTTCTTTCCTGCTCTTCCCGGGTCCTCGAGACGTCGGTAGGAGGATCTCATTAGGAGGCCCTTCCATCCTGTGGTGAGACCCTTCCCGCCATTTTCATTACGATACCGGAGAATCGGACTAGAGAGCACGCACGCGTATTTCCTAAGTTACCTAGCGCGTCACGACATTAGTATTATTTAGTATTTACGCGTCGGGACGACTCCCGTTTTAAAACCGACAAGTCTGTGTATCATTCAGTGCAACCCAAAAATAAAAACCTCGTTAACGTAATCCGCGTACTTTAACACTCGCTACTCCCCAGTATCCCCAGCGCCTCGCTGTTGCCTTAGACGCAATCAGGAACAAATGAGCAAATTGCATTGAAACTATACGTGAACTTCATTTCAACATACAATAATATATATTCCAAATTCAGACCAACAAGACATGGTCAGGTTTGTATATCAAAATTTCCGCGTCCAATGTTGTACATATATTTTTACGGTTAACGTTGAATAGTTGAACATTTATTACAATTTTAGTGAACTTTTTATCTTTCATTTTATGTTTCGTACACCCTTTTCTGCCGTTAATAGTAATTTTGCTTCTATTATTTTGAAACTTAAAATTCCACTTGAAATCGTCTGTAAAGAGAGCTTCACTTACCCACACACAGGTGACATCTCATGATAATAGTTCAGTACGGTAGTGATTCGACATCAGTTTCTTACTCTGGCCGCAATATATTCTAGAGGGCGCCCGAGAACAGCGAATTTTGCTGGAGACACAAAGTCCCATAAGGCTGGCAGTCTTTAGGAATATCTCGTCGGTGCAAACCCCTTAGTAATACACGGTGGGCAAGTCGTTTAGACGCACTTAGACCTCTACAATTTCAATTGGGAGATATAATAAAAGCATTAGAAAGTTTTTTGGATGTGCAACAATCAAATAACACAGTAACTATTGCCAAAACTAAATCTGAAGCAAAGGGCTTGTTAAAAAATATTGCTAATTTTAAATTTATTTGTTCATTGCTTATTTGGTACGATGTGCTACAGAACATAAATATTACAAGCAAAGCTTTGCATGAAGTTAATTTAGATTTAACAACAGCAGAACTTCACATTAGGAAATCTTTGAATTATGTTAACGATTATAGGTGTGATGAAAATGTTGAATCTATAATAAGAAAGGCCGAAGAAATTGCAGCTAAATTAGATATTGAAAAAGATTTTGAAATAACTAGGACCCGAAACCGCAATCAAAATATCTCTAACGAAAAACAGCAATTTAAAATCGACTTTTTCCACGAAATTTTAGATTACGCAAGAAACTCACTGAATGAACGTTTTGAGTTAATAAAAATGCATAATAAGAACTTTGTTGTTCTGTACGATTTTCACAAAAATTCAATGAATGAAAATGATCTTTTAAATGAATGTACAAAATTAGAAATATTGTTAACAGATAAGACTGAACGGGTCATTTCAGGATTAAATCTTTTTACGAAATTAAATATTTTCGAAGCAGTTATGCTAGTGAAGACTCATCACCCTTAACGGTCCTCAACTATATATATAAAAAAAATTAAACTCCTCTTTACCAAATTTATTTGTAGCTTTCAGAATACTTTTAACCCTTCCTGTTTCTGTTGCCAGTGCATAACGAAATTTTTCCATATTAAAATTAATTAAAACATACCTCAGAACGACAATGACGCAAAACAGACTGGACGGATTAGCTACAATTTCAATTGAACAAGATATATTAAATGAACTAGATATGACTGACTTAATAAATACGTTTGCTAATGTGAAAGCTCGAAAAATATCATTTAATGTTTAAGATTTCACCGCATATTATTTATATTTATGAAAAAGCAATTTTTTTAGTAAAATACGTGTTTATTGTTAATATTTTATTTAATTATGTTGGTTTTAATATATATATTGTAATTGTAATAATAGTAATAATAATAATATATTTGTGTAGGTGCAATATAAATCAATAAATTATGATTGTAAAACAAATCTAATAGCTTTTAGTATGTGTTGCGTATTCATAGTCCTCTCGGGCGGGCGGCCAATGGGCGCCCGCGACGTCCTCACCGAAATCAATCACGCGTCGATACTCGGGCGATACTCTATGTAAACGCGCCTGCTAATTAGCAGCGCCGCGTCGCGTTCTTCTAGGGCAATTGTTCTCGCGCGCTCCCGCGTGCTCTCGCGACGGCCATTACCGTTTACTGTGTTGAGTTTCAGGCAAGAAGAAAATAAAGGTTTTGGTTATATATTACTGGTTTATTATATTGTTCAATCATTATCTCTATGCTTAACGCTTAACCTAATCGCACGTGTTTACTCGTACCTGGCCAGGATGCAAGAGAGCTCGCAAGACGCACGGGACGGACCACAAGGCCCTTCTTCCTGTCCCCACCACGGGATATCGCTTCGCTTGTTTATACGCGCGCATTTTGTATTAAGCAGCCCGCGCACAATTACCTCATTTTAACACCATCTCTTAATTTTGTGCGGGCTGACCCATTAGGTTTCGCTTACAATTATTGCATTTTTCTTTGTTTAGCGGTTTCGTCAATACATCAGCCGTCTGCTTGTTAGTCGGACAGTATTTCACCTTAATTTTGTTTGATTTAACCAATTCGTGTACAAACCTGTATCTTACATCTATGTGTTTTGAACGTCTATTTAATATCCCGTTACACATTAACATTATCGCGCTTTGATTGTCTACGTTAAGTTCTATTTTAATGGCTTCACCCGTGAGTTCTTCCAACAGTGTTTTTACATACAGAAGTTCTTTGCAGCATTCCGCCGCCGCCACATATTCAGCTTCTGTACTGGACAGAGCAATTATTGACTGCCTTCTTGAGCACCAGCTTATCGGTCCGCCTGCATAGAATATGACGTATCCCGTAGTACTGCGCCTTGTCTCCAAATCACCAGCAAAATCCGAATCGCAGAACGCCTCGAGTAGATCTGGTCTGCCGTCTCCGTTGAATGCAATTCCTTGATTTAAGCTTCCAATTAAATATTTCATTATATGTTTTACATCGTTCACGTTCTTTTGTGTGTAGTTCTCCACATATCTGCTGCAATAATTGATTCCATACGCTATATCTGGCCTTGTCTTAGTTGACAAATACAACAGACTTCCGATTATTTCTCTGTACGGATGGGTCGTGTTTTTCGGTTCGGTTCCGTCTCTATCGTTTTGCAGCAGTGGCACGTTCACTGGTTTTGCAGAACTCATTCCACTTGCGTCCAGTGTTCTTCTCAGGTACTCACTTTGTGATAGTTTTATTTGTCCTTTATCTCTCTCTATCTCTAAGCCTACGAATGTCTTTGGTACGTGTATCACAGTCATTTTGAATTCTCTGTTTAACTCCTTAAGTATTCGATCTAGTTCCCTTGGATCTTTTCCTATCAGGATTCTATCATCGACATATATACCTAGAATTACTCCACAGTTTTCTTTAACAAACAAGCATTGTTCGCTTTGCAGTGGCTCAAAGCCCCTTTCTCTCAAGAATGTTGTGAACCGGATGTTCCACCTGAGAGGTGCCTGTTTCAGCCCATACAGAGCTTTCTTCAGTTTTAACACTTTATCTCCACTGTAATTATATCCATCCGGTGGGTACATATAAACATCTTCTTCCAAGCTTCCATACAGGAATGCTGTTGTAACGTCGAACGTTACTCCTTCAAATTTTTTAATTGCGGCAACTGCAAACAAACTTCTCAGTGCCGTCGCACTCATTACAGGACTGAACGTCTCTTCATAGTTCACTCCATATCTTTGCTCGCAGCCCTTTACTACCAGCCTCGCTTTATATGTCCCATTCTGCTTTATTTTGAATATCCATTTTGCATGCAATGGCTTCTGTGATTTAATCTGACTGACATCTATCTCATCCCAAGTGTCATTCTCCTTGAGTGAGGTTTTCTCCGCATTAATTGCCTCTATCCAGTTATTGCTGTCATCTCCCGAGACAGCTTCTCTGTATGTCAGCAGTGCAAGGTAACCATACCTATCTGGAAGTCCTGTTATCCTCTTCGATCTTCTCACTTCTACTTTCTTTTCTTGCTGTCCTATGTCGTCTTCATTTTCGTCGTCTTCCTTCTGTTGTCTTAGTTCCCTGTCTTCAGACTCTTCTGACTCCTTTTCTTTCCTTGCATGTTCTTCTTGATGATCTGTCAAATCCATCTCTTCATTTTCTCCTTCTTCATCTAGACTTAGCCCTGTAACCATACAAAAGAGCCGCCTGGATGAGATCACTAAAAACGTTCGCACGTGCACGGGACATATCCCTGATTTACCGGATTCAATACAGCAGTTTCTCCTTGTCTAACATACATATACTCCGATCACTTCTTTCAGTCTTACTACATACTTTCTTTTCACTTCAAGGCCGTCTTTCTTTTTATTTTCACTAGCCGTAGTCTAGACATCGCGATTCTCTCTCTACTTACCTGTTTCACTCTATCTACTTCACAGTCTTATTTGCGCGCTATCCTCTTCTTACTTACCTGCCGTCTCGCTCGACCTAGCCCGTACACGCACGAACGCACACCACTCGACTTAGACTCACGGACACTCACAATACATATAGGACGCGGACAAGCGTTGTACACGCGACAAACATCTACGCATACTACCCAGCTTAGACTCACGGACATACACAATACATATAGAACACGGACGAAGCAATGTACACGCGACAAACATCTACGTATACATGTAAACGCGACACAAACACACATCACAGCGACATTCACTCATATCATTGTCAATCATCTCATTATTAGAATAAGACATAACGGTAAATGAGCTCCGGCAAACGAGGAGAAGCGACTCCCACCGGAGAGTATACGCGCTCGAGTGGAACCTTCCCCTATACCAAAATGAGTATAAAAGGCGAGAAGACAAGCCACTCGAGGCGAGATTTACTTCGAGCCTACACTCGTAGAAGAGATCCCAGGAGTGATCCTTCCGAGTATCGAGTCCCGTAGATCACGCATATAACTGACGGTATCGAACGACGTACGATCCAAGACGCTAGGGAAGACTTTTGCACAGACAGAACCTCTACCGATTCAAAGACTACGATCGCCCACTGAGGGTGCGCGGTTAGTAAAGCACAGCCGCGCTCGTCGCATACACGCGGTATAGCATATCTACGCACTCGACTAGCTTGACTCGCCAATTTACATACATACACAACATACAATTCAATAAATTCAATTCAATAAAGTAAATTCAGTTAGATTAGATTATACAAACATCCTCCTATATCATCGCCATACATTCATCACTCAATCTTCGCCGTAAGCCATCCCCGCTCTTGGCACCGGTCACGGCTGCGTTTGCGAATGATTGTCATCTCACATTAAAATCTGTTTTCCAAACGGTTACTGTAAGCCTCCCCCGCTCTCGGCACCGGCTACGGCTGCATGTAATTCGTGGACGACAACAGAAAACCTCACCATCCAACACCTACCTAAATACTCTGAGAATTCTTGCCGTAACTCTCTCCGCTCTTGGTACCGGTCTTCGTTACGTAGCAAGTAATTTGAAAGAGCATTTCCTACACGGTCACCGTAAGCCTCCCCCGCTCTCGGCACCGGCCACGGCTGCGTGTGATTCGTGGAAAACGTCTAATTCTCCCTACACCAAAAACGCCTCGACAATCTGAGAACTCTCACCGTAACTCTCTCCGCTCTTGGTACCGGCCTTCGTTACGCAGTGAGTGGTTTGAAAGATCGTCTCCCCCACGGTTACCGTAAGCCTCCCCCGCTCTAGGCACCGGCCACGGCTGCGAGTAATTCGTGAACCTCTGACGACTGCCACGGTATACCATCCCCGCTCTTGGTACCGGTCACGGATACGAGTGGTTAGTCGAAAGAACAATCCCTGATCTGACATCCTACCTACACTGACTTTCAATCTAAAAAAGACCAAAAACAACCGGCGATATACGC
The DNA here is from genome assembly GCA_963942575.1 of Priocnemis perturbator. Lineage (NCBI taxonomy): Eukaryota > Metazoa > Arthropoda > Insecta > Hymenoptera > Pompilidae > Priocnemis > Priocnemis perturbator. Next base: position 11,662,695 of record OZ012643.1, on the reverse strand, counting down.
GCATAGGATCACCGACGCGATATCCGTTATAGACTACCAAACCGACCATACATACACGAACTGTAAGAAAACATAACATCAAATAAAAACGATCTTCGACATACAAATATACATTTCCCGATTCACTCTTCCCGGCTCTGACTACTGCGACCGCGAACGCTTCTTAAAGCCGCGACCGCGAAACGTTCAGGACGAACCCGCCCGCACGAAGGAGGACCGATTCCCTCCAACGCGGAAGGCCGGATCGCGAATTTGAAACCACTCGCGTCCGTGCATACGTTCACTACTTACTCGACACCCGGTACGGTTTCAGCCCTATCTGCCTGACTTTTGCAGTCTTTACTCCACCTGATTTGACATCATCAAACTTAACGTCTCTTGCTATAACTATTTTCCTTTTCTCTGCATCCCATAGTCTGTATCCCATGGGTGCATATCCTATGAATGTAAGCTTCCTGCTCCTCTTATCCAGTTTCCTCAACGGTCCCAAGACTTTGGCATACGCACTGCAACCAAATATTTGCAGAGATTTTATATTCGGCTGTCTTTTTTCCCACATCTCATAGGGAGTAATTTTTAACGACTCTGTCGGCGACCTGTTCAACAGATAAACAGAGGCGTAGAGGGCTTCACCCCACATTTCCTTGTTCAGTCCAGAATCAAATATCAGTGCTCTAGCCTGTAACCGTACGGGTACATCGGTCCCCCATACACACAGCCGCCGTGTGTACGAGCCGTATACCAGCGCGGCCGGCACAATAACATGTGCGACGCCCGACAGAGGGAGACCTTCTCCCGTACGTCCTATGACTTGTACGCGTGTATATAAACCCCGAGCACGCAACGGAAGACGTCCTATCTTGAGTTGACACAGAGTGAGAAAGGCATATCTGCGGACTGCCGGAATCACAGATCAATCTGTATAAACGAGAGTAAGACCCATCATAACGCCGTAACCTCTGACTATCGCTTACAAGTCGAGATACGTATTTAGTATACTCCTAGCACGCGGATCTTAAAATTTGCATTGTACCGAATCACTATTTTCACGTCGAGCGTCTCAAGAAGTCTGGACGCATACTCGGGGAGACACGAGCAGAGTGTATCTTTCATCGTAGTTATTGCATCCAAGATAAAAGAGTTAAAATATACGCACCGTCAATATAAATTCACATTTGCAACAATCCAGCAAGCTGACTCCTTTAGTAGAGGCATTATTACGAGCGAACGCGGCATCGAACAAGATAGGTACCAAAGAGTAGAAAGTAGGAGAATATTTTATTAGAGCCACGGAGGAATAAGGTGCCTGACTAAGACACTCGGCTGACCTTGATCGGTCCCCCGCTGTCCGTCTTCGGCCTACCCGACTCCTCGCAGTGAGATACCCCACTGGCGGACGATCTGCGCCCCTGGCTGGCCGTATGTAAGGTACGGTCCCCCACGGCAAAGACCTAGTCTTAGTCAGACGGTAGATTGCTTAGAAACAAACACTACGAGATATCAAGGTAAAACTGTCGTGCTGCTCGGCTGGTACTTCACTGTATCCCCCGCCGGCCCGTCGTTGTTGTAACTGTCGTGTTCTCGTAGGACGAATTGTAACAAACCTTTTGCTATAGAATCATAATTTGCATTGGCCTAAGTCCGAGTCACCTATTAGATAACGAGACCTGAGATATCAAGGTAAAACTGTCGTGCTGCTCGGCTGGTACTTAACTGTATCCCCCGCCGGCCCGTCGTTGTTGTAACCGAAGTGTTCTCAGGTACATTACGCATGAACATTGAAGACTCGTATAGATACTAGGTCACCTCGGAGGGAACTTTTCGTTCGACGCCGCGTTCTAGCGACTCGTGCGTAAAACCTTCCGCCTCACGGATACATACCTCGCGCCTAGACTTCTTACGTTATTGCGAGCGTCAATACCAACGCAGTTGACATACGAAGTCAGCTGTTCGTTCCTCGAGTCCAATACTCCCGACACACGCACGTGCGTCTTCGCGTGTAGGACTATCCGGCGTAAACACACAAGCGTCGCACACGTAACCGCGCGCATATAGACCACGCGTTTTTGGTACACCACGAACACATCGAAGTGCGAACACACGTACGGCCTGTCGTACCTCGCACCGGCTCGGCATTACCGTAGCCACTATTTTAATTCTTGTAATATATTAATCATCGGCAACATACAGAATATAGAGACCTTTTACCAGTCAAACCGTATTACCTACTTTCTGTTTCACTCCTCACCGTCCAGTGGTTCGAATCCACAAGCATACGCACGTATGTACAAGCAAAACGGCTAGTGACACCGTCAATACCTATTTTTGCAATACCTCGGTCGTACCCTCAGGGATCAGTTGTTCCCTCTGAACACTTTTCCGTCCGACCGAGGGATACGTAACTCGTCACGGTTACAAGCCTTTTCCATGAGAGTTCTATTTAGACGCTCTGCTCTTCCATTTTGTTGTGGTGTATACGGGACTGTATTATCCATCTGAATTCCCTTCACCTTGCACCACTTTATTACCTTTTCATTTACGTACTCTCCACCGTTGTCGCATCTCAGTTTGGAAACTCTTAGGTTCCAACTAGCTTCCACCTTTTCCACGTATTCCTTTATTTTGTCTGGAACTTCATGTTTGTTCTTCAACAGGAAAGCCATTGTGAAGTGGGTATAATCATCCAGGAATGTTAAAATGTATCTGTTTTTGTCCCACGTCTCAGGATCTATTGGTCCACAGAGATCTGTATGTATTATCTGCAGCGGTCTGCTTGCTCTAATCCTGGAATTAGCAAATTTTGTCCTTGACTGTTTTGCCTCTTGACACACCACACAGAGTGATCCTTGTTCTTCTATTTCTTCTTTCTTCAAATTGAATCCTTCAGTTAATGATGTCAATTTCTTCATGTTTCCATAACTTAAGTGCCCCAGTTTTCTGTGCCACTTTTGAACGTCACACTCAAATTTTTCTGTCAGATACGAGTCCTGTTCCACATCAGCCTTTAATTTAACTTGAAATAAGCCATTAGGTAGTTTCTTTCCTTTCATTACAATATTATTTTTATGACTGATTATTACTTCACCTTTTGAGAACAGTACCTCACCATCGTTTTCAGTTATTGCATTCACTGAAAGTAGATTTGCACTCAGGTCAGGGACATACATCACTTCTTTTAGACTACACTTGTAAAATTCTATGGTTCCCTTACCTTCTGCCACCATTGACTCAGAGTTCTTTGCCACACCAATCACAGAGTTCACTTTCTTCATGTTTTTAATATAGTTTTTATTATTCGTCATGTTGGATGTACTTCCAGAGTCTACAATCCATGTATCTGAAGCCTCCATCTCTGAAGTCAGAAATGCCACTCTATTTGTATTTTCATTTCTGCCATTCTTATCTGTATTTTCATTTCTACTACTCTTATTCCTGTAGAAGCAGTTCTTGTCTGTGTGATTTGTTTTTCTGCATATGCTACACTTCTGATCACTTGGTCTTTCCATTTCCTCACAAAACCTTGCAACATGCCCTGTTTTATTGCACTTAAAGCAGCGTATCTGTCCTCTATTAGCTTGCTGTGCTGCCCTCACATTTGACTTTGCTGTGTTGCTGGTGTTGTTATACTTAAATTGTCTCTTATCTGTGGTCTTGAACGCCATTGGTTTTTCTTCTTCTCTCAGCGAATTTCTAGTCTCTTCTGCAATCAGCCTTGCAGTCAGGTTTTCTAGTGTTTTCTCCTTTTGCTCAGCTGAGTCCCAAGCGCTTGCAAAGTACCTAAATTCTTCAGGCAGCGTTGCTAGTATTTTAGAAACTATCTATTTTTGTATCCAATGCGTTCAACCTAAAAGCTAAGTTTCTTAATCTACTTATGTATGTAGCTATGTTTGTGTTTTTATTATACGTCGTACTGTAAAATGCTTGAAGCAAACTACATCTCTGCTGCTCAAAATCTCTTTCGTAGATTCTACTTATTTTTGTCCACATTTCATACGCGGTTTTGCAATCTATCACGTGTAACAACGGTTTCCTTTCCATTGTTGTTACTATCAATTTCTGGGCTTTTGCGTCTCTTTTCTTCCATTGCGCATCTCTACCAGTTTCTGGTGTATTTTCCGTCGCGACTTCATATAGCTCGTTTGCTTTAAACATAATACTTAATTGAAATTTCCATATCTGAAAATTTTCCGCGTCTGTTAACTTCTCGACGTGTCCCGCATCTTCTGAGATCATTCTATCCATTTTCAGTTTTTTTCTTTTCGTTATTTTACTATTCGACAAAAAAAAATACCTCTTTTCCTTAATCTCGCCTTTTAGTTTTGTTATGAATTGAGTTTATTCTAATGTACTAGTGACCACGCTATTTGTTAACATCTATTTCCCTCTTTCGCCTAGTGTTTCTAACTTTAATTATCATTGCAGCTTATTATATTTAGTCTTTTTATCTACGGCTGTGCCTGGGCCCATAACCTGTTGAGTTTCAGGCAAGAAGAAAATAAAGGTTTTGGTTATATATTACTGGTTTATTATATTGTTCAATCATTATCTCTATGCTTAACGCTTAACCTAATCGCACGTGTTTACTCGTACCTGGCCAGGATGCAAGAGAGCTCGCAAGACGCACGGGACGGACCACAAGGCCCTTCTTCCTGTCCCCACCACGGGATATCGCTTCGCTTGTTTATACGCACGCATTTTGTATTAAGCAGCCCGAGCACAATTACCTCATTTTAACATACTGTCTCGGAGTAACAAGTGCTCTCTCATACGTGGGAATATATTTTGGTGTTTCTCGACCACGGTGCGTTATAGTTCGAACGATCAAGTGTAAGGGGCTCTTCTCCACATCCATCGGGCTTTTCTCACGTCCATGTATATAGTAGAATAAGTGTTTTAGGGAATAAGGATTCTCGGGAATTCCTCAACCACGTGCTCTTTCTCGTGCGTGCTAAGGTGTTCACTCCAGTTCACGTTTCTGTCGTACATTTACTGACTAAGTCTAAGAGCAGTGACTCCTCGCCCATCGGCGTCTCTCACGCACATTTGTACAATTCATAGTTTAAGTGCTTTAGTTTAATAAAACTCTCTGGTTCTTCTCACCCACGTGTGCTAGTATTGTGCCGGCCACGTGTCGTTAAGTGCGTATCAGTTTAGTTTCCTTCCGCGAAATTCCTCACCCGCGCTAAATCAGACTCCTCAGGCGATAGTGCAGTTTTAGTGACACTAACCGAAACAAATCATGTGACAAAAGAAGCCGCAATGATCCGACTGCATTTACCCATCTTGATTTACTGCCGATTATTCTACGAATTATTATATAGGTCAGACCAGCCGTGTGCCGTATATGGTTGTTACGAGCCACGGCCTGACGTGGTGAGGATTTTCGTCAGTGCCGATAGGAAAAGATATATGTGAGAGGAGTGAGCGGCTAAGTACAGGCCTCGTCCGATTTTTCACGGCTGCACCCTGCACGTCGCTACCCTTTGTGATGCCTCTCTAACAGCTCCTCGTACTCCCTTGCGGAAATACGTCTTGCCGGTCGATAGGAGGAGAGAGGGGGTTAAGAAAATCGTCTCCGGCCTCGGCCGGTTTTTCACGGCTGCACCCTTCGGCCGATTCGGTTTTTGAGTCGCTACCCCAGGCCTCGTCCGATGTTTCACGGCTGCACCCTGGGCAAGCAAACTCGAAAGGATAGCTGACAAGGGCCTCGTCCGATTTTTCACGGCTGCACCCCTTGCGCAAGTTTGAGGAAAGTGGATTTTGTAATTTCTTTTTTGGCTCGCCGGTTCCCTTGAGCGGTAAAGGGAAACCTTGTTCGTAGGATTCGAGTACTGCGCGATTGAACAACGCTATGGCAAAGAAGTATGGAAAACAAATAAATAGAATATATATTGAATAAAATAGATACACAAAAAAGCAGTTAAATATAAAACACACAACGATAATTTAACTACTATTTCGAATAATATGACTAGAATACGACGCCTATACATTTATACAGAAAACGATTGATGACTAGAACGTATTTTTGGTTTGAAGGAATTGAGCTATTATCGAGAACTAAACCTACACACTACACGTGTGGCAGAACGACTAACACTAGAGATTTGCGCGGAATATTCACAAGTTATTCCTTGCTGAAAGTCGTGGTCAGCGAAAAGACAATCTTTTCTGCAGCTGCCGGACTCTGAATTTAAATTAGACACGCTCGGAACACGCACAGGTTGTTCTTTGCAACGAGAACAAACAGCGAAAAAGACACTTTAGTGATCCTGGATTCACTTTTTCTAAGTACGTAAACGCTCGGGAATTACTGATGCAGACTCTTGCACGGTCTCTTTCTGTAGCTGTCTGAACTAAAGAGCCCTGGCGGAGCGCTCTTTTATACGAATTGACCTTAGGCAAGGGGTCCTGAGATGTAATGAAGTAGGGCATCGCGGTGGGGTACATTTTTCGGGGAATCGCACGTTCCCAACCGTCGCCATGCACTCGCTGTGCACGTGATCGCTAGGCCGTCGCTATGCCGTCGTTAGACCGGGCGCGTCACTGGGGGGGAGCACGTCACTATATTGGGTACGTCACGGGTTCGGGCGATGCATGCTGACGTCACGGTAGGCAGGCAGGCACGACGTCATGGGCCGCAGCGCTGGTCGGCGGCGCTCGGCGGCGCGGTACGTTACATGGTCCTGCCTACGTCAAATTAGTGTATAAAAGGGAGCCTGCGACGCTCCCGTTCGCTCAGTCTCAGTTAAGTCTAAAAAGTGCAGTCTTAATCTTCAACAGTGCAAGTCGAGTGCCGACATTTTAAAACCGCAAAGTAATTGTCGAAATCTAAGTCTTCTCTGCAAACTAACCAGGCGAGCAACTACGTTGGATTCCGCTGCAGCCACGTCTCAGCGCATCTCTCACAAGTCGCTCAGAACGTAAGACAATACGTGGGTAGAATATTGTACCATTTCTATATATATTTAAAAAATAATAAATAGATATATATATTTGTACATCTGTAACAACAACTGAGTCCCCCCATGTCTGCGCATCGATCCGCCCGCCAGGTAAATACCTTGACTATTGTCCGTCAAGAGTAAGTTCGGGTGGTTAACATTCAAATCTCCGCGGAAATACTCGAAATTCTCGCAGAAATCGAGACAGAAGTCGATTATTCTCGAAGCGTTTCTCGGAACTTTAGTTCCTCACCTGCAACAGGCCGATCCTCCATTAAACGACAAATTCCGGCGCTAAGGAATCAAGACAACCGACAGAGAGGAGAAATTCCAATTCCCCACGGGATTCTGCGCCAGGTCGTAACAGGGGGCACACAAATGTAATCCTGGTTTGAGAATCTGATCCAACCCAGGTTTGTGAACCCGGATTACGCGTCTGAGCCAGGTTTACGTAATCCCGGCTCACAGCGAGGCCTAAGCGCAGTACGTGAATACGGGCCTTAAAGTTGACGGGGAAAAGTGAACTTTTAGTCGGCAAATTGCCGTTTGTGCTGTGTGGGCATTTTGACAACTTGTCTAGTCAACAGATGGCACATATACACTATTCTGCGTTAACGTGCATGATTTGAAAACGAAAACTTAAACCAGTGTACGATAAACGTAAAGGGGGACCGTCATATTGTTGGTATTCGTTATAATTATGCCTAATAAAATATTTCTGTTAAATGAAGAAATTATTTAGAATTATTTTATTTCCTATTGTTAACCTAACCCTAACCCAGACCGTTGCTATTTCATAATTATGTCAATATTGTAAAAATATGCTTGTGTATGCATAGATTGCTTGCTGTTACACAAATAAATGTTACAAATCTTCTAAGTAAATTGTCACATAATCTTATATGAAATTGTCAATTATTTATTTGTAATTAATTGATTTGTAAAATATTTTATATTTATAACTGCCTTGCAAACTCGGAGTCGGAATATTAGTTAACAAAATTTGGACGCGGACGAACAGTATACGGTTTCCGAATAACCACTATAATTTATTCTATGCATTCATTCTTATCGTCGTCTCCATATAACACCCGATTATCTTGAAGATTTACTTCTACTTTTGAAAACTCAAATATTTGTAATACGTAGTTTACGAAAACGACCTAACCCGACCAAAGCAAACTACTTACTATACGAACGAGAGATGTAAGACTTCTACCTCCCATACAGACGTCTGATTTTAGGCGACGTCGGTATTTCAGACCGTGTGACACGCAACCCTATTGTATGTCCGGTTTATTCTATACCTCGTCTGTGCTCCCACTGCGTGCACTTTGGACCCCCACCACATATTTATCTGTTAGGTAGTTGCTTACACGGTGGATTTGGCACCGTGTAATTTATCCGTCAGGTAGCTTCATTTACCAGGAGGATAAATTTTACCGTAAGGTGGAACAACGCAAGATTTACTTTTGACTAGTTTTATCTGGTAACTTCGCTACCTGACACTTTACCGAGGGGTGGAACAACCCGGCCTTAATCTTGAAGTCGATTCTTTTCCCAAAACATCGATTCTCGCATGATCGATTCTTTAATAAGGTGTTTCTTCACAGAAACTGCAGCATTATTATTCTTAGGGCCGGTTCCACCAACCTCGGTTAAATCGGTGGTTACCGAATCATGATTAATTTTAAACCGAGGCTTTAATCATGATTAAGTGCTGTTCCGTTCCACCAAAAATATTTCAGCTCTGGTTACTTAACCATATACCCTCTTCGCAATAACTCTCAGCGAGTCTGAATTCCGTTGTAGCTGGGACTCTGATTGGTTCAATTGTCAGTCTCATTTAAACCGCAGGCGGCAAAGCATGGTAACACGCGGCTGATGGTCATTAGCGTATTGTATTTTGTGAAGTTTGTAAGCAAGTGTGTTAAGAGGAAAAAAGTGTAGGGCAATAGGAAGAATGGCGGAAAAATCATTACAGGTTAATAAAAACAAAAAAATTTTTAAATATTATATATTTGCGTTAATTGGAGCAAGTAATTTTGTTTAAGACAATCTCGCAGAATAGAATGTACTGTTTACATATTGCATTGTAAATTTCTCAATAATGTAATCCATTGTAAGTATATATACATGAGTGTGGAAATTCAGTGGCTTGCGACAATGCATATATCTGTATTAACCCTCGGACTACCGACGAATATAAGCGCGATGCGGCGTACCACGCTGGGTTGATTTATACCCCAGCCCAGTGGTCCCAGATGTGGTCTCGAGCACCATCGGTGTCGGCGGTGTGCGTGCGCGTCTGTGTGCGAAGTTAAGGATCTAATTGGGCCGAAGCTGCGCGCATCGCAGACAGACGAGTACGCACACTGCCTCAATCGATGGTGCTCGAGGCCACATCTGGGACCACTGCCCCAGCCTGATGGGCTGCAACCCGTATACATGCCTATCCAGTGGAGACACGGTTGCCTATCTCCTGGCACCGAAACAGTTTATTTTTAGATCAAAAAAGGTAGAAAGAGGAGCAGCAACTTTACCAATGCTGGAAAAGAAATTTTTGCTAATATTATAAGCAAACACCAAGGTGTTATAAAATGCAAAAAACGGATGGCATAAATATCAAGGAAAAAAATGCAACATGGGATGCCATATGCACAGAATTTAATGCGATACAGATGTCACCTGAATATCGCTCAATAGAAAAGTTGAAACTGTTATGGGATAATTTAAAAAGACAAACGAAGAAACACCAAAGTGTCATCAGATTGGAGGTTTTTAAGACTGGCAAGATAGAGAAAAACAAGTTAAATCATCAAAAGAATACAATATATATATATATATATATATATATATATATATTTGATGAATCTGATGGAGTAACCGGTTCTCCTTTACTGGGTTGCTACCACCACCTGTTTAGAATGATATACAGTAAAGGAGAACCGGTTACTCCATCAGATTCATCAAATTATTGGAAAATCGAGCGAGCCCCTGAACAACCTATTTGATGATGATGCAGTGGAAAGTAAAAATGAAAAATTGGATGTACATATGACTGTTTTTGGAAATTCATATAACTTTGGGTCTGAACAGGAACAAGTAGCGAAAATCTTGAAACTCCGAATATTGAATGAGAAAATATAAAGTATTTGGATCCATACTACAATTACATTGAAAAGAGCATACAACGAAGTGTAGGTGAAAAGTGCGGCACTGGGATTAGGGATATTTCATCGGAAACACATCAGAACGAGGTTAGTTCTTGATAAAAAAAACACTTGTTTTAAAACTACCACAATTACAGTCATTCACGTAAGAAAAATGTTACTTTATTGCAGATAACGAGCAACGTGTCAATAAATTGGTCAAGGTGGAACCCCCTACCATTAAGACAAATGAAAACACCAACATTCGATCTAACTGCAAAGGTTCACTCAACATGTGATCCCTCTGTGGAACCTGATTATTCAGAGAAACAGGGAGAAATTAATAATGTGCGCATCAATCAGGAGGTACAGTTAGGGATGGAGTTGGCAAGAAGATCGGTGAAAAAGCCATACGCGAAAAAAAGGGGCAACAAACAAACGAAGGGATCCGCCGACATTATAAGGGCAAAACTCGAATATCTGGCCGTATTAAAAAAAGGCGCAGAAGAGAAACAAATGTTGGAAAAACAAATTTTTGACAAAACTTTATTAGAGCAGGAACTTAAAATAAAACTGCTTCGACAACAACTCGCCGAAAACGATAATATGTGAATAAAGAGTGTAACGAATATTATAATTTTAATTTTTATTTTTATAATATGTTTTTTTACAATGGCATCTACATTATTGTCGATCCAACAGATCTTGAAAGTATGCGATTATATGTTGGCGTGTGCGCCTATCGACAGGCAAGTCAGCTTGATTTTGATAATTTTCGTTCAGTATTATCTACCAACGAATATTTAAGGGGTTACGCCACCTTGAGGTTTTAAAAAAAACGGTTTTTTTTTTTGCCTTGTTTCATTACTTGTACTTTCAAGAAGAATTGGCGATGTTAAGAATGTTAATATTCCAAAAATTACCAGAGTTATAGCAACTTGAAGTGAGCACGGCAGAGAGTCGTAGGGACGTTTGTCCGCTCAGATAGACATATCCGTTTGTAACCGTTATTGAAGGTCTGTTATAATGAAGCCAAATGATTTCGGAATGGATCTTTACGCGTCTATAGAAGGACTAGGAATGTATGGACCAGGAATCGCAGATTAAAGGTAACATACAAAAATTCCGGATCTTAACATGCTGACGCGGTACTTTTTCTTCTTTTGTATTTTACTCGAAACGAGTTTTCTCAAACTGGTGGACACGATATCTCGAAAACTACTGAACCGATTTTATTCAAATTTACAATATATCTTCTCTACGCTAATATCTATCAAGTAGCATAGCCGTTTTTTGATTGGATGCCTCATAAATTTGTTTTTAATGTTTTAGGATCCAATTTTTAACGAAAAAATCAATATCATGTTACAAACGGCGGTCAATTCCACAAAAATGTTTAAAAAATGTTTTCCCTATGCTACTTCTTAGCTATTACGTTTATTTACATGAAAATTGCTTACTTTTTTTTTCAAACGAATTTTGACCATGCTACATGTTCCACCATCGGCGAGCATCACAGCGAAGGCGTTTTGCGCGTCACCTTATATCTCCGCTATTTGCAAATATTTTTTAGTCATTTTTATATGAGATATTCACTGATGTATATTGTAAATAGTGATGATAAAATCAAATTTGTATAGTTAATAGTTGCGTCAAAAGAATGGTCTCATTTTGTGCCACTTTTTCCAAGTGCCAAGGTGGTGTAACCCCCTAACAGAGGATCGTTGGCAGGCATGTCCTCTGCAGCTAGACGTGCTCTGTTATGTAGAACGGCTGTTGCCACAATTATCGGAAGGACATGCTCCATTGTAAAACGCATTCCCGTGACCAAACACGGAAACCTGCGTTTCCCCACACCAAAGGTGCACTCGATTTTATTGCGAGTTCGTATTTGAGCCTCATTAAACAAACGCTCAGCTGCTGTTGTCGGTTCACTTAATGGAGTAATGAGGTATTTTTTAAACGCATAACCTCCATCTGCTAGCACAAATGCACCTCCAAACTCCCCCAGCTTCTAATCGAGCGCACAATCTAGAGTTTATAAATATTGTCGAATCATGCATCGATCCTAGCCAACGTGCCACAATACTTATAATTTCAAGTGGCTGCCGCAAGTTGCCTGAACGTTTACAAAAAAATAGCCGTTCCTATTTCTAAAAACCTTTGCATTATCCCCACCGAATGACTGCACCCTAACGTGCGTGCAATCCAGTGCTGCGATGACTTTTGGGAATAGTGCAATGGCATAAAAATCAACTTGCGCAGCACTGATCTCTTCTTGTGAAGATGGTCATTTTATCTCCTGCCGACCTAAAATGGCGATCGCCCTGGTCACTTTATGCACAATCCTAAAAGCAGTTGTCTTGCTCACTCCAGCAAAATCTGCAGCAGCAATTAGATGCGATCCTGTTGCATAATATCTTAAAGTCAGCAGCAGTTGATTCATCGGTTCAATGCAGTTGTTCCTAAAATTTTTAATTTCATTGAAAATATCATCACGAAGAAAACTATGGAATCATTCATATTTATAACAAAAAAAAATTCAAGAATCGATTCTTTCAAGAGAATCGAACATCCCTATTACACAGTCCTCTTTCCAGAGAGTTCAAAGCTTCTCCCCACTACGTGGCCAAATCCTTTATTCGACTGCTTATCACTTTGCACGTGCAACGAAGCATCGATGACGTCGGGCCTTCGCCCCCTGCACGGGCCTTCTCAAAGAATTAAGCATCTCCTCGGCGGCCTGCAACAAGGCGTCGCGCTCTTTGCTGCCGCCGAGGCGGCACAGCCATACAGTACAGCGATCCCAAGAACCGGCGACGATTGCCACCCGACTATCTAAATATCATCGATCGATATTATTGTCTCGGCTATCGCCCAGCTCAAGCCTTTGTAAACCAGCCGACATCGCCGGGAGTGACCACTCTAAGGCATACGTCCTCCCCTTTTTCCGCGGTGACGCTGACGTACATACATATCAAATTCCATTTCACGTTTTCACGCACTGCATAAGGTATAAAGAAATTCCAATTTGGTCATCGCCTTGGAATGTGATCGAATTAATATAAAATTGCAATACCTGCTTTTCGCAAACTATACCGATCTCTCAATGTATGAAGGAAAAATGTGCGAATAAAAGCTAGCACGCAGGCATTGCCGATATTAAAACACCTGGGGAGATAGCGGTAATACAAACTTTTACGTAAAAAGTACTATATTAAAATGTATCACTCTTTAGGTGTATGTGAATTTAAAGACAAAGTTATTGATAGCTCATAAACGTGCACATATAACCGAAAATCCCAATCAGGTCGAAATACGTCATTCGTACGTGTAGTGAAGTAAACCTCAATGGTACCATGAGAAGTATTATTTAGACGCATTGCATAATTTCATATGTTTTCGTACAAAACTCAACAAACTCAACAGTACACTGAGGTGTTACATCCTTTGTGCAATGATTACGTATTTCTGTTTAAAATATAATAATCATAAGTTTAGCAAATGACAGTTGTAACCGAACTCTATGGCGGGTATTAATAACACCACTTTCATAAAATGAGAATGTTGCCATACAAAGTACTGTTTGGGATTGGGGCTTCTGTCACAGGCTCGTCCACATATCTATCATCTTCGCCTTTTCATGCGGACGCGTCCTTCAATTGCGCACCCGGCATTACCGTGAAAGCCGTGGTCGCCGCGACATGCACGTATCGAACACCCGCTTCCCGCAATTTCGCACTATTTCGTGCTAATTTGATTGGGTGTCCGCGAATTACGGGTGTCACGACCCGGCGCAGAATCCCGTGGGGAATCGGAATTTCTCCTCCCTGTCGGTCGTCTTGATTCCTTAGCGCCGGAATTTGTCGTTTGATTGAGGATCGGCCTGTCGCAGGTGAGGAACTAAAGTTCCGAGAAACGCTTCGAGAATAATCGACTTCTGTCTCGATTTCTGCGAGAGTTTCGAGTATTTCCGCGGAGATTTGAGCGTTAACCACCCGAACTTACTCTTGACGGGCAATAGACAAGGTATTTACCTGGCGGGCGGATCGATGCGCAGACATGGAGGGATCCAGTGGTTGGTACAGATGTACAAATATATGTCTATTTATTATTTAAAAATATATAGAAATGGTACAAATTCTGCCCACGTATTATCTTACGTTCAGAGCGGCTGGTGAGCGATGCGCTGAGGCGTAGCTGCAGCGGAATGCAACGTAGTTGTTCGCCTAGGTTAGTTTGCAGCGAAGACTTAGATTTTAGACAGTTAAAATATCGGCACTTTACTTGAATGGTTGAGACTGCACTTTTTAGGACTGTGATTTTCAGACTGAAGAAACTGGAGCGTCGCAGGCTCCCTTTTATACTCTAATTTGACGTAAGTAAGACCATATACGACACACGGCTGGTCTGACCTATATAATAATTCGTAGAATGATCGGCAGTAAATCAAGATGAGTAAATGCAGTCGGCGCATCGCGGCTTCTTTTGTCACACGATTATTCGTCGATAGTTGGGACGGCTAGCTTGACCTAAATAGGATTTCGCAGAATCCAGTGTAACATTTAATTTCACGAGTAAATAGTTCTTAGAATTGTACGTGGCCGGACGTGAGAAAGTCGTCACTTCGGGACGATGGGGAATGGGTGTCGCGAAAAACACGGCGACTCCCGCATTGTTAATTACGTCTTATCTTTACATATACACAAGTCTCGACGCCCGGCTCGAATGTCCCGCGCACTATTCTATTTCCTTGGCCACTCGTATTCACTGCCATCTCGCGGCATCGGTGCGGGGTACGGTCGTGCTTGCCGACTATATCTTCGGTAGCTAAAGCTTACCGGCGGACGGTGTTGGCTTCCTGGCGTTTCCTCCGTCGCTATTTCGCCTGCTTCCGCGCTGGTGGTTGGTACTGAATCGTCGTCGCTATATCCTTTTCCCTGCTTTCCAGTCCCTGCTTGGCGAGGAGCGTAACACGGGAGTGGGTCTGCCCGCTTACGTGTCGCCTTTTCCGGTGTTCCAGTTCTCTTTCTTTCCGAGAAGTTCTCGCAGATACACGTGCCTCGCGAAGTGTGTTACGGTTTTTCTTGGAGCGTTGCGATTTTTGAATATTCCTTCCTTGCGCCCGTGCTTCGTGTGCGTTGCGCTCACCCTCCTGTCCAGTGATCGTGGCGGCGTCTCCCCGCGCGCGCTTTTTGCGATCGCTTCCTTATTCCGTCCTGCTCCCTTTGTGGAGACAACCGGCGCTTTTGCGTCTTCCGTTTCATTACCTCGGACTCAAATTTCGAATCGCACGTCCTACACTTCGAGCCTGTCCCCAGGTATATCAGCACCTGCCTTACTACTCCGTTTGGGAGAGTAGTTTCCAATAATTTACAAGTACCATTGATATGATATGAGTATCGACTTTTAATATAAGGAGATATTTGTGACAACCATGTAATGCAAGTTAATGATAGAGAATATTCATAAATATTAAGAATATTGATAATATACATACATAATATACTTTTCAAATCATAGTTACTAAAATAAATATAAATGACAAAATGGTTGCAATTGTCAAATGAATCCCAGGTAAAGACATATCACTTGAGCGCCTAACCAGTATTGGCGACAGAAAAGTGATAGCTTCCGCTGGTCCTACCTACTTAAAATTCACACAGAAGTATGCTACCTACCTTCCTGATTCCTATAATTAAAAATGCAAAGCAATCACACCAACACACACACTCCCGGATTCTCACACATTCCACCCGGGTGCAAAAGCCTATTTCTAGAGAGTACGTCCCGGGACGTCTCCGACACCCGAGCTCAGCGCACATCATCATTCATTACACTACTTCACGTACCAGTGCCTGAAATCGACTGTCAAAGACTAGCGCCCATAAAAGTTAGACGCGATCGCCAGTTTTACTAATTCATTTTTCTATACAACCAAATGCTGTATAATTCATCATATGTATTGCGTCGTCTTTAAATTAATTGTGATCATCTACTACCAACAAAAATTACTAATAGGCACGGTGATTAGGTATGAAATGAATTGAGTGAATTACTGAAGTGTTACCCGAAGGCAGTATAAGTATATGTTTGTGTTGTCGTAAATTCTGGTGTGTTGGAGGCGAGGTCAGATCGAGATGGATTTTATGTATATTAAACTGATATATTTGGATTCACAACTTTGTCTCTTTACACCACTGCGCTTAACAATACGTGTGCATATCTCGGATGACTTAGGTAGAAGAAGGGGTCGCACTTCCGTTACAGAATACCGCGTAACTTAGACTATAGGAACATATAGATGGACGCACGCACATCATTCACAGATACGCTCATTCAAACCTATTTCCAACAGTTTGCTTATCCAACATGCAATCCATAACACTACCATTTATACAACATACAATGGATGGCATGTTGGTGGGCACTAAACACATCGACAGTCGCTCGTTCAACTTAGTAAATCTTAATAAGTACATCCGTGTTCACGAGTCTGATCTGATCCATCCATGCAGCACCTGGGCACATGAATGGTTTCAAACTGAAAGCAATGAACACGGCCAAGAAAGTGTTTACCAACCATATTGCTGAAAACATCCTGATCTAAGATTAGTAAAAATATTGTATACACTGTATGTATGCGGACTAAAGATTTATTTTTATGTTTTATGTCAGTGATCCGCAAACGGATCGCTTAAGCCAGTGCGGTCCAAGAAAGTGCCCCGGGGCATTTTCGGTTCCCCCACCGAGCTACTGTTGCCCTGGAAACGACGGACGTTCAGTGTGTGTCAGTGTGGCCAGAAGTGGCGCCGGGCACCATCGGTGACCGCGGGAGTGGGGATACGCGCAAGTGTGCGTGCCTTGTCTGCGAGTCCTGTGGAGGTGTGGAGACCGCGCAGCTCTCGCAGACAGGACACGCACACTTGCGCGTATCCCCACTCTCGCGGACACCGCTGGTGCCCGGCGCGACTTCTGGCCACACTGGTGTGTGTTATGATCGGCATACAGAAAAACTTGTACCTAGTGGAGGTGGAAATAGCAGCGTGAGGGGCCCCACTCGTGGACCGCACTGGCTTAAGCTCCCCGGTGAAATTTCTTTTCCCCCACTCTCGCTATACGATCATTTGTTTTTCGCAGCTAGTTACGGTTTATAAGACATGGTGGGGTGATGGGACGGTGTGAGGTGGCGCGGGGTGAACGCCTGAGCCGAAAGTGGAGTGGGAGAAGCCTCGAGAATCCACTCTCCTACCGTGCCGACCCCTGTTATATGTAATTCAATTTGATTCGAAAAATGTTCTTTAAAAAATAGATAAATGTATAAACTTTAAGTATGAAAACATATTAATATGTGTCATTTGAAGAGCACAGACTGGGCATGCATGAAACTCTACTTTATATGATCTTTCATATATTATTACTGTAGAACTTAGGTGCAATGTGGGGAAAATAAATGAACCTCTGCCTCCTCTTTTTACACAGCCGCTCCTCGTTGCGGATTTTATTCGGGTTGTAACCGTCCAATTTTTGAGCGTTCCATGCGCCCGTCAAGTACACGATAACTCATACGCGCGGCACGCGACGCCGAGGATAAGGGTGTGTGCGTAACCACGAAGGGCGTGCCGACTATAAACAAACACTCGCGTAAGGGAATCTAGTTACCATCACCGGGCAATAGATGCCTCCTTTTCTCATAAGAGAAATCGTATGTACCTACGAATATAGGCTGGCCGACGGCACGGCAAGTTCGTTCATATCCTGAGCTAAAAGTTGGAGCACGCTTACGAGCTGTCGCCCTTATCAACATACGCAATACGCTGTATCGCCGGACACTATACATTCGGATACAAAAAAGTTATAAGTCGAGTCAGTGAACATAGAAACGCCAGTAAAGAATCTACGAACGTGCGCTCTCCTTCTAAGATTCGCACACGACGCCGAAGCTTGCGGCAGTCACTGCCCCGTCAAACTGCTTGCCGCTGTAAACGTGTGTTAAATCCAAATTCATATAGAAGCATCCCCGGTAATACGTACATTCTCGCATGAGTTCAAATCTCGCGAACTCACAATTCCGACACACAAAGTGTACCCGCCTCGTTGTAAGGGCGTTGCGTAACTGCCAGGATAGTTCCAACAATTAATAAAAGACGAAGAATAAAAAAGGGGAACTAGAAAAGAAGAAGAATAAAAAAGGAGAGTTAGAATCACAGGTTTAGCCCCAGAGAAGTGAAGTGGCCAGACTGACTCCCGGCCAGCTTCACGCTCCCGCAGAATACTGTCCTAGGCTGCTCTTCACTTCTCTCCGTAATCCTGTAAGCAGGCGGACGTATCCTACGGCTGGCAATCGCTCCCCCAAGGATACTCCTAGCCTCCCTTGCAGGCAGGTTTGCATTAGTAACAATTGTACAGGATATCTGCGGTGCAATAGACCCATCGCCCGGCCAGCCTTCGGGCCTCCCGCCGTAAGTCGTTTTCATAACTGCAGAATTCCTGTAAATGCATATTGAGTATATTTTGCAATTAGAATCAAGAATTTAGTAACGCCTGAGTCCGAACACCATAATAGAACAGGACACGGGATAGCCTCTGGCAGACGGATCAGATGCACGGCCCATGCACTACGGTGTTCCCTGCCTGACGATCCTAGTCTTCGCCCAGGTGTTCCCTGGTCTAGATGCCGAATGATATTGAAAAGTTCGTAAGATAACAGGCATAGAGTTGTAACTGTCGTGGCAGCGTATATCGTATAGCCTAGACACTAGAGTCACCGCCGCTATAACGTCGACGCTCCGTACCATTTTTCTGTATATATTTTCTTCTCGTACAATATATTATTTTGTATAATATACTAAACTCGTCTTAGTCTCCTCTCGCCCAGCGGTCGAATCCACCGACACCATCTGTGTCAACCCAGGAGAGCAGAACCTTGTAACCGCTGCTCTTCTGTAATAACTTTTCGGTACGAGGTACGGTGCGACCATCAGGGATACGATCTCAACATGAGATAACTGCGTCCATCCGTCAAAATCTCGCAGCTGAATTTTGAATAAATCGTATACCATCTATACCGAGACGAGGTACGATAGATTTTCCTCGGCAATAAAGCCGGAGAAAATTCCGGTCACAAATTGGCACCCAACGTGGGGCCGAGAAACGCCGAGCAGAAAAATACGGTTACAGGATAGGCCCTGATTCGGGATCCCCGCGGTAAACGCCGATTCCGCTGGCACGTGGTCGGCCACGATTCTTTGACAATTTCAAGTGCTGTTCTTAATCTTACGCCCCGGGGCCCGACTTGGCCCGGGTAATACTTTCTGCAGGTCCGACTCGACCCGATAATACTGTACACTCTCAGGATGCCCTACTTGGCTGCGCCATACTTCTAATACAAAGACCCTTTCTCAATTCACCCTCGTCCACACGTCTGCGCTCGACCCTGTACTCTACTGTTCTACGCCGCCCGTAGGGCCCGCCACGCCCGCATGGTGCTCACCTCTTAAGACGGGTCCGCGCGTGTACGGCCGCGTTCTCAAGTGTCACATCTACAACATTGCCTACTACAATTACATAATATCTCAACTTGAACATTCAAATATGTTTGAATAATTTCTCAATAAAATTAACCTGAAAGAAAGGAATGATTAACCTCGACCGACTCGTTTTCAGAGAGACTTTTGTAAAGAAACTAGTATGTAGTGCATTAGTGTATCTCTCTGAAAGCAAATACTACCCGTTGGCGAAGCGCCTTCTTGCTCTTTCAAACAAATTCGGAATGCGAGAACGAGATTGTTTCTGATTATAGACAAACTATAACCCGAAACTGTTGAGTGAACAAAATTAAATTTAATACTGTAACCGTACGTCTTTCGTCAGTGGTGGTGTCGTGCGTCACGGTCGCGAGTGGTTACGCGTTCGCGATCCGTCCTTCCGCTTTGGAGGGAATAGTTCCCTTTTCGTGCATGCGGGTTCGTTCCGTATTCGCGATCGCGGCCTATGGAGCGTTCGCGGTCGCAAGAGATCGGAGCCGGGAATGTCGTGTTGGGAGTAAGATTTGTATATCAATGGTATTGTGTTTATTTAAGTCAAATTACACACAGAGTGCATGGAATACAGCGCCGACGAGATAATTCGCGAGTATCGCCGGCTGCCTTCGATATATGTGTGGGAAGTTGGTTTTGTCAGTGATTGTAGGAGATTTGTCGGTGTTTGTTCGTCGTGACTAACCACTCGTATCCGTGACCGGTGCCAAGAGCGGGGAAGGCGTACGGTGGCAGTCTTCAGTATTTCACGAATTACTCGTAGCCGTGGCCGGTGCCTAGAGCAGGGGAGGCTTACGGTAACCGTGGAGGAAGTCAGTCTTTGAACTACTTACAATCGTAACCGTGGCCGGTACCAAGAGCGGAGATGGTTACGGTAAGAGTTCTTTGTGCGTCAAGGTAGTTGTTCGAGAATCTCGCGATTCCCGGTATGAGGAAATGAGAGGGAATGAAAGGAAAGAGGAAAAGGGGGGAAATGAGAAAATCTATTGGCGGTGGAGAGGTTATGTTTCCACGTGGTCTACATAATGTCCGTTTAACAGAGTCTTTATTGTCGATAAAAATAAGGGTCACAGATGCTTTACGGTAGTGAAAGTAACAGTCATGATGAGCGAGATAGTCAATTATATGAATTGTATCCGCCTTACAATGATTTATACCTTTAACGGATGCACGTGCTCGATTCGCGCCGCGTACAGAGCCTGAGCTGTCTAGTGTTGATGTACCGTGAATATTATTATGAGATTCGCCTGAGATAGATGATAGATAGTCCGTGATACACTGTGTTGAGTCCAAAATATAGCAATGTGCGGGATAATACCAGAAAGCTAAAATAGCGACAACCCGTGTGTTCTCGTTAATAGCTGAGACGATAATGGCCGACCGATTCGGCGGGAACGCCGCGCGCGTTAAAGGCGCGCTCGCATAAAGACCGCGTGTGACTCGGCCCTCAGGCCGCCTTGAGGATGCCGCGACGACGATTGGTCGGCGTTGCGGCATTCCCAAACAGTAGTTTTGGATGGAGAGTAAGTCAGTTGTCTGTCGTTCACGAATTACACGCAGCCATGGCCGGTGCCGAGAGCGGGGAAGGCTTGCGGTAACCGTGATATGTGTCAGCGGAACTACTTACTACGTAACCGTGGCCGGTGCCGAGAGCGGAGAAGGTTACGGTAAGAGTTCCTTGTTGTGTCTTTAATGAAAAATGGCAATCATTCGCAATCGCAGCCGTGACCGGTGCCAAGAGCGGGGATAGCGTACGGCGAAGATTGATAATATGCGTGTTTGATGATGATTAGGAGGATGTTCTATTTATGGCGAGCAAGCGTATCGAATTTATAGTGAAGCAGTACCGCGTATTTGACGAACGTGACTGAATTTTACTAATCACGAACCCTCGAATGGGCGGCCGTAGTCTTTGATCGGTAGAGGATTGTCTAAGCAAAGTCTTCCCTAACGTCGCGGAGCAAACGTCGTTCAAATTTGGCTAGTTACTGCGTGATCTACGTATTTCGATATCCGGAAGGATCACTCCTGGGATCTCTTCAACGAATGTAAGGCTCGAAGTAAATCTCGCCTCGAGTGGAGCTTCCTCGCACCTTATATACCCACATCGGGCAAAGGGGAAGTTCCACTTGAGTGACTTTCTTCTTCGGCGGGAGTCGCTTCTCCTCCTTCGCCGAAGCTCGATACCGTTATCCTATTAGATGAGTGAAAATGATTTGTGTATCGTCTGTGTCAGTCGCTTTTACATGTGATCGTGTCTGTGTCAGTCGCGTCTACAAGTGTTTATGTTTGTGTCCTGTGTGAGCTGTGTATGTCCGTTTGTGTGCGCAGAGTGGTATATGTTCGTGCGTGTACGGGCTTGCATGATTGAGACGGCCGGTGAGTGTGAGCGAGATAGCGCGAAAATAGTACGGGCAAGTAGGTAGAGTGAGGCAGTAGAGAAAACGGAATGGTAAGTAGAGAGAGAAAGAGAGTCGCGGTGTCTAGACAGTAGACAGGAGAAAAAGTAAAGAAAGACGGCCTTGAAGTAGAAAGAGTGAATGCTGTGATTGAAAACTGTGAGTGAAAGAAGCTATCGCGATGTATGTTTGTTAGACGAGGAGAAAAAGGTGAGTCGCGTCAGGTAAGTAAGTGAGGCGTCCCGTACACGTGCGAACATTTCAGTAGATTCTATGTGGAGCTGTTTTGTACGGTCACAAGTTAATGCCTCGAACGCGAATCGCGATATGGAAATAAAACATACTATGAGCAAGGGAGGCCTATCCTATTCTGATGAAACATGACAATAATGATGAGCCTAACAAAATACCACTCATAGGTAAACTCCTCAGGGTTTATCTATGGTCACTGTGCTCTTCAATCAAATTTCTAAAGAGTAATTAAAACCAATCACCCGTGTCGATTCGTACCATTCGCCCTACGACATGATTGAATGACTGGAGGGACATTAAAATTTCACTCACCGGTGATGTCTTGTCTGCATACAACAGGAACATGCTGCAATAGTTTGCTGCTGGATCTCAGGTCCTCGATTTGGCTGCTGGACTAAGGCGTCGTTGGCATCTTCTTCTTTATCGATCCATCATGATATCTTAAATAAAATCGTGCTCATAAAAATAATAAAATTTGATTAAGTCCAATGTGAACATGTAGAATATTAATTCAGGATGAACACAACACGCGGTTTGCAGCCTTTAGCCCGGTATGATCGTGGATTCAGATATGAAATCCGATTCGTGGATACTACTGGTTTCCAGGTCACACCCTCTTGGAGGTCGCTGCAAGTGGTGACACATTAGAATGGAGAAAAAAAATTATCTAAATATGTTTAGAATAATAAATTTGTCCTATAAGACATACACAATTTTACTGTGCTCATTTGTATAATAATTCGAAATAATTATTTTATTGAACGTGCAATCTAAAAATGTTGAACAAAATTTATATTTCGAACATCCAATATCGTGTATATGTACCGAAAATAAGACTGAAAAAAAAATCTTATTGCTAACGTTACTCAGTCCACGAATGACGTCATCGCCATTTTCGAACGGTGCATTTGCGCACTTGTGCTTTCCAACCATTTTGTATCCTGGATATTGGCAAACTCAATAATTGCTTTTCATGCACAAAATATGTTGAATGGACCCGATGTTTTTGTCAAATGAGTTGGTACTATCGCCCTAGTACGTAAATCAAGTACTGAATGATGTCCAACACACCGAAAAACATGTGAAAACTGCGAAAAACTGGGGCCGAAATACACGGCGCGTACATACATAAAGGGAACACCATGTCACTGGTGCCCTCCTTAAATAATTATAGTGAAGCACGCAGCAAGGCAGGAAAGTAAAACTGAGGTCCGAATACAACACGATAACAACTCTTTATTCTTGGCACGAGGCAAGCTCGGTAATACAATGGTGGAACGTACTCGAAGAACAATGGAAGACGAACTGAACTAAAACTAACCGACCGCGTTACTGCGGGGAGACTTAAAGATATATTTACAAAGAAGCACTAGACGGCGGAAGGACTAGAAAAAGTTCCTAGGCTTCAGATCCTGTTTGCGCCTGCAGGCGCGCGCGTTGTCACCGTTGCTTGAACGAGGCGCCACAGCCACTCCCTCTCCAGTGACCTCGCTGAGAGGCGAGGAGAACGAAACCGTCTTATTTAAAATCTGCAGCGTAGGCGATAGCGTAGGCGGCAGCGGAGGCGTGGGAGCAGGCGTGGGCGCAGGCGCAGGCGTGGACACAGGCGTGGGCGCATGAGTAGGCGTCGGCGCAGGCGTTGGCGCAGGCGTAGGTGTGGGCACAGACGCAGGTACAGGCACAGGCGCAGGCACAGGCGCGGGCGTAGCGGTGGACGCCGGGGCATCCTCTGCCGCCAGGTACAGTAATATCTCCGTTAGTGTCCACCTAAATCTCCCTTCTGAGTGTCCACCGCGTTCGTCCTACGCCTATGTTGTTTTCGTTGGAGCCAGCCAAGCGTGCATAATCCGACGCGCGACGCGGTCTCTTTCATGTAAGTTCACGGCTTGACAGTTCGAAATACAATAATATAAGTGCCTTAATATTCTTTTTTTTTATGCGAAAATTTGTGTACGGTATTGGTGAGATTTTTGCGATTAAAATGATATCAAATATGATATAATTTGGACCACATTTACTTATTTAATAGTTATCATGTAACTCATTGTTCCTTCCGCCGCTAGAAATCCTTTAAATGTAGGCTCCTTCCTTCGTAGTGTCCGGACACTAAGGAGGATGGAGCCTACATTTCACTACATTAAGATCGCCGCACAACCTATATGTAACGGACAATACGAAGGAAGGATCCTACATTTCATTTCACTACATTAAGATCGCAGCACAGCCTATATGTAACGGCCACGACGAAGGCAGGGACCTCCCTACACACAGGCAGTTCGGACATGAGTTACTAGATAAGTAAATGTGCTTCAAATTATACCATGTTTGGTGTCATTTTGATCAGAACAATCTCATCAGTATGTTACAAACTTTTTCCTAGAGAGAAAGTTAATAATTCAAAAGTTTAAGGACTGTCTTTATTGCGACATTTGGTACGCTACATTTTAATGCCTCAGGTGTCCCGACTGTGAGTTGTTTATCTCTTTTATTCGCTGTCCTTTTCTTCGTTCGGCGAACTACAAAGGCGAGCGCGAGGCTCGAAAAGCGTGTCTCCTCGCCTCGTACTGTCCCAATACGAGTCCGAGTTGGTGGACACTACGGGAGATATTACTGTATGCCGGCTTGAGCGCGTCGGTGGAGACGGTCCTCTCGGCGCCGTTGACCCGAATGACGAAGTCCCTGTCGCTGAGCCTGCGGATGACTTCGTGCGGCCCGGTGTACGGCGGCTTCAGCGGCTTCTTGATGGAGTCAACCCTCTTGAAGACGCGGGAGCAGGTCCGGAGGTCTCGGAAGACGAATGGGCGCGACTGGGCGTGCCTAGAAGCCGGCACAGGCCTGACCTGTTGAAACAGCGAGCGGAGCTTGTCGGCGAAACCGCACGGGTCTACAAGAACGCTATTCTTCACAAAAACTTCTCCCGGAACGCGGCGCGTTGTGCCAAACACCATCTCGGCCGGCGAGGCCTGCAGGTCCTCCTTGAAACTCGTCCGTAGGCCGAGGAGTGCTGGGGCGAGCAGGTCCGTCCAAGGCGTCTGTGGGTGGCACATCAGCGCTGCCTTGAGGGAACGGCGCATCCGCTCGACGAGGCCGTTGGACTGTGGATGGTAGGGAGCGGTCCGCACGCGCCTGCCGCCGATGACCCGCGTCAGAGCGGTGAACAGCGCAGATTCAAATTGCGTTCCCTGGTCAGAGGTGATTGTCAGCGGCGTCCCGTTGAGGCAGATCCGATTATCCAGGAAGGCCTTGGCGACCGTCGTGGCCTGCATGTCCCTGAGAGGAACTGGGAGAGGCCACCTGGAGAACCGGTCGACTACCGTGAGGCAGTACTGGTAGCCGTTAACGAGCGGCAGCTTTATAAGGTCGACGTGGACGTGGTCGAACCTGTTGTCCGGCTCGCCGAAGGTGCCAAGCACGGCCCGATTGTGGCGATGCACCTTGGCGCTCTGACAGGGGACGCATTCCCTCGACCATTGGGCGGCGTCCTTCCTCAGCCCGGGCCAGAAAACTTCTGGGCGAGAAGGCGTGTAGTAGACCTGCCGCTGGGATGAGACAGCCCGTGCAACACGTTGAAGGCGCTGCGGCGCAGCGGCGAGGGGATGTAAGGCCTGACGAGGCCGGTGGAGATGTCGCAGGATACGTCGTGGCCTTCGATGTTGAGTCAGTGGAGCTCGCGCGAGGAGACGTCCGCGAGGTGCGGCAGCTCGGGATTATTATTATTATTATTATTATTATTTCTTTATTAACGAGCAGAGCCCTTTAGTGAAAAAAGAGAGAAACAAAAGATAACAAATACATCGGAGTACGCTAAAATAACTAGACTAAAACTAGATAGTGAAGCTAATAATACCTTAAGACTAAAATAACATGAGATAAAGAAAGAGTGAAAAGCAATAACAATAGATAAAGATTTAACGTATTATAACGAGCTAATACTAAAAACAGTTTGAAAATTAATGTAAAAATATAAGAGCTAAGACTAAGATAACGCAATCGAAAAAGAAAAAGAAAAAGAGGTAGAGACTGCACGACGAGTTAAGATAAAACAGAATACTTAATTTAGAGATGTTACGTCCCAGCGTAACTTTTTGATTTTTCCTTTTCTTCTATTATAATTTCTCAAATTAAACTCTCTTTCTTTCCTTTATTCCGGCCGCCGGATTACGAATTACTTGTATCACGGCTTAGGCTCATCGCATCCGGTGCGCTGTTAGAGTATTAGTTGTAAAATCATGATTATTCTATTCTTCCTCCAGGCCGCGTATGCGAATTATTCGTATCATAGCTTAGGCTCATCGTATATGTGGTGCTGTTGAGTTGTTAATATGTAGTGGAATTCCCTCACCGTGGAATCATATTCGTCCCATCGTATATATATAAGTAGATATAAGTAGATGTAAGTAAATGTAAGCGTGTGAGTGGATATGAATGCGTGTGAGCAGAGTATGAGTGTGTGCGTGCGGCATGAGTGTGTGCGTGTATAGGCTAAGGAAAAAGCGATGAGGTTCCGCGTGTTAATTTTTAGTTTCTCTCTCTCTCTAAAATGAATTATGATTTTCGTGGCAATAAGGCATTGCCCAGATATCAACCTAATTCTGTTCAAGCATATAAGTCAGAAGCGTGCACTACTAAAGTTTTGAATAGCTGAGTCAAGGCAATCATATTTTATTTGCAATAAAACTGAATAATTAAAGGAGGATAAATGAGCAAACGAAAGTCTCTCGCTGAACATCGAGCGAGCATAGTAACACAATATTTGTGCACTGAATCGACCGCTGATCGACCGTTTCCATGGTTAGGGTATGAAAAACTGGCCTAGAGCGAGCCCAGGAGCCGTCTCACGACGGATTTCTCTGGGCAGTTGGCTGTAAAGTCGTGAGGTACGTAGTCGATTGTCCGAGGGTGTCTTAGTTTTCATTAATTTCTGAGCCTAAAGTGCATATTCTTCTTGCAGTGTGTAGTAATACGGACTCATTAATCCTCGTTAAACAATAGTTTATAAATTCAGTTTAAGTGAGACACAGACTCAGTTTTCTTTAATTTAGCGGAAGTGCGAAGGTGTGCGCGTTACGTTTTGCACGTGGCCGACAAATTGCGTCGGACACGTTAGCTTAAGTTTCCTTTTTGATTTCATTTACATTACTCTTTTCTTTATTATTTAACTTGAACACAGCGCGAAAGGTTGTTCCTCGCTCGTGTGGCGATTGAAGTCGGAATTAGTTTATCGAAATATCTGAGTAGAAGCACTATCTTCCTGACTTGCCGAACCTTGTAACGGACTAGTTCCCGGCTCAAACATTCAGAGCATAGGCAAATCAAGGAAGCTCAAATTACTAAAATTATCATTCGATTCGAAGGTATTATCATCGTTTTCCACCAAAACCTACGAAATTCCAACCGACCTACCGCCAGAGAGAGAGAGAGCGAGAGATAGCGCAGAAAGGAGGAGATAGAGCGAAGGAGACAGAGAGAGAGAGAGAGAGAGAGAGAGAAGGAGAGCGTGCGAAAAGCGAGAATATCCGAGCGTAACCGAAGACCAGCGACACGGTAGGAACCTCCAGTCGCGATTCACGACGAAATGTTATTCCATTTTATTATATGATCATGCCCGAGCTGAGGCCACGGCGGGATCCCACGGGGGCGGTCATTTGACCGCGCAAGATTCCTAGTTAACTTGTCGATTGTAAGGGCATAACCGTGAATTACCGAGAGCACTCGAATTAAGGCGCATCATTGTCGCGCACCATTCATGAACAATCTTCAATACTGCGAATAATATCTCTTGCAGTAATTCTTTCATAGTTTAGCGAATTCGTAACACATCTGTTCTACTTTTCTCTATATATTCTATCTTTTCTTTATATGATTATTTTCAATTGAATATAACTACTTTTGTTTTCCCCTTATATTACTTTCTTTGATTTAATCTGTGTTGTGACGTCACACCTCATATACCATAGCACTGTACACCGGCCGAAAACATAACCTCGCGAGAACAATTGGGGACCTGTACGGGTCTTGAGAAGACACACGAATCCTATTAGTCCTGCAAACAACTAAACGCGATATTAGATTTTAACTTAACTTCTCCGTTTAGCTTGTACCGAATAAACTAGAAAATCCCTCCTCTTCCAGGAAGGGATTAGAATACCGCAATGATGATCTTCAGTTAGATTGCCGTTGATTTATTGTAATTAAATTAACAAAAATATTCAAGCATTACGACCGGTCGCACGGCAGGCCGCTCGCGGATTTCCCATCGACCGTCTTGACAAACATCAAAGTCGTGATAAGCCTCGCCCGGACGTAACAGAGATATTACGTTTGTGACACAGGGCTTGAAGATGGGGAATGGGAAGAAGAAGTTGAGTCGGTAACAAAAGCGGTTGACGTTGGTAAATATTCTGTTAAAACTGCTATGTTTCCCATAATCAGTGCGATGAAGTTCTTGCGTGAGAAGTAAAGGCAGTCTACTGGCGGATCTCGGAATGTTGAAATTAAAAAGAACGACGATTTCCGGACTGTTTACCGCACCGTTCAGCACTTTATGTGCAACAGTCAGGTCCAGCATTAGGCATCTATTCTCAAGAGAGAGGAGGTTTAGGCTGGTTGGAAGTGTGCCATAATTATGGTTATCAATGGCCATAGGGCTACCCTTTGCTCTGGCGGCCAGTCGAAGGAATTTATGTTGAATTCTCTCAATGTTTGCCACGTGGTACTGGTGGTGCGGTGACCACACGACTGAGCCGTATTCAAGATGAGGCCTGACTAGTGCACAATAAAGCGTTCTTAAGGTATCGACTTTGCTGAAGTGTTTGGCCATTCTGTGAATGAAACCCAGAATCTTGAGGCTGGTACCGGTAATTTTTATGATGTGAGCGGAAAAAGATAAATTGGACGAGAAAATTATGCCGAGATCGCGGACAGTTGAAACGGTTGAGAGAACTGAGTTATTGAGAGAATAGTTGGATTTGATGAAATTATTAGAGCGGGAAAAATGAATGACAGTGCATTTGGATAAATTAAGCTGAAGCCGGTTTTCTGAGCACCAGGTCTCGAGATTCCGAATATCATTCTGAATAAGCTCATAGCTTTCCGGGAGGTCAATAGCGTGATACATTTTTAAGTCATCGGCAAATAAAAGAAAAAAACAGTAAGAGAAGCAGGAAGAGATGTCATTAATGAATAGATTAAACAGCAGCGGACCTAGGTGTGAGCCTTGCGGGACACCAGAGGTGACTTCGTACAGCCGAGAAAAAGAATAATTGAAGCTGACAGTTTGCAATCTGCCCGTAAGAAAGCTAGAAATCCATGCCAGTAGACTGCCCGCGAGGCCAAGTGCTTTTAGTTTAGATAGTAAAATAGAGTGCGATACAGAGTCAAAAGCTTTTTTGAAGTCGGTGTAAATGGCATCAACTTGACGGCCGTTTTCGACGGAGTTGAAAAGATACCGGGAGTAGGGAAGTAAGTTAGTAGTGCACGAACGACCCGGCGTGAAGCCATGTTGTTGGTCGATCACAACGGATTTGCAAAGAAAGGATAGTTCATGGGTAACAAGGCTATCGAATATTTTCGAAAAAACAGGTTGAATGCTGATCGGCCTATAATTTTCAATGTCTGCTGCATCACCGCCTTTGTGAATTGGACAGACAATGCATGTCTTCCATTTAGATGGGAAGACACCCGAGATGAGGGATTTGTTAAATATGATCCATAAGAGGCGGGAAAGAATAAAAGGACAGGATTTAACAAGTAAAGGATGAATCTCGTCGAAGCCGGGCCTAGAGTGCGCCTTAAGATTGTTGATATAATTGAAGATTTCGCTGATGTCGATGCTTAGGTCTGATTAGTTGAGATCGGTGTTGTATTTAGGTACGCTATTACAATGATCCGGGTCCCTAGAGTAAACGGACTCGAAGAAGTCGGCGAAGCCGTTTGCTATAGAGTTGTTATCGAGGAGGGGAGTGTGCTTAAATGACATGTTGGACGGGTAAGTGGATGATTTCCTGAGTGTCTTGTTGAAAGCCCAAAATGCATTAATGCTCGATGTAATGTCGTCCTCGATGCCGTTTACGTATTTCTTCCAACAGGAGGTATATAGACGACTACAATCAGAGCGGAGTTTGCAGAAAGATGTATAATCTGCGAGGCTGTTGGTACGCTTGTAATCTCTGTGAGCAATTTTTTTAGAATGAATCGCCGATATTAACTCAGAGGAGTACCATGCGGGATATGTAGAGCGACGGATAGTTTTGTTGGGTACAAATTGGTCAATAGCGTGATATAGATGAGCGTATAACGCGTCGACGGCTTGGTCTGTGGGTAAGTCGGAGAGTAGATTGTCCCAGTTGATTGAAGACAGGTAATTATTAATAGAGGGATAGTCGGCGAGCCAGTAATTTTTAACTAAATTGATGGAGCGTGGTGATGAAGCGGTGGCTGGGAAGGGAATAGATAACTGAAGGGGGGAGTCCTGGAGATCAGGAGGAATAAGGTAGTCTATGGAGGGACCAACGCAGAGATTTTTAAAGGAGGAGAAAACCATGTCTAGCGTATTGTCATGTGAGTTTCGCACCGTTTTAGACTGACAGAGACCGAGTGTACTGAGATGAGCGTGTAGTTCGGAGCTTTGTCTGTGTGTGGAACAAGACGTTGCGCATGTATACAGTAGATCACCGTCGGCATCATTGAACCACGTGGTTTTGGGCAGGTTAAAATCGCCGATCAGGAGTATATCCGTGGTGGGTGAGAGAGACAGAGAGAAGCGCGTTCACGACCGAGTTTCCACGTTCGGCGTAAACAGCTGGGTCGCTAGCAGGAGGTATGTACACTGAGCTGACAATAATAGACGATGAGAGGCCTCTCACCTCGACAGAAACTTGTTCCACACACACGGAAGGTACACGTACAAGGCGACTATAAAGCGACACATGGACAGCAATTAATACACCGCCTCCAAGACAGCTGTTGCTTGTGTCAGGGTTTCTGTCACAGCGAAATATATTATAATTTTGGAGACCTAGCTCGGAGTTGGTGATGCTGTCGTTTAACCACGTTGCTACAAGAATAATAATTGAGTAAGGTTCGGAAGCCGATGATAAAGCCTGGCGAAGACTGACTAGTTTAGTTCTTAAACCTCTAACATTCTGGTAATACACTAAAGGGCTACGTATTAGTTTTTTTTAGCATTAACGCTGGTGGCACTATTTTCATTATTTACACTATTTACACTGTTTCTCCTGGAATTTACGATCCTAGGGGTGCCGTTTAAAAAACGTATAGTCTTATTCGTAATGCCGGCAGCATGGACACGGGAGAGTTCAGCCCTAAGTTCTTTGAGATGTTTGCGTTGCAACGACGTCCTGTCCTTCATGATGTGAACAGGGCCTTTGTACTTGCTCTTGTTCCTTAGTACGTTGAGCACCGAAGTCCTAGAGTCCAGGGTTACTGACACCGGACGGGAGATATTTGGGCGGATGGGACCCAGCCTCGCTGTTTTCCGGACATGGATGCCATCGGGGGCGATATGTTTAAGAATGTGTGAGATGAGTACGTCGTCGGATGAGGAGGAGCTCCCTGCGGTTCTACTGTTTAGGCCGTGCAAGGAGGAGGACGCGATGGGAGCCAGCGCTTCCTCGAGGTTAAAGAGGATAACATTGAGAGAGCGACGCTCTCTGTCTGCTATCTCGGCAATAATGTCCTCTGCCGAATTAGTCGATTTTGAGACTGTAGATGACGAGGAAAGTTTCGAGAAATTTTCTTCTAGGGTATCCACTCTTTCGGATAGAGTGGAGATCTGGGTGGCGAACTCTGTCCTCACTTCAGCCATACTATTGTTACGTCCTCCGTTTTTCGGCACCCTGCGTACACCGGGTATACCGGGGATCGGAAGACAGACGAAGTGACCAGCCCGATAAGAGATTTGACGTGTCAGCGGAGCGGCTCGCTGAGACGTCGCACGCGCCTAAATATACTCCGTGTCCTAGATTCGACGCTAAACCTACGTGTATTCTCGCGTCCAAACGATTACGGCTCTAAAAGTGGTTGGGTCGCTGGTGACTCGGAATTACACCAACCTAAGGGCTTTCCTCGCGTCCGACTGGTTACGGCACAAAAGCGTTAGCGTCGCTGGTGACTCGGAATTACACCAACCTAAGGGTTTTCTTTGGGTCCGAATGGTTACGGCACAAAATGTGTTAGCGTCGCTGGTGACTCAGAATTACACCAACCTAAGAGTTTTCTTTGAGTCCGAATGGTTACGGCACAAAAAGTGTGAGCGTCGCTGGTGACTCGGAATTACACCAACCTAAGGGTTTTCCTCGCGTCCGTGCGGGTTACTTAATCTATGATTTCGACGTCCGAATCTTCGCGAATCTCAGTTACCACGACGGTAGACGGTACGATTTCCGGTTCTAGAGGCTCGAAGTAGACCGTGAACTGATCTTGCCCTGGGGGTAGTTCGAACGGACAAGGCTGTTCTGGAGAGGTCCAGACCGGTTGCGCGTGTTGTTCGAAGTGCGGGTGGATAGGCGGAATTGAATTCGCGGATTCGCTCGCTGTTTGTCGGGATAGCTGCGAGCGATACAAGCGAGCTGCTTCGCGACGTGCCCAATGTTTTACTCCGCCCCGACGAGTTCTTCTATAATCCTTACGTTGCTGGCGACGTCGGGGTGCTGTCTGGTTATAGGTTTGAGTGGGAGAATAGTTACGATCTGTGGAAATGATCACTGGCCTCGGGGCCGAACCGTAGCGAGGGGGCCCGCCGCGGGCCAACGAAACCTGTGAGCTGAAGCCGCAACGAAACATTCGCAGAGGGATCACCGGAACTCGGAGGTTCGACGGTGCCGGCGGGATATTGCCCGCAAGGCGACTCAGGCACAGGCTCGATGGCGGCAGCAAGGACCACTCGATTTATGCGCCCGGCGGTTTCGGTACCCCAGGTTATCGCGGGCAAGAAAAGGGGTGATATCCCCCGTCTAATTACACTCAGAGAACACTCCGATAACCGGGTTTTACGTGGGTGTACGTGTCGCGTTGTGAGGATGGGTGTGCAGTACGTGATTCACGAGATTGTGTACATGCTGTTTATTAGTTGATCGAACCCTACAATTTGGAGTGGAACGGCTCCACTTCGTTGTCGCGAACGGAGAATCGGAGATCGAGACTAGACGCAGGGTCTCGACCACGCAGGTTACTTATAATTAATTGAATTTCAAAGGCTTCACCACGCTGGTTGCCTAGAATGGTCCGAATTACAAAGACTGCTTGATTACACAAACCTGGTGTTGCCTGACGAGATGCAGGAACAATGGCACTGATTCTACCGTGTTGATTATTCGCTTGGACTTAACTTGATTCTATTGACTCGACTTGACTTGACTTGATTCTGTTCGTAACACTTGAAAGATACTGCAGGTAAATGCTAAGTCGGGTGTTACGCTTCGCACCCGCGCTTGAATTCTTAATACGTGAATAACGGTGCAGTTCGGAGCACTACACGCACTGAAGTGAATTGAGGTAAATGGATCAATGAATAAGTCACAAGTGACTGTCGTAGGCAAGAGTGCGCGTACTAACACTTGTCGTAATCAAAAAAGCGCGTACAGGTGTTTGGCGTGACCAAGAGTGTCCGAAAAGGGTCTCGTACTGCCCTATATAGACGCCGTGCTCCGCTGAGCGCCGTTCGCATGCTGACACTGCATCAGCGTTATATCCTGGGAACGGCGCGGCAGGTGCCTTTGGCAACACGGGTCCGTGAGAACCGTGCTACATTCCTAAAATTAGATTAGAGTAAGTCTTAGAACTATTGAGCGAACGAGAGACTGCGGCGAGAACGATCGATTAGTTATTCTTGAATAATTTAGAAAAGCAAAAAATTGTGGCGGGTGGAGGACGCAGGACGTAACACTATCAGGGATAGTTTTCTCAAAGGCAGTAAATCTGGTGGTAAAATGGTCTAGTGTGTGTGGTCTAAAATGATCCGTCAGCTGGGACTGAGAGATGGTGGCCGCGTCGAGGAGCGTAGGCATGCCGATGGTGCACGTACGTGAGAGGGCGTCCGCGACGACATTATCCTCTCCCTTGACCGCCTCGAACCGCATGTCGAACTGGAAGATGTAGTCCAGTTGTCTTTGGACACGCGGGAAGGCCTTGTCGGAACGCTGGCCGGCTGCGTGAATGAGGGGACGATGGTCGGTCTTGACCACAAACGGACTGCCCTCCAGGATGCGTTGGAAGAACTTCACGGCTGCAAAAACGGCCAGAAGTTCACGGTCGTATGCGCTGTAGCGTTGCTCGGTGTCGCTGATCTTGCGCGAGAAAAACCGATGGGTCTCCATGCGCCATCCGTGAACTGCTCCAGGGCAGCGCCGATAGCAGAGCCGGAGGCGTCGGTGACAAGCGCAAGAGGGGCCGTCGGCGACAGGAATGCTAGTGTGACTGCCGAGGCGATGCTGTCCTTCGCGCTCTGAAACGCCTGCTCTGCTTCTGTGGTCCAGGTGAGAGGCGTCTTGGAGGACTTCGGAATGCCGTGCAGGAGATTGTGTAGCGGAGCCTGGAATTCGGCCGCCCTCGGAATGCAACGCCGGCAATAGTTAAGCATCCCGAGGAATCGACGGAGCTGCGACGTTCTGACCGGCTTCGGGAAGTCGATTCGGGGTCGAGCATCGAGACGACCAGGTGGTATTTCGATTCATCTCCACGGACTCGGTGAAGCTGGAAGGCAGCTTCTACCTGCACGAACCACAGGTCCGGTTTTGCGCGCCAAAAAGGCGGAAGGCGGCAGCTCGTAACAGCCTCTACTGTGGGGGACGCCAGATTTGCGGCGACCATTGCTGCGAAGCCACGTGGCAGACCGGCGGCGGGCGACGCCGGGATGTCCTGGAGCTCGATGAGCGTCGGTTCGGGCAGCGGAGGGTCGGCCGGGGAGGTCTCGGCCTGGCGTGTCGGCGAATGAATCATGCGCCGGCTCTAGTCTTTTGCGGTGCGCACGTGGGAAAGGGCCGTGAGGTTATGGACCTGTTGCGGCACTGCGGCACGTGGTGTCACAAAACTGCTCGTTGCGCCTATTACGTCGGGGTCACCACTAAAGGGAACACCATGTCACTGGTGCCCTCCTTAAATAATTATAGTGAAGCACGCAGCAAGGCAGGAAAGTAAAACTGAGGTCCGAATACAACACGATAACAACTCTTTATTCTTGGCACGGGGCAAGCTCGGTAATACAATGGTGGAACGTACTCGAAGAAGAATGGAAGACGAACTGAACTAAAACTAACCGACCGCGTTACTGCGGGAAGACTTAAAGCTATATTTGCAAAGAAGCACTAGACGGCGAAAGGACTAGAAAACGTTCCTAGGCTTCAGAACCTGTTTGCGCCTGCAGGCGCCATAGACCTTATATACATGGACTGCGCGTTCCCTATGCTGGCAATGCACGGGAAGCCGGAACAAATGTAAGGACAGAGATATCTGTCGGTCCTCTGTTTTTCTTTATGTACTTACGTTGGTCGCTAATGCGCATGCTCCGCGCAGAAAGTGAGAGGGAGGAGGACCGAGATATCTATCGGTCTCTGTTTTGCTTTATGTACTGGTGATGCGCATGCCCAGTGCAGAATTGAGTAAATAAGCCAGATGTCACTGCCTAGCAGTGCTTGTTGATGGGTTGTTCGGCTTATATACTTCATTCTACGCTGAGCATGAGCATCATCTGTACATCAAATAAAACGGCGACCGACAGATATCTCGATCCTTTTCCCTCTCTCTTTCTGCGCGGAGCATGCGCATTAGCGACCAACGTCAGTACCTAAAGGAAAACAGAGGACGGACAGATATCTCTGTCGTTACATTTGTTCCCGCCTCTTGTTCCTAACGCGCAGTCCATGTTTATAAGGTCTATGGCAGGCGCGCGCGTTGTCACCGTTGCTTGAACGAGGCGCCACATACATTTCCCACGCTGCCAAGAGTGCCTGGAATGAGAGTCAGATATTTCGATTAATTCACAATATCAAGTCAAAATATATGCACCTCGACGTTGCCCGTTAGTTAATATTCAAGATTGTCACAAATTTCAGGATGAAACAAGAAATATTTATAAAATAAATGTATTAAAAGTGGGAGCATTACTTTTTCGACGTCACTTTTGCCACTGTCTGGACGAACTACCGAAGTGAATGCAGCAACAAGACAGTGGCGAATCACGACGAACTGCGCATGCGCCATTTTGGAACTGGTCAAATTGCACGATTACATTCCAACCCATTCCTTCCCGCGATATCGAAAAACGCAATTGCTTTTCTAGCACAAAACATGTTAAATACACCTAAAAATGTGGAATACTACTGCCCGACAATAATGACTCTAATTCGCGTGGCTCTACATCACTTTGCAAAGGGATGATGTTACATGAAATAGCCTATTGGGCTAGAAAGGAAATAAAGACTTAGTATCTTAGTAATCAAGCACTTACTTTAAACCGCCTTACACGACTTTCAAAATCCTGTCAGAAACGATATTCAGTCTAATTTGTTAGATTAGGCATATTGCTGCAGGAAAAAGATCCAAATGATTGAAAAACAATAATATTATAATTCCCTTATTCATTATTCATAAGCAGGGGAACTAGGTTGAAAGAGAGCCATGTTAAACTATCTTGATGTATAATATTACACACCATCAAATGTTAACAGAATTTATGTGTAGTGACACTTATTTGAAATACGCTATCAAAAAAACTCAAGTCATAGCGCTTAGTCACTGTGAATGCTGATTTAAGTAGAAATCCATAATTCAAGTATAACAGTGTCCAGATCACACCATGTGGAGGTAGCTATGTGTGGTGACCCGCCAAATATATTTACTTTTAATCAAGCAAAGTATAATATACAGTACTGTCATATACTGATGGTAATGAATGTAAACAAAAGCGATTTTGAATTAATCGAAGTACTTGGTTGAAGAAAAGGTTGAAAATATCAACGGAAATAAAACAAAGGGGATCATATAATATGTAAAATAATGATGTGTATAATGATTAATGGTATCAGGTATTGTAGAATGCATATCGAATAATGATAAGTTAAGCAACAATAGAACATATGTAGCGTATAATATGGGAACAACCGCACAGTGTGTACAACAATGTTGTAATAACGGCTTAGAATTAAACTTGTTTGTGTAATCAAAATGAGAATGTGTAATAAGAATAATTGCAACTTACAAAAGCAGTGTAGACATACAGTAGCATGGCAGTAGGGAGAGCAGGAAGCAGACACCTGTTGCTGAATGTCATATGAAAGCATGGTTCTGTTACGAGCCACGGCCTGACGTGGTGAGGATTTTTGTCAGTGCCGTTAGGAATGAGATATATGTGAGAGGAGTGAGCAGCTATTTACAGGCCTCGTCCGATTTTTCACGGCTGCACCCTGCACGTCGCTACCCTTTGTGATGCCCCTCTAACAGCTCTCCGTACTCCCTCGCGGAAGTACGTGTCGCTGGTCGAAAGGAGGAGAGAGGGGGTTTAGGAAAATCACTTCAAGCCTCGGCCGGTTTTTCACGGCTGCACCTATCGGTAGATTCGGTTTTTGAGTCGCCAACCCAGGCCTTGTCCGATTTTTCACGGCTGCACCCCGGGCAAGTAAACTCGAAAGGATAGCTGACAAGGGCTTCGTCCGGTTTTTCACGGCTGCACCCCTTGCGCAACTTTGAGGATATTGGATTTTGTAACTCTTTTTAGGCTCGTTGGTTCCCTCGAGCGGTAAAGGGAAACCTCGTTCGTGTGATTCGAGTTCTAGGCGATTAAATAACGCGATAGCAAAGGAATATGGAAAACAATAAAATGAACTATATTGAGAAAAATAAATACAGAAAAAGCAGTTAAGTATAACGAACAAAACAATAATTCAACTACTATTTCTAATAACGTGATTACAATACGACGCGAATAAGTATACAGAAAACGTTTAATGACTAGTAATAGAATATTTGGTTTAAGGAAATTGAGCTAAATTGAGAACTAAACCTACACACAGGAGTGTGGCAGAACGACTAAGACTAATAACGCTCGGAATATTCACAAGTTATTCCTCGCCAGAAATCACGAACAGCGAAAAGACACTCTTTTCTGTAGCTACCGGACTTTGATTTTGTACTAATAACGCTCGGAACACGCACAGGTTGTTCCTTGCAATGAGGACAAACAGCGAAAAAGACACTTTTAGCGATTCTGGAATCACTTTTTCTAAGTATATAAACGCTCGGGAATTTCGTACGCAGACCCTTGCACGGTCCTTTTCTAAAGCTGTCTGAAACTCGCGAGCCCTGGCGGAGCCCCTTTTTATATGACTAGATCTTAGGCTAGGGGTAGCGAGATGCAAGGAAACAGCGCATCGAGGTGGGGCGTATTTTCGGGGGGCATCACGTTCCCGAACGTTCCCAAACGTCGCCATGCACCCGCTGTGCATGCGCTGGGCACTCGCTGTGCACGTGATCGCGCGTGGCTGCTGCGCTTCATGCGGGGCTACGTCACTAGCTCGGGCGCGTCACTAGTCCAGGCGCGTCACTAGTCCAGGCGATGCATGATGACGTCACGGTCGGCAAGCGCGTACGACGCCATGGGCCGCAGCGCTGGTCGGCGGCGCTCAGCGGCGCTCGGCGGCGCGGTACGTTACAGTTCTCACGATAATCAGTATGCATTATGTCACTGTCACACTTGATATTTATATTCAAAATTATTTGTTATTATTCACCTATTCATATATACATATATACCAGAGTATTTAAAATGAATAGCAGTATGCAAAATTAATCAGTACTATTGGTGCTAACAATCTGACAATATATTTAATAAGTATTGCTAAGGTTAAGTGTCAATTCATAATTAATATTCACTGTCACATGCCACTGCCATCATAGGCAGTGGAAATAAACTGTCAGTGTTCTCTATTAATATCCACATCACTAGCACATTGCATTATAGTAATTCATAAATCCAATGCTGTATTAGCAAAAGAAGTAACCTCATCTTTGAAACAAAACTGACACATTCCAAACTTTCGATGTTATTCTTGCGGCTATCATAACATGACTGATCGTGACCTGCCATCACCTGCCATACGCAGCATCGGTACCATCGCAGTTCCTTCTATGCTTCACCAAGGTGTGCATCGTAATGAGTGAGTTCTTGTACTTGTCATATTGTCATTATAATTATTAACTCTTTCATGTGCAAATTTATTACTGGCACGCAATTTGAGCAGAGTGCAATACGTTCATCTAAATATTTCTACTGAATGATGTATAGTAATGGAAATTTTCGACTTTCATTCCAGACACTCTTGAAACTTGAGGACAAAAGAATGACGCTGCGACATGCAAACTCAATTTTCGCAGTTTATACGTCAATTTTTGTGAGTCAGGCAGTATTTGACTTTCTAATTAGTTGGTAGGACCGCATGGGCAAATGATTCATTACGAATATCGGGTTTATTCGATGTATTCTGTGTACAATTGCATATATTGACATATTCTGTTTTCTAACCTCGATACAGGCGTGTCGTGACTTGTAGACACAGACCGTTTGAATTTTCGCAAGGGAATTTGCCGCGGTGGCTGTTCAGTTGTTTGGCCGAGACAGTGCACAAGTCACGCAAAGTTAGCAAACGTAAGCGCCAACTAAGCATTTCAGACAATTATTTGATAAAAATTTGATATTTCATTCTCGCATTTGCCGCAGTCTTGTAAATTGAGTAGCGGGCAACGTAATTCTGTACATGGTTTAACTTGATATTGTGAATTAATCGAAATATGTGATTCCTATTCCAGCCATGTCTTGACAGGTTGGAAAATCAAAGGACGCCGTCGAACTAAACCATCGTTTTTGGCAGCTTTCGTCGCATTACTTGTGAGTTCCATGTTATTCAGTGCTTGGTTTAGGTGATAGGGCTGCAGCAGCAACTAATTCGAGATAAATTTCGGGTCTATTTAACATGTTTCGTGCTAGAAAAGCAATTGCGTTTTTCGATATCGCGGGATGGAATGGGTTGGAATGCAATCGCGCAATTTGAACAGTTTCAGAACGGCGCATGCGCAGTTCGTCCTGATTCGCCACTGTAAAGTTGCTGACTTCACTCGGTAGTTGTTCAGGCAGTGGCAAGAGAGGAAAAGGTATGCTCCCACTTTTAACACAGTTATTTTATAAATATTTGTTGTTTCATCCTTAACTTTGTGACAATCTTGAATATTAACTAGTAGACAACGTGGAGGTGCATGTATTTTTACATGATATTGTGAATTAATCGAAACATCTGACTATTATTCCAGGCACTCTTGGCAGCGTGGGAAATCGAAGGACGCCGTGTATTTCGGCCCCAGTTCTTCGCAGTTTTCACATGTTTTTCGGTGAGTTTGACATCATTCAGTACTTGATTACGTGCTAGGGCGGTAGTAGCAACTAATTCGACAGAAAGATCGGGTCTATTCAACATATTATGTGCATGAAAAGCAATTATTGAGTTTGACAATGTTACGAGCCACGGCTTGACGAGGTGAGGATTTGTGCTATTGTCAGTGCCCATGAGAAATGAAGTAAGTGAGAGGAGTGAGCAGCTTGGTACAGGCCTCGTCCGATTTTTCACGGCTGCACCCTGCACGTCGCTACCTTTCGTGACGCCTTTCTAGCGGTTCTCCGTACTCCCTCGCGGAAATAAGTGTCGCCGGTCGAAAGGAGAAGTGAGGGGGTATAGGAAAATTGTTGTTTATAGTTATGAGAATTTATTCACACACCTTTGATTCACAAGATTGCATTGGATTCTTTACAATACTTCTTATAATAATACTGACAGTTCGCCATTCTATATAATACACCATTTAACACCTTATGCAAAGCGGAACAAAAGGGGAGAGAGAGCACTTCCGTTACATGTCCGCCTTTTATACTGTTGAGATATGAAGTGCTCGCGTAGATGTTAAGCGAGTGGATAGTGGACGGGTGAGTGGCAAGTAAGCGCAGGTGAATTGAAGTTATAAAAACACAATAGACTATTTATTTAAGACACTAAATAACAGTTATATACACCCTGAGTGAACCCGAGTTGAGTTGCACCGTTCGAAATGATAATGATAGAAAAGAGATGATGTGAAACCGTCCGAAAAGAGAAGTGTTGCTATAGCACAAGAAGTAGTGACGTCCGCACGATACAATGGTTGCGAGGTGAATGAGAATAAAAGGCGGGCGCCGGAAGCGCACCGTCTCGTCACGTGAGTTCTCGAAAGTAAACGATTAGATCTGTGATGATTGCTGATAGGTGGACATGTTATCGATTCGAGATCTCGCATGAGTAATGAGTGTGAAGTGAGGTGAAGTTAGTCGGTAATATAGATTTCTATGACATATACGAAAAAGAAATACTGCCATTAGGCGGCGCTACTGTTACCGGAAGACACTTCCCTGAACTAAATAATACTAGAATGTCCTTCATTGATTTGTTCAACACTTCCTCTCAATGAAGTACATTCTTACAAATTGTACTTTCTATTTCTGCGCATAATAACAAAAACTTAATCAGAAATCACTCGCATGTTTAGAAGTTCTCTTAAATAATTAAATCGTTCTCTCGCAAGTGGTTTGGTAAGTATATCTGCCAACTGTTCTTTGGTGGCTACATAGTTCAATTCAAATAAACCTAAAAGATATTTTTCTCTCGCAAAATGATATTTTACATCGATGTGTTTTGATCTTTTGTGAAACTCGGGGTTCTTAAGCAGTCTAATTACACTCTGATTGTCCATATAAAGGACCGGCTTAATATTGCATTGACCTGTTAGTTCCTCGAAAAGTTTCTTTAACCAAATTATTTCTTTGATTGCTTGAGCTGCAGCAATATACTCCGCTTCTGTTATCGATAACGCGACTACTCGTTGCTTCTGAGAGCTCCAAGCTATTTATGAATTGTTTAATGAAAAAATGTATCCTGTTGTTGATTTTCTACTTATAGTGTCATCCGCAAAATCTGTATCTGAATATCCTATTAATCTTATTTTACTATCACAACAAAACTTGAATCCATAATTTGTAGTTCCTTTCAAATATTTTAGGATTTGCTTAATTGCATTCCAATGTATTTTCCTCGGATTGTTTAAAAATTGACTTACTCTACTTAAGGCGTATGCTATGTCTGGACGCGTTCCTATCGCTAAATACATTAAACTACCGACCGCTTCTCTGTACGGCACGTTGTCTGGTAGGGGTTGGCTTTCACCGTTTGTCTCTGCGTTTAGATCCTGATTCTTATCCATGCGGATGGTCACGGGATTCGCATCAGTCATCCGAAATCTTTGTGGAATCTCATTTGTATAGCCTGCTTGATGCATTATAATATTCCCGTTAGTCATGGTTTCAATCTGAAAGTCTAAAAAGAGCGTTACTGTTGTCGTAGTGATTTCGAATTCTGTGTTAAGTATAGTCAGTAAGCGATTAGCTGTTTCTTCAGTCGTCGTCGCGGTGATCCCATCGTCTATATATATTGCTAATATGATAGTCTCTTCTTTGGTTTGATTTACAAATACACAGGGATCCGCTATTGTTGGCTTCAGTTTATTTCGCTTCAGAAATGACGAGAACTTTGAGTTCCAACATCTTGATGCCTGCTTAAGACCGTATAAGGCCTTTTGCAG
The DNA here is from genome assembly GCA_963942575.1 of Priocnemis perturbator. Classification (NCBI taxonomy): domain Eukaryota; kingdom Metazoa; phylum Arthropoda; class Insecta; order Hymenoptera; family Pompilidae; genus Priocnemis; species Priocnemis perturbator. Next base: position 11,619,742 of record OZ012643.1, on the reverse strand, counting down.
CTTACAAACTTGATTTGTTCCATCGTTATATCCTTGCGGTTGCTCCATGTATATATCTTCATGCAGGTCTCCATTCAAAAAGGCGGTTTTGACATCAAATTGCTTGAGCTTTAGACCCTTTGCTGCTGACAGAGCCAATATCATTCGCACAGAATCAAATTTTACGACAGGGCTAAAGATCTCATTGTAGTCAATTCCAGCTTCTTGACTAAATCCTTTCGCAACTAGTCTTGCTTTGAATCTTAAAATGTTTCCATCTGCCCCTCTTTTTACCTTATACACCCACTTATTCCGTATTACCTTTTGATCAATGGGGGGTTTTGTAAAAATCCAAGTGTTTTTTCTTTTGAGGACGCTTATTTCTTCATTCATGGCTTGCGTCCACTTATCAACATCAGGTCCATTTTTAGCTTGTTCAAATTCCCTCGGTTCTGATTGAACAGCGCATAAGACAGTATTATAATCGAGAAAGTCATACCTTTTTGGCTTCTTTAGGTTTGTTACGACCCACGGCCTGACGTGGTGAGGATTTTTTGTCAGTGCCGGTAGGAAAGAAATCTTGTGAGAGGAGTGAGCACGCGAGACACAGGCCTTAACGGATTTTGCACCGCGGCACCCTGCGCTCTTGATACTCTTAGTGATACCTTTCTCGCGGTTCTTCGCTCTCCCTTTCGAGATCACGCGTCACCGGTTGAAAGGGGGATTGAGGGGGTTCGGACTACCTTCCTCGAGCCTCGGCCGGTTTTTCACAACTGCACCTCTCGGAAAGTATGGGGGTGAGGGCGATTACCCAGGCCTTAACTGTTTTTTCACAGCGGCACCCTGAGCTCTCTGTCTCGACGTGAATACCTGCAAAGGCCTTAACTGATTTTTCACAGCGGCACCCCTTGCAGATTTGAGGTTAGAGGATATTGTGATTTCTTTTTGGCTCGTTGGTTCCCTTGAGCAGTTAAGGGAAACCTTGTTCGTAGGATTCGAGTTTCTAGGCAATCAAATAACGCGATGGCAAAGAATTATGGAAACAAATAAATAGAATATATTGAATAAAATATATACACAAAAAGCAGTCAAATATAACAAACACAACGATAATTTAACTACTATTTCTACTAACGAGATTAAAATACGACGCGAATAAATTAACAGAACACGAATTATGACTAGAAATGTATGTTCTTTGGATTTGAAGGATGAGCTAATTGAGAATTTAACCTACACACCGAAGTGTGGCAGAACGACTAAAACTAAAACTGCTCGGAATATGCACAAGTTATTCCACGCTAGAAACACGGTCAGCGAAAAGACACTCTTTTCTGTAGCTACCGGACTCTGATTTTATGACTAGAAACGCGCAGAACACGCACAGGTTGTTCCTTGTGTGAGGAGTTGAGAGATTCGGCGACGTGCGATCGGCGATGGTTACGCGAGATGGCGGGTAGCCGAGAGGGCGCCGTGGTTGCGCGCGGTGATCGCGAGGAGTGTACGCCGATACCTGGTGCTGTACGGATCGGTGTGCGAATAAAGTGAACAAGGTGAATAGTATGTATTATATATGCAGCCGTTATACTCTTTATTTAAAAATACCCAACCGCATAAGGCGCCTGACATTCAGGAACATTCATATTAATTGTTCCTTACACTTGCAAATGAGATCAAACTGCGAAAAAGATACTCTAGTGATCCTGGAATCACTCTTTTCTCTAAGTATAAAACGCTCGGGAATTTCGTACGCAGACCCTTGCACGGTCTTTTTCTGTAGCAGTCTGAACTCGCGAGGCTTGGCCGACGCCTCTTTTATACGACAAGACCTTAGGCAAGGGGTCCTGAGATGAGAAGAAGTAATGCCTCGCGGTGGGGCGCATTTTCGGTGGGGTAACGCGTCCCAACCGTCGCCTATGCACGCGCCGTGCACGTGATCGCGAGTGGCCACTGCGCTTTGTTCGGGTGTTCGTTACTATACGGGCGCGTCACTAGTTCGAGCGCGTCACTGGTGGGGAGCACGTCACTACATCGGGCGCGTCACTAGTTCGGGCGATGCATGCTGTCGTCACGGTAGGCAGGCAGGCACGACGTCATGGGCCGCAGCGCTTGACGGCGGCGCTCGGCGGCGCGGTACGCTACAACAATATCGAGGGTAGGAATTGGTTAGAAAGCATAAAGGCCGGTTGTGACGCCAGTTATATTGGCCAAACCGGTCGAAACTCCAAAATCCGAACCTATGAACACAAGAGAAACATTAACCTGCCTGAAACACAACACACAGCACTGACAAAACATAGAATAGAAAATGACCATCTGTTTGACTACGATAATCTTGAAATTCTACATAAGGAAAGAAACTACCACAGAAGGTTACACCTTGAAACCTTTGAAATTATTAAGCATGACAAATGTGTAAACTTAAGGTACGAAAAACCTGATATTACGGACATTTACCAACATTTGCTCCGTAATTGGTAATACACCGTTAAACGCTACGACGTTCATCTGTCACAAGTTAACTTAATAATTCATTCCTTCTGTGTAACTGTCATAAGAAAACAAGATGAATTGTATTCACTTTGCCAAAATAGATGTACGTGGCCCTGACATGACAACGACACCCGTCACTCAGGTGAGCTACATATGACAGAACACATAACCTCTCCTGTCACTATCATTTTCTACTCGGGCCCTGGACGACGCCATGATACGACGTTGCCCAGGTGAGCTCTGGTCAGTTGCGCGGCAAATTCAAATGTGTTCTTTCCTCCTTAGTTTAACCCGTTCCTTGTTTCCCCCCACCCTTCAAATCCTTCCCCACATTTGCGGCAATTCAAACAGCTACATATGTGCCTCAGTACACCCATCCTCTTGTCCTTCAACACGCAGTATATCCCACTAAAACATAACAAATCTCCGCCTCCTTCATAACTCCTTTAACCTCGAGTGAAACCACATGTGAGTAATGTGCTCTGGTTTTAATTGCTTTCATTGTAAACGTTTAAATGTGAATTTACTTCTAATTTATCTGAATTGGACGAATGTCTATTAAGTACAATTTTCCTTCTTCTTTCTCTCTATTTATTGCCGTTAACATATTTCATGCTAAACTTACATTAAACAAACTCTTATAAAGTAGCTTAATATATAACATTTAATTATCACATTATATTTTCTCGCTTCTCTTATTTATGCAGTTCAACAGTCCCTGAGGAGGGCCAGGAAAACCGGCCGAAACGTTGGACAACTTTATTCTATTTATTGACCGATATAACACGCCAAATAATTAATTAGGAACATCATCATTAAAACCGGTCAGGTAAACTATAATGAACACCATAGAAAGCATAAATGCGCAAACGCAACCGTTCGAAAATGGCGGTGACGTCAGTCGTACAGGGGACGCCTGAGTAACGTTAACAATCAAATTTTTTCCTCAGTTATATTTCCGATACATACACACGATACAGGATGTTTAAAATATCAATTTAATGCGAAAATGTCAGATTGCACGTTCAGTAAAATAACTATTTCGACATATTATACAAATGAGCACAGTAAAATTCTGTGTCTTATAGGAAAAAATTATTATTCTTGTCACCGTACGATTCCACGAGTGCGTGAGTAGGATCGTACTTTCGAGAACGGCCCGTCAGCGGTGACCTGTCTGACGGGTCCCGGTCTTCCTCGCTGCGGCGGCGGTCCTACGCCGGTGTCTGATTCGGGCAGCGCTGGCCAAGGTTCGCACCGTGAATGAAATACTCTTACGAGTGGTGCAGGAGTGGGCGAAGGGGAAACTTGTGTAATGAGCAGGCACAGAGTTATTCTGCAATGTAGGGCGTTGTATTCTTGTTTGTAGGTGTTATTGCGTACAATAAATACACTTGGGCGCCTTGAGTGACGTGCGCTCGCTCGCCAGTGTTGGTGCACGACGTAGATGCGCGGCGCGTGCGTCAGCGCGTCTCGTTACCGGGGTTCGTATCTCTTGGCGACGAATAGCGGATAGTCGTCCAGTGCGTCGTGTCTTTTATCGTGACGGGATAGTACGAATTGGGCACAGATCTATGCCGGTGCCAAAAGCGGGTTAGACTGCCCCGACCGTAGGTTTTCGGAATGTTCTACTATGGGGTGGTGAACTGCGCATCGCCTTGGCCGGTGCCGAGAGCAGGTGAGGCAGATCGCAGCCACCGGGTATAGTGGTGCTTGGAGTTTGAGGCAGACGAGATAAGCGTGGCCTTGACCGGCACGTGGGCGGGGTAGGTCCCCTTATCCGTCGGAATCGTTGTAATTTGGTCTTTTGAATACGAAGCGAGCGTGGCCGTAACCGGTGCGTCAGCGGGGTAGGCCACCTCGTCCGTCGGATACTGTTGGAGTGTTTCGGGTTCTTTGGAGTCTGTTTTACTCGTTGTCTTGCTTCTACTTTCTCTAAGTTTCTACTTATTCGAGTGGTCGTTCGATTGTTCGCGATTTGTACGGAGAAGCTACCGCCTCCTACGACGATACCAAAGTGGCACGGCGCGAACTTATCGCAAACCGGGCCCGTCGTTACGGAGTCTTCCGGATGCGACGTTTTTTCGCGCGGCGAGCTTCTCTTCTAGGTTCGCGATCTCCGGGCTAATTCAGCGCTTCAGAGTCGGATCGAAATTCGACAATTCCTCGTCGCGGAACGGCGCCTTAAGACCCGGGCCACACGAGGGGGGGTACGTGGCTCATGATGGGAAGTACCGTTATAGTCTTTCCCTCACATGCTCGGGTCAGTGATCTCAGAAGTGGCATCCTGCCGCATGCGGCACGCGTGGTGGGGGAAGAGAGAGAAGTAGTATGCGTCGTGTCTGTGAGAGCTACGCGCCACTCGATTGGCTCGTAGCTCTCACGGACATGCACGCATACTACGCCTCTGTGTGCGGCAGGATGCCACTTCTGAGATCACTGGCTCGGGTACGATTAGGCCGGTAAGTGTGTGTCGCGGCTCGTCACCTTATCGGCCACGCGGTTATTCGTGCGTGTAGGGCTCGCTCTCCTACTTCTCCGACTCTCCGCCGAACGCGCGCCGGTGCGATCTCCTGAGACGGTGCGGGCCTCAAATTTGTACGGTTACAATGCCCTCCCCTGCTCGCAAAACCCACGGTCATACGCAAGTTTAATGCCTTGCGGCTTGCGAGGAAGTGTCACTACACGGAGATGTCATAAATTCGCGATCGTTCTTATAACCGCACGTTTCGCCCCCTTTCGGTATCGTCCTAGCTGCAGTTGCCTACTTAACTTCTATCGGGTATGGTCTTTAAAACGGATGCCTATGTTTAGTCGCAATCTGTACGACCGAGGTAATCGCACTCTTTGTTACCGGCAGAGTCCGAGACGCATGCGATTTTTGGGCCTCGCCTGAACTGCAATGTTCGACGTTTGGTGCGGCATTGCAGCGCTTGTTACATTTCGTCGCTTGGCAACCGAGCCTGTTCTCTTCCTGCCGGCATGAAACACGGCGCTTCCGCGACACTTAGCATTTAGACGGCTTAGGTGTTAGTCCGCATTGTTATAAGTTTTTCTCAGCCTCAAAACTAAAATAAAATCAGAGAATACAGTCCACTGCCAATATAGTCTTGTTGGTCGAGTAATTCGTTGTGCGGTGGCGAAGACAAGAGCACGTGGCGATCACGTGTAATTTGGATTTCTTCGATCATAACCCCCCCCCCCCCCCCCCCCCCCCATCCTATAGCCTACTTAATTTCTATCGGACGCGGTCTTCAAAACGGATGCCTACTTAATTTCTATCGGGCACTGTCTGTATCGTGGGTGCCTGCTTTCTTGCTGTCAGGCACTGTCTTTACTACGGATGCCTACTTAATTTCTAGCGGGCACTGTCTTTATCGCGGGCGCCTGCTCTATTTCTTTCGGGCACTTGTCTTTCTCGCGGGCGGCTGCTCTCTTTCTTTCGGGCACTAGTTTTCTCCCGGGCGCCTGCTCTATTTCTTGCGGGCACTGATTCGCGCACTGTTTCATGCGTTTGCCTACTTAATCAATGTCGGGCATTTGCATCATAGAACTCGCGCACTTACTGCCCGCTCTTTCCCAGTACGCTTGGATGGTGGGCTCGATTTCCCCTTTTAAACCTAATGGGTCGGTGGGGTCGAGCGCCGGGATCTCCACTGGGATGTCTTTCTAACGTCCTACGCTCTTCCGCGGTCCTCTTCGCCTCCCGCGCTGCTCCGCCCGTCGTTTTTCCCTGGCGAGGATGATGGCGTCTTCTTCTTCCGCCTCGCTTGCGGTAGGGTCGTCCCCGAAGCACTGCCGGAAGCGCTTCCGGATTTGGCGGTCAAGGCTTATCTCGGGCGGCTGTGACCCCGTTGCCTCGGGTTTCGGTTCTGTCGTAGCTGCGTGCGTGGGTGTTGCCTCGTGTCCAGGGTGCGTTGGTCGCTCGTTCGTCCGCCCGATCGTGGCGTGGATGCGTGGCGTTCTTCGTCCGCGTTCTTTTCGATGCCATCGCTGCGCGGGTTTGCGTGCCGCGGCCTTGGGCGAACGCCGTGTCTCGTGGAGCTGGTTCCCATCTTCCGGGTATGAGCGTTTTAAGCCCGTGTGGGGACGCTTCCCCATAGTGGAAGTCGATTCCCGTCTGCGTATCTCGCGAAATCATCCGACACGCGGGGTACGTTTGTACGCCGATCGTCCGTTGCGTCTTCATGTTTCTGTGGGAATCGTGCATTTCTAAATGATCGAGATCTCCTTGGTCTGCTCCCTTGTTGACGATTTGTCTAGTCGTCCGGAACGTCTCCCGTTGTGTTGGTTGGTTCGATGTATCGCTTGAGGTCGTTCGTGTGATACGTTCCCTTGGTGGTGTGCGTGTCGGAGTCTTCGAGGACGAACGTCGCTGGTCCCTTCTGCCGTTGTATTGTAGACGGGCCTTCGTACAAATGGAAGATGTTTGCGATCTTCCGGTCTTCCGCGTTTGAGACTGGTTTAGTCTTGACTACTACCCTTTCTCCCACGCCGAGCGGGATACGTCTCTCGTCCTTTTCTTGTTTCTGCTGCCGTCTCTTTTCCTTCCTCGTTGCGTTTTGCAAGGCTAATTGGATCTTCCGTTGGTGTAGGTCATTAGTGATCCGTTTTTTAGGTCCTAATTTTGGGATGCATTTTCCCCAAGGGCGTTCCGGGGTCGCCTTGGTGATGAGCTCGAGCGGAGTGTATCCGGTTCTCGTATGCTTGACGTCGTTACAAAATGTTTCGATCAGATTCAGGCAATGGTCTCAGATTTGGCCCGCTAGCACCATTGGTGCTCGTTGGAGTGGGGATACGCGATAGTGTGCGTGCCTTGTCTGTGAGAGTTGCGCGCGCCGTTTCTTGCCGAATCGCGCTCGGCGTGGAGAGAAGGACGGAACTATGCTGCGTCTCTCTTCCACCAACGTCGTGTTGTTATGGCGCGATGCTGGGTCCTGCTGACAGAGATCCTGCGTTCCCGGTAGCGAGCCGGATAGCGCTTCTTGGGATGCTTACTTTGCTATCCCACGCGTGCGACCGCGTCAACGGCGACGCTTGGCGACACCCGGGTGGTCACTTTCTGATCGCGCCTCTTGGCAGTAACTTCGATCTAACTCTTGTCGGGGATCTTTTGTACGCCTATCTATAATAAACCGAAGTTGTGCTCGAAGAAGAAGTAAGTGTTGTGTTCGAGAACCCTCACCATCCTTCCACGGCATAACAATGTGACGTCACGTATCGTGACGACTCATAAGAAGGACAGAACTATGCTCCGTCCCCTTTCAACCAACATCGCGCATTGCGTCTTTGTTCGACATGCAGTCGCGGCGTCGCGTCTTCGTTCCGCACACAGGCCGGTGGCAGTGATGCCAGATTTCGCATAAGGCATCGCACGTACCATTGCGTTCTTTCAGCACCACCACCGCCGGGACCAGAGCGCGATCCAGAGAAAAGTGAATTGAGGAGAGTGTGGGATTTCCTCGTCGTACTCATCGTCGCTCGTCGACGCGTTCGATTTTTTTCGTAGATTCACGCCCAGCTATGGTTCATTTCCTTTTCATAGGATAATTTTTCTTATTTAATTATTCATCACACGGCAACAAACGATATTCATTTAAAAATATTTTAGCACATCCTACGGATAGTTTTTAATATTTTGTCAGCGGAATAGATGTGTCGTATTGGTTTATGATAGATATGGGCAAAATATATATGTCACGTTATGGCAAAGATGGCATATGTACTCGGATAGGTATAGAATTATTTAACTTCTTTTGTTTAGCTCAGTGTGGTGCACGGGTGGGGCCCCTCACGTGGCTACTTCCACCTCCACTAGCTGGACGCAACACCGACCCCCCTCCCCTCCCCCCATGTACCCTGCCGGCGCAGCGCAAGTGATCATGTGACGCACTCAGCGTCATCCGTCACCATAACAACGGGTAGTCGGGTGGGGACTCGAAATCGCACCTAGGTGCGGTTCTTGGACTACACTGGTTTAGCTGATCCATGCATGAACTGTATTGTATGCATACGTATCTTTATTCGAAGAATACTTATTACCATTACTGTCGTACTCGACGTCGCTCGTCGACGTGTTCGTGTTCGATAATACTGATCAATCTGTTATTGACGAGTATTCGATGAATCATCGGTATGATTATTTTTCTAAATTGTTTTTGACTGCAAAAAGATCCTATTTTATTTATAGATAATAATCTACCTTTTAAAATATTACTTTTAAATGTATGTATACAGGGTGCTCGCGGATGTTACTAGCCAGCTTTGTTTCCTGGAAATGGTAGGTACTAGAAAAATAATTATAGAGCAAAGGGTACAATGGTATCGTAATGTTTGTCTTCTGCGAGACTTCACTCTATTGAGAAATGCAACCCAAACAATGCAAATGCGTATAGACTTTGTTTTTATATAATCTGAGTACGGTCTAATATTGAATCGTTTTACTTTCCTGAAATATCACCAACTTTTGCGTGGTCTTCCACGCCACCCATGAGGTGCCACGACTAGCGCGTTCGGTTTTTTTTAACCTGGACCGTCGCCTGTAGCCCTATTATACCACATGCTATGCCCATTATTGCATGGTGGTGCCGATGGTATATGTATACATGTATTAATCTACTTAATGAAATGAATGAAAGCACAATTTTGTACAATATTCGTATTATAACCCACATATATTTTGTTATAATATTTATTTTTATTAATGCCTCCACCGCGCCTGCCGCCACCGCACCCGCCGCCACCGCGCCTGGCGCCACCGCACCCGCCGCCAGCGCGCCCGCCGCCACCGCAGCTGCACTTGCACTTTACCTCTCCATTTCTCGTTTTGACGGTGGCGGTTCGGGTGACTCCGTCTTCGCCCGGCGCGTAATTTTGCCCAGCGCCCATTGCGAACATGGCTTGGTTTTGTCCTTTATGAGGACAACGGTTCCGACCTTGAGTTCGGGTCCGTCTGTCGTCCATTTATGGCGTCTTTGAAGCTCGTTTAGGTACTCCAGATTCCAGCGTGCCCAAAAATCTTGTCGTACCTTGGTAATGTGTTGCCAAGTGAACAAGCGGTTAGCTGGAGCACATGATAGATTGCCCTCCGGAAGGGTGGGTCGTTAATGGCTTTCCAATTAAATAATGCGCAGGAGTCAAAACCATCATGTCGTTTGGATCGGTCGACAGGGAGGTGATCGGTCTCGAATTTAAGATCCCTTCGATTTTGACGGCAAATGTGTTTGTTGGGGAAATGTGTGGGAAAATGAGTGGGAAGGAAAATTTAGGAGCGGAGAGGGGAAGGGTGCGGAAATGAATAGATCTTCTAGTGGTGAGGTTAGAAAATACACGTGTTCGCGTGTTGCGTTCGCCAGTGCCGATTTATTGTATGTAAATCGGTGCAGCTCGTCAGTGTATAAATGTCTGTTGTGTTGATTCGGACACAATTGCCTTAATTAATGCCCCCCGGTGTATAGTGTATTTGCGCGGTCTTGGATGCACGTGGTAAAAGTACGGCCACGTGCAGTGCCTGATTAGAAACGTGGTGATGTACCTTAAATAATCACGCTACGGTGGTCGGCGTATCGCTTGCTGGGCACGGCAGCGTATCTCGTGTTGATCGGTCGAAAATATATTAAAGATGAGAAGCTGGGGTGCGTTGGAAACTGATATTACTATGATCGTACAAAAGACTCTGACTCGCGCTACAAGAGACGTGGTAGAAGTGATCACTTTTGGCGGGATGGCGTATAGCGCCGCCCGCGTTTCGCGCATTCCACGCATTTCCGCTTCTCACCGGTACGCGAACCGGCGCTCGCGAATCGAGCTCGGGAGGTGCTGCCGCCAGGTGGTCGTCGGCGACAGGATGCGCTGTCGACGAGCGGGTTTCCCAAACAGTGTTCAATTCCTCAAAGGTGAACAAAGAGTCGCCTACAACGCGCCGGAAATGGTGCTTAAATAGTTTTACCGACGATTCCCATAAACCACCGAAATGTGGTGCTGCTGGCAGGATGAAATGCCATGTAATCTGGTGCTCGCTCGCGAACTTTTCAATCCGACCTTTGTGCATGTCGGAATTGAATAGGGCGTATAATTCCTTCAGCTGGTTGTTCGCGCCGACGAAATTAGTCCCGTTGTGCGAGTAAATATGCGCTGGTAGCCCTCTTCGCGTCGCGAATCGATGTAAGGCCGCCAGGAAACCGTCTGTGGAAAGATCGCTGACGACCTCGAGGTGTATCGCCTTTATTGCCATGCAGACGAAGACGCACACGTATACCTTTATTCGCGTGCGATTGCGATGCTTCTTTTCTTTTATGAAGAACGGTCCGCAGAAGTCGAGACCAGTGTTGGTAAAGGGCGTCGCTTCGCACACGCGGGCTGATGGAAGATTGCCCATTTTGTATTTGACGGTACCAGCGTCGAAGCGGAAACAACGCATGCGCGCTCGTACTACTCTACGGACTTGGTTCCGCCCGTGGAGAGCCCAAAATTTTTGCCGAAGAATGGACAGTGTCGTTTGAATTCCCGCGTGGTGATGAGCCTCGTGAATTTCGCGTATTATTAAGTCCCTAAGATGATGTCGGCTTGGAATCAAGGCGGGATGTTTTTGTGCGATCGTCAGCTTCGATTTCTGAAGACTGCCTCCTACACGGGGCAGGCCGGTCTCGTCTATAAACAAATCCAGATTAGGGTATTTGCTCTTGCCCATGGGCTGCTTCGTTTTGAGTCGCTCGATCTCGTCGGAAAACCGCGCAGTCTGTACTAGCCTCAGTATGCGCGTCTCGGCTTCGACGAGTTCTTCGGTCTTTAAGGACCCGACAAATTTAGTACCCCGGCGCCAGCGCAAACAGTATGCTGTGATTCTCCGTAGTTTCGAGTACGAGGAGAATTTTTCAAATAGGTTGAATTCGTTGCAAGTTATCGACAAACAGACATTAGTCTTTAATTCGGGGATTTTGCAGGTCTGCGCGTTTTCCTTCGGCCATCTGCCCTGATCTTTGATTATCCATGACGGACCGGCGAACCACGTTCGGTTTTGTATGAAAGCGTGGGGTAATTGCCCCCTGGAGATGGATTTTAACGGCGCGACCCGCGATTTGGCGCATATTAGCCTGTAACCGTCCAATTTTTGAGCGTTCCATGCGCCCGTCAAGTACACGATGACTCATACGCGCGGCACGCGACGCCCAGGCTAAGGGTGTGTGCGTAAGCACGAAGGGCGTGCCGACTATAAACAAACACTCGCGTAAGGGAATCTAGTTACCATCACCGGGCAATAGATGCCTCCTTTTCTCATAAGAGAAACCGCATGTACCTACGAATATAGGCTGCCCAACGGCACGGCAAGTTCGTTCTTATCCTGAGCCAAAATGTTGGAGCACGCTACGGCTGTCGCCCACACTAAAGGAGCATGCTTACGAGCTGTCGCCCTTATCAACATACGCACTACGCCGTACCGCCGGATAATATACATTCGGATACAAGAAAGTTATAAATCGAGTCAGTGAAGATAGAAACGCCTGTAAAGAATCTACGAACGTGCGCTCTCCTTCTAAGATTCGCACATGACGCCGAAGCTTGCGGCACTCACTGCCCCGTCAAACTGCTTGCCGCTGTAAACGCGTCTTAAGTCGAAATTCATATAGAAGCATCGCCGGTAATACATACATTCTCGCGTGAGTTCAAATCTCGCGTACTCACAATTCCGACACACAAAGTGTACCCGCCTTGTTGTAAGAGCGTCGCGTAACTGCCAGGATAGTTCCAACAATTAATAAAAGACGAAGAATAAAAAAGGAGAGTTAGAATCACAGGTTTAGCCCCAGAGAAGTGAAGTGGCCAGGCTGACTCCCGGCCAGCTTAGCGCTCCCGCAGAACACTGTCCTGGGCTGTTCTTCACTTCTCTGCGTAACCCTGTAAGCAGGCGGACGTATCCTACGGCTGGCAATCGCTCCCCCAAGGATACTCCTAGCCTCCCTTGCAGGCAGTTCCGCATTAGTAACAGTAGTACAGGATATCTGCGTTGCGATAGACCCATCGCCCGGCCAGCCTTCGGGCCTCCCGCCGTAAGTCGTTTTCATAACTGCAGAATTCCTTTAAACGCATATAGAATATATTTTGCAATTAGAATCAAGAATTTAGTAACGCCTGAGTCCGAACACGATAATAGAACAGGACACGGGATAGCCTCTGACAGACGGATCAGATGCACGGCCCATGCACTACGGTGTTCCCCGCCTGACGATCCTAGTTTTCGCCCAGGTGTTCCCTGGACTAGAAGCCGAATGATATTGAAAAGTTCGTAAGATAACAGGCATAGAGTTGTAACTGAAGTGGCAGCGTATATCGTATAGCGTAGACATTAGAGTCACCGCCGCTATAACGTCGACGCTCCGAATCATTTTTCTGTATATATTTTCTTCTCGTACAATATATTATTTTGTGTAACATACTAAACTCGTCTTAGTCTCCTCTCGCCCAGCGGTCGAATCTACCGACACCATCTGTGTCAACCCAGGAGAGCAGAACCTTGTAACCGCTGCTCTTCTGTAATAACTTTTCGCTACGAGGTACGGTGCGACCATCAGGGATACGATCTCAACACGAGACAACTCCGTCAATCTGACAAAATCTCGCAGCTGAATTTTGAATAAATCGTATACCATCTATACCGAGACGAGGTACGATAGATTTTCCTCGGCAATAAAGCCGGAGAAAATTCCGGTCACAAATCGGCACCCAACGTGGGGCCGAGAAACGCCGAGCAGAAAAATACGGTTACAAGCCTATTGACCATTCTTCTGTACTTTCCCGTCGATCGCACGTAAAGGCATGCTCCGTATCCGACATTACTCGCATCGCACAATCCGTGTAACTGCACGTTCTGGTGATGGTCAATTAACAACGCGCGATCCAACGAGATTTGGTCCATCGCCTCCAGTTGTCTGGTGAAACTGAGCCAATCGGTTTGTATATTTTGCGGGACTGACTCATCCCACTGCACGCCGCTCCGCCACACGTCTTGCTTCACCTTTTTTACGTGCAGCACGACCGGACCCATCAACCCTAACGGATCAAAAATCTTTGCGATTTCTGACAGTATGTTCCGTTTCGTTACCCTTTCCATGCCCTTTGTCGGTTCCGCGGAATAACAGATCTGGTCGCTGCCCGTGTCCCACGTGATGCCCAACGTTTTTAACGACGGGTCAATGTTAATCATGAAGTTTGCGTGGACCTCACTCTTTGGTAAATCATTGATGATTCGTCGATCGTTTGACGCCCACTGCCGGATTTTAAAACCGTCTCGAGCCAGCACACCGACGATTCCCTGAGACGGCGCGTTTCGTTAATGCTCGATGCCCCAGTCAACAAGTTGTCTACGTACAAGTGCGTCTTGAGTACTTCCGCCGCTTTAGGACACGCGCGCCGTTCGTCGTCCGCGAGTGGATGTACGGTACGGATGGCTACAGAATCCGCTGGTACTTTCTGTCATCTTCATGCAACAACACTTGCCGGTATATTTTCTCTATGTCCGCTGTAATAACGAATCGGTATGTGCGGAAACGGACTAAATGGGCAAACAATTTGTCCTGGATCGTCGGTCCGACTAATAATGTGTCATTTAAGGACACCCCGTTGCTCGATTTCGCGGACGCGTCGAACGCTATGCGAACCTTGGTAGTGTTGCTTGTCTCCTTAATCACCACATGATGCGGCATGTAAAATCCGTCGCCGCTGGGATTTTCTATTACTGACATGTGACCTAATTCCAGGTACTCCTCTATCACGCGCGTGTATTCTATCTTTAACGTCGCGTCCGCGTTGAGCTTTCGTTCTAACCACGACAAACGCTTGACTGTGACAGCTCGCGATTCCCCTACACGTTCGTTGTCTTCGCGAGAAGGCAACCGGACTACATACCGCCCTGTGTCGTCGTGAAGCACGGTTTCTGCGAAATGCCTTTCGCATACGGTTTCTTCGATTGATTTTGGTCGAACGGTTGCAATTTCTTCTATGTTGTAAAATCGGTCTACCTGGTCCTCTAACGTTGTTAAGTGGCATGTCGATTTCGTTGCATTTTGTTCCGCCGCGCCGCCTGCGACCATCCAGCCTAGACGCGTTTTTTGCAGGTATAATACGTGCCCTTCTTGAAGCAAGTTGATCTGACCGACGGAAAACAACGACACCGTCGCACCAGACCCTATCAATATATCTACTGAGCGAGGCAAGTGGAACTCCGTATTGGCTAATCGGACGTTAGCGCGTATTTTTATCGCGTTCCGCGGAAACACTTCGGTGGGTATGAGATCCGCGATGTGCGGTATGGTCAAACAAATTATGTCTTTGCTGAAGTTGTCAATCGCAGACCGTATCGTGATTTTTACTAGGCCCCTTGACACGGTGTTCGTACCATTAATCGCGCCGATGGGCCGTGAGTGCGTACACACGTGGAGGTTTAGCCGATTTACAAGCGGTTCAGTAATAAAGTTCGCGGTAGCACACGTATCTAGCACGGCGCGGGCCTTGGTTAACTTCCTCTTGCGGTCCTGCACATAAACTATTGCGCTCATTAACAATTATGGCGAGGTATTGGGTGAGATTGTCGCGAGGCTTACCGTCCTCCCGCCGTTCGAGTCATCTAGTCACTCCGACTTCGCGTTCGCGGGCGTGGACGTGCCCGATCGGCTGGCGCTCACGCACTTGTCGACGTACAGTAGTGTGTTGTGCCGCTTATGGCAAATGGTGCAGTTCGAGAACGTGCATGGCGCGTCTCGATGGAATCTTAGACAATTGAGGCACACCTTTGCCTGCTTGACCGTCTCCATACGTACGTGCACTGGCATCTGCCTGACCTTGTCGCATATGTACAGCGGGTGACGTTTGTTTTTGCACGCTATGGAATTGCGTGAGGCGCTTACGAGGAAGGCTTGGTTCGACGGGTGATAACGCTTCCGTTTCGCGGGGGGCTCTTCCCCCTCCTTCTCCCGCTCGGCCATCCTCGCCTTTTCTCGCCTAGAGGCGCACACAGCGGTCTTGTACAGAAATTCGTACATTTGATCAGGCTTTGGGAATTCGTCCCGTTCCAAACTCGCTTCCCATTTTTCTATCGTTATCCTGGGTAATTTACTCTCTAAAATAGTGCTGTCCAGGGTGCGCTCCCAGTCCTCTATAGCCCCCCCCCCCCCCCCCAAATTAACGTTGCCCTGGAAACGGACGACGCACCGTGGGTCATATGGTCGGCATAAACAGAAAAACGCGATGAAACATAAAGGACAGGACCATTTCTACCTAGTGGAGGTGGAAATAGCGGCGTAAGGGGCCCCTCTCGTGGACTGTACTGCTCTAAAATGTGCACAATCATTCCCGACCCGACCGAAACATCTAGAGCGCTTAGAGTCGCGACGTGTTGTTCCATGTCGTCGGCGAGTCTCGACAGCCCGCTGCTGGTCTCTCTCTCTAATGCGGGCATGTTCATGATTAACGAGAGATGCCGCGAAATCAAAACTCTTGTCACTTCGTAAGATCGCTCTAGCAAATCCCATGCGCTCGCGTAATTTATCCCGTCGACGGCCAAAATTCTTATTTTATTAACCGCTTCCCCGATCAATGCGGATTTCAAATAATGTAGTTTGTCGATGTTGGCTAACTCTGTCTGCGACCCGATCATACTATGGAATACGTTCTTGAATGGCAACCAGTTCTCACATCGGCCGTCGAATGTCGGCAGCGAGGCCTCCGGCAATTTAATCCGTCGTCTTTTAATCAGCGCGTCGACTCCGGCATTACTAATCCGCGAGTTACTCTCTGCCGTGTCGGTATCGGCGTTTGAAATGTTTGTTAGGCTCAAGATATTCTCGGCCTTGCTTGCGAGTGTATAGAATTGTTCCTGAACGATCGCGAACTCGTCCTGATGACTCTCATCCGGGTCTAGCACGGCTAATTTGTCGCTGAGATCCTCGAATGTGTGATATAAATGTGTCATCCGAGCTACCCGTAATTTCAAAGCCGCGTTGTCTAGTCTTCCCTCGTCGAGCAACGTGCTCACATTGGCAATTTGCGTCTCCAGGGACGTTCGTTTTTGAATGATAAGTTTTATCTTTCCGGACATTTTTTAAGCGGGTCGGATCGAAATAGGAAGGAGCAACTCACTTCTGTGTCGTCGTACGAGTGTGGCTCTCGAGGATCTGCCTGGTCGATACGTGAGCTACGCCGCTCTTGCTCCTTCGCTCTGCTCTCCGCCTGGACGTCTTCCTTGCAGGGGTCGAGGGTTCACACCTCACAGGAGGCACCAAAATGTTTTGTCTATGCGTAGACTGTCAGAGCTGACGCTTTCGCGTAACCCTGTGGTTTCGTTTGCAATAAAGTAATTTCGCTAGTACACCTTTTTTCACTGCTTTATTGAACGATTTGAAATTCACTGTTTTCGCTATGGCCGCTATGCAGAGAGTGCTTGAACATTTGGAGTCGTGAACGGAGACGACCGGGGATCGGCGTCTTTTTTTCCGTACCCACATGCAGTTTCGTGTCGATGATCTCACATGCACACATGCATACACAGGCAGCTGAACAATCGGCGAAAATCCGCCGATCACCCCTTCACGGCACCAGACCACGTAGTCGCGCAAGCACACAAACATTCTCGCACACATCCAGGCACTCACTCATATTCCTTCGATCGCCCTAACTGCATGTATCAGTGGGTACATATAATATTACGAATTGTTTGTGGTGCGACAACGCCTCGAGAATGTTTCGGGTTGCAACTGCACCTAAGCAACTGTGCGACAGGACGCACACCTTCGTGACAACGTCTCAATGTATCTCGGGTCACGATTACGTCTCGAGAGGTGCACTCGGATCGCGACGACGCCTCGAGATAATTGGGTCACGAGTTTGAATTTATTGCATAACGGGTCGCCCCTTTTTTGTTTAGGCGCTCGCCTTCTCGCCCCGTCGTGCGTCCGAGTGAGTTCCCGTGTGGACCGCTGCTACTCTGTTTGAGCACATTCGTGTCGTCTGTGTATTTTTATGTGTGCGCCTGCGTCGCTTGCCATGATTGCAATTGTATTGTATATTTGTATGTATATTCGGCACCTGTCGTGCACGACTTAAATCTATACGCCGCAACAACAGTCGTACTGTTATGCCGCGTTGGGAAGGTGATAGTCTCGGTATTCACTCCTCTTCTCACAAGCACAACTTAAGGTTTATTAGGTATAGCGTACAGTTTGCAAAATGAACTAAGTGATTGAGCCGAGTATCGAGCAGCGTTACGATGTTGCTTGCTCGATGGTATTTCTTAGAATGTCGGGCCCAGATTTGGGCGTTTTCTAGGTACTGTCTAGTGGGGGAAAAACCGTTAGCGTCGGTTACGTTGGCACGCGGTGCATATGGTGACATCAGCATTGGCACAAAGCTTCGGTTGTCTTGAAACTTAAGTTATTTACGCAGGATGAAGGGCTTGCCTAACGGATAGCTATAAAAATAGTGGTGGCTTAGACCTAACAGAGAAATGCTTAAATCTAGTGGTGGCTACAACCTAACAGTACGATCACCTTTCTCTCTCACAGCCATCTCCTGTCTCTCTCCAATCACAAACATTCGCTCCATTTCTCTCTCTCTCACTCGGTCTCATTCCCTGTCTCTCTCTCTCACGCTCATCCTTTGTACTTGCCACAATCACCATTTTCAATTATCTTCCAAATATCTATAAATTGATGTGTCTTTCTTTTCACGAACAGAAAACCTTACAATAAATACGCCACCGCCGCCACCGGTGGAGGAGCCGAAGGCGGGTCTGGTGGAGGAGGCTGGGCCGGCTGGTGCAACCGCACCCCAGGCTGAGCAGGAGGCGCCGGCTCGTGCCGCGGCCTCAGCTCCGACTCCGGCCCCGCAAAAACTGATTCCGGCGGGTACAACGAAATCCAGTAAGTTCATACACATTCACACATGACGCATTCTAACATTATTCGATAAAAGATATGATAATCTGCTTTCATTAACTGCATGCATGTCTGTTCATTCTTTAGGAAGGAAAAGGAGGTCTGCAGACATAGCAAAGGCGCGAAGGCGCAGTCAGCACCGCGGTTGCTGCAAGTGTCATTTTCGTGGCAGCGGGCGCGGTGGCGGCAGCCATGTTGGCCAAAACGTTTATAATACTAATAAATTTTATTTTGCCTGACTAAAACTATTACAACAAATTGTGCTTTCATTCATTTTATTAAGTAGATTAGTAGATGTATACATATACCTTCGGCACCACCATACAATAATGGGCATAGCATGTGGTATAATAGGGCTACAGGCGACGGTCACGTTAAAAAAAAAACCGATCGCGCTAGTCGTGGCACTTCATGGGTGGCGTGAAAGACCACGCAAAACTTGGTGATATTTGAGGAAAGTACAACGATTTAATATTAGACCGTACTCAGATTATATAAAAACAAAGTATATACGCATTTGCATTGTCCGGGTTGCACTTCTCAATAGAGTGAAGTCTCGCAGAAGATAAACATTACGATACCATTCTACCCTTTGCTCTATAATTATTTTTCTAGTACCTACTATTTCCAGGAAACAAAGCTGGCTAGTAACATCAACGAACACCCTGTATACATACATTTAAAAGTAATATTTTAAAAGGTAGATTAATTTTCTATAAATAAAATAGGATCTTTTTGCAGTCAAGAACAATTTAGAAAAATAATAACACCGATGATTCATCGAATACTCTTCAATAACAGATTGATCAGTATTATCGAACACGAACGCGTCGGCGAGCGACGACGAGTACGACAGTAATGGTAATAAGTATTCTTCGAATAAAGATTCGAATGCTTACAATAAAGTTCATGCATGTATCAGCTAAACAAAAGAAGTTAAATAATTCTGTACCTATCCGAGTACATATGCCATCTTTGCCATAACATGACATATATATTTTGCCCATATCTATTATAAATCAATACGACACATCCATTCCGCTGACAAAATATTAAAAACTATCCGTAGTAAGTACTAAAATATTTTTAAATGAATATCGTTTGTTGCCGTGTTGTTAACACCCACAATGAGTGTGGACGAACCACGTCTACTTAACGATATGGCTCTTATTTGTAGTCGATTATGTATAGATAGATTTTATTTGCGATGCGTACACGATCATTTTTTCGTCCGTTCGCTACGAGAGACGCTTCTGAAATGTTCGATGTGGTATCGATCATCGAAGTATTGATTGCGGTGCTCAGAAACGAATAGTGTTATTGGTCAAAATGACCTCGTGTGAATGTGTTGGGTGTGTAGGTGTGGATGGGTTGAAGCGTGAGGTGGGGACAGTCGTGCTGGCGAAAAACAGACGTATTCTTAGGGAGTGCGTCTGGAGCAGGTGCTTGTTTCTTCCAGCGAACATATGATTCCTTGACGTAATAAGTGAGTAATGGCATTGACCCCCAGAGGCGCGTGGCACCAGCGTTTTTTCCTTCTGATGTGGTGTGTGCGTAAATGCAATGCAAGGTAGTGATCTACTTATCACGTCGCAACATGCCGCCGCCTCTTGAACACCCATGTTCAATGTTATTTAGACCCTGTTCACAAAGTGTGGGATGGGGTTGTGGTGTGCTTGCTCCTGATGTGAGTATGTAGTATGTGAGTATGTAGTGCATCGCGGTTACAATAATAACGATGCATTTTCGATTGGCGGTACGTAAGTTGGTGTTAACAGTAGTGTCTAGCAAGAATGTGTTAGTGGATCTCTATAGGTAGTGTAACCGTTTATTTCGCGGGTGTCGTCTGTCCGCGTCCAGGCGTCTTCCTTCCTTCGGCTGCGAGTGAGTGAGATATGAATGTAAACACCGACGTTGGTTACGGGCCGTGCGGTGCGAGTTCGTGCTCAGGACGGTGAGAGGAGTGTAGACGTGTGGGTGAGATCAGATTTGTATTGTATATGTGTGGCTCTAAATTTAGCCGTTTATTTTTCTGTACAGCTGTTGTTCGTATTATGGTTGACGATTACGTGTCGCGGTGTGCTCCGGGCACTGTATCGCAAAGTTCATTACTCTGGTCGGCGTGGTCAGTCGCGCCTAAATGATTGTTCGAGTTCTATCGCGATCTATTTTACAATGCTTCTCGAAGTATTGGTTGGTACGCTTAGGCCGATATGCCTCGTAATGTTAAGTCTCCGTGAGATGCTATCGTTTGCAAGGATAGTGATCCGGCAGGCACTGCAAGACGCAGCGAGCTGGCGATATCACTCGTTAAGTATGATATGATTCTATCACAACGAAAGTGAAGCGGCAGGCGCTGCAAGACGCAGCGAGCTGGGCGTGATCACTCGTTGGCGAAAAGGTAGTTGCTTCTATAATAACGGAAGTAATGCGGTAGGCACTGCAAGACGCAGCGAGCTGGGCGCTCTTACTCGTTAGAGCAAAGGTGACGCTATAATAACGAAAGTAAGGCGGCAGGCACTGCAAGACGCAGCGAGCTGGGCGCTGTTACTCGTTAGAGCACAGGTACGGAATCTACTAATAACGAAGTGATTCGGCAGGCACTGCAAGACGCAGTGGGCTGAGCGATATCACCCGTTGGCCAAAGTAAGACTCGTGTTGCTGGATGCTCACGCTTCCAGGCTGACCCAAGAGTGATTTCTACTGTGGCGGAGACGCCTTTTATACCGATTCGCGGATCTCCTGGTCAGCGCGAAACGTCCCTTTTTGGGCGTGGCGTTTACATCTCCCTCGTGGGGATCGCTCGCTTTATCGCCGAGTGTGCCCGCTGGCGCGCTTTCGGGAGCGTCCGCTAAAGAGAGGCGGCGTACGGAGCGTATGTAATAGTACGGTTACAGTAGTGGTGATAGTTTTTTGATGCTCCGCTTGTACTCTCCGCACGAGGTCCGGATGGTCACCACTCGTACTACTCCATCATCGCCTGGGTGTACTGCCACTGACCTGTTCGTTCAGATATTCCTTATGCCATCGAGTCCAGAAGTGTTGATGGAGTTGTTGCACTTGTTGCCACTGTAATAGTCTTCCGGTTGGAAGATCTGTAATGTCTCGCTCAGGCATGCCAGTTATAGAGTCGCCAATTAAAAAATGTCCTGGAGTTAGTGCTAATAAGTCGTTTGGGTCGGTTGACATCGGCGTCAGTGGTCGAGAATTTAGAATGGCTTCTATCTCCGTTAAACATGTGGTTAGTGATTCGAACGTCAATAGTCTCGTTTTTCCCATGATACGTGTGAAGTGATGTTTAAATGATTTTACAGCAGCTTCCCACAATCCGCCGAAGTGGGGAGATCGTGGTGGAATGTGATGCCAATTGATGTTTAAAGTTGACAAGTGCCGTTTAATGAGATCATTGTGCTGTTCTGACATTAATAAAGTTTGAATTTCCTCGAGTTCATGTTGTGCCCCTATGAAATTCGTTGCGTCGTCCGTGTATATGTCTGTCGGTACACCACGGTGAGCAATGAAGCGCTTTAAAGCGCCTGAGAAGGTGTGTGTCGTGATGTCGCTCTCGAGCTCAATGTGAATAGCCTTGACCGCAAAACACACAAATATCGCAACGTATGCCTTGATTTTCTTTGTGTTTCTGAGACGCTTTTCCTTGATAAAAAATGGTCCACAATAGTCTATTTCTGTAACTAGAAACGGTCGGTTTAATGTCACTCTTTCTTTGGACATCTAGTGTTACTCATCGCAAGGGGGGCCCGAAGGCCGGCGACCACCACGACTCTAAAGGTCTATATGACGCCAACCCCTCAGTCAAGGATCGAGATACGCTCGATCAACGCACAATAAAACTGCTACCAGTCTATCGGGGTGCTAGCCCCAGCATCTTACTGGTGGAAGCGAGGCCTTCCTATACCTCTCCCATAGTTCTGCTACCCATGGTAAAGCGAGCTGATTAAGTGCAGCTCCCACACCGAGTTTTCACACCCTAGCCAGCACTATGGCTTCACCAACTGCCACGACGATTGCAACCCCGGTGCCTTAGATATAATCAGAAGTTAGTACCCGGGGTGCCGTCCCAAATGTGGGGGACCGGTGACAGCTAAGGGCAACGCGGGTGGGACGTTCCCGCACGCTACCCTACCACTGCCACCGGTGGGTCCCCCACCCCGTCTACCGATTATCCTCCGGTTGAGTGGACCCACAGCCTAGCAGCCGATTAAGGGTCCAGTACCGGCGTATGTAGGGTCCGTGGGTACGCCAAGCCCCAAAGGTCCCCACCACCAAGGGCGGGACCCCCCTGCGGGGTCTTTCTTTGGACAGATCCGCTGTTGAGAATCCGCATTTTTGTGAGACGCGCCGGTCAAGCAGGCGACGCGTGGCATATGTGGCGCCCACTGTGGACGCGCCTTGTTACAGGGCACGCGGCATGCGTAGCTATTTCTTTTTCTTTGTCAGTCGTCTTATGTACGCCACGCGGAATCCGCAATAAAGAGTTCCATCCGAAAGTCTACCTGTACATCTTTTAATAGTAACAATCCCGACCGTATATAATATTTCTGGCGACCGTAAAAGGACGGTGATTGTGTTTGTCTGATAATAAAAGTGTGTGGTAAAAGCATGGATAGAATTAAACGGATGAGGACGGTGCAACGCACCGCAGTAACGAAGGCGTTGAAGAGTCTGGAGGAGAAGCTGCTTGAGGCTCAGCCAGATCGACGCGAAGTGCTTGTGGCATTACAAATGGTGGATGAGAAAATGGATCAATTGGATGAGACGAACAAAAATCTGTTTATGGAAATGATCGATGGTGGGTCAGCCGAGGAGGTAATTTCGCGGGAGATCGAGTGGGCGGACGAATATAAAACCAGGTATTTACCCTTAAAATTGAAAGCCACGGACATAACCACGAACAAAGACGAGACGACGGCAGGCGGTGGTGATCGACGAAAATCTTATAAATTGCCAAATGTTGAACTCACGAAATTCAATGGAAATGTGAGAGAAATGCTACAATTTTGGAATCAGTTTAAAAAGATTCATAAAGACCCAGATATTGTCACAGAAGATAAGTTTCAATATTTAATACAAGCCATGATGCCCGGGTCGCGTGCAAGTGAGCTCGTACAGAGTTTCCCACCCACCAGATTAACGTGGCCGGGAAAGAAAGGCCGATTGTACCGAGTCCCGTCGATGAAATCCTCCTCCAGGAAATCCATGATCTCTACGCGCACCCCGGGATTGATAGGACCATGGCTATTGTCGAGAGTGATTTTTATATGCGCCAACTGCACCGCAAGACGGTGATCGCCACGTGCGATCTATGTCAACGAGTCAAAATACCAACGCACGCGCAGCATACCGACATGCTTAGCATTATTCCTAGGGAGCGCCTCGATATTATCTCCGTCGATTATTATGGTCCGCTTCCTCCGTCGCGAGAAGGGGTCAGATACATTCTCGTAGTGAAGGATGTTTTCTCAAAATTTACTAAATTGTACCCGGTTAAGCGTGCGACCACCTGCGTTACGGTGCGTAGGATCTTTGGGGACTTCATCCCGGCGTACGGAAAACCTAAGATCATCACGGACCACGGCACACAGTTCACGTCAACAGCGTGGAAGGAAGCGCTAAAACGAGAAGGAATACAACACTCACTGTCCTCAGTTCGTCATCCCCAGAGTAACCCGGTGGAAAGGGTTAACCGGGAGATTGGCAGAATCCTCCGAACCCTCACGTCAACCGCCCACACGGCCTGGGCGTACTGGATAGACGTGGTTGAGACGTGCTGTAACGAAGTCACCCACGCAAGCACGGGAAGGACGCCTGTAGAACTATTCCTGAAAAGGAAGCCGACGCGACCATGGTCCAAATGGTCACATCCGGAGGAAGGAGCAACAATGGCGGATGATGAGTATGCACGTATCACAGAACTTGCCTATAGGAAAATGTCGAGCAAAGCCCTTAAACGCTGCGAACGGGCAAATCAAGGAAGAACACCCGTTCAATACGAACAAGGAAACGCCGTGCTTTTGCGATCTAATCCAGTCTCTAACGCAGCGGATAGGGAAATCGCCAAACTCTTCCACCTCTATGAGGGCCCCTACGTGATATCCCACCATAAAGGGCCAGCAACTTTTGTTCTGTGCTTTCCAGGGACAGGAAGGATAAAAGGAACATTTGACGCCACGAGTCTCAAATGATACATAGAGAAGAACGCGCCAATATCCGTCAACGCCGAAGCATAACAAATATAACGCCCAGGAGGACACGTAAAGAAGCGGACTAATAATGACTGCGGAAACACAGAGGGCAAGGGAACGCGGACGATCAGTGTGCGCAGAACCGAGCACGTTGACAGTAATGGCAGAAAAGCGAACAGTGGGCACACAGAGCTACGCGGGCTGGACAATGATCTCCAGGGCCACGCAGACAGGCATGGACCTTGTAACCGTACATTCGTATAAACATACGGTTACACAAAAGTGGTGGAGGTGCCCCCACCACCGGCGGGTGGAACAACCCCAGACACCACGCCGCCGGCCGGTAGGGTGCGTCTGAACAAATGTACTATTATTTTCTCTAAATAATCCCCACCACTGAGCTAGTATATAAGGCGCCGAAATTAGACGATCGTGGCCTTTCGTGCCGAGTCAGTTGTAAAGCACTGTATTTGCTAGACTCCACGAGAGAGCGATACCTAGGAGCCTTCAGCTCCACGCGTTCAGTGATTAACGCGCCTCCTCCGAGGACTTTGCCAAAGGGATTAGAGTTTAAGAAGGAGATTTAAGAGTGACAGTCCACGCCGTCGCGCCTCCGCTCACGCACCGGCGGCGCAGACGTGTGTGTGTGTCTTGAACTCGGCCTCACAATATCATTTTGTGTTTTAAGGGAAACGACCTGCGCCAAGCCCTCCCCGCTCACGTACCGGCTGGGGCATTGTGTGCACTATAGGTCTTAAAACGCCACAGGGTGCTGAGGACCTGTGCCCTAATAATTACATCAGACAGCAAGTTATTATATATATTTAAATAGAGATCTGCGTGCGATCAGCTGTATCGAGTACGAAAATACACGCGTATAAAAACAAAGGTTCAACGCCCGAACATTTTCCCCCACCATCCGCTTCCTTAGCAGGAGCTCGAGCTTCCTCACCGACGCATAATTAGGGCACTGGTGTGAGCGAAGTGACCACTCACACCAGCGTGCCGGCACACCGACGCGGCCAGGATCATAACAAACACGCGTCACCTATAAATCGCGAACGACATACCTAAATATCCCGAAAGAATACATATTAGATCGCGATAAAATAGCACACCGCGCTTAGCGAAAATAAGTACGGTCACAACCTTAAATATCAAGAGGTGATCCCGCCGACGCTTAAAACCATCACGCCAACGGTATGGATACCACTAACCGGAAAACGGCTGAAAAATGGAACATCGACGCAAGCATCCCGACAGTACAACGATCAGCAGATCCAGACACCCCGGCAGGTGCGTGTCCTGGAAACCGGGCCACCTGCACGTCGCATCAAGCCACTAAATGTTCTACGGGCCGCGAGACCACGTCCACCGGTGAGGGAGCAAGAGAGGCCTCGGACGACACCTTACACCCCATGCAGACCGCGGGCAGAAGCCACGACCGCTCCAAATGCACCAGAAGAACAGCCCAGGGCACCACGGCGTAGGGACTGGAGGGACGAGCGAAACGCCAATCCAGGACCATCGTCGAACGATTACGTCGTTCCCATCCCACAACTGGATACGAGGAACCCACTCGGGTTATTATTTTCGAGCGAGGCACCCCCGGACGCCATCGGCCTATAACACGAGGAATAGATGATGTGGTGATGTGACGACTTAAAGTGCAGTGACGGTATGAGAGAGAGAGAGAGAGAGAGAAGAGAAGGCGCAATAAAGACGTGTTCAAAGAGAAAAAGAAATGTGTACATAGCGAGTCCTGGCCTTTAACATTTAAGTAATGTAACAGCGCACGAGCAGCAAAAACTACGTAGCTGCTCGATTAGGAAGCGGGGAGGGGGACATGTGTAACCGTACATGTATGTTTATTCTGGTTCCCTTACGGGTTACAGATTCCTTCTTACAATTTTCTTCCTCCCTCTCTCCTCTCGTTCCTTATCCTAACTTAAAAATTACTTAACTTATTGCTATTTCTCTTCCCCTCCTTCGCACGCTCTCTCGCTCGCTCGCTCTTTCTCTCTCCGCCTTCTCCTTCCCCCTCGCTCGCTCGCTCGCTCGTTCGCCCGCTCGCTCTCCCTTCGCTCTCTTCGCTCTCCTCCTCCCTTTGCCTTCTACATTCCTCATGTTTCTATCTTATTTTCTATCCTTATATCCTACCCTCCACCTTCCCCTCGGACCTCCATTTCCGCCTTTCATTCAGTTTCTCTTTCATTCATCCTCATCCACTCCTCTCCATTCCCTTTCCTTTTCCTCTCTTTCCCTTTCTATCTCCTTGATCCATCTTTCCCCCTCCCCCTCTCCTCCCAACACCTCCCTCGCCATTTCCCCCCATTCCTTTTCCCTTCCCTCTACCCACCCCCATCCCCCACATCTATTCCATACATGTTCCCACGTCTCCTCCTCCATCCCACATAACCTGCATCTTCTCTCCCTTTCTTCTTCCCAATACCTTCCTTGCTTCATCTCATTTCCCAGCCTAAATCTCGCTAACCTTCTCCTTCTCTCCTCCGTCCATCTTTTCCCTAAGTATCCCGGCCTGTCCTCTCCCCTGAGCGCCACGTACACCTCGTTGTACCTTGATTCCTTTGCTTTCTCCTCTCTTTCTTTTCTCTGTTCCTCCTGGTCTTTTTTCTCCATTTCCTCATACCCCGTCTCCTTTCCCTCTTCCCCCTCCTCTATTCCCCTTTGTCTAAAAAACTCTCTCCTTTCTTCTTCCCATTTACCTATCACCCTTCCCCTAGCCCACCTTCCCTTCATTTCTTCCCAACATTTCCTTGTTACTTCTCCTCCCCTGCCTTCCTCCAACTTCCTCTCGAACGCCCATGCCCTCCTTCCAGCCCTTACCCTTACCTTCCACCTCTTCGTCTCTTCCCTCACGCTGTATCCCGGTGTCCTCCACTCCACCCCCAGTGTCCATCTTAAAAATCTTTCCTGCACTCCTTCTATTTCCTTCCTTTCCCTCCATCCCCATACCTCTACCCCGTAACTTAGCACCGCCCACACCATTGTATCCCACATCCAAATCCTTCTGTCCCATTCCTTTTCCCATAACCTCCTTCCTATCCCCCACACCTCTCTCATGACCGCTGCTGCCTTCTTCCTTCTTTCCTTCACCTGTTCCTCTTGTCCCCCGTTTGCTGTAAATACATACCCCAGATAATTTACCTTCTTTACCTCTTCCAACTTCTTCCCTTTCCATCTCCAATCCACCTTCCTTTTCCTGCCTCCTCCCCTTCTAAATCTTATTACCTTTGTTTTTTCTCTGTTTACTTCCAGATCCTTTCTATCCATATACCTCTCTGCCCTACTTAACATTGCCCTCATCTCATCCTCTCCCTCCGCCATGAGCACAATGTCATCCGCGTAGGACAGAGAGTATACTCTTCCTTCCACGCCTACCTTTATTCCCCCCCATAGCCCCTTCCTCAGCTCCTCTTCTAAATCCGCCAGGAGTATATTGAACAGCAAGGGGCTCAGGGGGCATCCCTGTCTCAGCCCCCTTGCTGTCCAAAACGCCACGCTCCTCTGCTTCCCCACCCTCACCACACTCTTTGTCTCCTTCAACAACTCCTCTACCCTTACCACCAGTCCCTCCCTTACTCCCCTTTCCCTCATCGCTTCTACCACTTTCTTTCTGTTCACCGCGTCGGAGGCTGCTTTCAGGTCCACAAACGTCGCTACCATTCTACCTTTGCCCCCCCCCCCCCTAATTGCCTATTTACCATATAATTTAGTGCGTAGATCTGATCCATAGTTCCCATCCCTTTTCTGAACCCCGTTTGTGTCCCTGAAAGCAGCCCTTTCCCCTCTATTCTTCCCCAATCCTCTCCGCGAGGGTCGCCGCATAAATCCTATACAGGGAGGGCATCAATGTTACCCCCCTGTATTCCTCCACTTTGTTGCCTTCCCCCTTTTTCCTGATCGGGACAATTTCCCCCTCCTTCCACTGTTCCGGCCACCCCTCTCCCTCCCACACTCTTCTGCATATTTCCCATCCCCATTCCTCCATTTCCTCTCCTCCGTATCTCCATGCCTCATTCGGTACCGCATCCTCACCTATTGCTTTCCCCACCTTCAACTTCCTCATTATTTTTGCCACTTCCTCTTTCTCCAGACTCTTCTCCCCGTCCTCCCCTCTTCCTCTCCTCTCTCCCCCCATTCTTACTCTTTCCTCCACCCCTCCCAGTAACCCCACAAAATACCCTTTCCACTTTATCTGTTCATTCACACTTTTCCCTCTCCCTCTCTGTTCTTTTATCACCCCCCATACCTCCCTCTCTGTCCTTGCTTCCCCTACTCTCCTTGTCATTCTCTCTCTTTCTTCCTCCTTCTTCTTATTACATAGTTGTTTGTATTCTCTTTTCCTTCTCCTGTATTCCTCTCCATCCCCCTCCCCCCCTTTATCTCTCCATCTCCTCATCTCTCTTCTCACCTCTCTTTTTCTCTCCCTACACTCTTTATCCCACCATCCCCTTTCCCCCTTCCTTTTCCCCCCGCCATCCCTTCTCTCCTCTTTCTCCAATATCTCCTTTACCGTTTTACCCATTTCTTCCAGATGCTCTTGTACCTCACCTCCTCCTCCTTTTGTGCCCTCCATCTCTTTTCTAAATCTCTCCTTTCCCTCCTCGTCCCATCTTCTCCTCGCTCTTCCTGTCCCCCCCCCCGTCCTTCCCCCTTCCCTCCTCTGTCCTCTCCCCCCTCCCTCCTTTCACCCATAGCACTACTGGCTGGTGGTCGGAGTCTGTCGCCTCCCCTATTTCTAACTTTTCTACCCTCTCCTTCGCCTTTGCCTCCCCTATTGCATAATCAATCACTGTATTCGCGTTTCCCCCCGTGAAGGTATATTTCCCCTCTTCATCCCCCTCTGTCCCCCCATTCAGTATCCCCCACCCCATTTCCTCCAGACATTCCACCAGCAGCCTTCCCTCCCTGTTGACCTTTTTGTCTTTTGATTTCCTTCCTCCCTCCTCCTCCTCCCCCTCCCCTACCCATCCTCCCTGTGTTCCCGTTCTCGCGTTTAGGTCTCCTATTATCACCGTCGTTCTTTCCTCGCTTTCCCTCTCCATCCATTCCCTCATCTTTTCCAACTTCCTCTCTATATCCCCGTTGACATATACTCCCATTATCCTCCATACCTCTTCCCCTATCCTCATTTCCCACCCCCAAACTCCTTCTCCCATTTCTTCCTCTTCTTTCTCCACCTTCCCTATTCCTCTTCTTATTCCCCTCATCATCCCCCCACATGCCCTTCCTTTCCTGTTCTTCCTTTCTGCGAATTTCACCTCCCAGTCGAATTCCCTCGGCAGCCTGTCCTTTACCTTCTCCCATCTCTTCTTCTCCAGCCATGTTTCCGCCAACACCATCACATCCCACTCCCCTACTTCCTCCCAAAACCCTCCGTCCTTGTTCTCTATCCCTGCCACATTCCAGAATGCCAGCTTCCACCTCTTCCTTCCCCCGTCCTCATTCCCTTCTTTTTTCTCCTCCTCCTCTCCTACTCCGTCCCTCCTCCCTTTCCCCCCTTTCCCTCTTCCCCCGACCACCATTCCTCTCCTCCTTTTCCCTCCCTCAGCTTCTCCTCCTCCTCATCCCATTTCCACCATTTGCCCTCTATTTGCACCTTCCCATATCCTACCCACACCCTCTTACCTTTGCCTCTTTCTTCCCTCGCTATCTCCTCTAATCTCCATCTCATTTTCCTTTCCTTCCACGTCAGGTCATCCTCTATCCTTATTCCCTTCTCCCTCAGCTTCCCTCTCGCCACCATCACCTCTCTCTTCTGCCCTCTGTTTCCTAGAGTTGCGATTACCCCTCCACCCTCCCCCCCCCCCTCTTGTCAGCTCTCTTGTTTCCCCAATTTCCACTTCCACCCCCAGTTCCTTCAACAAACCCTTGAGTTCGCCCTCTTTTTTCTCGCCCTTCCCCTTCCATCCTCTGACCACTATATTATTCCTCCTTTCCTCCCTCTCCTTCCTTTCCTCTTTCCATTCAATTCTCCTCAGTTTGTCCCTAATCTCTTCCATTTCCTTTTCCCCCTGCCCTTCCCCTCCCCCGCCCCTCTCACTCTTCTCTCCCCTGCTTCCTATGCCCTCCAGTTTCCCTTCCATTTCCGCTATTCTTCTCTCTATCCCTTCTTTCTCCTTCCTCCATCTCTCCTCCCCTTCCTTCATCTGTCTCTTTAGCTCCGCTATCACTTCCTCCCTCGTCTCTCTCCCCTGTCTCTCCACCTGGCCCTTCATCACCTCTAACATCTCCTTCATTTCCAACATGGCCTCCTTCATCCCTTCCCTCACTTCCTTCCTCAGTTCCTCTTTTATCATCTCCCGTATCCTCCCCTCTTCCCCCTCTTCCTCTTCCCCCTTC
Source organism: Priocnemis perturbator (assembly GCA_963942575.1). Lineage (NCBI taxonomy): Eukaryota > Metazoa > Arthropoda > Insecta > Hymenoptera > Pompilidae > Priocnemis > Priocnemis perturbator. The sequence continues at coordinate 11,588,778 of OZ012643.1, read as the reverse complement.
GCCGCTTCACTCTTCGGCGATCTTTGTATCCTTTTCCCTGCTTTAAATATCCAGTCCTCCTTCTTCCCTCCCACCGTTCTTTCCTCTTCCCCCTCCCTTTTCCTTTTCCGCTGATCCTCCATGCTTCCTACACTTCCTCTTCTCATTCCCATCCCTAATCCCAGCTCCTTTGCCTTCTCCATTACCCTCGTCCCTACCTTACCGACACCGTTCTATCCCACTTCCTCGTTCTCTTTACTCCCTGTAGGTGTCGCTGTCCCCTATTCACCCACCTGTCCGCCCGCTCTTTCCCTATCTCGCCCACGTTTTCCTCCTAACCTCACTCTTTCTCACCCGCCTTTCACTGCTCCCTCCACCTTTTCCCGTCAACCTTTTCCTCCACCCTCACTCGTGCACCACCCTCTATCTCTCCGCCCCCTCTGCCCACTTTTTCCTAGCCCTCCCGCTTCTCCTTACTCCTTTCTCACCCACTTTTCTCACTCGCTCACTCACTCTAAACCGCTCTGCTTCTCACCGGAAACGGAAGTCGTGTAACCGTACATATATTCGTTATTCCCTATTCCCGGTCTGCCTAAGACACGACAGCAGTGAAGGTCCTCCCCACCACTAACATCACGAGGGGTCTTGACAGGTCATGCCACGGCCCAGTAGGGAGCGCCCGTGTTCGTCGGGCAAATCCGCTCTCGCGAGGGCCTCCACTGCAGTAGGGGTATATAAGAGGAGGCAAAGTACAGACTCATTACCAATTCTGGTATCATACAGGAAAGAGTCACTAGTACTGCGAAAAACGGTATCGAAAGGAAGGCAAACCCGCCTTAACGTAAACGAGACAAAAGCGTCCATACGTTCACCTCCGATACGCGCCTCGAAAGAGGAGTTGTTTGGTAAAAACCGACCTGGGGCACTGCAAGAACGCTCGTCTTCCTGAACAGCCAGAAAACGGTCAAACGTAACTGTAACTGCAGTAGAAGCATTTAAATACGTCGAGTCATTTAAGTACGTCGAGTCATTTAACCCTCGGACTCCCGACTAAAAATGAGACACGCACTCCCGCGATGGGCTAAATTTGCCCGGCCTGCACATAGGCAACCCAACATGCAGCCGGTAATGCCACTCGTGACAAAACTACTTTTTACTTGACGTTACCATTGAAGCGAAAAGTGATGACTGAAAGGGCATGAAAATAAATGTATAAAGCAATGGTTACATTTATATTATTTATTGCATGAAAATCTTATTTTCTGGGTACATACATATTTACATTCTTCGTGGTGTTTTCAATTTGTTTATAAATTGTTTACAAAATGTTTCGAACAAATTTTAAATTTTCGCCCACGAACATTTCCACGGCGTTGCAAAGTATTTTACACATTGTCAACAATTTGTTTATAAATTGTTTATAACATTTTTTGAACAGAATTGAAATTTTCGCCTATGAACATTCCTACGACGTTGCAACGTATTTTACACATTATTAACAATTTGTGTCAAAAAATCTTATAAACAATTTATAAACAAATCGTTAATAATGTGTAAAATACTTTGCAACGTCGTAGGAATGTTCATAGGCGAAAATTTCAATTTTGTTCAAAAAATGTTATAAACAATTTATAAACAAATTGTTGACAATGTGTAAAATACTTTGCAACGTCGTGGATATGTTCGTGGGCGAAAATTTAAAATTTGTTCGAAACATTTTGTAAACAATTTATAAACAAATTCAAAACACGACGAAGAATGTAAATATGTATGTAGCCAGAAAATAAGCAAAAATTTTTATTTTGTTCAATATGTTGTAAACTATTTATAAACAAATTGTCAACGTCTAACATACATTCTAATATCGCTAAAATGCACGTAGGCAAACATTTTAACTTTACTCAAAAAATGGGTTGACAATCGTCAGGCTTCGGGTTCAATTGACCCATCTTGATTACCGTGTCGCATTTCTGATATCGGCTATGCAAGATTTTACAGAAATAATATAAGCAAAAAATTCATAATTTCATATACGTCGAGAAGTGTATCAGTGGTGACGCCGAGTCGGTAACCGTCGCTTTACAGTTTCGGAACTGTGTCGTCACATTGACTCCTGTGGCGTGCAACATTATAGAATGCTGTGTATGAAGGGTTGCCGCTCTTTAGGCGCCGAAAAAGTGACCCATCGTGGGAGTCCGAGGGTTAAACACGTCGAGTCAATAAAGAATGACTTTCGTGGTGTCTCCTCCTCCGCCTAAACTCCGGCCGAGTCGACACCTACCGCAGTGTTTTCCTCAGGATTACACTTGTGACCGTGACACGTCACAAACTCCCTCGGCAATTGCGGATGGGCACTCTGAAGGAGTAGCGAATCCCTATGGCAATGACCGAGGAAAAACAAAAATAAGTACGAGATAGTTGTCACTGACTATTTAGTGGGCACGTGTGAAATGCCCGTGGATTCGAACCACTAGGCGACAAGAGGCAGTTTAAGAAATAGGTTTTATGCGTTTCTGGTAAAATGTGTGTATATTCTGTCAGATGTTATGTGCTGTGGTACAGAATATGTATTTACCCGATCGTGTGCGTAATGCAACGCGTGCGACAGACCGCACGTGTTGTGTATGTGTGATCTCTGGCACAGAGATGTTCGCGCGAGTTTACGTACGCGCTCTGTGTTTATGTATGTGTATATGTCCGGACTATTTACATGCCGATATTGCACACACAGGTGCTTATGCGAATTGTCGGGAACGACGGCCGGTGACTTCTAGAGTCTTACAGTCGTTCCTATATAAAAACGCGACGGTGTTCGGTGCGGGTGTTCCGAGTCAAGAGTGCCTGTGCGTAAGGTGCAAATATCGGTGTTGCAGAGGGCTTTCACCGATGAGTCGCTAAAACGCGGCGTCTATCAAGATATTCCCTCTGAGGTGACCCTGTATCTATACGAGTCTATAAAGTGTACAATTGTAATGTACATGTGAGTACTTCGGCTACGACAACGACCAGTCGGCGGGGGATACAACAAAGTACCAGCCGAGCAACGAGACAGTTTTGCCTTGTTATCACAGGTCTCTTTGATTTAATAAGTGACTCGAACTTGGGTCAAATACAAACTATGAATTGACTGCAAATAGTTCTTTAGAATTCTTACTACGAGAACACTTCGGCGAAGGAATCTAACCAGACGGCGGGGGACACAGTCAAGTGCCAGCCGTGCATCCAATCTACCTGCCGAGAGATATCTCGTAGTGCTTTGTATTGAGCAAACTGCCTTCCAAGTGGGCTAAGTCCCTGCCAAAGGGGGCTTGGTTTCACGCAAAGCCGGCAGTGACAGCAGATCGTCCACTAGAAGGGTAACGCACTGCGAGGAGTCGGGTAGGCCGAAGACGGACAGCAAGGGGTACAGTTAAGTACCGGTCGAGTGTCTTGGTCAGGCACCTTATTCCTCCGTGGATCTAATAAATATGTCTTACTTTCTACTCTTTTGGAATTATCTTGAGGAACGCCGCGCTTATTCTACGTAGTGCTTCCTCGACTAAAGGAGTCAGCTTGGCGGATGCTGCAAACAGGAATTTACAGTGACGGGACGCGAGTCTCAGCTTGCTGAATGTTACATGCCCGATTCAACGGCCACGGATACGTGCGCTTAGCTCCACCCGGAGACGTTTCCACGTGGCTTTACAATCGAACGTAATTCATAGACGCGAGCTATGTGTAGAGTAACGCTCTACGTGTGTAAATCTGGATATATTGCAATATTCTAATCTGTTGGCTATGAAATACTATACGTACTTCGACTTTAGAATAATCGGAGGCTACGGAATGTAGGTTGGGTCGGTTCTTTCGTATGGAGGGCGACTAGGCCTCCAACTCAAGATAAGACAGCTTGATCGTTGCAAATTCGGGGCTTCTATACAAGCGTGGAAGTCATTATACGTGCGAGAGGAAGGTGTCCCTCTGTTGCATTTAGCGCGGTAGCGCGCGAGAGAAGTTCTCCCTCTGCTGGGCGCTCAGTCTATTGCAGACGGTATACGCGTTGACATGCGTCATACGTGCGCGGATGTGACCGTCTAGAAATACGGTCACACACTGCCCAACACGTATTTTACCTCGTGATATCTGTTGGGTGATTCTTATAGATTTCGATGCTCTAAAACCGAATATGCAACCCGTTCCTTTCTATCACCCTCAGTTTTTGAGAAAATGAATTTTGAAAAAAAAACACCTTTTTTCAACTTTGAATAACAATTCTGCTGAAACTATGAAAGATAGACAGATTCTATTAGTCGCAAAACATTCTGCAGACATTTCTGCATAAATTGGTGTGAATGGTTTTTGCAATATCAATTTACAAAGATGTTTAAATAATAGTTGAATTGGGCAAGACACGTTTTACGCACCTATTTTGGGACACTTTTTTCAAATTATCGTACAAATGGTGCGCCTGGGGTGAATTCCAATTACACGGAGCGATAGAGCAGACATTTTTCTATGGAGATCCATCATCAGATTTTGCGAAATACGTTTTGGCTTCGCACAGGAAAATGTAATAGTCGTGCGTGTCACGCAACGAGCGCAGTGGTTCTCCGACATTACCGTATTGACCGCGCTCCGCAGCGGAGTGGCCCGAGCGCCGCTATACGCGCGCTAAGTCCCCTGCGCTCGTTGCGTGACACGCACGAGTATCTTTAACATTTTCCTGTGCGAAGCCAAAACGTATTTCGCATAGTCTGATGATGGATTTCCATAGAAAAATATCTGCTCTATCATTCAATGTAATTGGAATTCACGCTAGACCCACCATTTTCACAACAATTTGAAAAATGTGTCCCGAAATAGGCGCGCAAAACATGTCTTGCCCAATTCAACTATTATTTAAACATGTTTGTAAATTGATATTGCAAAAACGATTCATACCAATTTATGCAGAAATGTCTGCTGAATTTGTTGCGACTAATGGAATCTGTCTATCTTTTATAGTTTCAACAGAATTATTGTTCAAAGTTGAGACAAGGAGTTTTTTTTTCAAAATTCTTTTTCTCAAAAACTGAGGGTGATGGAAAGGAACGGGTTGCAGATTCGGATTTAGAGCATCAATATCTATAAGAACGATCTGACAGATATTGCGAAATATGAAGAAATGTTACACTGGCAGGTGAAAGAATTGTGCGAGATATGTAATACCACATCACTTTCGTTTTTCTTTCAAAATTCATTTTCTCGAAAACTGAGGGTACTCGAAAGGAACGGGTTGCAGATTCGGATTTAGAGCATCAATATCTATAAGAACCACATGACAGATATTGCGAAATATGAAGAAATGTTACACTGGCAAGTGAAAGAATTGTGCGAGATATGTAATACCACATTTCTTTCGTTTTTCTTTGTTTTTTATGTACGAAAATACTAGTGCAACTATAGTTACATAATGTTAAAAAAGCTAAATAATGGCAAAGGATCGTTTACGTACTGGGTAAGACATAATTTACTTATGCTTAGAGGAGATTTTACCCGTTGTAATATTTACAATTTTATGAACAAATTTTCTTTATTTTTACGATGACATAGTTTGGATTGTTACATAAAATGGGATGTATGAAATCATTTCGCACAGGAACTTTACAACTACGCTACAATTTCACGTAATAGAACCTTACCCCTGCCCTCTCCTGCACAGGAAAATTCTTCTCTGTGAGGAGATTGCAGGTTCAAGGTTTACTAGGTTGACTACTTTTCTTATTAATATTTTGGGAAATTGCCCTCCGATTCCACCACTCAGCCCTTCCGCGGCACGCTTACGGATTACTACGCGGAAGGGTACTGTGCTCTCCGCCAGTATACAGACATCCTACGTCAGTGCGGTCCACGGGTGGAGCCCCTCACGCGGCTGCTTCCCCCTCTACTAACTGGAAGCAGTGCTACATTTAGAGAAAAAAGGGTTCTGTCGGGCCCTCTGCTCGGATAGTATTATATTTACTAAACACTTCGCGCTAAATTGCCGTAGTCTCCTCATTCTGACCCATCCTACAGAACGGCAATCCGACAATTTAAATTCATAGACTTCATTATTTGTATAGATGTATGTGAGACGAGAACGTCAAATTAAATTCAACGCGTCCACGTAACACCAACATTATTGTTATAATTATTAAATTATGTGCTATAGGTAACAATCCTGGAAATAAATGCTGCGGAAATTAGTCGAAAATAGTTAGATTACTACGTCTAACCCATTTCATTTATAAAACACTGACGAAGATGTCGGAAAAAAATTTTATTTTGTAAAAAATGTAAACTATTTATAAACAAATTGTCAACGTTCAAAATATATTGCAACGTTGCTAAAATGTACGTAGGCGAAATTTTTCATTTTGCTAAAAAAATGGGTTGACGTTCTTCAGGCTTCGGGACAAATTGACCAATCGTGGCTATCCGAGGGTTAAAGGAAGCTTCTCAATGCGATTCTCGCAGCTTCTAAACCGCAACCACATGCACGTTGGTCTAATAAAAAAAAAAATGTTAATTAACCGACGCTGTAAAGAAAACGTTATGATAATAATTAAAAAATCTAAAACACTCATCTTTAAAAATATAAAAATATTCCAAAATATTTGATGATCCCATCTTGGCAGGTGGCTGAAATGGGCCGAGCTGCGGGCTAAAATATATAAACTAAACAAAAACGTAACATAAAATACATATTATAAATTAAACAAAAAACGCAATATAAATACACACACAATAGATTCAACAATAAAAAAATTCGAACACAAAACAGACTGCTCAATTGTTCCCGTCTATATAAACATTATTTGTTGCTAATTATTTGCGATATATCGATCGGAATATTTGTTAAACTAACACGTTACGCGCTGGCTAAAGATTTGTCGTTTAAGGAATTTCTAGAATTTGTTTTAATTTGTTTCATTGCCGAAAATCCACTTTCACAAGTGTACGTGGAACCAAACATTGATAGAATTTTTAAACTAAAATCGCGTAACTTGGGGTATTTATCCGCAAGTAACAATTTAAAAACGTGTTTGTCGATTTCTTTGGAGCCAGCTAAATAGGGATCAGTTTGCAAGTCGCACAATTCTAATTGAAAATCAATGTCCTAATCCTCGACATTGGCTGTTAACGGATTCGCGAATAAATGCATTTCTTTGCTTAATAATTCAAAATCTTTAAATCTACTATCAAATTCCCGGGCAATATCATTAACATTTTTTTGGAAAGATGTAAAATCCATTTCCGGAAATTCTGACTTAATTTCTACACATCGCGGAAAATGAGATAAGTTTTCTTTTTCTAATTGCGCTGCGAATAATGCAAGTTTTTTCTTGAAACTGCTGATATGACCGAACAATTGAACAATATTTTGCTTCTTACCTTGCAAATTTAAATTTAAATTGGTCAGGTAAGAAGCCATGTCTGTTAGAAAAGCTAATACACATAAAAATTCGGGGCTTTCTAATTGTTTAATCGTAAATGCTATATCTACTTTAATGTCAGTTTTAAGGAATATAATTAGTTCCTTACGAACTGCAAAAAATCGTTCTAATGATTTGCCTGCACTTAGCCACCGAGTTTCGCAATGCATTAGCAAATCGTCGAAAGCTGCATTATGTTCTTTCAAAAATAATTGGAGCTTTCGATGTGTGAGAGAGTGAGTGCCGCCCCTAACAAGATTAATCACTCTTGTTACGAGTGCCATGGCATACGAATGTCTTAAAGATTTTGCGCATAACACTTCCTGGTGTATGGCGCAGTGGAAGACGCGACAATTTATTAAATTTGGACTCAATTGATCGATTAATCCCTTTTTGGTCCCACTCATTGACGGCGCTCCATCGGTTACGATTGATGTACATTTTTCAAACGAAATTCCAAATTTATCCATCTGTGATATCAACGCGGCATATATGTCTTCGCCTTTCGTCGTGTTGTGCAATGCGACTAAGGCGAGCAATTCTTCGTTTATAGCAAAATTTTGATCCACGGTACGGATGAAAATGGCAAGTTGACTAACATCATTTACATCCGTACTTTCGTCTAAACAAAGCGAGTAGTATGTACACGTTTCGATAATTGTACGTAATTGTTTGACCAAAAAACTATGAATGTCATCGACCCGTCTGGAGACCGTCTGGTGAGATAATGAAACACTTTTAAAGTGCTTCCCAGCTAAATTATAACCGAAAGCTTTTGCCATTGCGATAGCAGAATTTTTTACAAATTCTCCGTCCCTAAAGGACTTTTTACTCCGAAGAATTTCGAGCGTTACAGCATACTGTTGTGCCGGCCTATTGGCATCAACTACTTTACTTTAAGATACGCGAAATGTAATAGGTGGTAACGAAATCGAGTTCGAAAGTCTATCAATTCAAGAGTTTTATTTTAGGACTAACTGACAGAGTGACGGTGTCTATGCCAGGACTGGAGATGAATGATCGTCTTTCGCGGTCCTGGGTACCTTTATATGTTTCTAAAAGGAGCTTGGAGGTGGAATTTGAAAAAGGACAGAAAGTTTTAGAAAGGAAGTATTTTTGGAGTTTGCTCAGGTGTTGATACGTAATCAAAGGGAAATTTTATGATTATGTCGAGGTCAACAATTGAAGGGAATTTTTATGGGTTTATGTTCCTATCGGGGGTTTGCTTACTTTGGCGGGACCTTTGGCAACGGAAAGGTTTATCGGTAGGTTTGTGCAGGAAGGAATTTGTGGAAGTCCGACTAATGTGACGATTGGATTGGAAAATGTGATAGGAAGGCATAACAATACGAAGCTGTCGTACTTTGCAAGGTACAGGTAGACGCAGCTGTAACGGTTTCGACGCGAGATGTGCTTGTCGCGGTCGAACACTCATTTTCCCGTTTCTCTTTCCATGCCTTAACTATCTCACGCCGCTTTTCTTTAGAATAATTACTACATTCCTTGTGGTATCTCATATAATGCCGCACGATATTATATTTTTTACACGCGAGCGTTGTACCGCACAATACGCATGTTGCGGCATTTTCTCCGGTTTCAACGACTAAATAATCTTTTTCGCGAGCAGCAATTCGTTTTTGCCGCGTGGTTAGTTCCGACATGGTTTATCTTATGTTTATACCTATGATTTTAAACCTTAAACTAATATAATAATAAAACTGTAAAATATCACGAATATCCTATGAATCTTCTTTGGCTGCTCCGGTAAGACTTCCTACTGCAAACGCTGCGAAGAAGAAACTGATGAGCAACTGTTCCGTTGCATGTAGCAACGCGAACACTCTCCCATCGAGTTTAACGGAAAAAAGGAGCAAAGTGTATATTATATGCATGCATCGCATCTGTGTATGGGGCGCTGAGCGCGCCGCTACTAGCCGCTACTGCTCTCGCCCCACGCGCCTCACGCCTCTCTGCCAACACTTGGGTACGCCGATCATGCGTTCTACCGTGCGTCACTCGTCTCCATAGTAACGGTAGCGCGGTGAGGGAACCGAAAATACCCCGGGGCACTTTCTTGGACCACACTGTCCTACGCAGTGGTCTCAGATTTGGCCCGCGAGCACCATTGGTGCTCGACGGAGTGGGGATACGGAAAAGTATGCGTGCCTTGTCCGTGAGAGTTGCGCGCGCCGTTCCTCGCCGAATCGCGCTCGGCGTGGAGAGAAGGACGGAACTATGCTGCGTCTCCCTTCCACCAACGTCGCGTGACGTCATGTATCGTGACGACACGTAAGAAGGATAGAACTATGCTCCGTCCCCTTTCAACCAATATCGCGCGTTGCGTCTTTGTTCGACATGCAGTCGCGGCGTCGCGTCTTCGTTCCGCACACAGGCCGGTGACAGTGGTGCCAGATTTCGCATAAGGCATCGCACGCAGTGATAGCAGATCTGGCCCGAAAACTCCAATGGAGTTTTTTGGGTGGGGGAAACCTCGGCAAGTGTGCGTACGTGCCGTGAGAGCTGCGCGCGCCGCTTGGCTGCACGGCGAGGCGAGAAGGATGGATCTACACGCGGTCTCCTTTCCCCCAACGTGCCGTGAACGCTGCGCGCGCAGCTTACACGACCCAGCAGAGAGAAGGACGGAACCATATGTTTCGTCTCCTTTCCCCCAACGTGCCGTGAACGCTGCGCGCGCAGCTTACACGACCCAGCAGAGAGAAGGACGGAACCATATGTTTCGTCTCCTTTCCACCAACGTACCGTGAAAAAGAAGGACGGGAGCATGTTCTGTCTTCTTTCCACCAATGCGCCGCGATAAAAAAGGACGGGAACATGTTCCGTCTCCTTTCCTCCAACGTGCCGTGAGAAGAAGGAGGGGAGCATGTTCCGTCTCCTTTCCTCCAACGTGCCGTGAAGAAGAAGGACGGAACCATGTTCCGTCTCCTTTCCTCCAACGTCTGGTGAAGAAGCAGGATGGGTGCACGTTCCCGTCTCCTTTCCACTAAATCGCGCGTCGCGTGCTTCGTTGCACGTGCGGCAGCGATGCTGAAATGTTCTTTCGCATTACAATGCTTTCAGAAATCGTACGAAGAATACGACTATAATCGAACGTCTATCAAATTTCACCAATCGACTTGAAATTTTGTGAGCAAAATTAAAATTTTGTACAACTAACATTTTAGCGACGTTGCAATATATTTTACACATTATTAACGATTTGTTTATAAATTGTTAACAGACTTTTTCGAACAAAATTTAAAGTTTCACCAGCGTACATTTCAGCGACGTAGAAAAGTATTATTTTATAGATTTTTCACAATATGTTTCTAAAATGTTAACATTTTTTAAGCAAAATAAAAATTGTTGCCTACGTATATTGGAGCGACGATACAATGTGTTTTATAGTTTTCAAGAAATGTTATTGGCAATACCGTGTTTAAAGGAATGACGCTCTCTTGGCACCGAAAAATTGACCCAACCTGGTTATGCAAAAGTTAAAAACAATTAACATATGTTTAAGTACCGTACGGTATACCTCGTTCGCATCGAAGTGTTGTAGCCGAATTGGTATGATGTCGTGCTGTGAGTCGCATGATCGAGGGTTCTAGTCACCCCCCCCCCCCCCATGCCCCCCCCCCCCGCCCATCTCACTTTTTGTTTTCCAATAATATATTTCTTCATACTACGTGCATTTCTATTTTACCCATTCCGAAAATGTATTTTGACTACAGTGTAACCCTTTAGTTTCTTTATCGCAGTGGGTAAGGACTAAGACCACTGGCGTGTGTGTCACCCACTGTCGTGCTCTACTTGAAAGTGTCCTGAAGCGACGGACTGTCGAGCCGGTGGTTGCGCGCTCGACAGCCACTGTGACGAACGTGGTCCTGCCACCGAGCGAAGGAGCCTGGAGGGATTCGTGCAGGTGTTCGATAAAGTTGAATTCGTGCATTTTACAGTTTAGTATTTATTGAGGTACGAACTGACGATGTTACAGAGGTGCGGATGTCGCTTACGCGAGTCGCGGTTGGCTGCGGCGTGCGCAAATATCGCTTTTCTCTCTCTCTCTCTCTCTCTCTCTCTCTCTCTCTCTCACACACACACTTTTCTCTCTAGATTTCAGATCCTGTCGGTGCGACAATTGGTCTACCTATTGCTTGTTTCGCAGATCCTCGGAGAATACGGGCTAACCGTCTCGGCAAGTCACTTTGCGTGAGTGAGCGGGATCGGTGTCGCCTTATGTAGGCTGCGCTCAGCTGATCAGGGCTCTGCGGGGCGGCGGGAAGACTCCCGCTCTGACACTCCGGTCTTCCCCTTTGCCGTCCCTACTGGCGGCAACGCTGGTATTCCGTCACTGCAGGGTACGGTCACAACAGTAGTGTTAACGCACTTATAATAATAAATTATTATAACGCATATGCTAACTAATAGGAGATTGCGAGAAAGGTGTAAGATTACTAAATGTACGCGCACAACCGGACATCGAAGTATATCTTTTGGATTGTAAGTTACGGCAAAGTACCTTGGGTAGAAATTGCTTCAGACCAGGAGCCCATTATTCCTATGACACTAACATTATATGAGGGTCTTGTTTTTCGAAATTTCAACGTCATCGATTTCTTTTTCCAGGAGTGCGTGATAAAAATTGTTGTATATTCGAAGAGTTTTTATGAAATCGCACCACATTGATTTGAAACGCGGACCTTGCATTTTAAAATACACCCATACCACGCTTTACGGCCTAGATACGTTCCGGAAAAGTTCCTCATATTTTCGTGTGGCAAAATGTAAAAGTGCGGCCTGAAGGGAGAAGCTGAAGCTAAACAGAAGGTGTTTGACAGTAGAGCATTGTTTTTTGCCGTATAACGAAACAATGTGGGCCGTAAATCGAAAAAGTTCCATAATTAAAGAAGGCCGTTACAGCGAAATGCCGTATAAAGAGCGACCGTACAGCGAGGCATAGGTGTACTTAGCTTATGGTAGGGAAGGGATATACATACATACATACACATATATGATATTTAATTTATTACAAATAACAAAACACAAATTAGAAAAAGTAGAACTTAAAAATTAAAAATTAAAAATTGAAACATTTACATTGAAGAAGCATAAAATTAAAAATTAAAGAATTCTACATTTAGTCATCTGAACTGAGCAAGCGTAAGATTAAAAATTACAAATAAAAAAATTAACAAAATTAAAAAATTAAAAATTAAACAATTACAAATTACAAAATTTTAAATTTGACGAAGCAATTGATATTGGGGCGGAAAGTAAATCCGCCCCTTCCCCCGCCCTTGGCCCACCGCTGGGCACCGCGCCAGCCCCTGCCTCTTTGAGCGCCCACGCCGCCACGGCCGCCAAAATGCCGCGCTTTCCAGGCCGCTTTACTGCGGCCCTTGCCCCTTTTTTTTCTTTCTAAAACATAAACATACATACTTATATGTAATTAGTATAATAACATTATGTTACATATTACAGCAGACTCCCGTATAACGCGGATAATGTGTTACGGCTGTTACGCGTTGTGTGCAGTCGCGTTATAATCGTCGTACACGAGAATTTTCAGGGTATTACTGTACAAATATATGTATTACTCTCGTCACAAACCGCACCAACTACAATATATCACCGATAATTACACTAACGTGTGTACTGGCCTATGTCTATGCCTCGAGACGTTCCGACAGTTTTTGGTTAACGGACCCTTTAGGGAAACTTCCCCGAAGGATGGGTGTATTGGCGATGCATCATACGTATTGGGACGCAAATGACCCTTGCGAGTGGGACAAAGAAAGGAATACTACATTCCGAAACTGCGATAGCGGCATAAAGACAATCTCGTGTGACACATGACCGTTGTTGCAACATATGCGGCCAATTCTGATTTTGTCTCGCGTGATTATTTAAGCGCAAGAATAAAATGTACAGGTTCAATCGATATCGCTGCGATTATTTAGCCGCATGTGCGCACATTCGTATTGAAACCTGTATTTTATTTCTACAATAATCGCGCGACAAGAAATCGGAAGTGTACGCTCGGCCTGAAGTAAATCTAATTGTTAAACGGTGGGGATTTGTGCGATATACGAGAAATCGTGTTGCATAGGGGGTACCGAACTGTCTGTATCAATAATGTACTTACTGTATTTTTGCTGCTGGCCTTGCATATTTGGCCCGGGCTCGGGCACCAGCTGGGACACCTCGGGCACGAGCTCGGCCACCGTTTCTGTCACCGGTGCGGGAGTCGGTGCCGCTGGCACCGGTGGCACCGGCTCTGTTTCGGCCACCAGCGGCACCGGAGGCACCAGCTCGGCCGCGGAAACCTGCTCGGCTTCGGGCGGCACGGGTCTTTCCGTGGCCATCGGATGTTCTTTAGTAGAAATACAAAAATCAGGCGATATATACATTTACGTTATGTAAAATAAAAATATAATTTTTAACCTTGTAACCGTGACTCGTCACAATCTATCTCTCGGCGATTGCGGATGAGCACTCACAAGGAGTAGCGAATCCCTGTGGCAATGGCCGAGAAAAATCAAAAATAAGTATCAGATAGGTGTCACGACCTATTAAGTGGGCACGTGTGATAATGCCCGTGGATTCGACCACTAGGCGACAAGAGGCAGTGTAATAAGTAGGTTCAGTATGTATCTGGTAGAAAATATATGTATTCTGTGAAAGATCAGTGCCGTTGTACAGAAAGTGTATATACGCGATCGTATGCGTAGTGCGATGCGTGTGACAGACCACACGTATTGCTATTCGGCGTTGTATGTATGATCTCAGGCACAGAGATGTACGCGAGGTAATGTACGCGTTCTATTTATAGGAATATTCGGTATGTTTACAAAATGATACTGCACACACAGGCGCTCGTGTATACGTCTGGAAACTGCAGACTATGGCTAGAAGAGCCGTACACAGCTGTTCCTTTGTAACAAAAACACGACGGTGTTTATCGCTTGTCGCACGAATCAGGAAAGCCTGGCGTGAGGTGCAAATATCGGAGTGGCAGAGGGCTTTCACCGATGAGTCGCTATAACGCGGCGTCTATCAAGATATTCCCTCTGAGGTGACCTAATATCTATACGAGTCTATGCAAGTGTACAATTATATATTGTGCCTGTGAGTACTTCGGCGACGACAACGACCAGTCGGCGGGGGATACAGCCAAGTACCAGCCGTGCAACCAATCAGTTTTGCCTTGTTGTCACAGGTTTCTTTTATTTAATGAGTGACTCGGACTTAGGTCAAATACAAGCTATGTCTCTACTGCAAGTTATTCTTTACAATTCTTACTACAAGAACACTTCGGCGAAGGAATCTAACCAGACGGCGGGGGACAACAGTCAAGTGCCAGCCGTGCATCCAATCTACCTGCCGATAGCTATCTCGTAGTGCTTTTGTATTTACGCAAACTGCCTTCCAGAGGAAAAAGTCCCTGCCAAAGGGGGCTCGCAATTACGCAAAGCCAGCAATGGCAACACAACCATCCACCGAAAGGTTAACACACTGCGAGGAGTCGGGTAGGCCGAAGACGGACAGCAAGGGGTACAGTTAAGTACCGGTCGAGTGTCTTGGTCAGGCACCTTATTCCTCCGCGGATCTAATAAATATGTCTTACGTTCTACTCTTTGGAAATATCTTGAAGAACGAGCGCGTCAATTCGAACTAGTGCTTCCTCGAGTAAGGGAGTCAGCTTGTAGGATGTTGCATGCGTGAATTTATAGTTACGGAACGTTTGTTTAACCCTTTTATAACACTGAGTGAATTTAATACAGAAATTGAGATTTTACTCGTGATTCCTCTATTATCCACACAGGCTCGCCTGAGACGTTTCAACGTGTTCTAAAGACCGTGATGCAATATTCAAATCCTTCTGGTATGAGTGTACTGAACGTACCTTGACTTTGGATACTTCGTAGGCTAGTGAATTTAGGATGGGTCTCGTTCTTGCGTAATGAGGATGGCTGGGCCTCAAACTCAAGATAAGACAAGACTGCATTGCGAATTCGGGGTTTCTATACCCGCGGTGGAGTAATTACACATGCGAGAAGGGGTGTCCCTCTGTCGATGTAACCACCGCAGCGCGCGCGAAAGATCTCCCTCTATTGAGGGCTCGATCTATCACTTGTGGTATATGCGCGGTGCACAGTCATGGGTGCACGTATGTAACGTCTTAGAAATACGGTTACAACCTTCCGGTAGGCGCGCCTTCTTTCATAACGTCAGCGGGCACGTCGGTGTAATATGTACACATGGCGGAACGGAAACATAAAAAAATGAATTTAATCTCTGTATTTTGGATTAACGAAACGACGACCATGCGTTATGATAGTCAGAATGAGATTGAACGAATACTTCATGGAGCTGACAGATTTAGTCCGGATATAAAGTGCGAACGTGTACG
This sequence comes from Priocnemis perturbator, assembly GCA_963942575.1. Classification (NCBI taxonomy): domain Eukaryota; kingdom Metazoa; phylum Arthropoda; class Insecta; order Hymenoptera; family Pompilidae; genus Priocnemis; species Priocnemis perturbator. Next base: position 11,572,953 of record OZ012643.1, on the reverse strand, counting down.
GAGTACACGGGCGCGCCCGCGGAAGGTTAATGATATGTGTTACTTACGGGACGTTTCCGACAAAATTGGAACTATGTCCATAGCGGGCTCAGTTGTGCTGTCTTCGCTCGTGTCGAGAGGAATGGACACTGCCTGAGGCGCGAGAGTCGCGTAAAGAACGGAGAAGGTGGGACTAAGGCCGCTGGAGAGCGGTACGGACCGATTCTATTCGTCGCAGTTCGTCGCGCACGTTCGTGTAGTTGTGACAGGTATGCCTGTACAGGCATTCCGGTATGTATAAGTGTCACATACGCGACGGGCGAGAAGACGTTATTACCTCTCCCTTTCCTTTGTACAGGTTGCTGACAGAGATGCCAGAAAGTCAAAAAGCAGCAGCATTGGGCGGAGTGGTAGCGGCCATACGGTAAGTGTGTGTGTGTGCCGTGTCTGTGAGCGCCTTTCGCGATGTATAACCCTTTGCGCTCGACGATCTGTTCGGTCGGGCGAAGACAAGGACTGTGGCCAGTATCCCCTCTCACTCGCCACTCGAGTTGGCGTGGCGACTGACAATGAGTGTGTCGCGAAAGACGCTCACAGACACGGCACGCACACACCGCTTGGCTCCTACCACTCGCCACGATGCTGCCGCTTTTTCTATTTCTGGCATCACTGATTCCACGAAGAACGGCAACTATATAAGTAGTGAAGTCTGTCAGCTCACAGACAGGGCACGCACACTTGCGCATATCTCCACTCTCGCGGGCACCGATGGTGCAAAAGAGCCACTTCTGGCCACACTGATTGTCAGTGAAGTGCCGTTCGTGGATGGACGTAGCCGGTAGCCGTGTAGCCCAGTGATCATCGTCGGACGTCGGATAAGTTTCAATTTATTTTTATACATAATTTTTTTTCCCTTTTCTCATTTTCTTTCTTTCTTACTTTTTGTATTATATTTTCTATTTATTTTTTATCTTTAGTTGATAGTTTAGATTTAAGTTTTTTGTGTCTGTTTCATCTTGGTTCGGTACAGAAATGTGCGAGTTATTAAAAAAACCGAAGCGAAGCCTTTCTGATGCTTGGCTTCGCGATGAAAAATATAAAGGTTGGATACAGAATGTACCAGGTGATGACAGTAGCTTTCATTGCGTCATATGCAAAAAACCATGTTTCTTGCAACACACGTATTGCACACCATGCGAATTCTGCGATCCATTTAAATAGTATGCAAAATGCATCTGTTTCAAGCAGTAACAACGACAATTTACATACTTTCCGTAAAGAATGGTTAGAGATTGTCGAATTTCAACCATGGTTACGCGAAGTGCCGGACAATACAACATTATTTTTTTGTTTATGTATGTATGTATGTTTATTAATGTTCCCTTTCGGGTTACATGCCTCTTACAACTCCTTTTTCCACAGACTTTATCTCCTTAACCTAACTTATTCTAACTTATTCTAATCGCTCCGCCCGATTCCTTCCTCTCTCTCCACCTCGCTCTCGCTTTTCTCTCTCTTTCGTCGCCGCCTTCCCTATCCTCAACGCACTCTCATTCTTACGCCCGCTTCGCCACGCTTTCTTAGCCTATCTAATGTCCCTTATGCTACCTTAATCCTATCCTTAATCCTATCCTTATTTTCTACTCCGCCTCCGCTTCCCCCGGACTTCCGTTTTCTCTCATTCATTCTCATCATTCCATTTTCTCCTCTTCATCCGCACCTCACCGCCTAGTCTTTTTCCATCATCCTCCTCCTGTTATCCTCCTCCTTTTCCCTCTCCACCCTTGCTCCTTCAATTTTCCTTAGCCATCTATCCCCTTCTCCCTCTCCTCCTAGAATCTCCTTCACTCTGTCCTCCCATCTCCCTCTATCCTCACCCTCCTCCCCCCATCCTTTGCATTTCTCCCATACATGCTCCCATGATTCTTCCTCCTTCTCGTATAGCCTGCACTTCCTTGCCCTTTCCTCCTCCCAGTATCTTCCTTTCCTTATCTCGTTCCCTAGCCTAAATCTTGCTAATCTATTCCTTTTCCCCTCCTTCCATTTCTTCTTCAAATACCCCTGTGGTGACGACCCCTCTCTTATCTTTCCATACCACTCATTATACCTTGTCCCTGCAATTCTTTCCTCTCTTTCCTACTTCTGCGTTCTGTTATCTTTCCTCTCCATCTCCTCATGTTGTGCTCCCTCTTCTTCTCCTTCCTTTATTCCTCTCTCTTCAAAAAACTCCCTCCTTTCTTTCTCCCACCCCCCCTTCACCTTTCCCCTTCTCCACCTTCCTTGCATTTCTTCCCAGCACCTCTTCGCTATCCCTCCCCCTTTTCCTTCTTCTAACCTCCTCCCGTACCTCCATGCCCTCCTCCCAGCCCTCACCCTCATCTTGTCCCTTCCCGTCTCCTCCCGCACCATGTACCCTGGTGTCCTCCAATCTAACCCCAATGTCCATCTAATGTACCTCTCTCCTAGCGCCTCCGTCTCCTTTCTTTCTTTCCATCCCCAAATCTCCGCTCCGTATCCCATCACCGTCCACACCAGCACGTCGTACAACCATATCCTCCTTTCCCAATCTTTCTCCCACAGCCTTTTCCCGATCCCCCACACCTCCCTCATCGCCGCCGCCGCCCTCCTCCTTCTGTCCCTCACGTGCTCTTCCTGCCCTCCGTTCTGCGCGATCACGTATCCCAGGTATTTCATTCTTTTCACCTCCTCCAGCTTCCTTCCCTTCCACCTCCAGTCCACCCTTCTCTTCCTCCCCCCCCCCCCCTCTCCTAAATCTCATAACCTTCGTCTTTGCCTCGTTCACTTCTAGCCCTTTCCTTTCTATGTACCTCTCCAGTCTCACCAGTACTGCTCTCATGTCCCCCTCGTCCCCCCCGGCCATTATCACCATATCGTCCGCGTACGAGAGGGAGTACACCCTCCCCCCCCCCACCTTGACCCCCCCCCCCCCCCCCCTCCACCCTCCTTTCGCCAAATCCTCCTCCATGTCCGCCAGCAGTATATTAAATAGCATCGGACTCAGCGGACACCCCTTTTTTTTTTTTTTTTGTTGTTGTCGGGGAGGAAATCTTTCAAAGACACCCCGCGGCCCAACGAGGGGGACGCGAGGTAGTGCCGGATTTCCACCGGCTAAAACCTCCCCGATGCCACATCCCTGCTCGAGAGTGGGTGCGTTACGGGAATTTCGCGCACGAATTACGTCCGCGACGCACCCGAGGATGGGGTGAAGCGCCCAATACCTTGGAGGCCGCGAAGCGGCCTCCGGAACGGCTATATAAACTCGGCGCCGCGAAGCGGCGCCGAGCTACTCATCGAATAAATTGCCAAAAGGCTCTACAATTGCAATTGAGTGACGATCACTCGTTTGAATTTGGAAATCTACCCTACTACTCGCGTAGATAGAACCGTTCGGCCAGGCATCTGCCGAGCAGCCAAAACTCAGAGTGAGCGCCCTGGCTCGACGCGCGCGAGGAGCCCTATGAAACTACCCGGCCGACGGCGGCTACGAATCCGAAACCGTCGGCCACCGGTGATACGGCGACCGCAGAGAGGGCAGCTCCCGGCGGCCGCCCACGCGGTTATCCTCCGTCCCCTCGCACAGCGGGACGGAGGAAGGGAGGCGGAAGCCTCCTCGGACGCCGCACGCGGAGCGAGTCGGGATCGCGTTCCCGCTCTCGCTCGGCAGCCTCCTTCTGGGACATGACGCCCTCGCAGAAGGAGGCGAACGCACTCCAGGACCGGTCGCTCCGGAGCATCTCGGGGAGAATGCACCGAAGAGAGAGGTCCCGGTCGCAAACGCTACGAAGGACACGGCGTTCCCGTGCCCACGCTGGACACTCCTCGACGGTGTGCGCCGCCGTGTCCCTACCCTCCCCGCAGTGATGGCACTGCTCGGACAGTTCCCTCCCTAGGCGACACAGGTACACCCCGAAACATCCGTGTCCGGTGAGCACCTGCGTCATCCTGAAACTAAGCGCGCCCCGCGATCTGCTGACCCAATCTTCGAAGATGGGGAGCAGCGCCTCGACGAGCGTCCGGCTCTTACCGTTGGGGAGATCCGTCAGCCGATCGCGCCATATGCCGATCGACCTTCTTCTCCCCTCACTGCGCTCGACACCGATGGTGTTCGCCGCAACCACCGGGTCGATTCGTCGCTCTCGCAGCTCGACTCGTCGTCGATAAGTCGCTGCGAGTTCGCGCGCCATAAGATCTATGGGCACGATGCCCGCGAGAGTCCTCGCCGCCTCCAAGGAGACGGTTCGGTATCCCCTTATCACCCTCAGAGCCATCAGGCGCTGGAGGGAGTCCAGCGCCCTCCAGGTGGGGGCTGATAATCTATCCGCCCATATCGGTGAGCCGTACATCACCATAGCGTGCACGACCCCCAAATACAGGCGGCGAGCACGGGCCCCGGGGCCCCCTAGATTCGGCAGCAGCCGCGCGAGTGCCGCCGCCGCGCCTTCCACCTGTTGTATCAGCTTTTTGATGTGACGATCAAATTTCCACGTCTGATCAAGGAGGAGTCCCAGATAGCGGAACCCCTCGCCCACGGGGGTTAACTCCCCATTGTCGCCGAGTCCGATGCCCGCGACCGCCGGGACGCCCCGACCATGGAGCCTGCGGTAAAACCACATGGCCTCCGTCTTGGCCGGAGCGACGCAAAGGCCGAGAGCACGGATGCGATCGAGGACAGAGGCCAGCGCCTGGCCGGCCAGCTCGATGGCCCTCTCGCAGGAGTCCCCCCCGGCGAGGACGAGCGTGTCGTCCGCGTAGCAGACGACACTTACTCCTGGAGGCCGAGGGACCCGCAGAACCCAGTCATAAGTCAGGTTCCACAAGAGTGGACCCAACACCGAGCCCTGCGGTACCCCGCGCGTAACCCGCCGCGTTTTCACGCCGCCGTCCTTTACGGTAAACGTTACCGTTCTGTCCCGCAGGTAGTCCCGGACGACGGCCTGGAGATACGGCGGAAGGCCATAATGCTCCAACGCATCCCGAATCGCCCCCCAGGGAGAGTGTTGAATGCATTGACGATGTCGAGGCTCACCGCCAACACCACTCCACCCCCGGTAGTCACGCCCGTCGTGAACGAGCGTCGATCGTCGAGCGCCCGCAACGAAATCCGAACTGGTCGTCATCCAGGTTCGGTCCCACCCCGGACAGATGCGCATTAATCCTACCGGCGAGCAAGGTCTCGAAGAGTTTGCCCGCCTCGTCCAGAAGGCATATGGGGCCGTAAACGGAAGGGGTGTCCGCCAGCCGCCCCACTTTAGGGACCAGAACCAAGTTCGCCGCCTTCCACGGAGCGGGGAATATTCCTCTTCGGAGGCAAGCGTCGAATATCTTCGTCAGCCTCGGGTGAAACGTCTTGAGGGCCGGCGCGAGCACCCTACCGGGTACACCGTCGGGCCCCGGCGCGGCGGTCTTGGCGCGCATCCTGTTCACCGCGAGGCTGATCTCGTCTCCCGCGACGCGAAGTTCCTCGTCCCATTCTGGGGAGTCGCGCGGGGCAGGTCGCGGCTTCTCTCCATCCTCGTCCGGAGGGAAGAGCGCGTCCAACACCTGCTTCAGGAACTCCGGCTCGAGTCTGCTCGTAACCGGAGGTCCCCCGTCACGCAGCTTGCGCAGCACGATCTTGTATGGGCGGCCCCATGGATCCAGTTCGACTGTCTCCACGAGTTCCGCCCACGCTCTGCTCTTCGCGCTGCGTATCTCAGCGGACACCCCTGCCTCAGCCCTCTCGCCGCCCAAAACTTCTCCCCCCATGTCTTTCCAATCCTGACCGTGCTCCTCGTTTCCCTCATGCTTTCCTCCACCCTCCTCACCAGCCCTTCTCTCACCCCTCTCCCCCTCATTGCCTCCACCACCTTCTTCTTATCTACTGAGTCGAAGGCCGCCCTCAGATCTACGAACACTGCCGTAATTTTCCCCCCTTCCTTTGCCAGTTGCCTATTGATTAGGTAATTCAATATGAATACCTGATCAATTGTCCCTCTCCCCTTTCGAAACCCCGCCTGCGTGTCCGACAACTTTCCCTTCGTCTCCACCTCTTCTCTCACCCTCTCCGCCAGTATCGTCATATATACCCTGTACAGCGATGGCATTATCGTTACCCCTCTATAATCTCCGACCCTCTCCCCGTCTCCTTTCTTTCTTATTCGTACAATCGCTCCCTCTTTCCACCCCTCTGGCCAGCCTTCCCCCTCCCATACCCTCCTACATATCTCCCATCCCCTCCTCATCACTTCCTCACCTCCAAATTTCCAAACTTCATTCGGCACCCCGTCTTTTCCCACCGCTTTCCCCTCCTTCAGTCTCTTCACCACTTTCACCCATTCCTCCCAACCCAATTTCTCCTCCCCGTCTTCCTCCCCCCCTCTCTCCCCTCCTCCCATCACCACCTTTTCCTTTACACCTCCAAGCAGCCCCATAAAGTACTCATTCCACTCCTCCATCTCTATGCTTTCACTCACCCCGTTTCCTCTTTTCCTCTGTCCTTTTAACACTGTCCATACCCCTCCCTCCGATTTCGCCTCTCCTGCTTCCTTTATTATTCTTTCCCTCTCCTCCCTCTTTTTCCTCTCGCATAACTCCTTATAGCTCCCTCTGCTTTCCCTATACTTTCCCCTTTCTCCCCCTTCTCTCTTCCATTTCCTCAGCTCCATTCTTACTTCCTTCTTTCTCTCCTTGCATTCTTCGTCCCACCACCCTCTCCTGTTTCCTTCCCTTTTCCCTACTCCCCTTCCCTCCTCCTTCCTTAATTCCTCTCTTATTTTTTCCTCTAGCTCCTCAATCTCTTCCTGCAGCCCTTTTCCCCCCTTCTCCCCCCCTCTGCTTTGCATCGCTCTTTTAAACCTTTCCCTTCCTTCCATGTCCCATCTTCCCCTGCTTGCTTTTTTACCTTCTTCCTTCTTCCTCTTCACTCTCTCCTTTATGTCACCTTCCACCTCCGCCACTACCGGCTGGTGGTCGGAGTCTACCCTTTCCCCTATTTCTAGTCTCCTTATCCTTTCCCTCCCTTTTACCTCTCCTAGCATGTAGTCTATGACTGTCCTTCCTTTTCCCCCTGTAAACGTGAATTCCCCCTCCTCATGCCCCTCCGTTCCCCCGTTCAGGATCGCCCATCCTCTTTCCTCCGCAAACTCCAGCAGCAACTTCCCTTCACGATTCATCTTTTTGTCCTTCGACCTCCTGCCCCCCCCCCTCCCGCCCTCCTCCCCTTCATCTACCCAGCCTCCCTCCTCTCCCGTTCTCGCGTTAAAATCCCCCATAATGACCGCCGCCCTCTCTTCCTCGTCTGCCTCCTCAGTCCACTCCTTCATTCTTACTAACATCCTTTCCATATCTCCGTTTACGTTGTGACCGTATTTCTAGACGGTCACATCCGCGAACGCATGACGTGCGTAAGCGCGTCTACCGTCCGAAGTAGACCGAGCGCCCAGCAGAGGGAGATCGCTTCGCGCGCGCTACAGCGCTGTCCGATAGAGGGACACCCTCTTCTCGCTTCCATAATTACCGTACCGTGTATATAGAAACCCCGAAATCGCAACGATCAAGCGTCCTATCTTGAGTCGCCACAGAAGTGGGAAAGGCATATCTGCGGACTGCCGGAACCACACAATCAATCTGTATAGACGAGAGTAAGACCCATCATAACGCCGTAACTTCTGACTATTGCTTACAAGTCGAGATACGTATTCAGTATACTCCTAGCACGCGGATCTCAAAAATTGCATTATATAGAATCATTATTTTACGTCGAGCGTCTCAAGAAGTCTGGACTCGGGGAGACACGAGCAGAGTGTATCTTTTCACCGTAGTTATTGCATCCAAGATAAAAGAGTTAAACTATACGCATCGTCAATATAAATTCACTTTTGCAACAATCCAGCAAGCTGACTCCTTTAGTAGAAGCATTATTACGAGCGAACGCGGCATCGAACAAGATAGGTACCAAAGAGTAGAAAGTAGGAGATTATTTTATTAGATCCACGGAGGAATAAGGTGCCTGACTAAGACACTCGGCTGACCTTGATCGGTTCCCCGCTGTCCGTCTTCGGCCTACCCGACTCCTCGCAGTGAGATACCCCACTGGCGGACGATCTGCGCCCTTGGCTGGCCGTATGTAAAGTACGGTCCCCCACGGCAAAGACCTAGTTTTAGTCAGACGGCAGATTGCTTAGAAAGAAACACTACGAGATATCAAGGTAAAACTGTCGTGCCGCTCGGCTGGTACTTCACTGTATCCCCCGCCGGCCCGTCGTTGTTGTAACTGTCGTGTTCTCGTAGGACGAATTGTAACAAACCTTTTGCTATAGAATCATAATTTGCATTGGCCTAAGTCCGAGTCACCTATTAGATAACGAGACCTGAGATATCAAGGTAAAACTGTCGTGCTGCTCGGCTGGTACTTAACTGTATCCCCCGCCGGCCCGTCGTTGTTGTAACCGAAGTGTTCTCAGGTAAATTACGCATGAACATTGAAGACTCGTATAGATACTAGGTCACCTCGGAGGGAACTTTTCGTTCGACGCCGCGTTCTAGCGACTCGCACGTAAAAACCTTCCGCCTCACGGATACACACCTCGCGCCGAGACTTCTTACATTATTGCGAGCGTCTTCGCGTGTAGGACTGTCTGTGTCAACACCCGAACGTAACATACACAACCGCGCGCATCTAGACCACGCGTTTCGGTACATAGACGAATACATCAAACTGCGAGACACACGTACGGCCTGTCGTACCTCGCACCGGCTCGGCATTATTCACTGTAATATACTCATCATCGGCAACACACAGAATATATAGGCATTCTACCAGTCAAACTGTACTACCCACTCTCTATTTCAATCCTCACCGTCCAGTGGTTCGAATCCACAGACATACATACGTATGCAAGGCAAAACGGCAAGTGACACCGTCTAAATACCTATTTTTGCAATACCTCGGTCGTACCCTCAGGGATCAGCTGTTCCGTCTGAACGCTCCTCCGTCCGACCGAGGGATACGTAAATCGTCACGGTTACAACGTACACCCCCAAAACTTTCCATTTCTGCCTCCCTACTGTCATTTTCCACCCCCAACACCCTTCTTCCCTCCTTTCTCTGTCTTCCTCTTCCACCTCAATTCCTCTCCGTACCCCCCTCAGCAGTCCACCACTCGCCCTTCCCTTCTTATTCCTCATTACTGCCAGCTGCGCCTCCCAACTATATTCCCTCGGCAGTCTTTCCCTCATCCTTTTCCATCCTTTCTCTTCCAGCCACGTCTCTGCAAGCAACATTACGTCCCATTCCTTCACCCCTTCCCAGAACTCCTTATCCTTGTTTTCCAACCCCGCCACGTTCCAGAACGCTAATTTCCACCCTCCTTCTTTTCTACTTTCTCCCCTCCCTCCCTGTCCCTCTTCCTTCCTGTCCTCTTCCCCTCTCTCCACCCTATATCCACCCTCCTTCTCCTTTCCTTTTCCCTCTTCCCTCCTCCCATCCTTCTCTAACCTCCCCCCTCTCCCGCTCCCTCTTTCCCTTCCCCCTGTCCCCCCCCCTTCCCTCCTCTCTCCACCTCTTTCAGCTCTTCGTCTTCCTCATCCCATCTCCACCACTTATTTTTTTGTTTATTTTGTAATAAATATTTGACGGCAAATGTGTATGTAATGTATCGTCACGCAGAATCCGCAGAGCACATACGTAACGAAAAACGTATCGAACCAGAAGAAACAGACAAAGACGTAAATGTCGCGGACGAAACAATTGTACCCATAAAAACGCGAACGAAGACAGCAGAAATTTAATACGCTGCATTCATCGCGGAAAACAATATTTCTTTTACCACAGCAAAAAAAGTGCTTCAATTTTTTAAGAAAATAGGAAAAGATTCCGACGTGTTGGAAAGTCTGACTATGAGTGAAACGAAATGTAAAAAGATAATTTCTAATGTATTGTGCCCAGTTGAAACAACACGTATTGCGGCCATTCTTCAAAATTCCAAATTTAGTGTATTCATTGATGAAACATCAGACATTTCTAATACGAAATGGTTGACGTTTCATGTTCGGTATGTTCATCCGGAAACGCAACACATTAACTCGCAATTGGTCAAACTAATTCATCTAGATGCTAAAAATTGTAGCGCGGAAAAGTTATTTGAGGCTTTCCGCAACAAGATGTACAAATTACAGATTCCATTTTTGAATATTGTTAGTTTGTCATGCGACAATGAGGCCGTAATGACGGGTAAAAATTTATCTTTCCAAAAAAAGCTACAGGAAAAGTGTGGAAATGTCTTAACATTCACATGTCCATGCCATTCCGTAGCGTTAGTTGCAAATACGGCATGCCAAAAGATTCCGGCCCAATGCGAGGCATTTGTAAAAAAAATAACAAATTTCATTAACTGTTGTCCGAAGCGATCGGCCATTTTTAGTGAGTGCTGTCCGGAAAGAAACCGACAAATTTTAAAATTGTCCGAAACACGATGGCTTTCTCGACACGCATGCATTACAAGACTCCTGGAATCCTGGGATCAAATAGAGTATTTTCTTTCAGAATTAATTCTGAATGAAAATAGCAAAAGTGCTCAAGACTTTTTACTGGTGATGGACAATCGTGATGTAAAAGCATATTTATTATTTCTGAAAAATATTTTGCATTATTTCAATTTATTTACAATGTATTTCCAAGCTCTGGAAACTAGGATCCACTTACTGTATCCAAAATCGGTCGAATTACTAAGCATAGTGTGTCAACAATTTCTAAAACCCGAGCTTTTAAACAATTCACTTCATAGTGTACATTTTTCAGAAATAGAAAACCATAAATCGCTAAATGATATTAATGTAGGAAACGAATGTCAGGAGTATCTTGACAAATTGCTATCAGACGGGCAGACTGACGTAGTTGCAAATGTTCGCCATAATTGTTTGCAATTTTATATAAGTGCCGCTGAAGGAATTTGTAAAAGATTACCAGTAAACGACAACTTTTTAGCAAAATTACAAGTATTTGAACCGCAAACGGCTGTATGCGACAGTAACAGAAAAACGTCATTTAATGATGTTTCTTTTGTTGCAGAAACCTTTACCGGTTTTGATACGAATGCTTTAAGACGCGAATGGTTTTCCTTCCATCATGATTTTACAGAAACGGAAAAAGATTTTCTATTCCAATTAACTTTTGATAAAATGTGGGAATTTATTTTTCAATGTACAGATAAATATCCCAATTTGAAGAGTCTCGTTAATGCTGTTAGATCATTGCCGAATTCTAACGCTGATTCGGAAAGAATCTTTTTCTACCTACCAGATTTAAAAACGAAAAAACGAAATAAACTGTCGTCCGTCCATATGAATGCGATCTGTGTCGTTAAATCTGCATTAAAGGCGAGAAGGGAAACAGCTTTGAATCTGGAAATCACTGACAAACATTTGTCTCGAATGTCAGCGAAGACATTATATGCTGAACGTCCGATGAATACACAATTCACGGAACATGCACCAGATATTGTTGAAATTGCAGGTCCCTCCTCGTCCAATGATTTACGATAATGATAAATACCAATTTACAATAAAATAGTATTTCTGCCAGACCCGGCGTCAATAAACAATACGTGCATGCAAAATTGGCCTGGTAGTATTTCTGCCAGACCCGGCGTCAATAAACAATACGTGCATGCAAAATTGGCCTGGTAGTATTTCTGCCAGACCCGGCGTCAATAAACAGTACATGCATGCAAAATTGGCCTGGTAGTATTTCTGCCAGACCCGGCGTCAATAAACAGTACATGCATGCAAAATTGGCCTGGTAGTATTTCTGCCAGACCCGGCGTCAATAAACAATACATGCATGCAAAATTGGCCTGGTAGTATTTCTGCCAGACCCGGCGTCAATAAACAGTACATGCATGCAAAATTGGCCTGGTAGTATTTCTGCCAGACCCGGCGTCAATAAACACTACATGCATGCAAAATTGGCCTGGTAGTATTTCTGCCAGACCTGGCGTCAATAAACAATACATGCATGCAAAATTGGTCTGGTAGTATTTCTGCCAGACCCGGCGTCAATAAACAATACATGTATGCAAAATCGGTCTGGTAGAATTTTCGGCAGAATGTTATAGAATGTGGTATAATACGGCTACAGGCGAAGGTCCACAATAAAAAAACCGAGCGCGCTTTTCGTGGCACCTCATGGGTGGTGTGGAAGACCACGTAAAAATCTACAATATTTAACGAGGGAAATATGATTGGTTATTATAATTGCCGGCGTTCCTCATTGCGCAGAGGACGCGTGTTTTCCGTTTTCGGCGAGAGTTCCGTGGTGATGAGCTGGCCGGGACGGGATACGCAGCGCTGACCCCCCCTCACCCCTTTAACCCAGATCCAAGATTCCCACCTCTTCCGCGATTCCGACTTCTTCCTTCCGTCTTCCGTGCTACCGGCTAACGAACCGGTTTTAGGCAGTTATTTGCGGCCGCGAATGCGCCTGGCGCCCTTATGTATTGGAGTGTTAAATATAGTGTTATCCATATCAAGATTGCCACAAATATTATCTACCTCTCTTACGCGCTTTCCCCACGGATTACCTCCATCCTGATCATACTACATTATATAATTATATATATATATATATATATATATATATATATTTATGTATGTGTATATCTTCGATGCTTTTAGAAATCCTACTACGATGAATACGCAACCATTTTTATCACGATCTCCTGGAAAAACAAATCGATGACATTGAAATTTCGAAAAACAAGACCCTCATATAATGTTAGTGTCATAGGAATAATGGGCTTCTGGTCTGAAGCAACTTCTACCCGAGGTACTTTGCCGTAACTTACAAAAGATATACTTCGATGTCCGGTTGTGCGCGTACATTTAGTAATCTTACACCTTTCTCGCAATCTCCTATTAGTTAGCATATGCGTTATAATAATTTATTATTATAAGTGCGTTAACACTACTGTTGTGACCGTACCCAGCAGTGACGGTATACCAGCGTTGCCGCCAGTAGGGACGGCAAAGGGGAAGACCGGAGTGTCAGAGCGGGAGTCTTCCCGCCGCCCCGCAGAGCCCTGATCAGCTGAGCGCAGCCTACATAAGGCGGCACCGATCCCGCTCACTCACGCAAAGTGACTTGCCGAGACGGTTAGCCCGTATTCTCCGAGGATCTGCGAAACAAGCAATAGGTAGACCAATTGTCGCACCGACAGGATCTGAAATCTAGAGAGAAAAGTGTGTGTGTGTGTGAGAGAGAGAGAGAGAGAGAGAAAAGCGATATTTGCGCACGCCGCAGCCAACCGCGACTCGCGTAAGCGACATCCGCTCCTCTGTAACATCGTCAGTTCGTAACTCAATAAATACTAAACTGTAAAATGCACGAATTCAACTTTATCGAACACCTGCACGAATCCCTCCAGGCTCCTTCGCTCGGTGGCAGGACCACGTTCGTCACAGTGGCCGTCGAGCGCGCAACCACCGGTTCGACAGTCCGTCGCTTCAGGACACTTTCAAGTAGAGCACGACAGTGGGTGACACACACGCCAGTGGTCTTAGTCCTTACCCACTGCGATAAAGAAACTAAACGGTTACACTGTAGTCAAAATACATTTTCGAAATGGGTAAAATAGAAATGCACGTAGTATGAAGAAATATATTATTGGAAAAAAAAAAGTGAGATGGGCGGGGGAGGGGGGGGCGACTAGAACCCTCGATCATGCGACTCACAGCACGACATCATACCAATTCGGCTACAACGCTTCGATGCGAACGAGGTATACCGTACGGTACTTAAACATATGTTAATTGTTTTTAACTTTTGCATAACCAGGTTGGGTCAATTTTTCGGTGCCAAGAGAGCGTCATTCCTTTAAACACGGTATTGCCAATAACATTTCTTGAAAACTATAAAACACATTGTATCGTCGCTCCAATATACGTAGGCAACAATTTTTATTTTGCTTAAAAAATGTTAACAATTTAGAAACATATTGTGAAAAATCTATAAAATAATACTTTTCTACGTCGCTGAAATGTACGTTGGTGAAACTTTAAATTTTGCTCGAAAAAGTTTGTAAACAATATATAAACAAATTGTTAATAACGTGTAAAATACATTGCAACGTCGCTAAAATGTACGCTGGTGAAACTTTAAATTTTGTTCGAAAAAGTTTGTTAACAATTTATAAAAAAATCGTTAATAATGTGTAAAATACATTGCAACGTCGCTAAAATGTTAGGTGTACAAAATTTTAATTTTGCTCACAAAATTTCAAGTCGATTGGTGAAATTTGATAGACGTTCGATTATATGCGTATTCTTCGTACGATTTCTGAAAGCATTGTAATGCGAAAGAACATTTCAGCATCGCTGCCGCACGTGCAACGAAGCACGCGACGCGCGATTTAGTGGAAAGGAGACGGGAACGTGCACCCATCCTGCTTCTTCACCAGACGTTGGAGGAAAGGAGACGGAACATGGTTCCGTCCTTCTTCTTCACGGCACGTTGGAGGAAAGGAGACGGAACATGCTCCCATCCTTCTTCTCACGGCACGTTGGAGGAAAGGAGACGGAACATGTTCCCGTCCTTTTTTATCGCGGCGCATTGGTGGAAAGAAGACAGAACATGCTCCCGTCCTTCTTTTTCACGGTATGTTGGTGGAAAGGAGACGAAACATATGGTTCCGTCCTTCTCTCTGCTGGGTCGTGTAAGCTGCGCGCGCAGCGTTCACGTCACGTTGGGGGAAAGGAGACCGTGTGTAGATCCATCCTTCTCGCCTCGCCATGCAGCCAAGCGGCGCGCGCAGCTCTCACGGACACGTGCGCACACTTGCCGAGGTTTCCCCCACCCAAAAAACTCCATTGGAGTTTTCAGGCCAGAACTGCTATCACTGATCGCACTTACCATTGCGTTCTTTCAGCCGGAAGGCAAATCGGGCACCACCGCCGTGAGCAGAGCGCGATCCAGCGGAAAGTGAATCGAGGAGAGTTTGGGATTTCCTCGTCGTACGCATCGCCGCTCGTCGACGCGTTCGATTTTTTTCGTTGTTTCGCGCCCATCCATGGTTCATTTCTTTTTCATAGGATAATTTTTCTTTTTTAATTATTCATCACACGGCAACTAACGATATTCATTTAACAATGTTTTAGTACCTCCTACGGATAGTTTTTAATATTTTGTCAGCGGAATACATGTGTCGTATTGGTTTATGATAGTTATGGGCAAAATATATATGTCACGTTATGGCAAAGATGGCATATGTACTCGGATAGATGCAGAATTATTTAACTTCTTTTGTTTAGCTGATACATGCATGAACTTGATTGTAAGCATACGTATCTTTATTCGAGGAATACTTATTACCATTACTGTCGTACTCGTCGTCGCTCGTCGACGCGTTCGTGTTCGATAATACTGACCAATCTGTTATTGACGAGTATTCGATGAATCATCGGTGTTATTATTTGTCTAAATTGTTTTTGACTGCAAAAAGATCCTATTTTATTTATAGATAATTAATCTGCCTTTTAAAATATTACTTTCAAATGTATGTATACAGGATGCTGGGAGATGTTACTAGCCAGCTGTGTTTCCTGGAAATGGTAGGTACTAGAAAAATAATTATAGAGCAAAGGGTACAATGGTATCGTAATGTTTGTCTTCTGCGAGACTTCACTCTATTGAGAAGTGCAACCCGAACAATGCAAATGCGTATATACTTTCTTTTTATATAATCTGAGTAGTTTTGCGTGGTCTTCCACGCCACCCATGACGTGCCACGACTAGCGCGTTCGGTTTTTTTCTAACGTGGACCGTCGCCTGCAGCCCTATTATACCACATTCAATGCCCATTATTGCATGGTGGTGCCGATGGTATATGTCTACATCTACTAATCTACTTAATGAAATGAATGAAAGCACAATTGTGTACAATAAATTTATATTAATTCATATAAATTGTGTTATTATAGTATATATATTTGGTTGTGTGGCCACCGCGTCCGCCGCCACCCCGTCCGCCGCCACCGCGTCCGTCGCCACCTCGCTGGCCACCCCCGCAACTGCATGCGCAGCAGCCGTGATATGGTTGCCTCCGCCACAAGGCCCTCGCCCTTCCGGCCCCTCTTCTTTACCGTCCTAAACAATGAAGAAACATACACGCAGTTAATGAAAGCAAATTATGATATATTTTATCGAATAATCTTAGAATGCGTCATGTATGAATTATGAATTTGTATGAACTTTACGTACTGTATTTTTTCGCGGCGGTCGTGTCGCCCTCTCCACCCGGGTTCTCCGGAACCGGCAGTGGTGGGACCACCGGCTCCGGGACCGGGACTGCGGCCGCGCCAGACGTCGGCGCCCCGTTGCCGTTGTGCGGCTGACATGAGCCGCGACATCGCGGCCCTCCACCTGCGTTGAGTGGGGGCCCCCCTGCGGTTCCGCATGTATGCTTAGGTTTTCTGTTCGTGAAAAGAAAGACAGATTCATTTATAGATATTTGGAAGACAATTGAAAATGTTGATTGTGGCAAGTACGAAGGATGAGCTTGAGATAGACAGAGAGATGAGACCGAGTTAGCTGGAGCGAATGTTTGTGTCTGGAGAGAGACAGGAGATGGCTGTGAGAGAGAAAGGTGATCGTACGAGTGTCATTAGCGAATTTGGTGCGAAAGGTGAGAAAATGGGAAGGGAGAATGCGCGTGCGTGTGAAGTGAGCGATCGAAGATGAAAAGGCACAAAATAAAAGGAAAGTAAAAAGAACGGACGCGTTAAGTAATTTGGAGTGACCATTCCCCCTTCACCAAAATTTATTCAGAGACGCGAGAATTAAAAGGCGAATCAAGTAGGACGGCGGTGCAAAGTCCGCGTGTAAAATAAACCTTCCTGCATGATAAACTTAACATAATTATGAAATTGGAATAAAAATGTTCTGAATCGAAGTTTCAGATATTGAAAAGTATATTTCTGCATTGTACGTAAGAACAAATTGTAGGAATGTACGGAATCTTTAATACTGTAACAATGGGAAAGGCGCATATATACGCAAAACTCGAATCTCAGGTATTTTTTGCTACAAATGTATCTCCCGAACAGACTTCATTAAATTCTCTGAATCAATATCATCATCAATGTACAATTTCATTACAAACGGGCTCACGTCATATCAAAAGGAATTGGAATTTATGAGAATACGTATTGTGTACTTACGGAATATATCCATTTCGCCTTGCTCACTGAGGTGACACAAAAGATTAACGCTCCCGGTCTAAAAATGTTCTCGCGGACGCTCGTGTTAACAGGTGCTCCAATGCCCTTATTGGTGGATTGAGGTTTGTGTATCCGCGGACGCGATCAGCTCTAAATGCCTCGGTCGTGCACGTTACAGTCGCTTAATTGTACCATTTCGTGCCGCGGAGAGGGACACAATAGCCGATCCGCGATATATAGTTTTTAATTTGGATGCGCGTGTGTATGTGTCAGTTTCTGAGCGTGTGGCGCGGGGTAAGTTTTATTTTTTTATTTATTTATTTCACTCTGTTTCTTGCGGTTTTAAACAGGAATGTCCGATTTGCAGATAAAGAAACAGAAACGGAGCTTTTGCGAAGCTTGGCTTCGCGATGAAAAATATAAGTCATGGGTGCGACCTGTGGCATCCGTCATTAATTCATTTCATTGCGTATTCTGCAAAAAAGAATTCTCCTGTGATATGCGCATTTCGAGACACGCGAGTTCTCCGTGTTACATAAATAATGTTAAGAAAATGTCTGCAACTGTAGCAAATAGCGACGACGAAGTATCGAAGCAACATTCTTCTGCGGTACGGACATTTCGAAAACAATGGTCAGATTTGAAAGAGTTTCAACCGTGGTTACGGGAAATATCAGATCACCAAACATTGTGTTTTTGTGCTTTTTGTAACAATGCGATAACGGCTCGATTATGTCACATTTATCGTCACGCAGAATCCGCCTCTCATATACGAACGCAAGATGTATAGAAACGCAAGAAACAGAGCAACAAGATGATATCACGGACGAAACGGAATTGACATTAGATGCGCGACGCAAAGCAGCGGAAATTCACTACGCTGCTCTTATTGCCGAACTTAACATTCCGTTTACGTCAGCAGCAAAATTGTTAGCATTTTTCAAAAAATTTGCAAATGATGAGTGTGGGTGAGACGAAATGCACTCAAATAATTGCAAACGTCTTGTGTCCGGTTGAAACGGAACGTGTTTCGGCCATTCTACAAAAAACAAAGTTTAGTATTTTCATTGATGAAACGTCAGACATTACTAATACAAAATGGATGACGTTTCATGTTCGGTATGTCGATCCGGAAACATTAAAATTATGTCGCAGTTAGTCAAACTAATCGATCTTAATGCAAGAAATTGTGGCGCTGAAATGATATTTGACGCATTTCGACAGGAAATGTACCGTTTACAGATTCCGTTTTTGAATATTGTTGCTTTGTCATGCGACAATGCGCGTGTCATAACGGGTAAACATTTATCATTTCGAACAAAGTTACAGGAAAAGTGTGGACATGTATTAACACTGACATGTCCATGCCATTCTGTGGCGTCAGCCGCAAATGCAGCATCCAGAACGATTCCTAACAAATGCGAAAACTTTGTAAAACAAATATCAAATTTTATAAACTGTAGCCCCAAGCGATCAGCTATTTTTACTGATTGTTGCGAGGGCACTAATCTAAAAATTTTGAAATTGGCCGAAACACGATGGCTTTCCCGCCAATTATGCATCAGTAGAATTCTGGATTCATGGGATAGTATTGACAAGTTTTTAAAACAATTACTCACGAAGGAAAAGTCCGCAAAAGCTGCACAATTTGTAGCCGTGATGCAAAATCGTGATGTTAAAGCATACTGTTCGAGAATCTCGCGATTCCCGTTAAGGGGAAATGAGAGGGAATGAAAGGAAAGAGGAAAGGGGGGAAATGAGAAAATCTATTGGCGGTGGAGAGGTTATGTTTCCACGTGGTCTACATAATGTCCGTTTAACAGAGTCTTTATTGTCTATAAAAATAAGGGTCACAGATGCTCTGTTGCGGGTGCACGTGCACGATTCGCGCCGCGTACAGAGCCTGAGTCGTCTGGTGTGGATGTACCGTGCGTATTTCTCTGCGAATAGTCCGGGATTTATGTGTGCGAGTCTGTGATGTTACGAGTTCGTTCAATGTGCAGCAATGCGTGAGATAAACCAGAAAAGCGTGAATTACAATAACCCGTGTGCGTTCTCGGTAATAGCTGAGACGATAATGGCCGACGAAACCGGCGGGAACGCCGCCCGCGTGCCGCGCGCGTTAAAGGCGCGCTCGCATAAAGACCGCGTGTGACTCGGCCCTCAGGCCGCCTTGAGGATGCCGCGACGACGATTGGTCGGCGTCGCGGCATTCCCAAACACATACTTATTTTTTCTAAGATATATTTTACATTTTTTTAACACCTTTACGCTATTTTTCCAATCTCTGGATACTAGAATTCATTTATTACAGCGTAAATCAATACATTTATTACAAATTGTATGTATAAACTTTTTAAAACCAGAGCTTTTAAAACATTGTAACAGTAACGTAATTTTTCGGAAAAAGAAAATCAAAAATCTTTACATGAAATCGCATTGGGCATTGATTGTGATGAATATCTTCACAAATTAATAATAGAGGGGCACACCGATATAGTTGAAAATATTCGAGAGAATTGTTCGCAATTTTATGTATGTGCCGCTCAAGAAATTTCTAAAAGATTACCAATCAATGATCAATTTTTGTGTAAATTACAAGTTTTTGAACCTGCCACAGTTTTGCGCGATATTGACCGAGAAACTTCATTTCATGATGTTTGTTTTATCGCTGAAACTCTTGGCGGATTTGATACATTTTCTTTACAACAAGAATGGTTTGCTTTATATCACGATGTTACAGAAACAGAAAAAGATTATCTTTCATTATGGGAATTTGACGAAATGTGGGAAAACATCCTACAACGTAGTCGTCAATATCCCAGTTTGAAATCTCTTGTCAATGCTGTTCGATCGTTACCTAACTCTAATGCAGATTCAGAAAGAGTCTTTTCCTACTTATATAGAAGAGTCGCTCATGACGTCACGAGCCGAGGGCTAAGGTACACACGGCCCGTGACGCCTTGCGAGGCAGGAAGAAAGGGGAAAGGAGAGGACGCGCTGTCTGCTGGAAGGAAGCGAGAGGTAGTCAGTCTTGACTGATAAAGCGTAGCGAGAGCATTGATTGAGCGAGACGCGTGAATAAATACAGTCGAATTATTGAGAAGGATACAGGCTTTTTCCTCTTATACACATACACATCGCCTCCCGAATACCGTCTACACTTACCAGACTTGAAAACGAAAAAAATAAATAAACTGTCGTCCGTGAATATCAATGCTGCTTGTGTCCTTAAATCAGCATTAAAAGCGAGAGGGGAAACAGCAATAACTCTGACGGTTAATGACGAGCATTTGTCCCGCATGCCATCTCATATATTATATTCAGAATGTCCAAATAAAAAAAAAAACAGACAACATGTAGTACATGTTGATGAAATGGCTGGTCCCTCCTCGTCTAATGTTATTCAATAAGTACATAAACAGTAACGTTTCATTTATGTTATGAATGTGTCGACATAAAGAACGAATGTGCGAACAATCAGTCTGGCATATTTTTTGTCAGACTTCACAAATCAGTCTGGCATATTTTTTGTCAGACTTCACAAATCAGTCTGGCATATCTTTTGTCAGACTTCACAAATCAGTCTGGCATATCTTTTGTCAGACTACACAAATCAGTCTGGCATATCTTTTGTCACACTCCAGAAATGTGGTACAATAGGGCTACAGGCGACGGTCCACGTTAAAAAAAAACCGAACGCGCTAGTCGTGGCACCTCATGGTTGGCGTGGAAGACCACGCGAAACTACTCAGATTATATAAAAAGAAAATATATACGCATTTGCATTGTTCGGGTTGCACTTCTCAATAGAGTGAAGTCTCGTAGAAGACAAACATTACGATACCATTGTACCCTTTGCTCTATAATTATTTTTCTAGTACCTACCATTTCCCGGAAACACAGCTGGCTAGTAACATCTCCCAGCATCCTGTATACATACATTTGAAAGTAATATTTTAAAAGGTAGATTAATTATCTATAAATAAAATGGGATCTTTTTGCAGTCAAAAACAATTTAGACAAATAATAACACCGATGATTCATCGAATACTCGTCAATAACAGATTGGTCAGTATTATCGAACACGAACGCGTCGACGAACGACGACGAGTACGACAGTAATGGTAATAAGTATTCCTCGAATAAAGATACGTATGCTTACAATCAAGTTCATGCATGTATCAGCTAAACAAAAGAAGTTAAATAATTCTGCATCTATCCGAGTACATATGCCATCTTTGCCATAACGTGACATATATATTTTGCCCATAACTATCATAAACCAATACGACACATCTATTCCGCTGACAAAATATTAAAAACTATCCGTAGAAGGTACTAAAACATTGTTAAATGAATATCGTTAGTTGCCGTGTGATGAATAATTAAAAAAGAAAAATTATCCTATGAAAAAGAAATGAACCATGGATGGGCGCGAACCAACGAAAAAAATCGAACGCGTCGACGAGCGGCGATGCGTACGACGAGGAAATCCCAAACTCTCCTCGATTCACGTTTCGCTGGATCGCGCTCTGCTCACGGCGGTGGTGCCCGATTTGCCTTCCGGCTGAAAGAACGCAATGGTACGTGCGATGCCTTATGCGAAATCTGGCACCACTGTCACCGACCTGTGTGCGGAACGAAGACGCAACGCCGCGACTGCATGTCGAACAAAGACGCAACGCGCGATATTGGTTGAAAGGGGACGGAGCATAGTTCTATCCTTCTTACGTGTCGTCACGATACGTGACGTCACGCGACGTTGGTGGAAGGGAGACGCAGCATAGTTCCGTCCTTCTCTCCACGCCGAGCGCGATTCGGCGAGAAACGGCGCGCGCAACTCTCACGGACAAGGCACGCATACTTTTCCGTATCCCCACTCCGTCGAGCACCAATGGTGCTCGCGGGCCAAATCTGAGACCACTGATCCTACGTCCTCCAGAAGGGAGGTTCGGAGCTGCTCGCGACATCCCTAGGTCACTAACTAATGGTGACGGTTGCATATCTCATTCGCAAGTGGTAACCAGGGTGTATCACTCTACCGCGCCGCATTGAGTAGTCAGTCCCAAGTAGGAAGTGGGGCTACTACCCTGCCCGTGTTTCCCGTAGCCTCGAACACCGAGGTGTCGATTCACGGTATTCCCTGGACACGCCTCCATCCCTTCTGGTGTGTCTTGCAGTCCTCTGATTTTTTTCGCCAACATCTATAATAAATACATGCACACTTAGAAATCTGTAAGCATATATACTGTAACCGTACTTATTTATTTCGGAGAAATAAATAAATGTCGCGATCGTAATTACGAGATTGTTTCGATCTAATTTTGGTACGTGCAATTTCGCGAATACCTGTGGCAGCGGTTACCCCTGTCACGGCCTTCGGCTCGGTTTGTTTTGTTTTCGGAAGAGTTCGCACTCCTGGGAACCAGGAGACAGATCAGCTGTTAAAGGCAATGAACTGAGGTGGGGGTGTATGTGTGACAAATATATATATATTCAAACGAAAAATAGGTACAGAAACGTGTGCGTTGAGTGTCAAGTGTTGTGTGCTTATGTCGAGTGTATGCGCGGATGTATGTCTCTATGTGTGTGCGCGTATCTCTCGTGATGTCCTTGCTCGCAAGCGTTTTATGGAAATAATACAAAAGTGAAACTAATCGTGGTGTTCTTAATTTTACGTATTTCGTGGTATACGTGAATTTAATCCTAATATTCTTATTTTAAATTCGTTTAAGCTATGACGCTATAGATATAGATTTTTAATGATTTTATCGTGCACGATTGTCGCCGCAGTATTTATACGTGTGCGTACTATTCGGCACTTTTTGATTTATAGTTTCTACTAGATTTCTCGATATCGCTATTTCACAGAATGGGATTCTTACAAGGCCTGAGCACCTTGTAAGGTAGATCGTTTAAACGTTCCCAGCCGGTACCAAGAGCGGAAGGGTTCGTTGCTGATCGTTGTCCCTGTTACTTTATGATTCTAAATTACTACTCCTCAGGTGGGATTCTCTAACGCGCTGACGTTATCTCGGCCGGGGTTGAGACGGAGGAGCTTGACCAGGCAAGAGAAATCCCTGACTTTATAGGACAAAGTGTCCTTTTAATGATTCTATTTCGGCAATTTGCAAGTGATTCTAGATTGCCTTAGGTACGTTTGACCGTCTTGTGCGTTCGCTGTTTTGCCGATTAGTACTCGCAGTTTGTCGCTTGTCTATCGCTACGCAGTCGACCACAATTGGTGCAGATTCGCTGATTTCTTCCCCTTTTATACAAGTCCGGCAGCGGAGGTCCTCGCGAGAGCAACATCGCGGGCTAACACGAGCGCTGCCTATTGGGCAGTACCGTGACCTGAGGTGAACCCTCGCGGGTTCGGTAGTGGGGAGGACCTTCGCGGCTGTTGTTCTGTGACGCGAAAATATACAGGGACGGGAGATACGTACGGTCACAATACCTACAAATACGGTATTTATGCGGATAGACAAGTATACATACGTAAAAATAGAGAAACTATGGACATTATCCTCTCCTTAATCTTCTCCGGCTCACATTACATTTCCCACGTAGTCCTGAAACATAAATTATAACTTTAATATCACTCCTGTAGGATTCTTTGGTGTTTCACTTTTATAATAATATCTTTATTGAGCGATTACTCTTAACTTTTATTATACTTCCTCTCGTTGTCGCTACACGTCTTAATCTAATCTTAATTTTACCCGTCGCGCGTCGGTTCCTTCACGCTCGAGTCTCTTCGGCCAGGATCGGTCAATTTCGCCCTCGCAACTGCGGGCCGCTACTGGCGCGAAATTTAACATCCCACATTCGGCTATCCTGACTCATCATCCGTCCCGGATGATCCTATTAGCGATACCCACGGCTTAACATATTCAGCGCATGTGCTAGTCACACGGGGCCCTTCACCGGAGTATACCCTTTTCACGTCGTAGGTGTCGTTTGGCTTAATTCTGTCTATTTCATAGGGACCCAAGTACTTCGCACGCAATTTTCGTCCAGGTCCTAACTGAGTACGCTTTATAGCAACTAAATCGCCTTTCTTATATTTTAACGGCTCGCGACGTCGCAAATTATATGTCTTCCGATTTTCTTCTTGCGTCTTCAGGAGTTGCCCTTTTGCTTGAACTCGAAGGGTGTCTCGAGCCTCTTGGAAATTTACTTGGAATTCGTTTTCTATTATTTCCTTGAGCCGCAGGTCTTCTTTTTGTCTCATCTTTACGCCTGTCATTAGCTCAAACGGTGTCATTCCGATGCTTCGCTGAAAGGTTGAGTTTAAGACCTGTTGAACACGACTCACATTTTGATACCACTTGGTTGGATTTTCTAAAGAAAGTTTAGTTAGAATTGGAACGATTGTCCGATTGAGTCGTTCAACTTGTCCATTCGATCTAGGCAGACCGGTAGTAATCATCGTGTGCTTTATCTGCTCTTCGTTGCAGTATTGACTGAATTCCTGAGAGGAGAATGCAGTTCCTCTGTCGGAGATGATACGAGCAGGATTACCGAATGTTTGCTTTTGCAGTTCCAATTTAGAGATGACTTCTCGCGTCGTTGTAGATTTGGTAGGATGAAGCCATACAAATTTCGTGAAACTGTCCACGACCACGAATATATGGTTATAATTTTTACTCGTCGATTCTAGTGGGCCCAGATGGTCGACGTGGTATGTGAACAATGGTACCTCGTTCTTCGGTAACGGATGAAGAAATCCCTCTTGTTTGCCTTCCTTCTTATTCGCCAGGATACACGGAATACAGTTGGCGATGATCCTTGCAACTTTTCTCGTCAAATCCGGGATGTAATAGTCCTTCTTAATACTTTCTTCTGTTCTCTTAATGGCAAAATGGCCCCTTTTGTGGGCCGTCTCGATTATCTCATTCTCCATGGATTCTGGGATCACTAGTAAATCCACACCGTTTATAAATCGATGTAGGATTCCGTCCCGTAGTGTATAGTTTCTGTTCCGGTCCATTTGTACATCTTCAGTGATGGCTTGAAGGTCGGGATCATCTTTTTGTGCCTTCCTTATTCGAGAAGCAACGTCGTTATGCACAACCACCATAATCGAAGCTCTGCTCATAGCATCTACATGTTTCATTCGTATACCGGGCCTGTGTTCGATTGTATAATCATAATCTTCAAGTAATTGAGCCCACCTCCAAATTTTCGCAGAGACCTCTTTCTTTTGCATTGTCTGATTGAACGCCGAACAATCCGTTATAATCTTAAAATGTAATCCTAGTAAGTAGACGCGGAATTTATCCAAGGCTTCGATAACCGCTAAGACTTCAAGCTCGTAACTCTTATAATTTCGTTCTGTTGGTGTAGTCTTATGACTCCAAAAGTGCACCGGGTGAAATTTCTCATTTACATCTGATCTTTGCAGCAATATAGCCCCGTAACCGTCTTGACATGCATCGGTATGTAGTTCAGTTTCATCGTTTGGGTTGAATATCTTTAACACTGGAGCGGAAGTTAAGGCTTGTTTCAGATTGTTAAATGCACGTCTCTCTTTATCTTCAAACTTAAATGGTTTGTCTTTTCGCAACAGATCGCTTAACGGCTTTGCGGTTAACGAATAGGACTCTATAAATTTTCTAAAATAACCGGCTAAACCGAGGAAGCGCTGCACTTCTTTACTAGTCTTTGGCTCCGGATAAAGAGTAACAGCTTTCACCTTTTCGGGTGATGGACTTACAGTACCGTTTTCAACAACTTGACCGAGGAACTCTATACGCCGTTTCATAAATTGACACTTCTTTTTGTTCAATCTTAATCCGTATTCACTAGCGACCCGCAAAACTAATTCTAAACGCTCAACCGCTTCTTCTTCGTTTGCGGCTAGGATAATTACATCGTCGAGATAAACTAATACTATTTTTTCATTAACTAAGGGGCGAAAAACATGATTGATAAATCTTTGGAACACAGGTGGCGAGTTGCATAGCCCGAATGGAGCTTTGAGAAATTGGAATTGTCCACTGTGCGTTACAAAGGCTGTGTATTTACGACTCTCCTGTTCAACTTCTACGTGGAAAAATCCATTCTTTAGATCTAGAGCATTGTATATGTAAACATCTCTTAAATTATCAATTAAGTCTTCGATGAGTGGTAAAGGGTACCTGTCTCTTTCAATCAGCTTGTTTAGTTGGCGATAGTCTATACATACTCGTGGGGTTCCATCTTTCTTCTTAACAACTACGACAGGGCTAGCATACTCAGAAGAACTCGGTTCGACAATTCCATCTTCTATCCACTCCTTTACCTGTTTATCGACTATGCTTCTTTCTAGGATTGGTAATCGTCTTGGACGTTGGCATATTATCTTATCCTCCTTTAAAAAAATGTTTAGCTTAATATCGGTAGTCTTACACCCCTTTGGTTCGTACGCAGCTATTAGCTCATTAACTTTTTTGCACGTCTCTGGCTCCGACTGAGGGTCTATATCGACTTGTGCTTGCTCTGATATTCCTACTTGTATCAACAATATCGGATTGACTTTTTCCGTTACTGTGATGCCATTTTGGTCGAATCTTAACTCCGCAACTTCTAAAATATCCCTACCAATAACCATACTCATATTCATAGCGTCAGTAGGAACTATGTGGAATGTCAACGAATAATAGACGTTATTTATGCAAATCTGGGCCTGAAGATAGCCTAACGTTCTAGATTCGCCATTTCCAAAACCAGTTAGGGTTCGTGTACAACCAGTGACGTGCTTATGTTTTAATTTAAGGAACATGTCTTGCCGTAACAGACTGAGAGGGCTCCCAGTGTCTACTAGGGCGTCGACTTTAATATCATCAATCGTAACTTCCTTAATTGCATCGTTTTTAGGAGGTGACTGCACTACATTAACTGACATGTTATTCGCGTTACCTGGGTTTCCTGGCAGTTTACCTATTTTGGGTTCAGGGCATTTTGATGCCTCATGACCGAACGCGTTACAATTAAAACATTTTTTACCCCATGTCTTTTTATCACAGTCTCTAGAGTGATGCCCTATTCGACCGCAGTTATAACAGCGCATTTCTGGTTTATTCGACGTTGCATCGTTCTTCATCGTTGGACCTTCTCGCGTCGTCCTTCGTGATGGGTCCTCGTTTGTCGGTTTCCTCCAGGTATCTCTTCTACCCGGTAAAGGGTCTCCGCTTTTCGAGGATTTACTATATTTTTCTTGATTATTCAGTCTTATTTTCTCGTAGACCTTTAACCGCTCCTTAAACTCACGATAATTTCTAGCACCATACAGTACTGCTTTATTGCTGGCGTCGTCTCGCAAGCCCTCGATCACGTAATCGAACAATGCTTCCAGTTCGATATTTCCTTTTGCCGCCAGCTCCTTCATAGCGAGGAAATATTCTTGCACCGTCTCGTCTTTCTTGATTTTTCGCCGTTCGAGTTGCCTATGTAGTTCTGCACTTGATATCCTTCGTGAAAACTCTTCAATTAAAGCCATCTTTAGTCTTCTCCATGTCTTTATCACTCCTTCACTTTGCACAAACAGTTTTGCTAAGCCCATTAATGATTTTTTGGCAAATACTATTTTCTGCAAGTCGTTCCACTCGAACATAGCGGCTGCTTCTTCAAAGTCTGAAATCCATTGTTCAATCGTGTAAGCGTCAGTCCCGTCGAACGGTCGAATCATATCCTCAACGTCTTTATACCCTAATGTAAACTTCAGTTTCTCGTTTTCGCGGGGAACATGTGTGTTCGCGGCGCGTCTATTACCGAGATTACGGTTGTTCCCGCTCCTATACACCGCTTGTTGTGGGTTACCAGGACTCAATAAGCTAGGATGGATAGTATGTGCATGTAAGCGTGAGCAAGAATGGCGCGGGAGGCTACCTGGTGTGGGGAGGGGTAGTTGACTACCATCGGAGATGTCACCTTCATCGTCGTCGTCGTCGTCGTTATTGTTGATCTCAAGATCGACATCGCCGTCTCCCCTCACTTCGTCGTCGCGGTTATTATTATCGCCATCTTGGGTAGCTTCTCCGTCCCTCTCGTTCCCGTCCTCCTCGTCTTTGTCCTCCTCGACTTCGGAATCGTTGGTGTTTAAGGAATCCAAATCCATTAAACCTCGTAGTATTCGTACTAGCAGCTGTTCTTTCGTTCCTGAGTAGTCGAGGCCAAGAATATTACAGATAGACGTTAGATCACCCATCGATAATCCTTCGGCAGACTCTAACTTGGTGCGATATTCCGCAGATTCATCCGAAAATCCAAATCCGCTGAATTGTCGTAACCGTTTTCTGTTATTTCTATCTCCTTCCTCTTCGAACACCAACTTATGCAGTGCTAATATAGCGGCACGAGAGGCTAGTGCGATTTTACTTTTGATAACTGGGTTTTGCGCCAAGTTTTCCATCA
Source organism: Priocnemis perturbator (assembly GCA_963942575.1). Classification (NCBI taxonomy): domain Eukaryota; kingdom Metazoa; phylum Arthropoda; class Insecta; order Hymenoptera; family Pompilidae; genus Priocnemis; species Priocnemis perturbator. The sequence goes on along the minus strand of OZ012643.1, from coordinate 11,544,363 downwards.
TGACCGAGTTTCCTATATATTTATTACGTGCTGTTCTTACGTACCGTTGCGGCCTTTTCTTGGGTCTCTGTATCGCTCGACTTACTTGCTTGTAATTACACAATTCCAAAATGTCCTTCACCTTGCCTTCTTTCGTCGTAGTTATCGTCGTGTATTTCGTCGTGTATTTCGTCGTGGATATCGTCGTTTGTCGTTCGTCGTTGGCTTGTAGCTTTCATCTCCCGGACGAGCCCCCAGAATTTGTAGGATTCTTTGGTGTTTCACTTTTATAATAATATCTTTATTGAGCGATTACTCTTAACTTTTATTATACTTCCTCTCGTTGTCGCTACACGTCTTAATCTAATCTTAATTTTACCCGTCGCGCGTCGGTTCCTTCACGCTCGAGTCTCTTCGGCCAGGATCGGTCAATTTCGCCCTCGCAACTGCGGGCCGCTACTGGCGCGAAATTTAACATCCCACACTCCTAAGTTTTACCGTAATACCTCTCTTTTCTAATTCCCTCGGCGGCAATCCATGATTGCGTCACTGGTGTCATCCTTCAGGTGTCCGCATTGGTTGTTGCTGGCGTCGGCTCCTGGCACCAGGGAATGGGATGCTCGTCCTTCGTGGCTGTTGTCTGAAAGGATCCGGGCGTGTAAATATAACTGGCATACGTTCAGAATTTGATATTATGTAAGAGTAACGTAGACAACCGTCGGTCTCGACAGTGGTGAGCTTACAACTAAGCAGACTTACTTCTTCCTCTTCTCTCGTGTTGTCCATTTCCGTCCGGCGGCGTAGCCGGTGTCACAATTCCCACTTTGACTCTCACTCGCGGCTTATTTATCTGCCAAAGTTATTACTGTTACTGCAGCGGCGCCCACTGCAGCTTTTTCTGCCGGTTGGTTTTAAATGTTCTTCCGCTCGTTTATCAGTCACTAACCCTCCGTGGCGTCCTCAGCCGATGCCATTTTTCGCTAGGTCCGCCAAAGCTCGCCGACTTCAGCCATCCTATAGTAGGCATCAGCTATTCCAATAGTGTCGCCATCCTTGCAGCATTTCCCGCTGCTTCCTTTTCATGTAGTTTTCCGCTACCCAGAGGAAGTATGTCGTAGTTAAAAATGCTTTCTTCTTGACTGGCGCTTATGAGCAGTGTTTTTGTCGCACATAAGATTCCAGCAGTAATCTGCTAACATAGCAACACTGTTTTTGCCTGCATAGCGTTTTTCGAGCGTGCAAACGTCCTGGTGAAACCTTTCCCCGTGCTCGTCACTGACGTCACCAAGATTCTCCGGGAAAAAGTTTAAATGTGAGTCCAGAAAATGTATTTTGAGAGACATATTGCATCCAAATTTTCTGTACGTTTTGATCAAATTTTGTACTATATTCACGTAATTCGCGGACCGATGTGTTCCAAGAAAGTTACTGCAAACTTCTTGAAATGCTTTCCACGCTTGTCTGTCGTCATGCCTCATAGTTTTTGGAAATTCTGGATCATTTATCACGGTCCTTATTTGTGATCCAATGAAAATTCCTTCTTTTATCTTTGCTTCAGATATCGAAGGAAACTTAGTTTGCAAGTATTTGAAAGCTGCCCCATTCTTGTCCATAGCTTTGACGAAGTTCTTCATTAGTCCAAGCTTTATGTACAGAGGCGGCAAATAAATTTTTTTCATATCCACCAGGTTCTCGTGTTTTATATTTTTTTGTCCTGGAATAAAATTGCTCCGTGGCGGCCAATTCTTAATTTTGTAATGTTGTGATCGTGCGCGACTGTCCCATTCACACAGAAAACAACAATACTTCGTGTAACCGCTTTGGAGACCCATGAGCAAACCTATTACTTTTAAATCTCCGCATATATTCCAGTTGTACCGGCTGTAATTGACATTGTCTAGCACCATTTTCAACACTTCATATGTTTCCTTTAGCTTGGTGCCATACGCAACAGGAATTGATGCGTGAACATTGCCGTTGTGTAGCAGTACTGCCTTCAAACTCGTTTTTGATGAGTCTATAAACAGTCTCCACTCCGTTGGTTGATGTTCCAATCCTAATTTGATGAACAATGACTGCACGTCGACGCAGTAACACAACCCTTCGTTCATTGCGAAGTATTGAGTTATTTCCTGGTTTCGGTCACGAAAATGTGACGCTTGTACTAGGCGTTAGTAAATTCCATCCTTGCAATCTAGACGCCAAAAGTTCTGCGTTATCTTTCGTCAAATTCAGGTCCCTTACTAAATCGTTCAAATCGGCCTGATTTATTAAATGGATTCGTGCATTTGGCATTGATCAGACGTTTCGTCCGTTGTATCGCCACTAACATCCGAAGATTGTATTGGATTGGTATCCTCCGGAACTTCTTGACTGTGATGTTCCTGTGCTTGAATAGGTCGTTTAGCAGAAGGAACGTTGGCGTATACAATCATTTTCCTGTTTTTTTTTATTAAATCCGCTAATTTTTGTTAAGCAAAAGTAGCAGTCCGTTGAGTGGTCCGTTGGTTCTCTCCATACCATTGGTACGTCAAACGGCAATCTTTGCTTTTTATTTCTTATCCACGCGAGCAGAATCGTTGCACATGTTATACAGCACAAGTGGGGGCCCAATCTTTATCTTGATTACTGACGGGGTAACCAAAATACTCTTCATACGTGTCTTGATATTTTTCGTCAAGTTCTTCTGTGCACTCTTGAACAAGACTTCACCACACACATAACAAAATGAGTTTGGGTTATTAACACACACGCGAGACATAGTTCTATCACTAATTAGCTAAACTAATGTTATGAAATATAACTAAACTAACACTAAACTACACTAACTAACTAACACTAACTATGTTCTAAACACTATACGCGAAACACTTATGCAGCAACCGTTGGAAAATTGCGCGTTTCGATATGGTACTTGCTGTGTCGGTGCCTTTACCAGACTGACAATGTGGAAACAGTTTCTAGAATTCTCCGGTTCCAAACAATCGAACGCGCACTATGTGTATGCAACGCACAGTGTCGCATTAAGAAAGTTTGACAGCCGGGCAGAACATTATGCGCTCTGTCCCCCTCATTTTTTGAGATTAAAATACGATTTCCGTTTACAACCTTCAAATAAACAAGATTTCTATAAATTTTGTAAAGAGAAACAAAATTCTACGCAATTATGCAAGAATCTCATTTTAATTGAATTACAAATAAGTCAAACTACACAATATTTATTTTACACGTAATTGCGCGTAATATCCTTCCGCGACACCCACAAATACCCTGGCACCCGCGGCGGAGGGAGCAATCCGCCACTGGATACGCACATAAGGGCTACCAGCAAACGTACACAATGTATGATGTCAAAAGTAACACGTGTGGACAACATAGCGCCGTCCGCGTAGTAATCCGTAAGCGTAGCCGGGGAATTCAAATTCAAAAAATATTAATACGAAAAGTAGACGACCTAGTATAGCCTGAACCCGCAATCTCCTCACAGAGAAGAATATCTATTTCTGTATGAGTTTCCTGTGCAGGAGAGGGCAGGGGTAAGGTTCTATTACGTGAAATTGTAGCGTAGTTGTAAAGTTCCTGTACGAAATGATTTCATACATCCCATTTTATGTAACAATCCCAACTATGTCATCGTAAAAATAAATAAAATTTGTTCATAAAATTGTAAATGTTACAACGGATAAAATCTCCTCTAAGCATGAGTAAATTATGTCTTACCCAGTATCTAAACGATCCTTTGCCATTATTTAGCTTCTTTAACATTATGTAACTCTAGTTACACTAGTATTTTCGTACATAAAAAACAAAGAAAAACGAAAGAAATGTGGTATTACATATCTCGCACAATTCTTTCACTTGCCAGTGCAACATTTTTTCATATTTCGCAATACCTGCTAGGTGGTTCTTATAGATATTGATGCTCTAAATCCGAATCTGCAACCCGTTCCTTTCCATCACCCTCAGTTTTTGAGAAAATGAATTTTGAAAGAAAAACGAAAGTCATGTGGTATTACATATCTCGCACAATTCTTTCACTTGCCAGTGCAACATTTTTTCATATTTCGCAATATCTGTTAGGTGGTTCTTCTAGATATTGATGCTTTAAACCCGAATCTGCAACCCGTTCCTTTCCATCACCCTCAGTTTTAGAGAAAATGAATTTTGAAAAAATTACACCTTTTCTCAAATTTGAACAATTATTCTGTTGAAAGTATAAAAGACAGACAGATTCTATTAGTCGCAACAAATTCAGTAGACATTTCTGCATAAATTGGTATGAATCGTTTTTGCAATATCAATTTACAAAGATATTTAAATTATAGTTGAAGTGGGCAAGACACATTTTGCGCGGCTATTTCGGGACACATTTTTCAAATTGTTGTGAAAATAGTGGGTTTAGCGTGAATTTCAGTTACACTGAACAATAGAGCAGACATTTTTCTATGGAAATTCATCATCAGACTATGCGAAATACGTTTTGGCTTCGCACAGGAAAATGTTAAAGATACTCATGCGTGTCACGCAACGAGCGCAGGGGACTTGGAGCGCGTGTGAGCGGCGCTCGGGCCACTCCGCAGCGGAGCGCGGTCAATACGGTTATGTCGGAGAACCACTGCGCTCGTTGCGTGACACGCACGACTATTTCATTTCCCTGTTCGAAGCCAAAACGTATTTCGTAAAATCTGATGATGGATTTCCATAGAAAAATGTCTGCTCTATCGCTCAGTGTAATTGGAATTCACCCTAGACCCACCATTTTTACGATAATTTGAAAAAAGTGTCCCAAAATAGACGCGTAAAACGTGTCTCGCCCAATTCAACTATTATTTAAACATATTTGTAAATTGATATTGCAAAAACGATTGACACCAATGTATGCAGAAATGTCTGACGAATTTTTTGCGACTAATAGAATCTGTCTATCTTTTATCGTTTTAACAGAATTGTTGTTCAAAGTTGAAAAAAAGTGTTTTTTTTTCAAAATTCATTTTTTCAAAAACTGAGGGTGATGGAAAGAAACGGGTTTCAGATTCGGTTTTAGAGCATCGAAATCTATAAGAATCACCTAATTGACATTACGAGATATAAAAAAAGTCAAAATTTGTTGGACAGTGTTATTATCCAGAAAGGGGAATAACGACGAATCGAGTGCCCGCACCGCCTAAACACCGGCCAGGGTTACACGAATTCTGTCTAGATCAGTAGGAGCTGAGTGTAAATATCTATTATAATATAGTAGCATCCAACGTCGAAAGAGCAGATAGCAGTCCCCAAGTCGCGGAGATAAATCAGCGTTAGATTATATTCGCGCAGTACACTTAAGATTCACGCGTGTCATGACACATCGATAAAACACGAGCGGCTAACAACACTTAATGTACATTTTCCAACACAGAATATACACCTGTTTCACCTAAACTAAGCAAATTCATTGCCCTGACCAGCTGTCAATATATTCGTCTCTCTCATCTAGAGTCCGGACCTCTCTTAGTAAACAAACCGTGCGGAGACGTGACCACCACACGGTCAGCCGGACATATTCGCGCACACAAAACATACGCGAATAAAATCACGCGGCGATAAAATACATCGCGATCGCGATCACACGCACTTTTCGGTATGATAAAAGGGCTCGGTCACAGGGTGTGATATCGATATTCGAACAATGGACACCATCACTGTGTTAGAAGCCCCCAAACATGAAAAACAATTTCGGCGTTTTGTCCAATGCGACTTATTTATTGACAACACTGCATAAATTAATTATCATCGACCCAATTCATCAAAAACTCATTACATGATATCATGAAACATCCGTGGTGAGGCGGCAAGGCGACCGAGCAGTAATGTCCGGGTTCGATTCTCTGTAACGCAATTTTTCTTACACTATTCAGTATATTCGCCGGTGTATTAAAATTGTTCTCCGAATAAATCACAAATTTTATCTGGCCTACATTTCATGGGAAAGAAATCCGCTTTTATAATTCATTAAAAGCGATAATGAAATGAAATCGAATATGAGGTATATGAGGTACTGAATAAGTATTAATTAGTAAATATGGTCTGAATTACATCATGTTTGGTCTCATTTTTATCCGAACAATCTCATCAATTTGTTATAAACTGTCTCATACACAAAAAGTTTATAATAAATAAGTTTAATCATCGTCTTTATTATGACAGTCGATACGCTGAGTTATAAATATCTCATTGTCACTCGCCGCGGCTAGCATTTAATTACTTTTTTTTATTCGGCGTCTTTTTCTTCGTTTGCCGAACTACAAAGACGAACCGCGAAGCTCAAAACACCGGGGAAGAGATGCGATCATGTCATTGGCGCGTCTCATTACACCGGGGAAGAGATGCGATCATGTCATTGGCGCGTCTCATTAGAGACCGCCTATCAACAGATCGCACGCACAAATATTTCGAAAGTCGCGGACGCGAGTTGGCCTTTGCGGGACTGTTTGATCCCTTCGATGGCCGCCGCCGCTCTGTTGGAGTGCGGATCAGCCTTGTATGCGTGAACGTACACACCACTGATCTATATACAATGGATCCGAGATCCCGTGCTGGCTATGCGTGCCCAACTGCATGGTGGAGTCGCAAGCGGTCCTCCGCGGAACTAAAAAAGTTACTAGGATTATATATATGTTGGTTTCCAAATCATTGGACTCGCAACGTGCCCAATACACACATTAAAATGAATTATTTATATGATATTAAAGTAATAGTGTAATATAAAATAGTATACATATATATAAGTAATAGTATATCTAATATTCACCTCTGAATTCCTCTTCCTCACGATATCCTGGCCACATATCGGAATAGCATATGTGTATTTCCCCCGGATATTCGTTACGTCGGTATTGATTGTCCTTGCGATTTCCCGAAGATGTCATCATGCTAAGTGCATACAAAATTGTTTTAATAATGTGAAGAACTGATGAAAATTATATTGACAGTCAATAGCTAAAAATATAATTGTACACGTACCTCAAATCAATCGTCTCATAATGTACATGACTTTTGCTGTCCATGTTACTTCCAGTCACCATTATGGGGCCAGAACAATTTAGTGCTCAGGTCATTCTTGATAATATAATATAGGCAATGAACCTGTAAAATGAAGTCATTTATTACATTGAAACTTCATACCAAATTCAATGCCCTGAACAGGGACCAACCCACCATAGCAGCAACAAAATTTTACATTTGTTTCCAACACCAAGTTGAACAGCAGAATCAGGAAAAGAATTGTATACATAATGTATAATGTAGGATTGCCCTCTTCTGGGTTGAGAATGGAATGAATCAATATATTTCATCCCTTATATGTTTCAAAACAATTAGTTTCCTCATCAGGAGTCTATAACATACAAAAGTGAACTAATATAAATGTCTATTACATTTTAGTTGTAGATTTGGCGGATGTATCCTATTGTGGTGGTACTCACGTAAATTGATATAGGATGCGGTATTGAGATGGTATGTTTCAAAGTTTAGCCAATGTTTCCTGTGTGATTCTTTCAATTTTTCACATTGCACAGTGTCTGAAAGCAAATCAGTGCGTTGAAGATACCATGGCCAGAAATATGCGAAGCTTATATAATTTTCAACATTTCTCACATTGTACAATTTTAACTCTCCAAGATTTGACACATTTCTGCATTTTAATTTTTTAATATTAACTAATCTCACCTGTCTTCGCCAATCGCTGATTGGGTTAAGATCGTTTCGTTTCACGTTTGAACAATAGTTTGGATGCTTTCTAATACAACACATACTTACAGATGAATATATTTATGTCAAAGTATATGACTCGATGTCTCCCAAAAAGTGTTTGTGGTGTCGGTATGTTTACCTTTAGCAGAGTGAAGGGGCGGCATTAAACGTTTCAACCTCACAGATAGCAATTTTTCTTAAGGAAACGGGGGGCGCACCGAAGAAAAAAAATGTTGCAAAACAATTCTCAGAGCGCGGCACCCTACAAGGTACCCACTTTGCAGGATAATAGGCCCGGCACTATACGTAGTACCGCGGAGGACAGCTTGCGACTCCACCGTTCATATTGGCTTCATTCCCCAGATCCTGATCTCGCATCCATTGTATAGAGATCAGTGGTACACACGCAGCTGGCAGTTTGATACATAAAGGTTTGTCTTATCAGTCTTATGCTGCGTTGTGCACGACTACTTATATTAAGAACGCAACACCGCGTATCATTGCGAAGCGAGTGTTAGACAATCGATTCACGCGGCTGCACGTTTTTCGACTGGATTCACGGGGATTGACGATAATTTCGTATGTGGCATTTACGAAGGATGAGCGTGAGAGAGAGCGAATGAGACCGAGTGAGATGGAGCGAATGTTTGTATACGGAGAGAGATAGGAGATGGATGAGAGAGAGAGAAAGGTGATCGTATGACTGAAATTGACCAATCCGGTGCGAAAGGTGAGAGAATGGGAAGGGAGAATGCGAGTGCGTGTGAGGTGAGCGATCGGAGAAGAAAGCCAGAGAAATAAAGAAAAGTATCAGGAACGGACGTATTAATTGATTTTGGAGCAACCATTCCCTTTTCCCCGAGAATTAGGTTCGAGGACACGAGTAGGAAGGCGGTGTAGGTCCGCGTATAAAACAAATCCTCCTACACGTATAATTGTATTTGCGCTTTTCAGTATCAAAGAAGAAGTCATCGTTTTTCGTCGATAGTGATCGTCAATAATGCTCGGTTCCGATTGATACGAGGGGTTGCAGGCTTCCAAATGTTACATCAATTGTCTGCCGAGGGGATCACGACTCACGGGTAAAACATTTTTCCATTCTGCGATTGACAATTCAAGAGTCACTTCATCGAGATTTTTCGTTATTGTCATTCCTGTCGATGTGACGATTTATATGTGTAATCGATGATTCGCGTGTATTAACAACTAAATTACATTTTTAAATAAATGTTTCTTTTTCTTCTAGAAATGAACCCAAACATGTGCGTCGCGGAGGGAGGGGGCAAGGCGCCTAAGAACGGTATATTTGGATTTTTTTTTACTCCGACTGTTTTTATTCGTATTATATGTACGAGTAACATTTTTACGTTTACCTTTTTCCAGCTACAGAGGAAAGGGGCCAGACGACATCGGGCCCTCGTGGGGGCGCCCATAACGTAAGTGTATAAGGCCATATTGTTATTTCATTATTCACTGCATAACTGTACAATGCTTTTATTTTTCCGATGGACTTGCAGACGACACGAGGAGAATGGGCAGCGGCCTCAGGTAATACATTACAATTGATATATTTGTAATAGTTATTTTCATTTTGCCTTCCTCAACTTCAACAGAATCAACGACGAGCCCTGGCGCGCCGTTCGCCGCGCCATTTGGGGCGCCGTTCGGTGGCCCGTTCGCCGCGTCGGTGGCCAGAGGTAAATACATTGCAATTTATATATTTTTAATAATTATTTTCATTTCGCCTTTGTGAACTTCAACAGATTCAACGACGAGGCCCGCCACGCCATTCGCTACGCCATTTGGGGCGCCGTTCGGTGGCCCGTTCGCCGCGCCGGTGGCCAGAGGTAAATACATTGCAATTTATATATTTTTAATAATTATTTTCATTTCGCCTTTCTGAACTTCAACAGATTCAACGACGAGGCCCGCCACGCCATTTGCTACGCCGTTCGGCGCCCCGTACAACACCGCGCCGGTGGCCAGAGGTAAATACATTACAGTTTATATATTTTTAATAGTTATTTTCATTTTGCCTTTCTCAAGTTCAACAGATTCAACGACGAGGCCGCCGCGCCGTTCGCTGCGCCGTTCGGCGGCCCGTACGGCGCCCCGTTCACCGCGCTGGTGGCCAGAGGTAAATACATTACAATTTATATATTTGTAATAGTTATTTTCATTTTGCCTTTCTCAATTTCAACAAATTCAACGACGGAGCTAACGGCGCGGCAAAACAAGCGTAGCAGGACAAACGTAAGTATAAAATTGTTGTTTCCTTTTTATATTACAATTTCATAAATAATGCTTTAACGGTGCTTTCAAATACAGGCACTGAAGCGACGCAGCCGCTGGAGCCGGCTCCCTCGAGGAGGAGGAGGAGGCGAACACGGTGAAGGGCGTGGCGCTGGCGGACAGGGCCGCAGAGTTGGTGGCGGCCGCGGGGGTGGCACGTCCCAAGAAGATGCCAATAAAACTATTAATTATTACTTTTATGCATAACTAGAATAAAAAGGTTTAAATATGACGCATTGAATGAATTATTTTATACGCGGCCCCTGCACCGCCGTCCTCCTCGACTCCGGAGTCCGGTCTCATTTCACGTTGATTCGGGAACATTCAAAGAGGGGAAAACTGGTCGCTCCAAAATATTTCAACACTCGTCCGTTCTCGATACTTTCCATTTATTGTCTGGTTTTCGTCTTCCTTCGCTCACCTCCCACGCACTCGCTTTCTCCCTTCCCATCTTCTCACCTTTCGCACCTGATTCTACATACATATATATGTAGCTACATGTTACGTCCTCCGTTTTTCGGCACCCTGCGTACACCGGGTATACCGGGGATCGGAAGACAGACGAAGTGACCGGCCCGATAAGAGATTTGACGTGTCAGCGGAGCGGCTCGCTGAGACGTCGCACGCGCCTAAATATACTCGGTGTCCTGGTTCGACACCAAACCTACGTGTATTCTCGCGTCCGACTGGTTACGGCGCAGAAAGTGTGAGCGTCGCTGGTGACTCGGAATTACACCAACCTGAGAATTTACTCGCGTCCGACTGGTTACGGCGCAGAAAGCGTGGGCGTCGCTGGTGACTCGGAATTACACCAACCTGAGAATCTACTCGCGTCCGTGGTTACGGCGCAGAAAGTGTGAGCGTCGCTGGTGACTCGGAATTACACCAACCTGAGAATTTACTCGCGTCCGACCGGTTACGGCGCAGAAAGTGTGAGCGTCGCTGGTGACTCGGAATTACACCAACCTGAGAATCTACTCGCGTCCGTGCGGATTACTTAACCCTCGCACAGCGGATACCGGGTCCCTCACTTTTGGCGCCTGTAGAATGATGACTACGCCATACACGAAAGTATGCCCGAAAAGTTGCCTACCTAACCGGCGCAACTGTATGTCTCGAGTCCTTGAAACACACACACCAGTGTGGCCAGAAGTGGCTCTTTTGCACCATCGGTGCCCGCGGGAGTGGGGATACGCGCAAGTGTGCGTGCCCGTCTGTGGGATGTGGACTCCGAGCATTGGTCTGGCAGCTCACAGACAGGGCACGCACACTTGCGCGTATCCCTACTCTCGCGTGCACCGATGGTGCAAAAGAGCCACTTCTGGCCACACTGACACACACGCTTACGATTATTACCATGTGTCTCCCAACGTCTCCACGGGCAGCGTTGCTAGGGCCGACTTCGTAAAACGGTAGTCTAATTGTGTATACTCTACACCATATTTCCAGTTCCCGTGCTTCGTTGCGTCGGCACATGAACATAACGTATTTTGGAAGCAGTATTCCTTACCACGTGCAAACGCGTACACTGTCTTTGTTCACCGCGAAAATCGTTGATAGTTTGTGATAAACATCTCAAACTTTGAGTCATGTGTGACAAAGACACGCGAGTGGAAGTGGAAATCAATTTCGGCGAGTGCGAATCAGCGCATATGAAGAGCTGTCCGATTGCAATCGAGGTATACAATTGCACCGGCGAGTGCGAATCAGCGCATATGAAGAGCTGTCCGATTGCAATCGAGGTATAAAATTGCACCGGCGAGTGCGAATCAGCGCATATGAAGAGCTGTCCGATTGCAATCGAGGTATAAAATTGCACCGGCGAGTGCGAATCAGCGCATATGAAGAGCTGTTCGATTGCAGTCGAGGTATACAATTGCACCGGCGAGTGCAGATGAGCGCAGAAGAAAACCGGACTTACGCTGCGTTCAAATATAACTGGTCATATCTTGAAAGGAATGTAAGAACCATATTGCAAAAACAATCAAATACTATTGAATAAATTATTGAATAAATTATATCTATCTCTTTAATTTTTACGCACCCGTATTTTTTTTCTAAGTTTCAATGACAGATATATGTACAAATGAATATGAAAGTGGCTAAGTATAAAATTTGAAAATATTCCACTTTTGACTTGCATTGTAATATAAATTGATGCAGTGCATAAATAAGTAAACAAAATTTTTTTATTGTTTTACTTTATAATTTTTAATTTAACAAATTTAAAAATTTTTGTCTTACACCGCTTTCATAATCGTCGGCACAGCTAGACCTGCAAATATGCACAAATTGCAGCAAACGGGATTTTGTATACTTTTTGTCGATTTCATACATAGGCTGAATGAGCGAGAGATAAGACTGTGCTTCACACATTATACATACATACATATACTTCAGATGCGCCTCGAGTGGAGCACCGGTAGCATACTCTACTGCCATGCTCCCGTGTATGGCGGGTAGTAGGAAACAGGCGAGGCCAAATGGACCTGGTAACCGCCTCACGCGCGGCGCTCTGAGCGTCCGCCTTCCGAGGGTTAATCTATGACTTCGACGTCCGAATCTTCGCGAATCTCAGTTACCACGACGGTAGACGGTACCATTTCCGGTTCTAGAGGCTCGAAGTAGACCGTGAACTGATCTTGCCCTGGGGGTAGTTCGAACGGACAAGGCTGTTCTGGAGAAGTCCAGACCGGTGGCGCGTGCTGTCCGGGGTGCGGGTAGGTAGGCGGAAGGGAATTCGCGGATTCGCTCGCTGTTTGTCGAGATAGCTGCGATATTGCCCGCACGGCGACTCAGGCACAGGCTCGATGGCGGCAGCAAGGACCACTCGATTTATGCGGCCGGCGGTTTCGGTGCCCCAGGTTATCGCGGGCAAGAAAAGGGGTGAGGTCCCCCGTCTAATTACACTCAGAGAACACTCCGATAACCAGGATTTACGCGGGTGTACGAGTCGCGTTGTGAGGATGGGTGTGCAATAGGTGATTCACGAGATTGTGTACGTGCTGTTTATTAGTTGATCGAACCCTACAATTTGGAGTGGAACGGCTCCACTTCGTTATCGCGACCGGAGAATCGGAGATCGAGACTAGACGCAGTGTCTCGATCACGCAAGTTACTTATAATTAGCTGAATTTCAAAGGCTTCACCACGCTGGTTGCCTAGAACGGTCCGGATTACAAAGTTTGGTTGATTACACAAACCTGACGTTGCCTGACGAGATACAGGAACAGTGGCACTGATTCTAACGCGTTGATTATTCGCTGGACTTCGCTTGATTCGATTGACTCGACTTGGCTTGACTTGATTCTATTCGTTACACTTGATTCACTTGAAAGATACCGAAGGTAAAACTAAGTCGGGTGTTACGCTTCGCACCCGCACTTGAATTCTCAATACGCGAACAAAGGTGCAGTTCGGAGGACTGCACTCAAAAAGAAGTGAACTGATGTAAAACGTTTAACGAGCAAGTCGCAAGTCCCAAATGGTACGTGAGAGTGTCCGAAAATGGTCTCCTACTGTCCTATAAAGCCGCCACGCTCCGCTGAGCGGGGCTCGCTTGCTGACACTTTTTTTTTTTTTTTTTTTGTGTCGAGGAGGAAATCTTTCAAAGACACCCCGCGGCCCAACGAGGGGGACGCGAGGTAGTGCCGGATTTCCACCGGCTAAAACCTCCCCGATGCCACATCCCTGCTCGAGAGTGGGTGCGTTACGGGAATTTCGCGCACGAATTACGTCCGCGACGCACCCGAGGATGGCGTGAAGCGCCCAATACCTTGGAGGCCGCGAAGCGGCCTCCGAAACGGCTAGGTTACAGACTCGGCGCCGCGAAGCGGCGCCAATCCGCTCATCAATTGCCAAAAGGCTCTACAATGCAATAGAGTGACGATCACTCATTGAATTTAGAAATCTACCCTACTACTCGCGTAGATAAGGCCGCTCGACCAGGCATCTGCCGAGCGGCCAAAACTCCCGAGGGCGCTCAGAGGGAGCGCCCTGGCTCGACGCGCGCGAGGAGCCCTATGAAACTACCCGGCCGACGGCGGCTACGAATCCGAAACCGTCGGCCACCGGTGATGCGGCGACCGCAGAGAGGGCAGCTCCCGACGGTCGCCCACGCGGTTATCCCCCGGCCCCACGCACAGCGGGACGGAGGAAGGGAGGCGGAAGCCTCCTCGGACGCCGCACGCGGAGCGAGTCGGGATCGCGTTCCCGCCCTCGCTCGGCAGCCTCCTTCTCGGACATGACGCCCTCGCAGAAGGAGGCGAACGCACTCCAGGACCGGTCGCTCCGAAGCATCTCGGGGAGAACGCACCGAAGAGAGAGGTCCCAGCCGCAAACGCTACGAAGGACACGGCGTTCCCGTGCCCACGCCGGGCACTCCTCGACGGTGTGCGCCGCCGTGTCCCTACCCTCCCCGCAGTGATGGCACTGCTCGGACAGTTCCCTCCCTAGGCGTCACAGGTACACCCCGAAACATCCGTGTCCGGTGAGCACCTGCGTCATCCTGAAACTAAGCGCGCCCCGCGATCTGCTGACCCAATCTTCGAAGATGGGGAGCAGCGCCTCGACGAGCGTCCGGCTCTTACCATTGGGGAGATCCGTCAGCCGATCGCGCCATGTGCCGATCGACCTTCTCCTCCCCTCACTGCGCTCGACCCGGATGGTGTTCGCCGCAACCACCGGATCGATTCGTCGCTCTCGCAGCTCGACTCGTCGCCGATGAGTCGCCGCGAGTTCGTGCGCCATAAGATCTATGGGCACGACGCCCGCGAGAGTCCTCGCCGCCTCCAAGGAGACGGTTCGGTATCCCCTTATCACCCTCAGAGCCATCAGGCGCTGGAGGGAGTCCAGCGCCCTCCAGGTGGGGGCTGATAATCTATCCGCCCATATCGGTGAGCCGTACATCACCATAGCGTGCACGACCCCCAAATACAGGCGGCGAGCACGGGCCCCGGGGCCCCCTAGATTCGGCAGCAGCCGCGCGAGTGCCGCCGCCGCGCCTTCCACCCGTGGTATCAGCTTTTTGATGTGACGATCAAATTTCCACGTCTGATCAAGGAGGAGTCCCAGATAGCGGAACCCCTCGCCCACGGGGGTTAACTCCCCATTGTCGCCGAGTCCGATGCCCGCGACCGCCGGGACGCCCCGACCGTGGAGCCTGCGGTAAAACCACATGGCCTCCGTCTTGGCCGGAGCGACGCAAAGGCCGAGAGCACGGATGCGATCGAGGACAGAGGCCAGCGCCTGGCCGGCCAGCTCGATGGCCCTCTCGCAGGAGTCCCCCCCGGCGAGGACGAGCGTGTCGTCCGCGTAGCAGACGACACTTACTCCTGGAGGCCGAGGGACCCGCAGAACCCAGTCATAAGTCAGGTTCCACAAGAGTGGACCCAACACCGAGCCCTGCGGTACCCCGCGCGTAACCCGCCGCGTTTGGACGCCGCCGTCCTTTACGGTATACGTTACCGTTCTGTCCCGCAGGTAGTCCCGGACGACGGCCTGGAGGTACGGCGGAAGGCCGTAATGCTCCAACGCATCCCGAATCGCCCCCCAGGGGAGAGTGTTGAATGCATTGACGATGTCGAGGCTCACCGCCAACACCACTCCACCCCCGGTAGTCACGCCCGTTCGCTTGCTGACACTGCATCAGCGTTATATCCTGGGAACGGTGCGGCAGATGCCTTTCCCAGGACTCGGCTACACGTATCTTATCTTTTGGTATTCCTTTTCTGGCAGACTACATTATTTGGCGGTCGTCCGGTCGCTAAGCGCGAGAATTCGGCGGCGCTATTTCGCGTACGTTTCGCTCGTTCCCTACTCGCGCTGTCTTGGCTATCGCTCAGGTGTAAGTTACTTCTACTTGTCGCGCGTGGCGTGTCTTATCACTAACGGGGGTTCGTGAGAACCGCACTTCATTTCTAAAGTTAGATTAGAATAAATCTTAGAACTATTGAGCGAACGGGAGACTGCGGCGAGAACGATCGATTAGTTATTCTTGAATAATTTAGGAAAGCAAAAAATTGTGGCGGGTGGAGGACGCAGGACGTAACATACATATAATTTATATTTTATTTTATTTATTTATTTATTTAATATCATTTCATTTCGGCAAGTACTGTTAAGAAATGTAATTGTAGTTCAAGCCGCCTCGGCCACTAATTTGAGTTGAGCGTGTCGAGATAATAGATGGCGATGCGGAAGTCAAAAAGGCATCGTCACAATAAAGAAACGAAAAACAATCTCTCTCTTCTAGCCTGGCCAGGCAAGCGATAGGTCGTGTTGTAAGGTTAGCGTATATAATAAGAGGTTAGCGTATATAATAAGAATTTGTTTGTTATAGAGGTTACTATTTATTTCATTAAAGTTTATTGACTATAACAACTCGTTTCTTTCTTCCCAGACATCTATCTTCTCGAATCTTAAATCCCAACAAGTACAACATGATCCCACACACGTTGAACGCACATGAAACAATAATATTTCATTAATAATAATTGTAATATACACACATCATATGTTAGTTGGAGGCACGACATTTGCTATATACGCATATATACGTCGGACCTTTCCTACATACATACATCTTCATTCTCTGTGGCGGCGCCACATACCGGATAAGATACAGATTACCATTAGAGGAATGAAGGGTCGGCGGTAGACATGTCAACACCATGGGCAATGACTTTTCTTACGCAAACAGGGGGCGCGCCGAAAAAAAAAAATGTTGCAAAAATCTTCAGACCGCGGCACCCTGCAGGATAATAGGCCCGGCACTATACGTAGTACCCTGCAAGACCGTCTGTGACTTCACCGTTCATATGGGTGTCATTTCCCAGATCACCCCAAATCCTGATCCCGCATCCATTGTATAGAGATCAGTGGTATGCGAGCTCTAGTTGTGTGTGGTACGGTCTTTTCCGTCGAGGACTGCAGCTCATCCTGCGTGCGAGCTGTATGTGTGGCGTCCCAGTCCGAAAAAATAGATTTTGTATTAACTCATTTCTTTTGTTTCATAAATATATATCTAGTCGTAATCGTGCTTAGTGCCTTCCGATCCTACAATATTTATATTGGAAAATATGTCTAAGTGACGACGTGGCAATCAAGGCTAATACTAGTGTTTGTAATTGAAGTGCTCGCGTAGATGGAAAGCGAGTGGATAGTGGACGGGTGAGTGGCAAGTAAGCGCAGGCGGTGAAGTTATGAGAACACAATAAACTATTTATTTACGACACTAAATAACAGCTATTTACACACTGAGTGAACCCGTGGTGAATTGCACCGTACGAGAAAATAATGAGAGAGAAGAGTTGATGTGAAACCGTCCGAAAAGAGAAGTGTTGCTATAGCACAAGAAGTGACGTCCGCGTGATACAATGGTTGCGAGGTGAGTGAGAATAAAAGGCGGGCGCCGGAAGCGCACCGGCTCGTCACGTGAGTTCTCGATAATAATCGATTAGATCTGTATTGATCTCTGATAGGTGGACAAGTTATCGATTCGAGATCTCGCGTGAGTGATGAGCGTGAAGTGAGGTGAAGTTGGTCGGTAATATAGATTTCTCTAACAACTAGCTTAATTAAGACAAAATTCAGATAAATTTCTTTATGATAATAAACTCCAAGAGCAGAAAATACAAACTTTAAACATGCAAAGAAGACGACTAAAATTTGCCGTTGTTCCGTACTTAGTTTCTAGTTTTGTATATAGCTTCCCGTAGATTAGTATATACTTGCGTTGCGCTGTACAATTTAAAAAATCTATTTTTAACCTTCTACGCTGACCATATAAGGTCTTGTTTGCCACATTCGGCACGTGCAGTCGCTCACCCCTTTATTTTGTTCCGGCTTTGTCTCTACCTCCCCTTGTCGGCGGTTGGGAGACGCGTCCACCACGTGATGAGGCCCACACCTGTGATTGGCCGGACGTGCCTCCCACCGCTCGCGCTTCGCTCACGTGAGCACGCTTCGCGACGGCCGACTGCCCGCTTTGCAGTCAGTCCACGTCTAAATACCAAAGTGTCAAGAGTTTTATGAATTGCTATATATCTGTTCTACATGTCTTTTTCTTCTGCGCTTGCTCGCATATTTCTGTCGCGCTTCTCATAGCCGTCTTGCGCTCGCTCGCATTTTTGTACCAACACCAGTGATTCTAAACACAATAAAACACGTTCGTGAATGTGCACCGCTATCCAGGGTTTTACTTTCCTCGCGCGCAATTAGAGATTACGCGTACGAACAGCCGTAATATAAATAAGCCTGGAACAGAAATGGTTACAAATATTCCTGGGGAAAAAGGCACATATTAGTACATAATTGAACCAACAGTCAAATAAGAGTCAATGTACACCCCGCGTCAATGTAACAATGACGAATAACTTGCAGTAAGGGTCAATAGATTTCAAAAATATTTTCTTGCAGTTAAAATACCAGCCAGCAAAAGGGGCGCTTAAAATAACATAACGTCGTTAATTTTGAAACCCTCCAAAATTCGTTAATTTCCAGTCAAGAGATGCCAGCCAAAATAATTCGCCAACAGTCAGCTTATTCTTTCATATTTCATGAACATGAATATAAGAAATAACAAATAAGTTGACGATTTACCAAGGCGACATATTTTCGTTTTTAAACATATACATTAGCGAATCCTGAATATATTTCAGGGTAATTACACACGGTTAACTCTTCAATATAGACAAAAAGTATTTCATGAAACCAATAATAAGTTAAAATTGTAATTAAGGACTCTATTAGGCATTACAAGGGAGAATTGTAATAATATTTTTCTCCTGATATCCAAATTTTGAAATTATTTAAAAACCCAATATTTCAACCTACCAAATAAAATGTCTTTACTCTGCGTATATCTATTATGAAGTTTACATTTAATAAACATGAAAAAAGAAGAAGAGTTAACCGTGGCATATTGTATGTCAATTTCATTTGCAGATGTAACTGCTACAAGTTACATGTGCAACACCTAAAAATGAGCGAGCATAGTGACTAAAGTGGTATGCTATTCCAACGACGAAAGCCCTTTTCTCCAGCTCGATTCGACTACGTCAAAATAGTAACTTCTTGCTTCGGATATGCGTAAGCATATCCTGATTGGCATTCTATAAATAGGGATTGAAAGTTTTTAACAAAGTTTTCACATCAACTCCAGCACAAATTCGAAGGCAAAGTGCAACGAAATCGTGCTTATACACCTTCCTAATCAGTTATAATATTCATATACTAACATATATGACATCATATATATTAATACACGATTACATGAAATTTGAAATGTATGGCGTGTGAGGTGAGCGATCGAAGACGAAAAGGCAGAAAATGAAGGAAAGTAGAGAGAACAGCCGCGTTAAGTAATTTGGAGTGACCATTCCCCCTTCACCAAAATTTATTCTGAGATGCGAGAATTAAAAGGCGAATCGAGTAGGACGGCGGTGCAAAGTTCGCGTGTAAAATAAACCTTCCTACATGATAAAATTAACGTAATTGTGAAATTCTTATAAAAATGTTCTGAATCGAAGTTTCAGATATTGAAAAGTATATTTCTGCATTGTACATAAGAACAAATTGTAGGAATGTACGGAATCTTTATTACTGTAACAATGGGAAAGGCGCATATATACGTAAAACTCGAATCTCAAGTATTTTTTGCTACAAATGTATCTCCCGAACAGACTTCATTAAATTCTCCGAATCAATATCATCACTGTACAATTTTATTACAAACGGGCTCACGTCATATCAAAAGGAATTGGAATTTATGAGAATACGTATTATGTACTTACGGAATCTATCGATTGCTGTACATATGGCGAGGTGACACAACTAGACTAACGCTCCCGGTCACCAAATGTTCTCGCGGACTTGTGTTTACAGGTGCTCGAATGCCCTTATTGGTGGATTGAGCCTAGCGAATCCGCGGACGCGGTCACTTCTAAATGCCTCGGTCGGGCACGTTACAATCGCTTAATTGTACCATTTTGTGTCGTGGAGAGTGACACGGTAGTCGTTCCGGCGATCCACCATATATAGTTTTTAATTTCGACGCGCGCGTGTGTGTGTGAGTGTCTGAGCGTGTGGCGCGGGGTAAGTTTTATTTGTTTATTTATTCATTTGAGTCTATTTCTTGCGGTTTTAAACAGAAATGTCGGTTTCGTAGATAAAGAAATGTAAACGGAGCTTTTGCGAAGCTTGGCTTTGCGATGAAAAATATAAGTCATGGGTGCGACCTGTGGCATCCGACATTAGTTCATTTCATTGCGTAATGTGTAAAAAAGAATTGTCCTGTGATACGCGCATTTCGAGACACGCTAATTCTGCCTGTCACATAAATAATGTAAAGAAAATGTCTGTAACTGTAGCAAATAGCGACGACGAAGTATCGAAGCAACATTCTTCTGTGCTACGGACATTTCGTAAACAATGGTTAGATTTGAAAGAGTTTCAACCGTGGTTACGGGAAATATCAGATCACCAAACATTGTGTTTTTGTGCTTTTTGTAACAAGGCGATAACGGCTCGATTAAGTCACATTTATCGTCACACAGAATCCGCGCTTCATATACGAAACGGAAGATGTATAGAAACGCAAGAAACAGGGCAACAAGATGATATCACGGACAAATCGGAATTGTCATTAGATGCGCGACACAAAGCAGCGGAAATTCACTACGCTGCTCTTATCGCCGAACTTGACATTCCGTTTACGTCAGCAGCAAAATTGTTAGCATTTTTCAAAAAATTGGGAAAAGATTATGACGTGTTGGAAATCATGAGTATGGGTGAGATGAAATGCACTCAAATAATTGCAAACGTCTTGTGTCCGGTTGAAACGGAACGTGTTTCGGCCATTCTACAAAATACAAAGTTTAGTATTTTCATTAATGAAACGTCAGACATTACTAATACAAAATGGATGACGTTTCATGTTCGGTATGTCGATCCGGAAACATTGCAAATTATGTCGCAGTTAGTCAAACTAATCGATCTTGATGCAAGAAATTGTGGTGCTGAAATGATATTTGACGCATTTCGACAGGAAATGTACTGTTTACAGATTTCGTTTTTGAACATAGTTGCTTTGTCATGCGACAATGAGCGTGTCATGACGGGTAAACATTTATCATTTCGAACAAAGTTACAGGAAAAGTATGGACATGTATTAACACTGACATGTCCATGCGATTCTGTGGCGTTAGCTGCAAATGCAGCATCCAGAACGATTCCTAACAAATGCGAAAACTTTGTAAAACAAATATCAAATTTTATAAACTGTAGCCCCAAGCGATCAGCTATTTTTACTGATTGTTGCGAGGACACTAATCTGAACATTTTGAAATTGGCCGAAATACGATGGCTTTCCCGCCAATTATGCATCAGTAGAATTCTGGATTCATGGGATAGTATTGACAAGTTTTTAAAACAATTACTCACGAAGGAAAAGTCCCAAAAAGCTGCACAATTTGTAGCCGTGATGCAGAATCGTGAGGTTAAAGCATACTTATTTTTTCTTAGATATATTTTGCATTTTTTCAACTCCTTTACGCTATTTTTCCATGCTCTGGAAACTAGAATTCATTTATTACCGCGTAAATCAATACATTTATTACAAATGGTATGTAAAAACTTTTTAAAACCAGAGCTTTTAACATATTGTAACAGTAACGTAAATTGTTCGGAAAAAAAAAATCAAAAATCTTTACATGAAATCGCATTGGGCATTGATTGTGATGAATATCTTAACAAATTAATAATAGAGGGGCACACCGATATAGTTGAAAATATTTGAGAGAATTGTTTGCAATTTTATGTATGTGCCGCTCAAGAAATTTCTAAAAGATTACCAACCAATGATCAATTTTTATGTAAATTACAAGTTTTTTAACTCGCCACAGTTTTGCGCGATATTGACAGAGAAACTTCATTTCATGATGTTTGTTCTATCACTGAAACTCTTGGCGGATTTGATAAATTTTATTTACGAGAAGAATGGTTTGCTTTATACCACGATTTTACAGAAACATAAAAAGATTATCTTTCATTTAGCGAATTTGACGAAATGTGGGAAAACATCCTACAACGTTGTTGGAGAGTGAGGCGTCAGTCGGTAATTAGTTGTTGTTTCATGCTTTGCCCTACCGCTGACGCCTCGGTCTCAGTACGCTCGCCCTCTGCCCCGCGGCCGCCGGCGAGCTCCCTAGCGTCCGACGGCTGCCGCGGACCGACTTTTATATGCCATGCGAGGCCCGCTAACGTCCGAATCTTCGGGCATATGTGTGTGTTACGTCCTCCGTTTTTCGGCACCCTGCGTACACCGGGTATACCGGGGATCGGAAGACAGACGAAGTGACCGGCCTGATAAGAGATTTGACGTGTCAGCGGAGCGGCTCGTTGAGACGTCGCACGCGCCTAAATATACTCGGTGTCCTGATTCGACACTAAACCTTCGTGTATCCTCGCGTCCGACTGGTTACGGCGCGGAAAGTGTGGGCGTAGCTGGTGACTCGGAATTACACCAACCCGAGAATCTATTCGCGTCCGAATGGTTACGGCACAGGCAATGTGAGCGTCGCTGGTGACTCGGGATTACACCAACCTGAGAATCTACTCGCGTCCGAATGGTTACGGCACCGGCAATGTGAGCGTCGCTGGTGACTCGGGATTACACCAACCTGAGAATCTACTCGCGTCCGAATGGTTACGGCACAGGCAATGTGGGCGTAGCTGGTGACTCGGAATTACACCAACCCGAGAATCTACTCGCGTCCGAATGGTTACGGCACAGGCAATGTGAGCGTCGCTGGTGACTCGGGATTACACCAACCTGAGAATCTACTCGCGTCCGAATGGTTACGGCACAGACAATGTGAGCGTCGCTGGTGACTCGGGATTACACCAACCTGAGAATCTACTTGGGTCCGAATGGTTACGGTACAGGCAATATGGGCGTAGCTGGTGACTCGGAATTACACCAACCCGAGAATCTATTCGCGTCCGAATGGTTACGGCACAGGCAACGTGAGCGTCGCTGGGAGCTCGAGGTTACACCAACCTAAGAATTTACTCGTGTTCGTGCAGGTTACTTAGTCTATGATTTCGACATCCGAATCTTCGCAGATCTCAGTTACCACGATGGTAGACGGTACGATTTCCGGTTCTAGAGGTTCGAAGTAGACTGTGAACTGATCTTGCCCTGGGGGTAGTTCGAACGGACAAGGCTGTCCTGGAGAGGTCCAGGCCGGTGGCGCGTGTTGTCCGGGGTGCGGGTAGGTAGGCGGAAGGGAATTCACGGATTCGCTTGCTGTTTGTCGAGATAGCTGCGACTGATGCAAGCGAGCAGCGGCGCGACGTGCCCTGACCTTTACTCCGGCCCGTCGATGTCCTCTATAGTCCTTACGCGGCAGGGGTCGCCGGGGTGTTCTCTGGTTATGGGTTTGAGTGAGAGGATAGTTGCGATCTGTGGGTATGACCACTGGGCTAGGGCCCGAACCGTGATGCGCCGAAAGTGGTTGAGGAGCCACGGTGGTAACGAGGGGGGCCAGCCGCGGGCCGACGAAACCTGTGAGCTGAAGTCGCAGCAGAAGAGTTGCTGAGGGGTTACCGGAACTCAGAGGTTCGACAGTGCCCACGGAATTTCCCGTGAGACGACACAGGCACAGGCTCGAAGGCGGCAGCACGGACCACTCGATTTATGCGCACGGCGGTTTCGGTGTCGCGGAAAGAAAAGGAGTGAGATCCCCTGTCTAATTACACTCAGAGAACACTCCGATAACCAGGTTTTACGCGGGGGTACGTGTAGTGTTGCGAGGATGGGTGTGCAATAGGTGACTCACGAGATTGTGTGTATGGTGTTTATTAATTGATCGAACCCTACAATTTGGAGTAGAACGGCTCTACTTTGCTATCGCGACCGGAGAATCGGAGATCGAGTCTAGGCACAGCGTCTCGATCACGCAGGTTACTTATATTTAGCTGAATTTCGGAGGCTTCACCACGCTGGTGGCCTAGAGCGGTCCGGATTACAAAGTTTAGTTGGTTACACAAACCTGGTGTTGCCTGGCGAGTCGCGGGAACAATGGCACTGATTTTATCGTATTGATTATTCGTTTGAAGTTAACTTGATTCGATTGGATCGGCGTGACTTAACTTGATTCTATCCTTTACACTTAAAAGATACTGGAGGTGAACGCTAAGTCGGGTGTTGCGCTTCGCACCCGCGCTTGAATTCTTGAATCCGAACAACGGTGCTATTCGGAGCACTTCACGCACTGAATTGAATTGAAGTAAAATAATTCGCAAGTGAATGTCGTAGGCAAGAGCGCGCGTGTTAACACTAGTCGTAATCAGAAGAGCGCGTACAGGTGCTTCTCGTGACCAAGAGTGTCGTAGCGACCAAGAGTGTCCGAAAAGGGTCTCGTACTGCCCTATATAGACGCCGTGCTCCGCTGAGCGGTATTCGCATGCTGACACTGCATCAGCGTTATATCCTGGGAACGGCGCGACAGATGCCTTTCCCAGGACTTGGCTACACGTATTTTATCTTTTGGAATTCCTCCTCTGACAGGTTGCATTACTTGGCGGTTGTCCGGTCGCGCAGCGCGAGAATTTGGCGGAGCTTTTACTTGTATGTTTCGCTTGTTCCCTACTCGCGTCGTCTTGGCTATCGCTCGGGTGTAAGTTACCTCTACTTGTCGCGCGCGGCATGTCTTATCGCTAACGGGGGTTCGTGAGAACCGCACTTCCTTCGTAAGGTTAGATTAGAGTAAATCTTAGAACTACTGAGCGAACGGGAGACTGCGGCGAGAATGATCGATTAGTTATTCTTGAATAAAAAGCGAAAAATTATGGCGGGTGGAGGACGTAGGACGTAACACCTCCCCCCCAAAAAAAAAGGACTCACACGTTTACGGGCGAGTGCTTTCAATTCTCGCAAAAGTCTCCCGCACGTTTTCGTGCGGGGCGGTGTCGGGCTTGGGGTCGATTTGTCGTCGGGCGGGCTTCGGGGTGTCCTCGTAGATTGGTTGGATGGCCTGTAGTTCGATGTTCCCGGTCTTCCTTGTTGGTTTGGCTCCCCCCTTGTGCAGCAACAGATGAGCGATCGAGCTCCAAATTGCTCCGAGGAGATGGATGCTCCATCCGTACATCGAGTGCAAGGCGTACCCATGGATAAGCGTGTCGATGATCAGCTTTATCAATCGGATCAGAATGAAGATTCCAAGTATTCCTGCCGTGGCCGATCCGAAACTCATGAATCCGCCCCAGAGTCTTTCGGCGGTAGACTCCGCAATTTTCTTCAGCGATTCCTCGTCTAGTAGGCCGAGCATCGAGACAGCTCCGTGCGGGACTCCTTGTCCGGTGGCGCCTCGGGCTATTGTATGTAGGAGTGCTGGTCTTTCCGCAGGGAACATTATATGGTCTCGTAGTTCCTCAATGTCGTCCTCCGAGTAGATACCGTTGGTCGCCAACCTTCCAGGGGTGAGGTACTTCCAGGTGGGTTGCGTCAGCGGCTGGATTACCTCAGGAGCGACGTTTTCCATGGGTGCTGGAACAAATCTAAACCAGGTCCCCTCGATTTGGTACATAATCGGCAAAATACCACTGCACTCTCTCTGCATGCCGATTTTGGTCAGGATTCTGGATTTAGGTGTGAGGTAGAATGACCGGTTCCGGTGCGTCACTGGTAGTTCTGTATAGCACACTTCCGACTTCCTGATGCTCACTTCTACTGGAATGCATTTGATGATATGTGCTACCTCCCCCGCAGCTACTGCCATATATCCTGGTTTCTTCATCAAGGTGTAGGCGAATTCGTCCGGCAGGAGACTTCCCAAAGCTAGAGCGTTTTTAATTATTTGTTTCTCTAGGTTGCATTTCTGTGAGATTACATCGTTAT
Organism: Priocnemis perturbator; assembly: GCA_963942575.1. Taxonomy (NCBI): domain Eukaryota; kingdom Metazoa; phylum Arthropoda; class Insecta; order Hymenoptera; family Pompilidae; genus Priocnemis; species Priocnemis perturbator. Next base: position 11,518,460 of record OZ012643.1, on the reverse strand, counting down.
ATAGTGCGGATATCTGTGTCCTGATGTGTTTCTCGACGTATACAAATTTGGAATTCACATATGTGAAGATGTCTAAATTGTCGACAGGAATTTTGCCTCTTGTTTTGAAGGTATTGCCTTTCGTGGTCTCTAGTAGGAATAGTTTCGGGTGCTCGGTGCGTAGGAGTGTGTACCCGCACAATTGCTGCTCCGTCGTTCTCGTGAAGGCGAACGTGATATCCTGCGTGGTCAGAGAGTAAACGATCGGTGTGGCGTGGTCGTCTCCGTATGTTTTCATCGCGTAGCCTTCGTATAGCACGTCGTACTGGTCGAAGTCGCAAGTGGGGACTGGCATGGGTGCCCAGAACGTATGTCCATCGGACATGTCGACACAATATCCGTCGCTAAGTACGCAGGTGGTTCCGGATTTCAAGATAATTTTTCCCGCTGTTAGCTTCACGGCAGCTGTTCCCGTTCGGAGAGTAATCTTTGCGACTGCTTGTACCACCACGTTGTCCCAGGTCCCGTATGGGTCTGAATACTGCGTCCCTGAACAGGCTCCTCCTTCCGTGACTTTCCCTGCTAAAGTCACGCTCCGGATATCTGTAGAATTTGGTCTCAGCCCCGTTATGTACGCCGCTTGTCCTAGGGACAGACTGCCGTCTACGTGCATCCGTAGGCAATTTTTATGACTGATGTCAAGCAAATACTCGTACTGTCCGTTGTGGACAATCGAGACATGCGAGTGCATTCCGCAGTAGTAGACAGTTCGTGATATCTCCACCTTACATTGGAGGATATCAGTGTGTTGATAGGTGGCCAGTTGGAGTAATTGGATGTACGTCTGTGCAGAGTTGGGGGTCTTCCGTTCGACGTCGCAGTCCCCGGTATCCAGGAGGGAGATGGTAGTAGAATTGAGGTGATGTCCTCCGCAATCGAACCCAATTAATGCGCTTACGCCTGCGCATACGCTAATTACAGCTAATACGACGCGTGTATCCATATTCTGCAACCAATCAAATGTTCGAGAGTGAATGTTTAAACGTAATTTTAATCGCGGTGGTTGCAGAGGATCGCGGGACGCCGAGGTTGTGTGTGCTCGCTAGGATATCTTCGGCTATTCGTTCAGTATGGGGGGATTTTTTTTTTTTTTTTTTTTTTTGTACTAAAGGCTTTTTATTATTTTGCTTAGGGCAACTAGGTTACATAAACGAAAAATTCGGTACAAAATTATCCGTCTTAATCCTGGTCTATTGGCGTAGTCACATTCCCTTTTTGGGTTTTCCCGCCCCTTCTTTGTCCTTTGCTTCTCAATCCGCCAGGATTGCTCCGATTATTTTGGAGTAGCCGCCTCTTGTCCCGTATTCTGTGGCTACCTCCCCCGTCCGGCGCCATTCCGTCACACATTGGCCGCAGTGGACCGCTGGGCGTACCAAAAATGGTCTTTTCCGGCAGCGGTTGCAGTAAGGGGCCGGGGTCCCTGGTCCCACCAACATGTGAATCATTACCGCCTGCGACTCCCGGGCCTCTATTTCCGAGTGCGTGGTTGCGCACCTGGTGCACAACAGCTCCCATTTGTACTCCTTGTACGTCTCAATGATGCACCGGGCTCGGTATAACCCCCTCAAATCCGCCAGTGGGATGGCGAATTGGTATGTCATTCCTTCGTGTGCTTCCAACCGGGGTGGCTCAATTACTACCAAACCAGTTAAGCGGTAATCAGTGGCCTAAGCGAGTCACTAACGAATTTGCAATTAAACCTCGCAAATCTCATTGATCGCAACAATCGCTTCAGTGGTACGCACGAATTTCCGATCCGTTCTTAGTTTCTCCCTGACACCTACACACACCCAACCCTTGCGGTAATCTTATTTAACAACGGTATTGTTTAAACATAATTCTAATCGGCGCGGTTACAAATGATCGCGGGTTGCCGAGGTTCGCGCCGCGCGCCGATGCGCAACGCGCAGGGGTTCGCGGCACGCGGAGGTTGTGTGTGTCCGCTCTGGAGTATATATGATTTTTTTGATATTTGTTTTGTGTTTGTTTCGTGTTTTTTTTTTTTTTTTTTTTTTTTTTTAGAGAAAAATAAAGTTTATTGTTTAGCTTATGGCATCTAGGTTTACAAGTGTATAAAGAAGGAATATTGATACAAAAAAATGTTAGTATTTCTTAGCCTAATGTTAGTAGTCGGTTATATATGGCCCCTTTTTGGGTTTCTTTATTTCTCTTTGTGTTTTTTTTTTTTATGCTGCGCTTATTGCGCTAATGAATTTTTTGTACCCTCGCAGTTGCCCAGCACGGGCGGCTTCCTCTCCTGATGCCGCCCACTCCTCTACACACGGCAGGCATTCCGCCGCGGGCCTTACCCAAAAGGGCTCCCGCCAGCACCGCTGGCAGTATGGGAGCCCCGTGCGCGGGCCCACCAGGATGTGGACCATCACCCTGGAGCTTTGTTGGGCCTCTGGGTCATAATGGACCCGGGCGCACCGGGGGCACAGAAGTTCCCACTCGTAGGTGTTGTATACTTCCTTTACACATCTTGCCCGGTGTAGCCCTCCGTAGTTCGCTACTGATGTGGTGAATGCGTTTGCCATTGCGTGGGTTTATGAGCTCCTACTCGATCAAGGCGCAACTGCGAAGTGATCGCTCCGGCGTTCTCAGGCGGCGTCGCCGACGCGGCTCTAGGTGCGAGGGTGCAAGCGTCAGCTTTTCGCGAATGTCATCTAACCTGCCTCCGGACACTTCGCTTATTGGGGTCAGCCGTCGTGCCGTCGCGGTGTCGCCTCCCTGTTCCCTTCTGGTATCCACACACAACCTTTGCAGTTTTCTTATCCTAGCCTACTAAGCTTAATCTTATCCTGATGCACTATTCGTGCCTTACCATTTACGTCTATTTTAACATTATTCCTAGGCAGTATATCGAGCACTATGTGAGGGCCCGTATACTGATCGTCAAATTTCCCTTTTTTGGGTTCCTTTAATAAGAATACGTGAACTCCCGGTTTGAAATTTTTGGGGTTCGCTCGCCGATTATAATAGGCGGCTGATCGGACCTTACTCGCTATCAGGTACTCGTGAGCGAGTTCTTGCGCGTCGCGAATTTTGTTAAATAGTGCCTCTAAGTATTCTGAATATGTTATATCTAGCCCATCTTCGATATGCGGCACGCTGGACGGGAGGCGCGCGAGTTTCCCGAATACTAACTCGTGCGGCGTGTGCTTTGTGCCTTCGTGCACGCTAGTATTGTATGACAGCATCGCGAGTTCTGTCCACTTATCCCAATCTTCATGGGACTCTATATATTGTTTTAGATATTCGGCAAGAACGTGATGCGATCTTTCCAAAGACCCGTTGGTTTGCGGGTGGTATGCGCTAGTTCGAAATTGTTTTATTTTAAACCGTCTCGCGATGTGTTTGAATACTGACGAACAAAATGGGGTGCCTTGGTCTGTTAGTATCGCCCGCGGTGCTCCGAACCGACAAATAAAATGTTTTGTTACAGCGTCTGCTATTGGGATTGCCCCTCCGGAGGGCAAGGGGACGGCGACAGAGTATTTTGTTAGAAGATCTTGCATTGTTAATATGTATCGGTTTCCGCGCGGGGTAGCCGGGAGCGGTCCGACTATGTCTAGCGCTATCTTATCGAAAGCAGAGCCCGGCGTGTCCGTAATCACCATGGGTTGCTTAGTCTTAACTCGAGTCAATTTCTTTAATTGACAACTCCGGCATTGTCTTATATACTCTGTGACCTCCTCTTTCATCCGTTCCCAATAATAGCGCTCGCGTATTCGGCGGTATGTTTTTGTCACCCCTTTATGCCCTCCTAGCGTAGAGGAATGGTATTCTTTTAGGATTTCTGGGCGAAGTTCTCGAGGAGGAACTGAAACCCTTGCGCTGCAGATGGTAATCTCGCGAATTCTGCCTTTTATTTTTCGGAACATTACGGTTTCAACGATCATCCAAGTCCAATAATCGCTTATTTGAGCTGTATGGGCGATACTAAGAGTTTCCAATTGTAATTCTAACACTGCGTCGAGCAGCGAAGCAGCGGCCTCATTCATGGTTGTTTCGTCGGGACTGTCGTTAGCGCTTGCTTTAATAGGAAGTGCTATCAATTTTTTTGACTTAAAGTTGTTGACTTTCGCGCGGCCTAGGGTCAGTTCTGTGTATTCTGGGAGGAGGTTATTTTCGGCTAAGTTTTTACTACCGTCATCGCAAGGCTTTCCCTGCATGTCGATAAAAATCACGACGTTGTCTTTACGTATAGAAATCGGGTCGTCTGTGTATTGGATTTTTGTTTCGCGTTCTGTAACCTCCTGTCCCTCGTTTGGACTGTCTGAATTTACTTCTTCTTCGGAACTCATGTCCGGAATTGAGTCGTCGTCCGTCGTGTGAATTGGCGGCGAGGCGTTAGTGAGTGGTGGGGTGTCGCGTGGTCGTGAAGGGCCGGGTTTCGGGACCCATTCGGGGTCCGATGCGCGGGTAACGTTCGCGAATTCGATGGAGTGATCGGTGTCGTACGTGTCGTAAAACTCTCTGTCTGCGGCTGTCGGCGGTAGGATTTCGTCCGCCGATTCAAGGGGTGGTGGCGCCACGATTGTAACATGACCTTCGAGGTCGGTTGAACTGTCCGTCGCGTCGGTAGTTCCGTATTCCCTTGTTTTCTTTGCGCGTGGTCTTGCCGTGTTTTCGGAAGAGGAGGTAAGGGGACGTGGTCGCTTGGCTTGTTCAGGAGCGTCTGGGGAGGGGATTTGTGCCTTGGGAGGCCGATTTGTGGCTCGAGTTTTACGTCTTCGCGGGGACGAGTCTTCCGCTTCTGAATCGGAAGTCGAGGAGTATAGGCGGGTTCGATGTTTGCGTGGGCGTTTCTTGAGGTGAATCGGGAGCGTGGTAATTTGTTTCCCAGTCGGTTTTTCCGGTGTACATTCGGATGACGAGGATGACGAGTCTCGTATCTCTGTTTTGAATGAGACAGTGCGTCTCTTGCCTTGAACGGGCAGGGTAGCCACGACTTCCGTTGCTGGCGTCTCCGGGGGGTTCCTAGAGAGCGCATCCGCGTTGGAATTCGCTGATCCTGATTTGTGTTCAATCTTATACTCGAATTCCCCCAATTTTAGTCTCCATTTCCAAAGTCGGGACGACGGGTCCTTGACTGAGTGGAGCCAAACTAGCGGTTTGTGGTCGGTAATGATGGTGAACTTTCGACCGTATAGATATGGCCGGAATTGCGACACGCAGTACAAGATCGCCAGACATTCTTTCTCGATGGTTGAATATCTGGATTCTGCTTCATGCAGTAGGCGCGAGGCGTATCCGATTGGGAGGTCCTTTCCGATAGGACCTTGACTGAGGACGCCCCCGATCGCGTATCCGGACGCGTCGGTTGTTAGATTAAACGGCCGCGAAAAATCTGGGTATTGCAGTATTGGCTTCGAACAAAGTGCGTCTTTGAGCACCCCTAATGCTTTGGTTTGCAAGTCTCCCCAGCTGAATGGGTTATCCTTCTTCAGAAGGTCGGTTAATGGTTTTGCTGTTTTTGAAAAGTTCGGTATGAAGCGCCTGTAGTATCCTGCCAACCCGAGGAACTGTTTGATGTTTTTCGGTGTTTTGGGCGTTGGGAATTCTTTGACTGCCGTGATTTTACGCGGGTCGGGCCTGACACCATCTTCCCCGATTATATGCCCTAGGTAATTGACCTCATGCCTTAGGAATTCACATTTGTCCGGTTGTAATTTTAAATTGGCTTTTCGCAATCTCTCTGCCAAATTTCTAAATTTGTTCTCGTGCTCATGCAAGGAGCTCGCGTATAGTACGATATCGTCTAGGTACACGAATAATTCTTGCCCTTGCAAGCCTGTCAACACGTTGTCCATCAGTCTCTGGAATGTTGCGGGCGCGTTTTTCAAGCCGAAGGGCATTCTTTTAAAATGGTAGTGCCCATAAGGGGTCGAAAATGCCGTTTTCTCGGCGTCGCGGTCAGACATAGGTATCTGATGGAATCCTGAAGCCAAATCAAATACGGAAAAGTACCTTGCTCCACCGAGCTGGTCGAGGATATCGGTGATATTTGGCAGTGGGTACGCGTCGCCAATTGTTTTTTCGTTCAAGGTTCTATAATCTATTACCATACGCCACTTTTTATTTCCCTGGGAGTCCGGTTTCTTCGGGACTATCCACAGCGGTGAATTGTATGGTGATAGCGAGTCTTCAATCGTCCCGTTTTTCAATAGTTCCATAACCTGTTTGCTAATTTCTTCCTTGTGGATCGGCGGAAATCTATACTGTTTCGTACTCACTGGAACGTCATCAGTGGTATGTATCGTGTGCGACCCGAAGCTTGAGCACCCGAGCGGCTCGTCCGGCAGGTGGAATATGTCCGCGGACTCGTGTAGTAACGTTTCCACACTTTTTCCCTCTTTTTCACCTAGATGTTCTAGCCTCAATAATTTTTTCACGCGTTTGGGTCGCGAATTCCCTCCTGATTCGCTCGCGACAGCGGCGCCGATGGCTAGACAGGCACTGTTGATGTTATCCTTCGCAGTCGAATTTGCTTCGTTAATTTCGAATGGTTCTAGCACAACGGTGGGGACTACTAAGTCGAAATCTAAGTCGGTTGTATTAAAAACGGGGAGGTAAGCTCGTCCCTTGTCGTTAACGACCGCGGCGTCTCCTAAATAAATTCCATCGTCCACGTTCATTCGCGGCATATATCCCAAGCGAATTTCCGGATTCGCGATATTGACGTGGAAGGGTGCTCGACTGCGGGGGAGAATCTGGACAAGTTCCCGTTCGGCGAAGGGAACATACATCCCGTTGCATTTAATTCTTTTCTTAAAATAGTCGATTTTAACTAGGTTTTTCGTGAGAAACGCGGATCCCAGGATTCCATTTTGCGAGATGGGAAAATCTTCCGGGATGACTTGGAAATTGGCGTTCGTCCCTACCATCTCGAGTTGTACGTTACCCAAAGTCTCAACTGCCCCTTGCGAGATACCCTGGAGGTTAAATTTCTCCTTTTCGTTAACGCGGGTATTGTTTTTCAGCGAACTCCCTTTTATGAGGTTGAGTTCCGATCCTGAATCGATCATTAACGTTGATACAGCTTTTAAATTTTTGGAGGCTAGTTGAATGCTGGGCACGTATTTTGTTTGGTCGAGCGTTACTGTGGCGATTCCGATGGTTCCTGCGACGTCGACGTGGTCGCTTCCGTTATCATCACCCGACGCCCTTGGTTCGGGGCGCTCCGCTGGGCGTTGGGATAAGTCGGAGTGCCTGGTGCGTTTCCCGGGTGGTAGCGTCCCGCTTGCCCCTCGTATCCTTGGCCTTGCTGGTAGCCCCGTTTATCGCAATCCCTTACTATGTGCCCGGGCGTTTTACAATAATTACAAATAACTTCACCTCTCGCCACCGTTCCGGGTGGGATTCTTTCGGTGGAGGCCCCGCGGTAGGCTGGCTGGGAGTGTTGATTTTGCGATGTGAATTGACGTGGTTGGGCTTCGTTTTGGCGCGGGGGATACTGATTTCGTGGCTCAAAGCGGCGCGGTGAGTATTGGTTTCGCGGCTCGAAGCGGCGCAGTGGGAGTGGGCTCCTTGTTTCGTACCGGCGCGGGGGGTATCGGTCTTGATGCTCAAATTGACGCGCGTCCTGATACTCGAATTGCCGTTGGTCCGGGTATCCGGGTTGATTCGACCGGCGCGGGGGGTATTGGTCTCGATACTCGAATTGATCTGGTTGCTGCGGGGGGTATCGGTCTCGTGGAGCGACGCGCGGTGTTTTCGGCTCATGCCCAGGTTGCCCACGGGGCGGTGGCGCTCCAAAGCGTTCGTTCTCCATCTCGATTGCCCTGGCGATTTGGGTGCTCTTTACGAAGGCGTCGTCAAGGCTTTCATAACCCTGTACCCGCAGTCTCAATTGAATGTCCGGCGGTAAGCCGTTTGTGAACCCTTCTAATGCGTCTACTTCTATACTTTCCCTTAACCCGATGTCGAGGGTTCCGTGGAGTGTCCGTTCTCCCTCGGTAATAACGGTTTTTAGTTCCTTTGCACGCGCCACGTAGTCCCACATGTGTTCGTGGGGACCTTTTACTAAGTTTGCCAACTCCCCGCGATATTGGCTCGTCGATTTTTTTGGCCCAAATCCGCTCTTTAATTTTTCTGTCAAATCCCTAATCGCGAACACGTCCGTATCCTCGACCGCGTGAGACGCGTGTCCGCGTAGTTTAAGTAGTATCATTTGTGTTAAACTTGTTTCCAAACGCGACGGCAGCAGGTCGCGTGCCCGCTCGCAGGCGCGGCAGAACTGGAGCACGGGCATCGAGTAACCGTCGTAAATCGGGACCATCTCCAACGCTTCCTTGATCCCTATCGCGCCGGCGGACACAGGGGATTGGGGCCTTCTAGTAGCGCCCCTACGACTTCGGGTGTCGCGGATATCAGGCATTCCAGGTTCTCGCCCTGAAGTCGCCTGTGCTTCTTCTCCCGAGGGCTCCGTCGCTTCGCGAAGTAGGAGCTGCAAGGAGCTCACTATCTGCGGGAGACTGGCTTCTACGGATTTCTTCGCGGTACTAGTTTCAGCCCGCAGTTCTTGTAACGCAGCGGTCTGTTCCGCCACCTCTCGCTCTTTGGCATTTAGTTTTTCTTGCAATTGGGCTACCTCCTCATCGGTGAGGTACCGTCCCTTCGCGTGGTTTTGTTCTTGCGACATTTTGCTTTCTTTCCCGAACAAATATTAACCGATCAAATCGTCAGATCCCACTTCTGACACCAAATTTTATACGTCTACTGTTACGTCCTCCGTTTTTCGGCACCCTGCGTACACCGGGTATACCGGGGATCGGAAGACAGACGAAGTGACCGGCCTGATAAGAGATTTGACGTGTCAGCGGAGCGGCTCGCTGAGACGTCGCACGCGCCTAAATATACTCGGTGTCCTGATTCGACACTAAACCTTCGTGTATCCTCGCGTCCGACTGGTTACGGCGCGGAAAGTGTGGGCGTAGCTGGTGACTCGGAATTACACCAACCCGAGAATCTATTCGCGTCCGAATGGTTACGGCACAGGCAATGTGAGCGTCGCTGGTGACTCGGGATTACACCAACCTGAGAATCTACTCGCGTCCGAATGGTTACGGCACCGGCAATGTGAGCGTCGCTGGTGACTCGGGATTACACCAACCTGAGAATCTACTCGCGTCCGAATGGTTACGGCACAGGCAATGTGGGCGTAGCTGGTGACTCGGAATTACACCAACCCGAGAATCTACTCGCGTCCGAATGGTTACGGCACAGGCAATGTGAGCGTCGCTGGTGACTCGGGATTACACCAACCTGAGAATCTACTCGCGTCCGAATGGTTACGGCACAGACAATGTGAGCGTCGCTGGTGACTCGGGATTACACCAACCTGAGAATCTACTTGGGTCCGAATGGTTACGGTACAGGCAATATGGGCGTAGCTGGTGACTCGGAATTACACCAACCCGAGAATCTATTCGCGTCCGAATGGTTACGGCACAGGCAACGTGAGCGTCGCTGGGAGCTCGAGGTTACACCAACCTAAGAATTTACTCGTGTTCGTGCAGGTTACTTAGTCTATGATTTCGACATCCGAATCTTCGCAGATCTCAGTTACCACGATGGTAGACGGTACGATTTCCGGTTCTAGAGGTTCGAAGTAGACTGTGAACTGATCTTGCCCTGGGGGTAGTTCGAACGGACAAGGCTGTCCTGGAGAGGTCCAGGCCGGTGGCGCGTGTTGTCCGGGGTGCGGGTAGGTAGGCGGAAGGGAATTCACGGATTCGCTTGCTGTTTGTCGAGATAGCTGCGACTGATGCAAGCGAGCAGCGGCGCGACGTGCCCTGACCTTTACTCCGGCCCGTCGATGTCCTCTATAGTCCTTACGCGGCAGGGGTCGCCGGGGTGTTCTCTGGTTATGGGTTTGAGTGAGAGGATAGTTGCGATCTGTGGGTATGACCACTGGGCTAGGGCCCGAACCGTGATGCGCCGAAAGTGGTTGAGGAGCCACGGTGGTAACGAGGGGGGCCAGCCGCGGGCCGACGAAACCTGTGAGCTGAAGTCGCAGCAGAAGAGTTGCTGAGGGGTTACCGGAACTCAGAGGTTCGACAGTGCCCACGGAATTTCCCGTGAGACGACACAGGCACAGGCTCGAAGGCGGCAGCACGGACCACTCGATTTATGCGCACGGCGGTTTCGGTGTCGCGGAAAGAAAAGGAGTGAGATCCCCTGTCTAATTACACTCAGAGAACACTCCGATAACCAGGTTTTACGCGGGGGTACGTGTAGTGTTGCGAGGATGGGTGTGCAATAGGTGACTCACGAGATTGTGTGTATGGTGTTTATTAATTGATCGAACCCTACAATTTGGAGTAGAACGGCTCTACTTTGCTATCGCGACCGGAGAATCGGAGATCGAGTCTAGGCACAGCGTCTCGATCACGCAGGTTACTTATATTTAGCTGAATTTCGGAGGCTTCACCACGCTGGTGGCCTAGAGCGGTCCGGATTACAAAGTTTAGTTGGTTACACAAACCTGGTGTTGCCTGGCGAGTCGCGGGAACAATGGCACTGATTTTATCGTATTGATTATTCGTTTGAAGTTAACTTGATTCGATTGGATCGGCGTGACTTAACTTGATTCTATCCTTTACACTTAAAAGATACTGGAGGTGAACGCTAAGTCGGGTGTTGCGCTTCGCACCCGCGCTTGAATTCTTGAATCCGAACAACGGTGCTATTCGGAGCACTTCACGCACTGAATTGAATTGAAGTAAAATAATTCGCAAGTGAATGTCGTAGGCAAGAGCGCGCGTGTTAACACTAGTCGTAATCAGAAGAGCGCGTACAGGTGCTTCTCGTGACCAAGAGTGTCGTAGCGACCAAGAGTGTCCGAAAAGGGTCTCGTACTGCCCTATATAGACGCCGTGCTCCGCTGAGCGGTATTCGCATGCTGACACTGCATCAGCGTTATATCCTGGGAACGGCGCGACAGATGCCTTTCCCAGGACTTGGCTACACGTATTTTATCTTTTGGAATTCCTCCTCTGACAGGTTGCATTACTTGGCGGTTGTCCGGTCGCGCAGCGCGAGAATTTGGCGGAGCTTTTACTTGTATGTTTCGCTTGTTCCCTACTCGCGTCGTCTTGGCTATCGCTCGGGTGTAAGTTACCTCTACTTGTCGCGCGCGGCATGTCTTATCGCTAACGGGGGTTCGTGAGAACCGCACTTCCTTCGTAAGGTTAGATTAGAGTAAATCTTAGAACTACTGAGCGAACGGGAGACTGCGGCGAGAATGATCGATTAGTTATTCTTGAATAAAAAGCGAAAAATTATGGCGGGTGGAGGACGTAGGACGTAACAGTGTGATTTGTCCTCTCGCACCTTCGGAACGAATTGAGTCGCTAATTGGTTCCCACACCAATTAGCGACCCACGTACGTGTGCGAGAGGACAGATCTATATAGGGACGGATGACCCGAGGCTCGCTCTTATTGTTGTGAGTACGTAGTGCGAGCAAAGAGCAAAAAGAGAGCGAGATTATCAGACGGTTGCGTTTTATAAGCGTTTAACGAGTTAAAAGTGCGAGTTTCTGCTCTATTCCGCAGGCCTTCCTGTCCGAACTACTGGCGGCGAATCCCATCGTACGTCTACGAAGTAGTTCTTCGCCTCCGTTCTTCTTCCGACCAATAGGGTCGTCCTAAAACATTCCCGTCGAAGGGTATTGCGCCGCGTGTACGGTTGCTCTTTCTGTCCTTGTCTTCCGCTCCTGTCTCGTGTAGAGAAGGAGTTTCCGTCCTACATTCGTCTCCGTCCTTAAATTAAGTGCAGTGTCGTCGCGTTTATAATTGTTGTACATATTGTGAAGTTTAAATCTTAAGAGTTTTGTCCTCCGCGCGTCCGTCCCCGTAGCATAGTTTATTCTAATAGTAGCGTCTCGAATAGCGTAAATTTGACTAGTAACTCTCAATAAAGAAGTGTCGGCAAATATCGGAATTCATTTCCTTAAACGCGGTTCCTGCATTTTCGCGGCGGTTCCCCGCTTCACCGGCATTCTCAGTACATAACATCGTACAAACGTAGTCGTCAATATCCCATTTTGAAATCTCTTGTCAATGTTGTTCGATCGTTACCTAACTCTAATGCTGATTCAGAAAGAGTCTTTTCCTACTTACCAGACTTGAAAACGAAAAAAAGAAATAAACTGTCGTCCGTGAATATCAATGCTGCTTGTGTCCTTAAATCAGCATTAAAAGCGAGAGGGGAAACAGCAATAACTATGACGGTTAATGACGAGCATTTGCCTCGCATGCCATCTCATATATTATGTTCAGCATGTCCAAACAAAAAAAAACCCAGACAACATGTAGTACATGTTGATGAAATGGCTGGTCCCTCCTCGTCAAATGTTATTCAATAACTACATAAACAGTAACGTTTAATTTATGTTATGAATGTGCAGACATAAAAAACGTATGTGTGAATAATCGGTCTGGCAAACATTTTGTCAGATTCCACAATTCGGTCTGGCATATCTTTTGTCAGATTTCAGAAATCGGTCTGGCATATCTTTTGTCAGATTCCACAAATCGACCGGGCATATCTTTTTTCAGATTCCACAAATCGGTCTGGCATATCTTTTGTCAGATTCCACAAATGGCATAATGGGCATAGCATGTGGTATAATAGGGCTACACGCGACGGTCCACGTTAAAAAAAACCGAACGCGCTAGTCGTGGCACCTCATGGGTGGCGTGGAAGACCACGCAAAACTTGGTGATATTTGAGGAAAGTAAAATGATTTAATATTAGACCGTACTCAGATTATATAAAAACAAAGTATATACGCATTTGCATTGTTCGGTTTGCATTTCTCAAGTGAAGTCTCGCAGAAGATAAACATTACGATACCATTATACCCTTTGCTCTACAATTATTTTTCTAGTACCTACCATTACCAGGAAACAAAGCTGGCTAGTAACATCCGCGAGCACCCTGTGTACATACATTTAAAAGTAATATTTTAAAAGGTTGTAACCGTACAAAAGAGCCTCCCTGACGAATCTACTTAAACGTTCGCACGTGCACGGGACATCTCACTCATTTACCGGACGCAATTCATCTTTTTCTCCTTGTCTAACGAATATCTATCTCAGTAACTTCTTTCACTTATATTTTCTGTCATAGCATGTACTTTCTTTCTACTTCAAGGCCGCCTTTCTTTATTTTTCTCCACTACCGTCTAGACATCGCGATTCTCTCTTTCTACTTACCTTTCTCGCTTCACCTACTTGACTGTCTTATTTTCGCGCTGTCTCTTTCTTACTTACCTGCCGTCTCACTCACGCTAGCCCGTACACGCACGAACGCACACTACTCGGCATATACGACCGGACATACACAGCTCATACAGGACTCGGACAAAAGCATTGTAGACGCGACGAACACATATACAAACACTTGTAAACGCGACACAAACACATGTAACAGCGACTATCACACATTCATCCATCAATCATTTTCATATATAGAATAAGTTATAACGGTAACGAGCTCCGGCGAAAGAGGAGAAGCGACTCCCACCGGAGAAGGAAAATCACTCGAGTGGAACTTCCCCTTTGACCGATATGGGTATAAAAGGAGCGAAGTAGCTCCACTCGAGGCGAGATTTACTTCGAGCCAACACTCGTTGAAGAGATCCCAGGAGTGATCCTTCCGAGTATCGAAACACGTAGATCACGCATTAACTGACGATATCTGAACGACGTACGATCCGCGACGCTAGGGAAGACTTTTGCGAAGACAAAACCTCTACCGATCAACGACTACGGCCGCCCACCGAGGGTTCGTGATTAGTAAAGCACAGTCACGTTCGTCACATATACGCGGTACTGCCTCTCTACGAAATCGATACGCTTGACTCGCCAAATTTATAACATCCTCCTACTTCATTATCATTCGTCATATCAATCTTTGCCGTAAGCCATCCCCGCTCTTGGCACCGGTCACGGCTGCGTTGCGAATGATTGTCATACTTCATTAAAGACTGTTTTCTACACGGTTACCGTAAGCCCCCCCCGCTCTCGGCACCGGCCACGGCTGCGTGTAATTCGTGGACGACGACAGAAACTCTACCATCCAAAACCTACCTCAGCATTCTAAGAACTCTTACCGTAACTCTCTCCGCTCTCGGTACCGGCCTTCGTTACGCAGTAAGTAGTTCGAAAGACTGTTTCCTACACGGTTACCGTAAGCCTCCACCGCTCTCGGCACCGGCCACGGCTGCGTGTAATTCGTGGACAACAATTGACTTATCCTCTACCAAAAACGCCTCGGCTCTCTAAGAACTCTCACCGTAACCTTCTCCGCTCTCGGTACCGGCCACCGTTACGCAGTGAGTAGTTCGAAGATTGTCTCCTACACGGTTACCGTAAGCCTCCCCCGCTCTAGGCACCGACCACGGCTGCGATTAATTCGTGAACCTCTGACGACTGCCACGGTATACCATCCCCGCTCTTGGTACCGGTCACGGATACGAGTGGTCAGTCTGACGAACAGTCCTTAACAAAACATCCTACCATCACCGACCTCCAGTACGTAGTTCAAAGGCGACTGGTGATACACGCGAATAAGATCATCGGCGCGGTATTACTTATACTCGAATAAGATCATCGGCGCGACATTACATATACTCGGACTGTAAGGAGACATCAAACAAAATAAAACGTTCATTGACACATATATACATATTTATTCCCGACTTGACATTCCCGGCTCTGATCACTGCGACCGCGAACGCTTCGTAAGCCGCGACCGCGAAACTCAGAACGAACCCGCCTGCACGAAGGAGGACTTATTCCCTCCAACGCGGAAGGCCGGATCGCAAACCCGAAACCACTCGCGACCGTAGCATACGACATAACCACTCACTCCACACCCCGTACGGTTTCAAGGTAGATTAATTATCCATAAATAAAATAGGATCTGTTTGCAGTTAAAAACAATTTAGAAAAATAATAACACCCATGATTCATCGAATACTCGTCAATAACAGATTGATCAGTATTATCGAACACGAACGCGTCGACGAGCGACGACGAGTACGACAGTAATGGTAATAAGTATTCTTCGAATAAAGATACGTATGCTTACAATAAAGTTCATGCATATATCAGCTAAGCAAAAGAAGTTAAATAATTCTGTACATATCCGAGTACATATGCCATCTTTGCCATAACGTGACATATATATTTTGCCCATATCTATCATAAACCAATACGACACATTTATTCCGCTGACAAAATATTAACAACTATCCGTAGTAAGTACTAAAATATTTTTAAATGAATATTCTTTGTTGCCGTGGGATGAATAATTAAAAAAGAAAAATTATCCTGTGAAAAAAAAATTGAACCATGGCCAGCGAACCTAGGAAAACAAGAACTCGAACGCGTCGACGAGCGGCGATGAGTACGACGAGTCAAACTCTCCTGGATTCACTTTTCTCTGGATCGCGTTCTGCTCAGGGCGGTGGTGCCCGATTTGCCTTCCGGCTGAAAGAACGCAATGGTACGAGCGATGCCTTATGCTTATGCGAAATCTTGCACCACTTCCGCAAGCTGATACCGGCAGGCCCGCGCCTACCATGTGTGCAATGTGTGCGGCGCACGCGGGCGGCCGATTATGGAGGAGGCCGCCCCTAAAAGTAATTTTGTTGATGGACGCCACCGATTGTTGAGCGAAAGAAACCTGCCCTTTGATTTCTCCGAGTTCCGGATACGTCTTTCCAAGCGCGTTATTTGACTGTTACGGGAGACGTAGATGCGTTCGTTCGGCGATAGGGCAACAGCTGGACCTCGGTGCGTTATTAGCTGGCCATACACGACCAAACCACTGTCGTGAAAGCGTTTCTCATCATTACCGACAAATTTTGCCTCGGTGTCTACTGTCTATTTTGTTTTTATGGATATCTATCACTGATTGAGAAACACTGTCGCGACAGTGTATCATGCGACTCATGTATGGATAGCTATTGGGAGACAAAAGAGAAATTGACAAGAGATGCTCGCGACAAGCGAAAATGACGAGCCCGTCAACATAATGCCTAGCAACGCATGTCGCAAAATACAGATACCAATTAGCCACAGTGCAAATAAGACGTAAGAACAGTGCCAAATTAAAAACGACATCTAAGAGTCATTCATTGAAGAACTACAAATATTAGAAGGAAAAGGTATGTTATTCGCGAATTGTCTGAGAATAGCTCGTAAATAGCTTGCCCATAGAGACACAGCATTACAATCGCAACCAAGTGAAACACTGATAACACTGGACAACAAATGTCGACTTTGTTTTTGCTTCCTGGCATCTATTAGCCAATTCATATAAATTTTGACGCGCTGAAAATGAATCTGAAATCCGTTTTTGTTTATTGGGTCTAGTTTTCGAAAAATCGAATTTTGAAAAAAAATGCGTTTTTTGCACTTTGACCCAGATTTACGTCGTAAATATGAAAGTAAGACAATTTCCTTTTATTGCAAAAAATTCTGCAGACTTTCCCGAATAAAACAGTATATAATAATTATGCAATATGAACTTGCAAATATGTGTAAACATTGATTAAAGTTGGCGAGACACGTTTTTCACGGCTATTTTGAGGGACTCTTTTTCTTTTTCTGTCAAAATGATGCTTCTGGCGTGTATTCCAACTACTCTACGCGATAGAGCCGACATTTTTCTTTGGGAAACCATTACAATCGCATTCAAAACTGATTCCAGTTTCGCACAGGAAAAGGGAAAAGGAGTCCGTGTCACGCAGTGTCATTCGTGTTGTCCTGCGTAATTATTTGACACTGTTGTGGAAAAAAAAACAATAAGCAATTAACAACTGGTTTGCAGAAAACTATGTCAGATCGAAAAACAAAACGACTGTCTGGCGCCCAGTATAGGCAACAGAAGAAACGAAAACTTGATAATATTACCAAGTTAAAGGGTTGCATGGAAAAATTTATTCTACCTGCTGACAATGAGCCTTCAAGTTCCAATATCCAAACATGTTCTTGAAATAGTGAACAGCTTCAACTTATGACGGAACAAACGACCTCTTCCACGTCCAATATTATTATTGAAAATAAGGACCCATTAATCGAAGATTCGAACGAAGAAAGTTATAAAAATACGGTTAATACTTTAATTTCTAATGACCCGGCTGTTTGGCTTCTCAACATTAATAGTGAAAATGCCCAAATTTTAGTGGAGAGAGGACCGTTTCAAATAAAAGATTTTGACTTCCCGGTATCGACGTCAGGCAGAAAATTTTCAAAAAAATATTATGTTCGACAAATACCAAATGGAGAAGAAATTCAACGTGAATGGCTACTTTATTCGAAGTCTGCAAATTCTGTATTCTGTTTTTCTTGTAAAATATTTGGAACGGGAACTTCTATATCAAACACCACAGGTACTTCTGACTAGCAACATTTATCGTTAATACTACACAGACACGGAAAAAGTGTAATTCACCAACAGTCGATTCAAAAGTGGATTTTATTAAAACGATCATTAAGAGAACGTACCACAGTTGATCATTATAATAAAAAATTGATAGATGCAGAAAAGCAACATTGGCGCGACGTAATCCAAAGAATAGTGGCTGTAATTCAATATCTGTCAAGGCAATGTTTGGCGCTGCGAGGTTCTGTTAGCCAATTGTATACTTCAAATAATGGGAATTTCCTTAAAGCTGTAGAAATGTTAGCCAAGTTTGATTGTGTCATGCGAGAGCACATTCAACGCATTCAAAAATCTCAAGAACAGA
The DNA here is from genome assembly GCA_963942575.1 of Priocnemis perturbator. Lineage (NCBI taxonomy): Eukaryota > Metazoa > Arthropoda > Insecta > Hymenoptera > Pompilidae > Priocnemis > Priocnemis perturbator. The sequence goes on along the minus strand of OZ012643.1, from coordinate 11,500,649 downwards.
ATAAGAGAATTCCACATTACCTTGGAGATAAAATTCAAAATGAAATAATTGCAATAATAGGAGAAAAAGTTCTGACTACTTGTTGCGTTCTAAATATAAATAGTCGTGCACGACATAGCATAAGACAAAAGCTTTATGTATCAAACGACCAGCTGCGTGTGTACGTTCACGCATACAAGGCCGATCCGCACTCCAACAGAGCGGCGGCGGTCATCTAAGGCAGGCCTGGGCAACTCCCGAGTTTTGGCCGCTCGGCAGATGCCTGGTCGAGCGGCCTTATCTACGCGAGTAGTAGGGTAGATTCCTAAATTCAATGAGTGATCGTCACTCTATTGCATTGTAGAGCCTTTTGGCAATTTATTTGATGAACGGCTCGGCGCCGCTTCGCGGCGACGAGTCTGTAACCTAGCCGTTCCGGAGGCCGCTTAGCGGCCTCCAAGGTATTGGGCGCTTCACGCCATCCTCGGGTGCGTCGCGGACGTAATTCGTGCGCGAAATTCCCGTAACGCCCCCACTCTCGAGCAGGGATGTGGCATCGGGGAGGTTTTAGCCGGTGGAAATCCGGCACTACCTCGCGTCCCCCTCGTTGGGCCGCGGGGTGTCTTTGAAAGATTTCCTCCTCGACAAAAAAAAAAAAAAAAAAAAAAAAAAAAAGGCCTGGGCAACTCCTGGCCCGAGCAGTGATGTTCCTGCGGACGCTTTCTCGCGCATGCGCACTGCATTCGCGCAGAAATCCAGGGACGGCGCAACAGCCTGCCGAGATGCACAGGCCCAAAGAGGTAATGCGAGGTAAGGTAGGTTATAGCGGTTAGTATATATTTAAATATAATTATTTATATATCAATATATATATATATATATGTAAAGAACATATATTCTTCAGTTTAAATTGGCCGCGCCTCTCACGACCCGCGCGCCTTTGTTTTGATTAATACGCGAGTATGACACGCGGGGAGACAGATAGAAGCGAGGACAGAGCACGTGTATAACCTCCACCGAGAGGAAGATAAGTATTTAAGTTAACTCCCAAAGAAAGTGCAATTTTGGACTTTTATTCTCGTTTCTTTATTTTTTTTAGGTAAGAGTGTAATTAGTGTATATAGCCTTTGTAAATAGTAAATAAATTATGGATCTTTATTTTTTTTAGAAACAAATTTTAGTCCAATTAATAGCCCGATCAGTTGTAGTGGTTTGTCTTATAAAACGAGAATTTTGTTTAAAATGAGGAAATTAAAGTTTGAATTTACCATCGTGGCTTCACCAGGGAATTCTAAGACAAACACTACAAACATAACCTCTATAACAACAGAGAGTGGAGATAAATACATACTACCCGAAGAGAACAGAAACATTGCACATCACTCTGAACTAGCTCAAACAAAAACATACAAAACATTAACGAAATCTATGAACAGACATGACACGAAAAGTGCATGGATAGTATTATCAGACGGACTGGAAAATGTGTATATGGATGAAGCTGATAATATTATATTTAAAGAGTACTTCTTGGATAAAGTAGATGGAGAAAATGATAGAGATGATGATAATGATATCAAAAGACTATTAGAACAATTAGTAATATCAAATATCAAGAAGAATAGTCAAAAAGATTTGAAAAATGTCTCAGAGAAATTTTTGTTAGAGAAGCTTTCAAGTAAAACCTCCAATGTACTTCAATGGCTGGAAACGTTTGAAAAAGAGTGTGCAAGATTCGAAATTATAGAAGACAATATGAAGATAGAAATACTGAGACTATTTTTAGATAGATCATGCACGGATTGGTACTATGCCACTACCACTAAATTAGAACAAAACAGCAATTGGCAGGAGTGGAAAGAAAGAATCTTAGAGACCCTAGCGGACAAAGGATGGAGTTCATGGCGTTATGCCCTGTCATTCAAATATAGAGAAGGATTATTGATAGATTATGCCATGAAAAAAGAAAGATTACTGCTGGATGTGAACAAGAAAATAGACTCAACGACACTAGTGGCAATTATAAGTGCAGGATTACCGGACTACATAGCAGACAGAATGGATAGAGATAAAATAACAGACTCAACAAGTCTGTTTAAGGAGATTAGAAGATATGAAAGTTTGATAAGCAAAAAGAATTTTACAGCAACAAAAGAAAATAAGCAAGATATAAAAAAGAAAAATATTGAAAAAACACCTTGCAAGAAATGTGAAAGTTTAAACAAGGGCACAAGATACCATCCAGAGGATAAATGCTGGTTCAACACAAAAGATAGAACATATGATAAAACAAAAAATGAAACTGTAAAGAGTAATACGGTATTAGAGGTTGAATTAAACACAGAACCAAAAAACGAGTCACTACACCATTAATCAAGGTAAAAATGTTATTAGCAAACAAGATAGAATTGGATGGAACATATGATTCGGGATCGCAGGTTTCTCTAATTAATGCAAAACTAATCAAAATCATGGGAACAAACAATGATGCAAACAAAATATTTATGAAAACGGTTAATGGTGTAAAAAGCACGGATGGCCTAGTGACAATGAGAATAAAAATATTTGAGATGGAAGAAGAAGTAGATATGTTTATAGTTAAGGAAGAGGATTTTGAAGATGTCATTATAGGATTAGATATGATAAAAAAATTCAGGCTAATCCAAGATGAGAATTTAAATATAACGCAGAAAAAGATAGATATAAGAAAAACAGATGAAAATGTTAAAAGAGATGTTAAAGGAAAGAAAAGTACGCAATATTTAGTGAATTTCAATGAATATGTAAATGAAGATGAATTTAAAATTGAATTAGAGCATTTAGAAGACGGAAAAAAGAGAAAGATAGAAAAACTTATAGAAAGACACAACACAGTATTTGCCAGAAACAAATATGATGTGGGCATGGTGAAGGAATACGAAGCAAGAATAGATTTACTGGTGGACAAATATTGCAATAAAAGACCATACCGATGCACAATTGAAGACAGAAAAGAAATAGAAGATCAGGTGGCCAAACTGCTAGAATATAAATTAATTGAAGAATCTTATAGTCCATTCGCGGCCCCAGTAACTCTAGCATTTAAAAGAGAGGAGAACAAGAGATCGAGACTCTGCGTGGACTTTCGGGATTTGAACAGGATCGTTTTACCACAGGCTCAACCATTCCCACTCATAGAGGATTTAATAATGAAAACCAGGAATTGTAGGTATTTTACAACACTGGACATAAATTCTGCGTTTTGGTCGATCCCTCTGCGAGTACAAGATAGAGAAAAAACTGGATTCGTAACCCAAGAGGGTCATTATCAGTGGACATGTCTACCATTTGGTCTAAAAACATCCCCAGCAATATTTCAAAGGATCTTGTCAAACATACTAAAGAAACATAACCTTAAGGAATTCTCAGAGAATTACATAGATGATATATTAATTTTTTCAGAAAACTTTAAAGAACATATAGAACACATTGAGAAAGTATTAGATGCGATAATAAAAGAAGGTTTCAGATTGAAATTTAAAAAATGCAAGTTTGCATCAAAAGAAGTAAGGTACCTTGGCCACATAATCGAAAACAATACGGTAAGACCTATAAAAGACAATTTAATTTCAATCCAGAACTTTCCAACACCAAAAACACAAAAAAACATACGGCAATTCCTAGGGAAAATAAACTTTTATCACGAATACATACCACAAAACTCAATAATTTTAGATCCACTACATAAATTGTTAAGAAAAAATGAAAAATTTATATGGTCAGAAGAATGTGAGGAATCGTTTAAAAAAATAAAAAAACTATTATGTGAACAACCAGTGTTAGAAATATTTGATAGGAACCTGCCGATAAAAATTTATACGGATGCGTCACTAGAAGGTATAGGAGCGGTACTGAAACTATCACAAGCTGATGGGAAAGAGAAACCTGTGGCATATTTCTCAAAGAAATTGAGCGAGACACAGAAGAAAAAGAAAGCAATATACCTTGAATGCTTAGCTATCAAAGAAGCCGTAAAATATTGGCAATTCTGGTTAATCGGAAGAAGTTTCGAAGTATACTCAGATCACAAACCGCTGGAAAACATGAATATAAAGGCCAGAACGGATGAAGAATTAGGTGATTTAACATATTATTTATCACAATATGATTTCCAAATAAAATACCGTCCTGGAAAGGAAAATACTGAAGCGGACTGTCTAAGTCGAAACCCGGTACTCGAACATACAGAAAATACGGAAGAAATGCTAAAGATAGTAAATCTCATAATAATAAATGAAATAAGAATGGATCAGGAGAAAAACAAAATACAAGACAAAATGAAGAGGAATTTAATTGAAGAAAATGGCATAGTGTACAAAAGGGTGAGGAAAAAACAGAAAATAATTTTATCCGAAGAATTTAGTATAAAACTGATTAACAAGGTACATCACGAATGGTGTCACATAGGAACAAAACAGATGATGAACAGGATATGTCCGTGTTATATAGCTAAGAACTTAACGAAGAACATTAAAAAAATATGCGAAAAATGTGAAACATGTATAAAAAACAAATCCAGAGGACAAGGAAAATACGGATTGATGTCACAATTAGGACCAGCGACAAAACCATTCGAGATAATGTCGATAGACACAATAGGAGGTTTTGGCGGCCAGAGGTCGACAAAAAAATATCTACATCTACTAGTTGACCATTTTTCAAGATATGCATTTATTTTAACATCAAGGACACAAAGTGCAACGGATTTTATCAGATTAGTGGAGAATGTTCTACAGACCGATGAAATTGGGATGATATTAACAGACCAATATCCAGGAATAAACTCCAAGGAATTTAAAGAATTCCTGGTAGGAAGAGATGTAAAACTGGTTTTTACAGCTGTAAACGCACCTTTCTCCAATGGGTTAAATGAAAGATTGAATCAAACTCTAACCAACAAAATACGATGTAGAATCAATAAAAAGAAAGAGAAAAAAGCATGGACAACAGTAGCAAGAGAATGTGTCGAAAAATATAACAAAACTGAACATACAGTAACCGGCTTCACACCCCAATATCTGTTGGATGGTACAGATACAAGGATCCTACCTGAAGAACTAAAGAAGAGGAAAACTAAGGATGACTGGATAAACGATAGAGAACTGGCTTTAAAAAGATCGCAAAAATCTCACGAATATAATAAAAAATTATATGACAAAAATAGGAAACACTACGAATACAAAGAGAAAGATATGGTATATATAGAAAATGGGAACAGGCTGAACAGGAAAAAACTAGATCATCTAAGAATTGGACCGTTCGAAATAATAGGAAAATGTTCAAACTCTATATACAAGATTAAATGTGGAAGAAAGAAACCAGAATCAACTCTATTCCATACATCAAAGTTAATACCCCTGGAAGGAAACACAACTGAGGATCAATTGACAGATACATGAAAAGAGAATTTCGTGACAATTCTCTTCTCTAAGGGGGGGAGATGTAAAGAAGATATATTCTTCAGTTTAAATTGGCCGCGCCTCTCACGACCCGCGCGCCTTTGTTTTGATTAATACGCGAGTATGACACGCGGGGAGACAGATAGAAGCGAGGACAGAGCACGTGTATAACCTCCACCGAGAGGAAGATAAGTATTTAAGTTAACTCCCAAAGAAAGTGCAATTTTGGACTTTTATTCTCGTTTCTTTATTTTTTTTAGGTAAGAGTGTAATTAGTGTATATAGCCTTTGTAAATAGTAAATAAATTATGGATCTTTATTTTTTTTAGAAACAAATTTTAGTCCAATTAATAGCCCGACCAGTTGTAGTGGTTTGTCTTATATATATATATATAATTGTTATAATAGACATTATGGAAAAATGTTCTTTCATATTATTTATTGTTTTATTTAATTTTATTTATTTAGATTTAAAAATTGTGATGCCATATTTATTTTCTATGTTCAACCATAAATGTGATATTTTTTTGTTATGAATATTGGTAAGGTTCTTGGCAGTTTTCCTTACTCTTGCAACAAATGTTGGTATTCGTTATAATTCTGCCAAATAAAATATTTTTGTTAACTGAATAAATTATTCAAAAATTACTTTATTTCCTCTTGTTTCTTTACCCAATTTTAAACCTTCCCTATTTGATTATTATGTCAATATTGTATAATATAAATATGTTTGTGTATAAATAATGCCACAAATTATCTAAGCAAGTCTTTACATCGCTTTTTATGATATTGTTAATTATTTATTTGTAATTAATTAATTTGTAACATATTTTCTATTATTTTTAATACTATCTGAGCAGAGGGCCCAACAGAACTCTTTCTCTTCTACAATTAACACGCTCCTTAAGTGAGATTTCAATGCGCATGCGCGAGAAAGCGTCCCCAGGAACATCACTGGGCCCGAGTGCCACATTCCCCTTTTTCTTCCACTACTAACCGACCCCCACCTTATTCCGTTTGCGCGCTGACGGAGCGAGGGGGCCTAGCGTAACATATATTCGAAACCGTCTCCGCTAGTTCCCCTCGCTCCGTCAGCGCGCAAACGGAATAAGGTGGGGGTCGGTTAGAAGTGGAAGAAGAAGGGGAATGTGGCACTCGGGCCCCGAGTTGCCCAGGCCTGATCTAAGGCAGTGTTTCTCAAAGTGTGGTACGCGTACCCCCTGGGGTACGGGAAGAGTTCGGTGGGGGTACGCGCTGCACCGGGCTTTGGCTGCGCCTGGTGCAACAAGCAGCTTAGTTTTGTATGATGCGTAACCTACATGACACATGCGTGCATGCGTTTTTTTTTTACGGGGGTACTCAGTGTTACGAAAATTATAGAAGGGGTACGCAGATGGTGAAAGTTTGAGAAACACTGATCTAAGGGATTAAACAGTCCCGCAAAAGCCGACTCGCGTCCGCGACGTTCGAAATATTTGTACGCGCAATCTGTTGATGGGCGGTCTCTAATGAGACGCGCCAATGGCATGATCGCACCCCTTCTTCGGTCGAGACACGACGGAGAGACGCGGTCGCGAAGTCGAGCAGTTGCATAGCAAACGAGCAAGCGAGCGTTTAGCAAAGCGATACAATACAAAAATAAAATAGCGATTTACCACAATCCATATTTCCGAGGCGTTGTCGCGATCCAACGTAAGCATACGTTGAGGCGTAATCGCGACCCGGATTGAACACATAAATAAAGACGTGAGCGTACGGGCGTAGCAAAAATCCTGATCTACAATCAGGTCCACACAATCGGGTCCACGAGACGACCGTAGCAAAAACCCTGATCTACAATCAGGTCCACGAGGCGACAACACAAACATTATATGGATACCACAAAACAATAAAAACACGTAATCACGGGGTGAATTCGAGAGTATTGATCCCGATCTTCCACACAACACTACTATTCTTGGGCTAATCAGAAAAAGTAAATATTTCTCAATTATGGTTGATTGTACTCCCGATTCAAGCCATACTGAGCAATTGAGTACAATTATTCGTTTTTTACATATTGAAGCAGACATAGTTGATGTTAGAGAACATTTTGTAGGATTTTGTCCTATTACCGACTCGACTGGAAAGGGGTTGTGCGAATTTATCTTAGATAAATTGTCGAAATTGAATCTTGACGTTCAAAACTTAAGAGGACAAGGTTACGACAATGGTGCAAATATGCGAGGCAAGCATAACGGGCTCCAAAAAAAATTATTGGATACAAATTCTCGTGCATTTTTTGTCCCGTGCAGTGCACATACCTTAAATTCGGTTATTAATGATGCAGCTAGCATCTCCCATGAAACTGTGAACTTTTTTGATTTGATTCAAGAATTGTATGTTGTTTTCTCTTCATCAACGAAAAGGAGGGACATCTTACGAAAACATGTTCCAAAACTGAACGTAAAGCCTATTAGCGAGACAAGATGGTCAAGTAGAATTGATGCTATAAGGCCATTACGATTTAATATAGAGAATATCGCTGATGCTCTCAAGATATTTATATTTTAAACTTATTTCTTCTATAATTCTGTGTTACAACGTGTTGTTTGAGATAAATGTTGTGAATCAGGTACTACAAAATGAACGAGCAAATATCGATCAGTCACTTGCATGTTTAGGTAAATTAACAAAGCTTTTACAAACAATGAGGTCAAACGAAGGGTTTAATGATATTGTGAAAGAAGCCACGGAGTTATCCGAAAAGTTAGAAATAGACCCTAAATTTCCCGACATATCGGCAATGCGAATTAGAAAAAAACCTAGACAGTTTAGTTACGAGTCAACAGATGAAAGTGAAGAAGACCCTAAATTATATTTTAAATATCATTTTTATTTCTGTATATTAGATCAGACTTTGTCATCCATAAAGGAAAGATTTTCAATATTGAAAGAACATTTGGAATTGTTCGGATTCCTATATAAATTAAAAGACGTGGATGACACAGGAAACGATGATTTACTATGTTGTTGCAAAAATTTAGAAGAGAAGTTAACTGATAAAGTGCTTGGGAAGTCTGATATTGACGGAGATGATTTATTTCAAGAAATTAAGTCTCTACGCAATATTAGTGATAAAGACAGGCAATCATTGGATCCTAACTTTGTTTTGCAATATAATTGTCCAAAATAAGTTAGAAGGAACGTATCCTCACATTGTAACCGTACGCGATGCCCGCGCCGTACATATACAAACACCGCCGGGCTTCTTCAGGAAAGTCTTGGAACCTTTTGCTGCAACTACTGCGAATAGCGCACCGTGCAACGCGCATCGTAAAATCGTCGCGCTTCACGAGTTAAATCCCGGCATCGCTCGACCGTCGTCAAAACCGACATTAATCGGTTAATCCTAAGCGGTCGAGAATATTCGCGGCGCCAGGCAAGCGTAACGGCCCACACGTACACGGCCCAACACAAACACGAGACGTCAACAGCGCGGCGCTCACCACTGTATATACCAAAAACAAGAAAGAATATACACTCATTTTACCAGTTATATAAAATACTTCTCCAACATTCATTTATCCGGCACCTACTACTCACTCACCGCCCCGAGCACGAACCTGCACCGGTCGGCCTGTAACCCCTGGCCGGTGCATCAACAACGCAGCCCACTGCAGGAGTGGATACGCCCGACACACACGGACGACAGCACACAAGCGGTTACAACATTTTCATTGTGACGCGTATATTTTTAACTCTTCCGGTCACTGTGGCCTCAAATGAAAGATCATTTTCTAAATTAAAAATATTTAAAAAACATTTGAGATCGTCTATGAATCAAGAACGCCTGAATCAACTAGCAATTATATCAATTGAGCATGAATTGATGGACCAAATTAATTTAGAGAATATTATATCTGAGTTTGCGTTAAAAAAGGCTAGGAAAACATATTTAATGTAAATAGTTAGTATATTATAGTTACGTTTGTTTTATGTATTTTATAATAAAAAAATTGTAGTATAGTACAAATATATGTTTAGTAAAAATGTATGCTTTATTTAAATACTCATCATATTTTTATACTTATACAAATTTTTGGTGGTTAGAGGGGCGGTAAAACAAACTTGCACACAGGCGGCCAAATATCCTGGCGCGGCCCTGGATACCGGCCTGTGTGCGTAACGAAGACGCGACGCCGCGACTGCATGTCGAACCAGTGATCCCAGAAGTGGCATCCTGCCGCACACAGAGACGTAGTATCAGTGATCTCAGAAATAGCATCCTGCCGCATTGCGGCACGCGTGGTGGGGGAAGGCGAGAAGTGTGTGCGTGCCATGTCCGTGAGCGCTGCGCGCGCACCGTGGAGGACAAGGAAGGAGCTATGCTTCTCGTCTTCTTTCTACCAATGTAGAGAAAAATGACGTCAGAAGCTGCGCGCGCACCGATGGAGGACAAGGAAGGAGCTATGCTTCTCGTCTTCTTTCTACCAATGTAGAATAAAATGACGTCAGAAGCTGCGCGCGCACCGTGGAGGACAAGGAAGGAGCTATGCTTCTCATCTTCTTTCTACCAATGTAGAGAAAAATGACGTCAGAAGCTGAACCAACAGCACAAGTAGCTCGTTGGTTAAGCTACACCCGTCTGCGACATCGTTGGACGCTTTTGTCGGAGGTTCGCGTCCAGGAAGGCTCACCTTTTTTTTTTTCTTTCAAACAACTACACGACGGTAAGCGATATTCACTTACAAATATTTTAAACATACTTCTATAATATTTAACTGTATTGTGTAGGAAATATGTATGCACGCATTGCATTATTTATGTGATCTTTACTTATATTTTATCACCCAATGCAGCTTCCAATGCGTGTAATGCATTCGAACACAGGAACATTCTACGAATCTGCTAGTATTTTATTCCCCAAATATAAATTATCACGTGGTCTTCCACGCCACCCATGAGGTGCCACGACTAGCGCGTTCGGTTTTTTATTGTGGACCTTCGCCGGTAGCCCTATTGTACTACATTTTTAATTTATTAAATTACAGTCGTGAAGGGATATGTGTAAAGAAAAGCATATTTTCAACACATGACAGCAATCACCATACGACAGATTTCTTAAACGTAAAGACATGCGGTCTGACACAAGTGAGGCCAGACGAATTTTTTTTTTGCTGTACCTCTCCGAAAAGGAGAGATGAGCCGCAGGCACTGGGCGAGGCGCTCGGTGACGAAGGACGCTTCCGATCCGGGGTCCAGGGGTGCTCGCGCCACGCGGAACTCGCCGGTGCTGGATTGCACCTGTATCAACGCGGATGACAGCAAGATCATCCTCGAGGCTTGCGCGGCATGCGCGGAGACCTGGCCGGTGCGTTCCTCGAGCTCCCCTGTTTGAACCGGTCGCAGTAACTGAGGACGTGCGGCCCTTTGCACAAGGGGCACGAATTACTCCGGTCGCCCGCCGTCCTCATCGCGGTGTTGAGCGCCGCGGCGCGCGACTTTTTTGGGGCGGCCGCTTGGGGCTCCTTCGCGGGGCCCTTGGAAAGCGAAACGTGGGCGTGACTGGCCGACTCCAAGTCGCGTATCCGGAACTCAAGGTACTCCGCAAGGGTGTCGAACGCGTGGTGCGTTCGACTGTCCGGGAGCGACGTCTCCCATAGGACTCGCTCCCCGGTTGAAAGTTTATTCGTAATGATGTGTACGAACCAATCATCCCATTTGTCAACGGGACGCTTCAACGCCTCGAAAGCCCCACGAGATTGCCGAGCGACGGTGAGAATGCGCTTTATTTCGCCTGGAGACTGACTCGCGACAGGCGCCGCGTTGAGAAGCGCATTCATGTGCACCGAAAGAATTATCCTGTCATTGTTGTAGCGGTCCTCCAGGTCCTTCCAAGCGCCCTTGAATGCAGTGTCCGTGACCGGGACGTTCCTCAGGAGGTCCGCAGCTTCTCCCGAGAGACTGGACTTCAGATATTGTAGCTTGTGCACATCCGGGAGACTCGGCGCGTTCACCACTAGCGACTTAAACAAGTCGCGAAAACTCTCCCACTGTAGCTGGTCGCCGTCAAAAGTGCGCAGATTGATGCGTGGAAGGTGCACGTGGTCGACGGAACCGCTGGCGCGGCTCGAGAGCGTCGTATCGTGCGCCGTACTCGGAGCGGCCGCCACCGATTGCAGGGCGTTTATGAACTGCGCAGACGCAGTGAGGCACGCCTCTTCCGTGGTGGCAAAAACGTCGTCTTTCTCATACGACGACTTCTCGTGCTCCGGAAATTTGGCGATCGCGAAGTGCCGTTTCAGAAAGAGATCCCAATACTGATCGAGCCTCTCTTTCCTTATTTGCAATGCTGCCCGAGTGAGGTTCTCACGCCCCAGTTTTAAAGTATTCTGCCAGGCCCTCTGTATAAGGCCGGCCGTGAGCAGCTGTTCCGAAATGAGATCGTCCATGGCGAAATGTACACAATGTTATGTCACCGGTCACAGCGAACGACACTAAACACCGCACACAGTCGCGCGAGCACGTGTAGAAACGTTTTAGGAGCGCGCACTTCCGGAGGACGAAAGGAGCACGTGGACGGCCCGAACGAAGCTCTAAGCAATGAGCCTTGTTTAAATCCGGCTCGAAAGACCAGAAATGTTGCGTAGGAAATCCTTTCCCGACGGGAAGAGGAATTTTCCGTGCGCGTGGTAACGGTGGGATTTAAACGGGTCGGAGGTCGGTAGCGCGCGAAGGAGGGGAGAGGACAATACAAAGGAGGTGACCGCTGAGCGGCTTACCGTTATGTTTAAATTAATATATTATATTTAACTAATCTATTATATTACTGTACAACACTCGTTAACTTAATCAATACCGCGAGAAGAATACCGACTATCTTAAGAGCTACGAACGGACGCTAATCCTAATGAGATTAAAGTAAGCAAACGGACGGCGGACGGAACGGACAACGATGAAACGCAACACTACGCGATTAGGACTAGAAATTAAGCTAAGTAAAGAATAAATGTAAGCTAAAGAGTAATAATCGAACAAAAAAAGGAAAGAAAATAAAGAATATAAACGGTAAAGCACCCAAACGAGAAACGGAAAGAAAAAAGGAGGTGAAACGGCGTCACTCACGGCTCGAACGAACGTCTCTATGTGTTGCGAAATGCGAAAGTCTTTCCAGGAATAAGGTCTCCGAGGAACAGAAGGATTAAGCCGTGAGTCACGCCGTCTCACCTGTACGGACCCCCCTCGGCCTCACCTCGCGCCGACCGCCGAACTACTGGGTCCGCCCGGCGGCGGCCGAGGATCGCCGAGGGCGCCTGAACGCCAGAGCGCTTACCGTGCCGCCGGTCGCTACATCTAAAACTAAACAATGAAATAAATTTTCATTTAATGGTACTTTGCGTACCCAAGAACTGTATCTACTATCGCGAAGCCATGTGTCACAAAATTTACGCTTTTGCCTGCTTTTTAGAGAATCACTCATCATTGACGTGTAAATTCAAAAAGGAACTAACAGAAATGTCTTTTAACAATAAAACTCATATAAATAATAGCCCACAACTAATTTTACAGAAAGCAACAAAAAGCAACAAAGAAATAATTGCAACAGAAAGAAAATTAATTCGCGCAAACTACCCTACAATTAGTACAAGCACTACAGAATAAACGTACTCACGTGCCACGTACAGACAAACGATCCAGCGCGACTGACTTATTCTTAGACACGTAAACAATCGAAGAAAGCACTCGTTACCACACACAGAAACTTCCGAAAGTACTGCGTATGTGTGTGTTTTCATGCAACGGAATATAGGGACGAGCGCGTCCGTTGCCGGGTCCCTCCATCCACACGCACACGCACACTCTGCTACAGTTACAAAGTAGGCAATTGTTCGCGACAGCGGAGCGCGTGTCAGTCTCGCACGACATTCTTGACAAGAACGACGAATATCTCGATGGCTTCCACTCTGTCCGGTAAGTAATGCATATATCATTACAATTCTTCTTTCATTTTTATACAATTAAGGTGACCAATCGTCCACCTTAAGGAAGGACAATCCTTCTTTTGTAAGTTCTGTCCTTCCTCCGAAAGTGTCCTCCCACATGTCCTCGTATTTCATGTTCGAAGACTAATCTATAAATCTCCGTATTTGATCGATGCAGAGTCGATCCGTTGTGTGTGATTTACGCTATTTTTGTCTTCAATTTATTTCTGTCCTTTACATTGCATACAAGTTGGTCACCTTAATGTAATGAATGCTTGTATTTCTAACCGAAATATAATCGAATTTATGTGTCGCTTTCTTTCTTCTCGCAGAAACAGAACAACAGAAAGCGGGAGAGGGTGGGACGGGGGGGGGGGGGCCACCATCCACACCAGCAGCAGCAGCAGCCCCTGCCGCAACCGCAGCCCCCGCCACAACAGCAGCCCCTGCTGCAACAGCAGCCCCAGCCGGAAGTTGCACTGGAGCCTGGGCTGCTTAGGTTCCTGCAGTGCCTTCAACTGCAGCAGCTGCAGCAACATCAATTTCTGCAGCAGCAGGGGCAGGAGCGATTGCATCTACTGCAGCAGTTGCAGTTGCAGCCCCACCAGCATGTGCAACTGCTGCAGCATATGCAATCGCTGCAGCATATGCAGTCGCTGCCGCAACTGCTGCAGCACCAAGGACAACAGCAGCAACCGCCGAACCAGCAGCACCAGCCGAACCGGCAACAAGAAAAAAGAAAAAGTAAATATAATATACAATATTTACCGTATTATTGTATTAGCGGCCCATGCACGAGCAAGCTCGATCACGATTGGGCTACATGAGTCGAAGTTACATAGTATCTGTTATAGATGTGTTTCATTTATTATATGTGTGTACCTTTATGTTTTAGGGAAGAAAAGGAAGGGAGCCGGCGCCCTGAAGGCGGCATGGCAGCAGAAGCGGCGAGGCCGAGGGGGTGGCCGAGGTGGTGGCCGAGGTGGTGGCCCAGGTGGTGGCCAACGTGCTGGCACAGTCACCTATATTTACCAATATTACAAATAAAAAATGTATCTAAATAGGTTTTTCTTATTCTTTTATAAAAAGTCAATATACCTACACCATTCCTTAAAACATATCCCATCACGACTGTAATTTCATAAATTAAAAATATGGTACAATAGGGCTACCGGCGAAGGTCCACAATAAAAAACCGAACGCGCTAGTCGTGGCACCTCATGGGTGGCGTGGAAGACCACGTGAAAATTTATATTTGGGGAATAAAATACTTATACTAGCAGATTCGTAGAATGTTCCTGTGTTCGAATGCATTACACGCATTGGAAGCTGCTGTTACGTCCGGGCGAGGCTCTTCACGACTTTATGTTTGTCAAGACGGTCGATGAGAAATCCGCGAGCGGCCTGCCGTGCGACCGGTCGTAACGCTTGAATATTTTTGCTATCCAGTTACAATAGATAACGGTAATCTAACTAAAGATCAGTATTGCAAGGTTCTAATCCCTTCCTGGAAGAGGAGGGATTTTCTAGTTTATTCGGTATAAGCTAAACGGAGAAGTTAAGTTGAAATCTAATATCGCGTTTAGTTATATGCAGGACTAATAGGATTCGTGTGTCTTCATAAGACCCGTACAGGTCCCCAATTGTTCGCGCGAGGTTATGTTTTCGGCCGGTGTACAATGCTATGGTATACGAGGTGTGACGTCACAACACAGATCAAATCAAGAAAGAATAGTATAAGGGGAAAACAAAATAGTTATATTCTATTGGAAAATAGTAGTATAATGAAAAATAGAATAAATAAAGAAAAGTAGAATAGATATGTTACGAATTCGCTAAACTATGAAAGAATTACTGCAAGAGACATTATTCGCAGTATTGAAGATTGTTCATGAATGGTGCGCGACAATGATGCGCCTTAATTCGAGCGCTCTTTACAGAAAGTGAGGATGCGCTCTCGGTAGTTTACAGGTTACGCCTTTACAATTGACAGTTAAACAGGAGGAACGTGCACGGTCATTATACCTTGCCCGCGGGATCTCTCCATGACTTGAACTCGGGCATGATTATACAATAAGATGTTAAATCGTCGTCGTGTTTCGCGACTGGAGGTTCCTACCGTGTCGCTGGTCTTCGGCTACTGTCGTGAACGGCTTCGGTCTGCGCACGCGCTCCTTCTCTCTCTCTCTCTAGCCTTTGCTCTCTCTCTCACGCTCGCTCTATCTCTCTCTCTCTCTGGCGTATCGTCGGTTGGAATTTGGTATCGGTGTTAAACGATGATAAGTACCTTCGAATCGTAATAGAACTTTAGTAATTTGATCCTCCTTGATTTGCCTGTGCTCGGTGATGATTGAGCCGGGATCTAGCCCGTTATAAGGGTCGGCAAAGCAAGAAAAGATAAAAGCTTCTACTCGTTAAGTTCGTTAGAGAATTCCGACTTTAGTCGCCACACGAGCGAGGAACAATCTTTCGCGTTCTGTTCAAGTTAATGCGTAATGATGGAAAATAATAATGTAATCGAAATCAAAAAGAAACTTAAAGATAACGTGTCCGACGCAATTTGTCGGCCACGTGCAAACTGAACGCGCACACCTTCGCACTTTCACTAAATCAAAGAAAACTGAGTCTATATCTCAAATAATAACTGAATTTACAAACTAAGGCTTTAACGAGGATTATTGAGTCCATATCGTAGCACACTGCGAAAAGAATATGCACTTTAGGCTCAGAAAATTAAAGATATCTAAGATACCCTCGGACAGCGACCTGCGTACCTCACGACTTTACAGCCAACTGCCCAGAGAAATCCGTCGCGAGACGGCTCCTGGGCTCGCTCTAGGCCAGTTTTTCATACCTTAATCATGGAAACGGTCGATCAGCGGTCGATTCAGTGTACAAATATTGCGTTACTGTGCTCGCTCGATGCTCAGCGAGAGACTTTCGGTTGCTCATTTATCCTCTTTCAATTATTCAGTTTTATTGCAAATAAAATGTGATTGCCTTGACTCAGCCATCTAAAACTTCAGTAGCGCACGCTCCTGATTTGTATGCTTGAACAGAATTAGGTTGATATCTGGTCAATGCCTTATTGCCACGAAAATAATAATTTACTTTTGAGAGAGAGAGAAACTAAAAATTATTACGCGGAACCTCATCGCTTTTCCTTAGCCTATACACGCATACGTCCATACCGCACACACACACTCATTCTATATTCACACGCATTCATACCCGCTCGCACGCTTATATCTATACTTACATCTACTTATATATGTACGATGGGACGAATATGATTCCACGGTGAGGGAATTCCACTACATATTACAACTCGACAGCACCACATATACGATGAGGCTAAGCCGTGATACAAGTAATTCGCATACGCGGCCTGGAGGAAAAATAGAATAATCATGATTTTACGACTAATACTCTAACAGCGCACCGGATGCGATGAGGCTAAGCCGTGATACAAGTAATTCGTATCCGGCGGCCGGAATAAAGGAAAGAAAAGAGAGTTTAAGTGAGAAATTATGCTAAAAGAAAAGGGAAAATCAAAAAGTTACGCTGGGACGTAACACTGCATTGGGTGATAAAATATAAGTAAAGATCACATAAATAATGCAATGCGTGCATACATATTTTCTACACAATAGAGTTAAATATTATAGAAGTATGTTTAAAATATTTGTAAGTGAATATCGCTTACCGTCGTGTAGTTGTTTGAAAGAAAAAAAAAGGTGAGCCTTCCTGGGCGCGAACCTCCGACAAAAGCGTCCAACGATGTCGCAGACGGGTGTAGCTTAACCAACGAGCTACTTGTGCTGTTGAATTATTGTTCAATATTTTTCAAAGTACGGTGCACACAGACTTTCAATAAACTCGAAATAACTTATTTGTACATTGCTCTCTCGCATGCAAAAACATAGAGCATCGTATAACTGACTGACAATATCAAGAAAACGCGATTATTTTAAGTATTCAATAAGTTATTACACGAAATATGTGTTAAATATCGGTTTTTATTTATTTGAACTACGACGCACACTACCAAAAAATCTAAAACAAATTGGTGGTAATACTTATGCCAATACTTCACTACAGAATTTATAAAAATTCTGTGGGTCGGAAACTGCAACGCGTAATTGGAATTTTTCGTGTTTTTGGGAGGTTTTTCATATTTTATGCTTAGGATTTGCGAGACATGCGCAAAAATTCCCAGTCATAAATTCACATGTTCTGAATATTCTCAATGTTTTTCAGAATTTTTCCGCACCGCTAAATACGGAAAATATGTCAAAAACTGATTTATTTATTTCCCCTATAACTACCCTTCTGATGGAGATAGAGGGTTGAAACTTGCCATAGAGCGTTTTCTTTTCATCCCCTATCGAATGACGCCTTGCCAGATAAATTTGGTACAAGTGCAGTTTTGACAATTTCAGCCGGCTCAACGCTCAGCCGAAAGGTAAATTCGGTACCGCTGTCGCATGCCGAACGAAGCACGTGCGTGCGATCGTGGTGGAAAGAAGACGGAGCATAATTTTGTGCCTCTTTCGATTGGGTGCGCGCGCAGCTTCTGACGTCATTTTTCTCTACATTGGTAGAAAGAAGACGAGAAGCATAGCTCCTTCCTTGTCCTCCACGGTGCGCGCGCAGCTTCTGACGTCATTTTATTCTACATTGGTAGAAAGAAGACGAGAAGCATAGCTCCTTCCTTGTCCTCCATCGGTGCGCGCGCAGCTTCTGACGTCATTTTTCTCTACATTGGTAGAAAGAAGACGAGAAGCATAGCTCCTTCCTTGGCTACGTACGATGCGCGCGCAGCGCTCACGGACATGGCACGCACACACTTCTCGCCTTCCCCCACCACGCGTGCCGCAATGCGGCAGGATGCTATTTCTGAGATCACTGCGTAGTATCCGTGCATGCGACGCCGCGACTGCATGTCGAACCACTGATCCCAGAAGTAGCATCCTGCCACATGTGGCACGCGTGGTGGGGGAAGAGAGAGAAGTAGGATGTGATGTGGCGTGTCCGTGAGAGCTACGCGCCACTCGATTGGCTCGTAGCTGTCACGGACATGCACGCATACTACTTCTCTGTGTGGCAGGATACTATTTCTGATGAACTGCACACACACTTGTGTGTATCCCCACTCCCGCGGGCACCGATGGTGCAAACGGGTCAAATCTGAGACCACTGCCGTTAGGGTAAGGATAGGATAAAGATAATATAAGGATAAGGATGTAAGGAAAGAGAGAAGAAGGGGGAAGACATTGTAACCTGACAGGGAAGTGAATAAAAGCACATACATACATACATAATTTCTCAATGAAATTAACCTGAAAGAAAGGAATGATTAACCCCGAGCGACCCGTTTTCGAAGAGACCTTTGTAAAGAAACTAGTATGTACTAGTACCCGTCGCGAAGCGCCTTCTTGCTCTCTCAAACAAATTCGAAATGAGAAAACAAGATTGTTTCTGATTATAGACAAACTATGTAACGTTTCTTTCTCAAGACGTCGTCACATTTATATAAAAGCCAATAAATAATATAAAAGAAAGGGACGAACACAAATTTCTTTATCCTAATCTGAATCCTATTTCTAAATCCCATAAAAATAGAATATATGACATATTAAATTTTTTGTGTTACGTTTGTTCCGTTCATTACTTACGTTATTTCTAACGTAACACAAAAAATTTAATATGTCATATATTCTATTTTTATGGGATCGACAAATATCAGCGAAACTTTATAACAAACAAAGATCCCATAACGTCAAATGTTAAAAAAACAAGGACAAGAAATAATAATTTAACACATACCCGCGAATAAAAGAACATATAACTAAAAAGAAACAAAAAGCACACATTCACTCACACGCACACATACACCTTATATTGTAGCTTTCTCCTCAGACAATGGGGCACGCGACCGTGCTTATGCTCCCTATTCAATTTTGGTAAAACGTCGACGTACTAATAATGTGGAGATCGAGGCGGACGAGATTTAAAATGACTGTTCTATATATGTTGCGTTCATACGGTTCAATTGCCGGTACCGGTCTAATTGTCTCGAGGTTTGTGTCACCTCGTCGTTTCGCTCTTTCTCTCCTCTGCCCTGTCTCCCTAACCGTTCGCTTTTCGCCACGGGAGACTCGCCTCTTGCCTCGTTCACCGCGATCACATGTTTATGTACATTCATGACCGCCTAACGTCCACTTATTCGAATTCATACATTACAACTACAACCCGAAACTGTTGAGTTGAAAAAATCAAATTTAGTACCTTAACTACTATTGATGTATATATGATAATATTTTGCAATACATTAAAGTACAATCATGAATTTGGAATTAAACATGAACTTATTTGCTTGCAATTTTTACATTTATTTAAGATAATACCCCGAACGCGAATCGCGATATGGAAATTAAACATACCATGAGCAAGCGAGACCTATCCTACTCTGATGAAACATGACAATAATGATGGGCCTAACAAAATACCACTGACAGGTAAACTCCTCAGAGTTTATGTTATGTATGGTTATGTAGCATTCCTCAAGGTCGTGCACGACATAGAACAGGTACCAAAAAATAACGAAAGGCGTCGTTGTCTAAAACTGTAAAACGTTACGAACTGTACACAGTGATGTTCCTGAGGACGCTTTCTCGCCCATGCGCATTGAAATCTCACTTAAGGAGCGTGTTAATTGTAGAAGAAAAAGGGTTCTGTTGGGCCCTCTGCTTAGATAGTATTAAAAATAATAGAAAATATGTTACAAATTAATTAATTACAAATAAATAATTAACAATATCATAAAAAGCGATGTAAAGACTTGCTTAGATAATTTGTGGCATTATTTATACACAAACATATTTATATTATACAATATTGACATCATAATCAAATAAAAAAGGTTCGGGTAAGGAAACAAGAGGAAATAAAATAATTTTTGAATAATTTATTCAGTTAACAAAAATATTTTATTTGGCAGAATTATAACGAATACCAACATTTGTTGCAAGAGTAAGGAAAACTGCCAAAAACCTTACCAATATTCATAACAAAAAAATATCACATTTATGGTTGAACCTTAGAGGATGAACATAGAAAATAAATATGGCATCACAATTTTTAAATCTAAATAAATAAAATTAAATAAAACAATAAATAATATGAAAGAACTTTTTTCCATATTGTCTATTATAACAATATATAATATATATACTAACCGCTATAACCTACCTTACCGCGCATTACCTCTTTGAGCCTTTGCATCTCGTCAGGCTGTTGCCCCAAATTGCCGCAGGATGCCGCTGCGCCGTCCCTGGATTTCTGCGCGAATGCAGTGCGCATGCGCGAGAAAGCGTCCCCAGGAACATCACTGGACCACACTGCCGTAAGCCTCCCCCGCTCTAGCCACCGGCCACGGCTACGAGTAATTCGTTATCTACTGGAAAACTGCCACCGTACGCCTTCCCCGCTCATGGCACTGTTACGTCCCGGCGTAACTTTTAACTTATTTGCCTAGTATTTTTCCTATTTTTGCTACTCCGATCTCCGGTTGCGCTTATACTTGTATATTTCGGCCTATGCCTAGCGCATGCGCGGTACTGTTGAGCGGTAACTTCTAATAGAATATCCCTCGCCTTGCAATCATCGTCGTTTCTACCCAATATGGTAACTTACATATATATATATATATATACATGTAATCACTATGAACTAGTATAAGGAACGAATACGTGTACGCGGTATGCATGTGTGTGCATATATGTAAGCGGGCCCAGGTACCGAGCCCTTCGCCGCTTTCTCTTTTTGACCACCCATATCGTACCGAGGGATACTTTACGACGTCCGGGTAACCAGAAATTGACAGATAGTGAAGTACATGCAGCTGTGACGACATCTGAGTGTACACAGATGTCCAGATAGCCTAAATTCCTAGAGACTCCCTTACCAAGAAGAGAGACGTCTTGGAGGACGCCTTCGCCCTTCTCTGGGCTACCAACGCAACCCCCTCTTCTCACAAACCGTAGATATAAGAAGCATGTTCTACGCTGCGAGTTTAGTCTTAGTCTACATTTTAACACCGAATCTCTGCCAGTAACTATATTCATTCTTAATAAAGTATTCATTATTATATTTTATTTTATGTCGTCTCATTGATTCGCGCTATCACGACATATAGACTTAAGGCTGTCACCGTACCGCTTTCGATAGTGACGTCTTTTATATGCACGGCCGCGAGTGGTGACTGCGTCGCGGTCCGGCATTCCGCCGCGTGGATTTACCGAGTGTTCGAGCGGACGGGTTCGTTTTGTATTATCGCGATCTTCTATTGCTGTATATGGATCGCGGGATTGAGGACGGTGCGGTAAAATAGTGTGTTTATGTGCTGTTTATGTTATATTGTTCGTTAAATGATTATCGTGTTACAAAATTATATACAGTGTTCGAGGCTTTTGCTTATAATTTAGCTGGTCTAAACAGTTTGATACTTCACCAGTGTCATCAGATCCGGTCTAAAACCGCATATGTGGCGACCGTGGTGGGGGAAACCGCAAGGTGTGTGCGTGCCGTGTCTGTGAGCGCCGCGCGCGCACCGCACGGAACAAGGAAGGAGCTATGCTCCGTCCTCTTTCAACCAACGAAGCGTATTATGACGTCAGACACTGCGCGCGCACCCAATAGAAGAAAGACAGTACTATGCTCCGGCTTCTTTCCACCAACGAAGCGTCTTTATGACGTCGACGCTGCGCGCGCACCCAGTTGCGTGAAAGACAGAACTATGCTCTCCGTCCTCTTTCCACCACGATCGTACTCATGTGCTTCGTTTGGCATGCGACAGCGGCAACGAAATTCTCTTTCGGCTGGGCAGGCCGAAATGGTCAAAAATGCACTTTCACCGAATTTATCTCGCAAGACGTCATTCGATAGGTAATTAAAAGAAATCGTGCTTTGCCAAGTTTGAGCCCTCTATCTCCATCAGACGGGTAGTTATAGGGTAAAATAAAATACCGGTTTTTTGCACATTTTCCGTATTTAACGGTACGCAAAAATTCTGCAAAAAATCCTGAATATTCTGAACATGTGTATTTACGGTTGAAAATTTTTGCAGATTTTTTTCTTGCAAAGCCTAAACATAAAAAATGAAAAACGTACAAAAAACACGAAAAATTTCGATTACGTGTTGAAGTTTTCGACCGACTGGATTTTTACAAATTCTGTGGTTAAGTATTGTCGTGACTATTATCTCAATTTTTTTTCAGATTTTTTGGTAGGGTCCGTCGCAGTTGAAATAAATAAAAACCGATGTTTTCGGCGTATTTTGAGCGCTAACCGAATGAATACTTAAAATATTTGCATTACCTTCATATAGTCACTGAATTGGACGATTCTTCGTACGTCTGCACACAAGCGAGTAATATACATATCAAGGGAATTTAGTCGTTTCGATTTAAGCTATTACTAGCGCTGGGTGTCGTATCAAAAAGGGGCTTCATTATTTGTTTTCAATTGCGTCAAAAATTTCTCACGGCCCTGATTCAATCCATGCATACATTCCGTATACATATGTGCACACTAGTATACTTGGCAATAATGCGTACTAGCGTTTGTACCGCAGTTCAGGCTGAACACAAGCACTCAATTTACAATTTTATATTCACAATTTTTTTTCTCCTGAACTAGACGGTGAAAAGTCTTTTTTTTTTCTTTTAAAATGTTCCTCCAATGTTAACCTACAAACTGGAATTTTTTCAAAAAAAGTTTAAGTGCCGTTTTCGAGTTATTATCAAAAAACCGTTTTGTTGTGATCATTACCATTGCTATAGATGGAGAAAACGCTAAACTTTAATTGTTAATAACTCGAGTTCTAGACGGTGGATCAAGTTCATTTATAAGAAAAAAATGGTTATTTTTTAAATATCTTCAATTTAAGTCTGGTTTAAAAAAAAGTTTAAGTAAAGTGTTTCAGCGCTAGTAATACCTTAATTGAGAGCGTGCGCACCTTACCTTCAGAAATATTAAATACCTTTTAAAGAGTGCGGCTAGCGCAGCGGTTAAGAGCTTTCGTGTCGCAGGTTCGCGCCCCGTATTGGTAAATGTTTTTTTCTTGCGATAGTTGTTTTTTCTTGTTTAAATCACACGACGATGAGCCACATTCCATTACAAATAATGTTCGACACACTACCATCAGTAATAAACTCATACATAATGAAAAATTCGATTGAAATGGATTGCATAGCCTAACCTACTGACCCGGGGTCGCACTTCGACTAGTTCAACCGGCTGGGAAGAGCAACATTTCTTATCCCATATTTCCGAAAGCATTTGAAAGGATCCCACCCCAGGGACGTATTTGATTTTTTTGCATATGTGATTGTTTGGGAATGCCGCGACGCCGACCAATCGTCGTCGCGGCATCCTCAAGGCGGCCTGAGGGCCGAGTCACACGCGGCTTTCATGCGAGCGCGCCTTTAACGCGCGCGGCACGCGGGCGGCGTTTCCGCCGAATCGGGCGGCCATTATCGTCTCAGCTATTAACGAGAACGCACACGGGTTATTGCATTTACGCTTTTCTGGTTTATCTCGCGCATTGCTGCACATTGAACGAACTCGTAACATCACGGACTCGCACACATAAATCCCGGACTATTCGCAGAGAAATACACACGGTACATGGCCACACCAGACGACTCAGGCTCTGTACGCGGCGCGAATCGTGCACGTGCACCCGCAACAGGTATCAATCATTGTACGGCGGATACAATTCATATAATTGACTATCTCGCTCATTATGACTGTTACTTTCACTACCGTAGAGCACCTGTGACCCTTATTTTTACTAATAAAGACTCTGTTAAACGGACATTATGTAGACCACGTGGAAACATAACCTCTCCACCGCCAATAGATTTTCTCATTTCCCCCCCTTCCTCTTTCCTTTCATTCCCTCTCATATCCTCTTAACGGGAATCGCGAGATTCTCGAACAGTGATCTAATTTATGTTATTAGAACAATTTTTACGTGGTTTGAAGTTGTCATTAGCGACTACTCTTAAAATGTGGCACAATAGGGCTATTAGCGAAGGTCCACAATAAAAAACCGAACGCGCTAGTCGTGCCACCTCATGGATGTCGTGGAAGACCACGTAAAAATTGTTCTCATAACATAAATTAGATCACATATGCAATAATATACAAATGCACACGTCGGCACGTCGGCAAACAGTGTGCAAATTAAAAAAAAAAAATGTTCGAACAAAATAGTAAAATATACACGCGCGTTGGTGCGGAGACCCGAACACGTAACCTTCGGATTCTGAGGCCGGCACCATGCGCACTTCGCCACGGATCGCTTCGATGATTTAGGTGTGCTGGACTTACCTGCAGGACCTGGTGGTATCTTTCCCCTCTGTCATGTTACTCACCGAACCTGTCACCGTATTCGTGGTAGGGGACCACGGATCGCCACATACATATCAATTAAAAAATCAAATGCATCCCTGAGGTGGGATCCTTTCAAATGCTTTCGGAAATATTGGATAAGAAATGTTGCACTTCCCAGCCGGTTGAACTAGTCGAAGTGCGACCCCGGGTCAGTACGACCCCGGTGCGACCCCGGGTGTTAGGCTATGCAATCCATTTCAATCGAATTTTTCATTATGTATGAGTTTATTACTGATGGTAGTGTGTCGAACATTATTTGTAAGAGAATGTGGCTCATCGTCGTGTGATTTAAGCAAGAAAAAACAATTATCGCAAGGAAAAAAAATTTACCAATACGGGGCGCGAACGTGCGACACGAAAGCTCTTAACCGCTGCACTAGCCGCACTCTTTAAGGTATTTAATATTTTTGAAGGCAAGGTGGGCACGCTCTCAATTAAATCGAAACGACTACATTCCCTTGATATGTATATTACTCGGTTGTGTGGCGACGTACGAAGAATCGTCCAATTCAGTGACTATATGAAGGGAATGCAAATATTTAAAGTATTCATTCGGTTAGCGCTCAAAATACGCCGAAAACATCGGTTTTTATTTATTTCAACTGCGACGGAACCCACCAAAAAATCTGAAAAAAATTTGAGATAATAGTCATGACAATACTTAACCACAGAATTTGTAAAAATCCAGTCGGTCGAAAACTTCAACACGTAATCGAAATTTTTCGTGTTTTTTTTACGTTTTTCATTTTTTATGTTTAGGGTTTGCAAGAAAAAAATCTGCAAAAATTTCCAACCGTAAATACACATGTTCAGAATATTCAGGATTTTTTGCAGAATTTTTGTGTACCGTTAAATACGGAAAATGTGCAAAAAACCGGAATTTTATTTTACCCTATAACTACCCGTCTGATGGAGATAGAGGGCTCAAACTTGGCAAAGCACTATTTCTTTTAATTACCTATCGAATGACGTCTTGCGAGATAAATTCGGTGAAAGTGCATTTTTGACCATTTCGGCCTGCCCAGCCGAAAGAGAATTTCGTTGCCGCTGTCGCATGCCAAACGAAGCACATGAGTACGATCGTGGTGGAAAGAGGACGGAGAGCATAGTTCTGTCTTTCTCGCAACTGCGTGCGCGCGCAGCGTGGACGTCATAAGGACGCTTCGTTGGTGGAAAGGAGACAGAGCATAGGACTGTCTTTCTTTTTGTTGGTTGTGACGTCACGGTACGCAACCCTTGGTGGAAAGGAGACGGGGAGCATAGCACCTTCCTTGTCTCCGTACGGTACGGACAACCGCCGTGCCGCGGCGCGCACATCGCACACACAGACACGGCACGCACACACCTTGCGGTTTCCCCCACCACGGTCGCCACATATGCGGTTTTAGGCCGGATCTGATAACACTGTACTTCACACTTCGCCGCCAATATAGGTGATTCTTGGGGGAAGTATGGATCGTCTAAGTCTGATTTGTCGTTGGTTGTTTTGGTGCGTTCGTTCGTCGTGAGTCAATTAATCGCAGCTAAGGCCGGTGTCGAGAGCGGAGGTAGCGTACGTTAGCGGCTCGATCTGTCTGTTAACGAATTGCACGCAGCCAAGTCCGGTTCCGAGAGCGGTGGTGGCGTACGGCAACCGTCGTCTGTTTCGGTAGGACTCCACTTACTGAACGCAGCCGTGACCGGTACCAAGAGCGGTGGTGGCTTACGGTAAGGGTGTCGTCAGTCTGTGATGTGTATGGACGATCATTTACTCAACGCAGCCGTGCCCGGTACCGAGAGCGGGGGTGCCTTACGGTAAAGATCGAATATATGAGTGACACTGATATGTGGATAGAAGGCTTGGTATCGAAAGAGCTTTTTGATTGATCTTAATATGACTGTTCTACACGTTTAATGCACGCGAGTGCTTTTGTACTCGTTCGTGCGTCCTGAAGGGGCAGACGTAGTCGATACGCGGCTCGAGGTTCGTTTCTCCGAATTCTACTCGTGTCGTACGATTTGACTTACGTCGGTTAGACGTGTTAGGTACAGCGTATGATCTATGTTATTCGATAGCCAGAGGATCTCAATAGGATCGCATCGACAGCTTTAAGCTCGAAATAAATCTCGCCTCGAGTAGAGCATTCCCGCGCCTTATATACCCACATGGGCTGAGGGGAAAGTTCTACTCGAGTGACTTTGGGCGGCGGCCGGGAGTCGCTTCTCCTTCGGCGGCCGAAATATTACCGTTATATTATTCTAGTAGTGTGAGTATGACGGTGATACAATAGGTGTGATTGATGAAGAGGGGTTTGCTTTGATTTGTCGGTGCGCGATGTTTGAATGTGTTGTGCGGACAGTATAGTAGTGTTGGCGTGTATGTGTCTCGGCATGTCGGTGCGTGATGTGTGAATGTGTGTGCGGACAGTAGAGTAGTGTTAGCGTGTATATGTCTCGGCAAGTAAGTAATGCACGGCGAAGGAGTTTTTATACAGGCCAGTAGATGATGGGTCTGGCCTATCGGTCTGTACGGTTACAAGGCTAGCGAAGAGTTTCCGCGTAAGAATTTTGTTTATCTTTCTCACTCTCTTTTCGTTTATTAACTGCGTCTCTGTTAGGCATCGCCACGGCATAAGACTATTTTTCGTTATTATTATTTCAACCGAAGCGTGCGTTTGAGAGATACTAAGTCTCTACGTGCAGGGCTCTCGTCGCACTCACAATAAAATTCGTTAATTAGAGAGAGAGACTAACGGGCGAAACCAATGTCTCGCTGTACATAGCCATGCGGATATTTGTATATACCGTCGACCGCTATGTGGCCGATTCCGTAAAAAGGGCATAAAAACTATCCTTGAGCCGGTCTAGGAACCACCTCGAGACGCGATCATCGTCGCAGTTGGCTGTATAGTCGCGAGGTGCGTAGTTCTCTGTCCGAGGATATCTTAGTTTATTCTTTGTGAGCTAATCTGTGCGAATTCTTGCAGTTTAATAAGAGATTCATTAATCCTCGTTAAATCGTAGTCTTAAAATCTAGTTATTAATAAGAGCAAGGACTCATATTCCTTTTTGGTTTTTAATTTTATCTGGAGTGCGAAAGTGCGATCCGCGTTAACTTCCGGCACGTGGTCGGCGAATTGCGCCGAACCCGTTAATTCTTAAGTTTCATTTTAAAGAGCATTGTATTATTATAATTTAGTAGTTAACGGAATAAGTCTTCTCTCGGTGAGGAATTGGCGTTGAATTTAGACTGAATTGAAACATCCATAGCGGTGTAAGGAGTCTCGTCGCGAGTAACTTGCATAGCTCACATAACATCTGAGCTCAGGCAATTTCAAGCCTAATCGTAAGATTAACCCTTTCGCTACGGCGGTTCAGTCCGCCGTAGCGCCACTCCTGAACGGGACCTCCCGCGGAAAGTGTGCACATTGCGCGTGAATAGTGTATTTTACCGGCATGCCGGCATGTCGGATATATCCGGCGTTCGGCTCCAGAGGGCGATCATATGAATGTCGGATATATCCGGCGTTCGGCTCCGCGAGTTTTCATGTGGATGTCGGATATATCCGTCGTTCGGAGCGAAAGGGTTAATACACATTTACGATTCGAAGGTACTCATCGTTGTTACACGTACGAATTTCCACCGATATACCGCCGATCTAAGAGAGAGAGTACCACAGCGAGCGATCTACACCGAGCGAGCGTGCGAGAGAGTGAGAGAGAGAAAGAGAGATTATGTGAGCGTTTCCAGCAACACGGTAAAAATATTCCAACTATCTACCTCGATCATGATTGCTGGCCCGACTCTTGCCCCCAATACTAGTATTACGGGGAACCTAGGGCAACAGTCGTAAGGGCGAACTCATAACCGAGTACTCCGAGCGCCAGGCGAACGAAATCGTCTTATACTTTATCTAAACGGATACTCATGTACTAATTATATCGCGAATAGTAGCGCAATACGAACTGCGTCGTTTCAACCAAGATGTACCATACGTAGCATACCAACGAAATTGTACTACAAAATATTGCGTAATAGTTAGCCTTTTCTGTTTTCTCATTATACAAGTATTCCGATTCTCGACCAAACGTTATATCCATTGTTAGAAATAGGGAATTGGTGTCAGAAAACTGCGTTTGAATCAAATGTACTCAATAATGGCTTTGCTTTGTTAACCACCGAAATACCTCTGGAACGGTAACGCATGTCGACACAGTTATACACGCACCATATCAATCTATTCCAGAATATATACTTTTGATTTTCACACTATATCCGATCTATCCTTCTATGTTCTTTGCATGCTTTTATAAATAACATTATCTACACTCGAATACAAAACGTAACAATTCAGAACCTGTACGGGTTTAGTGGAGGTGGACATCCTATAAGTCCTGCAGATCGAGCAGATTAATTCCTTTTCTCGTTATTATTCTTTTCGGTCATCGCTTAATAAACCTATAATTATCTTTTCGGTTTATATCCCTAGTTTTAAGTATTCACGCGTTACTCCCGGGCGGAACGGTCGACCGCACGAATGCCCCTTTCCATCATTAACAAACTTTATATCGACTATTAGAAAGATCGACTTATCGCGACGCCCGGACGTAACAGCACCGGTCACGGCTACGAGTGGTTAGTTCCGACGGACAAACGACGACGAACACATGCAAAACACAGAACAAACATTGACAGACGTCCCCGTATCTGCGTTGGAGGCAGCCTGCGGCGATCTCGATATACTGTCTGAATTGTAATTCAAACACTTCCTGTGCAGCACTCTTTTAATAAACATAATATAGTTCGACTCAAATCATCTCTCCTAACATTACGCTCCCGGCTCCTGTCACTCGCGACCGCGAACGCTCCACAGCCGCGATCGTCGACAAAGGACGAACGACGAACCTGCCCGCGCAACAAGGGGACTATTCCCTCCGACGCGGAAGGACGGATCGCGAAACCGTAACCACCCGCGACTGTGACAGATCGAATATCTACTGACCAGAAGACATACGGTTACAATATAAAGAATATAAAGAATACAAGTTCATGCGCAATCTAAGTAGGTACTTATATTTTGCCCCTAATTTCAGGAGAAACCAGGGTTGCGTAAGCGCACGAGCAAGCAGGAGGCAGGAGGCATTATAAGGAAGCAAAAATTATTGTCGTCAGGTAATTTCCTTTTTTCTTATATAATTGCATGAAATATTAAATATAAGACAGAATAATTTGTTTTTGTAAATTCATTATAACAATTTAGCCGATAGTAGGTTATGTTTCTTAAAAGCGGTCTATTATAAAGTTCGAGGTTATATTCCAAAAGCAAAAGAAGACATTATAAATTATTAAATACATGTATAGTGTGATGAAAGTGGAAACTTCATAAAGTAACATATTATTTGAAGATGTTGTTGTGTATGGGGAAAGACTGCAAGAATGAACCAATTACCAATTGGACAATTTCACAAGTAATATTACCTTCATTTTAACCATGTTTATATTTGCTTGCTTCATTGTGATTGAACATTACAGATCTTTTACTGTCCTTGTGCGGTTTTCATTTGGACACAGAAAGTACCTCTTGAAAAGGTCGCATTAATTCAGTGCGGTCCACGGGTGGGGCCCCTCACGCCGCTACTTCCAGCTCCACTAGGTACAAGTTTTTCTGTATGCCGATCATAACACACACCAGTGTGGCCAGAAGTCGCGCCGGGCACCAGCGGTGTCCGCAGGAGTGGGGATACGCGCAAGTGTGCGTGCCCTGTCTGTGAGAGCTGCGTGGACTCCACAAGTCCACAGGAGTACAGGACTCGCAGCCAGGGCACGCACACTTGCGCGTATCCCCACTCCCGCGGTCACCGATGGTGCCTGGCGCCACTTCTGGCCACACTGACGCACACTCAGCGTCCGTCGTTTCCAGGGTAACAGTAGCTCGGTGGGGGAACCGAAAATGCCCCGGGGCACTTTCTTGGACCGCACTGCATTAATTACAAGGTAAAATTCTTTTCTGTCCTCTTAATTACTCATTTTCACACACATGCAAAATGTTATCCTTTTTGAAACAAAATTATAATAATTATAACATGATCCTACAGTTTTAATTGGCACACTACACACTCATATTTCATTGTATCTTGTTTAGTGTAGCTCGATGTTACTATTCAGATTTTTTTCATAATCATATGTCTATTTTGTCTTTTCATGTCTGTAAACATTCAATTATAGTCATAAAAAGGTGTAATATGTAATATTATTCTTGTTTAACGAACTTGTCTTGTTTGATGTTTCGCAAGTGTTACAATTCTAATTTTGCTTTCTGTTATCATGAAATTCTGGTAGTAAAGGTCATGATTTTGGTTGTGTGCTGTAAACTCTTAACAATTCCATGGTCGTAGTTGTCAGCTATGTTATACTTTATTGCGGTGGAGAGTATAAGATTTTTCTTCAGATAGTAAAGATATTGTGTTGCATATTGAAAATTGCATGTTGTTTCTAAAGACGCTGTATTTTCACTGTAGCAATGATTGCTTCCAATATTCTCTGTATGAAAGAAAAAAGGAATGTAGCTGTGGTCTAACTTTTTGTGTTGTCACCGTACAAAATGTAAGTTGAGTGCTCCTGTGAGCACGGCCCGCCAGCGGTGACTAAGTCTGGCGGGTTTCCGGCCTCTATCGCTGCGGCGGCGGTGCAATGCCGTGATCTCCTTCTGGCAGCGACGGCCGAGTTCGCTCCTTGCAGTGAAACTTCGAATACGAGTGCAGGAGTGGGCGGTAGGGAAGCGTACTGTGATGAGCGGTCGTTTTAATGCTGAAATGTATGCTGGTATATTCTGGTATTTCTTGTGTACAGTGATGGTATACAGATTCTTGATTGTTCGCTCGCCGGTGTTGTGGTATGTACGCGGCGCGGTTATCGGCGCGGCGCGTTCGGCTACTGTTGCCGGTTACGGAGAGCGTCTTCGTATGTCGTGTCTTTTGTGATAGGAGAGCGTGAATCAGGCGAAATCTTTGCCGGTGCCAAGAGCGGGTTAGATTTCCCTGACCACAGGTTTTTGGTGTTCTACTAATGGGTTGGCGAACTGCACATCAGCCTGGCCGGTACCGAGAGCGGGTGAGGTTGATTGCAGCCACCGGGTATTATGGGGTTGTGTAAGTGTTGGCAGACGAAACAAGCGTGGCCTTGACCGGTGCGTGAGCGGGGTAGGCCACCTTATCCGTCGGGTAATTTGGAAAGAAAGATGAGCAGACGAAAGCGAGCGTGGCTGTAGCCGGTGCGTGAGCGGGGTAAGCCACCTCGTCCGTCGGATAATGCGGTAGGTTCGTGGATGCTAGGTTTTACTAAATGTCTTGATTTGACTGACGTTATTCGATTACTTTATGTGTTCGCGGAGAAATGAAAATTATCGTCGTTTATTGCGATACCGATGCGGCACGGCGTGAATCGATCTAATAGCCGGGCCCGTCTTTTGCGGAGTCTTCCGGAATAAGGAATATATCACGCGGTGATCTTCTTCTAGTCGCGGTCTCTGGGCTTTTGCAGCGCGTCAGAGGTGATCGATGAGTCGATGGCAATTACCGCGGAACGGCGCCTTTTATACCCGAGCCGCGTGAGGGGAGGTATGTGAATTCGTGATGGGAAGTACCGTTAGGTCCTTCCCCTCACGTGCTCGGGCATGATTAGGCCGGTAAGTGAGTAGCGCGGTTCCTCACCTTACCGGCCACGCGGTGTCTGTGCGCACAAGGCTCGCTTTCCTTATTTCTCCTGTCTCCGCCGGGCGCGCGCCGGTGCGATCTCCTGTGCCGGTGCGGGCTTTAAAGTCTGTACGGTTACAGTGTATAGTTTTATTTGAATTGTAAAACAAAATAAAATGTTCTGTGGACATTTCAATGATCTGATTTATGTAATCTTTCAAAAAACTAAGCTGTCAAATAAATAAATGTAGCCACCTTGCATATGTTATCTTCTAATAATAATTTCATTAATAGATGCCAAAACAAAGATAATTGCACACATGGGAGCAGCATTTTTGCAGGTTGTTTGAAATCAGGCGCACTCCCGCCGTCTTGCGGGCGATCGGGACTCACACCCAGTGTTGCTCCTGGCTGCGCTTTCTCGCGCATGCGCATGAAATTCTGCTTAAGGTACGTGCTAAAATTCATGAAAAAGAGGTCCTGTTTGGCCCCTCCGCTCAGATATCATTTATAAAAAATTTTGTTGGGGTCCACAATAGGGCATACTGCATGCTTCGTCCCTGCATTTTTCCTAAATTGCACTGCGCATGCGCCAGAAAGCGCAGCCAGGAGCAACACTGCTCACACCTCGGTGCCGTCGAACGCGCGCCCATGAGCCGGCGTGTCGCGAGCACGTAGGCTCGGCGGTGCGCGCGCACCACAACGGCGGGTCGTGCGTCCCACCCGCCAAGTCCCCTCTAGGACGAGGGCCCTCCGACTTCCAGAAACCTCTTTTGTTTTCGAAGAGCGTGACTGTTTCGCTAATTCAAATCTAGGCGTTAAAAGGTTTTCTGGAGGTCGGAGGGCAGCCGCGCGGGCTGAGCACGTTTTGCGCTCTCTCCTGTATGGACGATCAAAGCAAACAGACGTGTGTTATACTAGTGCGATTCCTAGGCGATTACGAAAGTGTAGAACAGTTTTGCGATTCGAACTTTTCTCTTACTGTACAAATCCTGACTAAATCTTTTCTTTTCAATACTCTTTTTCTCGTTCAATACAACTTTACATTTCACATATCAAATACTGCTTCAAATTTCTAACCCGGCACAGCTTTCTTTTTCTTTCTCTCTCCTTTCTCTTTCCGGCATTTTCTCTTCCTTCATTTCCACAGGTACATTTAAATGTTTCTAAACTCATTGAAATTTGGTGATTAATAGTGAACCTAACGTCCTTCATATTTTATAGAATTATCTGAAACGGGGGCGCGTACAGAATGCACCTGTTGTGGTAAATATGTTTTATTTTACTCTTTGTGCATATAATGTAAAAATCTCTAAAGAGATTTGTGCGAAGAATTGAATAATAAATATAAAGATTTGGTTTTTGTTGTCCAGAGAAATGTGCGCTGGCTACTTTGCAGTTCAGACAAAAAGTTGAAAAAAGTTAAATTGGTTGATCTATTACGTTCAAAATTCAATTGGCGGAGTCGTAAACGATATTTTTCCAGAACAAAATATTTTGCCCGACTTCCCGATAAACAACCGTCGCGATTTCCAGGAATTTGACAATACATTTCTGGAAAAAGGCGTCCGGCAACAATTTGTACGTATTACCTGTACAAATTATAAAGCATGTAATTTATAATCATAGAGAACAAATTGAGCTAATATTGCACTTAAATTTTACATACGTTTCATGCCATTTCATGTACGTTTGTTACAGATTGGAGTAATATCGAAACTGGGGGGCCCAAATGTAAGCAAAACTGTCAGGAACATTTTAAATTATTATATGTCCAACGAAGTGGCCGTACTGTACAGTTGGACGGGGCAGAAGCACAACTTGCCGTTCCAACATACGCGAGTCGCTTCCGCAGTGATAGGTATTTATTTTTGTAACATCCTACAGCTTTAGGTATATTTAAATGCTTACCATTCTTATGTTTGTAGAAACTGTTTTGAAGCAGTGGGTGGGAAGCACAAAAGATGAAATAGAATGTGTCATTAAGGAATGGTTTAGGCGGGCCAGGGACAGAAAAAGGCAATTTATTCGAAAATAAAAATATTTGAGAAGACACCTTCATTTTATATAATATTCACCCCGTCTTATGATTACATTTGACATTTCTCAAAAACTTGACCGGTTTAATTGTAGTATTCTTTACTTGTATACACATATATTTGTAAGAATAATGTCAAATAATTAAAGAATAATACAATTAAATCCATGAAGTTTTTGAGGAATGTCAATATTACAATAAAAATTCAGTATAATATATACTGTGATGAGGATGGTTTGGGGATTTTCAAGGAAGTTGGATTTCTGAGGAAGTACTGGGGAAAAATAGATTTATTCAGAAATTGCATGGTGATACAGGGAAAAGGTTAGGTTTACATATAACTGTTCCTAGCTAGGGAACTGCCCTGTTTCGAATCGTCCGTCTTTAATGTGTTGGGGGATTTGAATTTAGCGCGTAAAGGCGTCCGGGTGGTCTCCTGTACTCTACCCTCTGGTAGGCGACCGGCGGATAATCTTGCCGTTCTCTCCACACCAGGGGCGACCCCGGTATAACCCCCGTACTCTCCTGTCGCGATGTGTTTTGAGCGTCGACAGACCAGTGAGCCCCTCGTGCTCCTCCCTTGGAAGGCGACCGGCGGATAGTCCTGCCGTTCTCTCCATACCAAGAGTAGGAACCCGTGGGTCCTCCCTGTGCTTTCCCAGGCGTCCGGGTGCCTCTCCTGTACTCTCCCCTCTGGTAGGCGACCGGCGGATAGTCCTGCCGTTCTCTCCTCCAGAGAGTGACCCAGGTATAAGACCCCGTACTCTCCTGTGCTGAATAGGCGTCCGAAAGCAAAGCTTCGTACTCTCCTAACCCTAAAGGGCGACCGAAGGTATTACCTCGTTCTCTCCCAGCAGAGTTCAGCCAAAGAAGGAGTATGCCTTTACGCCGTCGACATTTATATGCGATCGTTTCTAAGCAGTCGCGGCGTGACAATAAGATCGTTGCTAGGGAGAGTCAGCTTCTAAAATATTCTCGATCTTTCTAGCGTTTTTACTAGATCAGTAAAGGGCGTCGGTAATTGCAGGTCCCTTCGTTAGTCGGCGGGTGGTAACGGGATTTATCGATCCCTGTTTTCGTGGATAGTCGTTACAATACATGTTTAAAAATAGACTTACAGCCAGACGAAGGAATGTCGACTCAACCGTAACTAACGTAAGTCGACGTAAAGACATGACAAAACTAGACTATTTTTGGGACAACTCACGTCTATAATTCGTCTGTAAGTTAACTTACAGACTTATTCCAGACGTCTGCGCAGTCGTCTTTGGACTTATCCAGTCATCTAACAGTCAACCTAAAAGTCAAATTGGTGCTATGTGGGTAGGAACATTATTTATTGCATTGCACATTTCAAGTAAGATTAATATTAAAAAAAATTAGGATATATTTACATATATCCTCACTAAATAAATTGTAATTGTATGACAATAACAATTATATATATATAAATTGCATTGAACTATGTACTACCTGGAATGCGCACGGATGCAGGAACAGCCGCGCCCCGCTGTTAGACAGAGAAGAAAGAGATTTTGGTATTCTGTCTCACTCTTACCACTGGACCATTGGGACATACAGTCGATTTGCGCCTTTCGACGTAAGTTCCACAGAGATTTGACTAGATATGACCGGTTCGAAAAGAGTTGCTCTCTTCTGTTTAGATATTTCAGTAGGTGATGTCAGTATGTCACAGAAATTAATGTATATGATCACAAAACAAAGTAAAAAATATTATCAAACGCATTAAAATTACACATGATTTTTGTTTTAGAGGTAGTGAAGGTTAATTGTTAATATACATATCGAAATTGCTTTCCTTTGGGAATTGTTCATGCTGGATGTAAAAATATAATATTTGCTCATTTTTTGTTTTTTTTCTAAATAGACATAGACAATAAATAAAATAAATATTACAATAATTTTGATTGATATTATTAATTTTGTTTGAGAAAGTATCCTTTTTAACAGACTTCAAAAATGCACTGAAAAATATAAAATAATGTTTGATTTTTGAAGTCGGTGTTACTCTTTTTTTAAGTTTTTTATGTATTTGAAAGTAGTGTTTCCTCGTTCAGGTTTACCCATTAACATTTTAGGAATAGAATAATACATATACGGGTAATTAACAAGTTTCACATGCTAGTATTGCCACAGTCAGAAATTATAAAAATGCCAGAAATTATAAAAATTGATGTACATATTTTTAATTATCTCTCTGTATACAAATTGCACATTATGAAATATATATAGTCTATATTTCTTGTATGGAAACAGTTTTTCTTCAAACACATCCTGTTTTTATTACGACTTACCATAAACCCTTTTGTTATAGAAGCAACAAAAGGATAGTACAGCAAAGATAGTTCAGTTCCGTATATTTTAACGGCGTACACAACATTATTGAAAGGGTAGTACAGGTAACAAAGGACAGAATACCAAAATATCTTCTTTCTCTGTCGGCGCGGCTCGACTGCAGCTCTACATACGGCCGTGCGCATTCCAGATATTCTATAGTTCAATGATAAATTGTAAATTATTTATTTCGACTTTTGCATCACTTTCTGTTCATGCGCCAAATTGCCGCAGTATGCCGCTGCGCCGTCCCTGGATTTCTCTGTGAATGCAGTGCGCATGCGCGAGAAAACGTCCTCAAGAACCTCACTGACTGTACCGCGTAGTTGTAGGCAACCGTCGATGGGCTACGTGCGTTTCTCATGTGTTTCGAGTGCATTCCTCGCACGCCCATGTTTATAGCGACCGTTACCGCTCGACGCTGCGACACGGCAACGCACGTGGGCCCCGTCTTTTGTCACGCTAACTCCCCTTGCCATGGGTTTTTCCCGGAGGAGGGATAAGGGAATAAGTGTTTTTTACCGTCGTCGCGTCGTCGTCAAGACGGGCACTTGCGAGTTGCGAGCATTCCGAAAAGGACTAGCGTTCAGTCAACTTGTATTATACCGACGAATTGTATTATCTCACAGTGCAATAAAACATTTTGGAACAGTTTTCAAAATATAGAAAACGAAACCACCAGTCGACACAAATAAAGGATTGTTGATTACGAGACGTAACATTTTGGTGACTCCTGTGAGATGTGACGGCCTCACGTCCCAACCAACGACTACAAAGCGGACATCATCGCAATATCACGACCCAGACGATCTAAATACAACGTGGACATCAGCCAGATCCAGCGGCAGACGAGAGCGTAAGTCGTTCGATCCTATTTATCCAATCGCAGCTGATAATGTCCGATAGAGTCAAATTCCTTTTACAAAAACGGACAGCCCTCGACACCCAGATTACCACCTTGGGGAATCTCCTCGATGAAGAGGACGTGAATAAGACCACGCTGAAATTGCGTATCGCTCGCGTGACAGAATTATACCGGGCGTTTGAAGAATACAATGATGAGCTCGCGGTGTTAGATTCAAATAACACGTATGAGGTCGCATTCGAGAATGTGCAAGAACGGTGTTATATTCTCGCCGGCAGGATCGAAAGTATGCTAAACGCGAATAATCAAGCCGAGTCAAGCGCCAGCACGTCGAGCGAAAGAACGTGTACTTACAACGTCGGACCGCGTACCGTTCGTTGACGGATTAAATTACCCGCAGCGCCTCTCCCCACTTTCGATGGCAAACATGAAAATTGGCTCGCGTTTAAAAACGCGTTTCACAGTATGATAGGCTCGGAATCGGAGTTGGCAGATATTGATAAATTGCAGTATCTTAAAGCGGCATTAATCGGAGAGGCCGCCAATAAACTAAAAATTCTTGCGAGCAACGAGGCAAATTACGCCAAAGCGTGGGAACTCTTGGAGCGCTCGTATGAAGTCAAACGGATATTGATATCTAGCCATTTATCCGCGATACTGAATTTACGGGACTTAGAAAGAGAGAGTACGAGCGGTCTAACAAGACTCGCGGACGACATGCAATATCATCTCGCGTCACTAAGGTCCTTAGGAGTTTCAGTTGGGTCCGAAATGGCGACTCATTTATTAGAGGCAAAATTACCGCGAAATACACTAGAAAAATGGGAAGCGACCCTCGAGAGGGACAAAGTGCCCACAACTGATCAGATGTACGAGTTTCTTTATAAAACCGCAGGGTACGCGTCGGAGCGCGAAAGAGCAAAGGGAATTGACACTGACCGACCAGACGATATACAACAACCAAGTATTTATATTGAATGCTGCGTCACGCAATTTATAGCGTGCAAGACACACCAACAGGGCCGGCCCCATGGTTGCTGGCGCCCTGGGCAAACTGAACTTTGGCGCCCTTTCTAAGTATAATTATAAGAAGTTTTACAAGGATAAAACAAAAAATATAGAAATAAGCTTATCATCATTTATATTTATATGTCTACACAAAACATTTTTTTTCTAGCCTTTAAATCTGCGAATCTTTTTATGGTACTTTCTATATTTATATTCGTTGCATATCATTTTCTATGGATAATATTGCCAAAGGATTCAGTCTGTCTTGGGACATCGATGATCGCAAATATGTTTTTATAAGCTTTAATTTGCTAAAGCTTCTCTCGCCAGCGGCCACAGTAATGGATATTGTAAGCATAATTTTTAATGCAACCCACAAATTTGGCATAACATCCTGTATTTTATTGTTGTTAATGAACCTGGCGGCTTCTATTGGAATTTTTACATCTTCAGGGAATAATTTGCTCGCTATTTCTAGTTCAGTCAAGAGATGGCATCCATTAATGTCACTATTTTCTTGGTATTGTAAGAGGTGTCTTGGGCGCCGCCAAATGCGTGCGAGAACGCATAGGCTTCTCGCCCGGCAACAGCGAAAAAATGTGAACGCTGCGGCGGGGCGAGGTGTGCGGTGTGATCGGGCGGACGCGCAGTCTTGGAGAAAGCATGGCGTAAAGACGACGCGTGAATAAACATTTTTCTGTGCCTTGAGTTTTGGTTACTGCGGAATCCATCCTTACAGTATCTTAAGTTATTCTCCAAATCTTGACATGCTACTTTGAGTTCATTTTTATCAGGCAGATCTTTTAAGTCATTTAAAAATCCCCATGTGTTATTGAAAGTTTGCAATTGTTCAAATCTCTCTGATAAAGAACTAATAGCTCTCTCCAGGATTACATTGAATACATGATTTTTAAATCTTTTCTCTGGGTCATCTGCATTTGGAACTTCGTCAGTGGACTTATATTTAAATAGCCTTCTTCTTCTGCCTATTCTTTTACTTTTAAAAATGGGCTCTACATCTAATTCTGTACTTAATTCCATGGCTGACTCTAGTGCTTTTTCATAGCCATTTGCACGATATTCAATTAAGTACTCAGTGACAGTATTCATTAGTGAAACTACAGTAGTCAGTTCTACAGAGGTGTTCTGCATAGTATTACTAACAACATTTACGCTGCCTGACACATCATACAAAACATTTATCATGACTAGAAAACTGTAATCTTCAATTTGTGTAACGAGAGTCTCCGCTTCATGTCGCACTACAAGATCAGACACAGGCATTTCTAAAAGTTCATAAAGAGCTTCTCGAATTCCCGTAATTTCATATTTAATGGCTTTGATTTACTTTGATACATTCTATTCTGTACTCTTATCTAGTCTCGCATAATGGTTTTGCAGTGAGGCTGTTAACATGTTTTTTCAATACATGCCATCGCGCAGGAGAGGCAGAATAGAAAACATATATGCGCTGGACAGTACCAAAAAATGAAGTGGATTCCAGGCAACTTGTTGCACTGTCACCAACCACT
This sequence comes from Priocnemis perturbator, assembly GCA_963942575.1. Lineage (NCBI taxonomy): Eukaryota > Metazoa > Arthropoda > Insecta > Hymenoptera > Pompilidae > Priocnemis > Priocnemis perturbator. The sequence continues at coordinate 11,460,336 of OZ012643.1, read as the reverse complement.
AAATTTAGGGTGTGACACCCACATGGCATGTAAAACGCCCGTGGATTTTCTTTCATTATCCGTGCCTGAGCCCCTTTATTTTTTCCTTTGATATTGGAACCATTGTCGTAGCCCTGGCCTCTACAGTTATGTAAGTCTAGGTTGTTGTCTCTCAGAAAATCGAGAATACTTTCATATAATCCTTGACCTGTATTGTCTATAACAGGTTTATAGCTAACAAAATGTTCCTTTATTTCAATGTCTTCTACATCTAAAAATCGTATCGTAAATGAAAGCTGCTCCACATGACTTATATCTGGCGTACAGTCTAAAATAAGACTAAAATATTTGGCTGCTTTAGCTCGGTTAATTATATTTTCCTGAACAGATTTTCCCAACAAGTTAATTATTTCGTTCTGAACATTTTTTCCACAATAGTGAACGTGAGTTTCTTTAGACACGACCCGACGTATATGTTCACTCATTGTTAAATCGAATTTTCCATGTAGCTCAACAAGACCTAAAAAATTCCCATTGTGTGGTGTAAATAATGTGTCTGAAGATCCTCTGAAAGCCAAATTGCGGCCAGCTAAATATTAAGTAATGGCCATTAAATGTTCTAAAACTTTACACCAATGCTCTCGTTCTTTTTCTACTTGTGACTGCAGTTTCTTATCAATAGTTTTATTAGTCTGTAATCGCCGTGATGCTTCAAATCATTTCTTTAGACATTCCAGGTGATGTACTGAATTTTCATGTAATTGCAAGTATTCATGAGCATGCTTCCAATCATTAATTCCTGATTTTCCTAACATTGATTTATTGGAGAAGCTAAAGATTTGGCAACAAAAGCAATAAATTTTATTGGTGCTTTGTGAATAAATGAGCCATCTTCTAAGAAAATTCTCACCATTGTTTATTTTCCTGTACATCATTGTCACATAGAAACTACGTTTATTTGCATCTTTTGGAAAACTGTATTCTTTATTAATAGGATGTGGCCCATTCATAATGATGTGATCTCTTTCAACTATTGATAATTCATTTGGCCAGTGTACTGGATCATTGTAGTTGATATTTACTTTAGTTGAGTTTTCAAATTTACTTGCAACATTCCCAGTATTACCTGCTGTCAGTGTGACATTATTGCATATGCCTAAGTCTTCAACCATATTGCAGTTGTGATCCTGATCTTTTAAGTCATGCATGCAGTTGTTACTTTCTTCAGAAAGTACAGTATCTTCAGTGGGTTTGTGTTCACAATCATTAGATGACTAATCTGAACAGATAAACAGTCATTGTCCTTAATATTCGGACATTAAAATATTTTGAATTTATCTGTTCGTATCTCCGTCATTTGTAAATATATGGTGATTGTTTTCATCTCTACTGATTCGTAGCGTTACTGTTTTGTCAAAATTCCTATTTTCAAAAACTGAGGATGATGGAGACAAACGGGTTTCAAATTCGTGTTTACAGAAAATATGTGTTACACAGTGTACTCGGACACTTACATACAGTCTAATAGAAATGTATTTAAATATTCTGACACTTAGATACACTCTAGTGCAAAGTTACTTTAATATTCGGACACTGTAAAACAGTTTTGTAACAGTATGTAAAAGCCGTAATTTTTACAGTGGAGTTGTAAATTTGGATTTTATTAGTTCTCTCATGCATAAGTGTTGCGAAATAACCAGTCGCGCGGCCAGTTATCTGTGTGTTGCACACTAGTTACTTTATTCGTTGATTTAATACAGAACTGTCGGCTTCACAATATTTTATATAATTATGATAGTAATAATAATAATACGCGGCACTAAGCTTAAACGTGGCTGCCATGGATGTGCACGGCAAGCCGGAACAGACCAGAAGGCCGAAAAGGAACGCGCGGGTCACGTGGGCCCTTCCTAAGGCCGCCTCGCCCCGAATGCGCACCATTAGGGCGCTCCCGCCGCACATAATGCGCGACAGTAGCGCACATGGATTGTACCAATTTCCACAATAAGTATCACTCTTTCAGCTGAAAAGTAAACAATTTATTCGTGGTTGTTAAGAAAATAGCGTTTTGCGATAACCGTCCATTCCATTAATGCAGCGATCTCAAACAAAAAGCACGCAGCAGGCAGCAAATTGAGCTACATTCCGAGCCCCAATCACTCTATCGGTTTTAACAACCCTCAGTCTTTAATCCTATAAAAAATGTATTCAACAAAGTTGCCGGAACAATGGATAAAATCAACCGTAAGTTCAGAATGAGAATCAACGCAGAGGTTCTAAGAAAAGTGAACTATATCCATAACAACAACAAAAATTGTAACATGCAATATCGATTAAGGCATCTATAGGTGACAAGGACATGCCACAAAAGTTGATAATTATGGGACATTTTATTGCAAACATGAAAGAAACACAAGTGTCCGAATATTTTTGCCGCCCGAAAATATGACATGATGGCATTTATCATTTAATATAAAGCAACTCATATCAATTGTTTAAACAAATAAAACATTTTCGTTAACTTGAATGATAGACGAATCAGTAGAGACGAAAACAATCATTATACATTTACAAATGACGGAGATACAAACAGATAAATTCAAAATATTTTAGTGTCCGAATATTAACGACACTGACTGTTGCATGTAGCTGAAGAAGTTGAGGCTTCATTGTTCCCACTGTCTGGCTTAGGATTGAACAAACTTGATAGCTTTGGGTGTTTCTCGACTGCTTCTTCTTGTTGAAGACGTCTTTTTCTGTTTTCATAACCAGATAACGTTTTAGGAGGCATTTCCTTATTTTAGGAATAGGAATAAAACAAATCTAAAATGTCTAATGAAAACTACGGTATATTACTATAAATGGCACACAACAAAAAACACAGGAACAATTTCAATAGCAATAGAAAAATTGATAACTGTCGTTTTCACGCCTGAGAAGGTACTGAACAGAATATAGGAATGCGTGTGGCTGGGTGCAAATGACATACGTATAGCGAACGTTTCGGTGACAAAAGCCGTTCGATTGACGACAGCGTCGATGACACAGGACGCACGTTGCCATGTACGAAATTCTCCTTGCATTGTTTTTCCCCGCTCGCTCCTTCGACGGCTACACCTAAACGCGTGCGGCCGGTCAAAGTCCTATCGAGAGGTATCCTTTGACGCGCCGCCCGCCTCGCGTTTCTTACATCAGTGCGGTCCACGAGTGGGGCTCCTCACGCGCTTGCTTCCACCCCCTTTCCCTACAATCAATGCTATCCTTGTCGCATCGCCGTTCTCTTTTTTATTCCGATTCAAACATCGCCATCTCCAGAATAACGTTGATTCGCGTGGAGGACCTTTCCCGCGCTCGGGGACCCTAAACAGTATTTTGGGCCGGACATATTATTTTCACTTTTTCTTTTTTTGAAAGATTCTTCGTGGCGCCGCTAAGCACATGGCGCCCGAGCAACTGCCCTTGTTGCCGGTACCTTGAGCCGGCTCTGCGCACCAACATCCATTATTCCGGTGCGAGACGTTTAAACAGTGTCCCGTACGAAAACGAATTCAAATCTTAAAAAACGCAAAACTATGCTATAATTGTTTGAGGTCCCATCGAGATACTCCATGTAAATACTCCGGGTGCACAATTTGCCACAAGCGACATAATACGCTTCTGCATCTCGCGAAATATCCCACAAAATCGAACGAAGTGAAATCTGAGACGACTCAGAATACCGCCTGCATGACAAGCTGGGACGAGCGGCGGTAGCGCGGTGAGCCTTTCGACAATAGCATCCGCGACCGCACCACAATTATTATTGACGAGTGCTGTAGTTCATATTCGCGACCAAAAACAGAATATGATTAAATGCCGCGCCCAATTGACCCGTGCGCGACCGCGAACTTTGTCACGGAATCTCTTTTAAGGCGATTAGGCATTCCTGCAATCAGTCATGCGTGGTACGTTAGCGCGATCAATGGCGCGACCACGGAATCGAAGGGCGTGGTGCGAATCACGATACAGTCAACCCGGGACGAATTTCGGAAGGAATTCGCGTGTGTAGCGATATGTACCGTCAGGGCCCGCTCTAGCGGCGACGTGGCCCCGGACAAAGACATATTGCCGCTCCGTAAACATATACTTTTTAAAAATATATCATATTTTACATTCTAAATAAAAGTCAAATCGTTTTAAATTATAATAAACACATATATTTTTGACATTTTTAATACTATTACAAAGAAATATATTATTGCACAATTAACGAAATTAAAATTATTTTAAAGACTAAACAAAAGTAACATTAACTACGCTATAATGGCAAAAAACATTTTTTTCTCACTTTTAGCTCCGCAAACCTTTTTATTACATCTTTTAAGTTTATTTGACCCGTAATTTCATGCTCAATCACCAAAATGGCCAAACCATTAAGACGATTTTGCGTAGTAGTCGAACGTAAACCGATGTGTATAAATTTCGATTAATTGGGTATTTAATATATCAATTTTTTTCCCACACTCTCAGCCAAAATGCCGCCCCGAATTTTGGCACCCCGGACAAATGTCCGGGTTGTCTGCCCCTAGAGCGGGCCCTGGTACCACCTATCGCTAACTTGATTCCCGGTGTGGGTGTCGGGTAATGATAGTAACTCTCCGGGAAGAATCAAAGTCGCTTTCTTTATTTTGCGGACGTCTACTATACAATCCGCTGTATCCGTGACCAGGGGAGTGGAACTCCCCTCTACAGAAAGTGTGACATTATAACTAGCGCCACCTGCTCAGCTCGCGAGCTGGTACTAAAAATCTATATGTATATTTGTGCACGCACACTGCGGATTATGCATACTAATGCACAAGCATGTGTGTCCGCTCATGGCTACTAAAATGTAATGGAATATATTAATTTTTTTTTTTTTACAAAATACGAAGTGGAAAATAACAGCTAAACGAGTAGTAAATTTTAACTTTCCTTTTATTTTTTGAAATATATTTTGCTGCTGCCTTTACAATCGGAGGCACGCATCTGCCACTCACTATTTTTCCCTTAAGCACACTATTGATTTTGTGTGCCCACAAATATATATTGCTAGTGCATAAATGATTAAATAATATATCGGTAAACATTTCGCAGTGTTTGTCGCATGAAACCTAAGTTAAATGTAGTTCTGCAAAATAAATAGTTTTCAAGTTCATAAATATATTGTTCCGAAATCCTTCCTCATTAAAAAGCCGTAAAGTAATAGCACTAGCAGGCTCACACATTGCCTGAATTTGATTAAAACTATCCTTGCACGTTGTGCATTTTGCAATATCTTTATTCTTGTAAACAGTTCTTAAAACGTGTATTACATGTGCAGACGTTGATGTGAATCTTCGATTTACATTGCTATTGGTTTTTATTTGAGTTTCATCTCCCAATGTCTTCTGCGCCAAAATAAAATTTTGTAAATTTATCAATAGGGCGCCCGTACACAATCCTTTTCACAATTTCCACCCACGGTATTCCGTGATGTTAGATTGTTAATTAACAATGTTTTGAAGGCTGCTTGAAATTTGAGGCAGGTGGGGTTATTGTTTCTGTGGCCCAAGCTTCTTATCAGCCCAAAGAAATTCTCGAGGGGGTCCTGATTTACAAAACTGGGTTTAAAAATTTTGAATCGTAGTTCATGCAATATGTCCCATAATGCTCTAAAGCCTGCAATGGTGTGCATCCAGTTTGCCAAACACGGCGACCGCTTCGTGGAAGCTTTGGTTTGCGGGTCTACAAATTGCATTTGTTTTAACTGACGCACGGCACTCGCCCAGAAATCAGAGTGTTAACTATTCCTCGTCACCACCACCACCCTTAAATTTGTCTGTGGTTGAATTGTGTAACCGTTCACCGAGTCGAACAAGTTATTAAAAAACATTATCACTCTGCTGGTTGTAATGCCTTGTTCGGTGGGCATTGCCAAAGGGCCGTGTGGGGTATCCACTTGTCCTGACAAAACAATACGATAGGAAACCAGACGTTACGAAAACTTTACAGGTATTCTTCATACTGACAATGAATTTGAATTAATAATACCTTTCATGCGTGTGTAGTGATGTACAAAATTGGCTACTGGTCTACTCGGCACCTGTGCGGCGTATTTTACTTTCATTTTTTTATTTTATTTCTTTCAATATGTTCTTCTGTTAGATTCGGCATTAATCTGAACATAGCTTTTGTGTCGGCCATTTTAAATGCCAACTCTATGATGCTCCAGGACGCAAACTGGTCTCCTTACATTCCCACATTCTATTTCTAAGTCTTTTGTGAGCAGGTTGTTTCGAACCCCCTTGAGCAAATGAGCGGGGTCGAACAATTGTACTATTTTGTGTCCTTCAATCTGGATTGTTTTATCTAAAAATATTGCCGTATAGTATTATTTATAATTGTCTTCGATGTCTATTTTTAAGATCGAAAAAACAATTTAATTACCCCACTGTGTTCCTTCTTGCCATTCCATTCTCGCCGAATTAAAACGTAATTTCTTTACGGCGGCAGTGTTCGGTGCAGATTGGTCGCATATAAAGGCCACTACGTTTAATCCATAGTTGAGTAGGGCTTTCGTATATGTACTACCGTACCGTTTTAGGTATATATGTCGCAGGGAGATGATAAAAACGGAGATTTGATCAAATCCCTAAGGTAGATGATCAATTCACGCAAGATGTTAAAATTACAACTCTGTGGGGTGATTTGCCTAAAGAAAGTAAGTGATTTGATCAAGTCCCTTAACTGTTTTAGTGAAAAGATGAAATAAACAAGTCTGGAGATGATAAAAACGGAGATTTGATCAAATCCCTTAACTGTTTTAGTGAAAAAATGAAATAATATTGTTTAGATATTAAAAGTATTTATTTAGTAAACCATGCACTGTGATGAGGGTGGATTGGGGTTTTCAAAGGATTTTGATTTCTGAGGAAGTACTGGGGAAAAATAGATTTATTCAGAAAATTGCATGGTGATACAGGGAAAAGGTTAGGTTTACATATAACTGTTCCTAGCTAGGGAACTGCCCTGTTTCGAATCGTCCGTCTTTAATGTGTTGGGGTTTGAATTTAGCGCGTAAAGGCGTCCGGGTGGTCTCCTGTACTCTACCCTTTGGTAGGCGACCGGCGGTTAATCCTGCCGTTCTTTCCACACCAGGGGCGACCCAGGTATAACCCCCGTACTCTCCTGTCGCGATGTGTTTTGAGCGTCGACAGACCAGTGAGCCCCTCGTGCTCCTCCCTTGGAAGGCGACCGGCGGATAGTCCTGCCGTTCTCTCCATACCAAGAGTAGGAACCCGTGGGTCCTCCCTGTGCTTCCCCAGGCGTCCGGGTGCCTCTCCTGTACTCTCCCCTCTGGTAGGCGACCGGCGGATAGTCCTGCCGTTCTCTCCTCCAGAGAGTGACCCAGGTATAAGACCCCGTACTCTCCTGTGCTGAATAGGCGTCCGAAAGCAAAGCTTCGTACTCTCCTAACCCTAAAGGGCGACCGAAGGTATTACCTCGTTCTCTCCCAGCAGAGTTCAGCTAAAGAAGAAGTATGCCTTTACGCCGTCGACATTTATATGCGATCGTTTCTAAGCAGTCGCGGCGTGACAATAAGATCTTTGCTAGGGAGAGTCAGCTTCTAGAATATTCTCGATCTTTCTAGCGTTTTTACTAGATCGGTAAAGGGGCATCGGTAATTGCAGTTCCCCTCGTTAGGCGGCGGGTGGTAACGGTATTTATCGATCCCTGTTTCGTGGATAGTCGTTACAGCACTAATAAATGTAGAGTAGGTAATACATCAATAGTCATTGAAACACAAATTATTTATCCGAAACTAATTAACAAAAGAAATAGGTACTTGCTGGTATTTTTAAAACAAAAGGGATCTTTTTGTTGAAGTTTTAAAAATTTTTAGTGAATGTAATTAATAAATAATAATGTTCATTCATTTTTATTAAAACACGTTGTTGATTTGTGGCATCTCGAGTACCAAAGTGCGTTACTGTTTTTACAGGCACATCTTTTTGTTTTACATTGTATTTTGGATTGTTCACAGGAACACTTCTTAAATCCTTAACCTCCAAATAAGGATAATTTTCGTGCAATCTCACGCAGACTTAGGTTAGTTTGTGGAACTGTTTCGGTAAATGTTGTAGTAGCTATTTGAAGAGCGTTTCTAGGTAGCCAATCTTTTATAATTCCAACTGAGGTACCAATTTGGTATAAATTATTTTTTATATCTAATACGATCCCGACAATGTTATTTCCATCTAATGGGCCTCTATCTACCTTAGGTACATCAACCAAAACTGTGGAATCCACTAACACGTCTTTAAATTTCTTCAAAGAAACTTCTTTCATTTTTACAGCTGATCTTATGAGGTGTTTTGCAGCATTTTTCCTTTGATTTTTAATGCTCTCTTCTTTTTGGCATAAATAGCATAGAATTATCGAGCCATATCCTTCTTCTCCTACTGTATTCCCACATATTGCGTGCACCGGATTTTTACAAATGTCACATGAATGGGCTCGAGTAGATTCCATTCCACAAACAACACAACATGCTTTACCGTCGCTGACAGCTGCTTCCCCTTCTGATGCAAGTAACACTACAGATGTTTTAATTGTTGAAGCAGAAGTTGAAGTAGAGTTGTTACCTGGTTCGAGTTGTCTTGTTGTCGATAAAGAAATTGATTCAATTTCTGGTAGATCCTCTAAATTTAAAGCCTTTTTGGTGAGTAAATCAGCTGCCGGTAAATCGTGTGACATTGAAGTGTTATTGTTGGTTGATTTAACTATTGATAGATCATTTGAAGTTGAAGCATTGTAATCAATTAATTCAGATGCTGGTAGATCTTTTGAAGTTGAAGCGTCGTTGTTGTCCTCTAAGGAAGCTACTGGTAAGTTTTCTGGTGTTAAAATAATGTCGTGGTCGTGCTGATTAAGAAGTAGATCCAAGTCCTCTTCAGTAACAAGTTTTTCAAGCAACTCTTTTGAAATATGACTAGATTGGAGTCCTGCTTTTGGTTCTGTTTAAAATAAAGCTTTGTAAGGTGATCGTTTAATGGTTCGATGAAAAGAGGAATTCTTTTGGAATTGAACAAAGTAACAACCTATAGCCCAATTTTTTGTGTCATTGTCAATTAGCCAAGCACGTAACATAGCTTCAACATCTTGATTTCATCGCTCAACAGATCTTTGACTAGCTGGATGTCTAGGCCTACCATTTACAATTTTGCACGTTGGCCACAGGCTTGTTAATTCTTGTATGACAGCAGCCGCAAACTCACGGCCGTTGTCGCTTTGTAGTATATGAGGACAACCTACTTCCAAAAATATTTTTAATAGCTTTTTGAAGTCAACGGGCGAAGAAAGCTGAATTTCGTCGCGTGGTCTTGGTAGTGTAATAACCATTTGTAATTTCTATCTGGGGTCGACTGTAAGTCAACTAAATCGACTTGGCCACGATGATTGAAGTCGCTAGATATAATTGGGCAAACAACGATTCCTTTTCTTGGAAATTTTTTTTTTAGACTGACATACCCTGCACAGCTTTAAAAACTCCTGTACAACAGAAGTAGGTATTAGGTATTTCGATTTCAAACTATACAGCATTTTATCTCTTCCTCCGTGGCCAGTCGACTGATGGGTTTCCCGAAGTATGTGGTAAAACTTTTCCGTTGGCACTATTTTCACAACTGGATCGGAGTCAGACTTTCTCTTTAAAATCAAAGATTTTTTAGTACCTACTTCCATAACATCGTATTTTTTTCCATAATAGTACTGTTTATGTGTCCGTTGCAGTTTAAGTAGTGGTACTAATTTAAATTGTCCAATGACTATGATAGCTTCTTCTATCCTTTCGCGAGTCCATAAAGGTTTTTCTTTATCATGCCTCTTGTTCAAAAACGTCCTGATAGTTTCATTAAACTGTTCTTCAGATACAAACTCGGTCAGAGTTTGATTTTTTTCTATATCTGAACCCATTTTTCTACGGTAGGTACTTGATAAAACTCGAAATATAGGAAACAATAATAAAAATGCGCGCAACCTTCCTCGCGTAATGTTTCTACACTACTGTGTGTGAAACACAGAGCTGAGCGAGTCCTGACTTGTTTATTTCATCTTTTCACTAAAACAGTTAAGGAACTTGATCAAATCGCTTACTTTCTTTAGGCAAATCACCCCACAGAGTTGTAATTTTAACATCTTGCGTGAATTGATCATCTACCTTAGGGATTTGATCAAATCTCCGTTTTTATCATCTCCCTGCGACATATATACCTGTGATGTCCAGGTGCATAATCGTCGTCTATGAAATGACGGTAACAAACCACACACTTTGTTATCTCCTCTAGAGTATAACTGTGATTGAGGCGATAAACAGCGTTCATCCACTTCGTCCGAGTTTCCATGTTCTGCGGAAACCGATGGCTTGGCATCGACGACGATGCAAGGATAGCAAGGAATATTGCTGGAATGTTCCGTAAATATTACTGTGCAATGGTAAACCTTGCAGGTAACTTTGCCGGGATATTGGGCCAATATTGGTGCAATATTCCTATGTCCGCCTCTTCGTAACTTGCGGGAGTATTGCAGGAAGATGACACGGAATATTGCATCAAGGTTCCAAGAATATTGATAGAATATTACACGCTACGTATGATACTGTTTTGCATTATAAATAATTCCAGAAAATTTGATCTAGAATATATTATTTTTATTAATAAAATATAAAATTACACTAAATATAATAGTACATATAAAATATTGACATTAAACATAACAGAAAATATAAAAACTACACTAAATATAACAGTTAATGTGAAAAAAACCTTAACTTAGTCTAAATTGAATTTATTAAATTTTCATGCTTCCTTCGCTGAATTCTGGTTTTGGCTTGAGTGAGCCACTTACCGATTGCGTAATTTGCTTCCGTCTCTTTCCATTGATTCTTCCCAATAGCCATACAGACTTCTATAAAATAATAAAAGAATATTTGTTCAGGCATGTTGAATATGCCGCGCTTTGCGCCTTTTTGCCTGCGACGCGCGAAACGGGTATCACGAGCGTCGTGGAAATGGGCCCGCGTGTATGCGACATCTCGCGCCTTTTGGGAACGCTGGGAGGGGAGGTCCGCATGGATTCCGGTCGGAAGCAGGCTTAGACTAGGGATGTTCGATTTTCTTGAAAGAATCGATTTTTGAATCGATTCAGAATCGAAACAGGAGAATCGATTCTGGGGAAAAATCGAATCCAAAGAATCGATCTTACAAGACTCGATCTTTTAGGGTAAAGCAGTTCAAAAGTAATAAAAGCAAAGAAAAAAAAAGATCGGCAAGCTGTAAAACAACGAATTATTCCAATGTAGTGTACGCGTAGACCTTATATATAAGGCACGATCTTTCCATTTCTGTTTTACATATATCACAGTTGTTGATCATAGCAACCAATCAAAGCGCAGTATATACCTTTCGGTAACAACTGTGTTGATAGGTTACGTGAATCAGAGCACACTGGTGGGTTGTAATTGGTTGTGATGTTGAAGGATCGATTCTTTAATTAATCGAAAGATGGACGAGTAAAATATTATGTATACTTTAGGCGGTATTCATGGTCAGGCCTTACGACTTAAGACCGTCTTAAGTCGCATTTAGAAAGGGCCGTATTCACAGTCACGACTCTGTACATAAGTCACTTTTAAGTCGAATTTCGAGAGTGCTCATTCGTCAAAATTGTGACTTAAGAGTGTCTTATGCACCATGTCGTGACTGCGAATACGGCCCAAAGTGGTCAATGGTCAAAACTAAGCTTAAGATGGTCTTAAGTCTGAAGACCTGACTATGAATACCGCCCATAGACTGAACTATTAATATTTCTACATACTCACAAAATTAAATAATTAAGATTTGTGGCCTTTGTATAGTAGGGGTTCTCAAACATAATTATAATTAAACATGTGCCGTCACAACATGTAAGTTTAACATCTAAAATTTTGAATCACAAATAAATAAGAATCAAAAAATATATGTACCATCATAAAAGCATTTCCCGATTAAAAGTCAATACATCCCAAATGGGGTGTTTATATCACAGAATGAATTATTTTACATTTATTTTATTTAATATTTTGTTTAAAAATTCTATCACCAAACATAACATGATGTACCATTAGTGGTACATATGTACCACAATTTAAGAAACGCTCTTTTATAGTGTTTGAGATATGAAGTGCTCGCGTAGATGTTAAGCGAGAGGATAGTGAACGGGTGAGTGCAGGCGGTTGAAGTTATAAAAAACAGAACAGTTGATTTATTTTACGCACTAAATAACAGTTATTTGCACACTGAGTGAACCCGTGTTGAGTTGCACCGTACGAAAAGTAATAAGTAGAAAAGAGAGTTGAAGTGAAACCGTCTTATTTGAGAAACGTAAGAAATAGTACAAGAAGTGACGTCCGCGTGATACAATGGTTGCGAAGTGAGTGAGAATAAAGGCGGGCGCCGGAAGCGCACCGGCTAGTAACGTGAGTTCTCGAAAACAATCGATTAGATCTATGGTGATCGCTGATAGGTGGACGTTATCGATTCGAGATCTCGCATGATTAATGAGTGTGAAGTGAGGTGAAGTTAGTCGGTAACATAGATTTCTCTGACATATAGCAATAATAAAGAAATATTTTAATGCTTTCATATTACAGAATATATACAAAAAGATTATAGGGTGTAAACGTATAGTAATACGAAATACTTAATTTTTATTGTACTTGCAACTGTTTTACACTTAACGAGTTCAAAAATAACAGGTGTTGTAAGTGTTCTGGCGAAAGCCTGCTTCTGTTATCTGTTATTATATTGCCAGCTTTAGAAAATAACCTTTCGGATGGCAGCGATGTGGCAACAATGGGCAAATATTTTCTTGCAATGATACTTAATGTAGGGTACACTAATTTGTATCGATCAAACCAATAAGAAATTGGATTAACTTTGCGATCGGCCATTGGCTGATCTAAATAGTGTTTCAAGTCGGTTGGGATTTCATTCTGAGATTGCTGGCCAGTTATAGTTATAAGTTTAACCAAATTATCATGGAACGTCCATAAATCACCATCATCAACAGTTTCCGTGATTTCTGAGGTCATTTCACCAACTTCATCGTTGCCTGTATTCTCTGCATTCATTTTTTGTATTAATTTTATAATTTTATTTATTGCATTTGCATATGCTAAACTTTGATTAAAATGAATCTTTTTGAACCGCGGATCTAAAATTGATGATATTGCAAGAATTTGATTATATTCTATTTGACCAAACCCTGTTGAAACCGATCTTTGCATCCGTTCCACCAAACAAGTAGCAGACGGTTTTTTTTATTCTTTTTAGTAAAATTTCAATTTTGTTTTTTGAGCAATTAATTATTGGTATTACTTTTGCAGCAGGTACATATTGCTCTCCGCACAATTCGACACTAATTTTTTCTAATGGCTGCAAAACTTCTATTATTTCATTTATAAACTACAGCTCTTCTGCGGTTAGCATCGGAAGTGAATCAAGAATATTCAATAAAATTGATGCAACGTCTCAACATTTTGGATTAGCTTAAGATCGCTGACCATTCGCAATTCGTCAGCAGCTATGACAGATTGTTTGAAAAACGTAATAATTTTCTTTACTTTCGTGCATACAAGTAATGCATTCTCGTCATTTAATACATCGTGTGCAATTACGTGGGCAAAACATGATAAATTGTTGCCAGCTCCAAAGGTGTCCTTTATTGCCTTCTTCATGTTAGAGGCATTGTCAGTGACAAATGCAACTATTTTCTCCTCATTGATGTCCCATTTTGATCAAATATTTTTTATTCAACGTCCTATTACTTCGGCATTGTGCCTTTCTGACAGTTTTGTTACACCAATCGTAGTTGAATGTAAGTCGACCTCAAATTCATAATGAATTGTCATTCCTATGTAATTTCTTGTGTTGCACACATCAGTCCAAATGTCGGTCGTTACCGAGAAATATTCAATTTCTTTTAATTTTTGTTTCTCGAGCATGGATAATAAATTGTATTTTTCTTCTATTTTTGTTGTTATTGTTTTTCGCCCAGGCATTGTGTACAACGGCACGATTGTTCGCATTAAATTTTTGAATCCTTCGTTATCCACAGTTCGGAACGGCAGGTTATCTTTTGCAAGCATAAAGAGGATGGCATTCGTAATTTCTCCTGCTCTGGCACCACCCTCTGAAAAGATATTATGCATCTTCATTTATGGGTTTTATAAAATCTAAGCTTTGTTGTTATTAAAGGGGCATTTTTACAAAGACTTATTTATTATATGCAATTTATATGTATATATTACCTTCAAATGAATGCAAATGTTTAAAAGTAGTGTCAATCCTCGGCTAAACAAGGCATGATTGACTTACGTGACATGGCCTGTTTTCTTCCCACGAAGGTGCTGGTGATGGAGCAGGACTGTCCACATCTGATCCGTAAAGGTCCATAGCCAATGATGTAGATGCAGATGCTGTTGATGGCAATGAGTCAATTTTAATTGAACACTTGAGTTTTTAAGTGTTATTAGTGTTATTATTAATTTAATGATGATTACTTAGGATTATTTAGCATTTCCATGTTAGGAGCCTCATTAATTACATTGCCAGTTTCAAGTAAGGCTGCTTTTACATCCCTGTTCTGGTTGTGATTCCGTCTCAAATGGTTCTTTAAATTGATGGTACCACCCCCTTTTCCACCAGACTTAACTTCCCTTTGGCAGATTTTGCATGTTGCACTCTCTGCTGTTTTTAGGAAAAATTTCCAAACCACGGATTGCTTGACTTTTGGCACTGAAAAAATATACTACATTTTTTAATTGCAGTGAAACAATTGCAAAATCAATCAAAAAATCTAATTTTCAGTCTTAATGTAAATAAAAGGTGTGTTAAAATGTTTTCCATCACCTCTAATTATTTACCCTTTTATTCGAAATTCAAATAAATTTCAATAATTTAGATTAGGTACAGTGTTCTGAAAAAGTGCTGCAACCAATAGCAAATACAGTGAGTGTATAAAGTATTCATGCAGCAATAATGTCCTGTGGAGAGCACATTGAGATCTATAACATTATCAAACTCATTGAATTCTTCCAGACAAGTAACTTACAAACAAAATGGAAATAAGGCATGTATTAAGTATTCAAATAGGTAAAGTTTCACAAGGAATGCAATATATTTCAACCTTTTTAATCTAAAGAAAAAAATGTCAGTAGAATTTCTTTTCATTTTGGAATTACCACAAGCCCTTTAGACTTTGTGGTAATTTAATTAGATATGATGCTAGGTATATGATATTTCTACATTCCACGTTAAGAAAATTTGTCAAGTTTTTAGTTGAAATTTGAAAGTTTATTTGTAGTCAATCACTTAAATTAAATGTGATTAATATGTATGTATTTTCGTAACTGACCCATAAGTGGTTAATTGGATTAATGTATAGTGGCTGTGGTGGGCCTTTTTAGATATGATGCAGCATATAAGACTCACAATATTGAATTAATATGAGCAGTACGCTTGGAACAGTTTTGCATAAATACAAAATTGTCTTGAGAACCCATTGATTCTGGACAACTTAGCATGGAGGTAATATTTTAAATTGTTAATGAAGACACAGTGAACTTTTATTTTTTGTTATCAGTAAACTACATCAGTTCTGGCTCTATGTAGACACAAAGTAAGTAGCTTTAGACACAATGTAACAATGTAAGAACTACACATATGTTATTAATATTAATATGAAAATATTCATTATTTCTGTTTTGCTTGTATGTAATTTATTCGGAAGAATTCAATAATTCTAATAATATTAAAAGCATTATGAAAATATATAAACTGAAGGTCTCACATAAGCTTTCCTGGAAAAATTGTTGCTGCGTATGAATACTTGCTGCATTTACACTATGTTCTCTTTGGCACTGTTTCTTTAAGAACCAGGTCCATCACCAGATCATTGACAGGATTCAGTATACTGTAACTTAGTTCGGGTTCGCAGGACAGGGCTCGCGCCTGGGTGTCGGAAATGAAATTATATTGCACGATATACGGATTATATTTACAGTGGCACTCGCCGTCTGATCACGGGGCATACAAAAGTTCCCTCACGTCGCAGCGGGGAGTACGCACGGCGCCTTGCTTACGACTCGGGTCGGTTTGACTCTTTGCGCTTCTGCTCGCTCGGAACATTCACGCACTCGTCACACTTTAACGCAGTCACTCGCGTTTCCACGCGCGCTAACCGTTTTTCTCCACTTATCTGTCTCCACTGAATCCACGTAACTTTCTTTCTGTCTCTCCTCGCGCACACCTCGTGTCTCTTCGTTCCTTTGGGGGGGGGGTAATCCTCCGAGCTCGCCCAGCTGTTCGCCGGTCGCCTGCGTACGTATGTGGTGGATCTCCTTCGATACACCACATACGGTGACAATACAGACAACTTTGCAGCACTGTAGGTTTTTGCTTAATAACTTCAGTATGTATTGGGAAGATAATGTTACGAACAAAAAATAATATCTGTAGTAAATGAAATCAAATATTGTCAATTACGTACTATTCTAATATGCTGAATGCTGACGAACATACACCTGTATATATAGTACACCTATATTTATATATATGAGTGTACTATATATATGGGATTTTAGTACGGGATTACATTATACATATATATATATTTTGCTACGCTACTAAAGGTAAAAGGTATAGGCTATCCGCATAAAAAAATTTGGATACAAAATATTGATAGCATGAAAAATGTACAATGAAACTATAAGAAATGCAATGTTATTTGTGTAATGAAGAATACTAAATTTTCATAAGAAAATTCAGAATGTCATTTGATATTTAAAAAATAACGTTGTAATTCTTTATAATCACATGGAAGACATACTATCAATATTTTGTATACAAATTTCTTCATATGCCAATTGCTAAACTTTTTACCCATCTAATGTAATTAGAAGTGATACTATAAAAATATGGGTTGTAACAGGTTTAGAAATTTACACAAATTTAAACATTTACATATATTATATTTTGTACTTGTGTACACATTATAAAACTACTACAACGTGCTAAGTAACCGAAACATTGTCCGCGACCTAAGATTAATTAAATTAACTTGTCGACTTATAACGACTTATTAGACGTGCAAACTAAGGCAATAAGTATTTATTATGTCCCCTGTCCCACCTCGAACCGATCACCGAACTACTCGATCCGCCCGATGTCGGTTGAGTAGCGCTCGAAAACGTGGTCTCCGACAGTCTCTGACGGTCCGGTCACGGAAACGGCAAAAAGAGTTTAATGTACAATTGTTCTATATGCCTTTTCGAAGTGGTGGCTAACGGTTTCCTCGACTCCTTGGTCTATACTACCGAACCACGCACGCATAAGTATTGCCGGATGGACGATCGGCTAGCCCAAATAGCCATTTCTCCACAACCCAGCGGACGCTTGCAAAAAGCGACTCCGCCACTGCCACCTCGAATCCATCACCCATAGCCAGGGGCGACTGTGCGAACACAGCTGGGCATCCCCTGGTGTCCCGAGGTACCGGCTAGGTTTGGTGAATCAACTGTAGTTCGCGAGATCGTCACCCTCGTGAGACAGATGTCTCCTCCTGCGAGAAAGTTCAAGCTGCTCGATGTCGCTGTCAGGGTCATTTGGTCTATACAGGAGGAGGAGGCCGATGTAACTGAGCCTTCCGTTCCTCCTCTCTGGCTTTAAGTACCAATTTCGCGTACTTCTGGAAAACCCCGAACAGTACTTTCGAGGTTAAGGTGGATTCGGGTACCGGCCACCGGCCCCTGTCCACCGCCTGCATCAGGACTGGTCTTTTGTTCACGTACTTGGCGCAGTCGAAGAGGAGGTGGGATGATGTTTCCAACACCCCACACTCACACTCACCGCTCTCTGCCAGGGCCCGCTCTTTCAGCTTGCCTCGGAAATCTCCGTGGCCGCTAAGGAACTGGGTCGTATAATAGTCCAATGTGATCCATTTCCTGGTAAGTCTATCCGTGACGTTGTCAAAGAAGGCGAACCCAGTTCTGCCCTTCGATGACTGTTCCCAACGGGACTGCCACAGCTGCAGGATCTTCCCCCTTATCGCGGCTTTCACCTCATCAAGGGTCACGATCTCGCAGTCGAGATCACTCTGACGGAACACATAACCTTCGAATTCGAAATCCGAACCTTTCGAAGCTCTGTATATATATGATCGTTCGACGATCGCCAAATCGATCGGCAAAAATTCCCGCTATCACAGGGATAGCATCGGTTGACACCGTTCGGTAAGCCTTGGCGATCTTGAGCAAGACCTGCCGTTGACCTCTTAACAAGACGTTCTTGTTGGTGTTGGTCAACAGGTCAGCCCAGCCTGCGCTAGCATATGTGGCCACAGGAACATATAGTCCTCTGTACAAGGCTGCAAGACTCCTACAGTTCAGACCCCAATTTGCTCTGGCTAATCTAGCCACACTGTTGAATGCTTTAATACACTTCCCTCCTATATGATTAACATGAGCTGCCATTCCCAGTCTAGTGCTAAAGTGTACTCCAAGGTACCTCATGGTCCTCTTCATCGCCACACTTTTCCCTTCAATTTGTATTACGGGTGGTCTGTTCAAATCGAAACGACCCTTAACAAGGATCATTTCCCTCTTCGCTGCCGACAGAGCAAGCTTCTGGGTTTTAGTCCAATTCACTATAGCATCTGTCACACTTTGGCCCGTACGTTCGACTTCCGACCTCGAGTCACCATAGATGACTGCAAGGAGGTCGTCTGCATAAGCGATAGTATCGCTATTGGGCACACTTTCAAGGAGCTGCAGAACCTCATCAAAGATGAGATTCCAACAATTCAGATCAAGAATTGATCCTTGTGGGCAACCTTTGGTCACCCGCTTCGCAACTTGACCGTGATTGGAGGTGATTCTCACCTCCCTGTTCAAGAAGTAATCTTGCATTAGCAAGTACAGAATTTGACCAAGCAATCCTCGGTCGACCTCCCGGTCTTAAATCCATATTGACGATCGGAGCTATGCACCGGATCATCAAACACCGCCCGCATCCTCATAGCTATGAGCTTCTCTAGGACTTTACCAAGTCCAGAGAGCAGGCAAATCGGTCTATACGATTTCGGCAAGGTTTTATCCTTATCTTCGCTTTTAAGTAGTGTTCTAATAGAACCCACTTTCCAAGCAGTGGGGAATACTCCCCACCGAAGACACTCATTATACAACTTTATCAGTGGTTCATGGAGCACCCTCCACGAACACTGAATCGTCTCGTTATCGATAAGATCGATCCCCGGGCATTTCTTGTGCTTAAGAGTCGATATCGCCGCGCCTACCTCCCTCGACGTGAAGACTGGAGTGTCTTCCGCCAAGGGTACAGTCGAGGCATCGGCCCGCACCGTCATTTGCTCCGGGGTTTCGTCCTCCCGATTATCGTCGGGTACGAGAGTATCTAATAAGGCCTTAGCCGTATCGTGCCAACCTAGCGTATAGCCATTAGCCGTATGCAGGTTGTTAACCGCCCGCTCTACACGGAGCTTGTTAAAGGATGCCTCATAGGCAAAACCCCAAGTCTTTTCACTCTTGATACACTCTGTGCTAATGAAGCCTTCCCAAGACTTCTTAGTACTACGGATGGCGTAGGTATACTGCCTACGCTGCTTCAAGTAACTTTGCTTGAGTTGCGTTGGTCTTTCTTCGTATCTTTCCTTTTGGAAAGCGACTCTCATTTTGTACGTCAAGTACTTCAATTTAGTCAAGTCCGGCGTCCACCAAGGGACCGACTTGACGTGCCTTGTCTTTCTGCGCCTGGACGCCTCGCAGGCTTTGACGATCGATTTCTCGACCGCCTCTGCCAAGCGTTCAACGTCCTCGCGTCGTTCAACTGCAAAGGAGGAGAGTGCACCTCTCTCATTCAATAGCGTCCGATCAAACATCCGCCAGTCAAGAGAACTAAGCGGGAAGCGCCTTTTGGTAAAGGGCTCCTGCTCGGCTGGTTCGCCATCGGTAGATGGCTTAGCAAGCACTATCTCAATTGAGTTATGATCACTGTTCGTCCATGATGGGCGAACCTTCCAGCCATTTATCAAGTGAACGGCCTTCTGCGTGACCATAGTAATGTCGATATTTGACTCACCAGTCGGGCCGGAAAACGTCGGAGCGTTCCCAGCCTAGTTTAGGACAATCAGGTCGTGTTGCGCTATGAAACCTTCCATAGCTTCGCTGCGTTCGTCATTTGCCGCACTACCCCAAAGGGGAGACTTGGCATTGACGTTGGCGGCGATAACAACCGGACGGTCCCGCAACACAATTAACAGCTTCTCTAACGCGGCCAAGCCGACCTCAATCTCATCAGAGAATTGGAAGTACTGGCTGACCACGTAGAGACTCCCGAACTGGCCAGTTATCTCAGCGCAGGCACAATGCGTGTCGCACAGCTGCGAGAGCTTGACTACGTTGTAGTCGGGGTTTCGGACGACGATAGCCGCCAGAGCCTGAGCTCCGTCGGGCGCGCCCGTCACCACTCTCGCAGTGAGCCCCAAGCCGGATATTTTTCCCCGGACATTGTAAGGCTCTTGTGCAAGCAGCACATCGATATTCCTGCGCTCCATCGTCTGCCTGATTTTGTCAGCAACCGCTCTGGAACGCTGCATATTAAGCTTGAGCATTCTCAGTGGTTTCGGAAGTCTAGAACGATTATTAGCCATAATTCGTTCGACTGACGAGGTTCTCTAGTGCCATCAAGTATGATGGGCACTTCTTATCCCTTGAAGGATGTTTGTGCGACTTACCAAGCGACTTACAAGAAGGGCAAGCCGCAGGCTTGTCCCTAGCATTGCACTTGGCAAAGGTATGCCCCCGTTGGGCGCAGTGACCACAAACATCCTCTTTAGATCGGCAGTGTTTGGCCACATGCCCGAAGGCCTGACACTTGAAACACCGCGTCACCGATAGGTAGTCCTGAACCCGACAGGACGACCAACCAAGGAAGACTCTAGCTCCGGAGAGGAGCCTCTTTCTAATCACCGGGTCAACCTCGTCAACCCAGTGCTTAGTTTCGGCCTTCTTCCCCATCCTAAAACGGGGAATAATAGCCTTCTCGCACTCCTCCTTGGGCAATTGAGGAGGGTACATCGTAAATAATTACGAGCGGCCTCCTCCTGGCCGGGAGCTCCACCTTCAGGAATGCCTGTTTCAATTTCGGACTTTCTAGGAAGACCTTAAGGTCCTCCTGGGATTTAGTCTCCACGGAAACACCATTTCCGTGGATAGGCTTGACGGCTTTAACAGCGATCCTGTTCTTGGTCGGGTTCACAAGAGACAGGACCGTCTTCTTTGTTGCATCGCTATCCGCGTATTTATCTTTCCCCTTGGCCGTGGGAAAGATTTTCACCACATGTACCTGTGGTTTCTGGGGTGGCGCAGCGCCTACGCCTCCCTTCATCCTTTTTGCCATATCGGCATAGGATAAGGGCTTCTCTCCCTGAGCCACCTTTTTGATGGACTCCGAGATGGCGCTCTTCACCGCCTTCTGGGCCTTGACTGCCTCTTGCGAGGCAATCTGGGCCTTCCCTTCCGAGACACTGCTCTTGAGTACGAGGTCCCTTGCCACTTGAGCGAGGGCCTCGACTTGCGCCATTATGAGGCCAGAAACCTCCTTGCTCACCCGGTTGGATGAGCCGAGGCAAATGGCCCGAATGGCGCGAACCTTCTCTGTTATTTCCGTCTGGGTAGACGGAAGCGGGTTGCCAGGCCGCGGTTTCTTTGCCCTTTTCTTTTTACTGGGTTTGGGCTTCCCAGGATCCGGACATTTCTCCAGCACGACTCGTAGAGTCTTCGCCTCCGAGACCTTAGAAGCCTCGGGGGCTACTGACTCCGCGGACTTGGGTACAGAAGTCCGCGACAAGCGTAGCTTAAGGACGGACCTTTTCCCCACAGGGGTCCAGTCACCGTCCTTCTCCTCGTCGATTGCAGCTTCGCTGCATTTCCTCTTAGTGGCGACCACGGCCCGCTCGCAGTCCATAGACTCGGCAGGCTCGCAGTCATCCACTTTAGAGGGCTCTTGGGCCGGTGGATTCTATCTTCTCTCTACGTGCACGGGGCACCACCACATCGACCTCGTCGACCTCAGAAACAAGAGTATCCATAATCTGTTCTTGTCTTCGTTCGAACATTTGTGCCAGCCTCCACGGACCCTCAAATTGGACCAGACAGTAGCCCCGTGGTCATGGACCGCCACAGGGGGTGCCGGGTCAGCGCATCAAGTCGGATATAGTCCGCTGAGTGCGGCCAACTGGGTCTCCCCAGCCTCCGCACCCCGCTTCCTCGCCCATCGAAACCCACTCGTGCGAACACGTATGGTCATTTCAAGCCGATTGACTGGACAAAGGGCTCTTTTCTCGTCCAGCCACCCTTCTAGGTGAAGCGTGGGCCAAAGACATGTGTTGGAGACGTCAACCCCGCAGGGTTGGGCCTCCTCAATGCCCAGAATCCCCTTTTCCACCGACACGGGACGCCCTGCACGGCAAACACAGGGGAGGTTTGATCACCCAGAAGCTCACTGGGGTTGCATTCGATCCTACTTGGTTCTCCCCCTACATAAATGCAGGCAGTCCGGGCGCACCACGAGGAGGTGGGATACGAAAGTCTTTAGGGCCGATGTATAACAAATGTCAAAGTGCTTTACAACCCGTGCATAGATAGGCTGGAGCATCGTGTAAAACACAGTTATCCTGCATCCCTAATTAGATGCGCACTATCTTACACTTAGTGGGAAGCAAGCTTGTGAACCGCAGCACGCTTTATGGTCTCTTTTCAAACGCGAGTACATCACTCGAACTCAATCTCAGGCATCGCCCGGTTTGCCATGGTCTTAAACACTGTCCAAGCGTCACTTCACGGTCACCATTGACATCGCACAGCCCCCACGCCCAGTTTAATGTACATTGTTGTCAGTCACCTGTTGGGATCAAAGCGATCAAAGCCACAAATAATATGGACACGGACCGCCGGTGACCGGCGCCTTACCTCGCCTAATCTCCCTCGTCCCACCTCGAACCGATCAACGAACTACTCGGTCCGCCCGATGTCGGTCGAGGAGCGACGGAAGGAGTCGAAGGCACGGAAGGTAATGGCGCGACGCGTTTATCTAAATTATCTAAAGTACGCATATTATGACGCAAATCTGTTTGGAATGGTAAGTGGTTGAAGGTTAAAATGAATAGCGCGAATTTATCTATTTTTTTTTATACAGGATTTTTTTAAATTGCAAAATAGCTTGTTTTGATAAATATGCCTGCGCTCTGGTACCCGAATCTTTGCCTTTTAATAATTTGTTGATATACTTGCACCAAGAAATTACATATTCTGTTATAATTCCCGTATTTATTTAATTTTTTAATTGTTCTGAATGTGTTTGGCATTTAATAAAAGAATAATCTAAAATGAGGAGGGGCATTTTTAAATTTTCTACAACATTTGGTTTAAAACAATAAAGGGGAATGTTGCCCTCCAAAACACTGTATGCCTCTTTACAAAATGAATTGAAATTATTTAAATTATTAAAATGGCAAATGCTATGCATACAGTGTTGACAATTTTTTGATTTACTATTATTTAATTTTGTTAAAATTCGAGATTTATTGATGCAAGTCCCAGTGCGGTTTGACTGCAGATCATGGAAAAATACGTACCTGTTTTCGTCGTCAACCATATTTTCGATGTTTTCTTCTAAATGCGTAATTTCCGTACTTGCATAATTTTTAGCTAATACCGCGAGGTTGCGAAGCGAAAACAAAGCTTCTGACCCATCATCTGCGCAATTACCTTTAACGGTGTCCGCACTTGTCAAATTATTGATTAGTAGAGATTTAAACGAAGTTGCAAATTGAAGACAAGCGGGATTAATGTTCCTTCTACCATGACTTCTTATCATTCTAAACAAATTTTCCAAAGAATCTTGGTTTATGTGCCGTGGACAAAATTCGTTGAAACCAAGACTCTTTAGGATTCCCCACAATCTAATAAACCCGTGTAGTGTTGATGCCCAATTTTTCATCGATGGGACTATCTTCGGGGTTTTCTTCACTGGGTCTACGAACCGTAGGGACTTCCGAATGCAATTGGCTGCTCGTCTCCAAAACGCCGCATGCAAACTTCTGTCGGTGACTGGTCTGCGTAGGTCGTTTGTTTGATCCTTGCTCTGGTGCTTCGTGCCATTGACGGAGTCAAAGACGTCGTTGAAAAATTTGACCACGACAGACGTGGTCACCCCTTCAACGACTGGCATGGTCTTGGGGCCGTCAATTGTCAGAAAGTCACCTGCAAAAACCAATTTTCAATTATTAGTTTCCTATCAACTTTTTAAACAAAAAGTTTGTTTTACAAAATGCACAAACCTTTTACTCCGGTTGTAAATCTAATGAACGCTGCCACGGAATTGCTGAGTGTTTGGGCTGCCACTTTTACCCTCATTTTTGGAATTTTATCCTTCCTAATGTGCCGATCACTCAGTTTCCGCATTTGTTTAGTGATGACAAGGATGAGTTTGGTATCAATGTCATACGCTAATTCTATAATATCCCACGAGGCAAACATTTTTGTGGCTCCTTCCTCGTAATCCTCCACATTGCACACTTTTTCCTTAATTTCATCGACGATATCGGTTGTGATAAGATATTTATTGATCTTATCAGACAAATCCGTTTCGTCGATGTCCTTGGCACTTATGTGTTCCGGAACAATCTCAAGGTATTTTGTCATGAAATTGTTTCTAATGCCTTTTAGCAGATGTGGAGTATCGTACTGCGGTGTAAGCGTTTGTCCACATATTTCAATTCTTCCCCCTTCAAAAATATATTCAGTTAATTCATTGTTGAAAAAAAATAATAACAAATAAAACATAAATACATACTGATTTATCTTCCTTCGGCCAAATACTTCGCTTTCGTTTCCTGCAATAACCTTCGGATGCACGACACATTCGTTGCACCTTGGTCGCAAACCGTGGCAACG
The DNA here is from genome assembly GCA_963942575.1 of Priocnemis perturbator. NCBI lineage: Eukaryota > Metazoa > Arthropoda > Insecta > Hymenoptera > Pompilidae > Priocnemis > Priocnemis perturbator. The sequence goes on along the minus strand of OZ012643.1, from coordinate 11,435,291 downwards.
ATTTTAAATCCAGCCTTTGTTACGCCTGCCACAATACTTCTTATGCAGTGTATTCATTGTGTGGCAGACGTACAGGATTTGCAAAAATTTTATGAAATTGGGATTATCCAATTTTTCTGTATTCCACGCAACATAAGTACAAGTGCATGGTCGGCAATTTTATCGGTTCGGGCGTTCCCCCAATCCTCGAAACCGATTATACGTCCGATTATAATACAATTGGGAATCGAGGGGCATTTCGTCCCATAGCAAGACGCAAACCTTATCCTTATCAGCCATGTTTTTTCCTTGTTCTTTTAAATGGCTGATAATCACATCATTCATTCCGGTCTTTAATGGGATATGGCCTAAAACGTCCGCAAGGAACGCGGAGTGGGCAAAATAAATATTCTACTAAGCAACCGATAGCACTGTGCCGACTGCTTTAGAATAACCAAAGTCAAAATTTTGTCCTCTAAGGAAAATCGTCTTGCCTATAAAAAGAGGAAACGTATTGTTATAAAACATTTGCAATGTAGAAATATACAAAATTTGTATAAAATAAATCATAAAAAATCTGAAATGTGCAATTATTCATGACATATTGTACTATTGTAGGATATAAGAACCCTCCTTTTGTGTGCGTGCGCGTGTGTGTGTGTATGAGAGTGTATGGTAATCACGCTCTAGCCGCCGGACGCGCGACGTCGTCCTTTTATTGGCGAAGCACTGTCTGCGCTGTCGTTGCGCCGGCAACGTGACTGCAAGAAGGGCCGAAGTTGGCTAAAATGCGTCTCGGGTGGTCTCGGGGATAATGTGTATCAGTGTGTATTTAGCGAGCGTTGGGTGATAGCAAACGACTGCGTTGTATGTCAGAGAACAAACAGTGTGTTAAAACCGCATGTACTGGGTTTATAAATATACGCCTATATCAATTCATCTATCCGAAGATTGATTAAATCCTACACTATATTTCTTAATCGATATAAATATATTGTATGATATTGGAAGAACTTCGATGATGACTACATGATCGATCAGATTCAACACTTGCCTTTGCTTTCTTGTTAACATTCTGAATCTGCATTTCTATGAATGTTAGCTATTGCTTCGACAGAGTCTGTAGTTCTCTCATCTCACTAGATTTGACGAACTTTACAGCATTTTGCAGGCGATCCTTGTACAATCCCAATTGCCTCACATGTTTCGTCTGTCGCCTCAATAGGTTTGTCGCTATTTTGTGTAAGCGTGAGGCGACTGGAGTTAACTGCTTTTTCCCAGTGATGCTCCCAAGCAGTGATCGCTTTCTTGCTAATTTGGGTGTCTCGCATATGGCATCTTCTTTTTCAGCATGATCTATTTTTAAAAATAAACTTTTATTATGATGTGATCTTGTGCAGAGTTCATTTAAATTGTTTTGCTGAGTGTTGAACCTTCTTTCAAATCATTTGAAACATTTTCTTCCGTTCCAATCATCTCTGGTTCTTTTGCCAAGTCCATATCGTTGAAGGCATCAGAAGTGCTTGGCATCGGGCCCAATAACAATTCTGGAACAGCATCATTTCTTAATGTTTTACGGGAAGATGTTAGACTATATGATTTTTCTGAAAAATGAATTTTGGCAAATCCTATTCTTCCGCTCCAAGATGCTGCAGTGCTGGATTTTGTATTGCTTCTTTCCAGAGATTGCTGAGCCTCCAATCCTTTGGAAAGCAGTGTTTTGGGGTGCTTTTTATGGAATGGCAGCCCATAACAACGCATTGGCAATGCACCTTTCCTAAAGGGCGTCTTGCGTGTCCTAATTGAAATAAAATGTGTATAGAGTGGAGAGTACGAAAAATGGGTGAGAAAGAGGGAATGAGAGTGAGTCAGATAGACAGTCTGAGGAGGAGTTTGTATGAGTCGTATGACGGTAATGAGCAAATCCGGGGCAAAAGGTAGAGAATCTGGCAACAGACAAAATGGGTATGTGCGAACAGAGCGAGCCAAGGAGATATAGAAGAATACAGGAACCTCGAAAGCAAGAGTGTATTGATATAACTAACGTGAGACACAATTTCCCTTCCTCGCGTAAGGAGTAGCGATTCGAAGTACGGGATAATTTCTTTATAAATGATTATTCTGATTTACTTATTGTTTTTACAGACTTGCGTAACATAAACTGGGAAACATTTCTTACCGGTACCTGGCCTTCTGCCACGCTGTCCATTTTCCGGAAGACTGCACATTTTTTTATTAAATTCCTGCAAAAGTATATGAGTAAAAATTAATTTATATTTTCAAACAAGCCTACTTTTATAATAGATGTTGCGGAGGAAGGCCTTTCCCGACGGGAAGAGGAGGTTTCCGTACGCGGGGTAACGGTAGGATTTAAACAGGTTGGAGGTCGGAAGTGCGCAAAGGCAGGGAGAGGAGAAAAACAAGAGAGGTGACCGCTGAGCGGCTTACCGTTATCTTTAAATTAATCGAGTATATTTTAACTAATTTATTCTAATATGTACAAAACGCTATAACTTAAGAAATACCGCGGGAAACTACTAATAATCTTAAAAGCAACGACGATACGCTAATTCTAATGATATTAAGTAAGGCAAACGGACGGCGAACGGAACGGACAAGACGAGACGATACAATACGCGATTAAAACTAGAAACTACGCTAATGAAATAATAAATGTAAGCAAGGTAATAAAGAGCGAAAGGAAAGAAAAAAAGCAAGAAAATAGACGGTAAAGCACTCAAACGAGAGAGAAAAGGAAAGAAAAAGGCAGGTGAAACGGCGTCACTCACGGCTCTAACGAACGTCCCTGTATGCGTAAATGCGGTAATGCGAAAGTGTCTTTCTTGGAATAAAGTCTCCGAAGAACAGAAGGATTAAGCCGTGAGTCACGCCGTCTCACCTGTACGGACCCCCCTCGGCCTCACCTCGCGCCGACCACCGAACTACTCGGTCCGCCCGGCGGCGGCCGAGGATCGCCGAGGGCGCCCGAACGACACAGCGCTTGCCGTACCGCCGCTCGGTACATCTAAACCTAAACATTCCGCCCGCCTCATACGAAGAAAATGCCGATTGCGCTCCGGCGCCGCCCGCCGTGGACTGAGCGCTTTTCGGGGGCCGCCCGCCCTGACCGGTGCATTAGACGAAGTCCGCCGCGCTGCTGGAATGGCACAGAAAGAGACAGCGGCGGCCGAAAGTAATAGAAGTGTGCCGAGAATTTACGCCTTGCTCTCGGCGTCCTCCACCGGAGGTATTGGCAGCAGGGCAAGGCGGACGACCGCCCGTTTGAGGGTGTTCGTGGGCGTCTGGACGGTGACCACGCGGACGACGCCGTCGGGACCGGGGTGCAGCGCTGTGACGCGAGCGAGCCCCCATTTTGTCGCCGGTATGTTGTCTTCCTTCAACAATACGAGGCGCCCGATAAGTCCTTGGCTGTCCACGTCGGTCCACTTGGTGCGGGTTTGCAGACGGTGGACGTACTCCCGCTGCCACCGATGCCAAAAATGATCCCTCATCTGCGTGATGTGCTGCCAACGAGCCAGCGGGGGAAGAGTCTCGTGCCGTAAGTCCGGCTCCGGAACCGCCGTCAGCGGTTCTCCAACGAGCAGGTGCCCCGGCGTGAGGGCGGCCATGTCGGACGGGTCGTCCGACAACGGACACAGGGGCCGTGAATTGAGGCACGCCTCGATCTGGCACAGGAGCGTAGAAAGCTCCTCAAAGGTGAGCGTCTTATCTCCTATTACTCGGCGGAGGTGGTGCTTCGTCGACTTTACTCCGGCCTCCCAGAGTCCTCCGAAATGCGGCGCGTGTGGAGGGATAAATGCCCATTCAGTTCCCTCCTGAGACAGAGCGCCGATTACGTCCTGCTGGAAGGAGGACCCTTGCTGGAGGAGGACGCGGAGTTCGGCGTCGGCCCCATGGAACGTCGTGCCATTATCGCTCCACAGCTTGGAACAGCGTCCTCGGCGGGAGATAAAACGACGGAAGGCTGCAATGAAAGCGGTAGACGTAAGGCTCGATACGGCTTCTAAATGGACAGCCTTGGTAGAAAGGCAGACAAAAACGCAAATGTATCCTTTAAAGGATTTGTGACCCCTTCCCGGGGTCGTCCGAATCTGCAGCGGACCGGCGTAGTCGACGCCGGAGATCAAGAAGGGCCGTGCAGGGCGGACGCGGTCCTTGGGGAGTTGTCCCATCATCGGGGTGCAGGGGACCCCACGAAAGCGTGCGCAACGCACGCACTCCCGGACGACCTGCTTGACCAGGACGGCTGCTCTGGGGATCCAATACCGCCGCATCAAGTGGCTGCGGGTAAGCTGAGGTCCTCCGTGCAGCGTGGCGGTGTGCGCCTCTCGGACTAGGAGCAGCGAGAGGGCTCCTTGTCGTCCAATGACGAGCGGGTGTTTTTCCTCGTAGGCAAGGAAGGATTCCTGTAGGCGTCCACCCACTCGCAGGAAGCCGTCGTCGTCCACGAAAGGGGCCAAAGAGCGTGTTGGCGAGCCCTTGGGAACGGCTACTCCCTTGCTCAGCGCTGCCAATTCGGGCCCAAAATCTGCGGCCTGCGCTCGCCTGATCCAGAGCTGGAGGCTGTGCTGGATCTCGGAAGCGGTCGTTGGTCCCGTCCGTTTGTTGGAAGGATTCCGGCAATTATGCGCGAACCTGCGACATAATGAGGTAATGCGAAGGAGTTTCGAAAGAGTGGAGTACCTGTGCAACAGGCACTCCTCGTGCGGCAAGTGGGTGGCCGCGCTGGTAACAGTCCTCTTCGCTTCGGACTGCTCCAGGCCCTCAGAGTCGCATCGCGACATCGGCCAGCTGTCGGCCGGGTCCTTGAGCCAACGAGGACCCTCCCACCAAAGCTCGCTGTCCGCGAGTTGCCCGGGCGTGACTCCTCGAGTGGCCAGGTCGGCGGGGTTGTCCTGGGTCCTGACATGTCTCCAAGCAGCGGCCGGCAACGTCGTCTGGATCTCGGCCGTTCTATTGGCGACGTACGTCGCCCATCTGGAGGCGTGACCGCGCAGCCACGCTAGGACGACGGCCGAGTCTGTCCATGCACAGACTCGTAAGGAGAGTGGCGCCAAACCGTGGGTGAGGTGCGACACCAGCCGCGCGAGCAGAAGGGCTCCGGAGAGCTCCAGCCTCGGAATGGAGACGGTCTTAACCGGTGCGACCTTTGTTTTGGCCATCAGGAGGCGAGTTGAGACGTGGCCGTCCTGGTGCTGGCATCGGATGTACACGGCCGCAGCGTACGCTCGTTCCGAGGCGTCGGAGAATGCGTGGAGCTCCACGCCCTCCATGTTCGGCCGAACTCCGACCCACCTAGGCACCTCAATGTCCTCGAGCGATCCTAAAACGCTACGAAAGCTCCGCCAAACCTCGGTCACCGGGGGCGGTGCAGGCTCGTCCCAGTCAGAACCGGCGAGCCAGAGGTCCTGGAGGAGGATTTTGGCGGTGACCAAAACGGGGGCCATCCAACCCAGCGGGTCAAACAGCCGTGCGACCTCGGAAAGGATGCTGCGCTTCGTGGGCGTCTCCGTCAGCGGCCTTGGAACGGCGACCCGGACGCCAAAGGAGTCGGTGGAGGGGTTCCACCTCAGGCCCAGCGTGCAAACTCCTAGCTCGCCGTCGAACCTCTTGTCCACCTGCTGCGCACCTGGGCAAAGGAGCGGGTCACTGGAGGCCCATTTGGCCAACTCGAAGCCTCCAGCGGCCAGGATACCGATGAGCTCCTGGCGCACCACCTCGGCTTCCTCGACGGTGTCCGCTCCCGTCAATATGTCGTCCACGTATGAGTGGGCGTCCAAAGCTTCGGCGCCTCGGGGGAAACGAACGCGCTCATCCTGAGCGAGTTGCGCCAACGTCCGGAGAGCTAGGAAGGGGGCGGGCGAAGTCCCGTACGTCACCGTCTCCAGCCGAAAGTCCTGTACGGGCAGCGCAGGATCCGCCCGCCAAACGATGCGTTGGTAATCGGCATCCTGCGGCTGCACGCGAATTTGCCGGAACATCTTCACGATGTCCGCCGTGAATGCCGTGTGAAAGAGCCGCCACCGGGACAGGATCAACCACAGGTCCTTCTGCAGCTTGGGCCCTGGGTGCAAACAGTCGTTTAGACTTACCCCCGTTGTGGAGCGAGCTGACGCATTAAAGACGACCCTGATTTTGGACTCTGGGTCGTGCGTCTTGACCACGGCGTGATGGGGTAAGTAGAAGGTGCCCTGTCCCGGCGCCGGGGGAGCCGTCGGCTCCATGTGCTGCATGGCGCGGTACTCGTCCATGAAAGTGACGTATTTATCCTGTAGGGCCATCGTCTTCTCCCGCCGGCGTTCGCCGCCGATGAGTATGCGGACGGCAGCGTGACGAGAGTCCCCCAGGACTGCGTGGGGATCTCGGCTCCAGGGCAGTCGCACCACGTAGCGACCCGATGCATCGCGGGAATGGAAGTCTCGGAACGAGTCTTCGGCGGCTTGATCCTCGTCCGAAAAGACCACCGGGCGAGGCAGTTCTTCCACCGCCCAGAACTTCTCCATAACGTCCGCGACTGGATCGATGCGGCGACAGCAGAAGGTCGACACATGCCGCGGAGGTGCCATCGGTTGACTGTACGAGACCTGCCCGAGTAGCACCCATCCGAAGGCCGTGCGCTGTGCCGTCGGAGTTCCCAGCGGTCCTCGTCTGACGTCGCCCTGCAGGATCAACGGGTACACGTCGGCGCCTAGAACGACGTCCACCTTGGACGGCCGCGCGTAGTCGGGGTCGGCGAGTTCCAGGCCCCGCAAGTGAGGCCAGTCCTGAACGGCGACTCTCGCCGACGGCGTCGTCGTAAGGGTTTTCAAGACCAACGCCTGTAACGAAAAATGAAAACCGGGGTCGCAGGGTGACCCCACCGTTGCCTCGACCTCGGAGCTGGCGATGCCGGAAGAGGCGCCTTGAAGCCCCGACACCTCGACGTGAACGGCTTTACGTGGGAGCCGAAGGCACTGGGCGAGGCGCTCGGTGACAAAGGACGCTTCCGATCCGGGGTCCAGGAGTGCTCGCGCCACGCGGAACTCGCCGTTGCTGGACTGCACCTGGATCAAAGCGGACGACAGCAGAATCGTCCTCGAGGCATGCGCGGCATGCGCGGAAACCTGGCCGGTGCGTTCCTCCGTGCGAGAGCTCTCCGGCGGTGTCGGCCTGTTTCCGCCGCCCGGGGGGGCGAACCTGGAGCCGTGGAGGAGAGTGTGGTGCGGCGCGTTGCACTGGAGGCACCGCCTCTCGGAGGGACAGCCCGTCCTATTGTGACCGGGCCTAAGGCAGTTGAGGCACACGCCTAAACGACGGGCACCTTCCTCACGCTGAGTCGAGCTCCCCTGTTTGAAACGGTCGCAGTAACTAAGGACGTGCGGCCCTTTGCACAAGGGGCACGAAGTACTCCGGTCGCCCGCCGTCCTCGTCGCGGTGTTGAGCGCCGCGGCTCGCGACTTTTTTGGGGCGGCCGCTTGGGGCTCCTTCGCGGGGCCCTTGGAAACAGAAGCGTGGGCGTGACCGGCCGACTCCAAGGCGCGTATACGGACCTCAAGGTAGTCCGCCAGGGTGTCGAACGCGGGGTGCGTCCGACTATCCGGGAGCGACGTCTCCCATAGAACTCGTTCCCCGGCTGAAAGTTTGTTCGTGATGATGTGCACGAACCAGTCATCCCATTGGTCAACGGGACGCTTCAACGCCTCGAAAGCCCGACGAGATTGCCGAGCGACGGTAAGAATGCGCTTTATTTCGCCTGGGGACTGACTCGCGACAGGCGCCGCGTTGAGAAGCGCATTCATATGCACCGAAAGAATAATTCGATCGTTGTTGTAACGATCTTCCAGGTCCTTCCAAGCGCCCCGGAATGCAGTGTCCGTGACCGGGACGTTCCTCAGGAGGTCCGCAGCTTCTCCCGAGAGGCTGGACTTCAGATATTGAAGTTTGTGCACATCTGGGAGACTCGGCGCGTTCACCACGAGCGACTTAAATAAGTCGCGAAAGCTCTCCCACTGTAGCTCGTCGCCGTCAAAAGTGGGCAGGTTGATGCGTGGAAGGTGCACATGTTCGACGGAACCGCTGGAGCGGCTCGTGAGCGTCGTATCGTGCGCCGTACTCGAAGCGGCAGTCACCGGTTGCAGGGCGTTAATGAACTGCGCAGACGCAGTGAGGCACGCCTCTTCCGTGCTGCCAAAAACGTCGTCTCTCGTGTACGACGACTTCTCGTACTCCGGGAATTTGGCGATGGCGAAGTGCCGTTTCAAAAAGAGATCCCAATACTGGTCGAGCCTCTCTTTCCTCACTTGTAACACTGCCCGAGTGAGGTTCTCACGCCCCAGTTTTAAAGTATTTTGCCAGGCCCTCTGTATAAGGCCGGCCGTGAGCAGCTGTTCCGAGATAAGATCGTCCATGGCGAAACGTACACAAAGTTATGTCACCGGTCACAGCGAACGACACCAAGCACAGCACACAGTCGCGCGAGCACGTGTAGAAGCGTCTTAGGAACGCGCACTTCCGTAGGACGAAAGGAGCACGTGGACGGCCCGAACGAAGCTCGTAACACTGAGCCTTGTTTAAATCCGGCTCGAAGGACCAGAAATGTTGCGGAGGAAGGCCTTTCCCGACGGAAAGAGGAGGTTTCCGTACGCGGGGTAACGGTAGGATTTAAACAGGTTGGAGGTCGGAAGTGCGCAAAGGCAGGGAGAGGAGAAAAACAAGAGAGGTGACCGCTGAGCGGCTTACCGTTATCTTTAAATTAATCGAGTATATTTTAACTAATTTATTCTAATATGTACAAAACGCTATAACTTAAGAAATACCGCGGGAAACTACTAATAATCTTAAAAGCAACGACGATACGCTAATTCTAATGATATTAAGTAAGGCAAACGGACGGCGGACGGAACGGACAAGACGAGACGATACAATACGCGATTAAAACTAGAAACTACGCTAATGAAATAATAAATGTAAGCAAGGTAATAAAGAGCGAAAGGAAAGAAAAAAAGCAAGAAAATAGACGGTAAAGCACTCAAACGAGAGAGAAAAGGAAAGAAAAAGGCAGGTGAAACGGCGTCACTCACGGCTCTAACGAACGTCCCTGTATGCGTAAATGCGGTAATGCGAAAGTGTCTTTCTTGGAATAAAGTCTCCGAAGAACAGAAGGATTAAGCCGTGAGTCACGCCGTCTCACCTGTACGGACCCCCCTCGGCCTCACCTCGCGCCGACCACCGAACTACTCGGTCCGCCTGGCGGCGGCCGAGGATCGCCGAGGGCGCCCGAACGACACAGCGCTTGCCGTACCGCCGCTCGGTACATCTAAACCTAAACAATAGAAATTATTATATTATATATTATTATTATATTATTATTATTATTAATAATATTATTATTATTATTATTATTATTATTATTATTATTATTATTATTATATATTATTATTATTATTAGTCCTGCTGAAATTCGTCCAATGTCCAAAGCACAAGGCAGCGCAAGTCCACCAAAGTACGTTGTCGCGACTTTTCCAAATGCGCGACCGATCAGTGGCTTCGGGCCGCCTCGGTACCGCTCGGGTCTTACCCGATCTTACGTTAACTCCTCTCCCGCTCTCCCTTCCGCCGCCCCGGGTGGATCGAGCAGCTCGTGGGCTGCGGGAGCGGGGAGCGGGGGGGGGGGGGGGGGACTTGTTTCCCGGAATCGGACACCTGTGCGACCGCTAATTAGCCGTTAGTCGTTAGCCTATTGTCGGTGAGGATACATGTATTTCTGAGTATTGCGAGTGATTTTCTGAGAACCTTAGTTTTTTGCGTGAGCGTGCGAACCGTCTACGGTCCGTCTTGGGATCTCTATCCCACGCGTCTTATCGAGAACTTTCTCGCCCTGTACCTTATAGACCTTCTTGGGAAATTCGGAGAACATTAAAGGACCGGAGTTCATTAAAAAGCGCTAGCTTGGTTTTATTTGCCCGCTACACACCAGTTTAACCAATCGTCTTTTCTAAACACATTATAAAACAGATCGAGCACTACTATCCGATCATTTCTGGCTTCGGACGAGAATTCGGTCAAACATACGTTGAATAGGTTCAACGATCACCAGTGGTTTGCAAAATCGCAATCGCCGGTTTCCCGCCAACGTGTCCAAATAAATCGCCGGTTGCCAACGGCAACGGTCTCTCGAATGTGTGAGAGGACGAGGCTCATGTATTATCCACCCACACAACTACAGCAACCATCAGCGCCACCTTAATGTAATCCCGTACTAGAAGCGCTGCACCGGAAGCGTATATCTCAGTTTCCACCGCCTGGGCCGGACGTTTCAAAGTCAATCTATCGGCGTGAGAAAGATGGTTGCCGTGGGAACCATGGCGGCTGACGCAATGTTTTGTCGCGAATTACTTATACACAAGATTGGACTGCCCAGCACAGACGAGGTATAGAATAGACTGGACAACTGGAGAGCTGCTGTTAACTTATCAGAAAAACATGTAAATCCCAACTGCATCGAAAAAATGAACTGCCATTTAACTCTGGAAGTATTTAATTGCGGGGTCTCAGCAGCTCTCTAAACTCAATCGCAGAAATAGTAGGACAAGTTGAAAGCTCGGCGGTCATGCACCCGGGCGAAGTTTTTTACATTCTTCACGACAGTTTTGTTTCTTTAAGCAGCAGAACTTGCAACGATTAAAATCCAAATAGATGGGCATTATCAGAAATTCGATTAAATGCGGAAAATAATTTAAAATATCTATTAAAAGAATGTTCGAAATGGCGCACTATTACGCACAGCGGTCTTAACAATATCACGTTTTCAGGGCTTAAAAATGTCTTTGAAATCTATCTTAGAATTGTGGAATCCGTCTGCTAAAACAAATCAATCTCCAAATTGGTTAGATGATGAAAATGAAGCTATATCAGAACAGAAGACGAGAGAAGCTGTCGCTTGGCGACAGCGATTCAGAGACGCAAAACAGCTTGAAAGACCATTTTACACCCAACCGGCCAGACTGAAACGTTGATCGTAAGTTTTTGTATTACTGTATTTTTCTGATTGATCCGTTATGGAATATAGTGTTTTGTGACCCCCTTTCGACATTCCATCTAAATTAATCTTACAATATATAATAATATTTGACTTGTTAATATATTTTATTTGACATCTGTTGTACTCGCGCGGGTGGGCCCGCAGGCCAGCCACCACCTCGACTCATTGGTCTATATGTGGCACACACCCATTCAAAGATCGAGATCACGCTCGATCAACGCACAATAAAACTGCTACCAGTCTATCGGGCTGCTGGCCCCAGCATCTTACTGGTGGAAGCGAGGCCTTTCTAAACCTCTCCCATAGTTCTGCTAACCATGGTAAAGCGAGCTGATTGAGTGCAGCTCCCACACCGGGTTTTCACACCCTAGCCAGCTATGGCTTCACCAACTGCCACGACGATTTCACCCCGGAACCTTAGATATAATCAGCAATTAAACCCGGGGGCCGTCCCAATTGTTGAGGACCGGTGGCAGCTAAGGGCAATGGTGGTGGGACGGATTCCCACACACCACCCTACCACTGCCACCGGTGGGCCCTCAACCCCGTCTACCGATTATCCTCCGGTCGAGTGGACCCACAGCCCAGCAGCCGATTAAGGGTCCAGTACCAGCGTATGTAGGGTCCGTGGGTACGCCAAGCCCCAAAGGTCCCCACCACCAAGGGCGGGACCCCCCTGCGGGGATTTTATTTTACAGAATGAATTCAGACATGACAACTGGAATGGCGTCAATTTCGTTAAATCAGGCGACACCGACATCGCAAGCACCGACACCGCCGCCGAAGCCGACGCCGACGCCGACACCGACGCCGACGCCAACGAAAAATAGAGGAAAATGGACCAAAAATACCTAGCGAAAGGTATGTAATGTTATTGTTCAATATATACATATGCTTAAAGCGAATAGCGTACGTTTGTGGGTATGGATGAGCGTACATGCGTTTGTCATGCGTGCGAGCTGCGACGCGTCTATGTGCGCGGACAGTGGGGCATAGAACGTACTCATTGACATGTACATCAATAAACCTGCGGGTCCATCACCACGTGTATGAAGTATACACTTTATAATGAACCTGTTTTGTATTATATGTGTATGTATGTATATTAATAATGTATTTTTATATGCATTTTCAGAGATTGAATCAAGCTATCCAACAAGGAGTGGCGCGGGAATTACATCGTCGAGGGTACCGCGGCGCACCGATGGCCCCACCGCCACAGCCGCTCCCGCCTCCACCGCCACAGGCACTCCCGCCCCCGGCACTCCCGCCCTTTATAAGTGCCACGTTCGGCCCAAGGATCATATATCCTCCCGCGCACTATTTATTCATATATGTACCATATTGTTACACACTGAAATAACGATTTCATTTTTTCTTTATAACGTGAAATTGAGAATAAGGTTAGACGTAACCTGCACACTGAACGAACCTGGGTGAGTTTATAACAGATTACGTTTTTCCTTTAGTTGTATTATTTTTGTGTCTACAACTGCTTGTTTTAATTGTTTTTGGTGGCAAAATTAAAATAAAATTGTGCCTAAACCCGGGAAATGGAGCATTCCGAAAGAAAAACACATTATAAAAAGTGCGTATATCCGAAGTGGGACTTAACAAACCGCACTGCATCGGATGGCACTTCATTCCACGCCTTTCCCATTAAAGATTCCGATCGCTGCATAACGTGGCTAATTCACTGTAGTTTAGATAATTTGGTGGAAGCCTCTGATGCAGAATTAAAGAAAAAATATGTTTGCAGTCGACATTTTTCGAAAGATCATTTTTACGCGTCTGGTCGACTGCATAAGAATGCCTTCCCCGTAATGCCAGAAGTATATTTAAGCGACGATAGCAGCATCAGCTTCGAAGATGATGCAATTGCACAAGCGAAAGAACGTAGCGATCTAGAGCAACGGCTGTTGAAAACCGAATAACTATTACAGCAAGAGAAGAATAAATCAAGTACTCTTTTCTTGCAATTACGTGCGAAGTGTAGGGCAATGAGTAGACTCACTAATAAAATTTCTTCAGGCTGTATTGGCGATGAATGTCTGAAGAAAGCAATTTCTCGAAAATTATCGGGTTTTATGCTTACATTTGTGTTAATGTTATTGTTTCCCGTAAAAAAGTTTCTGGGCTGTTCAAAAAATGAAAAGCAATTGTGCATGACAATGCACTACACTTTGCCATCGCTATATGATAAAATGCGTAATGTGTTGGGTTTTCAACTTCCGTGTCCGCGTACAATTACTCGATGGTTCGGCAAAATTGATATTTGGCCTGGCATTTGCGAAAATTTATTTACGGCCTTAAAATTAAAAGCAGCGCACATGGAATTGTTCGATAACAATTGGGTTCTTTTGTTTGATGAAATTTCAATAAAAAAATGTCTAGATTTCCACTCAAACAGGCAGGTCATAGAGGGTTTTAAAGATTTGGGATTTTTGGGAAGAAATTGTGCCGTAGGCACACAAGTCCTGGTGTTTATGTTACGCGGGCTAATCACTAATTGGAAACAACCACTGGCTTTCTTTGTATCTAAATCGGGTGTTAAAAAGAACGAATTATCGATCATTTTGGATAAAATTTTGGATTTCTTACATGAAACAGGCCTTAAAGTCAGAACTGTTGTTACCGATCAGGGGAGTAGTAACCAAAGCATAGCAGCCGATAGGGTTTCAATTGGAAGGCCATATTTTTATAAAAATGGCCAAAAAATTTTCTTCCTATTTGATTATTTGCATTTGTTTAAAAGTTTTAGAAATAATTTATTAAATCATGATTTTTGGATTAATGGTATGACTGTGTTGTGGAATGACGTCATATGTCTTTGGAATATAGAAAAAAAAAAAAGTACAAAAGCAGCTTACAAGTTATCTGAAAAGCATATTCGGCCTAATGTGTTTCAAAGAATGAAATGCAAGCTTGCTGTACAAGTTTTTAGTAAAAGAGTATCAGCTGCTTTGTTTACCGCATCCCATACTGGCTGCATAAATACGCCGACAGTTCAAAACACGGCTAGTTTCTTCGAAACCCTAAATGATCTGTTTGATAATTTAAACAGTAGATCTGCCAGTGATCCCAATCCGCACAAGTGTGCAATGTCGCGGGTACGCAATTTAATTGAAGAAAATTTAAAAACTCAACTACGTAATATGGACAATTGGTTCACGATTTCTTCAAAAGGTTTCAAAAGACCTCCGTGCTTTTTGGGGTTACAACAGTCTGTAAGTGCCACTCTGCAGTTGTACAAAGATTTAAGTGAAGAAGGGATTCAATTTTTAATGACCTCGCGATTAAACACAGATTGTTTAGAAAATTTCTTTTCCGTTCTTCGCATGCACGGTGGCACTTACAACCATAATCCTTCGGTAAAAGCGGTGCGTCTTGCTATCAGAAAAAACATATATTTAACTTAAATAGATCTTTGAACAGTGGCAATTGCATGCCAGATTATGATTCACCGTTGATACCAGGGGAAGAAATCATTCAGAGTGAAATCACCGCGTCGCAATGTGATACTCCGTTGCAGGTTGTTGACGAAGACACGGATGCGGATAATAATCTGATAGAAATGGAAATTGATAATAGTAATCAATTGTCTGCACCCGTGTTCTCCTTAGAATCGTGTGCAATAGAATATTTTGCAGGGTATATTGCTAAGAAATGTATTGACAAAACGAAATGTCGTAGATGTTGTGATATATTTGTTGATAACGACGCGGAATTTTGTCGGAACGAGCAAATGCAGTTATCCTTCCGTGCTTACGCAGTCAACGAAGAAGTTGATTTTGGACATCTATGTGTGCCCAGTCGGGATTTTTCAGAAATTTTCAATATTATGAATAAAATTGTTGATATCTATTATCCGGCAATACGCAGCGAAGCATTAATATTGGATAAACTGTTTTTGAAAGTGTCGCATTTTGTCAAAGAAAAATTTCCACAATGGTTTAGCCACAATGAATGCGCTGCCCATCGAAAAGACATGGTTTATTTGGCATTTCGTGTTAAAATTTATAAGCATACAGTATGGCTCGGCGAAAAATTGAGATTTTCGAGACGCTCAGCAACCAGATGTTCAAAGTTATCGCATTTGCAAAATGTTAAACTTTGTACTTCTTTGTAATATACATGTATGTTAGCGGTGCAGTGTCACCTGCTTTTTGGAGGCGCCGAGGGTCGCGGAACATATGTTTACCTCGGCGGCCGGTGCATTGACCTGCGTCTAAGTAAGAGCACAGACGACCGCCGTATAGTTAGCAGACAACTATCACCGATTTCGCTTATTTTGGTCTCAATCGTTTACGAATAGTTTTCGCAAGCTGCTGTATCAATTTCGGAGTTTACGAAATCGTATTTTGGCCGTAATTAACAATTTCGAGAATGGGGTAATGTAGGTCTTGCAAGCGCCTCCAGTGGCCGAAAGCAGAAGCTGACCAGATGCAGAACCTGGCGAAATAATTTTGACGTATCTCGTGTGTAACGGTCTCAATCGTTTACGAATAGTTTTCGCAAGCTGCTGTATCGATTTCGGAGTTTACGAAATCGTATTTTGGCCGTAATTAACAATTTCGAGAATGGGGTAATGTAGGTCTTGCAAGCGCCGCCAGTGGCCGAAAGCAGAAGCTGACCAGATGCAAACTCTGGCGAAATAATTTTGACGTATCTCATCTCTAACGGTCTCAATCGTTTACGAATAGTTTTCGCAAGCTGCTGTATCAATTTCGGAGTTTACGACATCGTAGTTTGCCTGTAATTAACAATTTCATAATCGGCTATCGTGCAGCGTTGATTTGCTCGCAAGCGCCGCCGTTGGCGAAAGGAGATGCAGAAAGTCGCGAAATAACTTTGACGTATCTCGTGTATAACGGTCTCAATCGTTTACGAATAGTTTTCGCAAGCTACTGTATCGATTTCGGAGTTTACGAATTCGTAATTTGCCTGTAATTAATAATTTCAGAATCGGCTATCGTTCAGCGTTGATTGGGTCGCAAGCGCCGCCGTTAGCCGAGGCGAGAATCGCTCTTCGGACATAGAGTAACGAAATAATTTTGACATATCTCATCTCTAACCGTCTCAATCGTTTACGAATAGTTTTCGCAAGCAGCTGTATCGATTTCGGAGTTTACGAAATCATAGTTTTCCTGTAATTAACAATTTCATAATCGGCTATCGTGCAGCGTTGATGTGCTCGCAAGCGCCGCCGTTGGCGAAAGGAGATGCAGAAAGTGGCGAAATAACTTTGACGTATCTCGTGTATAACGGTCTCAATCGTTTACGAATAGTTTTCGCAAGCTGCTGTATCAATTTCGGAGTATACGAAATCGTATTTTGGCCGTAATTAACAATTTCGAGAATGGGGTAATGTAGGTCTTGCAAGCACCGCCAGTGGCCGAAAGCAGAAGCTGACCAGATGCAAATTCTGGCGAAATAATTTTGACGTATCTCGTGTGTAATGGTCTCAATCGTTTACGAATAGTTTTCGCAAGCTGCTGTATCAATTTCGGAGTTTACGAAATCGTATTTTGGCCGTAATTAACAATTTCGAGAATGGGGTAATGTAGGTCTTGCAAGCGCCGCCAGTGGCCGAAAGCAGAAGCTGACCAGATGCGGAACCTGGCGAAATATCTTTTACGTATCTCGTGTGCAACGGTCTCAATCGTTTACGAATAGTTTTCGCAAGCTGCTGTATCAATTTCGGAGTTTACGACATCGTAGTTTGCCTGTAATTAACAATTTCATAATCGGCTAACGTGCAGCTCGCAAGCGCCGCCGTTGACCGAGGCGAGAATCGCTCTTCGGACATAGAGTAACGAAATAGTTTTTACGTATCTCATCTCTAACGGTCTCAATCATTTACGAATGGTTTTCGCAAGCCACTGTATCGATTTCGGAGTTTACGAAATCATAGTTTTCCTGTAATTAACAATTTCATAATCGGCTATCGTGCAGCGTTGATTTGCTCGCAAGCGCCGCCGTTGGCGAAAGGAGATGCAGAAAGTGGCGAAATAACTTTGACGTATCTCGTGTATAACGGTCTCAATCGTTTACGAATAGTTTTCGCAAGCAGCTGTATCGATTTCGGAGTTTACGAAATCGTAGTTTGGGCGTAATTAACAATTTGGAGAATGGGGTAATGTAGGTCTTGCAAGCGCCGCCAGTGGCCGAAAGCAGAAGCTGACCAGATGCGGGACCTGGCGAAATATCTTTTACGTATCTCGTGTGCAACGGTCTCAATCGTTTACGAATAGTTTTCGCAAGCTGCTGTATCAATTTCGGAGTTTACGAAATCGTAATTTGCCTGTAATTAATGATTTCAGAATCGGCAATCGTTCAGCGTTGATTGGCTCGCAAGCGCCGCGCCGTTGGCCGAGGCGATAATCGCTCTTCGGACATAGAGTAACGAAATAATTTAGACGTATCTCGTGTGTAATTGTCTCAATCGTTTACGAATAGTTTTCGCAAGCTGCTGTATCAATTTCGGAGTTTACGAAATCGTAGTTTGCTCGTAATTAACAATTTCAGAATCGGCTATCGTGCAGCCGTGCAGCGTTGATTTGCTCGCAAGCGCCGCCGTTGGCCAAGGATTGAAGCTGATTTGATGCAGAGAGTGCAGAGAGTTTAAAGTTTTCGAACGGATAGTTTAATCGAAATTAACAAGTTTAATATTTCGTAATCAGCGTCTGCTGGTAGCGGCACCGCGGCGAGTTTCTGTTTGGGTGTTTGAATTAATGGATAAGTAAATGGAAGCAATCAATTCTTTATTATCCGAAGGACAATAATTTGATGGAGAAGCACTATACAATAAATATATATTGTTCCTGAGCTCGAAACTGTATTTGCCTTTTTTCTCGCGGCAAATATTATATGAATTAAGTTGCGCATCGCAAACACAGGCAACGGCAGGCTATCTTCGGAGCTGTTTTACAGAATGCAACATGCAACGCGTCGTATACAATACAATCGCTTGCATGCGACGCGCTGCGTTGTGTATTATTTGTGTGCGGTGTGAATATATTGGCTCGAAATCATACGTGTTCTTTTCTTCGCGATAAAACTATATCTATATGTATTTATCAATCGATTATCGTCACCGTTTTCCCGAAGAAAGAGACTATATTGATATATATTTATGGATCGGTCGCGCGTTGTGGCCACATGTCACAGTTTTCGCGAAGAAACAGAGTATATCTATATCATTATATATATATATATATGTATTGATTGGTCGCACGTCGCGGTCGCGAGCAGCGGAAGGCTGCCTTATAGCGCTAAATGGGAGGAAAAGGACGTATAAACATTTATAAGTGAATCCTAACCCTTTGCACTCGAGAGATGACTCTCAGTCACTTTTCACGAAAAGTCTTCGTCGTTTACAATGACAGGTAGTGACTGAGAGTCATCTCTCGGGTGCAAAAGGTTAATTTTATTAAAAACTACGTTAAATCTAAATACACTATGATTATCTGTTTGTTAAAAAAAAAAGAATATATAAATAATATAATATATAAAATAATATAAAAACAATATAATATTAAGTTTAAATATATACAAATGTTATGTTTGATATATATAAATATTATTTTTTCCAAGTGGCTGTCCACGTTGTGGGCCCCCTCTTTGGACATTGTTACGGTTTCCTCCTCCTCCTCCACCTCCACCACCGCCCCTTCCGCGGCCACTGCGTGTCCGGCCATACTTTATTTGTCGGAGTTGTCTTCTGAGATCTGCGATCTGCATATATGCAAAATAAACATAATAATCATATATCAACGTAAGTTTGACAGTGTGTTAGTTTACTAAACTTGAATGATAAAGGTTTGTACAACTACTTACAGCCTTCATGCTCGATGCTGCAACCGGGTTTCTCACGTATTCCCGGCTGCCGCTGGTCCTCGCCGAACGGCTTGGCTCATAACCACGCGTCACGGGCTGCAAATCCCGCGACTCGTGGTACCGCCGTCGTGGCGACGGCTCCCTTCCGCGCCTGGACGGCGATTTTCTATGTCGCCTCTCGGTTATGATGGCCCGTAGGTCGGTCGAGGCTGACCGTGCGCGGGACGTCCGCGGCGCAGCATCCTCGCGGTCTGTTTTTGGGCGGGACGGCCGCGACGCTGCGTCCTCGCGGGAGGTCCCTGCGTCCTCGCGGGACAGTGCCTGCACGAGCGATCTGATATTTGTAGCTTTTTCTGACATCTAAACATAAGGCAAAACAATAATTAATTATTGTGTTACCCAAGTATTTGGAAATACACTAGAAGGCTACGCGCTTTCGAAGTAAGTGCATAACCCTTTGAGTGTTGACTACTCCCAGCGGAAGCAATCCGCGTGCACGGCACGCGCTTAGCGGTTGCGATCGTTGGGGACGGAATACTTGTTTTGCTAATGTGAACGATGTTGATTGAATGCGCAAGGCGCAACTAAGTTATAAATGTACTTCCTGTACGGCAAATCAAATAATAGAAGAAAGTTATTTTTTATATTTCAAGCGCATATATGCGTCCTTAGTTCACACAGATCGCTTATGCTGGACGCATATATGCTCGAAAATAACTTTCTTGTATTATTTGATTTAGTGTCCAGGAATTACTATTATAACTTAGTAGCGCCTTACGCATTGAATCGACACAGTTCACATTAACACTTTGACGGCCGCACGGTTCACACAAATTCTCTTCTCTGTCGCCGGAACTGTTTGCAAGGTTGTTCAACGTGCTGCCACCGGCAAATAACGAACGGCTTGCCCATGGCACCACGTTGGTATCAGCGGCAAACGACGGCCGGCTCACCCATGGCACCACGTTGGTGTCACCGGCCGTCATAGTGATAACAAAGAAAGTATTCCGTCCCCAACGATCGCAACCGCTAAGCACTCATATACCCATAGCACTCAAAGGGGTAAAAAAAACATTTAGAACTGGAATAAAGTACAAGAAGCAGGAATATTATTTAGACTTGCAGGTACTTACGATCTTTCCTTTACGACGTTCGGTTTGAAACTGACCGCTGCGGCCGGTGGCAGCATATGCGGCATCCAACTCCATTGGATTTCGCGGTGGTGGGGGAAACCTCGCTCAAGAGACCGTGCGTGGCGATAGGTGGCGGTTGGCGGCGCGAGAATTTCTATATATATATAAATATATATGTATGTATGCATGTATTTATGTATGTTGTATATCCATTCCTCGTTATAATTTAAGCTTTCTACAAACCGGGGTCTATGTTTCAAAGAAATGTTTTGGGATTTCATAAAAACTTTTCGAAATGGAGACTGTAACCGTGACGAGTTACGTATCCCTCGGTCGGACGGAAAAGTGTTCAGACGGAACAACTGATCCCTGAGGGTACGACCGAGGTATTGCAAAAATAGGTATTTACGGTGTCACTAGCCGTTTTGCTTTTACATACGTACGTATGCTCGTGGATTCGAACCACTGGACGGTGAGGATTGAAATAGAGAGTGGGTAGTACAGTTTGACTGGTAGAATGCCTATATATTCTGTATGTGCCGATGATGAGTATAATACAATGAACAAAAATATGTAGCGGCTCCGGTAATGCCGAGCCGGTGCGAGGTACGACAGGCCGTACGTGTGTCTCGCAGTTCAATGTGTTCGTATATGTACCGAAACGCGTGGTCTAGATGCGCGCGGTTGTGTGTGTTACGTTCGGGTGTTGACACGGATAGTCCGACACGCGAAGACGCTCGCAATAACGTAAGAAGTCTCGGCGCGAGGTATGTATCCGTGAGGCGGAAGGTTTTCACGTGCGAGTCGCTAGAACGCGGCGTCGAACGAAAAGTTCCCTCCGAGGTGGCCTACTATCTATACGAGTCTTCAATGTTCATGCGTAATGTACCTGAGAACACTTCGGTTACAACAACGACGGGCCGGCGGGGGATACAGTTAAGTACCAGCCGAGCAGCACGACAGTTTTACCTTGATATCTCAGGTCCCGTTATCTAATAGGTGACTCGGACTTAGGCCAATGCAAATTATGATTCTATAGCAAAAGGTTTGTTACAATTCGTCCTACGAAAACACGACAGTTACAACAACGACGGGCCGGCGGGGGATACAGTGAAGTACCAGCCGAGCAGCACGACAGTTTTACCTTGATATCTCGTAGTGTTTCTTTCTAAGCAATCTGCCGTCTGACTAAGACTAGGTCTTTGCCGTGGGGGACCGTACTTTACATACGGCCAGCCAAGGGCGCAGATCGTCCGCCAGTGGGGTATCTCACTGCGAGGAGTCGGGTAGGCCGAAGACGGACAGCGGGGGACCGATCAAGGTCAGCCGAGTGTCTTAGTCAGGCACCTTATTCCTCCGTGGCTCTAATAAAATATTCTCCTACTTTCTACTCTTTGGTACCTATCTTGTTCGATGCCGCGTTCGCTCGTAATAATGCCTCTACTAAAGGAGTCAGCTTGCTGGATTGTTGCAAATGTGAATTTATATTGACGGTGCGTATATTTTAACTCTTTTATCTTGGATGCAATGACTACGATGGAAAGATACACTCTGCTCGTGTCTCCCAGAGTATGCGTCCAGACTTCTTGAGACGCTCGACGTGAAATAATGATTCTAAACAGTGCAATATTGAAATCCGCGTGCTACGAGTATACAGAGTACGTATCTCGACCTGTGAACGATAGTCAGAGGTTACGGCGTTAGGATGGGTCTTACTCTCGTCTATACAGATTGATTGTGTGGTTCCGGCAGTCCGCGGATATGCCTTTCCCACTCTGTGTCGACTCAAGATAGGACGTCTTCCGTTGCGTGCTCGGGGTTTATATACACGCGTACAAGTCATAGGACATACGGGAGAAGGTCTCCCTCTGTCGGGCGTCGCACTTGTTATTGTGCCGGCCGCGCTGGTATACAGCTCGTACACACGGCGGCTGTGTGTATGGGGGACCGATGTACCCGTACGGTTACAAGACCGAGCGTAGCTCTGTCCTCCCCGTTTCGCGGTGCAGCCAAGCGTCGCGCACAGCGGTCACGATGCCCGCCTCAATATATATATATAGAGAGAGAGAGACATATAGCTTATATATCAATATATCAGCTCGAAATCGTATTTGTTTTTTCTTTGCAAATAATGTACATCTATATAATTATATTCAACGATCGTTGCGGTCGCGAGCAGCGAAAGGGTACCTACAAACAATTTGGCCAGGTGCGCACTTGCGATTTTGTGTCGCACGATTATTGCTGCGACTGAATAATCACGCGGCAGAATATCGTATGCACAAACATATTTGCACGCGTGGCAACGAAGGCAAATGTTTTTTCATACTATCCGTCAGCCGTGCCATGTGCGTATCGCTCTCGAGCTCCGAGTCAGAATTGACTCTGGCTGCGCTCTCCAAGTGTTAAGAAAAGATTATACCGCAGCCACGGCCGTTTGCTCATACAGAGTGCTGCTTCACTAAATAGTACACCCGCAGAAAAATGTATTACGCGATTTTCTGAATAAATCGTTGGAACCTGTCCTTCTTCTTGTAGTGTTCTAGGGGGTATGTGTAATAATATTCTGAATTTGATTTCACAAGATTCCAGCTGTCATGTCAATACAATTGTAGACGCTGTGTTTCTTCTTGGAAGTTTAAATAAGCAGAGATGGTCGCATAAACCTAAGTACATAATACAACACAATGTATTTTTCTTCCGATACTTTATTCCGCGGTGCGACAGTGTAAGGTTTGCCGCTTCGCGACGGTACAATGTATTGGGACAACTTTGTAGAGGGGACATGGTTTTCGAGCCTGACGGCTTGATCTTTGATCATCGCCGAGAAGGAAGAAAAGGACGACAACGAGTAAAACAGAATGATGAAACAACGATCGAGGCAATTGACAATGAAACATTCAAAACTCAGCGTACCAAACGCTATAATAAAACAGATACTACATTTAGGTCACATTTTCTGATTAATACTTAGTGAGTAACTCAGTAACTCATTTCGTTTCGTTTCGTTTCATTAACGCCTTGCGAATCGTAACATGTGTGAATGCTGCTACTTGTCTCTCGCTAAGTTAAACTTGCGAAACTGTTTAAGGATATTTTTTAAGAGTTTTTATTTTAACAATATATATGTACAACCAATAATAACGAACGTGTGATAAGCCTAACCCGCCGTTTGCAGTTCCAAGACGACGGTAGAATGTGGTCATTATCATACGACATACGTGGTGGTATCGTAATAAAGGTATCGGCGTAAGAAGGGAAATACAGGTACCTATCGGCGTAGGAAAGAAAGGATATGCGACAGCTTACAAACTAGGGATTTATGATTATGAAATGCGTCATCCACAGATGTAGGTTTAATGTACGCGACGGAATACATACTTTGAAATATCTTGTCAATCAAATGTAGGCTGTTTCTCCGGATTGTCCGCCGAATAGATCGTGAAGACAGAAGCCTACATTTAAATGATTACTTTCGGCATTTTTCTAATGTAATCAAGGCGATAGCGAGGTAAAGTGCTAATGAATGGATTGCATGTGACGCGTTTGCGATCGTCGCGCGGTCGATTATATGCGACGATCTGCCTTGTATGACAGAGCTCTTGAAAAGGTAATTTCCCGTTGCTCGCGACCGAAAGGAGAGGTCGCGGGTGTGATCTCGAAATTCGATTAATCGACTCCATCATTACGTTAGAAGCCCCCAAAAATGAAAACCATTTTCGCCGTTTTGCCCAATGCGGCTTATTTATTCCGAAAAATGCATAAATAAATTGTCGTCTATCCAATTCTTCACAATCTCAGTACACCATGATACGAAGGAGTCGTGGTGAGGGGGCAAGGCGACCGAGCAGTAATTACGTGGCCCGGGTTCGATTCTCTCTTTACCGTAATTTTTTTTCTGTTTAAAATCTTTTTTATCGTGGTTCAAATGTTTTATCATACGCTAAAGAGACTCTAAAAAGTTTTTTCTTTTCACCTTTTCCACCACTCATCCACTCCTCGATACCGGTAAAAATCGTATTACTACGAGGAGTGGCACTGTGCTTTCTGCCAGTGTTTCGGTATTATATATAATAATCGCGACGCTCGACTAATCCATATGTGTAGATACATATTTTTCGCGAGGAAAAATACAAAGACGGTTCGAAGGCTACTATGCGCGATCGATTGATAAATATATATATTACGGGCAATGTGTTCAACGTGGGCATTCTATACAGTGCCCGGACATTGTACAGAATGCCGACGTCGAACACATTGCCCGTAACATATATATAATATATATATGGCTTTGTTTTTTCTCGCGGAAAGTATGTATCTATAATCTACATACATAGATTGGTGGAGCGTCGCGATCGCGAGCTGCGGAAGGCTACCTGAAGGCTACTTTTAAAGGTAACCTTCCGTTTCCCGCGACCGCGGCACGCAGCCGCGGTTCAAACCATATATATGTATATGTATATAGTTCTTTCCCGGAAGATATATTGATATATATGTATCGATTCAAACGTATCAATATGAATTAATTGTTCACTTATTGTTATTTATTGCATCTCCTGTAAACGATTAAAATAATACGTGAGCGGCAGAGGGGGAGGTTGCGTAGCAACGAGCCAGTTTAGCGAAGAAACAAAACGTTCCTACAGAAGCGATACGTCACAGGCAGTGCGAGCCATTGGTACGCGAGTTCTCTGGCTGTACGGACGTATTTCGGCCAAGATTCTGCACGCGTGTGTGTGCATATATGTGTGTATGTATAAGTGTGGGCCGCTGAACGGTCAACGTTGAGCTGCATTCTACTTCTGCACTAAACACTAAGGGTAAGTTTGTTATTCAATATATTGAATCTTGTAGCTTTTGAAGATATCGAAACGTTAGATAACAGAGAGGCTAAATGTAATGAATTGTTCGAAAGACTATGTCGATCTCAGAGATCTCCATTCGCAGCTGGCAATTATCTTCTTTCAATATCGGTCTTAGCGTAGGGTAATAATTACGGGTTTCCTGATTTTCTAAACGTTTCAAGTGTTATCAGTGTCTGCAGAAAGCCAAATACCATCCACAGCCGATTGTTGTAGGGGCCACGTGGCAAGTGTGTGCGTGCCATGCCTGTGAGTGCTTTCCGACTCTCGAACGACGTGCGAGACTCTCACAGACACTGTACGCATACGCGGTCGGTTGTTAATGGTTTTTGGCGTGTTAACGACACTGACAAAGAGTGTTATAACGATAAACGGCTGATACAGATGCAGCCAATTGAACGTGCAACCGTATATACCCATACCTCGTTTTACGGGCTAGATACGTTCCGGAAAAGTTGGCCGTAAAGCGAAAAGCCCTATAACGAATCAATTATTAAAACGTTCTTCATATTTTCGAAAGCAGCTGAAACTAAACAGAAGGTTGCTAACAGTGCAGCATTTTTTTTGGCCGTACCTATCACGAAACGTTGTGGGCCGTAAATCGAAAAAGTGCCGTAAATAATAAAGGCCGTTATAGCGAAATGCCGTATAGCGAGGTGTAGGTGTATCTTTATTGTTTGGCACCTGTTAAGCCACCGCATCTGTGCGGGAATGATAAATATGAAATCGCGTTGATCATCATTCAATTGACACATTGATGCCAGGTCTATTCGACTCAAGTCTTACGTCTTACGCTTACGCCGTACCGGGGCCGCCAATTCAAATCAGTTCACTCAATAGATAGCCTTCCGTTTAACACGTTCGCGGACGTGAATGCTATAGCATTCATTTTCATGATGATGCAGAATGACATGAATGCTATAGCATTCAAATCTTAAAGTCAAATTATTTTGAATTTAATTTTATATAACCTTAAGTTTTTGTAATTATTATCCAAGGTAATGACTAACTGATTCTTTAGGCATTCATTGTATATAACGATTAAAATATGATAATCTGACTACCCTTATAAAATGTGTTTAATCAAATTTCGGATATCACAACCAATTTAACAATAAAATGACTGTCAAGTTTTGCACCTCGCTGAAACTTTTACTGTCCGCGAACGTGTTAATAATATCTTGTGTAGGCATTGTCGTTTGCCGATGCCGCGGATTGTTTGTCGGCCGACAAACAATGTCGTATATGTTCACGCATAACCATCCACCAAATTGACCGATTTTTGTGATTCTTGGTTTGTTTGAAAGGGGATGCTTCTGCGGTGGTCCCACATCAATTGAAAAACTTCTACAAAAATTGTACCCATGTTTTGACAAACTTCTTTATTTTTATGTATGTTCGCGTATAACTCGCGAGTGGGTTGACCGACTTGCATGATTTTGGTCACGTTCGAGAGAGGCCACATCCGCGGTGGTACCATATCAATTTTCAAAAATTGTAATCAAGAACACCTATTTTGTTAATGTATTAAACTTCTTCACTTTCATGTACGTATGTTCGCGCTTAATTTTCCATTGGGTTGACCGATTTTGATGATTTTTAGTACATTTGTAAGAGAATACATCCGCGATGGTACCATATGAATTTTATAAAACGATTCGAAAAAATGATACCCATGTTTCAATTCACATCTGTACTAACAGATTACTAGCGCGGCGTTAGTCGGGATACTCGGGATTGACTGTTTTCAGGACATACAATTAGACGGATTCTTCAGACAAATACACAAAACACATTAATGGCAGTTTTGAAGCTCTCCGTATCTTCTTCGACGAGCTGATTCACGCAAATTTTGAAGCCGAGTCGTCTGTCTTTCCCATTGAACTATATACTACTTGCAATGAGAACTGTGGGAAACAGAAAACGGCCCATTTTGTTAGAAAAAGAGAGTTGAAATACAGGGATGTGTCTGTCTCACTCTTACATACGTGCAGTCTGAACATATAGTCGCGTATACGTTAAAAGTGAAAGTTCTACGTTTGTTTCTGCCGGATCGATACAATTCCTTGATACAACTGGGTTGCACGTTTGCATTTGTTTGTATATACCGATATTTTTGAAACGGGTCGTACAGTTAACAAAGGACAGGTATCCCTGGAATCAAACTCTTTCTCTCTGTCCCGGTTTTCTGCGACTTTACATATGGGTGTTCTCATTCCAGATAATATATAGTTCAATGGTCTTTCCCCACCTGTTTCGCGTTGAATTACTACACTAGAGCGTTCTCTAGCGTCATTTAATCGCTTACGCCGTTCTTCTTCAGTTTGTCTTAACAAACGTTGCCGACCTACATTCAAACGATACTCGCGATCCTGCGGTATCTCATTTTCTAATCGTTTGCGTATCAAACCAACACGATGCTCGCGATCTTCCGGTGTCTCCTTTGGTAATCGTTCGCGACCTACACTAAGGCGATGCTCGCGATGTTGAGGGGTCTCGTTTTCTAAATACTTTGTAATTGAAGACAAACGATCATTTTTTTCTTCCGCCGTTTCTCTACGTATGTTTCGCTTATTATATTGCCTCATTTGTGAGAGCCTCGTTTCACGCTTATCGGAACTTTCATTTAACCGCTGTCTTTTATATCGTTCATTCATGTTTCATTGCCGCTCATTCCTTTCTGATTGGTCTAGTTGTAAGCGCCGCTTCCTCATACGAGTTGTGTTTTTATGCGGTCTACCCATTATCTTATACAATTTATATACGGATTGTAACTGAAAATTAATACATTAAAAACTTTTAACAAAAAAAATATCGCCGACTTCAAAACAAAACAAGGCACTAAAAAGTATAAAATAATTTCCCTTTTTGACGTCGGTGCCGAGATAGAAGCAAAATAGCCTATCAATTGGCGATAATACACTGTCCATTTTGCTATACTCGTTTCTTGAGAAGTTATAAGGGATTCTCTTTGGACCCAAATGCAATATTACAATCAAAAGAACAGGTATACCCTAAAGCCCTAAAACAATTACGTGATTGAGAAATTAATCTGGGCAGGTGAGTTGCAGTGTCGGTGAATTTGTATTGACCATCAATATGAATACGTACGAGTAGAAGCATTGATTCGGTATGGTATGGTTTGTAGGTTGTATAGGTGATGAAGGTTTGGAAATCGATGTAACTAGTTGTTGGCTTCTATCTCGGCACCGACATCAAATACGAAAAATTATGTTATCCGTTTTAATGCAGTTTTGAAGTCTGTTTTCATTCTTATTTTTGAATTTGTTATGTTACACACTGCCCTCAAAATGCAAATCAGGAAATTTATTTACTACAATTTGTATAGAATACAGACACATCGATAGCGGTCGTATAAAATCGCGCTGTATCTAGTACTTTTATTGGGAACTGGCGGCATCAATCAAAATGGATAGATTAATTTCGTGACTCTGATTAAAGGGTCTCTAGGTGGGCGGGGAAAGGGGTGCCATAGAGCACGCACGTATTGGATACGGACACCGACCATTGGTACTTGCGGGAATGGGGATACGCGCAAGTTGCTGCGCGCCTTGCGTGTGAGAGCTGCGCGCGTCGTTTCTGAGCCCCGCGTAGAGACAAGGACGGAACTATGCGCCGTCTCCTTTCTGCCAACGTCGCGTGACGTTTGTAGCACTGCTCGCTTGTACGTCACATGAAAAAGGACAGAACTACTTTCCGTTCCCTTTCAACCAAAATCGCGCGTGGCGTCTTCATTTCGCATAGAGGCCGGCATAAGTTTCTGTCAGTGGTGCCACATTTCGCATTAGGCATCTCACGAACCATTGTGGGCTTGCCGCCCAAAACCAAATCGGGCACCAATGTCTTGAGCTTGAACGCGATCGAGAGAACAGTGGATCCACCAGAGCTTTGATTGACTCGTGTAGTCGTCGACGCGTTTGTGCCCGATATCGATGATAATGATCACTCTGTAATCGATGAGGATTCGATGAATTATTCATGGTAGTATTACTCTAAATTATTTTTTACTTCAAAAAAATATTAGTTTATTTATAGATAATTGTTTAAAAAATTCATGGGATAAATTACATCCGTTTTATGTTAAAGTATTGTGTCATATTAATATTGTTTGATGATTAAGTGCTAGTATTTAAGGTAGTGGACTGTATTTGAGGAGCCGGATCTTGGGATGGTCTCTGGTGACAGTCGTGTAGAAATTAATTGCACAAGATACTGTGTAATGAATAGTTTATTGTATAATTATCTGATTAAGGGTTAATGAACAATACCTGTTTGTGTGAATAGCTCTAACTTGGTGTTCTGTGAGTCTTAATGATCGGGACTAATGTAGATTACGGTGGAGGTGAATAATCCTACAATGAACTGTCCTATTTGCTGCTCGTCAGCACATGCGGCGGTATGCGGCCACGTGGCGTGACGATGATCTGATCTGGATATAACTCAATAATTAAGAGTTGTACTAGAAAACAATAAGCGAGAGAATGAACCTGCCTATATTCCTGCTCAGTTCTGGGTGGGTTGAATGAATGAATCTGCACTATTGCGTTATTGATCCGTTTCTTCTCGTACACTGTGACAAGGGAGCACGAAACTACCGTTAACTGTAACGATACGAACAGTAATGGCCGAACATAGCCAGATCCCGCTCGAAGCCGAGCAGAAGGACGTGACGTCACGTCACCTGATCGCGTTCTTAGTTGTGATTGGTTACGGCGTTGGACACTAGTGCGTAACGCGCACCGCGGATTGGATCCCGATCGATGCCAATTGATTGGCGACAAGTTCACGGCCGCGCTACTGAGTATGCTAATCTAGTGACGCGCCTGCTTTACGTGAGGTGTTGTATGATCTGTGCTGTAATGGGATGCGGGAAGTGCTGCCGCCCGCCGTCGAGCCGTCTCAATATTGAACAAATATTGAGTGTATTTCCATTTTCGTTTCAATAATGGTAATCTTTCCGTGGTAGTAATATATACCTAAGATATAATATAATAAATGACAATTACTGCGTATTATGCATTATCTGTAAAATAGTACCATTTTAACAAAAAAGTAACATTTTATGAAAGTCATGGTTTGTGAAATTTTAACGTCACAGATTTGTTTTCAAAATAGAAGGCGATAAAATTGTATATAGTATTGAGGTGTAGCCGCGCTGGATAGGATAGAAATGCGTAGATCGTCTATATAACTTTTATTCGCTTTTAGGTTACAATTCGTCTTAGCGCGTCGCGTGTTAATGGCGTCTCCTTCTTCTCCAGCTCGCGACCCCGCGCCTCTTCTCCTTCGCGTTCGGCCCGAAGACGGCCGAGCGGTCCCGAGCTTCCCGCGTGCCTCGCGTTGCTCGGCTGACGCACCGACACAGGCGCGGTGTGTGCGTTGCGCGTGGTGTGTCACCACAGTATATTCCAACAATTCTGATCAAGTTCCATCATATTTATCTGGACGTTTTTGCTACGACGTGTATTTGGTTGAAGAACGCTCTCTCCTATCCTGAAATCCCAAAGAAATAAATACGCGAGCGGTTTATTCACCTTTGATATTGTAATCCGTAGGTATGCCCATCGTCGCACCCTGGGCACGAAATGTCGCAACGTTCGTAATGTCGAAGAAAGCATCATAAATCATAAATCTCGCCAATAATCGCAAAACCCCTTTCAATGGAAAACCGAAACCACCAACGACCGCTGGTCGCGGTTGGGTTAATTAAAATATCTCAATAGTACAACCTTTCTTAGCGCGTATTTTACGTACGGACCGAAAATGATTTCTATTCGAGTTTCAACCAACTCTACGATATGTATTACTTTTAAATGTATATATACAGGGCGTTCGCGGTTGTTACTACCAAGCTTTTTTCCTGCAAATGGTATGTAGGTACTAGAAAAAATTACAGAGGAAAAGGCTCAATGGTATAGTAATGTCTATGTTTAAAATGGAATTACATTTTTGCCTGCACATATTCCCTTAAAAACTTTATTAACGTCGATTTAAGAAATTCCATCTGTGGTTTAACAGACTATTTACTGTCTATATTTCATTGCAGGCAATCCATCACGGGTAGCACCACCGCACGGATACCAAGCAGAACGTCCAAACAGAGAATATTGTACCGCTTTTTTAAACGAATAGGTAAGGTTGAAATGTAACGTCCCACACTTCTATTTCATAAGACCAAGGAACTCGATAATTGTTGATATTATTTTTATTATACACAATTTTGATTTCAATATTACAGATAATTTATTTGCAATAACATGAAGTAGTTTCGCGAACGAATTAGCGACGAAGAACCCCGTTATTTGCCATGTAGGCGGTGAATAACTGCTCGTTTCTGTTACAGGCAATAGTAGCAGAAAGTTGTGGAGAGCACAACGACAAGCCTCACTAGTTTCGCATCAGTTTGATTAAAGGTAAGTCTGTCATTCGACGTATAAAATCTTTTAACCGACTTCGAATAAAACACTTAACAAAAAGGTCAACACCAATTTAAAGGTGCGTTGAAAAGAACAAAATAATTTTTATTTTCTCACGTCGGTGACCTAACGCAGACCCTACATTGGGTCCGCACCCATTTTGGCACCGCCCTCAAACATGAAGAATTATTTTATCCTTTTCAGACCACCTTTCAAGTCGGTTTTTAGGCAATTATGTCATTACTGCAATGTATGTTGAATGTAACATGTACTATTTTCCTTTCATATTTTCAGATGGGACGCCCGCGCACGGTCACGGACAAGGAGGCCGTTCAGCTGATGCAGAAGTATATGAATTAGCTTCCGGACCAACGAATTTCCGCCCAGTTCATCAAACGTCTGGAAGGAAATGAGCAGAGACCTCGATGGAAGGTGGAAACCGCATACGGTTTATTTACACGTCAGGGAAAATCAGCGTGGGAATTTGACAGCGGCTCATGAAAGCCTCGGCATAGAAGTGGAGTCACCAAAACCAACGAGGGAAGTGGTGCTCTGCAACACCGTCGACAATGAACCATCGGGGGATTCCGAATCGGCACAATCTTCGTACTGCGATGAACAAATTGAAAACGCTGGGAAGGACGCCGACAGTTTCGTCCTGGTCCTCTCACCCAGTGAGTGGGAACAAATTAAGCCCGCCGAAGCGTCCGAGGATCATCATTTGAACCCACGCGTTTGGCCGAATGTCATTTTCAAGGCATTCTGGAATATGTACCGACTCCCATGTGCTTTCGTGGGCAAATGGTCGTACATACGCGAGGAAACCAAAGAAGAAAATACGAATGACGCCGCTGGATTATACTTAAAATTCCAAGGATCGTGCCGAAGCAAGAAATGCAGCAACAAATTTTTTGGGTTTTCCGACAAAAAGCCGGTTAACGGAAGGCTTCATTTAACCATCCGAACACGTGATACGCGTAATGATTATCACGAGGATGTTAAGCGACCATTGAATGGAAAGGAAAGCTCTTGGACGAGAGCTGCAACGAAGAGGAGTCGCAGAACATCGCCAAAATGTACTTGCCGACAACATGGAGATTGGAGAGAACGAACCTCCGTGGATCCAAAAATGCCAGGTTTACCGCCAAGCCAAGATGGAAGTGAACAAGGAAGATCTTGGCATTAAACCAAACATGAAGATTGATATGATAACCAGCATCAGAAATATGCTTCAGGACATCCGCTACGAAAACACTATTCGGGAGATAGGAGCAAAGAAGTTTTACGTCTTCTACTGCAGTCCCGAGCAAATATTCGTCGAGAAAGAATACTGTCGAGTGACAAAGGGACTCTCTCGAATTTGTGTGGATGCAACGGGAAAGATGGTGAAAACGTTCGAAACGTTTCCAGGAAGAAAAACTGGCCACATTTTTCTGTACACCGTCACCATCAACTTCGAAGGCAAGACACTTCCGGTGTACCAGATGCTGTCCGAAAAACATGACGCCGCATTCATCACCTTCTGGCTTCAGGAATGGATACGGGGATGTGGAGTCTCCATACCTCACGAAGCTGTCGCTGACCTTGGACGTGCTCTGTTGTTGGCAATGTGCGACGCATTCAACAGAATGAGTCTAAAAGAGTACGTGGATGTGCTCTTTACATGGGCTGTTAAGGACAACCACGAAACACCTCAGCCATTCAACACCTTCATAAGAGCGGATGTCGCTCATCAAATGGCTATCATCACCAGGTGGAAATGTATAAAAAATCTACGCCATCCTGTGGTGAGAGGATTTTACATACGGACAGTGGCATTGATGATCGACTGTCAAACAGTGCAACAGTTTGAGCATGTTTTTCTATTGACATGCATCGTCGCATTACATCCCGATCAGGATGTCCGCACCACGGTGTCGGGAAAAAAATTAACCGTTTTGGAAGCCAGACGCACCTTGGAAAATTTCATGGCTCAACACCA
Source organism: Priocnemis perturbator (assembly GCA_963942575.1). Lineage (NCBI taxonomy): Eukaryota > Metazoa > Arthropoda > Insecta > Hymenoptera > Pompilidae > Priocnemis > Priocnemis perturbator. The sequence goes on along the minus strand of OZ012643.1, from coordinate 11,402,019 downwards.
ACCAGCGATTGACCAGTTGCGAACATCCATCGAGAACATCGAAGTCGAAGAGGAAGTCGAAACGACTCTAAATTCGACTGAAGAAGAGGATGGTGACAAGTTGACTGTCACCCATAAATGGATCAAGAGCCTCATCACAATGTCCACACCATCTCAGGAGCATCAAGGGGAATGCAATACGGTCAACGGCTTTTATTTGCCGGAATTCATACAGCCACTGGAACGAATTGCCAAGGAATTTCCGCTATGGACTGCAGCAGCTTTCCCTGGCAGACAAACGCACGCATCGACAGCGTTTCAAGAAGGATACTTTGCGGAAGTCAGAAGAAAAATGTTTGAAGGCATCACTCTGCCATGTTCGGCGAACAAATTCTTGAAGGAGCATATTCGCGACTTATATTCCGGCACCAACGAAGTAGCAGCCAAATTGAAGCACTTCAATCACAACCGCAGGCAACCTATAGCACCTCCGGCTACACCAAAGGAAGAAATAAGGTCATTAGTTTCGTTGAAGCTTACAGACCTCGTTGGGAAAGAGGCAACACCGCGTTCAACGGATGAAGAATTGAAGTTGCCATTGGAACAACGCGATCTACAGATGGATTTCGCATCAATAAGTCCATTGTGCAGAAGAGCGCCCATGATGGATGATTCCGACTTTGGCTACACCAAAGGAAGAAATAAGGTCATCAGTTTCGCCGAAGCTTACAGACCTCGTTGGGAAAGAGGCAACACCGCGTTCAACGGATGAAGAATTGAAGTTACCATTGGAACAACGCGATCTACAGATGGATTTCGCATCAATAAGTCCATTGTGCAGAAGAGCGCCCATGATGGATGATTCCGACTTCAAGAATGGTGAAGCCTGGAAAGGATTTATAAATAAGGATACCTTCTTGGTGGATACTAAGGCAATAAGCCTCACAAACCAAGAAGACCCAAGAAATGCCGAAGATGAGGAATTCTCGTCGGCGGTCCCAGGAAACCCCATTTTCTCGAGTTCGCCGTTAATCGATGAATGCTTCGTAATCTCTTCAGATGAAGAAGAAGTGTCACCGATTAAAATCGCAGAAGACGAGCAGAAAAATGTAAATTTAAAGTCAACGAAGATCAAACCTGCCAAGCAAGGATTCTACTTCCAGCCATACCCCCAAATACGTCTTCTCAACGAGCGATTCGACAACAACGGAAGAAGAGGATTTTTTCTGAAGAACGGTTTAAAATACGGCGTCATGAAAGTGGCCAATAAAGCCGTCGACTTGCAGAACACTTGTGGGTTTGACGCCATCATTCACATATTGCAATTTGGCGCACTGTACGATTCACGGTATAACTTCCGTATACAGTTGTTACGTCCGGGCGAGGCTTATCACGACTTTGATGTTTGTCAAGACGGTCGATGAGAAATCCGCGAGCGGCCTGCCGTGCGACCGGTCGTAACGCTTGAATATTTTTGTTAATTTAATTACAATAAATCAACGGCAATCTAACTGAAGATCATCATTGCGGTATTCTAATCCCTTCCTGGAAGAGGAGGGATTTTCTAGTTTATTCGGTACAAGCTAAACGGGGAAGTTAATTTAAAATCTAATATCGCGTTTAGTTGTATGCAGGACTAATAGGATTCGTGTGTCTTCTCAAGACCCGTACAGGTCCCCAATTGTTCTCGCGAGGTTATGTTTTCGGCCGGTGTACAGTGCTATGGTATACGAGGTGTGACGTCACAACACAGATTAAATCAAAGAGAGTAATATAAGGGGAAAACAAAAGTAGTTATATTCAATTGAAAATAATATTATAAAGAAAAAGTAGAATGGATAAAGAAAAGTAGAACAGATGTGTTACGAATTCGCTAACTATGAAAGAATTACTGCAAGAGATATTATTCGCAGTATTGAAGATTGTTCATGAATGGTGCGCGACAATGTTGCGCCTTAATTCGAGCGCTCTCGGTAATTCACGGTTATGCCCTTACAATCGACAAGTTAACTAGGAATCTTGCGCGGTCAAATGACCGCCCCCGTGGGATCCCGCCGTGGCCTGAGCTCGGGCATGATCATATAATAAAATGGAATAACATTTCGTCGTGAATCGCGACTGGAGGTTCCTACCGTGTCGCTGGTCTTCTGTTACGCTCGGATATTCTCGCTTTGTCTCTCGCACTCCTTCTCTCTCTCTCTCTCTCGCTCTATCTCACTCCCTCTCCTCTGCGGTAGGTCGGTTGGAATTTCTCAAAGGATTTTTGGTGGAATCGATGATAATACCTTCGAATCGAATGATAATTTTAGTAATTTGAGCTTCCTCGATTTGCCTATGCTCTGAATGATCGAGCCGGGAACTAGTCCGTTACAAGTTTCGGCAAGTCAGGAAGATAGTGCTTCTATTCAGATATCTCGATAATTAATTCCGACTTTAATCGCCACACGAGCGAGGAACAACCTTTCGCGTTCTGTTCAAGTTAAATAATAAAGAAAAGAATGATGTAATAGATATCAAAGAAAGGAAACCTAAAGATAACGCGTCCGACGCAATTTGTCGGCCACGTGCAAAACGTAACGCGCACACCTTCGCACTTCCGCTAAATTAAAGAAAACTTGAGTCTGTGTCTCACTTAAACTGAATTTATAAACTAAGGCTTTTACGAGGATAATTGAGTTCGTTTAGTAACACACTGCAAGAAGAATATGCACTTTTATGAAAACTAAGACACCCTCGGACAATCGACTACGTACCTCACGACTTTACAGCCAACTGCCCAGAGAAATCCGTCGCGAGACGGCTCCTGGGCTCGCTCTAGGTCAGTTTTTCATACCCTAACCATGGAAACGGTCGATCAGCGGTCGATTCAGTGTACAAATATTGTGTTACCGTGCTCGCTCGATGTTCAGCGAGAGACTTTCGTTTGCTCATTTATCCTCCTTTAATTATTCAGTTTTATTGCGAATAAAATATGATTGCCTTGACTCAGCTATTCAAAACTTTAGTAGTGCACGCTCCTGACTTATATGCTTGAACAGAATCAGGTTGATATCTGGGCAATGCCTTATTGCCACGAAAATAATAATTTACTTTTGAGAGAGAGAGAAACTAAAAATTAACACGCGGAACCTCATCGCGAATTCCTTAACCTACACACACATACGTCCATACCGCACACACACACTCATACTGTATTCACGCATTCATACCCGCTCGCACGCTTATAACTACTTACATCTACTTATATATATACGATGGGACGAATATGATTCCACGGTGAGGGAATTCCACTACATATTAACAACTCGACAGCACCACATATACGATGAGGCTAAACCGTGATACAAGTAATTCGTATACGCGGCCTGGAGGAAAAATAGAATAATCATGATTTTACAACTAATACTCTAACAGCGCACCGGATGCGATGAGCCTAAGCCGTTATGAGTAATTCGTCATCCGGCGGCCGGAGTGAAGGGAAGGAAAGAGAGTTTAATTTGAAAGATAATAAAAGAGAAAGAAAAATCAAAAAGTTACGCTGGGACGTAACACAGTCGTCAAGCAATGATGGATTGAAATTCTTATGCAAATTTATGCAAGCTGGCCCAACAAAGGAGATATTGCGGCAACGCATTATACTTCTCAACCTATTTTACCCGCTTATAAGGGATTCTGACGCACCGTCCATCGTGCCATTTAAATTAAATGGCGAAGACTCCATAACAGCCATCTGGAAACACCTCTTCTCGTCATCGGAACCGACTGAGCCAAGTGCAAGAAAATCATCGCAATGTAACAGACCGGAATGCCTCTCATCGTTACCAACGAACATTCCGTATTTTCCGGTGAATATTAAAACCATCAACACAAAAGGATTCGGAGCACTGTAAGAAGCACTCGACTTTCAGGAAAATTATTATAAAGTGAAATGTCGACAGAAGAACTGTTTGGGTACAGTCGTTGAAACGATCCGTCCACATTTCCACATTTTTATTGATCTGGATACAAGGGCGGATCCTACAAGGCGCTATGGCATGAAATGCCGATTGGCAGATGTTCCGACCACATTGGATTTGGGAAAATCCAATTTTACCTTGATTGGTATCATCGACTATTTCTCCGGCCATTTCGTTGGGTACTGCAGGAAACCATCAGGACGATGGCTCAAATGCGACGACATGCAGCCCAACATAGAAGGATGTGACGGCAATTTGGCAATTACACCGATTAGGGCCATTTTCATTGCAACATGAATTCCTCAACCTGAAAGTTTGCAAGTGCATGGACGAGTGCAAATCAGCGCACATGAAGAGCTGTCCGATTGCAATCGAGGTTCGTAATTGCACCGGCGAGTGCAGATCAGCGCATATGAAGAGCTGTCCGATTGCAATCGAGGTTCGCAATTGCACCGGCGAGTGCAGATCAGCGCATATGAAGAGCTGTCCGATTGCAATCGAGGTTCGCAATTGCACCGGCGAGTGCAGATCAGCGCATATGAAGAGCTGTTCCATGGCCTATGAAGAAGTAATTGCAAAAACATGAAGATAAGTGGAATGTTTGTATTTTTATTGCTTGTACATTATATAATTTGAAATCATCATAATCTTATGTATATTTATTTCGCAGGCGCACGTTGGGACAGTGCCGAGAGGCGCCTGATTCACCGAAGGAGGGCGAGGAGGGGTTTTAGTGGGTATGCCTCCTAAGAGTTTCATCTCCTGGGGGAGAGTCCCACATAACCCGACCCCATTAGGGCCGGGTATGCGTAATGCATTTCCCCTCCTCGAAAAAAAAAAAAAAAAAAAAAAAAACAATCGATAACTTCAGAAGCTCATATTCTACCGCATGATGGGAAGGAACAAAGCAACAGCTTACAACACATACAAAGAGATAAGTAAATCACAGACACAAATCAAATTCTAATCAAAAATCAATTCATCGGAAATCGGTCACATTGTGCTTAAATTTATATTACAGATTTGATGGCATCAGTCATTCAAACGGGCTAGAACCGATTCAAGAAAAGGTTTACAGCAAAAATAGCAACTGGTGGTTCAACAAGATGGGAGTCACAAGACAAATTTAATACAAAAGGTACTTCATCTTTGCATATCACTTGCATTTTACTTGCATTTCAGTTACAGATATATTCATCCTGCTTCATTATCATATTGCTTACAGAATACAATCAGCTCTGCGTACACGAGCGACAATAAGCGTCACATTCAAGACCGATGGTATACAGCGAGTACTCTGTGCTGATACTGACTGTACTGAGATGATCGTAATAATATACTGAGAACATACGTAGAACATCTCTGTAGTACCCGCTCTTAGTCCCCATATACGTAGGTAAATGTATTTCAATTCTAATACATATATATAACATGTAAGAGACTTTTGTGAATACATTTTTGCATACATTTTTTATAATTGAAATTTGTATAATGATTTTAGGTTAAACAGCTGCTTCGTAACACTGATCTCTATTTACACTGGATGTATCATGTATCATCGGAATCATAGGATACAACTTACGCCGAATTGAAAGTCCAAACCGCCATAAATAAGATGGTGGATGTAGCACTTTCAATATGGCAACTATCATTCTATCGGGTCAGTGGAGTCAACATACGCACTTGTTATTGATTATTATGTTTATTTTGCATATTGCAGGTCGCAGATCTCAGGAGAGAAATAAGGCAAATAAAATATGGCCGGAGACGGAGTGACCGCGGAAGGGGCGGTGGTGGTGGTGGAGGAAACACCAATACCGTGCAAAGAGGGGGCCGACGACGTGGACAAACAGCCGGAAAAAATAGCATTTACATTTATCAAACATAAAATTTTTATATATTTATACTTAATATTATATATGGGTAATCCGTGTATTTAGATTTAACGTAGTTATTAATCAAATTAACCAATTGCACTCGAGAGATGACTCTCAGTCACTATCTGGCATCGTGAACGACGGACACTTTTCGTGAAAAGTGACTGAGAGTCATCTCTCGAGTGCAAAGGGTTAGGATTCACTTATAAATGTTTATACGTCCTTTTCCTCCCACTTAGCGCTATAAAGACAGCCTTCCGCTGCTCGCGACCGCGACGCGCGACCAATCGATACATATATATATATAATTGTTATTTTTAGTTAGTTCCGTGCACTCTCGCTCCCTAGTTTTAAGTTTCGCGGGTACTGCCATATTGTGTTTCCTGATCGACTCTCGAATTGTGAGAGCGATCGACCCAGCTCGAATCGATGAGCGTTTTGCGTTTCGACCTGCGATTAATGTGAGTAGAACTTAAGACTGATGAAGACGCACGTCGTCCACGTTATACGGGTGAATAAAGCAAGTTCAAGAAGGAAGCCAAGGAAATCTTTTCAATCCATGCACTCCTGCTTAGCGTTTAATAATAACCAACAATAATGATATAGATATACTCTGTTTCTTCGCGAAAACAGTGATGATAATCGATTGATAAATACATATAGATATAGTTTTATCGCGAGAAAAAAACAAAGCCATATATATATATTATTTTTCGCGAGGTAAAAACAAAGCCATATATATATTATATATATGTTACGGGCAATGTTTTCGACGTCGGCATTCTGTACAATGTCCGGGCACTGTATAGAATGCCCACGTTGAACACATTGCCCGTAATATATATATTTATCAATCGATCGCGCATAGTGGCCTTCGAACCGTCTTTGTATTTTTCCTCGCGAAAAATATGTATCTACACATATGGATTAGTTGAGCGTCGCGGTTATTATATATAATACCGAAACACTGGCAGAAAGCACAGTGCCACTCCTCGTAGTAATGCGATGTTGACCGGTATCGAGGAGTGGATGAGTGGTGGAAAAGGTGAGAAGAAAAAACTTTTTAGAGTCTCTTTAGCGTATGACAAAACATTTGAACAACGATAAAAAAGATTTTAAACAGAAAAAAAATTACGGTTGTTACGTCCTCCGTTTTTCGGCACCCTGCGTACACCGGGTATACCGGGGATCGGAAGACAGACGAAGTGACCGGCCTGATAAGAGATTTGACGCGTCAGCGGAGCGGCTCGCTGAGGCGCCGCACGCGCCTAAATATACTCGGTGTCCTGATTCGACACTAAACCTACGTGTATCCTCGCGTCCGACTGGTTACGGCGCGGAAAGTATGGGCGTAGCTGGTGACTCGGAATTACACCAACCCGAGAATCTATTCGCGTCCGAATGGTTACGGCACAGGCAATGTGAGCGTCGCTGGTGACTCGGGATTACACCAACCTGAGAATCTACTCGCGTCCGAATGGTTACGGCACAGGCAATGTGAGCGTCGCTGGTGACTCGGGATTACACCAACCTGAGAATCTACTCGCGTCCGAATGGTTACGGCACAGGCAATGTGGGCGTAGCTGGTGACTCGGAATTACACCAACCCAAGAATCTGTTCGCGTCCGAATGGTTACGGCACAGGCAATGTGAGCGTCGCTGGGGACTCGAGATTACACCGACCTAAGAATTTACTCGCGTTCGTGCGGGTTACTTAGTCTATGATTTCGACATCCGAATCTTGGCAGATCTCAGTTACCACGATGGTAGACGGTACGATTTCCGGTTCTAGAGGCTCGAAGTAGACAGTGAACTGATCTTGCCCTGGGGGTAGTTCGAACGGACAAGGCTGTTCTGGAGAGGTGCAGGCCGGTGGCGCGTGCTGTCCGGGGTGCGGGTAGGTAGGCGGAAGGGAATTCGCGGATTCGCTCGCTGTTTGTCGAGATAGCTGCGACCAGTGACGCCAGATCTGGCTCGCTAGCACGGTCCGTGCTGGTGTTGGTGGGGGTAATAGGCGTGTGTGCGTGTACGTCACGTATCGTGACGACACATAAGAAGGACAGAACTATGCTCCGTCCCCTTTCAACCAATATCGCGCGTCGCGTCTTTGTTCGACATGCAGTCGCGGCGTCGCGTCTTCGTTCCACACACAGGGCGGTATAAGCTTCTCGCGGTGGTCCCAGATTTCGCATAAGGCACCGCAACTACCATTGCGTTCTTTCGGCCGGAAGGCAAATCGGGCACCACCGCCGTGAGCAGAGCGCGATGCAGCGAAAACTGAATCGAGGAGAGCTTGGGATTGTCTCGTCGTACTCATCGTCGCTCGTCGACGCGTGGTTTTTTTCGTAGGTTCGCGCCCAGCCATGGTTCATTTTTGCTTCAGTGGATAATTATTCTTTTTTAAGTATTCATCACACGGCAAGAAAAGATATTTATTTAAAAATATTTTAGTACCTACTACGGATAGTTTTTAATATTTTGTCAGCGGAACATATGTGTCATGTGTCGTGTTGGTTTATGATAGATACGGACATTATATATGTTTGACGTTATGGCACAGTAATTTTAACGTCCCCGATTTATTTTTGCCGTAGAACGTCGTAATAATTCGTACGAATTCTAAGAATTCTCCCCAAGAGAAAATCCGTGTTCAATGGTAAACCGCAACTTTTATTGCGTCGCCCGTGAACAGGCCTCAGATCGCGGTTGAACTAATTTAGCCGACCCGCAGGTACAACCCTTCTTAGCGCGTCAGCAGCTGATATGGTTTACGATGCGTGTTACTTGGCCAATATATACGTATGTAATCGTATTTTTCGTAAAATATCGTATTGCCTCAAGTGGTCTTCCACGCCACCCATGAGGTGCCACGATTAGCGCGTTCGGTTTTTTTAACGTGGGCCCTCGCCCGCAGGCTGATTATTCCAGATCGTATAATACAGTAGACTCCCATATAACGCGAGTTCCTACAACCCGAATTTCTATAACGCGACGAAGGTATTGTGACTAATGCTGTCATATAACGCGACTCTTGGTTCAACGCGTCAAATAATAAAACACAGGAAGTACCTGCTTTAAGGAGGAATCGGAGAGGCAATCTGGTCAAAACTTAATGCCACATGGTGAAAATGCAGATACATTTACGAATACCGATAATGTAGCGTATCTTTAACGTGGCCAAATGGAAGATTAATATCTAATTGGTACCACAAAATTTGAAGAATTTATACGATTTTCTAATGTCTGTCCAGTTCCTCCTTACGAATTGAATCTGCTTTAGATGAGGATTACATTATTTTCTCCATTGACATCGCCTTCTATAACGCGAATTTATGTAGCGCCTAATTTATTAATCGCGTTATACGGAAGTCTACTGTACTTCAATTAACTTCTCAGAAGGCATATATGGACTAAAATGTGGTCGGTACTACAACACTTTCGCGTAAAAAAAAGAAACGCTTACTTCGTGATACAATTTTTTTTTATTAAAATAAGGTACAACTATGTTAGTGATACCAGAAAGCCAAAAAGCAGGAGCAGCACGGTGAGTGGTGGGGGGGTAAGTGTGTGCATGCCGTGTGTGAGCGCGTTTCGCGACGTTCAATTGTACACGTCGCGAAACGCGCTCACACACGGCACGCACACACTTTCCGCATCGCCTCCACCACTTGCCGTGCTGCTCCTGCTTTTTGGCTTTCTGGTATCACTGGGCGACTATTACCTATATAAAAAAAATATTGCCTAATAAGAAATATAAAAAAAAAATATTATAAACCTATTCTTAAATTCCTAATATAATAAATTTTGGTGGGGCGCTGGCGACGACCTCGGCGGGCACCGCGACCCCGGGCGCCACCCCGGCCACCGCCTCGCTGTATTTGGCCTTGTCCGGCACCCCGACCACCGGCAGGCTGTATTTCGTTGCCCTGGCCATCGCCTGCCTGTTGTGCAATTGCACCCAGGACTCCGCCTCGGCCGCCTTGTTGCCCTCGGCCAACTCCCCGTGCTCGGCGGTTAGCGTACCACGCCGCACGCTTCTGCCACCTCCTTTTTTTTTTTGTCTGAATGAATAACAATATACCTGTAAGTCAAGAACGATAGAACTTGTGACATATATTATCTAATAATATTGTTGTTCAGAACCTGTTTTGAGGGAGGACGCCACACCGATGGCTTAAAAAAACGATTGTTTTTGCAATTTTTGGAATTCTGTTGTTATTCCAAATGTTTCTACTTAAGTTGTAATATTTTCAATACCATCAGAATTCCAAAAATTGCAAAAAAAAAGTAATTCTTTCTTTCAACAACAAATATATATATATATATATATATAATATATATATATAAATAATAAATATATAATAAATAGTCTTTATATTTCTTCATAGAACATTGACTGAACGTGTTGTAATAAAAATGATTAAGACATATTAATTTTCGCGCAATCCTTCTGTAATACCCTATATCTTTGCAAACAAATCGCCGTGTGCGGTAAACATTTTATATACATATCTATATATAGAGAGAGAGTGTTAGTATTGGTAAATTAGTTCTTTGAATATAATTGAAAAGGCGCGTATGTTGCGGCTGTAATTGAATGATTTATTTAAAACCGCGCTATTTTGTTGGAGATAAATGTCTAAAAATACCCACACTCAACCGAAAGTGGACTACTATAACGTCAAATGACCGCGTAATCGTTTATTTCGGCCATCTCGATCAGACCCCCGACGATTTCTTGCAAACAGCGATTTCTTTGCAGAGATATACGGTGACACACTGAACGCACGAAAGTTAATATTTCTCAATCAATTTGTGTACAACACGTTCAATGAATCTACCTTGAAGAAATTCAAAGACTATTTTACAAATATCGTTATTTCTTTCAAAAACCACATGCTTTTTGCAATTAGTCTATTTTCTGGTCCGCGACGGTGGTGTCCTTCCTTAAGGCATGAATCAAAAATAATGTTTTGGCGTACACCCATGGATCTTGATTTTGTCATATTTCGCAGAAATCGCAATTTTGCCACTGAGAATGACAACGATCGTTGTCGAAACGTTTCGCCATTGTCTTTCATTACTTAAATTTCACAATGTTCTACACCCGGACCTTAACTGTACGCCAAGTAACACGATTTTTTCCCCATAACACGAAATGTTGTCACAATACGTGATGTCTGGATGTGCACTCACTTGCAATGTTAGTCGATTCCTGCGGCGCCGCGGCCGGCTGCTCGCCTGCCTCAGCCTGCTGCGGCTGGCCGCTCGTAGCCTGCTGCGGTTCTGGCTGCTGCAGTGCCTCCGCCTGCAGCGGATGCTGCCGAATATGTTCGGCTATGGCTTTCTGCAGCAGCAGCAACTGCTTCTGCATCTCCGCAAGTTTGATATGCGGCGCTTGCTGCTGCTGCGGCGGCTGTTGCTGCTGCTGCGGCTCTCGCTGCTCCTGCTGCTGCAGCTGACTTTGACCTACGTCGACTTTCATTGCTTTATTTAAAAAAAAGGGGAAAACGTGAATCGTATGTATGAATGTTGGAAAGATTGTACAATTGTAACAGAAACACTTTAATGTTACTTGAATAGTAAATAGAATTGATTAGGATATATGTATTATGTGGGGGTACAATTCCGAAAGTGTTATGTACACTTGTTATTCGTCGTTTCGGAAAATGGGGCGGGCCAACGGAAAAGGTTGCCATATAGGGAGGCTTAAGATTACAGCCCGGATAATAGCGCGAGCAAATTTACGGCTCTGCTCAGCCGATGCGAAATGACAGTGTGCATGAAATGTTTTGTTTATTTATGCATGTGAACAATTTTTTGCAAATTGTTTTCCACTGTGATTCTGTGTTAACTGATGCCAACGGCATATCGACAACAATCTAAAAAAAAGGACTTTTCTTAAGATTTGAACAAGGCTAGCGTTGCAAACATTCATGTCAGAAAAAGTCAATTTGTTGCAAACAATTTACGCTGTAAATTTGCATACATGTTTAAAGCTTACTTCTAATTGACGGGACACACCATTTCTGTACAAGTAGTACGTCTGCCGTGAATTCTGAATACGCTCGGTGGCAGAATATAAATGTTCCTTTGCAAATCCATTATGACAATATGCAATATACGTGTTCATTTCGCATACGAAAATTGAAGTCGCGCGAGTCATGGTAAGTTTTCCGACAGCGCCATTTATACGGCACCCCGCTGCGGAGTGTCTCCGGCGAGCGCCGTGAAACGTCGACGTCGGACAATGCCGCCTCACATTATTTGCCTAGCTGACCTATTACATTTGCCTGTATGACCCCAAAATCTGTGTTGCATATTGCGATACCATATTTCTGAAGAAGAAAGTATATTCTATCGCTCAGTATATTCAGAAGTCACGGTAGACACACCATTTTCACGGAAATGATAAACATGTGTCAGAAAGTTACGGCGCACAGCGTGTCTTATCAAGTTGAAGTAATGTTTAAACAAGTTTGCAATTTCATATTGTAACCATACACCTCATATATATGGACTGCGCGCTCGGGCGAAGAGGTGAAGACAACGTGGGAGGGACAGAATATGGTCGTTTCTCTCTCTTTCTCATTTGCAGCGTCGCACATTTTCCATTCTCCACGCAGGAAACATACGCGAGTATATATGTGCGCAGCACGCGGATTACCCCCATGTAGCACGTGTTCGATTATCCACACAGAAGCATACGCGAGTATATATGTGCGTGGCACGCGGATTAGCCCTACACGCTACGCTGCAAAGGAGAGACAGAGAGAAACGACCATCTTCTGTCCTTTCCACGTTGTCTTTACCTCGTACCCCGAGCACGCGGTCCATGTATATAAGGCCTATGATTGTAACACTGACTCGTACCATTTCGTGCGTAATTGTCCGGTAATTGTTTATACAACAAATAGAAATTGTCTAAGTTGTATTCTGCTCATGGAATTGGTCAAAGATTAAGAAAGTCTATTTTCAGCAAAATTGACTTCTTATAAATCTGAGGGTGATGGGGAGAAACGGATCTCTCAATTCTTTCTAGAGTATCAGAATCTAAAGGAATGACGTCGTACATATTCACATACAAAATACGTGTTGAACGCTGTCTAAAGATGCTCGCGCGCAACAGTGTTGCAACACCACGTTATCTCGTGAAACGTTCGACAAAGAAGCGATCGTCGGAGATATATCTTACCTTGTTTTCTCGCGATTGTTTTGAGACGGTTGCACGATAAACGGCGATGTGCGTGAGTATTCCATCGCCGGACATGGTCGGGAGGAATTCTGTTCGCGGTGGGCGTGAGTTTTTGGTTTGCTACGTACGACACCCTGCGCGCGCGTGTGTTTCGTGTGTGTGTGTGTGTGTGTGTGTTTTGCATAGCGTGCGCATTTCCTTTCGTCGTACGTAGTGTTTCAATACTTTTCGTAATCTTTTCTATTCTAATCTAAACTGTGTGTGTGTGTGTGTGTGGGGTTGGTGGGTTTGTGCCTGTGTTACCAGGTTAGTATTTATACTTCTATCGGTTTCTGTTTGATTCTGTACAGAAATGTGCGACGCGTCCAATAAAATATTAAAGCAAAGCTTTTGTGAAGCATGGCTTCAGGACGTCAGATATAAATCTTGGATACATAAAGTACCCACAAATGCACATTTATACCGCTGTATCGTGTGCCAGCAACAGTATTCGTGCAACACGCGCGTTTCAAGGCATGCTGATTCTGCGTGTCACAAAACTAACGTGCGAAAGAACGCATCTGTTTTATTCAATGACGACGATGCAACGTCGCCAAGACACTGTCCTGCGGTACAAACGTTTCGCAAGCAATGGTTAGAGATTGTTGAATTTCAACCATGGCTGCGTGAAGTATCGGAGGACGAGACATTATTTTTTTGTTTACTTTGTCAAAAAACGATGTTTGCAAAATTGCACAATATTTACCGTCACGCAGAATCTGCAGAACACGTAAAACAAGTACAGCGAACAGAAACCGATATTAATGTTAATGTGACGGACGACATCAAAGTACCGTTTGATACACGAAAGGCTGAAGCAGAGATTAAGTACACTGCGTTCATTGCCGAACATAATATTTCTTTTGAAACAGCAAATAAATTGTTGTCGTTCTTTCAGAAAATAGGAAAAGATTCAGACGTGTTGCACTCAATGAGTATGGGTAAAACCAAATGCAAGCAAATAATTTCACAAGTTTTGTGTCCCGTTGAGTCAGCACGTGTCGCGGATACATTGCAAAATACTAAATTCAGTATTTTCATTGATGAAACGTCAGACATTTGCAATCAGAAATGGATGACGTTTCATGTTCGGTATGTAGACCCTGAAACATCAAAGATTAGCTCGCAATTAGTAAAACTTATAAATATTGACGCCAAAAATTGTGGCGCCGAAAAATTATTTGAAGCATTTCGAAACGAAATGCATATTTTACAAATTCCATTCGTAAATATAATTGCTCTCTCATGCGACAATGCCCATGTAATGACCGGGAATCGTTTATCTTTTAAAACGAAACTACAGGAAAAGTGTGGACATGTATTAACATTTACCTGTCCATGCCATTCTGTAGCGTTGATTGCTAATACAGCGTGCGAAAACATTCCTCAAATTTGCGAGGAATTTGTGAAAAAAATTACCAATTTTATTAATTGCAGTCCCAAGCGGCTAGCTATTTTCAATGACTTTCAGGAAACAAATCGAAAACTTTTGAAATTATCCGAAACACGGTGGCTTTCTCGCCACTTGTACATTACAAGACTTGTAGAATCATGGGATAATATTAACGAATTTCTAATGGATTTAAATAGTACAGATAAATCCAAAAGTGTTGATCACTTTTTACTGTTGATGCAGACTCCAGATTTAAAAGCACACTTATTATTTTTGAAATATATTTTACAATATTTCAATAACTTTACAACCTTTTTTCAAGCTCTGGAAACAAGAATACAATTATTGCAACCGCAATCCTCAAAATTGTTAAACATAACTTGTCGACAGTTTATAAAACCAGAGCTTTTACAGCATCCAATTCATGAAATTGACTTTTCCCAAATGGAAAATCAAAAATCAATAAACGACATTAATCTTGGAATTGAATGCGAACAATATTTCGATAATTTGCTATTAGCAGGGCACACAGATGTCGTTACAAATATTCGTAAAAATTGTTTACAATTTTACATAAGTGCCGCTCAAGATATTTGTAAAAGGTTGCCTATAAATAATAAATTCTTGTCGACATTAAAAGTTTTTGAACCACAAATGGCATTGCGCGACATTAACAGAGAAACGTCATTTAATGAGGTTTCTTTTGTCGCTGAAACTTTGACCGGGTTCGATAATACTGCTTTAAGATCAGAATGGTGTGCTTTGCATCGACATTTTACAGAAACAAAAATTGATCATCTTTCCACATTGAATTTCTATAACATGTGGGAAGAAATTTTTACACGTACAAATATATATCCTACTTTGAAATGTCTTGTAATGCTGTGAGGTCGTTGCCGAATTCAAATGCTGATTCGGAAAGAATCATTTCCTACTTGCCGGATCTAAAATCCAAAAAGCGAAATAAACTGTCGTCCGTCAATGTTAATGCAATATGTGTTTTAAAATCAGCGCTAAAGGCGAGAGGGGAAACAACCATGAATCTGCAAATAAATGACAACCATCTGTGTCGAATGGCATCCACAACATTGTATGCCACACCATCAAATTCAATAAAAAGCAGATTGCATGCAGCAGATATTGCTGAATTGGCTAGTCCCTCCTCGTCAAACGCTTTGCAATAATAATGTTGACCATATAATACAGTTTATTCTATGGTCATTATTATTTATATTTCTCTTATATAATAAGTGTATCAACTGTCTGGTATCACTTTTACCAGACATCCCGTTTCATTGTGGTATGATAGGGCTACGGGCGAGGGTCCACATTAAAAAAACCGAACGCGCTAATCGTGGCACCTCATGGTTGGCGTGGAAGACCACTTGAGGCAATACGATATTTTACGAAAAATACGATTACATACGTATATATCGGCCAAGTAACACGCATCGTAAACCATATCAGCTGCTGACGCGCTAAGAAGGGTTGTACCTGCGGGTCGGCTAAATTAGTTCAACCGCGATACGAGGCCTGTTCACGGGCGACGCAATAAAAGTTGCGGTTTACCATTGAACACGGATTTTCTCTTGGGGAGAATTCTTAGAATTCGTACGAATTATTACGACGTTCTACGGCAAAAATAAATCGGGGACGTTAAAATTACTGTGCCGTAACGTCAAACATATATAATGTCCGTATCTATCATAAACCAACACGACACATGACACATATGTTCCGCTGACAAAATATTAAAAACTATCCGTAGTAGGTGCTAAAATATTTTTAAATAAATATCTTTTCTTGCCGTGTGATGAATACTTAAAAAAGAACAATTATCCACTGAAGCAAAAATGAACCATGGCTGGGCGCGAACCTACGAAAAAAACCACGCGTCGACGAGCAACGATGAGTACGACGAGACAATCCCAAGCAGTGGTCTCAGACTTGGCACCCGAGCACCATTGGTGCTCGACGGAGTGGGGATACGGAAAAGTATGCGTGCCTTGTCCGTGAGAGTTGCGCGCGCCGTTTCTCGCCGAATCGCGCTCGGCGTGGAGAGAAGGACGGAACTATGCTGCGTCTCTCTTCCACCAACGTCGCGTGACGTCACGTATCGTGACGACACGTAAGAAGGATAGAACTATGCTCCGTCCCCTTTCAACCAACATCGCGCGTTGCGTCTTTGTTCGACATGCAGTCGCGGCGTCGCGTCTTCGTTCCGCACACAGGCCGGTGACAGTGGTGCCAGATTTCGCATAAGGCATCGCACGTACCATTGCGTTCTTTCAGCCGGAAGGCAAATCGGGCACCACCGCCGTGAGCAGAGCGCGATACAGCGAAAAGTGAATCGAGGAGAGTTTGTGATTTCCTCGTCGTACGCATTGCCGCTCGTCGACGCGTTCGATTTTTTTCGTTGGTTCGCGCCCATCCATGGTTCATTTCTTTTTCATAGGATAATTTTTCTTTTTTAATTATTCATCACACGGCAACTAACGATATTCATTTAACAATATTTTAGTACCTCCTACGGATAGTTTTTAATATTTTGCCAGCGGAATAGATGTGTCGTATTGCTTTATGACAGATATGGGCAAAATATATATGTCACGTTATGGCAAAGATGGCATACGCACCCGGATAGATACAGAATTATTTAACTTTTTTTGTTTAGCTGATACATGCATGAAATTTACTGTAAGCATACCTACGTATCCTTATTCGAAGAATACTTATTACCATTACTGTCGTACTCGTCGTCGCTCGTCGACGCTTTCGTGTTCGATAATACTGATCGATCTGTCATTGACGAGTATTCGATGGATCATCGGTGTTATTATTTTTCTAAATTGTTTTTGACTGCAAAAAGATCCTATTTTATTTATAGATAATTAATCTACCTTTTAAAATATTAGTTTCAAATGTATGTGTACAGGATGCTGGGAGATGTTACTAGCCAGCTGTGTTTCCTGGAAATGGTAAGCACTAGAAAAATAATTATAGAGCAAAGGGTACAATGGTATCGTAATGTTTGTCTTCTGCGAGAGTTGACCCTATTGAGAAGTGCAACCCGAACAATGCAAATGCGTATATACTTTCTTTTTATATAATCTGGGTAGTTTTGCGTGGTCTTCCACGCCACCCATGAGGTGCCACGACTAGCGCGTTCGGTTTTTTTTTAACGTGGACCGTCGCCTGTAGCCCTATTATACCACATTTATGCAGTCTGACAAAAGATATGCCAGACTGATTTGTGCAGTCTGTCAAAAGATATGCCAGACTGATCTGTGCAAACTGACAAAAGATATGCCAGACTGATTTATGCAGTCTGTCAAAAAATATGCCAGACTGATTGTTCGCACATTCGTTCTTTATGTCGACACATTCATAACATAAATGAAACGTTACTGTTTATGTACTTATTGAATAACATAGACGAGGAGGGACCAGCCATTTCATCAACATGTACTACATGTTGTCTGTTTTTTTTTTTATTTGGACTTTCTGAATATAATACATGAGATGGCATGCGAGACAAATGCTCGTCATTAACCGTCAAAGTTATTGCTGTTTCCCCTCTCGCTTTTAATGCTGATTTAAGGACACAAGCAGCATTGATATTCACGGACGACAGTTTATTTCTTTTTTTCGTTTTCAAGTCTGGTAAGTAGGAAAAGACTCTTTCTGAATCTGCATTAGAGTTAGGTAACGATCGAACAGCATTGACAAGAGATTTCAAACTGGGATATTGACGACTACGTTGTAGGATGTTTTCCCACATTTCGTCAAATTCCCTTAATGAAAGATCATCTTTTTCTGTTTCTGTATAATCGTGATATAAAGCAAACCATTCTTGTTGTAAAGAAAATGTATCAAATCCGCCAAGAGTTTCAGCGATAAAACAAACATCACGAAATGAAGTTTCTCTATCAATATCGCGTAAAACTGTGGCAGGTTCAAAAACTTGTAATTTACACAAAAATTGATCATTGATTGGTAATCTTTTAGAAATTTCTTGAGCGGCACACACATAAAATTGCAAACAATTCTCTCGAATATTTTCAACTTTATCGATGTGCCCCTCTATTATTAATTTGTTAAGATATTCATCACAATCAATGCCCAATGCGATATCATGTACAGATTTTTGATTTTCTTTTTCCGAAAAATCTACGTTATTGTTACAATGTGTTAGAAGCTCTGGTTTTAAAAAGTTTTTACATATAATTTGTAATAAATGTAGCGATTTACGCTGTAATAAATGAATTCTAGTTTCCAGAGCTTGGAAAAATAGCGTGAAAGAGTTAAAAAAATGTAAAATATATCTCAGAAAAAGTAAGTATGCTTTAACATCAGGATTCTGCATGACGGCTACAAATTGTGCAGCTTTGTCGGACTTCTCTTTCGTCAGTAATTGTTTTAAGAACTTGTCAATACTATCCCATGAATCCAGAATTCTACTGATGCATAATTGGCGGGAAAGCCATCGTGTTTCGGCCAATTGCAAAATTTTTAGATTAGTGTCCTCGCAACAATCAGTAAAAATAGCTGATCGCTTGGGGCTACAGTTTATGAAATTTGATATTTGTTTTACAAAGTTTTCGCATTTGTTAGGAATCGTTCTGGATGCTGCATTTGCGGCTAACGCCACAGAATGGCATGGACATGTCAGTGTTAATACATGTCCACACTTTTCCTGTAACTTTGTTCGAAATGATAAATGTTTACCCGTCATGACACGCGCATTGTCGCATGACAAAGCAACAATGTTCAAAAACGGAATCTGTAAACGGTACAATTCCTGTCGAAATGCGTCAAATATCATTTCAGCGCCACAATTTCTTGCATCAAGATCGATTAGTTTGACTAACTGGGACATAATTTGCAATGTTTCCGGATCGACATTCCGAACATGAAACGTCATCCATTTTGTATTAGTAATGTCTGACGTTTCGTCAATAAAAATACTAAACTTTGTATTTTGTAGAATGGCCGAAACACGTTCCGTTTCAACCGGACACAAGACGTTTGCAATTATTTGAGTGCATTTCGTCTCACCCATACTCATCATTTCCAACACGTCAGAATCTTTTCCAAATTTTTGGAAAAATGCTAACAATTTTGCTGCTGACGTAAAGGGAATGTTAAGTTCGGCAATAAGAGCAGCGTAATGAATTTCTGCTGCTTTGCGTCGCGCATCTAATGACAATTCCGATTCGTCCGTGATATCATCTTGTTGCTCTGTTTCTTGCGTTTCTATACGTCTTGCGTTTCGTATATGAGAGGCGGATTCTGCGTGACGATAAATGCTACTTAATCGAGCCGTTAGCGCATTGTTACAAAAAGCACAAAAACACAATGTTTGGTGATCGGATATTTCCCGTAACCATGGTTGAAACTCTTTCAAATCTGACCATTGTTTCCGAAATGTCCGTACCACAGAAGAATGTTGCTTCGATACTTCGTCGTCGCTATTTGCTACAGTTGCAGACATTTTCTTAACATTATTTTGGTGACACGGAGAATTCGCGTGTCTCGAAATGCGCATATCACAGGAGAATTCTTTTTTGCAGAATACGCAATGAAATAAATTAATGTCGGATGCCACAGGTCGCACCCATGACTTATATTTTTCATCGCGAAGCCAAGCTTCGCAAAAGCTCCGTTTCTGTTTCTTTATCTGCAAATCGGACATTCCTGTTTAAACCCGCAAGAAACAGAGTGAAATAAATAAATAAAAAAATAAAACTTACCCAGCGCCACACGCTGAGAAACTAACACATACACACGCGCGTCCAAATTAAAAACTATATATCGCGGATCGCCGGATCGACTATTGTGTTCCTCTCCGCGGCACGAAATGGTACAATTAAGCGACTGTAACGTGCACGACCGAGGCATTTAGAGGTGATCGCGTCCGCGGATACACAAACCTCAATCCACCAATAAGGGCATTCGAGCACCTGTAAACACGAGCGTCCGCGAGAACATTTTTAGACCGAGAGCGTTAGTCTTTTGTGTCACCTCAGTCAACTCGCAAATATGGATAGATTCGGTAAGTACATAATACGTATTCTCATACATTCCAATTCCTATTGATATGACGTGAGCCCGTTTGTAATGAAATTGTACATTGATGATGAGATTGATTCAGAGAATTTAATGAAGTCTGTTCGGGAGATACGTTTGTAGCCCAAAATACCTGAGATTTGAGTTTTACGTATACATGCGCCTTTCCCATTGTTACAGTATTTAAGATTCCATACATTCCTACAATTTGTTCTTACGTACAATGCAGAAATATACTTTTCAATATGTGAAACTTCAATTCACAACATTTTTATTAGAATTTCATAATTACGTTAATTTTATCATGCAGGACGGTTTATTTTACACGCGGACTTTGCATCGCCGTCCTACTCGATTCGCCTTTTAATTCTCGCGTCTCCGAATAAATTTCGGATGAATGGTCACTCCAAATTACTTAACGCGTCTGTTCTTTTTACTTTCCTTTTATTTTGTGCCTTTTCATCTTCGATCGCTCACCTCACACGCACTAGCATTCTCCCTTCCCATTTTCTCACCTTTCGCACCGAATTCGCTAATGGCAGTCGTACGATCACCTTTCTCTCTCACAGCCATCTCCTCTCTCTCTCTCTCTCTCTCTCTCTCTCTCACTCGGTCTCATTCTCTATTTCTCTCTCACGCTCATCCTTCGTACTTGCCACAATCACCATTTTCAATTATCTTCCAAATATCGATAAATTGATGCGTCTTTCTTTTCACGAACAGAAAACCTTACATTAAATGAGGCACCGCTGGAGGAGCCGAAGGCGGCTGTCGCGGAGGCTGCGGCAACAGCACCGCAGGCCGAGCAGGAGGCGCCGGCACGTGCCGCAGCCTCACCTCCCGCTCCGGCCCCGGAGCACAACAATGCGGAGCCCGAAAAGAAATTCAGTAAGTTCATACACATTTATACATGCCGCATTCTAAGATTATTCGATAAAATATATCATAATTTACTTTCATTAACTACGTGTATGTCTGTTCATTGTTTAGGACGGAAAAGAAGAGGGGCAGGAAGGGCGAGGGCGCTGAGGCGCCTGCAATCGGGCCGTGGCTGCGGCGCATGCAGCTGCGGTGGCGGCGGGCGCGGTGGCGGCGGCCGCGGTGGCGGCGGCCGCGGTGGCGGCAGACGGGGTGGCCGCGGGCGCGGTGGCGGCGGACGGGGTGGCGCCGTAAAACATATTTATTACAATAGTACTATTTATATGAATTAATAAACTTTTATTGTACACAATTGTGTTTTAATTCATATCATTTAGTACATTAGTAGATGTAGACATATACCATAGGCACCACCATGCAATAATGGGCATTGCATGTGGTATAATAGGGCTACGGGCGACGGTCCACGTTAAAAAAAAACCGAACGCGCTAGTCGTGGCACCTCATGGGTGGCGTGGAAGACCACGCAAAACTACTCAGATTATATAAAAAGAAAGTATATACGCATTTGCATTGTTCGGGTTGCACTTCTCAATAGGGTCAAGTCTCGCAGAAGACAAACATTACGATACCATTGTACCCTTTGCTCTATAATTATTTTTCTAGTACTTACCATTTCCAGGAAACACAGCTGGCTAGTAACATCTCCCAGCATCCTGTACACATACATTTGAAACTAATATTTTAAAAGGTAGATTAATTATCTATAAATAAAATAGGATCTTTTTGCAGTCAAAAACAATTTAGAAAAATAATAACACCGATGATTCATCGAATACTCGTCAATGACAGATCGATCAGTATTATCGAACACGAAAGCGTCGACGAGCGACGACGAGTACGACAGTAATGGTAATAAGTATTCTTCGAATAAGGATACGTAGGTATGCTTACAGTAAAGTTCATGCATGTATCAGCTAAACAAAAGAAGTTAAATAATTCTGTATCTATCCGGGTGCGTATGCCATCTTTGCCATAACGTGACATATATATTTTGCCCATATCTGTCATAAAGCAATACGACACATCTATTCCGCTGACAAAATATTAAAAACTATCCGTAGGAGGTACTAAAATATTGTTAAATGAATATCGTTAGTTGCCGTGTGATGAATAATTAAAAAAGAAAAATTATCCTATGAAAAAGAAATGAACCATGGATGGGCGCGAACCAACGAAAAAAATCGAACGCGGCGACGAGCGGCGATGCGTACGACGAGGAAATCACAAACTCTCCTCGATTCACTTTTCGCTGCATCGCGCTCTGCTCACGGCGGTGGTGCCCGATTTGCCTTCCGGCCGAAAGAACGCAATGGTAGTTGCGGTGCCTTATGCGAAATCTGGCACCACCGCGAGAAGCTTATACCGCCCTGTGTGTGGAACGAAGACGCGCCGCCGCGACTGCATGTCGAACAAAGACGCGACGCGCGATATTGGTTGAAAGGGGACGGAGCATAGTTCTGTCCTTCTTATGTGTCGTCACGATACGTGACGTCACACGACGTTGGTGGAACGGAGACGCAGCATAGTTCCGTCCTTCTCTCCACGCATCTCTCACAGACAGGCTACGCACACACGCCTATTACCCCCACCAACGCCAGCACGGACCGTGCTAGCGAGCCAGATCTGGCGTCACTGGCTGCGACCGATACAAGCGGGCAGCTACGCGGCGTGCCCACTGTTTTATTCCGCCTCCCCGAATTCCTCTATAGTCCTCACGTGGCCGGCGACGTCGGGGCGCTCTCTGGTTATGGGTTTGACTGGTAGAATAATTGCGATCCGTGGATGTGACCATTGACCTCGGGTCCGAACCGTGGTGCGCCGAAGGTGGTTGGGGAGCCACGATCGTAGCGAGGGGGCCCGCCGCCGGCCAACGAAACCTGTGAGCCGATGTCGCGCGAAAGATTCACAGAGGGGTCACCGGAACTCAGAGGTTCGACGGTGCCCGCGGGATATTGCCCGTACGGCGACTCAGGCACAGGCTCGAAGGCGGCAGCAAAGACCACTCGATTTATGCGCACGGCGGTTTCGGTATCGCGGGAAGAAGAGGGGTGAGACCCCCTGTCTAATTACACTCAGAGAACACTCCGATGACCAAGTTTTACGCGGGTGTACGTGTAGTGTTGCGAGGATGGGTGTGCAATAGGTGACTCACGAGATTGTGTACATGGTGTTTATTAATTGATCGAACCCTACAATTTGGAGTAGAACGGCTCGACTTCGTTATCGTGACCGGAGAATCAGAGATCGAGACTAGACGCAGTGTCTCGATGACGCAGTTTACTTATAATTAACTGAATTTCGGAGGCTTCACCACGCTGGTGGCCTAGAGCGGTCCAGATTACAAATTTTAGTTGGTTACACAAACCTGGTGTTGCATGGCGAGATGCAGGAACAATGGCACTGATTTTATCGTATTGATTATTCGCTTGGAGTTAACTTGATTCGATTGACTCGACGTGACTTAACTTGATTCTATTCTTTACACTTGAAAGATACTGCAGGTGAACGCTAAGTCGGGTGTTGCGCTTCGCACCCGCGCTTGAATTCTTGAATGCGAACAACTGTGCTATTCGAAGCACTCCACGCACTGAATTGAATTGAAGTAAAATAATTCGCAAGTGACTGTCGTAGGCAAGAGCGCGCGTATTAACACTTGTCGTAATCAGAAGAGCGCGTAAAGGTGCTTTTCGTGACCAAGAGTGTCGTAGCGACCAAGAGTGTCCGAAAAGGGTCTCGTACTGCCCTATATAGACGCCGTGCTCCGCTGTGCGGTATTCGCATGCTGACACTGCATCAGCGTTATATCCTGGGAACGGCGCGACAGATGCCTTTCCCAGGACTTGGCTACACGTATCTTATCTTTTGGAATTCCTTTTCTGACAGGTTGCATTACTTGGCGGTTGTCCGGTCGCGCAGCGCGAGAATTCGGCGGAGCTTTTACTTGTATGTTTCGCTTGTTCCCTACTCGCGTCGTCTTGGCTATCGCTCGGGTGTAAGTTACCTCTACTTGTCGCGCGCGGCGTGTCTTATCGCTAACGGGGGTTCGTGAGAACCGCACTTCATTGCTAAAGTTAGATTAGAGTAAATCTTAGAACTACTGAGTGAGCGGGAGACTGCGGCGAGAATGATCGATTAGTTATTCTTGAATAATTTAGAAAAGCGAAAAATTGTGGCGGGTGGAGGACGCAGGACGTAACACTGTCTTCACGATCTATTCGGCGGACAATCCGGAGAAACAGCCTACATTTGATTGACAAGATATTTCAAAGTATGTATTCCGTCGCGTACATTAAACCTACATCTGTGGATGACGCATTTCATAATCATAAATCCCTAGTTTGTAAGCTGTCGCATATCCTTTCTTCACTACGCCGATAGGTACCTGTATTTCCTTTCTTACGCCGATACCTTTATTACGATACCACCACGTATGTCGTATGATAATGACCACATTCTACCGTCGTCTTGGAACTGCAAACGGCGGGTTAGGCTTATCACACGTTCGTTGTTATTGGTTGTACATATATATTGTTAGAATAAAAACTCTTAAAAAATATCCTTAAACAGTTTCGCAAGTTTAACTTAGCGAGAGACAAGTAGCAGCATTCACACATGTTACGATTCGCAAGGCGTTAATGAAACGAAACGAAACGAAACGAAATGAGTTACTGAGTTACTCACTAAGTATTAATCAGAAAATGTGACCTAAATGTAGTATCTTTTTTATTATAGCGTTTGGTACCCTGAGTTTTGAATGTTTCATTGTCAATTGCCTCGATCGTTGTTTCATCATTCTGTTTTACTCGTTGTCGTCCTTTTCTTCCTTCTCGGCGATGATCAAAGATCAAGCCGTCAGGCTCGAAAACCATGTCCCCTCTACAAAGTTGTCCCAATACATTGTACCGTCACAGTCGCGAAGCGGCAAACCTTACACTGTCGCACCGCGGAATAAAGAATCGGAAGAAAAATACATTGTGTTGTATTATGTACTTAGGTTTATGCGACCATCTCTGCTTATTTAAACTTCCAAGAAGAAACACAGCGTCTACAATTGTATTGACATGACAGCTGGAATCTTGTGAAATCAAATTCAGAATATTATTACACATACCCCCTAGAACACTACAAGAAGAAGGACAGGTTCCAACGATTTATTCAGAAAATCGCGTAATACATTTTTCTGCGGGTGTACTATTTAGTGAAGCAGCACTCTGTATGAGCAAACGGCCGTGGCTGCGGTATAATCTTTTCTTAACACTTGGAGAGCGCAGCCAGAGTCAATTCTGACTCGGAGCTCGAAAGCGATACGCACATGGCACGGCTGACGGATAGTATGAAAAAACATTTGCCTTCGTTGCCACGCGTGCAAATATGTTTGTGCATACGATATTGTGCCGCGTGATTATTCAGTCGCAGCAATAATCGTGCGACACAAAATCGCAAGTGCGCACCTGGCCAAATTGTTTGTAGGTACCCTTTCGCTGCTCGCGACCGCAACGCGCGACTGTTCGATAAATATATATATATATATATATTTTTTCTTCGCGCAAACTGCGACACGCGGACACGACGCACGACCGATCGTTGAATATAATTATACAGATGTACATTATTTGCAAAGAAAAAACAAATACGATTTCGAGCTGATATATTGATATATAAGCTATATATATCTCTCTCTCTCTATATATATATATTGAGGCGGGCATCGTGACCGCTGTGCGCGACGCTTGGCTGCACCGCGAAACGGGGAGGACAGAGCTACGCTCGGTCTCCATTTCGAAAAGTTTTTATGAAATCCCAAAACATTTCTTTGAAACATAGACCCCGGTTTGTAGAAAGCTTAAATTATAACGAGGAATGGATATACAACATACATAAATACATGCATACATACATATATATATATATATACATATATAAAAATTCTCGCGCCGCCAACCGCCACCTATCGCCACGCACGGTCTCTTGAGCGAGGTTTCCCCCACCACCGCGAAATCCAATGGAGTTGGATGCCGCATATGCTGCCACCGGCCGCAGCGGTCAGTTTCAAACCGAACGTCGTAAAGGAAAGATCGTAAGTACCTGCAAGTCTAAATAATATTCCTGCTTCTTGTACTTTATTCCAGTTCTAAATGTTTTTTACCCCTTTGAGTGCTATGGGTATATGAGTGCTTAGCGGTTGCGATCGTTGAGGACGGAATACTTTCTTTGTTATCACTATGACGGCCGGTGACACCAACGTGGTGCCATGGGTGAGCCGGCCGTCGTTTGCCGCTGATACCAACGTGGTGCCATGGGCAAGCCGTTCGTTATTTGCCGGTGGCAGCACGTTGAACAACCTTGCAAACAGTTCCGGCGACAGAGGAGAGAATTTGTGTGAACCGTGCGGCCGTCAAAGTGTTAATGTGAACTGTGTCGATTCAATGCGTAAGGCGCTACTAAGTTATAATAGTAATTCCTGGACACTAAATCAAATAATACAAGAAAGTTATTTTCCAGCATATATGCGTCCAGCATAAGCGATCTGTGTGAACTAAGGACGCATATATGCGCTTGAAATATCAAAAATAACTTTCTTGTATTATTTGATATGCCGTACAGGAAGTACATTTATAACTTAGTTGCGCCTTGCGCATTCAATCAACATCGTTCAGATTAGCAAAACAAGTATTCCGTCCCCAACGATCGCAACCGCTAAGCGCGTGCCGTGCACGCGGATTGCTTCCGCTGGGAGTAGTCAACACTCAAAGGGTTATGCACTTACTTCGAAAGCGCGTAGCCTTCTAGTGTATTTCCAAATACTTGGGTAACACAATAATTAATTATTGTTTTGCCTTATGTTTAGATGTCAGAAAAAGCTACAAATATCAAATCGCTCGTGCAGGCACCGTCCCGCGAGGACGCAGGGACCTCCCGCGAGGACGCAGCGTCGCGGCCGTCCCGCCCAAAAACAGACCACGTGGATGCTGCGCCGCGGACGTCCCGCGCACGGTCAGCCTCGACCGACCTACGGGCCATCATAACCGAGAGGCGACATAGAAAATCGCCGTCCAGGCGCGGAAGGGAGCCGTCGCCACGACGGCGGTACCACGAGTCGCGGGATTTGCAGCCCGTGACTCGTGGTTATGAGCCAAGCCGTTCGGCGAGGACCAGCGGCAGCCGGGAATACGTGAGAAACCCGGTTGCAGCATCGAGCATGGAGGCTGTAAGTAGTTGTACAAACCTTTATCTTTCAAGTTTAGTAAACTAACACACTGTCAAACTTACGTTGACATATGATTATTATGTTTATTTTGCATATTGCAGATCGCAGATCTCAGAGGACAACTCCGACATATAAAGTATGGCCGGACACGCAGTGGCCGCGGAAGGGGCGGTGGTGGAGGTGGAGGAGGAGGAGGAAACCGTAACAATGTCCATAGAGGCGGCCCACAACGTGGACAGCCACTTGGAAAAAATAATATTTATATATATAAAACATAAAATTTGTATATATTTAAACTTAATATTATATTATTTTTATATTATTTTATATATTATATTATTTATATATTTTTTTTTTTTTTAACAACAACATAATCATAGTGTATTTAGATTTAACGTAGTTTTTAATAAAATTAACCTTTTGCACCCGAGAGATGATTCTCAGTCACTACCTGTCATTGTGAACGACGAAGACTTTTCGTGAAAAGTGACTGAGAGTCATCTCTCGAGTGCAAAGGGTTAGGATTCACTTATAAATGTTTATACGTCCTTTTCCTCCCATTTAGCGCTATAAAGGCAGCCTTCCGCTGCTCGCGACCGCGACGCGCGACTAATCAATACATATGTATATATATAATGATATAGATATACTCTGTTTCTTCGCGAAAACTGTGACATGTGGCCACAACGCGCGACCGATCCATAAATATATATCAATATAGTCTCTTTCTTCGCGAAAACGGTCACGATAATCGATTGATAAATACATATAGATATAGTTTTATCGCGAAGAAAAGAACACGTATGATTTCGAGCCAATATATTCACACCGCACACAAATAATACACAACGCAGCGCGTCGCATGCAAGCGATTGTATTGTATACGACGCGTTGCATGTTGCATTCTGTAAAACAGCTCCGAAGATAGCCTGCCGTTGCCTGTGTTTGCGATGCGCAACTTAATTCATATAATATTTGCCGCGAGAAAAAAGGCAAATACAGTTTCGAGCTCAGGAACAATATATATTTATTGTATAGTGCTTCTCCATCAAATTATTGTCCTTCGGATAATAAAGAATTGATTGCTTCCATTTACTTATCCATTAATTCAAACACCCAAACAGAAACTCGCCGCGGTGCCGCTACCAGCAGACGCTGATTACGAAATATTAAACTTGTTAATTTCGATTAAACTATCCGTTCGAAAACTTTAAACTCTCTGCACTCTCTGCATCAAATCAGCTTCAATCCTTGGCCAACGGCGGCGCTTGCGAGCAAATCAACGCTGCACGGCTGCACGATAGCCGATTCTGAAATTGTTAATTACAGGCAAATTACGATTTCGTAAACTCCGAAATTGATACAGCAGCTTGCGAAAACTATTCGTAAACGATTGAGACCGTTGCACACGAGATACGTAAAAGATATTTCGCCAGGTTCCGCATCTGGTCAGCTTCTGCTTTCGGCCACTGGCGGCGCTTGCAAGACCTACATTACCCCATTCTCCAAATTGTTAATTACGCCCAAACTACGATTTCGTAAACTCCGAAATCGATACAGCTGCTTGCGAAAACTATTCGTAAACGATTGAGACCGTTATACACGAGATACGTCAAAGTTATTTCGCCACTTTCTGCATCTCCTTTCGCCAACGGCGGCGCTTGCGAGCAAATCAACGCTGCACGATAGCCGATTATGAAATTGTTAATTACAGCCAAACTATGATTTCGTAAACTCCGAAATCGATACAGCTGCTTCCGAAAACTATTCGTAAACGATTGAGACCGTTAGAGATGAGATATGTCCAAATTATTTCGTTACTCTATGTCCGAAGAGCGATTCTCGCCTCGGCCAACGGCGGCGCTTGCGAGCCAATCAACGCTGAACGATAGCCGATTCTGAAATTATTAATTACGGGCAAATTACGATTTCGTAAACTCCGAAATCGATACAGCTGCTTGCGAAAACTATTCGTAAACGATTGAGACCGTTAGAGATGAGATATGTCAAAATTATTTCGTTACTGTATGTCCGCAGAGCGATTCTCGTCTCTGCCAACGGCGGCGCTTGCGAGCTGCACGTTAGCCGATCCTGAAATTGTTAATAACGCGCAAAATACGATTTCGTAAACTCCGAAATCGATACAGTAGCTTGCGAGAACTATTCGTAAACGATTGAGACCGTTACACACGAGATACGTCAAAATTATTTCGCCACTTTCTGCATCTCCTTTCGCCAACGGCGGCACTTGCGAGCAAATCAACGCTGCACGATAGCCGATTATGAAATTGTTAATTACAGGCAAACTACGATTTCGTAAACTCTGAAATCGTTACAGTGCCTTGCGTAAACTATTCGTAAACGATTGAGACCGTTAAAGATGAGATACGTAAAAATTATTTCGTTACTCTATGTCCGCAGAGCGATTCTCGTCTCTGCGAACGGCGGCGCTTGCCAGCTGCACGTTAGCCGATCCTGAAATTGTTAATAACGAGCAAAATACGATTTCGTAAACTCCGAAATCGATACAGCAGCTTGCGAAAACTATTCGTAAACGATTGAGATTGTTGCACACGAGATACGTCAAAATTATTTCGCCAGAGTTTGCATCTGGTCAGCTTCTGCTTTCGGCCACTGGCGGCGCTTGCAAGACCTACATTACCCCATTCTCGAAATTGTTAATTACGGCCAAAATACGATTTCGTAAACTCCGAAATTGATACAGCAGCTTGCGAAAACTATTCGTAAACGATTGAGACCGTTACACACGAGATACGACAAAATTATTTCGCCAGAGTTTGCATCTGGTCAGCTTCTGCTTTCGGCCACTGGCGGCGCTTGCAAGACCTACATTACCCCATTCTCCAAATTGTTAATTACGGCCAAAATACGATTTCGTAAACTCCGAAATTGATACAGCAGCTTGCGAAAACTATTCGTAAACGATTGAGACTGTTGCACACGAGATACGTCAAAATTATTTCGCCAGGTTCTGCATCTGGTCAGCATCTGCTTTCGGCCACTGGCGGCGCTTGCAAGACCTACATTACCCCATTCTCGAAATTGTTAATTACGGCCAAAATACGATTTCGTAAACTCCGAAATTGATACAGCAGCTTGCGAAAACTACTCGTAAACGATTGAGACCGTTGCACACGAGATACGTAAAAGATATTTCGCCAGGTTCCGCATCTGGTCAGCTTCTGCTTTCGGCCACTGGCGGCGCTTGCAAGACCTACATTACCCCATTCTCGAAATTGTTAATTACGCCCAAACTACGATTTCGTAAACTGCGAAATCGATACAGCTGCTTGCGAAATCTATTCGTAAACGATTGAGACCGTTACACACGAGATACGTCAAAATTATTTCGCCAGGTTCTGCATCTGGTCAGCTTCTGCTTTCGGCCACTGGAGGCGCTTGCAAGACCTACATTACCCCATTCTCGAAATTGTTAATTACGGCCAAAATACGATTTCGTAAACTCCGAAATCGATACAGCAGCTTGCGAAAACTATTCGTAAACGATTGAGACCGTTACACACGAGATACGTCAAAGTTATTTCGCCACTTTATGCATCTCCTTTCGCCAACGGCGGCGCTTGCGAGCAAATCAACGCTGCACGATAGCCGATTATGAAATTGTTAATTAAAGGCAAACTACGATGTCGTAAACTCCGAAATCGATACAGTGGCTTGCGAGAACCATTCGTAAATGATTGAGACCGTTAGAGATGAGATACGTCAGAATTATTTCGTTACTCTATGTCCGAAGAGCGATTCTCGCCTCGGCCAACGGCGGCGCTTGCGAGCCAATCAACGCTGAACGATAGCCGATTCTGAAATTATGAATTACAGGCAAATTATTATTTCGTAAACTCCGAAATCGATACAGTAGCTTGCGAAAACTATTCGTAAACGATTGAGACCGTTATACACGAGATACGCCAAAGTTATTTCGCCACTTTCTGCATCTCCTTTCGCCAACGGCGGCGCTTGCGAGCAAATCAACGCTGCACGATAGCCGATTATGAAATTGTTAATTACAGGCAAACTACGATGTCGTAAACTCCGAAATCGATACAGTGGCTTGCGAAAACCATTCGTAAATGATTGAGACCGTTAGAGATGAGATACGTCAAAAGTATTTCGTTACTCTATGTCCGAAGAGCGATTCTCGCCTCGGCCAACGGCGGCGCTTGCGAGCTGCACGTTAGCCGATTATGAAATTGTTAATTACAGGCAAACTACGATGTCGTAAACTCCGAAATTGATACAGCAGCTTGCGTAAACTATTCGTAAACGATTGGGACCAAAATAAGCGAAGTCGGTGATAGTCGTCTGCTAACTATACATCCACCTAAAAATTGTTAATTACTGGCAAACTACGATTTCGTAAACTCTGAAATCGATTGCGTAAATTTGCGTAAACTATTCGTAAACGATTGAGACCAAAATAAGCGAAATCGGTGATAGTTGCCTGCTAACTATACGGCGGTGCATAGACGTAAGAGTAAGCATTGAAAACAAATGCAAGAGTGAATCTGGCCGAATATCGGAGCAGGCTTTACCTGTTGGAAAGAGGACGGAGCAGCTCCGTCGGAGCTTGACCCCTCTGCACTTCTCCCAGAATCGTTAAAACGAACGCATCTCGTTGATCTATCTCTTGTGTTTCTAACATGCATATTTTTGAACATTTTTATGCTATTACTTCCTAGCCATTTGTTTGTATAAAACCTAGAATTGTATTAGTAGTTGCAGCTTCTCGCTTTTAGTTCGAATGTTTTGTTGTTAATGTTAAACATTGCATGGAGTACTTTCAATGTTTTTTGTCGAAAACAAATTTTATGCAAGCATGGGTCCTTTCCGTTTCCGGGATATTATTTATACATATTTTAGAAAACATTTAACGTACTCTGGGATGGTAAAGACCCCCTTTCACGCCTTCACGTGGCCCATCCCGTTAACACTATCACTTCACTTACTGCATGTTGTAATTTGCTGCTGGTGAATGTAATAGAGGAACCAAGTTGAAAGAGGGGCATGTTGTATTTTTTTTATCTGAATCTTATCATTTTGTTTATGCTGTGAGGATGCTTGATTTTATCAGAGCGGCACACTACATTGTCGGACAGTATTTCACTCAACTAACATTTATTGATTACTATAAAAAAATCAAATGATTATTTGTAATTAAAGATTTAATCTTTTTTAATGTTTAATGATTAAATTAGTTACTTCAGCATTCGTTGGATTAATAAGCGTTTGGGCAACGATTCCAGTTCAAAGTACAGGCGTCACTCTATTTCTTTTAATTGATCAAGATTCTTCATACTGGAAATTCGAACAATTACAAAACCTTACCCACTGCATCCCCCCCCCCCCCCCCCCCGTAATGCGTCATTGCGCATTACTGCACATGCTCAGATACCAAAACACGGTCGGTGTGGCAGATTTGCTAACCACAAAACTGTCACTTTTCAACACTTCATAACTTCTGAACCAATCTCGAGCGGGGATTAGAACTTACACCACTGCCATTTTTACGCCAAAATACATAAGATTGTGAAGTTTCAACAAAATCGGGGCTGAGGGAGGTATTCTTTAGAATTACGATTTAGGGTAGAATGTCTTTTGGACGAAAGACAGCTAAAAGGAAACATTACAAAAACATTGGATCAAGTAGACCAAAATGATGGAGCAAATTTTAAGCTAAATGATGCAAAGGCCAAGAGCATAATCGTGCAATGCGTAAGCGACATGCACATTAATCTAGTTAAAGATGGAAGTACCACAAAAGAGATGGTAGACACCTTAAGAAATATTTTCAAGAGGAAAAGTGTAAGTTGTATGCACAACATATATACAACCTGTATACGTTAAAAATGGAAATTGTATCAGGAGGCATAGAGCAGTACTTAAGCGCCGAGCTATGGCGTCGAAGAATGGGACATATTAATAGAAGGAACATGTAAATACTAGGCTTGCCTTACAGCGAAGGAAAATGTGAGACCTACATAGAAGGTAAGGCATGCAGACCACCGTTCCCTGAAAATGACAAAAGGACAAGGAGAATCGGAGAACTGTTGCATACCGATGTGTGTGGGCCAATCACACCAGAGACGTTGTAACCGATACTTCGCGGATCTGGATTCTAGACGGATCGTGAAGTGACACGATGTCCGCGGAATGATTTTATCACTGAGGTGTCCGACCTACACGTGCAGTGGTTACTTCTGCACGTGTGCGTGCTCGTATTTCGGCTAGAGGGGGACTCGGAAGTTGGTTTTACAATATAATACACGGGCTAATTGATCCTGTAATGTATGATCCAATATATTCTCTGACGTTTTATACGCGGCTATACAGTGGTATCGTGTGTGTATATGTGTGCTGCGTATAGTGTATAGTGTTGGATAATTAGTAACTAGGCGCGGCGCTGGTCTTGTAATCAATGAATAGAACTGACCGCAAACGCTCGGTGTTCCGTGGGCAAAATATTTAAGTAACGCGTGCCTGGCGGCGCTCTTAACCTAATTATGGTTCGAACTGGTATTTTGTCTATAAATGAGGGAAATTATAATTTCTATTCACAAAGTAAAATAATGTCCTGGTCAAGTTAAATAAGACGGCAGTGCCTCCAGTAGCACTGCCTTTAGATCTCGTATGAAGAAGCCTCTGCCCGGAACGTGGGCAGGCAGAGCACGACCACCTGGATCTTTTACCTTGGGTGCAAACTACGGCATGTAAACAAGCACACCTCAAGATCCCAATGAATTGCCCCGACCGTAACGTGGGCGGTATGGGGGTCAACCACTGGAGATTCTCTCAGTCAACTTGTACGCTACTAGAGTAGAGTGTCAGAATATAGCCTGAATTGCTCCGACCGAAACGTGGACGGTATGGGAGTCAACCAAGCAGTCCTTTCAACTTTACTCTCTGATTCTATTGAAAATGGAAGCAGCGGGACGAAGCCAGTACGAATTGCTCCGGCCGGAACGTGGGCGGCATGGGAGTCAACCACACTGTCTCGAATGCTGATTTCCAAATGATTTTAGAAAAGTTACTGGATCACGCTAGACTGCACGAGGGTTAAGTGTCTGCTAGCCGGTACCTACAACGGGTCGCTCACCCACCCTGTTCAGACAGCGTGTTATATAGTGGAGGGCGTATGCACCTCGTATTAGAAAGAGTTTATCTTATTATCAAATCTAATTAAGACGAATTAATGCTAATTTGGCTCTAACACGATTAGATGACTCTATGCAATTAGTCTTGCTTTTATGTTGCTTTAAATGATTCTAATTGAATTATTTGTCTCTTGTGTGTTAATCGAACTAAAGCTTGTTGAAACGCACTGTATTTTGAGAATTTACTATTGGTGATTGGATTTCTGTTATCCGGCAATAGTCTAGAATGTCTGGAGTGTGAGGACTCTGTGCCGCGGTGCAGTTTGAACCTACGACTCCTTCGTTAGAGGCGCACACAAGAGAACATACGTAGCGGGGTT
Source organism: Priocnemis perturbator (assembly GCA_963942575.1). Classification (NCBI taxonomy): domain Eukaryota; kingdom Metazoa; phylum Arthropoda; class Insecta; order Hymenoptera; family Pompilidae; genus Priocnemis; species Priocnemis perturbator. The sequence goes on along the minus strand of OZ012643.1, from coordinate 11,366,851 downwards.
TGATCTCGGCCCTCGTCCGACGATACTTTAATAATTTCCCTTGTGCCGTTTTCGAATCGGACTACCCGTGCTTTGATTGCTGTTGTTACGTCCTCCGTTTTTCGGCACCCTGCGTACACCGGGTATACCGGGGATTGGAAGACAGACGAAGTGACCGGCCCAATAAGAGATTTGACGTGTCAACGGAGCGGCTCGCTGAGACGTCGCACGCGCCTAAATATACTCGGTGTCCTAGATTCGACGCTAAACCTACGTGTATTCTCGCGTCCGAATGATTATGGCTCTAAAAGTGTTAGCGTCGCTGGTGACTCGGAATTACACCAACCTAAGGGTTTTCCTCGCGTCAGCGCAGGTTACTTAATCTATGATTTCTATGTTCGAATCTTCGCGAATCTCGGTTACCACGACGGTAGACGGTACGATTTCCGGTTCTAGAGGCTCGAAGTAGACCGTGAACTGATCTTGCCCTGGGGGTAGTTCGAACGGACAAGGCTGTTCTGGAGAGGTCCAGACCGGTTGCGCGTAGGAAATTTATGCAATTCGTTGGATAAACTGCGTGGGAATTGCATAGCCCAAATGGTACCTTTAACGTGAGATCGCTTCCGGTATCGATAAGCGCGACTATATCTACATCAGCTATCTTTACATCTTTAACATGTTTCTTTTGCGAAGATGACGATACATTACAAGAGTTCTTGACAACGTTTACTTTACTCGGACAGTTTCGGCCAATGTCACCATACTCGTTGCACCTGAAACACTTAACACTTTTCTCCTTGTCTGGACAGCTCGTACCCACGTGTTTTTCTGACCCGCAGTTGTAGCATCGTTGTCGATCAGGAACAGCAGCACGGCTGAACCGCATCTCTTTGTCGTCGTTGCGCCTCGCCTCCTTTCGGGCGCTCGCCTTCATTTCCTCGTACACCGAGCACTTTTCTTTTAACTCTTTAATATTTTTAGTACCGTATAAACTTGTTACACGTCTTTACTTGGCAAATGTCGCAGCGGAACTGTCTCGCCTCGCGCGTGGCCGACACAAAGGGCCTCGCCGTCTCACGCGTCACTCATGCACACGCTCGCACACTCGTGCAACACACACACATGCATGTCTTTCCTTAATCCTAGATATGTGTTATTCGTCAAATTGTTTTTCGCAAAATCTAAATGTGCGTCTACATCTGAGCACGAACGCGCACGAAGCAGCCTGAGCATGACGTCATCAGAGGCGCGTGGACAAGCCGAGGCAAACCGACTCAATGATTTCACGTTGCACTCATCGATCGTTGTATTGGTTTTAATTTGTTCAAAAAATAGTAAATCTTGTATAAAAAAGAAATAAAATACTGGTGGTAAAATACTTACAAGGGGAGGCCGCGGGTGTGATCTCGAAATTCGACCAATCGACCCCAGCATTATGTTACAAGCCCCGAAAAATGAAAACCATTTTCGGCGTTTTGTCCAATGCGGCTTATTTATTGAGAAAAATGCATAAACAAATTGTTATCGACCCACTTCTTCAGAAATTTAGAACGTCATGTCATGAAGTAGCCGTGGTAAGGTGGCAAGGCGACCGAACAGTAATTTCCTGGCCCGGTTTCAAGTCTCTATAACGCAATGTTTTTTTTGTTTAAAAACGTTTTTTCTTGGTTAAAATAGTTTATCATACGCTATAGAGACTCTAATAAGTTTTTTTTTTTATTTCCCACCTTTTCCACCACTCATCCATTCCTCGATACCGGTAAAAATCGCTTTACTACGAGGAGTGGCACTGTGCTCTCCGCCAGTGTTGCGGTATTCCTACATGGTCCCCCTGTATATCACCCTGCCCCGCCGGGTGTCAACCGGCGGATCACAGCGAATGGCTCTACCGCGCCGATTGAGGCTGTTCCATCCGAAAATTTCGCAACCGCATACCGTCAGTTCCCCGTAGCCCCATAGATTGCGAGCCAGCGCAATCGTTAATGTTCGCGGGAGTGGATGAGCGGTGGAAAAGGTGGAAAACAAAAAAAAAATTATTAGAGTCTCTTTAGCGTATCATAAACTATTTTAACCAAGAAAAAAGGTTTTTAAACAAAAAAAAAATTCCATTACAGAGATTCGAAACCGGGCCAGGAAATTACTGTTCGGTCGCCTTGCCACCTTACCACGGCTACTTCATGACATGACGTTCTCAATGTCTGAAGAAGTGGGTCGATAACAATTTGTTTATGCATTTTTCTCAATAAATAAGCCGCATTGGACAAAACGCCGAAAATGGTTTTCATTTTTCGGGGCTTGTAACATAATGCTAGGGTCGATTGGTCGAATTTCGAGATCACACCCGCGGCCTCCCCTTGTTAGTGTGTCTAATTTAAAAGTTACTAAAGAACAGCTGGAAAATGCTCCTCCAGAGTAGAATACCCCTCTTTACAAACGCCCGTTACGCCAGACATTATCGTATGTAATATACAACTGTGATCGTATAAAAATCCATAATATCAATTGTATTTATTTTATTAATTCTCTGAGATATTTGAATAAATTAGTCGTGCTAAAATTGACAAAACTTCCCAAACTACATTCCTTTTGATATGTATAACAGTGTAAAAATGTATGATAAATTGGAAATAGTAGTATTTAATGCACAAATAAAGTATCTGATATTTTCCGTCAAATGCTTTTTAATCAGCTTGTTAAAGTTTCAATGTATATATCTAACTCAATTTTAGTATAGAATTAGAGGGACAAGAGATTGCGTTACATTCACACCGAAACTGGGCAAATGTGATGGACCCTTTACTCTTGCTCGCCAGGAGCTTGTTCTACGAAGCACGAAGCGAGCGGTAAAATCTCAAATGTATACATTCGCCCGAAAGTGATGATATGGCAAACGCGCATTTATTACGTACATTTGGCAACACCGCTAAAGCTATTCATACTTCAATGTAGTTTCAATTTCCATCGTTCATAGAGGTAGAGTGCGCTCGAAAACGTCTGATTTTAGGTGACGTCGGTATTTCAGACCGTGTGACACGCAACCCTATTCACCGACGAGATATTCCTAAAGACTGCCAGCCTTATGGGATTTTGTGCGCTCCGTATAGTTAGCACCCCCAACTCAACCGATTTGAGTTTAAATAGTTGCAATCGTTTGAAGGTCGTTTGATAGTGTTTGATAGTCCAAAATAAACGTTTGATAGTCAACCGTTTATTTATAATTAAAGAAATAAATTTCTAGGGGAATTTTTCGTATAGTTAGCACCCCCATGGTCGCAAATTTGATTTTAAACTATACCAGTTGATGTAAAATCGTTTGATAGCGTTTGATAGTCCAATACACACGTTTGATAGCACTGGACAACAAAATTGAACTTTTTTTTTGCCTTTTGAACGAAAATAGCCAATTTCGATTAATCTTGACCCGCTGAAAACGAATCTGAAACCCGTTTTTCAAAATTGGCTCGAGATTTTGAGTAATTGAATATTGAAAAAAACAGCCTTTTTTCCACTTTGAACAACAATCAGGCCGTAAGTATACAAATCAGACAATTTTTATTGGTAGCAAAAAATTCTCCAGACTTTTACGAATAAAACGGTATCAAACACTTTTACATTTTAAACTTACAAACATGTTTAAACATTAGTTAAAGTGAATAAGACACGTTTTGCGCACCAATTTTTCGAGATGTTTTTCAATTTAAAAAAAAAACTGTGGGTCCGACGAGAATTCCAATACCTCTACGCGATAGAGCAGACATTTGTCTTTGGAAAACCACTTTAACACTATGTAAATTATATTTCTGCTTCGCTCAGGAAACCGAAAACCTCGTGCGTGTTACGCAGTGTGAGCAGTGGTTCTCTGACTTAATGCCGTGCAAGCGCTAGGCGAAAACAAGCCACAGCGGAGCGCGTGTTACTACGTGACGCGCACGAAGTCTTAGTTAGTTTTCCTGTAGGAAGCCGAAACTTGTTTTACATATTATCATGATGGTTTTCCGATGGAAAATGTCTGCTATGTCGTGTAGTGTCATTGGAATTCACGTCGGAGTCACAGTTTTTCAAAAAAATGAAAAACATTTCGAAAAATAGGTGCGCGAAACATGTCTTATCCACTTTAACTAATGTTTAAACATGTTTGCAAGTTGAATTTGTAAAAGTGTTTGATATCGTTTTATTTGCAAGAGTCTGCAGAATTTTTTGCAATAAATGGAAATTGTCTAACTTGTAAACCTACGGCCTGATTGCTCTTCAAAATCGAAAAAAGGATGTTTTTTTCAAAATTCTATTACTCAAAATCTGGAGCCAATTTTCAAAAACGGGTTTCAGATTCGTTTTCAGCGGGTCAAGATTAGTCGAAATTGGCTATTTTCGTTTAAAAGGCAAAAAAAAGTCTAATTCTGTTGCCGAAAGAAATTGAAGAAACCTCCCGAATGATGCGCGCGGAGCATGTTGTACAACTTTAACAAGTTTCTCTGGACAATACACGAATTGCCTTCTAAACGAAAATAACCAATTTCGACTAATCTTGACCCGCTGAAAACGAATTTGAAACCCGTTTTTGAAAATTGGCTCTAGATTTTGAGTAATTGAATTTTGAAAAAAACAGCCTTTTTTCGACTTTGAACAGCAATCAGACCGTAGGTTTACAAGTTAGACTATTTTCGTTTGTAGCAAAAAATTCCCCAGACTTTTCCGAATAAAACGATATCAAACACTTTTACAATTTGAACTTGCAAACATGTTTAAACATTAACTAAGATTGATCAGTCATGTTTCCCACATCTCTTTTTCGAGATTTTCTTCTATTTTACAGGGCAACACTACAATTGCCTTCTAATCGAAAATAGCCAATTTCGACTAATCTTGACCCGCCAAAAACGAATCTGAAGCCCGTTTTTGAAAATTGGCTCGAGATTTTGAGTAATTCAATTTTGAAAATAAATAGCCCCTTTTCGACTTTGAACAGCAATCAGGCCGTAGGTTTACAAGTTAGACAATTTTCATTTATTGCAAAAAATTCTCCAGACTTTTCCGAATACAACGATATCAAACACATTTACAATTTAAACTTGCAAACATGGTTAAACATTAGTTAAAATGGATAAGACACGTTTCGCGCACCTACTTTTCGAGATGTTTTTCAATTTTTTTAACAATCTGTGACTCCGACGTGAATTCCAATGACACTACACGATAGAGCAGACATTTTCCATCGAAAAACCATCATGATAATATGTAAAACAAATTTCGGCTTCCTACAGGAAAACTAACTAAGACTTCGTGCGCGTCACGTAGTAATACGCGTTCCGCCGTGGCTTGTTGTCGCCTAGCGTTTGCACGGCATTGAGTCGGAGAACCGCTGCTCACACTGCGTAACACGCACGAGGTTTTCGTTTTCCTGTGCGAAGCAGAACTATAATTTACATAGTGTTAAAGTGGTTTTCCAAAGACAAATGTCTGCTCTATCGCGTACAGGTATTGGAATCTTCGTCAGACACCCAGTTTTTTGTAAAAATTGGAAAACATCTCGAAAAATAGGTGCGCAAAACGTGTCTTATCCACTTTAACTAATGTTTAAACATGTTTGCAAGTTTAAATTGTACAAGTGTTTGATACCGTTTTATTCGGAAAAGTCTGGAGAATTTTTTGCAACCAATAAAAATTGTCTAACTTGTATACTTACGGCCTGATTGTTGTTCAAAGTCGAAAAAAGGCTGATTTTTTTAAAATTGAATTACTCAAAATCTCGAGCCAATTTTCAAAAACGGGTTTCAGATTCGTTTTCAGCGGGTCAGGATTAATCGAAATTGGCTATTTTCGTTCAAAAGGCAAATTTAGTGTTGTGCAGTGTAGTTAGCCGTTTGCTTGTAATCAAAGAAATAAGTGTCTAGGGGAAATTGTTGTCGAAATTTTTGTGAAAAATTAAATTTCTGTCTGCGCCAGTAGATGTAAAATCGTTTGATAGTGAGTGATATTCAACACAAACGTTTGATAGTTAGTCGTTTATTTATAATTAAAGAAACAAGTTTCTGGGGGAATGTTTGTCGAAATTTTTGTGAAAAATTAAATTTCTATCTGCGCCAGTAGATGTAAAATCGTTTGATAGTGAGTGATATTCAATACAAACGTTTGATAGTTAGTCGTTTGCTTGTAATCAAAGAAACAAGTGTCTAGGGGAAATTTTGTCGTAGGCATACTCTCACATTTCATTATTAATCTGCGGAAATAGATGTAAAATCGTTTGATAGTGATTGATAGTCGCGTACAAACGTTTGATAGTCCGGTGCAGACGTTTGATTTTTCTTCGTTTGCTGGCAATCGAAGAAATAAGTGTCTAGGGGAAATTTTGTCAAGGATAATACCCCTATAGTCATGTATTTAATTAGTATTTAATTAAATACAGGTAGAAGCGTTTGATAGTATTTGATAATTAACTATTTTCATAGTCCGGCCTCAAGCAAATGCTTAATTTCGTCTTGACTAAGATCTTCCTATTCCAATAAGATCCTCATAAGACCTTGTGTATTTACACTCGGAGAATAGGAAAAGCTTACGTAAGAAGTTGATGCCTTCTTTTGCTTAGGATATTCTTACGGAAGCAAATGCTTAAAAGTTTCCTATTTCACGTTGGGCAATCTTCGGAATTCTTCCGATGTATGAACCAATGATTGTACATAGAATTGTTGGACAAATTTTATTAGGTATACATCGTATATGATCGTATACATCATTCATGTTAAGTTTGGAAATATTATATTTTGTGACGTGCGTGATAATCTCCATTTGTTTGATCTTTTATTTATAATGTGTGTATTGTTATATTTTGTTGCTCGGCGCAATGCCCAGAGTTGCGTTTTCATCAAGACCGGCGTTTGGACATATTGTTTTATGATATATATCGAGGATCTTACGCGATAAGATATCCGGCTTTATGCAGGTTTGGTTATACTTGACGCTTGTCATTGTGTTTCATTGTATATAATCTGTTGCAGGACGACGCTGCGTGAACCGATAATCCAACGGTGCCTTTCTTAGACCTAGGTAAAATGATACATTGTAAGAAGGAATTGCTAACATTCTATGGAGGAATTGCTATCATTGTATGGAGGAATTGCTAACATTGTATGGAGGAATTGATAACATTATAAGAATTTCTAACGTTCTTTTCCGCAAGCGGAGATTTCTGAATGGTAAGGCTTTGTAATTTTTCTGTCATAGTAGTCATTTCTGTGCCAGCGTCTACAGAGGATACAATTTACAAAATAACTTGCCAAAATAGCACTTGTGTGAATTATTTTATTTTCTGTGGCTGTAGTTTTCTTTAGTGTGTGTGTGCGTGCGTGCGTGCGTGCGTGCGTGCGTGCGTGCGTGCGTGCGTGCGTGCGTGCGTGTGTGCGTGCGTGTGTGCGTGCGTGTGTGTGTGTGTGTGCACATATTTAGTAAAATCTTTCCTTTTTAATATTTTGATTATATAAACACCAAACACGTCTAAAAAACATTACATTGAGAGTGAGAATAATGAAGCTATTGTTGCAAATATTAAAGACATTTGCTCACATTATAGAGAAAAAAAAAGTGACGCAGCTACACTAGTGGACAAAGAAGAGGCTTGGCCGGAAATTCAAGAAACATATAATGCCTCGCCAGTTATTATGACAATGGTGAGAAATCTGCACATATTTCCTAATTAGTTATGTTAACTGTGCAAAATACAATGTTGATCATGTAAGGTGAAGTGGGGTAAGTGCAGACTGGTTTTTGTAATCTTGGATTTTAAACTTATCTATTTTCAGTCTGGTATGTAAATACTTAAGCCTCTCGGTATCAAACGCTTTGCACAGTTATTACCGGTGAATTAATATTACGTAGGATTCTAATTTTCCTTGAAAATTTTCATTTCGATAGGTTATTGTACAAAATTTCAACTACTGTGCACTTCCCCCGAAAATGGGGCAAGGGTGTAACTTAGAGCTAAAAATCTTTCAAACCTTCTTTCATGTGCGACCAGGGCAAGAGCAGAATTATTAACATTTGCCCCATGTACTCAGCCCACTCCATCTTATAAGAAAAATCTAGCATAATATATGTGTTTCAGATCATTTTATATGTGGCGTAATGTATTTTTTTATATGTAATATTCTGGTTAATTGTTATAGCCGTCTGCTGTTCAATTAAAAAAATTGTCGAGCAACATAAAAACTGCTGAAAAGAATGCCCTGACCCTAGAGAGGCAGGCTAGGCTTGCAACAGGTGGTGCACCGGAAACAGGCAATGCCACCATTGACCCAGACGTTTCCATGATAGTTCCGCACCTTATGGCTACAACACCCTCGGTATTTACATCCAATGTAGTGCCAAAAATATTGCAGGGTAATTACATCTTCATTTCATTTATGTAATTACATAAAAGATAGATGTTTAAAAATAGGAGGTAACATATGTTTTTTAGAACGACAACAGAAAGTCGCTGGTGGGACACATGATGTACAACAATTGCTCGAAAATAAAACTTTAATATTGGACTCGCCCAGAATAGAAGGTCCATATTTGGAATTGGACGAGATGGCAATACAATATGATGTTGTAGGAACGACGGCAAATGAAATTGATAATGCTGTGGCCAGCACATTGGAAGGTACCGTAGGAGTCAAAATTTATGCATTTATATTTATCATTACTTTAACCATCAGTATTGATACACCTACATAAATACTTTCTGTTTTTATTATACAGCATTTACATCAAGAACGGACAGAATAGAAGCTGAAAAACAAGTGAGACATCATATAAACGATATTCGTAAGCAAAAACATCAAAATTTGATCGTTATATCTGTCTATCCGTTACATTAATGTAATGAAAAATATGTATGTTTCTCTAATGCAGGTGAACCAAGCCAGGAATTTCAAAAACGCCGCAGAATTGATCAGAATCTAAGCGAGAAAGACTTGAAAATTGACTGGCTGAAACGAATTATAGAGCGCGAGGAAGAATTGACAGATTTAAAATTGGAAAATGAAAGAATTATGGCGGAAACGATATTAAAGCATCAAAAACAAATACAAGAAATGGAAATCGATTTCTACCAGCTGAAGCATACCTTAAGAAAACAAGCATCTATGGATACTGAACTTCTTAATGAAGCAACTACTTGAGCAAATGCTTAAGTCACGACTTAGAGGGGCTCTTGAGAATATAGAGGGGCTCTTGAGAACCTCTTAAGCACGTTCCTTGATATAAGGATAAGGAGGGTTAAATGAAGCATACAAGTTAATTGTAACATATGATTTTTATTAAAAATATTTATGTTAATTTAAAAATGAAAGGAGCAATTTTTGTATAAGTTTCGGCCTTTTGCCCGGCCGCGACCTCTTATTCCACCGCGGCCGCCACCTCGTCCGCCAGCTCGTCCGCCAGCCGGGCCGCGGTTACCGCGGGTGCTGCGGTACTCCCGATATGGCTGCCACGCAGCCCGCCTCGAGCCCGCACCCCACTTTCTGTTTTTCTCTAGAATATAAACATACATACATTTAATAAATCAAATAACACTTTATATATATCACCTAATAGTGGCCTATACAGGAGCGAGTCGAACCGCGGTCAGGCTAATGTTGTTCTAGTACGGCAAGTGTTAATATTGTACTTACCCTGTTGTAATTGTAAATTATCCGCCGGCGGCGGTTCATCGGAGGTCCCCTGGGCCGGAATCTCCTCAAGCGCCTCCCGCTGCGGCTGTTCCAGTCGCAGCTGCTGCGGTTGCGGTTGCCGCGCTTCTTCTCGTTGCGGTGGATGTTGTTGCTGCTGCAGCATCAATGCTACTTGTTGCTGTAGCTGCCTTATTTCACCGAATAATTCGCGAATGTTCCCCGGTTCGCGCTGGTCTTGCACCTGCAGTTGCTGCTGCAACTTCTGCCCCAGCAACTCAGTATTGTGGTCGTCATTTTCTGTGGGAAAAGAGATAGTTTACAAATTCAATCATTCATTATTTGAAAGCGCAATACAATTTATAATAAATATGTAGTTACGTCGTGGATCCATTGCTTCAAAAATTGATATAGTAGAAGAGATAGACACTGTCACAATCACGACTCAAGACTGTAGCTGCAAAAGTGCCGCGAAGAAGCACATGGTATGCGTGCGTGTCTGTGAGCGCGCTACGCGCGCCGCCGCCCAGTGGTTGTCGGTACCATATGGAGACAAGGTAGAAGCTATGCTCCGTCTTCTTTCCACCAAGGTCGTGTGACGTCATGGGTTGAACCAGTGTCAGCATATTTGGCCGAACTCCATCTGTGTCGCAGTGTGCGTGCGCGCTGTGTGGGATGCGCTGAGCTTAGGTCCAATCAGGGCCTTTGCATCGCACACAGCGCGCACGCACACTGCGCCACAGATGGAGTCCGAACCAAATATGCTGACTCTGGGTTGAACCCAGCATGCAAAGAACAGAACTAGGCTCCGTGTCCTTTCCACCACTGTGGCACGCACGTGCTTTGTTTGGCATATGACAGCGGTACCGAAATGCTCTTTCGGTTAAGGAAGAGTATGAAATATGTATATGCGCACGTTTCTTTTTGTCACATAGATTCGAACATTTTTTGCTATAACGCTTATGTCAAGAACACTGTCTCGTGCCTTGAAATACAAATGAGATAAGTAGATTTTTCGGTATATAGCAATTTACCCTGCACATTGTATAATGCATGGAGCTTATACATATGGACCGCGCGTTTCCTATGCTAGCAATGCACGGATACTGTCCCAATCAGTCTTTTTTTTTTTAATTTTTAAATTTTTTTTCTTACGTGGGGGAAATCTTGAAAAGACACCGGGGTAGTGCCGGATTCTATCGGCTAAAATCCCCACGGTGCTCCTTCCTCGGCGGTTTGGCCGGGCCCCGGGAACTATAAGAACACATCCGGTGCTGTCCCAATCAGTCTAGGGCCGTGTTCAGAAATTGGCTGACAGTACTGTCAGTACTGACGCTGGTTTTACTGAAAAATAGTCGTTCTGTTTTATTGACAGTGCTGCCGAACGCGTTTTCCAGTAGATGTCTGACAAAATGGTAGTACGTTACAGTCTCGTCAGCCATACTGAAAAGCATTTTTGAACGGAAATCTAGTACTGACAGTACTGTCAGCCAATTTCTGAACACGGCCTTGGACAGACGTATGTCTCCATCCTCTGTTTTCCTTTATGTACTTTTGTGTCTTCCCGTCGTCCAGCAATGGCAGCGCTGGTGAATTTTGGGAAGAACGGTTTCCCAAACCGTTCCCAGGGCGAAACCCAGTGAAGGGATTAACTTGATGCGATAACGAAATAACTTAACAAACGTATTTAATTAGAATATTGGAACGAAACTGAATTAAATGAACACTTGAACTATTTATTTGATACTGAATGAACAACGAATAAATACGTGAACGGAAAGTTGATAAATGTGTCCGCACTATTCGACGTCTCGATCAAGAAGAACGAAGCTTTCTTCTTAACAACTAATTCGCCTGTTTTACATGCTTTTTTGTTACAATCAATAAATCGGCAGGACAACGATTCCTAATCAGAGTTGGAATTGAGCGGCGCCGGAAAAGATCTCGAATATTCCGCGTCCTGGGTGGCATTGCACCTCAGCGCTTCGTGCGGTCAATGTGTGATTCACCCGATAGTGTCACAAGACCGTTACGCCGCTTACGGAATATTGTATAACTAAATTCCACGGCTCGTATCTAGTTGGTAATACAACAGTACTGATGGTGGGTGGTAATGCGCATGCTCCGCGCAGAATTAAGTATATAAGCCGAAACAACCAATGGACAAGCTCCGCGGGCAACGCGCATGCGTGAAAGCAAGAGGGCCATGACCGGCCATAACCTTTGTATATAAGCAGAAACCATTGAACTATACTCTAACTGGAATGGGAACGGCTATTGTTTTTGGATGCAGAGCGCCCGGTCAGACAGAGAGGGTCAATTTCGGGTCTCTCTTACCTTGTCTATCGTGTACTAACCTTTCGAAAAACATGCCCTAGCAACGAATGTCATAACCCATGCCATGTGAGTGTCCTGTCATAACAAGGTGGGAGGAACTCTTGTCGAAGTGATCGTGCAAAAGTAGCGACTGTATGTTGTCGACGCACGCATGAAAGAGTAAGATGAAGGATCCCCAAATTTTCTCTCTCTGTCTGTCCGGCCGTGGCCACGCCGCTCACATTGCAGTTAGAGTATAGTTCAATGACCGAAACAACGAATATTCAAAATTGAAATGACAAAGGTTGTGGCTGGTAATAGCGTTGTCATCGGTCTCTTGCTTTCACGCATGCGCGTTCCCCGCGGAGCTTGTCCATTGGTTGTTTCGGCTTATATACTTAATTCTGCGCGGAGCATGCGCATTACCACCCACCATCAGTACATAAAGGAAAACAGAGCACCGACAGATATCTCTGTCCTTTAGGTCTCGGACACATTTCTTGTTTGAAACACGCGGTCCATGTGCGATAGGCGATTCCGTTCAAAATAATCGAAAGGTAAGAATCGATTCTAACGAAATATCGAAACTTAAGTAACGATTATTTTCAAAGAGAATCGAAGAATCGATAAAAATAATGTACAATAATTTAATCGAGAAACGGATAAAAAAATAGAATCACTCAGGCCCGGTTTCACCAACGACTGATAAATCTCTAAATAGTTATTCGGCCAATAAAATTTATATGTCAGTTAACGAGAGTGTCGAGACCAATCATTTTGTCGAATAAGCGCTAACTGAAGTTGGTGAAACGAAAAACATCGATTTTAACCGACAAATAACTTTATTCTACGAATAACCACTTATTCGTTGTTGGTGAAACCGGCCCTCAGATGTGAGATTAAAAGGACTTTTATTGAATCATTATATTGTAAAATATAATATATAATGTATAATGTTTACTCTAAGTAGTCTAGATATACATTACGTACATCTGTTCAAATCAGAAATTTCAATGTGTTGCGAATTATTTACTTTAAAATACATTGTAAGTTGTAAGTTTTCTTGTAACGATTTATGGCTCTACATTTAAAAAAAAAATTATATTTATACTGTAACTGTTTATTGTTGTAAGTTACAATTAACAACTATTAAAATAATTATTATGATAAGAAATTATATCAAGATCAAACACAGGATACAAAAGAAATAGTCCTTATTAATCCTTAACTTACGCGTACTTTCTTCTATGGCATCCATGCTTGTTATATATATACGAAGACATAAGAAAAACCTCGATTCTTGGGTAGGAAAGAATCGCGTTACCGAAAATCAGTCGATTCTAAAAGAATCGAATAGAATCGCCCAACCCTAGTATGACATGACCTACTTTGTGCATGAAATATAATCGCTACTTTTGCAGCTGAGTGCCAAAACTGGTGTCAGTCTACTCGTGAGTGTTTTATTGTTAGGTTTATTCCGCATTGCGCCTCGCATATTTTTACTTACTTTTTCTTGTTAGCTTTGTTTTTTATTATTATTAGTCTATGTTATTATATTAAGTTTGATGTTAAGTTACATTATTGGTTCCTTTTTAAACCTATAGAAAAATGAGCGATGTGCTAGCGCGGGATACCTTTAAATTTAAATACTGTTTTTATTACTAAATTCTGCAGGAAAATAATTGTTTCTCAGTGTTCTTTTTTTTTAAATAAGTATTTATTATTTTATTACATAACGAGCCTCAATTTTTCGTGATTGTAACTGTGTATTATTGAAACATAAAAATATGGAACAAATAACAGCTATCTTTTTCGCTTAGAGAATAATTCCCTACTTTACTCCCCAATCCACAACAATGGTATTCTGCTCCTCTATCTCTTCTTTCCTGTGTTGAAACCTTTCCGTTGCTGTTCCTACAAAAGAAACACATGTTAAGTTATATATAAATGGTGTTTATTGTGAGTATTTGACTTGGTACATAAATTGCTCGAATAAACTAGCACTCTGTTTTGAATTAAAGTGTATTCGTGTTACGTCCCAGCGTAACTTTTAACTTCTTTGCCTAGTATTTTTCTTATTTTTGCAACTGCGACCTCCGATTATGCCTATACTTGTATATTACGGCGTATGCCTAGCGCATGCGCGGTACCGTTGAGCGGTAACTTCTAGTAGAAAATCCCTCGCCTTGGAACCATCGTCGTCCCAACCCAATATGGTGATTTTGTACCACTGTGGCCAGATTTTGTCCCTCTGGTACCATACGGGCAAGTGTGCGTGAAGAGAAGGACGGAACTATGCAGCATACTGCCGTTCTTCTGTTCACGCGGCTCTTCACAGACAAGCACGCACACTTGCCCGTATGGTACCAGAGGGACAAAATCTGGCCACAGTGGTACAAAGTCACCATATTGGGTTGAGACGACGATGGTTCCAAGGCGAGGGATTTTCTACTAGAAGTTACCGCTCAACGGTACCGCGCATGCGCTAGGTATACGCCGTAATATACAAGTATAGGCATAATCGGAGGTCGCAGTTGCAAAAATAAGAAAAATACTTGGTATGGTACCAGAGGGACAAAATCTGGCGACAGTTCTTTGTACATACATATATATATATATAGTCACGATGAAGTAGTATAAGGAATGAATGCGTGTACATGGTATGAATGTGTGTATATATAGAGTTAAGTCTAGCGAAGAGGTTTCCCTTAAGAATTTTTGTTTGTCTTTCTCGCTCTCCTTTCGTTTATTAACTACGCCTCCGTTAGGCATCGCCACGGCATAAGATTATTTTTCGTTATCATTATTTCAACCAAAGCGTGCGTTTGAGAGATACTAAATCTCTACGTCCCGGGATCACGTCGCCCTCACAATAAAGTTCACTAACTAGAGAAAGAGACTAACGAGCCAAATCAGTGCCTCGCTGAACACAGTTCTGCGGATATTTATACATACCGTCGACCGCTATGTGGCCGATTCCGCGAAAAGGGTATGAAAAACTATCCCTGAACAAGCCTAGGAACCACCTCGAGACGCGATCATCGTCGCAGTTGGCTGTATAGTCGCGAGGTACGTAGTCCTTTGTCCGAGGATATCTTAGTTATTCGTTCGTGAGCTAATCTGTGCAAATTCTTGCAGCAAAATCAGAGACTCATAAATCCTCGTTAAACTTAGTCGTAAAATCTAGTTATTAATAAGAGCAAGGACTCATATTTCTTTTTCTTTAAACATTATCTAGAGTGCGAAAGTGCGATCCGCGTTAGCTTCCGGCACGTGTTCGGCGAATTGCGCCGAACCCGTTAATTCATAAGTTTCATTTAAAGCGCATTATATTATTTACAATTTAGAGCCTAACGGAATAATTCTTTTCTCGTGTGAAGAATTGGCGTCGTATTTAGACTGAATTGAAATATCTAGATTGGTCTAAGGAGTCTTATCGCGAGTAACTTGCATAGGTCATATAACATCTGAGCTTAGGCAATTTTAGGCCTAATCGTAGTATTAATACACATTTACGATTCGAAGGTACTCATCCTTGTTAACCAACGAATTCCACCGACATTACCGCCGATCTAAGCGAGAGAAGTAGAAAAGAGTGATTGTCAGAGCGTTTCCAGCAACACGGTAAGAATATTTCAACTATTTACCTGAATTATGATTGCTGGCCCGACTCTGGCTCCAATACAAGTATTACGGGAAACCTAGGGCAACAGTCGTAAGGGCACATGCATAACCGAGTGCTCCAAGCGCCAGGCGAAGCGAAAATTGTCTTTATACTTTTTCTTATCGAATATTCATGTACCGATTATGTCGCGAGGAGTAGCGCATTTCGAACATCGTCACTGAACCCAAATATATCACACGTAGCATACCAGCGAAGTCGTACTACCGAAAACGAGATTGCGTAAATAGTTAGCTTTCCTGTTTTCTGATTATACAAATATTTCGATTCTCAACCTAACGCTATACCCACTTCTAACAGCGGGGGAATTGGTGTCAGAAACCTGCGTTTGAATCAAGTGTACTTAATAATGGCTATGCTTTGTTAACAAACGAAACACCTCTGGAACGGTAACGCATGTCGACATATTTATAGACGCAACATATCTATATATGTCAGAATATACACTTTTTGGTTTCACACTATATCCGATCTATTCTCTTATTTCTTTTGCATGCTTCTATATAACATTACTTATACTCGAATTTTAACGTAACAATTCAGAACCTGTACGGGTTTAGTGGAGGTGGGCATCCTGTAAGTCCTGCAGATCGAACAGATAATTTCCTTTCTCGTTATTTTTCTTTTCGGTCATTGTTTAATAAGCCTATAATCATCTTTCGGTTGATATATAATTTTATTTATTCCCGCGTTACTCCCGGGCGGAACGGTCGACCGCTCGACTACCGTCCATCCTTGACAAACTTTTGATCGACTATTAAATATCGACTCTCGACGCCCGGACGCAGTGATAGTATGTTTGGCATCAAAACTCCATTCGAGTTCCCGGGGTGGGGGAAACCTCGGCAAGTGTTTAACATGCTGAGGCTTCCCCCACGCCGCCAGGTCCGATGGAGTTTTGATGCCAAATATGCTATCACTGCCCGGACGTAACAATTTGTCGTCCGCACAAGCGGTATTCGCACTCTAAAAACAGAGTATTTTGTTGTGTGCGTTTGCATCGAATTAAATGCGTTATGTGTTTTTCGTCTAACATGTGTTTAATATTTATTGTTTTGTTCTAACCAGCAAAAACAATTTAATTAATATAAAGGTAATACTAGTCTAATAAATTATGTAAAAAAGAGGAATGTAGTTTATCAGTAGGCTAACTTGCAACATGACGTGAGAAATATGAAGTAGAAGTATGTAACTGCCGAGCGGTTGCGCGGGGCAGCGGTGCGTCTTCGAGAGAAGTGGGGACGCGAGGCTCTGCCGAAATCAGCCGAAATGGAGGTGTCGCGTGCCGCGACGCTTGTAGACTGTTGTAGACCTAGAATTAGAGAGTAACAACCGTAACAGTGAAAGAGCCGTATATATATGTCCGAAGATTATCGGGACCGAATAACCGATGTACATAAATCCAATAGTATTCATTTAATATATGTGCAGTGAAGTCGCGATCGCCCGAGTTACGCCTTTTCTCCCAAACCACCGTACCGCGCCGTGCCCTCGCAAGGATCGGATCACACGCGTCACAAGTATAAAAGGATAAAAAATTATTACCTTGAAATGAAAGCCGTTAAAAGACGTATTAAACGTATATTTATCCTAGCAGAAGTTGGTTTCAGGGGTACGTAGACTTTTTCATATTTTTGACTGCTTAATATATACATATAACATCAGTTTTATGTAGACACATATATATCTCCATTTATGTATACATCATTTGTTATATGTAAATATTTGAATTTGCACATTATTGCAGCCTGTAAAAGAAGAAGAATAGTGAAAGAAAATTGAAGAGAGATATATTGCATTGAATATCTGGCAAAAGAATGATACATAATCTTACATGCTCTTAGAATGTGTCATTGCAGCCACTGCAAATTCTCATCTTCCCTTTTCCTCTTGTTTCAGGTCTGGTAGTGGCATCCTGAAAGATTTCAAAAGAACATTATTTGGACGAATAATATATTCATCATTTAAATTTGAGCATTTATAAAATCCTACCTGGGTCAAATTTTCACCCATATCGTATCTCATGTACTGAGGATGAGAGTTGTAAGATTTACTATTTACACGTTTGTGTTACTGTTTCCTCATATCGTATGTCAACTAAGTTTTGTTTATGTGTAATTATTGTAGATGCCCTCCTAAGGAACAGAAATTTTATGAGGCCCACCAAAAATGAGGTGGCGCTAACATTAAGAGCCGTATTTAGAACATCTAAGGAAAGGGTCCAAAGCTGCTGGAAAGGACGATTCCCTCAAAGGGAACCCTCAAATTTCTTTGAGGATGACGATGACCGTACAGTTTGAGGTTAGTTGTGCATTTAATATTTAATATATGGCTGCTTACTTTACTGGCATAAACTCACTTGTCAGGTACATTATGGTATTACGACATTTGACATCTCATACTTACAATTATTACTCGTAGTCTCCCAATCTTCCTTTGCTCCATTTTTGTACAGTATCACTTTGACTTGATGACTTTAACTGACCAATCATTCTGGATCAGTGTGTCGGAGGTGGTCCATATATATAAGGTCTTTCCAGAAACAGTATACATTTTCACGTGGTCTTACAGTATACATCTTCCATGCCACCCATGAGGTACCATGACTAGCGCGTTCGATTTTTTAATGTGGATCTTCGCCAGTAGACCTATTATACCACATTTTAAAATAATTGGTTAGTGATAGTATCGATTGGAATGTACATAAAAAACTTAAAAAAAAAGTATTAAACCGACTTCAAATGCACTAAAAAGTACAAAATAATTTCTTTTTCGAATTCGGTGCCAACAGAGAAATAAGAGAATCTGCTGCTGTAACTGCATTAATTCATTTAATGAGCACCATACAAAATTAAACAAATTTAACTTTCTTTCGCGTGCGCAAATTTAGAGTTTTGGATTATATTTGTATACTCTTTCAGACTTAAGACTTGTGCGATACCTGCTACTCGACTTGATAGAAAACCGTATATAGCAGTTTCTCTTATTTCTCTGTTGGCACCGAATTTGAAAAAGAAATCATTTTTTACTTTTTAGCGCATTCGAAATCGGTTTTGTATTTTTTTTTTAAGTTTTTTATTTTTAGCCGTTTAATGTCTTTTCGTACCTATTAATAACCGACCGCTTTCGTTTCATTATTTACTTACATGGACGAGAAACCACCATGGAAGTGTCCTCTTTCCAACCATCAAAACCCCATCAAAATCAGTCGACTCAATCGAGAGTTATTCGCGAACATAAGTCCCCTATTCGCGAACAAACGTCGATTCGCGGTTTGACAAATCGCGAGATAAATTAAATTCTTTAAATCGCTTAAAAACGAGTTTCTTTCGGTACAATTTTTTGAAATCGATGTGAGATCACGGGGCGAATGTCCCCTTTCCAACTATCAAAACCTCATAAACATCGACCCCAACTAGGTCGAAAGTTATACGGGAAAAACCCGAAAAATACAGTTTTTACCGATAAAAAGCGGGAATTTTTTAGTATATCTTGGGTAACTCCATATGGCGACCACCGCTGGAGTGTCCTCTTTTCTACCGTAGAATTGAAAACGAAATCGGTCGACCAGTTCAAAAGATATTCGCGAAAAATTGAAAATTTTTTCTCGGCAAAAATCACTTTTTGACAATAACTCAAAAATATTTCGAAAACTTTTTTAAAAATAAAATGGAGCCAATCGGACACTAAACCCGATCGATCCATACCATCGCAAAATCTCAACGCGTTTGGAAGTTATGCGCGAACAAACATAAACAAAATTAAAAAAAAAATAAAAAAAAATATACATGACGAATTGAGTAACCTCCTCCTTTTTGGAAGTCGGTTAAACAAAACAATACATATTTTTTACACATGACAACATTCACTAAACAACATATTTTTGACACATGCCTCTTTGTACATTAGCTCTCTAACACAACTGAGGCTAGACACATTTCTTCTTCGCAGATGTACTGTCCAGCAAATCTGAGGCTGAACACATCTTTTCTTTGCAGATGTACTGTCCAGCAAATCTGAGGCTGAACACGTCTTTTCTTTGCAGATGTACTGTCCACCAAATCTGAGGCTGAACACATATTTTCTTTGCAGATGTACTGTCCAGCAAATCTGAGGCTGAACACATCTTTTCTTTGCAGATGTACTGTCCAGCAAATCTGAGGCTGAACACATATTTTCTTTGCAGATGTACTGTCCAGCAAATCTGAGGCTGAACACATCTTTTCTTTGCAGATGTACTGTCCAGCAAATCTGAGGCTGAACACATCTCTTCCTTGCAGATGTACTGTTTAATTAAATCTCACTAATATCGAGAAAAAAAGGACAACAATTATTGCCGATTGTTTCTTTATTCCGCCAGTTATCTCTTTGGTTTGCATCAGAATCATCAAGCTGACTTGTAGCAGAAAATTGATTGCTTACACTATTTTGCTGCTTATTTTTCTTTTTTTGTAACATACTTTGTTGCTCTAGAAGAGAACTTTCCTGATCTTCTCCATCTACAGAAAATATTTTTGTATATACGACACCGTGTGGCTCTACCGAAGTATTTGGTCGTACATATACAATTTTTGTTTCAAGATCGTTGCATAGTTCCCAACGATTATTCGCGCGTCTACAATATGGCACGTAATGATTGGGCAATCTGGCTATAACACCAGCCAGTTGATATTGCTGACCAGCTAGGTTCAGATATGTGGGAAAATCGCTCAATTCGCCACATATCCCATTAGCAGAGTCGACATTTAGTCGCACGTCTAACTCAATAAAAACCTGACTGTTAAAAGCAGTCAGTTTTGTTTGACAATAACCTGAACAATTTTTATTGCACAATTTGGATTGCCAACTTTCATGAAATGCCTCCTGTAAGGCACCGAATCCATTTTCTAAAATAACCCTGTGGTTAATTTGTAAAATTACAGCGGGAACAGTGTATTCACCACAATTCGGGCATTGACACGTGTACCATCCACTGGGATCGGTGTTAAAACATGTTTGCCATATTGTAGTGAGGCATTCGAATAAATCGATTCTATACGACGTTAATTTGCCGCACTTATCGAAATTTGCCGAAGTACGTGAGACAAACAGGTCCTTCAGTAATATAACTCTTTCTCTATAGACTGCAGCAGAAGGACCACTTGCAACAAAGTGTTTAATAAATTGCAACACTTTACTATTTGATGCTGAGATGAGAGCCATATATTGCGGATCATCCATGGCATTCCCCGACAAAATTTGGGTAAGTGAATCAAAACCGCAAGTGTTGTAACAAAAATAGTACAAACCATTGATGTTAGCGGGACTAATTACCAAATTACCATTTTGCAGTAACCATGGACGTTGGATGTTAGCAGCCAAAGTATTGCGGTGCTTAATATTAGCGTAACACTTAAAATATTTCCCTTTTGGTTTTCTCACTTCTATCTTCTTTATATCAGAGTGAGTAACATCCTGAAAACTGTCAGTGACAAATTGGTGGTCTTTACTTTGCCCACTCGTACCTTTGTAAGACGGAACTTGTCCTTGCTCATCATTATTCATAACAACTTTATTGTTACTCTTATCAGCCAAAGCCTTCGGTTTTTTTAATGGTGGACTGTAGCATGCAACTTCATTTTGATTGAATACTTTTAATTTTGACGTAATCAAAGTTGCATTGCCACAATAGTCATTAACCCTTTCGTTACGGCAGTCCGCGCCGCCGGAGTAACGCCACCAAACGGGGCACCGCGCCGCCGGAGTAACGCCACTGAACGGAGAGCGACTCCGCAAAATGTACATATTGTGCGTCGGGAAATTGGTGTTCGGACTTACGTCTTTCAACGCTACCTTGTCATTCTCGAGATCGTACTCTTCTTTACGTGTTACATAGTGACATGTTTATAGATCTTGCAATTATTATTGTCCAGGATTATCTTAATTAGCAAAGCTAATTTTTTAATCCTCTAACAAATAGTTTGCGATCTGATCTCTTATCTTATATATCATATTAAGGCTTGCGCTTGGTTACTTGAAGACGTAAAAAAGCTTAAAAGACGTCATTTTGCTAAATAAATGTTTATATATTATAAACTTGTCAACAATTATAAAAATAAATACAATTTAGGGTAAATAATATGTCAAATTAAAATTCTTAGTAATTTAATTCACAATGATAAATTTTGAAACAAGGATCTACACACAAACCCACATTACAGTCTTTGCACTCATACTTAGATTCATGCCTTTTGTCGTTTGCACTGCAAACGACGCACCTTCTATTTCGATTTTTTCCTGCCGATTTATAAACGGAAGGAAAATGTCTTTCCGTTAATCTTCCCGGATGATTATTGCCTGTCAAATGTTGACGGCTTGTAGCTTGGTGATATTTTCCCAGTATTTCCCTGATTAACTGTAGTTGAAATTTTGCCATGGATATCGGTTCTTTCATTTTGTCTTTGTAAAGGCAATAGGCATTCCACACTCAAATGTCCAACAAGTGAAAGAAAAATTTGCGGTACCATTTTAAGGATTTGCGCGTGGAATTTACCGTGCTGATGACCATATCCGCTTTATCTACTGCACCCATGGAGTTATTATAATCCAATACGCATACAGGTTTTCGTATAACTTTCTCTCCTCCGTGCCTGATTATCGTTTCAAATTCTGGCGTATGCATGGTAGACAGCATATATACCTCTTTTTTATCCATCCACTTTGTGACTAATAAATTAGTGCATGATCGAAATGTTGCCTCTCCTCTTTTTAACCGTTCGTCGATTTTTGGCATTCCCTTCCTCCGTTTTTTAACCGTTCCGCACGCATTTGTGCAATTATTATGTAGAAACTTGAATAAAGCTGGACTTGAATACCAATTGTCTACATAAAGTGCATGGCCCTTTCTAAGATACGGTTTCATAAGTGCTTCAACTATTGCTCCAGATATTCCAATATCCTGATTTTCACTATGGACCATTGTAGATGATCCGGCATAAACAATTAAATCTTGTACAAATCCTGTCTGACAATCGCTGAGAATAAAGGATTTTACACCAAACCTATTTCTTTTGGACGGGATGTATTGTTTAAAAGACAGCCGTCCTTTATATAAAAGTAAGCTTTCGTCAATGCACAGACGTTGATAAGGTCTGAATACTTGACTAAATTTTTTTCGTAATATATCAATGACGTTCCGTATTTTGTATAAACGATCATTCGTAGGACCGACCGTATGGTTGAAATGTAACATCTGTAATAATTTGAAGTAGCGATCTCTGGTCATTACTTCTGCAAAAATGTCACTACGCAGAAGTTTATCTTTACTCCAGTACTCTACTAATGCTAATTTTTTGTTGCGTGTCATTAAAAATGACACAGCAAAGAAACGGTATAGTTCGGCTAGTCCTGTTCCTTCTGAATTGTTTATGTTATTATTATTCTTTTGTGACCAATATTCATTTGTTTCTGTTGCAATCAGCTCTACGAGCTCTTCAGAGACGAAAAGCTGGAAGTAGTCTAAGATTTTGGCTGATCTACTAATGTTTTCTTTAATTCCAGAATCTCTTGACGCAAACTTATGTATTTTAGGGACAAATCTTTTTGACGTCCATATATCACAGTGACTGTCATTTGCTTCAATCTTCTCTGCTTCTGATTCAGAAGTACTACATATAGTTCTTTTTTTTTTCTTTTTCTGTAGTGTAACATTATTTTGATTTTCATTATCTGAATCGTTTTCTAAATCAGTAAATCCGTTAGAGAATAGAATTTTTCGCCGTAACATTCTGACAAGGGGGATGCAAAAAGATTTAAAAAAACAAACTAAACATAGATCCAAATAAAATTTTCAAATAAATGTTACGAACCTTGAAAAATTAATAGATGTTATCCACTTTCTTGTAATGCTTCAAGGAAGATTTCTTGTTATATTATAATTTGGACCAAATACTTCACTCCCGAATAGAACACACGGAAGAAATTTGTTTGGACGTACAGAATATATTATGTGCATTTGAAATATACTTTTAGTGGGGTTAACTCAATACGGGTCAATGGAATTGCAGAATGCACGCCGGATGAATATCAGTCTCTGATAGTTTGAAGAAGACTGGTGCGTGATTTTTGTCCCGATTGCTTCCAACTCAGTGTGTTCAATATTGAGACAGCTCGACGGCGGGCGGCAGCACTTCCCGCATCTCGTTACAGCACAGATCATACACACCTCACGAAAAGCGCAGGCGCGTCACTAGATTAGCATACTCAGTTGCGCGGCCGTGAACTTGTCGCCAATCAATTGGCATCGATCGAGATCCAATCTGCGGTGCGCGTTACGGACTAGTGTCCAACGCCGTAACCAATCATAAGTAAGAACGCGATCAGGTGACGTGACTTCACGTCCTTCTGCTCGGCTTCGGGCGGGACCTGGCTTTGTTCGGCCATTACTGTTCGTATCGTTACAGTTAACGGTAGTTTTCGTGCTCCCTTGTCACTGTGTACGGGAAGAAACTGATCAGTTACGCAATAGTGCAGATTCATCTTTACAAAACACCCAGAACTGAGCAGAAACATAGGCAGGTTCATTCTCTAGCTTATTGTTTGTTAGTGCAACTCGTAACTGTCGAATTACATCGTAGATCAAATCATAGTCACGCCACGTGGTCGCCTACCGCCACATGTGCTGACGAACAGCAAATAGGCCCATTCATTGCAGTAGTATCAACTCTACAGTATTCTACATTAGTCCAAAACATCAAGACTCACAAATAACAAGTTTTAGAGCCATTCACATAACCAGGTATTGTTCATTGACAACTAGTTAGAAACTACTTAATAAACTATTCATCTACACAGTATCTTGTGCAATTACTTTCTTCACGACTGTCACCAGAGACCATTCCAAGATCCGGCTCCTCAAATACAGTCCACTACTTTAAAGAATAGCAATTAATCCCAAACACAGTGCATGTTTTATTTTTAGACTAAAACAAATGAAGAACGAACCAAAGAATGACAAGTGCTATCGATGTGCAAGGTGCTTACGAACAAAAGAAATAAAAGTATCGCGGGTCCGGTGGGTAAGCGGTATCACGCTGACGCCGGCTACAACCGGCGCTCGTACACACAGGTCATCGAGTGGATGCCGGTTACAGCCGGCGCTCGTACACACAGGTCATCGAGTGGATGCCGGTTACAGCCGGCGCTCGTACACACAGGTCATCGAGTGGATGCCGGTTACAGCCGGCGCTCGAACACACAGGTCATTGAATGGATGCCGGCTATATCCGGCGCTCGTAACGAAAGGGTTAAGGACTAATTTTAAAAATTTGTCGACTCGTACAAGTCCTGCATCATTTTTCAGTACATTATGCTTTAAAATATTAAAATGTCCTACAACAAATGTTGTAAAAGCATGCCCTGCAACATATGGAATCGCCACAGCTGTCCATAAGGGAAATTCAAGGGCGAGTGTAATAAACTGCTCTATAAAATCAGGGAAATAAAATGCGTTGGGTTCTGTTCCAACTTGGGATGTTATTCCGGCTGTTTTACGTAATGCCATAACCCAATCTCTTATTGGACTGTTTGTACAGTCTTCTTCATTCGCATTGATCTTTGTGTCAATATCATCCTTATTGTCAGGTTGGATGTTTTCAAAATTTACATCAAACTTGCGATTACAAATGCAAGTCTCCAATTTTTTACGGGCATTTAGGACAGAACACCCAGTTTCTTTAATGATCGTGTCCTGGTACTCATTTACACCAACAATGCACGTTAAGTGAAATATCTCTTTAAACTGGTGTATCGTTTGGCAATCGATCATTAACCCAATGCAGTGTAGATAAAACTGGCGTACTACGGTGTGACGCATGTTTTTAAAACAAACCCATTTTCTCACCATGTTCATTAGATGGGCTACGTCCAGTCTTAAGAACGTATAAATTGGTGAACGGTGAAGATATTCATTGTTTCCTATGGCACGTAAGAAACAAGTTTCGACATATGCCTTGACTGTCTGACAATTTAACGCCAGTGAAATTCCATTCATCAAAGCTCGTGATGAATCA
This sequence comes from Priocnemis perturbator, assembly GCA_963942575.1. Lineage (NCBI taxonomy): Eukaryota > Metazoa > Arthropoda > Insecta > Hymenoptera > Pompilidae > Priocnemis > Priocnemis perturbator. The sequence continues at coordinate 11,341,181 of OZ012643.1, read as the reverse complement.
CACACGGCTTGTTTCGGTTTCGGAGCACCTAATTTCAGCCAATGCCGCAACCACCACCATATCACGTCCGTGTCCTGGCTCTCTGTGAGCATGTCATAGACTGACAGGGTCGTTTCATTAAAATTAATTGTCACTGAGTACAGAAAGATGTGCCCAGATGAACTACCATCTTCCCGACGTAAGTGCTTTACGATATTACCTGTACCGTCAATAGATATTGATGAGCTATCCTTCATCGTTCTGCAATACTGCTTATAAGCATGCAGTTGCGCCGGTGTGCTAAAGGCAACGTAGAACTTGTCTCGCTTAATTTCATGTATAAACCCACAGTATGGGGAACACCGTTTCATCTCTTCTATAGTTTTTATTACATCCTTCCCATCTGAAGGTTTTGTATCTAATTTTCTATCAACACACTCCTTCTTGGCTTGACGGAGTGTGTTCAAATTAGGGATACAAGAAGGGATGCGACCACGAAATTTGGTGTTTTCACATATTTGGCGTTTGTACCAATTAGCACATCCTTCGTATATTACTTCCTGCCCAACACGTTGTCGCCTGATTCCTCGAAGAGGTCGTTCAACCTTCTCATGGTTGTCGTGCAACGTATTTCTTGTTTTGACATCTGATGTGCTCGCTCGGGTGGGCCCGCAGGCCGACGGATACCTCGACTCTATGGTCATACTCCGCACACACCCTTTCAAATGATCGAGATCTCGCCCGATCAGCGCGCAGTAAACTGCTACCAGTCTATACGGGTTGCTGGCCCCTCATGTTACTGGTGGAGGCGAGGCCTTTCTAAACCTCTCCCATAGTTCTGCCAACCATGGTAAGGCGAGCTGATTAAGTGCAGCTCCCACACCGGGGTAAAACCCCTAGCAAGCTATTGCTTCACCACTGCCACGACGATTGCAACCCCGGTGCCTTAGATAGTAAACATAGTTAGTACCCAGGGTGCCGTCCCAAATGTGGGGGACCGGTGGCAGCTAAGGGCAACGCGGGTGGGACGTTCCCACACGCTACCCTACCACTACCACCGGTGGGCCCCCCACCCCGTCTACCGATTATCCTCCGGTCGAGTGGACCCACAGCCCAGCAGCCGATTAAGGGACCAGTACAAGCGTATGTGAGGTCCGTGGGTACGCCAAGCCCCAAAGGTCCCCACCACCAAGGGCGGGACCCCCCTGCGGGGTTCTTGTTTTGACAATAATATTGTTACGTCCTGCGTCCTCCACCCGCCACAATTTTTCGCTTTTCTAAATTATTCAAGAATAACTAATCGATCATTCTCGCCGCAGTCTCCCGTTCGCTCAGTAGTTCTAAGATTTACTCTAATCTAACTTTAGGAATGAAGTGCGGTTCTCACGAGCCCCCGTTAGCGATAAGACACGCCACGCGCGACAAGTAGAGGTAACTTACACCCGAGCGATAGCCAAGACGACGCGAGTAGGGAACAAGCGAAACGTACAAGAAAAGCTCCGCCGAATTCTCGCGCTGCGCGACCGGACAACCCCCAAGTAATGCAACTTGTCAGAAAAGGAATTCCAAAAGATAAGATACGTGTAGCCAAGTCCTGGGAAAGGCATCTGTCGCGTCGTTCCCAGGATATAACGCTGATGCAGTGTCAGCATGCGAATGCCGCTCAGCGGAGCACGGCGTCTATATAGGGCAGCACGAGACCCTTTTCGGACACTCTTGGTTACGGCAAATACCTGTACGCGCACTCTTGGTCGTTACGATACTCTTGGTCACGAGAAGCACCTGTACGCGCTCTTTTGATTACGACAAGTGTTAATACGCGCGCTCTTGCCTACGACAGTCACTTGCGAATTATTTTTACTTCAATTCAATTCAGTGCGTAAAGTGCTCCGAATAGCACCGTTGTTCACATTCAAGAATTCAAGCGCGGGTGCGAAGCGCAACACCCGACTTAGCGTTCACCTCCAGTATCTTTCAAGTGTAAAGAATAGAATCAAGTTAAGTCACGTCGAGCCAATCGAATCAAGTTAACTCCAAGCGAATAATCAATACGATAAAATCAGTGCCATTGTTCCTGCACCTCGCCAGGCAACACCAGGTTTGTGTAACCAACTAAACTTTGTAATCTGGACCGCTCTAGGCCACCAGCGTGGTGAAGCCTCCGAAATTCAGCTAATTATAAGTAAACTGCGTGATCGAGGCACTGCGTCTAGTCTCGATCTCTGATTCTCCGGTCGCGATAACGAAGTGGAGCCGTCCACTCCAAATTTGTAGGGTTCGATCAACCAATAAAAAGCATATACACAATCTCGTGAATCACCTACTGCACACCCATCCTTGCAACACGACGCGCACACCCGCGTAAAACCTGGTTATCGGAGTGTTCTCTGAGTGTGATTAGACAGGGTATTTCACCCCTTTTCTTCCCCGCGATACCGAAACCGCCGGGCGCATAAGTCGAGTGGTCCTTGCTGCCACCTTCGAGGCTGTGCCTGAGTCGTCTCACGGGCAATTCCGTGGGCACCGTCGAACCTCTGAGTTCCGGTCACCCCTCAGCAACTCTTTTGCTGCGACTTCAGCTCACAGGTTTCGTTGGCTCGCGGCCGGGCCCCCTCGCTACGACCGTGGCTTCTCAACCACTTTCGGCGCACCACGTTTCGGGCCCGAGCCCAGTGGTCATACCCACGGATCGCAACTATTCTCTCACTCAAACCCATAACCAGAGAGCACCCCGACGACCCCTGCCACGTAAGGATTATAGAGGACATCGACGGGCCGGAGTAAAAACCAGGGCACGTCGCGCCGCTGCTCGCTTGTATCGGTCGCAGCTATCTCGACAAACAGCGAACGAATCCGCGAATTCCTTTCCGCCTACCTACCCGCACCCCGGACAGCACGCGCCACCGGCCTGGACCTCTCCAGATCAGCCTTGTCCGTTCGAACTACCCCCAGGGCAAGATCAGTTCACGGTCTACTTTGAACCTCTAGAACTGGAAATCGTACCGTCTACCATCGTGGTAACTGAGATCTGCGAAGATTCGGATGTCGAAATCATAGATCAAGTAACCCGCACGAACGCGAGTAGATTCTTGGGTTGGTGTAATTCCGAGTCACCAGCGACGGTCACATTGCCTGTGCCGTAACCATTCGGACACGAGTAGATTCTTAGGTTGGTGTAACCCCGAGTCACCAGCGACGCTCACATTGCTTGTGCCGTAACCATTCGGACGCGAGTAGATTCTTAGGTTGGTGTAATCCCGAGTCACCAGCGACGCTCATATTGCCTGTGCCGTAACCATTCGGACGCGAGTAGATTCTTGGGTTGGTGTAATTCCGAGTCACCAGCTACGCCCACATTGCCTGTGCCGTAACCATTCGGACGCGAGTAGATTCTCAGGTTGGTGTAATCCCGAGTCACCAGCGACGCTCACATTGCCTGTGCCGTAACCATTCGGACGCGAGTAGATTCTCGGGTTGGTGTAATTCCGAGTCACCAGCTACGCTCACATTGCCTGTGCCGTAACCATTCGGACGCGAGTAGATTCTCAGGTTGGTGTAATCCCGAGTCACCAGCGACGCTCATATTGCCTGTGCCGTAACCATTCGCACGCGAATAGATTCTTGGTGTCAGAGAAATCTATATTACCGACCAACTTCACCTCACTTCACGCTCATCACTCACGCGAGATCTCGAATCGATAACTTGTCCACCTATCAGAGATCAATACAGATCTAATCGATTATTATCGAGAACTCACGTGACGAGCCGGTGCGCTTCCGGCGCCCGCCTTTTATTCACACTCACCTCGCAACCATTGTATCACGCGGACGTCACTTCTTGTGCTATAGCAACACTTCTCTTTTCGGACGGTTTCACATCAATTCTTCTCTCTCATTATTTTCTCGTACGGTGCAACTCACCACGGGTTCACTCAGTGTGTAAATAGCTGTTATTTAGTGTCATAAATAAATAGTTTATTGTGTTCTCATAACTTCACCGCCTGCGCTTACTTGCCACTCACCCGTCCACTATCCACTCGCTTTCCATCTACGCGAGCACTTCAATTACAAACATTCTGGTCCTTCGAGCCGGATAGTGGAATCGGTGGCTATCGCGAAATAGTGAGTGAGAGTTAGTGCAGTGCAAAGACGGTTACGGTTACACTTCAAATCGCCGAGCAAAGATGGCCGACAAGGGAGACGAAGAGTCATGGGCAGCGAGCCACGAGGTGGTTGAGGTCGAAGAGCCCCCTCCCACCACACCGGCCATCACAACACCGGCCATCACACCACCTGCCATAACAACACCGGCAGTCTCACTCGCTCCGCCGAAAGATGGCACAACGGCGCACTCCTCGCGAAAAACCGGCACTTCAAAACCGCCCGTCACACGGAGCACATCACCGGCAGCACTCCCCACCGAACTCACAATCATGGCCTGCACTCAAATGAGCCGATTGAATGAGATCGAAACCATTATGGAAATAGATCCTAATAATCTCGTCATCTACGATCTGGACGAAGTCGAATTCATGACGCAACACCTGGAACGGACACACCTCAAATTCGCGGAGCAACACACCCATTTCGAACTCAACTGGCCGGCCCGACACCTCTGTCATCCCTATTTTAACGAGGACTCACACGGCAGGGAGGCCAAAGCATACAGGACGGCGCGGCTCCACCTCATAAAACTAAAAAGGGCAATCGCGGTGGCATCTCAAACGGAGACACGAGCAACCACGGATACACGAGCAACCACGGACACACTTCACACACGACTCCCGGACATCACCCTGCCCACATTCAAGGGCGATTATAAGGAATGGCCCTCCTTCTCCGATCTCTTCACTCAACTTGTCACCAACAACCCCAAGTTGAGTGACATTGCACGTCTCCACTACCTCCGTGGCTGCTTGGTCGGAGAGCCAGCCTCGGTCGTAGCCAACCTTCCTGTTAGCGCCACCTCATTTCAACCAGCGTGGGAGTTGCTGGAGAGAAGATACCGTAACAGGAGGTTGCTGATCGACTCCCAACTCACCCACCTCATGCGACGGAGCACCAGTCAAGGAACGGCGAAAGGACTCACGGAACTGATCTCACGAACGGCGGAAGCACGGACGGCTCTGCAGTCACTCGAAGTGGCAGATCTCGGTGACTGCATCCTCATTCACCACCTCACAAGGCAGCTCGATCGGGCCACATATGAAAAGTGGGAAACGTCACTGGGGAACTCAACGGAATATCCCACGTTCACGAAATTGGAGGACTTCATACGCGCCCGAGCGCGCGCACTCGAAAGGGTTGAAGGCTCCACATCACAGCAACAAGAACAACCACGGCGCACCTCACACACTACGAGCACGTCAACGCCTGCACGTCAACCACGGCAAGAGCCCACTTCATCTAAATATGTGTGTGATTGCTGCAATGAAGAGCACTTCATGGTGAGATGTGAAAAGTTCCGCAATCTCGGAGTCACTCAACGCCGGGCAATAGTCGTTGCGAAGCGGCTTTGTTTTAATTGTTTGGGACGGCACAGTGTGGCTGCCTGTCGCAACGCCATGAGCTGCGCAAATTGCTCTGGCAGGCACCATACTATGCTGCACGATAATGCCTACCACGGGACTACCTCATCCGCCTCCTCAACACGGCCAAACACATCAGCACGTCAATAGGATGTCGGTGCAGTCGTCAAGCAACTCACCTCACCTCAAGAAACGGAGCACGTCACCAGGGAGATCAAGAATCAGCACGTCACAATGAAGAATTCAGTGCACGTCACAGGAACCGACTCATCGCTGCTCGCCACAGCAATAGCCACGGTGCACTCCACGGTATGCAATCAAATCACTCGTCTGTTAATAGATCCTGGATCAGAGCTCTCCTTCGTCACGGAGAAACTCAGCAAGGACCTCAACGTACCACGTCAACACTCGTCAATCTCCATCCTTGGCATTGGTGGAACAAAATCAGCAGAAACAAGAGGCGTGGTGTCACTCAAGCTGCAGTCAATTTACAGCAAGGAAACTGTCACGGTGAGAGCACACATCTTAAAGAATGTGACATCAATACTGCCATCATTCCAGCCTCGGAGTCACTCATGGCCTCACCTCAAGAACCTGCAGCTGGCAGATCCAGACTTCACCACACCACGCAAAATTGATATAGTTTTGGGAGCAAATTTCTATGGTCACATCATTTTGCCTGACGTCATCAAGGGCGATCCATCAATGCCAATAGCACAGCACTCAATATTTGGATGGCTTATTACAGGCCCAGTGTCATCAGCTCCTGCAGTGTCATCTCATGCTTACCATGTGTCAGTGCAACGTCAAAATTGTGAACTTCAAGAGCTCTTAACCAAATTTTGGACTCAAGAGGAGGTTAGGATGGACAACGTCAACAAACTGACACCTGAGGAGCAAAAGTGCGAGGATCACTTCAATTCAACTCACTCTCGTGACACATCTGGACGGTATACTGTGCGTATACCATTAAAATCTCCAACATCACTCCTAGGAACTTCATATTCAACGGCACATCAGTGCCTTCAACGCACTTTAAGGAAATTCTCAAGAGATGACACATACAAACAAATGTACACTTCATTCATGAGGGAATATGAAACACTTGGACACATGCAACCAGTGGCAGGCAACTCACCACGGATAACTCAACAAGGTAAGCCTGATGTTGGCAGTGTTACTAGTGAGATGACCTTGGCACATGAAGCTTCGGCTTCAGGAGGGTTGAGGGTCTCACACGGTGGCACGTCGACTCAGGTTTCACTTCAACCATATTATTTGCCTCACCACGGAGTCCTACGGCCTGACAGCACCACAACAAAACTACGGGTTGTGTTCAATGACTCAAGTTCCACATCATCTGGGAAATCTCTAAATGACCTCATGTACACAGGTGCAAATCTACTGCTGGACGTCACGGATGTGCTCACTTGGATCAGACATCACCGTCACATATTCGCAACTGACATCACCAAGATGTACAGGCAGATACGGGTACACAAGGATGATTGGGATCTGCAGCGAATATTGTGGATTGACGAGAACTTCAACGAAACTTCATACCACCTCACCACGGTTACATACGGAACAAAGGCAGCTCCATTTTTGGCGATAAGAACACTCTTGCAGTTGGCTGAAGACGAGGGCCAACACTATCCACTTGCCTTACCATCAATAACGAAGGGAAGATACGTTGACGACATATTCGGGGGTGCGGATTCAGTGCATCAACTCAAACGGGTTGCTAAACAATTAACGGGATTGTGCAACGCGGGCGGATTTCCCTTGGCAAAGTGGCACTCAACAAGTCACGATCTCCTCAAGGCAACTTCCTCAAATGAAGCATCGACATCAATATCTCTCGACGACTGCGCGACCAAAATACTCGGATTACGGTGGCACCCTCAAACTGACAACTTCACCTTCTTTCCACAACTTCAAGACCATGCGGGAGCACTTACAAAGAGACACGTCCTATCTGAAGTGGCACAGATATTTGATCCACTCGGCTTCATTTCACCAGTTGTAATCAGAGCAAAGATGCTTCTCCAAGAACTCTGGTTGCACAAACTCAACTGGGATGACCCATTACCGGTCAGAATTTCAACACGATGGTTGGCTATCAGAGAAGACTTCAAATGCTTGGCCAAGCTCTCAATACCACGGTGGTTCCACACTTACACGAACTCTACGGTTGAAATTCACGGTTTCTCTGATGCATCTCAACTCGCAATGTCAGCGGTAGTGTACATTGTGACAACTTCACCGTCCACAGGCGCCAAGGCTTCACTCGTCACATCAAAAACTAAAGTAGCTCCAATCAAGATACTCACTATCCCGAGATTAGAACTCTCTGCAGCGCTGCTACTTTCAAAACTCGTGAAGCACGTCACAGCCACTCTACAATACAACATTACGGATACTCATATGTGGACGGATTCACAAGTCACCCTCACATGGATCAAGACTCACCCCTCACGGTGGAAGGATTTCGTACGGAATAGAGTGACACAAATTCAAGAACTCACTCCAACTGGTCATTGGAGACATGTACCGGGAACATCAAACCCAGCTGATTGCGCTTCGCGGGGCGTAACCACAAAGGAACTCGAACGGCATGCCCTATGGTGGACGGGACCACCATGGATAACACAATCACCAGCCTCATGGCCACCTCAACCGACGGAATTGGACGACTCATGTGCACTAGAAGCTCGTCCAGGCATTTCACTTACGGCAGCCGCGCCCAAAATCGACTACCATTGGGACCTCATTTACAAATACTCTTCACTTCACAAACTACTTCGACTCACGGCTATTTGATTCAGAGCACTTTCAAAATTCAAGGGAACTTCAGACACATCACCAATCACGTCACTTCAATCTGCTGACATGGAAAGAGCTCGGATTTTTTGGATTAAATCAACTCAAGCGGCATTTTTCTCACATGAGCTGAGGACGCTTAGCTCACATGGGACATTGCCGAAGAATCACCCATTCAACCGCCTTACTGCATTCCTGGATCACCAAGGAGTCGTACGAGTCGGCGGCCGGCTCAACCTGTCAGCACTCAGCCACGACGAAAAACACCCAGTCATTCTACCTCGCCATTCACGACTATCGTCGCTGGTTATAGACGACGCACATCAACGCACTCTCCATGGCGGCACTCAGCTCACTCTGGCAACTGTACGACAATCTTTTTGGATTATTGGAGGCAGGGCGCCAGTAAAGTCCCACATCCTTCGGTGCATGCCCTGTGCACGACAGAGAGGGATACGAGCCCAACAACTTATGGGCCAGCTGCCAGAGTCACGAGTCTCACCATCGCGAGCATTCCACCACACGGGTGTGGACTACGCCGGGCCATACTCCATGAAGACGTGGAAGGGTCGCGGCGCGAAAACTTCAAAGGGGTGGATCTGCATTTTTGTTTGTTTTAGCACTTCAGCAGTCCACCTTGAGACGGTGAGCGACTATTCCACGGAAGGATTCATTGCCGCTTACCGCCGGTTCACGTCACGACGGGGCATCCCACACACGGTCTACTCTGATTGCGGCACCAATTTCATCGGTGCAAACATCAGCCTCCAGAAACTATTCATCCAGAGCACTCGAGAACATCAGGCCATCACTTCAATTCTGTCAAGGGACAGAACTCAATGGAACTTCAATCCACCGGCAGCGCCACACATGGGTGGCAAATGGGAAGCGGTGGTGAAGTCCATGAAGTTTCACCTCCGTCGCACTGTGGGCGACACCTTGCTCACATTTGAAGAGCTCACCACGGTGCTTACTCAAATAGAGGCGGTCTTAAATTCAAGACCACTGGAGGCACTCAGCGACGACCCCGACGACATCTCAGCACTCACACCTGGCCACTTTCTCTCAGGCGGTGCGCTTACAACCCTGCCTGAACCGTCACTCGACGATGTGAAAATCGGTCGGCTCTCTCGATGGCAACTACTTCAACAAAAACTTCAACAATTCTGGAATCAATGGTCGGCTCACTACCTACAACGGCAGCAATCAATCTCCAAGTGGCATCATCCCTCCAATGACATCAAGGTGGGTTCACTCGTGCTCATCACCGATGAGAGACTCCCACCATCCAAATGGCCACTAGCACGGGTCATCACACTCCATCCAGGGAAGGACGGTCTCACCAGGGTAGTGACCATCAAGACGGCAACAACCACTCTCATGCGGCCAATCGCAAAGCTTGCGCCACTCCCACTTCACCAAACGGGGTGATCCAACTTACACCTGGACATCAACTTCATTTACATCAGCGCACTCGCTGATGGCGGGCGGAAATGTCAGAGAAATCTATATTACCGACCAACTTCACCTCACTTCACGCTCATCACTCACGCGAGATCTCGAATCGATAACTTGTCCACCTATCAGAGATCAATACAGATCTAATCGATTATTATCGAGAACTCACGTGACGAGCCGGTGCGCTTCCGGCGCCCGCCTTTTATTCACACTCACCTCGCAACCATTGTATCACGCGGACGTCACTTCTTGTGCTATAGCAACACTTCTCTTTTCGGACGGTTTCACATCAATTCTTCTCTCTCATTATTTTCTCGTACGGTGCAACTCACCACGGGTTCACTCAGTGTGTAAATAGCTGTTATTTAGTGTCATAAATAAATAGTTTATTGTGTTCTCATAACTTCACCGCCTGCGCTTACTTGCCACTCACCCGTCCACTATCCACTCGCTTTCCATCTACGCGAGCACTTCAATTACAAACACTTGGGTTGGTGTAATTCCGAGTCACCAGCTACGCCCACATCGGCTGTGCCGTAACCATGCGGACGCGAATAGATTCTTAGGTTGGTGTAATTCCGAGTCACCAGCAACGCTCACATTGCCTGTGCCGTAACCATTCGGACGCGAATAGATTCTCGGGTTGGTGTAATTCCGAGTCACCAGCTACGCCCACACTTTCCCCGCCGTAACCAGTCGGACGCAAGAATACACGTAGGTTTAGTGTCAAACCAGGACACCGAGTATATATAGGCGCGTGCGACGTCTCAGCGAGCCGCTCCGCTGACACGTCAAATCTCTTATCAGGCCGGTCACTTCGTCTGTCTTCCGATCCCCGGTATACCCGGTGTACGCAGGGTGCCGAAAAACGGAGGACGTAACAATATCAAAGTTATTTTCTCCTGGATCATTGTCTAAGTAACAAAAAAGTGGATTTCCACATTTTTGGCTTTTGCAGGATCCTGTGATGCGTAGGAAATGCTTACTTCCTGGAGTGTCACAGATTTAAAAATTTTTGATCCTAAATGCACATGGCAGGTTCATTTGGTGTTCAAGAGCCATAGTAAATATGTCGGTCCAAACGTCTTGTTGTAATATGGAATATGTTCTATTATTCTTGTAGACAATGTTTGGCGCCTGCATCTCTTTCCACTCTTCCTTTGTTATGTGGACTAAATACTCGTCAAGCCCAGTCGCTTCACTGTCCAATTCATATAAGCTTTCATTGCTGTCGTTTGCAACTATAGACGTAGTAAAATTAGTACATGTTTTGATTTTTGGACTTAAAGGCAATAAAGGGTATTTCCTTATTCCCACATGCAATTGCCATTACGTCTCTTCTATTTTGGGTGATGTTGACATACACATTATGTGCTGTCCAATTCTTCAAAGCAATGCTCATGCTTTTCCAAATATCTGACGTATAGTTTGGGTACTCTCCTTCTTTGAAACAATCTATAAATTCTTCTATAACGCCCACAACATCCTCTACAGATACTAAAGCCTTACGTGGCATTATATTGCATACAGAAATACAAACGAAGAAATAAAAGTGTGAATTTGTCGTTCGTTCGTTTGCAACAAAATATTAATATATTCTACTTACTGTTTTTGTAGAAATTGGTCTTGCGATTACACGAAGGCAAGATCGCGCACAGAGGACAATAATATTTAGTTATAATGTAATATAAAATTCTAAATAATAAATATAAATAAACTTTATTTTAACTGAACTGAAGAAAGTCACTTCGCAGTTACACTTCGAAGCGACACGCTTCATCTATTCTATTGTTGGCTATTCGTAATTCTTCTGTTTTTCTCCTTCATCTGTCTGTCGCTCCCCTGTTTCTCCCTTCTTTTGTTTTGACGTTCCTCTGTTCTCCTTTCATATTCCGTTCAAATTTTTCAATTTTCCACGGTTGCTACGTTTGTTTTTGTAAAGAAGAAGAAATTATGTATAAATAAATAGCCAAATATGTACGTATAACTGCTGAAACGCTGTAAGCAGTATTACACGGGTGGGATTTACATAAGCTTTTACAGCTTCTAATGCAGATATTAACATATTTTGTTCGCCGTTAGTAGACGCACCCATGCAGCCAACAACCGTGCACATGGATCAAATGTTTATATCGAAACAAATTCATTGTTTTTGTTGTTTTGCTTAAACTCTTCATTTAAAAATAACTACCGTATAAATTGCGAACAAAAAATAGAACAGTGAACATTTCAGCATTAACTTTTGTTGTTATACCTTAAAAGATAACAATCATGTCATTAATATTTCCTCAGCTACATTTTTAGAGTGAAACCTCTTTAGCCATGTTGAGTGTTATTACTAATAATATCTAATAATCACTTACAGTCGGGGATAAAAATAATTAACGTAACTGTTACGAACTTCAGTTTTATTTATTATATATCTTTATAGTATGTACATTATTTAGTGAATAATTGAAATTCATGTTTACATCTTTGTGTAAACACGCTGTACTTAACGAAAATGACAGCTATTTATCAGTAGACAAAAATAAGTGGACACTTAATAAAATACGTAATAAATTAAATACATAATGAAATTAATACTTGGTATTGTCGCCTTTTGCTTTTACTACGGCTTCCAGAAATCGTGGAATTGTTTTGATTAAATTTTCTATATAATCTTTACTAATTTTTTCAAATTCAGACCAATTTTAAAAAAATGGACCTTTTTAATTCGCTGATCCAATGCAACTTTGCGCGCAGCAAACTTCATAAATTCTCTATGATTCAAGTCAGAGCTCTGGGCCGGTCATTCAAGTAATTGAATATTGGAATCCTTAAAAAATTGTGTTGTTTTCTTAACAGTGTGTTTGGGATCATTGCCTTGTTGGAAGACAAATTCGCCGTCGCAAGCCATTTTTACAACTGCTTCTTCTAAATTTTCACTTAGAATATCTGGAAATCTACATAATCTAATATCTGGCTTAATATATACTGGTCTGCCTTCATAATTCCGTCAATTCGTGCTAACGTTCTAAATCCATTCCAGCAAGAAGCACCCTGAGCACATTACGGTCATCAGACATCAGATATGGGATGAAAGAATACTACAAAATCCATGATGATGTTGAGGTCCTCTATTTTTTTAATTAGTTTCCTGTTATAAAATAAAAAAATTAAAATAAATGGTGTCAATGAATTAAAAATACTTTATACTTCAAGATACCTTATTCTCCTCCATACATCTTACATACATGGATTATGTGTTCTATGTAGTGAAAGAATGAGTCCCTGAAGAACAGATGGAGGCCAAAGGCTCTGCACATGATGAGTACAAATTCAACCAACCTGTGCATATGGAGCGCTCTTTCATTTGCGCTGAGCGTCTGCACACTGCATTACTGCCGCTTATGAGTGCTTATGAACAACAGAGAGGTCCAAAATCTAAAATCCTTGTCATACCGGTAGATGTCCATCTCCTCTTACGCCTGACCTGTTTGAAATCGTTGTGTAAATTATAATAGCCTGAAAAAAAATGTTCAGTTAAATAATTACCATTTTTTTATAATGTGTGAAAAGTAAATTTAGAAAAGAAGCTTACGTCAAATTAAAGTCATTTAAAATGTCGAGAATAAGTAGCGTCATTGCACACTGTAGCATCAAATACTAAAGCTGTAAGAGAAATTAATGAATTGTCGTTTAAAAATGAAATGCTCAAATGAAAATGCAATTAAAGATTCGGTAATATTTACAATTTTACGAAGTGAAACATCAAGGCACCCCAATCATAAGCTTGAATTCATAATTTAATAACCTTGCTCCAAAATTAATATTTCAAAATATGAGCACCATCTGTCAAAACACTTCATGAGGCATGTTTTCATCAAACGATATATCCTAAGGATATTGATCAAAGTATATTCCATATTTTCGTGTAAAATACTAATATTTCTATGCTAATACTTAATTATCAAATGCTATCAAACGCTTCTACCTGTATTTAATTAAATACTATTTAAATACTAATTAAACACACGACTATAGGGGTATTATCCTTGAGAAAATTTACCCCAGACAATTATTTCTATGATTGCAATCAAACGAAGAACTATCAAACGTCTGCACTGGACTATCAAACGTTTATATCCCACTATCAATCACTATCAAACAATTTTACATCTATTTCCGCAGATTAATAATGAAATGCATACGACAAAATTTCCCCTAGACACTTATTTCTTCGATTGCCAGCAAACGAAGAACTATTAAACGTCTGCACCGGACTATCAAACGTTTGTACCCGACTATCAATCACTATCAAACAATTTTACATCTATTTCCGTAGATTAATAATGAAATATGAGAGCATGCCTATGACAAAATTTCCCCTAGACACTTGTTTCTTTAATTATAAATAAACGATTAACTATCAAACGTTTGTATTGAATATCACTCACTATCAAACGATTTTACATCTACTGGCGCAGATAGAAATTTAATTTTTCACAAAAATTTCGACAAACATTCCCCTAGAAACTTGTTTCTGTAATTATAAATAAACGACTAACTATCAAACGTTTGTATTGAATATCACTCACTATCAAACGATTTTACATCTACTGGCGCAGATAGAAATTTAATTTTTCACAAAAATTTCGACACCGATTTCCCCTAGAAACTTGTTTCTTTAATTATAAATATGTTACGAGCCACGGCCTGACGTGGTGAGGATTTTTGTCAGTGCCGTTAGGAATGAGATATTTGTGAGACGAGTGAGCAGCTATTTACAGGCCTCGTCCGATTTTTCACGGCTGCACCCTGCACGTCGCTACCCTTTGTGATGCCCTTCTAACAGCTCTCCGTACTCCCTCGCGGAAATACGTGTCGCTGGTCGAAAGGAGGAGAGAGGGGGTTTAGGAAAATCACTTCAAGCCTCGGCCGGTTTTTCACGGCTGCACCTATCAGTAGATTCGGTTTTTGAGCTACCAACCCAGGCCTCGTCCGGTTTTTCACGGCTGCACCCCGGCCAAGTAAACTCGAAAGGATAGCTGACAAGGGCCTCGTCCGATTTTTCACGGCTGCACCCCTTGCGCAACTTTGAGGATATTGGATTTTGGAACTCTTTTTAGGCTCGTTGGTTCCCTTGAGCGGCTAAGGGAAACCTTGTATATTGAGAAAAATAAATACAGAAAAAGCAGTTAAGTATAACGAACAAAACAATAATTCAACTACTATTTCTAATAACGTGTTTACAATACGACGCGAATAAGTATACAGAAAACGTTTAATGACTAGTAATAAAATATTTGGTTTAAGAAAATTGAGCTAAATTGAGAACTAAACCTACACACAGGAGTGTGGCAGAACGACTAAGACTAATAACGCTCGGAATATTCACAAGTTATTCCTCGCCAGAAATCACGGACAGCGAAAAAACACTCTTTTCTGTAGCTACCGGACTTTGATTTTGTACTAATGACGCTCGGAACACGCACAGGTTGTTCCTTGCAATGAGGACAAACAGCGAAAAAGACACTTTTAGCGATTCTGGAATCACTTTTTCTAAGTATTTATAAACGCTCGGGAATTTCGTACGCAGACCCTTGCACGGTCCTTTTCTAAAGCTGTCTGAAACTCACGAGCCCTGGCGGAGCCCCTTTTCATATGATTAGATCTTAGGCTAGGGGTAGTGAGATGCAAGGAAACAGCGCATCGAGGTGGGGCGCATTTTCGGGGGCATCACGTTCCCAAACGTCGGCACGCACCCGCTGTTCACGCGCTGGGCACTCGCCGTGCACGTGATCGCGCGTGGCCGCTGCGCTTCATTCGAGGCTACGTCACTAGCTCAGGCGCGTCACTAATTCAGGCGCGTCACTAGTCCAGGCGATGCATGATGACGTCACGGCAGGCAAGCGCGTACGACGCCATGGGCCGCAGCGCTGGTCGGCGGCGCTCGGCGGCGCGGTACGTTACAGCATCCTCCCCCGATGAAACGTCGCTCCATGAGTGGCATGTTGCACGCTTATCTGTCGGCCTCCGTTGACGGATCGTGATGCGCTGCCCAGGTCTGGTCCACCTCTAAATCCCAGAACTGGTAGCCCATATATGACTGCACGCCGTCATCCACGCGTTGGTCGTGCGCGAAAATGCACTTGTCGCACTCGATGGCGGGTCTCGCGCCGAATATGTTATTCCCGCAGCCAAAGCAAGCCATGCGCCTCCGGGGGTATATCATTAACGCGTGCACTCCTGTACTGGGGATTGTATGTTCTCGACCGTTCTCAACACTCGGTACGCATGTTCCGCAGTACACCTTCACTTCCTCTCTTCCCAGAAATCGGAGATTGAAGATCCTTCCCTTACAACAATACCCTGTCACTGGTGCCAGCTTCATGGTTGTGCTGGAAGTGTGGTCGGTCGCGAGGTCCCGTCCGACGGTTACTCGGGGCCCGATGGTGGGGGTATCGTTCCCCAAACGTTTCCAAACGTATATACGCCTCGCGCTCGGCGCTCCTTCCCTGTCATCACACACTCCTTCCTTTTCGCACTCACGGACACTGAGTTCGCGCGTGGCTTGCTTTATGGCAATGATGATGGAGGTGTTGGCGCCTCGGCGCCTTTTCCCCGGGGTCGCAGGTCTTCAGCGTACCTCTGCCGGATGTTCGGGCTCGGTGTTTTTCCTCCTTCCTCGCCTGATGTTCGGGCTCGGTGTTTTTCCTTTCCATCAGTGGTCTACACCCTCACCTAGTGAGTGGTAACGCCCCCATGTTTCCACCACGTCGTGCACATACAATCTTTCAGCGGATATGCTCGCTTCCTCTCCTCGATGCGTGTAGGCAAATGTGCACATTTCGCACTCCTCGGCTGGCTGTGACGTCATAAGCGGCATTTTGCACGCCCTACACCGAATGTCCGGCCACGGATGCACCGCCAGCGAATGCAGGCATACTTCCAAATGATCTTGGTCGTAAACACGATCGGCCCACTCCACACACTCGCCACAAAATCCTCCACCCCAACTCCCTGTTTACTTCGTAAAACACGCCGATTACACAGACTCCCTGCACCTGTTCACCCTTCATTGCGCTGGTTAGTAATGCGGGTCCGCGGTTCTCGGTCGACCGCTCGTCACCGGCTCAGGAATCGGTGGTGGGGTACCTCTCCCCTAAACGGCCATCTTTGTGTTTACGTCTCGCGCTCGGCGCGCTCTTTCCCTTTCTTTACACATCCCTTCCTTTTCGCACCTTTCGCGGCAGCGGAATTTCATCCGCACATGGCGTAGCCTTTGATATTATGATGACGGGGGTTGGCGCCTCTGCGCTTTCTCCTGGGGCCGCGGGTCTGCGGCGTACCCCTGCCGGATGGTCGGGCACGGCGGAATCTTGGCGGGTACTGCCTTTTGCACACCACTGCGCAACTTTGATTTCGTTTCCGTTTTCTCCTTTCTATGGCCGGATGTTCGGGCATGTCGTTCGCAACTTCTTCCCTCTTATCCCTTCCCAGGCGACCGGGCAGGCGACCTTGCGGCACCGATGCGTTGGAACTGGGGGTGGTGTTGTATGATTGTTGGTGGCCACTAGAGTGGTGTGGTATGCCCTCTCCCGGCATCCAGCCCTTTATTGTTTCGTCGGTTAACCCTTTCGCTACGGACACCGACTATAGTCGGCGGACGCGAGACGTGCTGTGTGTACGGATGCCGATTATAGTCGGTGTCCGCGAGACGTGCTGTGTGTACGGGTGCCGACTATAGTCGGTGTCCGCGAGACCAGACAATATACCTACGTACATTGTGGGTATTCTGAAATTTCAGAATTTTTATGTTTTTCTGTATAATATGACGAAACAGTTGTTACATAACTCTTAAAAAAGTATACATACAAGACAATTCCAAAGTGCCATTGAAAGACGTAAGTGCGAACATCGAAGACTACCGATGCGCAATGTGCACACTGCGCGGCGCGGTGCCCCGTTCAGTGGCGCTACTCTCGCGGAACGGACTGCCGTAGCGAAAGGGTTAAAATAGTTTCGGTAACGTTGACCGTTTTCTGCCGTTTCCTGCATGATTCCAGCGTTTGCGTCATCATGACTTTTTTTCTGATTTTTGGCGTCCGGGTAGCTTGCCCTTTCTTTGGTTTTCCGGATACCACTATATACTCTCCAGGCCGAGTGAGCGTTCCGATTCGATCCTCTTTCAACCACTACCCTACTTCACCAACTTGTGTTGCGATGGTACGAAATCCTTCGTTTTGCTCCGTTTGCGTGCATACGTCCTGCATCGTTGCCATTTTTGTCTAAAGTGGCGTTTCAAGCTGACGAGCTGTCGCTCTCGGGCGAGGGGGAAGAAGAGGTGCAGGGCTCATCGTTCGTAGGTCGCAACCTGTTCACTTCGTCGAACCCGCAGACCTTCTTTATCTTATCCTGATGTTTCTTGAATAGTTTTCCGCCGGGTCCTTTTAACATTACGTTGCGACGGTCGGTAATGTCGATAATGCGGTACGGCCCGATGTATCGTGGATCCAACTTATGTATCCGGGGCTCCTTTAAAATGTACACAGCATCCCCTTCCTTGTATTTCACATGATTCACTTTTTGATCGTAATATTTTTTCGACTTCCGTTTCGCCCGGTTCAAATTGTCCGCTGCTTGTATCCTGATCTCGGACATGTGGGAAAGTAGTTCCATTAGCCGTGCGCCGTAGGTAGGGAGGTCGGTGTCGGCGTAGGCGCTCGGAACGCGGGCTGGTCGTCCAAAAATCAGTTCGTGTGGTGTAAAATTGGTTCCCTCGTGGACCGACGTATTATAGGAGAACATAGCATACGGGACGAGCAAATCCCATTCCCCTTGATCCTTTAAATAATGCTTCAAGTACTCGATTAAGACGATGTGAGTTCTTTCGAGCGATCCGTTGGTTTGCGGTCGGTAGCCGGACGTAGTAATCTGGTCGATTTCGAATAATTGCGCTAATTCTGTCATTACGTTTCCAATGAAGCTTGCTCCACGATCGGATAAGATGCTCTTCGGTGTTCCAAAAATTGACACCAAATTTCGAGAGAAGGCGTCTGCGATAGTTGTGGCCTTTGTATCCGGGATCGGGACGGCAACGCAATATTTAGTTAAATTGTCCTGTATTGTAAGCAGGTGCTTGTTTCCGCTGTACGTCTCAGGTAGCGGTCCGACGGTATCAAGCGCTACCTTATCGAAGGGTTCGAGCGGTGTGTCGGTTATCACCATAGGTTGTCGGGTTTTCGCTCGTACCAGCTTCTGCTCTTGACAGCCGGCGCATTTTCGGATGTATTCCCTGATTTCGTCTCTCATATTCGTCCAAGTGTGTTGAGCTTTGATTCTCTGGTAGGTTTTAGATACGCCCTTGTGACCTCCTATTCTGCTTTCATGTGCTTCGGCGATGATTTCCTTGCGGCGAGATTCCTTAATCGATGAATCGGTATTTTTACAGATGGTAACGTTGATGGTACCGTTCTTGAATTCGCGGGTCACAATTTCCAGGAACCCGCGGGATCGTAATCCCGTCGTGCCTATCGCCTAGAACTGGTAATCTGACCGAGTTCTTGTGGTCAGTTTGCAACGCCTTGTTCAGGGCTCGCATTCCCCGGATTAATTCCCCTTCGGTTATTTGCTCGTGTTCCGTTAAAATGGAGTAGACGCTGTTGTTCTCGGCTTCCGATATGCACACTTGTCCTTTATGCGGGAGCGTCTTCCGGATTGCGTGGATATTAATGTACTCCAAGTCGCTCAGCGTTTGTTCGACTCGACTCTTCGGATACGGTTCCATAACGCAAAAATGACCGTAATTCCCTCCGATGGTGGTTAACGCGTCGTTTGTGGTTCGGATTATGCATGCTGGTTTGTCACTAATCGAATCTTCCGAGTCGTATCGGTCAAAGGCGAACGGTGTAGCCGCGGCTGGAATGTTGAGGAGGGGGCCGGCGCTTCCCGGATCTTCGTCCTGTTGCTCGTCGGCACTCGCTGTCTCCTGAAGGAGTGTGTCATCGGGGTCTGATATTTCCGAAAGACGATCCTCCGGCGGGGTTGCGGGTGTGCTCGTTTTCGCGATTTCAGCTTCTGCGGATGGAGTGGCAGCAAGATGTTTCCTCGGCCCTCCTTGCCGTCCCGGGCGCGGGGTCGAATGCGCAGGTGGGGGGGTGACGGCCGGGCTGCCTGCATCGGTCGGTAATGAGTTGGTCGCACAACCTCTTCTAAGAATCTTTACCCGTTGCGCGATACTCTCGTTGTTTACTGTCTCTTTTGTTAAAGGAAGGCACGCGATGGGGTCACGTGATAGCGCGTCCGCGTTTTTGTTGGTTTTTCTTTCCTTGTGCACTACCCGGTATTCGCACTCGGCGAGACGCAATCGCCACTTTACAAGACGCGATGTGGGATCCTTGACGGTGTCGCGGCGAATTCGAACCCGCCGTGCAAATAGCGCAAAGCGCCATCGTCCACCTCACATTCGGCTCCCTCCGTTGCGCCTCGGCCGACTCCGGGCGGATCGAGCAGTTCGGTGATCGGCTCGAGGCGGGACGGGGGAGACGGTGTGAGGTAACACGCGGGTCTCCGACGGCCGGTCTGCTTCTTACCGTTTTGGCAATTGATCCGCACAGGTGACTTTCGCAATCATATTGACTCTTTTTGCTTCACTTAGACCGGACCGTCGGAGGCCACATTTAAAGCGCTCGTTCTTTTCTTTTCTTTTCGCGCAGTCTTTCCTTTTAAATTCACGCTTTAATTCTCTTTTCTTTTTGCTCTTTAGATTCACCTTTTCCTTTGCTTTGATCTATTGTATATTCTTTCTGATCTTTCTCTTCCTAGATTAAGTAGGCGTTAGTGTAAATATAGATGACCGTATTACTTTATTTCCGTTGCGTCCTTTAGACTTTAGTTATACGTTTCGCATTTATACGCGCTTTTCATTTCCGTGCCGTCTTTAGCTTAATTGTATATATTTTCTTTATTATAATAGATTAGTTTATTTTAACGTAATTCCTTTAGTTTTTTCCGTCACGCCCTCACACCGCTTCCCTTCGCGTTCCCTTTGCATACGGAGTAGCTCCACCGAGCTCAAGAAAGAGCCGGCGAAACTCCTAACAGACGGAGTGTAGCCAAACGAGGGGGCGGTGATCCGTTATTGGTGTAAACTTGGTCCCGAAAACATATGGTCTGAAATATTTTACTGCGTAGACCATAGCAAGACACTCTTTCTCTGTTGCGGAGTATTTCCTTTCCGCACGATTGAGACTCCTGGAGGCGTAGGCGATGGGCAAGTCGTTTCCAACTTCCCCTTGGCTGAGCACTGCTCCCAGTGCGTATTCGGATGCATCGGTAGTGATAATGAACGGTTGTGAAAAGTCCGGATATTGCAAAATGGGTTGCTCACACAGCTCTTTCTTCAATTGTTGGAAACTTCTTTCCTGTTCCGGCGTCCAATTAAATCGTATGCCTTTAACCAGCAGCTGGATTAAAGGTTTTGCCTTGGTGGAATAATTTTCGATGAACCGGCGGTAGTATCCGGTAAGTCCTAGGAACTGCTGTGTGTTCCTTTGATTTTTCGGTGTCGGAAACCGCTGTACGGCGATGAGTTTGTCCGGATTCGGGCGGACTCCTTGCTCCGAAACAATATGACCCAAATATGCCACCTCCTTTTTCAGGAATCCACACTTGCTCGTCTGTAGTGTTAAGCCGTGCTCGCGTAATCGGGTCAGTAATTTAGCGACCTTTATATGATGTTCCTCTAGCGACGATGAATAGACGACTATATCGTCGAGGTACACGAACAGCTCTGTGCCTTGCAGTCCGGTTAGTACTTGATCCATGAGTCGTTGAAACGTGGGTGGTGCGTTTTTCAGTCCCAACGGCATTCTCACGTACTCAAAATGTCCGCGATGGGTGGTAAATGCGGTTTTTTGTCGATCCTTTGGATCCATACGGATCTGGTGGAATCCGCTTGCGAGATCGAATACCGTAAAATATTTTGCTCCTCCTAATTTGTCGAGGATTTCGGATATCAATGGGAGCGGATATCGGTCTCCCACTGTTTTTTCGTTGAGCGCACGGAAGTCAATTACCATTCGCCACTTCTTTTCTCCGCGTGCATCGGGTTTTTTGGGCACAATCCATATCGGTGAGTTGTACGGTGAGGTGGACGGCTGGATGATTCCGGCGTTCAGTAATGTATCTACCTGCCGATTAATCTCCTCTTGATGTAGGGGAGGATATCGGTACCCTCGGCAATTTACAGGTACGTCATCAGTCACGTGGATGGAATGGTGAAAATCGGGTGCATTAGGTAAGTCATCTCCGGGTATGTAAAAGCGATCGTGGAACATTTCGATCAATTTTTTCGTTGCACGACGCTCTTCCGCATTCAAGTGGGTTGTATCCATCTGATTCCAGATTCCTTCAATTCTTTTTGATGGATCATGGACGGGTGTAATATCAGGATGAAGAAATTCTTCTTCGGACGTCGTGTAGATCTCATACGGCGTAATTTCCTGCGGCGGAGTGTCGAATTCAATCGTGTCTTCGCCGGTGTTGGTGGCAAATACCTGGCATTGCCCGTTGTCGGTATAAACAGCGGCTTCGCCCATGTACACGCCTTTAGGTGTTTCGACGCGTGCCAGGTACCCTTCTCTTATGTCCGGATTAGTGACGGGTATGGACAACTGCTGTCTCGTCCTTCCGTCAATGCGATGTCGAGCCGTGGTAATTGGATTGGCGGTATTTTCCACAATAGGGTAATTTGAGAAGCGAATTGGCTTCACTGGTTTGCTGATCGTTACTAAGGTGTTATGGTGATACGATATTTCGGCCTTTTCCTGTTTTAAAAATGGGCTGCCGATTAGTCCATCGACGGGTAATTGTAGCTCCTCCACTACGTAAAAATACGCAGCGATCCCGTTGATGTGAAGGAGAGTAGCTCCCAATGTACGGATGGAAGCGTGCGTCAGTCCTGTTACTTCTAGTTCTTCCCTTGATAGCACGTCGGCTGTCGAATTGAGGGCGGAAAACTTGACTAAATTCACAGCCGCTCCTCCGTCGAGTAAAAACTCGCCGACTCCCCTTCCATTTCTGGAACCGTTGCTCGGACTCGGGGTGCTGCTGCTTCCCTGCACAGTTCTCTTGCCTCGATGGAGATCTGTCCGACAGGTATCCTTCGAATCGGACGTTCCTCGAGCGAGTCGTGCGATTGCTCGCCACGTCGCTCTCGTGACGAGTTCGCTGGTAGTTTAAAGCCGGTGATGTCGGTCTTCGTGCCGTGGTTTTCGTCGCATCGGGCCGATCGTCGAGATGTCGGTAATTTCTTCGGCAATCTTTGCGGTCGTGTCCCTGTAGGCCACAATTCCAGCAGTACAGATCTCGTGCTGTTATTTCGCCTCGGTGCTGATGGTGACACCTTTCGTTCATAATGCGGCGATTGCCCTCGTTCGTTTGGCGACATTTGATCGCTCGTGCGGGCGGTCATAGCGGGTGTTGGAGCCTCCTGATTTCGTTCGGGCTCCGATCCGGATTTTCCTCGGTATGGCTCGTACGATCGTCCGACGGGCGACAATGGGTACCTCGGTCTTGCTTGGCGGTCCTCGGCGTACGGTCGCGACTCATGCGTGCGGTCTTCGGCACGATATGTCGGGGATCGGTTTTCGTAGTTCCCTCGACGATTTTTCAGTCGCTGCTCGACCTGAATGACGGACTCGTACGCCTCGTCCAGAGTCGGTGCCCTGTCGTCGGTCGCCACTCGCCATGTGATACGTTCGGATAGACCGTCCATGAAGTTTTCCAGTAGGTCGGTTTCTAATCCTTCCAGGAGGTCGGTGTTCTTGGGTCCGTATCTGTCCAGAAGAGCGCTGCGTGTCGCTTGATGAAGGCGGCTGGTACGGTCGATGTAGGACCGCAATGACTCATCCTCGCGGATTTTTAGTCTCGCCACCTCGCCTTGGTAATAGGCTAAATTTTTGCCCGCTGCGAAGCGTCTCTTAAGGGTTTTGATTAACTCGGGAAGAGTGGTGATATTTTTCCCGTGTATAACCGTTCTTGCCGACCCGGTCAGTTTTGTTAAAACGATAGCCGTATAACTGCCTTCGGCCGACTCCGCGATCAATGTGCGGCCGTTCTCAACGCTCTGAAGGAACTGAGATATTGGGGGGTTAAACCCGTCAAAGGTAGGAATACTAGCCGTCGCATTCTGTAAACTATTTTGTAACGTGAATAACGCCATGGACTGTGCCATCGTTAGCGTTAAATTAGCGATATCCGCGGTGACGCTACTCGCGTTGTGACCATTATCCTGAGCCATCTCGGTAATCGATACGCCCAGATTTCTCTGACTCGAATCCCACCGCTGTCACCAGTTTGTTACGAGCCACGGCCTGACGTGGTGAGGATTTTTGTCAGTGCCGTTCGGAATGAGATATTTGTGAGAGGAGTGAGCAGCTATTTACAGGCCTTGTCCGATTTTTCACGGCTGCACCCTGCACGTCGCTACACTTTGTGATGCCCTTCTAACAGCTCTCCGTACTCCCTCGCGGAAATACGTGTCGCTGGTCGAAAGGAGGAGAAAGGGGGTTTAGGAAAATCACTTCAAGCCTCGGCCGGTTTTTCACGGCTGCACCTATCAGTAGATTCGGTTTTTGAGCTACCAACCCAGGCCTCATCCGGTTTTTCACGGCTGCACCCCGGGCAAGTAAACTCGAAAGGATAGCTGACAAGGGCCTCGTCCGATTTTTCACGGCTGCACCCGTTGCGCAACTTTGAGGATATTGGATTTTGGAACTCTTTTTAGGCTCGTTGGTTCCCTTGAGCGGCTAAGGGAAACCTTGTTCGTAGGATTCGAGTTCTAGGCGATTAAATAATGCGATAGCCAAGGAATATGGAAAACAATAAAATGAACTATATTGAGAAAAATAAATACAGAAAAAGCAGTTAAGTATAACGAACAAAACAATAATTCAACTACTATTTCTAATAACGTGTTTACAATACGACGCGAATAAGTATACAGAAAACGTTTAATGACTAGTAATAAAATATTTGGTTTAAGAAAATTGAGCTAAATTGAGAACTAAACCTACACACAGGAGTGTGGCAGAACGACTAAGACTAATAACGCTCGGAATATTCACAAGTTATTCCTCGCCAGAAATCACGGACAGCGAAAAAACACTCTTTTCTGTAGCTACCGGACTTTGATTTTGTACTAATGACGCTCGGAACACGCACAGGTTGTTCCTTGCAATGAGGACAAACAGCGAAAAAGACACTTTTAGCGATTCTGGAATCACTTTTTCTAAGTATTTATAAACGCTCGGGAATTTCGTACGCAGACCCTTGCACGGTCCTTTTCTAAAGCTGTCTGAAACTCACGAGCCCTGGCGGAGCCCCTTTTTATATGATTAGATCTTAGGCTAGGGGTAGTGAGATGCAAGGAAACAGCGCATCGAGGTGGGGCGCATTTTCGGGGGCATCACGTTCCCAATCGTTCCCAAACGTCGGCACGCACCCGCTGTTCACGCGCTGGGCACTCGCCGTGCACGTGATCGCGCGTGGCCGCTGCGCTTCATTCGAAGCTACGTCACTAGCTCGAGCGCGTCACTAATTCAGGCGCGTCACTAGTCCAGGCGATGCATGATGACGTCACGGCAGGCAAGCGCGTACGACGCCATGGGCCGCAGCGCTGGTCGGCGGCGCTCAGCGGCGCTCGGCGGCGCGGTACGTTACAAATAAACGACTAACTATCAAACGTTGGTATTGAATATCACTCACTATCAAACGATTTTACATCTACTGGCGCAGATAGAAATTTAATTTTTCACAAAAATTTCGACACCAATTTCCTCTAGAAACTTGTTTCTTTAATTATAAATAAACGACTATCAAACGTTGGTATTGAATATCATTCACTATCAAACGATTTTACATCTATTGGCGCAGATAAACATTAAATTTTTCACAAAAATGTCGACAACAATTTCCCCTAGACACTTATTTCTTTGATTACAAGCAAACGGCTAACTATCGATTCGGCGAGAAACGGTGCGCGCAGCTCTCACAGACAGGGCACGCACACTTGCGCGTATCCCCACTCCCGCGGGCACCGATGGTGTAAAAGAGCCACTTCTGGCCACACTGGGTGAACGAGAAATCATTGGTGTGTTGGAGATTCATTCTAGTATTGGAGAATCGGAGACTGTCGGATCGGGCTGTGAGCAAATGTCGGCACCGAAAGAGTGGCAATATTTTAATGAATTATAATCGTTTTTATACTTTTTAAATATCACAAAGTTAGAGATGTTTTTCCTCAGTCTGATTTGCTTTTGAAAAAGAGCAAGCTACACCGATTCTCCAAGACTAGAATGAATCTCCAACCACCAATGATTTCTCGTTCACCCGTTCAGACAGACAGTCGCGGATCGGCCCGAGCAAGCTACACCGATTCTCCAACATTAGAATAAATCTCCAACACACTACATTTTTTTTCGTACGGCGGCGAACCGATCAATCGATGAGAGCAATATGAAACCATTGAATCGGTTTGCCCCGGCTTGCCTACGCGCCCCTGATGACGTAATGCTGAGGCCGAACATGTATTTTATTACATAAGAGCATCTGTTGGTTAATTTTTAGACTTTGAGGCGCTGAAAACAAATCTAAAATCCGTTTATCTCCGTAATCCTCAGTTTTTAGAAAGGAAAAAATTAATATTTTTTGTACGTTGAATAACATTCTGTGGGAAGTGACACACACGCCACACCAGTCCCTTGCCGTGTATCGCCGGCCCGGCCCCGAGCCTCGGCGCGCGTCCGGCGAAAAACATAACCGTCGCGATGAGTGAAGGGGGGAGAGAGGTGACGACGCACGACTCACGAGGCAGTCAGCCACGGATGTATGTACATTGTACAAATGTATATGATTGTAGGACACACGTGCGTAAAAATAAAAAAGCGAATTTGATTTCCGATTACAAGCTTTACCCGATACCCACACATTCAGATCGTCAATTTAAAAGTTAGACTATAAAAAAGAATCTAGCAACTTTTCTGAATAACATCATTGCGCACACCTATTTTTCCGAATCCTTTCCAATTTTTAGTAAAAATGACTAATCTGCCATAAATTCTAGTGTCTAATTTTACTGCATCATACAACAGGTATATTTCTTCTGAAACGATAAATAAAATAGTTGTGGAAGTCACGCACTGACAGCAGAAATTCTCCGTCCGTTTTAATAGCGTCCTGCGCTGCGGATGTAAACTTTATTTTATATTCTTATAAAAACGACTAATGAGCAATTACATAAAAAAATCGGGTAGGCTGAAGTTCGATTGAGTTGTCAGTTGCGTAGGAGTGTAGGACTAAGACTTGCAGATTGGAGAGTGAAGTTGAGCTAGTCAAGTATGGTTTCTAAGCGTTTATTTCATGCGGGTGCGCTGCCGCGTTTAACTCATTGTCAGTCTATCTCGGCAACTATGAGTGCAACACAACGAATTTGGTAAAGAATGTTTAAAATGTTTAGCTTAAAACAAAGCAAAATGTTCTTCGTATATTCGAAGAGATCTTGTCGAGAGCTTCAAAGCAATACCATGCACGGTTGTATTCTATTGACCCTTTCCGAGACAAGCCAAGATAAACGAAGTCAAACGTGACCGCACACCCATAAATATTGCACCGTTTCCCCGGGCACTCGATATTTTCCGCAATACACTAATCGATTCTTACGCTTTCATTGGTCTATTTAAACAAGTTTTTCGTTTTGTTGCAAAACATGCAGCCGCGTATCAATTTGAACTCGAATGCACATGAGGGCAGCCCGAGGCCGCATGAAAAGTTGATCCGAGGCACAACAAACTGTTTTGATATATTAAACAGATATTGCAAAGTAGCAAAAGAAATTGATGTTATATTTAAATCACGTGCTAATTACTCTTTAATTATGTATGCATCTGTGAAGTATCGATTACAAAGGTGAGGGTGAAATAAAATTATAAAATAAAATCTCATTACGTTTTAAGCAGTTACACAGTGGGTAATGTCAATGTTTTATGTTTGTCTATTACCTACGGGACTAGCCCCAATTACCGACGCCAACCGACGCCGCCAAGAGACCTCAGCGCCCTCTGAGACCCCATCCAGGCCCCATTTGCGGGCCGCTGTTTAACACAGGCGCTGGCAGTCTTTAAAAATATCTCGTCGGTGCCCTATTGTATGTCCGGTCTATTCTATACCTCGTCTGTGCTGCCCAGGCCGCGAAAGTCCCGCGATTCTCTTACTCGTGGCACCGTGAGGGGTCCCCGCAGTCGTGTGGTGGTGCCTGCTGGTTTACGTCCGGCGGCGGGTATGGCAATGGAGTCCCCGGTGGTCGGTATGGTGGTGGAGTCCTTGGTGGCCGTGGTCGGTACGGTGGCGGATTGCGGCGGCTCCTGCATCGCGGCGTACGTGGCCGGTAAATAGGTGGCGGCAGGAACGGGTTTCCCTCTATGGGTGGCGCCGGTATAAACAGTTCTGTCTCCTCGTCTAGAATTTGATGCGTTCTGGCTTCCCTGATTTGCTGTGGGGCGTAACAATACTATAAAACAAGTAACAATGACCGACGGATATTAATACGTGGAAAAAAAACCGAATTAAATAAACCAAAGATAAAATACAAATTAAGTAAACACACGAAGAAAGAAAGACTAAATTAACACACAAGTGCGCGGAAGGATTTCGCGTAAGGCGCCAGGCGAAATAAAAGTTGAACGCAAAATCCTGCCACGTGTACAACCGTATTATTATAGCAAATGCAATCTGAAGCATACTGATCGTTCTCTCACATTCGATTGCCTTCGACTGACTGCCGGCGCCGGTTTAGCAACGCACATGGTTCCACCAGTGACTACAGATACTATAAGACACCACATGCCTATGTTATCCGTGGGTCATGAATTCTGGGGTCCTTAGGACCCCAAGGTGAGGTTAGGTCTTACTGCACAGGAAACAGCAATATCGACCGTCGTGCCTGTTTTACCATTCCATCTTTTACCACATGTACGGCGCAGCTACCTTATCTGCAAGTGAAGAAATCTATATATAGCAATCATGCAGGTTTGCCAAATCTATCTCGAAATATGGCAACATTGCTTTTTAGACCGAAACAGACCGAAGACTGATTCCTGAACCTGAGCTAGAAATCGCATGGTATGAGGAACGTCAGTGGCGGATCACGCGATTTAGGGGCCCAAGGTGAAACAAAATTTATGCGTGCTACATAAATTTGTATATTTTTTAAATTAATATAGGAAGCATATAAATGTATAAAATTATATTTGATTTACATTTTCATTTTGATAATAACAAAATGTGGCGTAGTTAAATACCTTCATACGACAAATAATTTAAAATCAAGACATGTATATCCCGTGCATTTTTTAAATAATTATCTATAAATAAAATTGGATCTTTTTGTAGTCAAAAACAATTTAAAAAAATACTAACACCGATAATTCATGGAATACTCATCACTAACAGATTGATCAGTATTATCGATATCGGGCACGAACGCGTCGAGGAGCGACGACGACTACGACGAGTCAGTCAAAAACTCTCACGAATCCACATTTCCCTCGATCGCGTTTACGCTCAACGCTGTGGTGCCCGATTTCGCTTTGGCCGGCTAGCACGCAATGGTACGTGCGATGCCTTATGCCTTATACGAAATCTGTCACCACTGCCTGAAGCTTGTACCGGCCTGTGTGCGTTACGAAAACGCGAGAACGCGACTGCATGTCGACAAAGCCGCAACGCGCGACGTTGGTTTAAAGGGTACGGAGCATAGTTCTGTCCTTCCCGTTCTTATGTGTCGTCACGATACCTGACGTCACACGACGTTGGTGGTAGTGTTTGTATCGTGTTTGGAGTGCATTTCGAGATCGGGGTTTACTTCAATTTTGGTGATCATCCATGGTGGGTTTTTTGGAAATCTTCTCAGTTCAGGTTTTGATAGTTTTTTATTAAATTCGTGCTCATATTTGGATACTCTATAGTAGAACGGTTTCGGTATTTTGGAGTTTGATGAGAATATGGAACTATATCTTTTAAAGAACGTGTTTAGGTAAACAGGATTTCTTGGGGTCGAACCAATTTTGATTGCTTCAGTAATGTTGAGATTCTTACGTCTGGTTGTAAGTGGGGGTTCAGTGCTTTCTTTTAAAATGCTTAGAATTGGGCTAGTTCTGAAGGCTCCTGTGGCAATTCTCAGGGCTGAATTATGGATAGGGGCCAGATTTTTAAGGGTCTAGGATTTGGCAGAGTTGTAAATAATGGAGCCATAGTCAATTTTAGATCTTATTAACGCTTTTTACGAACTTATAAGGGTGCTTGTGTCGGCCCCCCAGTTATTGGCTGCTAGATTCTTGAGAATGTTTAAGCGCATGTTACAGTCCTGTTTTAGTTTCGTTATATGCTGTTTCCATGTTTTTGTTACCAAAGGTCGTGCCAAGTAACTTCACAGCGTTAGATTGTTTCAGTTCGGTATTGTTCAAATAGATTTTCATGTTTAAATTTGATTTTTGTCTACTATAAGTAATTACTTCGGTTTTTTTTAACGAAGAATTTGAACCCTATAGTCAGTGTCCATTCTTGGAGTTTATTGATGGTATCTTGTAAATTGTTTTGTGTGGAGATTCGTATTTTTCCCAATGCAGATGATAGTAAGGTCATCGGCGAATAGGAACGCTTTGACCGAAGATTTTATTAGTTATAGGACATCATTTATTTTCAGGAGAAATAAGGTGACACTTAATACCGATTCTTGTGGAGCACCATTATCAATTACCCACGATTCGGATAATATTTTGTCGCTCGAACTTTGATGTATCTAATTTTTAACAAATTTGCAATAAATGTACTTATATTACCTTGAATTCCATATTTTTTTAGGATTAATATAATTCAATGTCTCTAAATCATGTCGTAGGCGTTTTCTATGTCCATGCATACGGCTGTCACATGTTGTTTGTTTGCAAAAGCTTCGCATATATAAGTGTCAACATTAATTAATTGGTCAAGAGTGGAATGGAATTTTCTAAACCCACTTTAGTAAGGCGAAATGGGGTTGTGGTGTTCTATTGTCCAGCGGAATCTGTTATTAACAATTTTCTCCATTAATTTACACATCGTATCTGTTAGTGCTACTGCTCTGAAATTTCCCGGGTTTGTGTGATTTTTTCCCCGTTTTGGAATGGGAACAATGATATCTTTTGTCCACTTCTTAGGGAAAATACCATTTTTCCATATGCAATTGAAAAGAAGAAGTAAATAATTTCATCCACTCATCGGCAGGTTTGTTAGTAATTTGTTTGGGATACCATCAGGACCTGGACTAGTATTTCAGTTTTTAACTTTGTGTAGTACTTTTGTTAGTTCGTCAAACCGAAGAGGAGTATTTACTGGAAGCATACTATCTGTTTCGTTTTGACATGTCTGCATCTTTATCCAACGTATCTTGACTTTGGTGCGACAATTTAAAATTTAAGGAATTCTATTTCATCATTGTTGTCAGTAGAATTTTTGGCAAAGGTATCGGCAAGGATATTTGTCATTTTCACCTGGTCTGTTGTTAAAGAATTGTCCGATAAAGTCAAAGCAGGGATCTTTGTCATGTAGTTTACGCCTCTTATCGCTTTTATTTTATTCCATATTATTTTAGAAAGGGTGTTCCTGTTTAGGGTAGTTGTAAATTCCGTCCACGACTTACGTTTGCTTTCCCTAATCGTTTTTCTCAAGATCGCTCTGCGTTTTTTGAATTCGATTAGATTATCAAAGTTTCTGTTTTCTTTTATTTATTAAATGCATATTTTGTTTCCTTGATAACTTCTTAACAATCATGTTCCACCACGGGACGGGTTTATTTTTCTTCTTTGCGTGGGGTTTTGTTTGGGGAACAGATTCTTCAGCTGCATTATTTATTATGTCGATGAATTTTTGCAGGATATCATCAATGGAATTTGAATTTAAGTTAGAGGGAGTTTCAAGAGTTGGTATAAAGGTACCTCTACATCTGAGCACGAACGCGCACGAGGCAGCCTGAGCATGATGTCATCAGAGGCGGATGAGCAAGCCGAGGCAATCCGATTCAATGGCTTTACATTGCACTCATCGATCGATCGGTTCGCCGCCGTACGAGAAAAAATTGAGTGTGTTGGAGATTTATTTTAATGTTGGAGAATCGGTGTAGCTTGCTCGGACCGATCCGCAACTGTCTGGGCGCGTGAACGAGAAATCATTGGTGTGTTGGAGATTCATTCTAGTATTGGAGAATCGGTGTAGCTTGCTCGGCCCGATCCGAGACTGTCGGATCGGGCAGTGAGCAAAAGTGGCCGATCCGCGACTGTCTCGGATCGGGCCGCACAAGCACCCTAAAGGGGTGAGAATTTTTGTCGTTACGGCTTCAAAATTGGCGTCCATTTCAAAGGCTTCACTATAGAAGCTGTTCTTAACGTATATTGCAACACCACCACTAGCAGTCACTGAGTCACGGTTCTTGAAAAAGGGGATATATCCTCTGATTTTTGCAAAATACTGGTCTTTAAATAAAAAAAAGTTAGTTTCTTGCAGAGCTACAATATCAGCATTGTACGTGTTTATGATGAGCTGTAATTGGGCGGATCGTTCGAGAAAACTGTTTAAATTCCACTGTAATAATGTTACTGCCATTATTGGGTGAAATTGAGCCGAAGGATAGGAATGAAGCATAGTCACTGTCTGATTTTGACTCAGTTCGCCAATGCGTGGGTGTTACCTGTCGACTTGTTGTTGGATTTCCAATCTGGGTCTGTTCTGTAGTACTATGTATAAGCTTTTTCCGTAATCTATGAATTCTATTGTTAATAGTGCGTTCCTTAAGCGAAGGGTGTATGTCAGTTAGCATTTTTATTAGATTTTCAGTGTTCTGTGTAAAATCTTTTGTAATTTGGGTAGGGTTCTCTGCTTCAAAGACATTTTCAAGGAAATTTTTAAATTGAGTAGAATCTAATGGAAATTTGTTTTCGGGTTTTTCTATTTTTTCTTTCGCAGGTTCTATTCATTGATTTCATTTCATTGTTT
The DNA here is from genome assembly GCA_963942575.1 of Priocnemis perturbator. Taxonomy (NCBI): domain Eukaryota; kingdom Metazoa; phylum Arthropoda; class Insecta; order Hymenoptera; family Pompilidae; genus Priocnemis; species Priocnemis perturbator. The sequence goes on along the minus strand of OZ012643.1, from coordinate 11,308,323 downwards.
TCATTTATTATCATATTTCTTGATTAATTCTGATTAGATCGTTTTTTTTTTGTTTTGTTGAACAGCATTTCATTGTTGCTCGGTGAGTTAGATGATGAGATTGAGGGAGTTATAAATATGGGATTAATAGTGGTGCAGTCTTCTGTGGTTGTCGAGTGTGGTCGTTTGGTAGTAGTTGTGACTGGAGCGGAAGCATTCATCGGTTGCTGAATTTCGTTTATTTCAACGGAGAATCAACTGATTTCATGTTCCCCGCTGACTCGTATGTGTTCGAGCTGTTAGTCAGTAGTTCTGTCTGAAGTTGCTCTTTATTGTTTGGGCACATTCTGGTGATGTGTCCCTCCGACTTGCATATATAGCAACTGAATGTATCGGTAGATATAAATATTCTATGCTGCGTGCATCGTGCGAAATAACAAAGGACTCTGGGATTTTGTTGACATCTTCAGGCTAAATGAAAATTTGTCGATGGAAACTCATGATATGGGCAAAACCCGGTTCTTGAATCCGAGTTCTCAGAAAGGATAGCTTCGATGTGACTCGAACATTATTTCTAATGAACATGCTTTCGATAATATTATGTGGGGTAGAAGGAGAGACGTTGGAGAGTATTATCCTTTCGGATGGGACTACTACAGAGGTCGGACATTCATGTTTGTATTATTAATACATATAATGTTGTGACTGGAAGTGAAAGAAATCATTGTTTCCTTGCTATCGAGGTATACGCATATCCTTCCATTTCAGATCCGGGAAATAAAGCGAATTGCATTCGAACCAGTTATATTCCCAATAACAGTAGCGTAATCTTTAATTGAAATTCCTTCAATTGCGTCTAGAACAATCGCTTCATCTTTCGTTGGAAATCCGCTGTTTGTTGGGGCTCCTGCGTTAAAGTTTGTCATGGCAATTGAGGCCTGTGTGGGTTTCTGTGAAATCTGTTCATTGTTGGCATCTGTGGGAATTTCCTTTAGATTTCCTTTAGTCTTGAGACTCCTGTACTCAGAGGTCTCATTGTCAGGATCTTATTGATCACATCCATTTTATTTATTTAATACATGAACCATTCGTGCCCCGTATAATTAAGCATTTACGTATATTATCACACACATACACACACTTAGTATACGAGTCGGGTCTTAGCAACACTGTATGGATGCTTCATCGTTTGTTTTGAAGGTATGGGATGTCGGTTCACATCAAGTCAGTCGGTATCACGCACAAACATTCCGCTCTTACCGTAACTGCATTAGACGGCTGCAGTGCAATGTGTTTCATACTTTTATACTAAGATATAGCAGATGGCGCACCTTCTCCAGGCACAGATTCATGACCCACGAATAACATAGGCATGTGGTGTCTTATAGTATCTGTAGTCACTGGTTCCACAGTAGGACTGATTGTCTTCTTTTTCTCTTGTTTCCGGGAAACAGACGACCACGTGCGCGCACAATGCAGTGACGTGTGAGCGACTTCGGCGCGCCCGACACTTTTTTAAAAACGTTAGAAAGGACCGATGGAAAGAGGCGAGTTTCGTCTGTATTTTCTCCTTTAACTTTAATCGAAGGTCGTGATACACTTTAAATGCTTGACAATGAAACTGATCTGCACAGCACCGCTCTTTCGACTGTTCGACGATGCTTATTCTATTATTTATACCTTTATTTTATCGCTAATGATGCAAGGTCTGACCATGGATCCTTCTCGAAGCTTCTAGAGCCTTCCAGAGCCTTCGGGAGAGATTCAACTGTTGACAGGATCGGATTACAATTGCGTGCTCGAATCGTTTGGGAGAGACCCATCACAGACGGAAAACAACCTGCACCCGAACAAACTGATTAAAGAAACACAAACGAAAAGAGGAAATTGTTTAAAAAAATTATTCTACAACAGCTTACCCGTAAACTCTCCGAAAGATGTGGATACGTTCCTTTTCGATTGGTTTCAATCATTTTCAGACTTCTATTGTCGGTCTACTGCAGTGTGGTACATGGGTGGTGCCCTTCGCAGGGCTACTGTCACCAAGAATCCGTTACTGATTAATCCAATGAGTGCAGGAAGGGCATACAACACCAAGTTGTTTGGTCTTTAAACGGGACTTGAACCATTTTATTTTTAGCGTCTGTAATACGCCACATCTCCGGGTCGGACAGATGTTGTACAACGCATATGCTCATGTGTTGTGAGTTGCATGGGTATAGCGGCAAACTATTTTTTGTTAAAAAGTTTCGACCAACTATCACGGGTACTCCTTCCTCGTTATGGCAAATGTGGTCGATAACCACAATAGATTTGTTGTTTAGTTCGCAACAATTGTTGGGTTTTTTAAAGGTTAGTACAAAATCTTTAAATTGTACTTTGCTATGAGCATTGCAATAATTTGCTGGAGGTACCTTCAAACTTCTTTTCATCAACACAGGTACTTCGTATTGGTTTGATTCAGATTGCGAAACTGTATTAGTATTCTCAGAAATTCTCATATATATTTGCTGAAGAGGTTTGTCAGCTTTCTTTACCATTTTTTTTATTGTTTGCATATAATTTTCAAAAGGAAAAGCCGAAAAACTGTCGAGGTGTCCAAATCTTTCTACGTCCATATGCAAGTGTGATACATTGTGCACATTGTAAATGATTGTCTCATCACCGTACAAGTCCTTAAACACGTGGACAGATCGGTCCAGGAAATCTTTGGCAAATTGCATATTTCTGCGGCAATCCGTTGGGTGGCTGAATATTCGTGTAGCACAATTCAGTGCGTTGAAATGTGCTAACAAGGGAACATAGGCAACCCGGAAATTCCAAAAAATCTGAAATTTGGCACACATGTAGAGTAATCCAACCGTAACACAACCATATTTTTCGTTGGTGCCATAACTCGTGTTTAGGAGGTGAAAACACCCTTTGAAAAAAAATCAGATTTCTCTTCTTCGTCAAATATCTCAAGAACGGTAAGAGATATCGGAAAAAAGTTTAATTAAAAACTAAATCGCTTGTTGGCATCTACGAAACTGCGTTATTTTTTTTTTACTTCATTTTTTTTTCTGTTGCTCCACCCCCTCCCTTCTTTTTTTGAAATATTTATCTTTTGCTGTTCGCCATGAAATACATCTGGACACCCTCTTTTCATACTAGTAAGTGATTTTTGCGTTAAAATTTTGTTGGTGTGTATAACCGGATGTTGAAATGAAAATGCACGCGATATAAAAGAGATTGTAGGGATGGTAAGGCGTAGGCGTAGTAAAGCTAGTCGGAGATGACAATTTAAAATACATCTTTATTATATTATTCTGTACACGCAACGAATACTGATAAAATTATGGGCTGTAATTGGTACAATAATGATATTCTTCATAGAAGTGTTTGAAACAAAGGTACTGGCCGCACCACGCACATCGCATAAAAGCTGGCGCTCCACAAATACTACATTTAGGTACATGCTTTTCACTCTTAAAGTAACAGAAATCTACTGGATTTTCGAACTCGTTGGGATGGGTTTCTAAATACCCACTTTTAAGCCAAGCATATTGGAAAAGATTTGTGAATCTGGGTGAAGAGAGCTGATTATGAGTTAACGACTGTAATTTAATTATATTATTGCGTGCAGGCAGATTGATATTTTCGTCTAGTAGAATTACATTGTCCGAAAATGTCCGCACAAAATTTTTCCAGATTCGGAAACCAAACACATCCAAAGGTTGAATCATACCCGTCGTCTTCTTTGGGATGATTGAAAATGTCACTTGTTTGTTTTCTGGAATAAACTGATTCAACTGATCTGGACAGTGCCCCGACCACGAATCGAGTATTAGAATGGTTTTATCGCTAGTATTTTTCAGATATACTTCGCTGAACCAAGTTTTGAAATGGCCTGACGTGAGTTTTCCTGATTTTGAAGCTTCGATATACATATTTTGTGGACGGAATAGAGTTTCCTGAACTCTCGGACCAAATGTCCCCGTGGGCTCCTTTAAAACGATGTATAAAGGTGAAAGAAGACGTCCGCTTGCCGAAATAGTAGGCATGATTGTGTAACTGTGTGTCATAGAGGATACCGATTGAATCGCTGCTTCCACTATTTTCACGCCAGACTTTGACAATGTTCATCCAGAATGAACTTCGAGGTTGAAGACACTCTCGTCTGCGTTATAAATTTCTTGAATTCCGATAGTTGGGATGTTGGTCCTTACGCTTGCGACAAAAGATTTTGCGATATTGTGTAAATTATCAATGCCTTGAAACGTAGATCGCGTTTTGAAAGTTGTTATCTTCCGAGACACGATTCCATGTACATTTTTGAATTTCCAAATCCACCAGGCACTTGCTTTGAAATCAGGTAAGTCCACCAGGTCTTTTGCCTCCAAAGCCCACAATCTCAAATTCATGTCATGGACAATAGATTTTCTGTCAAAAGCCTCTTCAAACTTGTCCAATACATATTTTGCAATCCATGTAAATTTCTCTGCATTTGTTCCACCTTTTTTGACACTTGCAGCCCACCTGTGTAGCTGTTGTACGGATTTTACTTTTCGAAAGTTCCTCTGTACGGTGGTAAGCGGCCGATGAGTTATTTTTCCGGACTTCCAAAATTTAACGGCTCTCTTCTTGTAGCTTATATCGATTTTTCCTCCTTCGTCATCAACAATACACTCTTCAGGATAATAATTATCTTCTTCCGTTTCTGTCGGCGTACGGTACTCTACAAATTGCGGAACATGTGGTTCCGATGGATCGGCAAAGTCAAGTACGTAATCGTGCTCAATTGACGTGACGGAATCCGTATCTTGAAAATTTGTAATAATATCGCGGAGTTCGTTGTGCAAGTCAATTTCTTTCGAATTAATTGGCGTCTGCGTTATACTTGCAACTTGAAAAGTTGCGGCTAACATGTTTATTAGGTTAGCAACGTTGAGCAACTGCATTTTGAAGAAGTTTTAACGTACCGTACTTCTTTTACTGGAATGACACGATGTGCACTGACTGTTCTTGTAAGCGTAACTGTTCATAAAAACAACACCCACAGGAGTATTTATACCAAGTTATCGTATGAATAACAAATGTATTAATATCTGGTGTTTATAACATCTTTGTGCCCTCTGTGGAATATAAGCCTCTCATCGTCGATGTCGCTGAATGACGCGTATTTTGCATTATTTTCGGATCATCGCACATGTGAACTTTGTTCCTCGTTACCATTGGATTACAGATGACAAAAAGATGACATTTTCAATCATCCCAAAGAAGACATACGAGCATGATTCAACCTTTGGATGTGTTTGGTTTCCGAATCGGGAAAAATTTTGTGCGGATATTTTCGGTCAATGTAATTCTACTAGACGAAAATATCAATCTGCATGCACGCAATACTATAATTAAATTACAGTCGTTAACTCATAATCAGCTTTCCTCACACAGATTCCCAAATCTTTTCCAATATGCTTGGTTTAAAAGTGGGTATTTAGAAACCCATCCCAACGAGTTCGAAAATCCAGTAGATTTCTGTTACTTTAAGAGTGAAAAGCACGTACCTAAATGTAGTATTTGTGGAGCGCCAGCTTTTATGCGATGTGCGTGGTGCGGCCAGTACCTTTGTTTCAAACACTTCTATGAAGAATATCATTATTGTACCTATTACAGCCCATAATTTTAACAGTATTCGTTGCGTGTACAGAATAATATAATAAAGATGTATTTTAAATTGTCATCTCCGACTAGCTTTACTACGCCTACGCCTTACCATCCCTACAATCTCTCTTATATCGCGTGCATTTTCATTTCAACATCCGGTTATACACACCAACAAAAATTTTAACGCAAAAATCACTTACTGGTATGAAAAGAGGGTGTCCAGATGTATTTCATGGCGAACAGCAAAAGATAAATATTTCAAAAAAGGGGGGAGGGGGTGGCGGAACAGAAAAAAAAAATAAAAAAAAAATAACGCAGTTTCGTAGACGCCAACAAACGATTTAGTATTTAATTAAACTTTTTTCCGATATCTCTTACCGTTCTTGAGATATTTGACGAAGAAGAGAAATCTGATTTTTTTTCAAAGGGTGTTTTCACCCCCTAAACACGAGTTATGGCACGAACGAAAAACATGGTTGTGTTACGGATGGATTACTCTACATGTGTGCCAAATTTCAGATTTGTTTGAATTTCCGGGTTGCCTATGTTCCCTTGTAAGTTCTCGTCTGGCAAAAAATCGATGAGGACAACGGGTCCCAAGTACAATAGAAATTCGCGGAATTCCGTTGCTTTCCATCGGGGCACCTCATCTAGTGCACGCGGTTTGCGAGCAAACTCCATAGGAACCCATTTTGCTACTGCCAATAGTTTGTCGGTGAGTTCTACTGCTTTTCGCCCAGTAAATATTGCTGTGTGGTGTCCATGCAGCCACAATTGTAAAAGCTTTTTCATGACTCCCAGGCAAAGTAGATACATATAATCTAATGGAAACAATGATACCATTGGCAGTTGAAGCTCCTCAAACGGAGATAAGCCGGTGTGATGTTCCTCTTGTAACCTGCTGCTAAAATTTTCGTCAGTTCGAGGAGCTGCATCGGTATCTAGAAATAGCATATGATGCTCCGACTAGGTACCCTCCTGCACACACTTCCCACATCCGAAATATCCATTCTGGGATTTAGTTTTGGTTACGAACGATCTTGCAGGGCTATCACAAAGAATACTCCGAATCGCTACCGTATACTTTGTCCCATCAACCGTAAAGCCTGTATTGCGAAATATAGCATATTCTTCGCAGAACGGTTTTAGAAACTGTTCAATGCAAGGCGGTTTGGACTGCCCATGAAAAGCACTAATTATAAACGCTGCAAAAGACTTGTCATCAGAAATTCTACCTAATATTGGCCAAATTTGACTTTTGCTGCTCTTGGAGATTGGGAGCCCGTCTATATTCAGATCTATTACAATGGCGTTGTTTTCCACTGTGAAGTGTGCCAATTGTATCATTAACCCTTTCGCTACGGCAGTGTTTTCCGTAGGAGCGACACCGCTGTACGGGCCAGCGTGCCGCCGAAGTAGCGCCACTGCATGGACCAGTGCGCCGGAAAGTATGCATGTTGTGCTTAGGCAAACTGGTGTTCGAACTTATATCTTTCTGTGCAGACTTGTCATTCTCCGGATCGAACGCTTCTTTCATTGTTACACAACAACATATTTTAAGGTTTTCCAAAGATTATCAATAAAAATATATTTAAGAATTAAAAAATCGCGCGGATGTCGCCTATAGGCGACGCTCGTACACACAGGTCGTCGCGCGGATGTCGTCTATAGGCGACGCTCGTACACACAGGTCGTCACGCGGATGTCGCCTATAGGCGACGCTCGTAGCGAAAGGGTTAACGCCTTTCTCTGACCGTAATGGAAGAAACTTTCATTCTCTCCCCATGCCTCAACAGTTGTAGTCCTGGGTGTATCCAACAATGTTCGGCAGTCCTTTGGTAGATCGTCATACCCGCATCAACGCAATTTATTTAAAAGTTCCGACAAAGCCATGTGACTAATATTATGCCCCACTTCCCAGGAGCGTAACCAACCGGAAAGGTCAGCAGTTTTATTTATGTCCTGTTCGATGTTCTCTTCTTACATGTCAATGACAGGATTCTCTTGAGTTGGAACATTATGACTCAATAGATTCCAATCCATATGACACTCTGAGTCACTAGACGTACAGTCATTTGTGGACACATTGTCATTTTCTTCAGTTATTGATCTCCTGGTTGAGGCTTCCCCAATGACTATAGATTCACCGAAACAATCCTGCTGACGTTCATGTTTTTCAAATTGTTGAAGGCGCCTATTTTTTTGTCGGGAAGACAACCCGCCGAAACTTTTCGACATCTGTTAATGGAAACATTATTGTACGATAACATAATGAAATGAATTTCTTTGTAATTTATTGTCCGTTTTTTGCAAGATTAGTAATTTAAAAACGGCAAGTGTCTCGTTACGAGAATGTAGCGTCGCGAGGTGACCCGCGCGAAGAAGCTAGCTGATTTTTAGGCTCTTCGGCTCTTTTCCGTTTCCAATATTCCGTTCTCGTTTACCAAATTCGTATTTTCATCTTCTTCTTCTGGGTATCTCATCAACTCTTCTTCTTCCATACCACTTCTTGTGTCCTTTTCACCATATTCTATCCGTTTCCATTCGTTTTCGTATCCTCAGTTCTCTAATAGTGTCGGTCCTTTGACTTCTTCGTTAAATTTCACAGTTCTAGATATGTGTATTTTTCGATCGTCTGGGTCATATATTCTAAAAGCTCTAGTCTCTTTTGAGTACCCTACGAATATCCCCCTCTTCGCTCTTCCGTCTAACTTACATCTTGTCTCTTTCGGTACATAGTAGTATGCAATACACCCAAAGACCTTCAAACACGACACTGTCGGTTTAATTCCTGTCTACTTCTCCCTTGGTGTCACTATTTGGTCCCATTTTATCAGCGTGATGTTTCTAATATACGTCGCAGTCATCACAGCTTCAGCCCAAAACTCCGCTGGCAATCCCGCATCGATGAGCATGGCACGCGCTCTTTCTAATAGTCCGGTTTGTCCGCTCCGCAATCCCATTGCTCTGCGGATTGTATGGTACAGTTTTCTCGTGCCAAATTCCCTTTTTCTTGAAGTATTCTTCAAATCTTGAGTTCGCGAACTCCTTCCCATTATCTGATCTAACTCTCTTTACTCTTTTCCCGGTCTCGTTCTGTACTTTTTCTATAAATTCGATAAATCGGTCAAACGTCTCATCTTTTGTTTTCAATAGGTATACACATGTATATCTGCTGTAACCGTCTACCAAAGCATATATATATCTGCTCCCTGCTATCGAAGATACGGGCATGGGTCCGCACAAGTCCATATGAATTAGCTCGAGTGATTCTCTCGCCATTTGTCCACCTAAGTCTCTGTGCGGCTTCTGGGTTAATTTTCATAATGGAGGTCTCTAACCAGTCCTTTGTTCTTCATCACGTCTATGTAGTTCTCGCAAATGTGACTCAATCTCCGGTGCCTCAAATCTTTTCTGGATCAGCCCGTTTTCCTCCGACGTCTTTACTGGATCTTCCGGTAGACCTCCCTTCCTTCGTTTCTACGACGAGTGCACAATTATTGTCTGCAGCGATAGTCTCTAGCATAAATATGCTATCAGTTTCTGTGGCTTCTGCAACAATTTCGCCCCCCCCCCCCCCCCCCCCCCCAGTACTTGTGCACCGCCGTCTCTAAATATTACTGACAGCCCGTTCCCGTTGAGTTGACTAACCGATAGTAAACTCGCTCGCAATTCCGGAACATATAGTACGTCCTTTATAGTTATATTTCTTTTTCCTTGTCTGGTCTCTGTACATATTCTAATGTCTCCCTTAGCTTCGGATTTAACTTCTCTATTGTTTTCCGCGACGTTTATTGTCGTCTAAAATGGTACCGTCTTGTGCATCCACTTCAGATTCGGCGACATATGTGATGTGGATCCTGAGACCAGCGTCCATATTAATTTCGGTTTTCCATCACTGATACTACTGACCATTCCCAAACTTTCCTTTCTATATGTTTGGAATGGTTCTATATATTCTTCTTGTCTCGTACTACCATATTACTTTGTTCTGTTCTGTATCTTCCTCTCCTATGGTTATTATTATTGTTGTGGTAACTGCCTCTGTAATTGCCTCTATTGTATCTGTTTATTTGTATGTTATTTGTCTTATCCTGTCTATGATAACATTCCCTGGCCATATGGTTTCTTTTTCCATATATAAAGCATGCAGTATTATTTCCTCTTTTTAGTTGTGGTCCTTGTTCGGGATTGGCGCCTCGCCGAAAGGCTCATCCGCACGCCACCTTCGACGTAATATTTTCGTCACGCGTGTACACAATGCGCGTGACGCCTTAAGCCCGATTTAGTTTAACGCGCGCATTGGTCGTTTAATTACCGTCGCCACTAATTGGCTAATTGGCTTAAGTAGGCGAGAGTGGCGGGGGTGACTAAGCACGCGCGTTTAATAACCGCTACCTCGGGTCAGAATCCGTTTCGACCTCTAAATCACACCACGTGTATCGTGTATTTGTGGAGTTCAAAAAGTTAACGTGCTTTCCTCGTGTTCTCGCAAAAGTAGATATAATTATCGTATAATTCCGAGCTACACCTTCCTTCCTTGGCGGCTGCGGCGGCGTATCTCCGCGCGCGCCCTTTTTGCAGTCGTCCTCGTTCCTTCCGTAATACCAAAGGCAAGTCGAGTACGGAGTGCCCGACTCTCTTGCCTCCGTCTATACCGAGGTATTTCGCCTAACGGTCCGCCTTAGGCGAGCCTCCTCCTTCCTTCCCGTTACTGCACCGTATAGAAAATCGCAAGTAGGAGCACCTTTTCTTTTTTTTTGTTTCTTCTCCTGTACATATAAGTTAGTGGAATAAAGTCCCGCGGTCGGCAAGTTTTATCTACACTAAATCTTATTCGTTATCTCGTATTAAGTTAATATCTAAGTGACCAATAAAAAGACGGTTGTGTTAGTGGACGTTGCAGTGCTCTCCGTAATTTACTACGCTCTGGTGACTGTACCCAGTCAACCCGCACCTACTCCCTACAATCTCCAATCTCAAACAAATCTTGTGACTCTGTATGCCTTCTCGTTTCTATATTGTCCTGGTGTTCAATTATATCCATCCTCTCCGTTAACTATCAGTATGTTCTCTTCTTCGCTAACTGTCTGTTGGATTCCTTCTAGGGATATATTTCTCTGCGCTCTCAGTGCTGCTGATACTTTATTAAACTTTGGATGTAGTCCTCTAATAGCATGTAATGCTACTTCTCTTTTAGGGATTGGGTGCCCTAATATCGGACTCCTGGCTTCTATATTTCTTATTCTGCCTATGAGGTCAATACGATGCTGAATAATTCTTCTGCAAAGATGTGTCGAATTGACGGAGTTGTCTCGAGTAGAGAGCGTATCCCTGAGGGTCGCACCGTACTTTGTAGTGAATTAATATTACAGAAATACGTCAGAAAAGCAGCGGTTACATGTGTTCTGCTCTTCTGGAAGCAACACTGTTGTGTCGGTGGATTCGACCACTGGGCGAGTAGAGACTTAAACGAGTGTGAATTGCACACGAGAGTAAATATATTGTTCGTGAAAAATATATACAAAAATAGTTCGGAGCGTCGTATGTTAAAGCAGTGGTGAATCTATAGTCTTAGCTTAGCGACTACAACGTAGCGTCAGCCAGGACAGAGCCAAAAATAAGCCTGTTATCTATACGAACTATTGCAATGTCATTCGGCTTCCAGAGCAGGGAACACTTGGGCGAAGACTAAGATCGTCAGGCGGGGGACACCGTAGTGCATGGGTCGTGCGTCAGATCTGTCTGCCGGAAGTTATCCCGTGTCCTGTTCTAAGTTAGTGTTTGGACTAAGGCTTGTACAGATTGCTGGATTCTAGCACAAATATTCAATATTCGTTTACAGGAACTCTGTGGTTATGAAATCGACTTACGGCAGGAGACCCGTCGTAGGTTGGCCGGGCGATGGGTCTATCGCACCACAGATATCCTGTACTACGTTTTCACTAAATGCAAACTGCCTGCAAGGGAGACTAGGAGTATCCTTGGAGGGGGTGGGGAGGCGATACCCATCCGTAGGAGTCCTCCGTTACCTTACAGGTTTACGCAATAGAATTGGAAGAATGGTACACGAAACTGTTCTGCGGGAGCGCGAAGCTGGCCGGGAGTCAATCTAGCCACTTCCAATTCTATTGGAGCTAACAAGGGGAGGCCGCGGGTGTGATCTCGAAATTCGACCAATCGACCCCAGCATTATGTTACAAGCCCCGAAAAATGAAAACCATTTTCGGCGTTTTGTCCAATGCGGCTTATTTATTGAGAAAAATGCATAAACAAATTGTTATCGACCGACTTCTTCAGAAATTTAGAACGTCATGTCATGAAGCAGCCGTGGTAAGGTGGCAAGGCGACCGAACGGTGCGCAGAAGGCAACGCGTAAGTCGGATCGGTCTGTAAATTGTGTTTCCGAAGTCATTAATCATCGGTTTACATCCTTTTGCATCTCTTTCTCATCCATAAGTTTTGAGTGCATGTGCCGCGAATTGCGCTTTACATTTGGGCCGAAAAACTTATACTGATTTCTGGCCGCGATTCAATATAGCCCGCGCCGGCCGGCGCCTAACCTTAAATATGGACGCCGCCTCGAGGGCAGGCCCATTGGCTACGCAGGGCGTCTACTCTGATACGCCAGGCCCGTCAATAAAACCGAAAGTTGAGGGCAAAAGAAAGACCCCCTTTACGGCCTCTCAGTTAGATGCCTCTTACAAAATTCTACGAAAAGAAGCAGGAATTCATTCCCAACATTCGGCTTGGCGTCCTAATCTTGCCTGTACACGTGGTAAAAAACCCTCCGCAGACTTAACTGATAATTCCCCTATTCTACCGCGAGACGCATCCCAACAAGATGATTGGCATACGCCTCGGAAAACCGTCAAAACTAGGCACCTCTCGGCAGAGTACCAAGAAGATCTAGTGGAAAGCGACGGTAATATCTACAAGAGCCTGGAGGACATGGACATCGCCGACGTTGGAAGTGCAGGAGCAACTAAGGATAGCGGCGCGCGCCCTATGCCCTCCCAAAATACAAAAAAACAGGTTATGCCTCCCATTCATGTGTACGGTTGTAACCGTACGGTTACATACCGAAGCCCCGAAGCGCCGCGTATCGCGACACACACCAGACGCTCCGAACACCGGCGGCCGCCGCCAGAGGGTAACCACTAGCGCCGAGTAGACTCAGAGTTTCGCGCAAGCCAAAGTGGTCGCGGCAATGCTTATGACGGCGGACACGAGCCCACTTCGGGCATCAGTAGGCTTACTGTGAGAGCAAAGCGCCTCCAGTACCGATTGGTCAAATAGTAGCAAGTGCGATTGCCCAGCACGTTGCGTCTTGCAACGCCTGCCGAAAGCACCTTTGTCTACTTAGATCATCCTCACTGCAGTAGCAAAGTGCGATTGCCCAGCCCGTTGCGTCTTGCAACGCCTGCCGAAAGCATTTCTTTGTCTACTTACGCCTTTCCTGACTACAGTAGCAAGTGCGATTGCCCAGCCCGTTGCGTCTTGCAACGCCTGCCGAAAGCATTTCTTTGTCTACTTACGCCTTTCCTTACTACAGTAGCAAGTGCGATTGCCCAGCCCGTTGCGTCTTGCAACGCCTGCCGAAAGCATTTCTTGGTCTACTTACGCCTTTCCTTACTACAGTAGCAAGTGCGATTGCCCAGCCCGTTGCGTCTTGCAACGCCTGCCGAAAGCACTTCTTTGTCTACTTACATCTTTCCTCACTACGGTAGCAAGTACGATCGCCCAGCCCGTCGCGTCTTGCGACGCCTGCCGAAAGTACATACGTCTACTAACCTCTTACAATACTCCTGCGCTAGCATTGAAATCGTTTTGCCCTCGTAGGACAGCTGAAGCATATCTATACCTGTCAAACTGAGGGGACGACCCAATCGCACAGCACCACTGCATCGTGCAGTGTCCTGCCGAGCGGGTTTTAGTCTTGCCACAGTGCGAATTAACGAAAAGCGTCCGTAAATTTTAAGAATCACTTAAATCCGGTAATCCGCGCCGGCTTATACCGTCGCCGATCACGCGTGACGGCATTCACTTACACATATTCACGCCGCGTCCGTGAGCTCGCCGCGTACATATAAACACTGTATCACCGTACGTTTGAATAAATCTCTCTATATATATATATATATCTATTTCGCCGCTTGTTTCTCACTCACGTTGTCTTACCTTCCTACCAGCACTCGCCGTCCAGAGGCCGGACCGGCCATACGACCGTCCGTAACCACGGTCATAATTACTTTAAACATACAAGTGGGCATTGCACGCTCCTTGCAGCCGCCCACTAGAATTAACGGTTACACGGTCTACCAATAAAAGATGCAATAGTACTACTTAATAACAACCCAGACACCAAAGACAACTACAGGCTTAAACAATCCGGCGACCCTGATAACCTGTCCATCCTAGCATCCAATCCTAAAGCACACTCTGATATAATTTCCAGTTTAAAAAACGCAAGTAAGCAGTTTTACACGTACACCCCGAGAAATCTGCGGCCCAAATCTTTAATTCTTAAGGGTGTGAGAGGCGGTTTCTCTGAAAACGACGTTATGGATGAACTTGCTCTGAGAAATATTAAAGATGTCACCATCTCCAAAGTGGCAAAAATTTCCTTTAGCAAAACCAACCCCAATAACTATCACTTTTTAGTACAGGTCACCCACGACAGCCATCTGGTCAACCTAAAGAAAGTCGATATACTAGCTTACTAAAAGGTCAGCTGGGAACCCCTAAAAAGAAAGGCGATTTTTCAGTGTAAAAACTGCCAGCGACTGGGGCACGCTAGTGCGAATTGTAATCTAAAGTACAGGTGTGTTAAATATGCCGGCTCACATGAGCCCGGCAAATGTGACATTGTCGCTACCACAAACAAAGCCTTACTTAAATGTGCAAATTGTGACTCCACTGGCCATCCAGCGAATTATAGAGTGTTCGAGAATCTCGCGATTCCCGGTATGAGGAAATGAGAGGGAATGAAAGGAAAGAGGAAGGGGGGAAATGAGAAGATCTATTGGCAGTGGAGAGGTTATGTTTCCACGTGGTCATCTTAATGTCCGTTTAACAGAGTCTTTATTGTCAACAAAATCATGGTCACAGGTGCTCTAGGGTAGTGAGAATAGCCGTCATATTGAGCGAGATAATCAATTATATGAATTGTATCCGCCGTACAATGATTCGTACGGAATAAGGATGCACGTGCCCGATTCGCGCCGCGTACAGAGCCTGAGTCGTGTGTTGTTGATGTACCGGTGTTTAGTGTAAATGAGATGATCCGTGGTGTGAATGAGAATGTTCCGCGATCGTATGATGTGACTCCCGAATGCTAGCACTAAATGTGAAGAGAAAACCCGTGAAATTGTGAAGTCAATGTGTTCTCGACGATCACTGAGACGGTAATGGCCGACGAAACCGGCGGGAACGCCGCCCGCGTGCCGTGCGCAATAAAGGCGCACTCGCATGGACCCCGCGTGTGACTCGGCCCTCAGGCCGCCTTGAGGATGCCGTGACGACGATTGGTTGGCGTCGCGGCATTCCCAAACATAGAGGCTGCCCGTATTATAAACATGCACAAAGTATTTTAAAAGAGAACAAAAAGATTACGATGAACCGCACGCACAAAAAAATTAGAGAAATTAGCAGAATGGTAGACCCGACGATTTCATATGCGAATTTAGTCAAACATAACGCTACAAGAGCTAACTTATCGTCAGTTCCTCAGCAACTCCTGCCCACTATTGCTCCTGCCCCTGCCACGCACCGCCTTCCTAGACTTGATCCTCCCCCATGGGTTGCTGACTTTAAGAGAGACATTATAGATATGATTACCACCCTTCAAAACTCCAACCGGCTGCTTAATGAAAAAATTGACAGCAACACCAACAGAATTAACAGCATACTCGCATCGCTGGAGTCGGAAATAATGCTCGCATAATGTCCCACGCCCCAGGTAATGACTGCACTTCACAAAACCCCGACTGCACCCAGTCGGGGCCTATGCTTAACGCCCTCAAAATAGCTGCTATAAACGTGAACTCAATAAGGACACACCACAGAAGACACGACCTTTTAGATTTCGTTAACAGTAATTCTCTAGATATCGTTCTCATATCTGAGACGAAACTCTGCACGAACCATAAGATACTCCTCAAAAGCCACGACATTATAAGAACGGATAGGGCAGGCGCCAACACCGGCGGAGGAACAGCCATTGCCGTCAGAAAAACTTTAGATTATACAACTGTCAGCTACCCGAGTTCAGCCACAAATTCCATACTCGAATACACGATCATTAAACTCAACTCACTAGTCCACAATAGGGCTTTGTTCATTATCAGCATCTACGCTGCCCATAGTAATAAGAGTAAAGACGTTTTCATGGCAGAGCTCACGACGATCTTTGAAGCCCTCAAGCTCCAGGATAGTCCGAATTTCTTTATAATGGCGGGTGACCTTAATTCACGACATACTGACCTTGGTGATATAACTTGTAATCAGCGAGGAAAATACCTAATGGCCTGGGACAAGTTAAATAGCATGAAATTCAAAACCAACATTCTTAGACCCAATGAGCCTACGTTCATCCCAGGCAGCAGCTTCCTCGATATCTGCCTCCTAGATAGCAGACTCCAGTTAACAGACCTGCTTAACGGACATCTTCGTACACTTAATTATGATAGTGACCACAAGGCCATTCTAATGACACTCAATGCTAGTGATAGCCCGATCAGCACGCGGCAAATTAGTCCTATGCTTATGTTTAAAGCCACAAATTGGAAGCGCTTCACGCGAGCCTTGGATCGTAACAGCACAATTTGCCTCCCTGAAAATAGGAACCTAACTATTCAAGAAATAGATGATTATGCAGCAGCACTATCCGCAGCAATTTCGAAAACAATAGACGAGGTAGTACCACGTGCTGATGCCCGCTGTAATACAAGCTGCTACGTTAATAGAAAAATTTCTCGACTGCAAAAAGCCAAAAATAAATCCTTAACTCTTCTCGGTAACTTAAAACGAGCAACCACCAACCCCAGGTCACGCGTGATAGCAAAATTAGAACGCTCAGTTCAAAGCATTAAGCTGAAGCTTAAAAACGAGTTCGCTAAGGCTATTGAGGGGCACTGGGCGAGGATTTATAGCAAAATTAATCCTAAAGACGCCAGCACATTCCTCCCGTCAATCAACAGGATATTTAGGCCTAAACCCAAAGTTCCATTGGCGGACATTCACGTAGATGAGAGTAACGCGAACATCTTAGGAAAGCTAAAGGACACCCAGAGCCAAGGGCGCAAAGAAAACAGTAAAATCACCTTCTCAAACACTGTGGACAAACTAAATGCCATAGGAGCGCATTATGAGCACATCAACTCCCCACGCCATCTCAACACGGGAACAAGGCTCAGAGACATAATCGACAATAGAACTTCTGAATTCAAAGAAAAATTCGATTCTGACAGAGCTAGTGAAGTCGCGCTGACCACCTTCAATGATTCCAATAAGGCATCTGCCCCGCTCTTCACTGATACGACGGGCTCTTACTTTTGCAGCATAGGACAAATCATATTTATTCTTAAAGGTCTGCCCTCAAAAACCTCTTCCGGGGTTGATGAGATACCGACAGTGGTCCTTAAGCATCTTTCCCTGAAAATGATTCGAGCATATGCTGTACTCTTTAACAATTCATTGAACATTCACTACTTCCCCTCAGGCTGGAAAACCGCGAAAGTGCTCCCCATTATCAAAAAGGACAAGGACCCGAATTTGCCTGAGAGTTACAGGCCGATCAGCCTCACGCCAAATATTAGCAAGGTGTATGAGGCAGTGATAAGCAACTCCATCCAGGCCCACTGCGTCAAAAATAACGTTATTCCGGACAACCAATTCGGCTTTAAGAATGGGCATTCCACAACTCATGCGATTAACAAACTCCTTTCCGACGTAAATTTACAGCTTGCTCGCAACTGCTCAACTGGGGCGGTGTTGATAGACCTCGAAAAGGCGTTTGATTCGGTCTGGCTTGACGGTCTGATATATATCATGCTCAAGAAAAAGTTCCCAAACCATTTGGTATGCCTGGTATGGGATATGATTAGAGGCAAGCAATTTAAAGTTTGGGACGGCAAACACTCCTCTTCCATCGTCTTCAAAATCCAAGAAGGACTACAGCAAGGCACGGTTAACTCGCCAGTTCTTTTCAATATCTTCACCAGCGACATCCTGAACGCTTTTGGACTAAACAAGTGCAACAATACCCATTCTATTGCTTATGCGGACGACCTGATAGTATACGTTAGCGGCAGATACCCACTGGAGATAAAAAATAAGCTCGAAGACCTCACGAACAAAATTAATAATTTCTATGCGACATGGAACTTGAAGGTAAACCCCCAGAAATGTGAAACGATCCTTTTTAGAAACCCTCTTGTGCAGCTCTCCAAAGATAAAAAAGCAGGGTTGAAAACATTCAATATTACTACCTTCAACCCTAGCACTAGGCAGCCCATCACTCTACACCCCAGGCCAGCAGTCAAGTACCTGGGTGTCGAAATTGATTATCTTGTTAGATGCACCTCCCACTTAGATAAACAATTAAAAAAAGCGAGCAACAGAACAAAGCAGCTGGGAAAACTTTTCCACAACTCGCTGGTCTCTTGCAGAGCTAAGATTATTTGTTATCTCATCCTATTTAGACCGCTACTAACATTTGCCGGCCCTATCTGGTGGAACACGAGCGCTAGCCAGATGGAGAGGCTCAGAGTTTTTGAAAGGAAATGTCTGAGAGCTGCTTTGGGGAAATACCGATCTTCTAGCACGGACTTTAAACATTACATAAGTAACAAAACGCTGTACGATGCAGCAGATATCCCACGCATTGATAACCATATATTAAAACTGACACGTGATTATTATAGTAAGTGTAAGGAAGTTAATAACAAAATCATTAACAATTTTTGCAACGTAACCGATAATGCAGCGGCCATGGCAGCAAAAAAAGGTTACCCTCAGCCCCAAGATTTCACCTTCCTGGACAACCTCGGCTTGATACAGGACGCAAATAACACCCCATTAATATATCATTGGAGGCGTCATAAAAATAACAAAAAGCTCCCCCCAAGCTGTGAGTACATGGAAGCCCATCAAGAAAACTATAAGTATTCTAGGAACATTCCCGAAAGGGATTTAAAGGACGACCACCGTCTTCACCGCCGTTATTGGTGGTTCAACAGCCGTTCAGCCCACATCCCCCAGCTCAAGAGGAACATTAAAAGTGGGAACCGCCCCCCTTCGCGCAGTTATTAGGACTGCTTAGATTATAGATGCCTAATAGCTTCTATCTTCATGACTGTATATATTGTAAATACTGTACATAGACTTCCTCCCACTTAGATCATAAGTTTCTTCCCACCTCTTCCTCTTTCTTTTCCCTCTTCTCCACTTCTTGTCTTCTAATTCCCAATGTTAAAACGTTTCAACGGGGTTTTGCTAGAAATGCCTCAACGCATTTCTAGTCTTTTTTTGTCCCCCACCTGATCCAGCGCTTACAAATACGGCGCAGTTATTCCGCTTCGCTTTCTCTGAAAATAGCGCTTACCTCAAGCAATCTTGTTACCCCCACTCTCAACAGGCTACCCTATGCCTGTATGTGTTCGATACTGTTAGATTATTAAGAAGCCACATGCGTAGCCGCAATAATCTTTGTCCGTTGCCCTGTAAAGCAACTTAGTTAGTATAAGGTTTTTGTTTAAAGAGTTTATTTTTCACCTATGTTACACTTGAAATAATTGTTATACCACTAATAAAATAAAACTTTGCAAAAAAAAAAAAAAATGCGACCGAACGGTAATTTCCTGGCCCGGGTTCGAATCTCTGCAACGGAATTTTTTTTTTGTTTAAAAACGTTTTTTCTTGGTTAAAATAATTTATCATACGCTAAAGAGACTCTAATAAGTTTTTTTTTTGTTTCCCACCTTTTCCACCGCTCATCCACTCCTCGATACCGGTCAAAATCGCTTTACTACGAGGAGTGGCACTGTGCTCTCCGCCAGTGTTGCGGTATTCCTACATCCTCCCCCTGTATATGGTATACGAGGAGGAGGTTCGGACCGCCGCGCACGCTGCTGCCCCGCCGGGTGTCAATCGGCGGATTACAGCGAATGTCTCTACCGCGCCGATTGAGGCTGTTCCATTCGAAAATTTCGCAACCTCATAACGTCAGTTCCCCGTAGCCCCATAGATTGCGAGCCAGCGCAATCGTCAATGGTTCGCGGGGTTTCTGGCAGCCGCATTCTGCTCCAAACCAATGCTACAGCCTGCTGTTCGAATAAATAGAAAAACTTTTTTTTTTGTTCAAGTGTTTTACTATACCGAAAAATAGGTTTCAAATTGTGACTGCGACAATATTATTTCGCTTCTAACTCACTTGGGCGTTTTTATTTTTGTATGTATACCTGTAGCAAGAGAAGAGACGTAATGACACACCAGTCTATAGGTAAGGGACCACGGAAGCGTACATATAAGATTTACAATCGATTGGAATCACCGTTCCTTCGTATTTCTGTTAATATTCCTCTTTTCCTTCCTCACTCTTCTTCCTTCGTCTCTTCTGTCACATCCCACTGTTATGTTTTCATATACATAGGTATAAAATGTATATAAGACACCGCGGCGGCATACATGCGCTCACAAACAAACGCCGAGTAAATAAAACGGAAACATTAAATTTAACGCAATGGTGCGGCGTTAACGAACTTTGGCTACGTTTTGTTTCTGGGCGACTCGTCCACGATTGTTTCATGCGCAAGCGAGTCAGCTCCAATTTAATACCAGCGAGGTACAGAGCTGTGGTGTGAAAAATGATGAACACCAAGAATATGGCCATCCAGTTCTGGCGTGCATGGAGATTGTGCGAGAAAAAATTAAAGGAGGCCAATTACCTAATAGAATACGAGGACGATGAGCCGACCAAAATCTCCAAGGCTATTGCGACCACACATTTTAACATCTACACATCAATGATTGACGAAATGGAGACGGTGGAAAACGAGGAGTTAATCACCGATGAAGAAAATTCAACCGTTCGTTATGAAGAGCCGGAAGAGGACGAAGATGAGGAAGAGCACGAAGACGAGGAAGAGCACGAAGACGAGGAAGAGCACGAAGACCAGGAAGAGCAGGAAGAAGAAGAATGGGAACTCCAACCGAAGAAACAACGGCACAATATACCTTGGGATTATAAGAAAAAAGTGGTCGCAATGGCAAAGGCTCATCCCAAATGGACCTTGAAGACCCTACACAAGAATGGGGCAACATTATTGAAATCAAAATCACATTTGAAATCGTAAGTAACTACATAACTTAAATATTCCGGTTATATTAGACGTTAAACACATATTATTGGACATCTTACAGTTGGGAAAAAGAAGTCGCTGCAGGTGGATCGCTGCAAGAGAAACAAACGAAGGTGGAGGAGTACACTTTCGCGCGTTTTGAAGAAGCGCGACAGAACCTGCAACTTGTCACAACCCGGATGCTGCAGCAATGGGCAACAGAACGAGCCAGAGACTTGGGATACCAATCGTTCGGAGCCAAGCACACGTGGATCAGCACATTTAAAAGGAAATACAAAATCAGGCAAAGAAAAATTACTAGATATGTAAGTAAAACGGATATTGCGGTAAACGAGAATGTACAAGAGGCAGCTGCAACATTTCAAAAAAAAATTCAGCGCATGTCATCAAATTTTAATAAAAAGTATATCATCAACACTGATCAGACTGGCTGTCAGTATCAAAGTAGCATACCGCGCACTCTCGCAGTACGAGGCGACAAAACTATAATGGTAAAATCGCAAAGTTTGAATAAAATGACGCATTCGTATACCGCCCAATACACTTTAACCGCAGAGGGAACAATAGTGCCTACAGTTTTTATCTGCTTGCAGGAAACTGCGGGCACGTTTGGTCCCCGAGTACAGATTCAAGTTAACGATTTATTAAAAAAGATGCCGAATGTTTGTGTAACGTGTAGCAAATCGGGAAAACTATGTAAATATCTTTATGAGAAATATTTAAACGAAGTGTTAAGGCCATACGTCGCGGATAATGAATTTTTGTTAGTTATAGATTCGTGGGGCGGACACGGTGGCAACGTATACGATCGCGTTTTCGGAAATGAAGAAGGGGAATCGAATTGTACTATCGCGTTTATTCCGCCAAAGTGTACATCATTGGTCCAACCGTGTGATATGTACTTTTAGCGACAAGTCAAAATTTTTATAAAACGAATCCAAAATTGTACTCATTTAATAGAGAACAAGCGAGAATTATCGTCACGTGCTGACGCAATAATTATGCATTCGCTAATCTTGAATCAACTTTCGGCTCCTATTTTTCGAGACATGATAAAATATGCATGGCTCGCTGCGGGTTTAATCACCGGTGATAAACCTAAATTCAAAAACGTAATTGAGGTTTGCTTCCCTTCTTCGTTTTCAGCATGTACATGTAATGGAACACATTTGCTCATTTGCGCATGGTGCGCGAAATCACTTTGTTTCGTTTGTTTTTATGATCAATATCACCCCTCACTCTGTGAAAAATTTAACAGTCAGACACGCGATGTATCATAGTAACATTACATGTACATGGGACGAATATTATTTGTAGTTTATGTAATTATTATTATTTATTATTTTATTATTTCAAATTTGGGATTTTAACAGGACCTCAATATCCCGCTTGCTAACGTAACTGGATAATAAACTTCGAAATGTGTGATATTTATTGTTATTTGTTTATACATTTTATCTTTGTTAATAATTTCTTTACTAATTCATAAATGCAATAAGTTTTTTTCTAGGTATTGGAGCAGCACATTGGTTTGGAGCAGAATGCGACTGCCAGAAACCCCGCGAACCATTGACGATTGCGCTGGCTCGCAATCTATGGGGCTACGGGGAACTGACGGTATGAGGTTGCGAAATTTTCGGATGGAACAGCCTCAATCGGCGCGGTAGAGACATTCGCTGTGATCCGCCGGTTGACACCCGGCGGGGCAGCAGCGTGCGCGGCGGTCCGAACCTCCTCCTCGTATACCATATACAGGGGGAGGATGTAGGAATACCGCAACACTGGCGGAGAGCACAGTGCCACTCCTCGTAGTAAAGCGATTTTGACCGGTATCGAGGAGTGGATGAGCGGTGGAAAAGGTGGGAAACAAAAAAAAAACTTATTAGAGTCTCTTTAGCGTATGATAAATTATTTTAACCAAGAAAAAACGTTTTTAAACAAAAAAAAAATTCCGTTAAAGAGATTCGAAGCCGGGCCAGGAAATTACCGTTCGGTCGCCTTGCCACCTTACCACGGCTGCTTCATGACATGATGTTCTAAATTTCTGAAGAAGTGGGTCGATAACAATTTGTTTATGCATTTTTCTCAATAAATAAGCCGCATTGGACAAAACGCCGAATATGGTTTTCATTTTTCGGGGCTTGTAACATAATGCTGGGGTCGATTGGTCGAATTTCGAGATCACACCCGCGGCCTCCCCTTGTGAGTGAACCCGTGTTGAGTTGCACCGTACGAGAGATAAGAAGTAGAAAAGAGAGTTGAAGTGAAACCGTCTTATTTGACAACCGTGTGAGGTAGTACAAGAAGTGACATCCGCGTGATACAATGGTTGCGAGGTGAGTGAGAATAAAAGGCGGGCGCCGGAAGCGCACCGGCTCGTCACGTGAGTTCTCGAAAGGTAATCGATTAGATCTGTATTGATCGCTGATAGGTGGACAAGTTATCGATTCGAGATCTCGCATGAGTGATAAGCGCAGTGTGGCCAGATTCTGGCCCACTGGTACCATTGGTAGCCGTGCATTCGCCCAGCACAGACATTGGGGTGGGCGAGGAAACGCCCGAGGAGGCCGCGGAGGAGGGGGAGGGGGCCAAGGAGGAGAGGGGCCACCAATATATTATATAAACTGTTCGTGGTGAATAATAAAATATTTTTCAAAACCTGGGTTTCTTTTTTTTTAATACTAGTAACTCCTGCAATACCTGCCTACATTTCATGTCTTGAAAATATGCATTTTCGCGTATATATGCTTCCGGCACTGTCATTGCCGACTACTTCAAAAATGTGGTACAATAGGGCCAGTGCCGCCCCGTGAGTGAGAGGCGCCTTTGTGCATAATTATGTTTCAGCGCCCCCATAAAATAGAATTTGAAAATTACAATAAAATGAGTTCCAGGGAATTTGTATATACTTATCATAGTAATACAAAGTGTATATACAAATACAGAAAATAACCATTTTTTTTCAATTATTGCAAAAATATCGCGTATATCCTCAGCAAACAACGCTGATCTGCCCAAATATGGTATATTGGCGATCCATGACAAAACACGCGGGCGTTTGTTTCTCGCTCACTGATATCGTACCCGTAGTAGACAGATCAGTGCTCTCGCCACTTTGCTATGCCCACCGCTCAGAGATTTCACATAGCCAGAACGAAACGACAATGCGTCCTTAATTCTCTCGTGAAATGGACTTACATATGTATGCATCATTTTGAAATGGCACCCTTCTTGACCAGGCGCCTTTGTGCGGGGCACAACCTGCACACCCACACGGGGCGGCCCTGAATAGGGCTATTGGCGAAGGTCCACAATAAAAAACCGAACGCGCTAGTCGTGGCACCTCATGGGTGGCGTGGAAGACCACGTAAAAATTAGTTTCAGAAAATAAATTCGGTGACTTATGCAATAACACACCAGCGTAAAGCACACGTAGCCAAACCGTGTGCACAATAAAAACAAAAAAATACATGTTCGAACCAGAAAGTAATAATACACACGCACGTCGGTGAGCATAGACTCGAACCTGCAACCTTCGGATTCCGAAGCTGGCACCATAGGCACTTCGCCACCGACCGCTTCGTTGATTTAGGTGTGTTTCACTTACCTGTAGAACCTGGTGGCACCTTTCCCTACTCTGTCCTGTGATTCTCCGAACCTGTCATCGTATTCGTGGTAGGGGACCACGGATCGGCACATACATATCAATTAAAAAATCAAATGCATCCCTGGGGTGGGATCCTTTGAAATGCTTTCGGAAATATGGGATAAGAAATGTTGCTCTTCCCAGCCGGTTCAACTAGTCCAAATGCGACCCCGGGTCAGTAGGTAGGCTATGCAATCCATTTCAATCGAATTTGTCATTATGTATGAGTTTATTACTGATGGTAGTGTGTCCAACATTATTTGTAAGGGAATGTGGCTCATCGTCGTGTGATTTAAGCAAGAAAAAACAACTATCGCAAGGAAAAAAAATGTACCAATACGGGGCGCGAACTTGCGACACGAAAGCTCTTAACCGCTGCCTTAGCCGCACTCTTTAAAAGGTATTTAATATTTCTGAATAGAGCGTGCGCACGCTCTCAATTAAATCGAAACGACCGAATTCCCTTGATATGTATATTACTCGCTTGTGTGCAGACGTACAAAGGATCGTCCAATTCAGTCACTATATGAAGGTAATGCAAATATTTAAAGTATTCATTCGGTTAGCGCTCAAAATACGCCGAAAACATCGGTTTTTATTTATTTTAACTGCGACGGACCCTACAAAAAAATCTGAAAAAAATTTGAGATAATAGTCATGACAATACTTAACCACAGAATTTGTAAAAATCCAGTCGGTCGAAAACTTCAACACGTAATCGAAATTTTTCGTGTTTTTTTTACGTGTTTCATTTTTTGATGCTTAGGCTTTGCAAGAAAAAAATCTGCAAAAATTTCCAACCGTAAACACACATGTTCAGAATATTCAGGATTTTTTGCAGAATTTTTGCGTACCGTTAAATACGAAAAATATGCAAAAAACCGGTATTATATTTTACCCTATAACTACCCGTCTGATGGAGATAGAAGGCTCAAACTTGGCAAAGCACGATTTCTTTTAATTACCTATCGAATGACGTATTGCGAGATAAATTCGGTGAAAGTGCATTTTTGACCATTTTGGCCTGCCCAGCCGAAAGAAAATTTCGTTGCCGCTGTCGCATGCCAAACGAAGCACATGGGTACGACCGTGGTGGAAAGAGGACGTAGAGCATAGTTCTGTCTTTCTCACAACTGGATGCGCGCGCAGCGTCGACGTCATAAGGACGCTTCGTTGGTGGAAAGGAGACAGAGCATAGGACTGTCTTTCTTTTTGTTGGTTGTGACGTCACGCTACGCAAGCCTTGGTGGAAAGGAGACGGGGAGGATAGCACCTTCCTTGTCTCCGTACGGTACGGTCAACCGCCGTGCCGCGGCGCGCACATTGCACACACAGACACGGCACGCACACACTTTGCGGTTTCCCCCACCACGATCGCCACATATGCGGTTTTAGGCCGGAATTGATATCACTGAGGTCGTGTTCTCTATCATTAAATTCATTCAGGACTAAAACAGTTAAACTCACGTTCCGTCATTTTAAATTCACGCATGTAACATCCAGCAAGCTGACTCCCTTAGTCGAGGAATCACTACGTCGAATTAACGCAGCGTTCTTCAAGATAATTCCAAAGAGTAGCGAGTAGGAATATTTATACATTAGATCCACGGAGGAATAAGGTGCCAGACCAAGACACTCGACCGGTACTTGACTGTACCCCTTACTGTCCGTCTTCGACCTACCCGACTCCTCGCAGTGTGTTAACCTTTTGGTGGACGATCTGCGCCCTTGCTGGCTTTGCGTAGTTGCGAGCCCCCTTTGGCAAAGACTTAGCCCACTCAGAAGGCAGTTTGCGTAAATAAAAAGCACTACAAGATATCTAACGGCTGGTAGATTGGATGCTCTGCTGGCACTTGACTGTGTCCCCCCGCCGTCTGGTTAGATTCCTTCGCCGAAGTGTTCTCGAAGTAAGAATTATAAAGAACATATTGCAGTCGAGACATTGTTTGTATTGACCTAAGTCCGAGTTACGTATTAAATACAAGAGACCTGTGATATCAAGGTAAAACTGTCTGGTTGCACGGCTGGTACTTGGCTGTATCCTCCGCCGACTGGTCGTTGTTGTAACCGAAGTGTTCACAGGTACATTACGAATGTACACTTGCATAGATTCGTAGAGATAATAGGTCACCTCAGAGGGAAGTCTTGATTGACGCCGCGTTTTAGCGACTCATCAGTGCAGCCCTCTGCAACTCCGATATTTGCACCTCACGCCCAGGCTTTCCTAATTCGTAACACACGTGTCAACACCGTCGCGTATTTGTGTAAAGGAACAGCTGTGTAAGGCTCTTCAAGCCAACGTCCGTAGTTCCCGGCAATACACGTAAGCGTCTGTATGTGCAGTATCTATTTGTAAATATACCGGACATATATATATGTATATATATATCTAGCGTGTAAGTTACCATTGTGCGCATCTCTGTGTAGAGATCATCACACATCGCCGACAAGCAATACGTGCGGTTTGTCGCACGCATTGCCTTACGCATACTATCGCGTTTGTACATCTTCTGTACCACGGCATAATCTCACACAGAATATACATACTTTCTACCAAATACAGACTAAACCCACTTCTTACATTGCATCTCGTCGCCTAGTGGTTCGAATCCACGGGCATAATCACGCATGCCCATTACATAGTCCGTGACAACTATCTGATATCTATTTTTGTTTTACTTCGGTTATCACCTCAGGGATCTGCTACTCCTTCAGAGTGCCTTTCCGTCATAGCCGAATGTTTGAGATTGGAGCCTTATTGAAGGCTGCATCCGCTTGCCTCTCTTTAGTTTGTTTGTTTCGCGACCGAGAGTCGAACTAATCGCCAAGCGTAGCGCTTGTTTACTACCTTAGGACCTAGTGAGTTCCGCGTGCGTGTGACAATCTTATTGGTCGACAGCAATTATGCTTCGCTTATTGGCGATCGTGCGTGAAGTCCGCTTCCGCCGTCTTCTTCCGTCGACCCCGCGTGCGTTTTTCTAGTTCTAAGATCCGCCCCCTTTTACCTCAGTGTGCTCTTGTAGTTATGAGCGATCCGACGTTTCACGCGCCCGTACGGACTTTACTAAGTTGTGTGCTTGCTGTTGCCGCTTGCCGGCCCCACCCTTAAGAGCGATCTGAACGCGTGGGGGACTTGTATTATACCGGGTATTTGTTAATCTCCCTTTTGGAGCCACATTTTACTGTAAGTGGCGTACCTTCCTTCCCTGGCGACTACGGCGGCGTATCCCCGCGCGCGCCATTATGTGGTCGTATGCTATCCTACCTCTCCTAGGTAAGGCGCAAGTTCAGCTTCGGCTATTGCTAGAGTCTTATCCCCTCGTACCTAACCACTTCCTTCCCACCCTACCCGGTGTCTCTCTCTTGTGAATTTTATAAAATCTGTGACTTTTAGTTTGAATAAACGTTGGCGCTGAAAAAACCCCGCACGGACGTTAAAAGAGTTTTCGTTCGTCTGCACTCCGATGATTGTCCCCAATCTATCAGCCCTTCCTTCTGTCCAGTATGCCTCCCCGCAGGGGGGTCCCTGTGGTGGGGACCTTTGGGGCTTAGCGTACCCACGTACCCGACAGACGCTCTGACTGCTCAATCGGTTTGCTCGGGCCGTGCAGTCACTCCACCGGAGGATAATCGGTAGACGGGGTTGAGGTGGGCCCGCCGGCGGTGGATGGTGTAACGTGTGGGAACGTCCCACCTGCGTTGCACTTTGCCACCGTCGGTCCCCCCAACATTGGGACGGCACCCTTAGGGGTTGCAATCGTCGTGGCAGTGGTGATAGCCAAATTTACGCTGGCGAGGGTGTGAAAACCCGGTGTGGGAGTTGCACTCAATCAGCTCGCCCTACCAAGAATTGGCAGAGTCTTGGGAGAGGTTTAGAAAGGCCTCGCTTCCACCAGTAAGATTCGGTGCCGGCAACCCGATAGACTGGAAGCAGTTTTATTGCGCGCTGATTGGACGTATTCCAAATCCGTGCCTCGTTTACGTTTGCGTTGCGCACTCGTAGCAGGGGGCCGTGTGGTTAGAGGCGTCATGCCAGTTGCTGCACGTTAAACAACACGACTTATGTCCCGTATGCCTAGTCTCATACACCGAAGGATATGTAACGTGTCACGGTTACAAACCGAGCTACAAAATATTTTCGAAAGACTAGCGATTTATAGTACCAGAGCACCGTCTTACATCCAGTGCATGGTACAGGGGCTAAAATTATTTTTCATGGGAAAGGATCATCTATAAAATGTAAGTGTATTCATACACTGGTAGAAATACGCACGCTATATGAACATGAATCACTCATTTAATAATTATTTTATGTTTTTAGGAAATAGGGGACTCAATGGAGGTAGAAACGATGATGGAATATTTTGTACCACATTTCGTAATTGTTTGTTAATTGAAGTGCTCGCGTAGATGTTCTTTGGTGGAACCGTCGTACGCGAACTTAATGTTATACGACTGATTAGAGGTTAAAGAAAATAAAAAGAATTAATTTATTGATAAAAATATGAAACATAAAAAGAACAAGAAACAATAAAAACTCGGTAAGTTGTGCCTGATGTGCTCTGTGCGAATACTTGGTGCGGACTGACGCTCTGTACGAAATCGTAGCGTGGGTCCCACCCTCAGGTTCGAGTACTGCCTCGTTGCATGCCGGTATTGGGACTTTCCCAACATGTGCGGAAGGGGGTGGTAGTTCCCCTCTCAGGTTCGAGGATTGCCTCGTGGTATGCCGGTGTTGGGACTTTCCCAACATGTGTGGAAGGGGTGGTCGTTGACGAAGACCATTCCTCGGGCCTGGTCATCGGTCCCTTTGTCCCGATCGGGTGTTTTTCGGGCGTCGGGGCAAAGGCTCACGTGTGTTCCAGGTGACCGTGAGAAAGCGGAAAATTCCGCTTCCAACGTGCGTTGGAACATGCTCCCCCCGTTGAGAGCTTGGATTCTGCGATCAAGATGTTGATTGTTCCGGGGTGGGCACCGTATAAGTTGTCTCTATTGGTAGAGGAGCAAGTCGTCTGACATTGCGCTTCAAGGTTGTGCTGGCGGTCTTGACGGTGACGTTTCTGATGATTCCGTCCTTTCCGGGGTGTAGGTCGGTGACTCTTCCGAGTGACCATTGGAGCGGAGGAAGCCGGTCGTCCTTGATTAGTACGACTGAGTTTTGCTGGATGTTGTGGTCGCCCGCTGTCCATTTGTGTCGAATGTTCAATTCGTTAATGTACTCCTTATACCATCTAGACCAAAAATCTTGTTTTAGTTTTTGTACGTGTTGCCAAACAGAGAGACGGTTTGTGGGAATTGTTTCAAAGGAGTGTTCTGGGATCCCCTTGAGGTGGTTTCCGGTCAAAAAATGCCCTGGAGTCAGAGCTCTCATGTCGTTTGGGTCTGATGATAAGGGAGTTAAAGGGCGTGAATTTAATGTCCCTTCAATTTCGACGACTAGTGTCTCGAAATGTTCGTAGGTCAGCAAGGCAGTGCCGACGACTCGTTTCAGGTGATGCTTGAAGGACTTGACAGCTGTCTCCCAGATACCACCGAAGTGTGGACAATATGGAGGAGTAAAATGCCACTGAAACCCCTCGTCTGCTAAATATCTCTGTGTCAGTTCGTCAGAGTGTACCACTTCGTGGAGTTCTCTGAGTTCCGCATCGCTCCAACGAAGTTTGATCCGTTATCAGAGTGTATAGATGCACATTTTCCGCGTCTGGCAAAAAACCGTCGTAATGCCGCGAGGAAGGCCTCCGTTGTCATGTCGCTGACGACTTCGAGGTGCACTGCCTTCACCGTCAAGCATATGAAGACAGCCACGTACACCTTGATACGGGATCGATTCCTGAATCTCCTTTCCTTAATGTAAAAGGGTCCACAATAATCGATTCCAACGTGCGTGAACGGTCTTGCTTCTGTGACACGCACTCTTGGCAAATTTCCCATGGTGTAGTTAGTTGCAGGTGGATTAGCTCGGTGACAAGGTATACAGCGTCGTATGACCTTGCGAACTTGGTTACGCCCATCGAGAGGCCAGTATTGCTCTCGTTGGTTGTGCAGTGTTGCTTGTATTCCGGAGTGCTGGTGATCAAGATGTGACTGTTGAATGGCCAGTTCTGTAATGTACTCCGATTTTGGCAGAATAATGGGATGTCGAGTCTCGTACGGTAGATCGCTGTGTTGCAATCGACCTCCCACGCGAAGAATACCCTGTGCATCTATAAAAGGAGGCAGTGGTAGTAAGCGACTCTTGTTTTTGAGAGGCTTACCCTTTCGTAGTAAAGGGAGTTCTTCTGCGAAGGCGTTGTTCTGCAGCATGCAGATGATGCAGTCGTGTCCTCGTTGTAGCTCTGCCACGGTCAAAGGTCCCCTGTTTCGGTATTTTGGAATCACTCGCAGGCAGTAGCTGACGATTCGTTTCAGTCTTTTGAAGGAGGAGTATCGTCTGAGTAGGTCGTTTGTTCCCGTCTGCTGCATCGTGGTGAGACATTGCACCTTGCGAGTCTCAGGAATGTCGTTGATCGTCTGGAACTCGTTGATGGGCCAATTGGTATCTGTCTTGCCGAGCCATGATGGACCCTCCATCCAAATGGGTGATGCCAGAAATTCCCTTGGTGTCGTTCCGCGGGATAATAGATCAGCGGGGTTGTCGTGAGTGCGAACGTGCCGCCACTCAGCTGAGTCCGTCAATTGTTGAATTTCGGCGAATCTATTGGCTACAAATGTCTTTAGTAAATGTGGTGATGTTTTGATCCAGTTTAAGGGAATTGTGGAGTCGGACCATAGGATTGTTTGGTGGGTGGTAATGGTCAGTGTTGCCTGGACGCTGCGAATGAGGTTGGCCAGTAAACTTGCTGCGCAAAGCTCCAGTCGTGGTATGGTTTGTCTGTTTTTCAAAGGTGCTACCCTTGATTTGGCACAGAGAAGCCGTATGTGGAATCGTCCGTCCTTCCCTGACGAGCGGATATATGTGCAGGCGCCATATGCCCGTTCGCTAGCGTCGCAGAAACCGTGTAGCTAAATGTTTGTAGTGTCTGCAGCTATTAGTTTCCTGGGAAATGAAATGTCGTTTAGTAGTGGGAGTTGTGTCACGAATTCCATCCATTGGTTGCACAGTCTTGTTGTGAGCGATTCGTCCCATGCTAAGTCAAGTTTCCAGAGTTCTTGCATGAGAAGTTTGGCAGTGACTATGGCTGGATTTACGAGACCTAGAGGATCAAATATTTTGGCGATCTCAGAAAAGATCATCCGCTTCGTAGTTGTGGTCGTGGACACTATTGGCTTGACTGTGTAGACAATAGCATCCGCTTCAGAGTTCCAGTGAACTCCCAAGGTTTTTAGTGTAGGGTCTTGATCCCCGAGGAGTTGTAAATTGACCGCGCAGTCGGGCAGTCCTTCCAGTAGTTGGTCTGAATTGGAGGCCCATTGTCGTA
Organism: Priocnemis perturbator; assembly: GCA_963942575.1. NCBI lineage: Eukaryota > Metazoa > Arthropoda > Insecta > Hymenoptera > Pompilidae > Priocnemis > Priocnemis perturbator. The sequence continues at coordinate 11,276,272 of OZ012643.1, read as the reverse complement.
GGTTGAATCCGCCGCGTTCGAGCAAATCTACCATCTCCTCGCGTAGCTGCAACGCTTCCTCCAGTGAGTCCGCTCCGGTCAGCAGGTCGTCGACGTAGATGTCCCTTTTCAATACCGCAGCTGCCCTTGGGTAGTTGTCGCGTTCGTCGTCGGCCAACTGGTGAAGGCATCGAACAGCGAGGAAAGGCGCGGCGGAAAGTCCGAATGTTACTGTTTGCAATTCGTAGGTGGAGAGGGTGTTGTCCTCCTCACGCCACAGAATTCGTAAAAATTTGCAGTCTTCTGGTCGGATTAGTATCTGACGGTACATCTTCTCGATGTCTCCGGTTAGTACGAATTGGTGTTGTCGGAATCGAAGTACTGAAGGGAAGATGTCGTCTTGTAGTGTGGGACCGGTCATCAAGGCGTCGTTGAGAGATGTCCCCGTGCTGGATGCGGCAGATCCATCGAAGACCACACGAATTTTGGTGGTATGGCTCGTCTCCTTCACGACTGCGTGGTGTGGAAGGTAAAAGCCATCGTAGTCCGTCGTGTTCGTCACTCGTTTTGCATGTCCGAGTTCCTTGTATTCGTCGATTACAGCTGTGTAATGTCGTTGCAGCTCTGGATCTCGTTTAAAGCGTCGTTCCAGCGCTACGAGCCGCTTCAATGCTATGTCCTTAGTTCTTCCCAGTTGTCCCTGGTTGGCATTGAAGGGAAGAGCAGCTACGTATCGTCCATCGCTGCGTCGGCCGAAGTGATCGACGAAATGTTGTTCGCAGCGGCGCTCTTCGTCGGAGAATAGTTGTACAGGTGTGGTATCTTCTATCTCCCAAAAACGGTCGATGTCACATCGTAGGTTGGATAAGTGACACCTTTCCCCTTGTGTTGTTTCCTTGGACTGTGTCCTTCCGCCGACGACCCAGCCTAACAGTGTCTTTTGTAGTAGTAGGTCGAGTTCGTCGGTAGGCGAAAGATTTATTTGTCCGATGCAGAGTATCGCCAGTGTGGGCCCTGTGCCTAGTAGCATTTGGACCGCTGCCGGTTTGTGGAATTCCGCATCAGCTAGGTTAATGTTTGACGGTACCTTAATTGTTGCTCGGGAGTGGCGGTTGCGATCCGAGGGACGGTGTAAAAACGCAATGTTTTTTGATAGCCGCTCAATCTCGATTTGATGGTGGCGATTACCTCGTGTCTAGTGTTAGTGGTGAGGTTGTCCATCGCTGTAATCATCATTGAGCACTTAGTGAGTGGTAGCCGTAGAAATTTTGCAAAGTCTACTGTAATGAAGTTTGCAGTAGAACATGTGTCGAGTAAAGTGCGACAGAGAATCGGTGTATTGCGATTGTTCAATGCAAATAGCGCAGCGGTGGCCAAAAGTTCTTGAGTAGGTGGTCTTCGGATGTTGTTGTTTGAGGACGCGGATGCTGCACAGCATCCCAATAGTCAGTTGTTAGTCGTCGCCTTCATGATGTTGTCGGTGTGTACTAACGTGTGGTGGCGTTTCTCGCAGACGCGACAACCGCTAGACCTGCAGTCCTTCAAGGCGTGTCCAGCCGTCAGACAGTTTGTGCAGAGAGCGGCCTTCTGAGCAGCCTTGAATTTTTCCTCTTGTGAGAAAGCTCGGAATTTCGCACATCTGTATATGGTATGTGCTTCCGCGCAAATCGGGCACTGAACATTAGTTGTCAACGCTGGTGTAGCCGTGACGAATGTTTGCCTGCGTGTTGTACGTGAGTCGCGATTATTCGGCCGTGGTTGAATCTCGTGTTTTGTTTCCGAACGTAGGACATCGCTGCATGCAGCCCGTCGCTCAGGGTAATCGAGGAGTTCCTCGTATTTCGGCGTGTTTTTGTCAGGTAAACTCGATTCCCATTGATATAAAATATCGTCGCTTACCTTCGTACATATTAAGTAATCGAGGACGCTGTTCCAAGACTCGACCGGCTCGCCGAGTGATGCGAGAGAGCGGATGTGTTGTCTGAAGGTGTCAACCAATTCCTCCAGCGCTGTTGTAGTCTCTCTTTTGATTCTGGGAAGCTCGTGCATTGCCGCCCAGTGACGGCGGACAATTTTGCGATGATTGTCGTATTTCTTCGTAAGAACATCCCAGGCTTGTTTGTAGCTGTCCGGCGATCCGTCAAGTGCCTCGATTGCACGTGCGGCGCGTCCGGTGAGCGACGATTGTAAGTACTGCAGCTTGTCGATTGGTGATACGTGTTCGTTGTTGTCTACCCGTGCAATCAATTTTTCCCGGAATGATGCCCACTTATCGTATTGTCCGTCGAACTTCGGCAGGCTGATTTCGGGTAATTTCACTCGCACTGCACACTGTACCGGTGTTGGGGGGTTGCGTGGGGAGTCCGTAGAAGCGGTGGATGCTGCGCCATGTGCCGACACTGGGCAGTCGGGATTGACCGTCGCAAAGGTGGATGTCGCGGCTTCGTTGGCTTTCCGGAGGAGCTTGCGAGCCATGCTCAGAATGCGTCGGTATTCATCGTCCACAGCGGTGCGTTCCGTGTCGTAGTCCTCTTCCGGCGCCATTCTTCAATGCTGTCCAGAATTTCGCATGTTTGTCGGTAATGGTCTTCCAGCAGCTTCACACTTGTCTCGATGTCGTCCACATCGGGCTCGTCTAGTTGCGTTGTCAGGAAATTCCTTGTGTTGGTGATGCGTCCCTTCTGATATGCGCGTTTCCTTTTCAAGCTGGCGATCGCATCAGCAGTGCTAGGCGTGGTCGACATCGTGCGTGCCTGCTTGTAGCGTACTTGTTATGTGTGATGTATATTGACGGCGAAACTACCGGAATCCACTGATCATGCACTATTGTTTTCACACACGTGTATCGTTCGTTTGTGAATCTCTCACGAGAGATCGGACGCTTCCTCCTTCGGTCGCATGCCCTCCGACCTCCAACAGCCGCCCGGTCGAGCTATTCGAATTCTCAACCGCCGAAAAGTCAAAACATTGGCGGCTCCGGGAAGCCGGTGGGCCACCGAGCTAGCGGGGTGTTGGCGGCTGAGACGGCCGCTGGCGCTTACGACCGCGCGCATCTCCATTACGCTCGTACTTCGCCGTACGTAGCTCGCCAGGAGATCGGCGCTGTGCGCAGCCGCGCCGTGTGCTCCGGTTCACTAGCGTTCGGCGTGAAAGCGGGGTTTTTGAACATAGTCTTAATTCTATTTATTAAGTTTTCATTTTTCGCTCAATTCTCGTTTTTGCTTGAGTGAGCCACTTGCCAAAGGCGTCATTTACTTTCGCCTCTTTCAATTTATTATTGCCTACGGGCATAGAGACTACTATAAAATAATAAAAGAATATTAGTGATTATTAAAAGATTATTAATAATGTATATCTGTAAGGAAAATACTTCGGAATGAGTCTGCAATCCGCAATTTTTGAAGGCTTTGCTTCTGCAAGCGGCCCTGCCAACTGAAATTTACTGCGATTCCGTCTGCAAGTACTCGGGATATTACAGCTGCTATGCACATAGTCAGCTTACCTGGGCTAACAATATTTAAGAGTCCACGAATCTGAAAAATTTCATGATGTTATCATGTGTACATAAAAGGCAGTTCAAAACAGCAACTAATTAGTATAAGTTATAATATAAATATTGTGAAAGAAAAAGAGTATTGCAGATCAGTATGGACCAATAAAATTGATAGTCACAGCGAGAAAGAGATGTGGAATCAACTCAAAAAAACACGATATATTGATTCCTTCATAGGCGAGAAAGAGTATTGTGGAATTAACGCAAAAACATGAAATAATGATTCTCTCGCGGACATGCACCAAACTTATCCTTATATATCCCTTACCTTTACCCATGTCCATGCCCATGCCCATAGAGAGAAACTGTAATAGTAAAAACATTCATCTGAATAGGCATTATACTCAAATGAGCAGTGTCGTGGCTTCAATGCTTTTGATGTTGACAACTACATGTATTGGATGGTAATTATTATATTATGTTCCACGAAAGATATTACTTTTTTCGTTGTAGAACAAAAATGGTAGATTACAGGCACATGTGATGAAAAAATAATTACCGATTGTTTTTTAAATTCAGGCTGTTGCAGTTTGAGCTCAAACGAGAGCAAATCATCCATACTTTGCACTATGGGAACCCGCTGCAATTCATCTTCGGATATTTCGTCCTCACCAACTTCGGCATTTTTATTTTTGGACTCCAACAAAAAATCGACTTTTGTGTTCAGATCCTTTATTTGTGATGATATCGTAGACAACATGTTGTAAACACATTTTCGAAATCATAAAATATGGAAAACAGATGATAGTGTTACGTCCTGCGTCCTCCACCCACCAGCAAATTTTTGCTTTTCTAAATTATTCAGGAATTAACTAATTGATCATTCTCGCAACAATCTGCTGCTCGTTCAATAGCTCCTAGGATTTACTATAAATCAACTTTAGGGATGTAGTGCGGTTATCACGGACACCCGTTAGCGATAAGACATACCATACGTGACAAGTAAAGGTAACCTACACCCGGCCGATAACCGAGACGACGCAAATAGCAAACGAGCGAAGCGTACGGGATATGACGCCGCCAAATTCTCGCGCACGCCGACCGGGCAAGCGCCTAATAACGTTGTATGCCGGAAAAAGGATCTCAAAAGATAAGACACGCATAGCCGAGTCCTGGGAAAGGCATCTGTCGCGCCGGTCCTAGGAAAGAATGCTGATGCAGCGTCAGCAAGCGAACGCCGCTCAGCGCAGCGTGCCGGCTATATAGGGCAATAGGAGACCTTTTCGAGCGCTTTTTTTACGCGATCACTTCTGTCTCAGCAGTGCTTCTAGTTGCACCGCTGTTCGCGCATTAAGTCAATTCACACGTAGCAGTTAGTTCAAGTGCGGGTGCAAAGCGTAACACACGACTTAATATTTTCCTTCGTTACCTTTTAAGTGAATCAAGTCTAGTGAATAGAATCAAGTCAAGTCTAGTGAATAGAGTCAAGCCAAGTCTTGCGAATAGAATCAAATCAAGTCTAGTGAATAATTAACGCGATAGAATCAGTGACATCGATCCTGCACCTCGTCGAGCAACCTCAGGTTTGAACAATTCTCCAACTTTTGTAATTCGAATAACTATATGTAACCTGCGTGGTCGAGACACTGCGTCCTGTCCCGACCTTCGACCGTCCGCTCGCGACAAAGTGGAGCCGTTCCACTTCTATAAATTGTAGGGTGCGATCATTTAATAAACCTTAAGTAAACAATCTCGTGAAACACCTGCTTACCTCTCATCCTTCGCGACGCGTTCACATACCCGCGTACAAAACCTGGTTATCCGGGTGGTCTCTGAATCTATTCGAACGGGGTATTGCACCCCTCTCCTCTCCGCAGTAACTTGGGCCACCGAAACCACCGGGCGCCCGTCAACCTAGCGTTCCTCGCTGCCATCTCCGTCGAGCTTGGGCCTAAGTCACCTAACGAGCAACATCTCGCTACCACTGTAGAACCTCCGTGTTCCGGTGAGCCCTAGAGCGACCCGTTCGCCGTCATCGTAGAGTCCCCGTGCTCCGGTGACTTCTAGAGCGATTCATTCGCTGAGACCACAGCCCGTCTGTTCCGGCGACCACGACCGTCCTTCGCTGTGAAGGCAGCCATCCAGCTGCTTTCGGCGCACGTTGGTTCGGCGCCAAGGTCAGTAGTTGCCTCAGCGGACCGTAACTGTCTCCCACTCAAATTCATAACCAGAGATTAGCCCGATACCCAGGACCTCGACGTCACCCGCGACGTAAAGACTACACGGAGCCGTATCCATTCGGACGCAAGAACACTTTTAGAGCCGTAATCATTCGGACGCGAGAATACACGTAGGTTTAGTGTCAAATCTAGGACATCCAGTATATTAAGGTGCGTGCGACGTCTCAGCGAGCCGCTCCGCTGACACGTCAAATCTCTTATCCGGCCGATCACTTCGTCTGTCCCCCGGTCCCCGGTATACCCGGTGTACGCAGGGTGCCGAAAAAGATTGATATGAATGGTTTTTTTGTTTTATTTACCAATTTCTGAGGTGTAAGGAGGATGCTCCTGGTTTCCATAGGCACTGCCTTGAGCTGCAATAGTTTCAGTTGCTAAGGGACATTAAAAGAAGATGAGAAACATTTGCAATAATCATGATTATTATGAATACACTGCGATAATACTGAAGCTTACCTCCAGGGCTATGTAAACAGTGGTAGGGGGTTCACATTCTCATCATATGCAATGAACGTCAAACCCCCAGGTGCTGATGAATCGAATAAGGGTTCAAGCATTACAGGTGTAATTGGTAGATTGATTAATGTCCTCTCCGCTTGTCTGTGAATGTGTCGTCATATGTTGATTTTTTTTTTATTTTTACATATGGACTCCATACTCTCTTCTTCCGAAGATATGACCCTTTTAACATTAGCCCTCCTTCGGTTTTTTTAAGGCCGCAGCTAACTCATATTCGAAGAGCTCATCCGAATGGAAAACATCAGATGTGTCCTGTGCCTCATTTAATTTTTCTTGGGCCCATGCCCGATCATCTACAAAGTATATAATTGTTTATTATTGTGACATCGACAGGTCTTCTAGGTATAATAAATATAGACATCTATATCATATATAAACACATACACACATTATTAATAATATCCACTATACATACCTGTCGACTCAAAGCAACGCTAATATGTGCACACTCCTTCCACGAAGTTTGAAGTAAAGCCTCGGAAATTATTAATTTCTCTAATTTGTTCAGTGACTTCACGTGGCCCGGCCATTTGCTTACACGTTTCTTGGCATTTAACCAACAGGTTGGAATCACTTGCAACCCATCGCCCAACCCCATATTTTTTGTCCACTACTTGTCGATGGAATGACACAAGATACGTCAAAGTTATTTCGCCACGTTCTGCATCTTCTGCATCATCTGGTCAGCTTCTCCCCTCGGCCAACGGCGGCCCTTGCGAGCAGACCAACGCTGCACGATAACCGATACTGGAATTGTCAATTACGGGCAAACTACGATTTCGTGAACTTTGAAATCGATTGCGTAAACTATTCGTAAACGATTGAGACCAAAAAGCCCGAAAAATATGAAATTTGCCTGGCAGCTATACGCGTAAAAGTGTAACTCTCTCCCCCGCCACGGTGGCGCTGCGCGGTAGCAAACGATAATTACTAGATATTAAAATTGCTAATGACGGGCAAACTACGATTTCGTAAACTTTGAAATCGATTGCGTAAAATATTCGTAAACGATTGAGACCAAAAAGCCCGAAAAATATGAAATTTGCCTGCCAGCTATACGCGCAAAAGTGTAACTCTCTCCCCGGCCACGGTGGCGCTGCGCGGTAGCGAACGATAATTACTAGATATTAAAATTGCTAATTACGGGCAAACTACGATTTCGTAAACTCTGAAATCGATTGTGTAAACTTGCGTAAACTATTCGTAAACGATTGAGACCAAAATAGCCGAAAACTATGATGGTCGTCTGCTAACTATACACCCACCTAAAAATTGTTAATTACGACTAAATGATGATTTCGTAAACTCTGAAATCGATTGCGTAAACTTGCGTAAACTATTGGTAAACGATTGAAACCAAAATAAGCGAAAACTATGATAGTTGTCTGCTAACTTAATTCAAACAAAATTTGGATGTTTTTTTTTATAATAATAAACTACAAGAGCAGACAAAACAAAATTGAAACATGCGAAGAAGACATCTAAAATTTTCCATAATATAAATAAGCCTGGAACAGAAATGGTTACAAATATTTCCGGGGAAAAAGGCACATATTAGTACATAATTGAACCAACAGTCAAATAAGAGTTAATGTACATCCTGCGTCAATGTAACAATGACGAATAACTTTCAGTAAGAGTTTGTTACGAGCCATGGGCTGACGTGGTGAGGATTTTGTGTTATTGCCGGTAGGATAGAAATTTTGTGAGAGGAATGAGCTCGCGAAACACAGGCCTTAACGGATGTTGCACCGCGGCACCCTGTGCTCTTGATACTCTTAGTGACACCTTTCTCGCGGTTCTTCGTTCTCCCTTTCGAGATCACGCGTCACCGGTTAAAAGGGGGATTGAGGGGGAGCGGATTACCTTGCTCGAGCCTCGGCCGGTTTTTCACGGCTGCACCTCTCGGAAAGTATGGGGGTGAGGGCGATTACCCAGGCCTTAACTGATTTTTCACAGCGGCACCCCTTGCAGATTTGAGGTTAGAGGAAATTATGATTTCTTTTGGCTCGTTGGTTCCCTTGAGCGGTAAAGGGAGACCTTGTTCGTAGGATTCGATTTCTAGACGATCAAATAACGAGATGTCAAAGAAGTATGGGAAACAATTAAATAAATTATATTGAATAAAATAAATGGTAAATGTTTGCATTAGGGGCCTCCCCCCCGATTTTGATGACCTTGAAATATGTTGTTAAGGGCAACATTCTGAACAACTTTTCCCTATACATGTTGCCGTCGCTCTCCCTACGTTTCGGAGATATAAACCTAAATAATTCCAATATTTGAAACTTGCGTATGAAAGATTTCAAGCTGTTTTGGAGTATGTTTTGGGTTGCGGGAGAGGGGCTGGTAGTAGTAGCGGTGGGAAGTACATCGGTGACGCGCCTTCGGCGCGAAACTAATACATATATACATCCCTATTTCTGGGATAGAACGTTGCAATGAGAAGTATCTGTGCATAGAAAGTACATCTGGGTAATGTGATATATATTAGTTTCGAGTCGAAAACGCGTCACCGATATACTTTCCACGCACAGGTACTTGTCATTGCAACGTTCTATCCCAGAAATAGGGATGTATATATTAGTTTCGCGCCGAAGGCGCGTCACCGATGTACTTTCCACCGCAACTACGTTACGTTGTGGAATGATAAACATAAACATTCCGAGGTCGAGCCTACACCGAGCCCCTCTCCGCAACCCAAAACATACCCCAAAACAGCTTGAAATCTTTCATACGCAAGTTTCAAATATTGGAATTATTTAGGCTTATATCTCCGAAACGAAGGGTGAGCGACGGCAACATGTATAGGAAAAAGTTGTTCAGAACGTTGCCCTTGACAACATATTTCAAAGTCATCAAAATCGGGGAGGAGGCCGCTAATCCAAACATTCACCAAATAAATACACACAAAGCAGTTAAAAATAGCAAACTGTTCGAGAATCTCGCGATTCCCGGTATGAGGAAATGAGAGGGAATGAAAGGAAAGAGGAAAGGGGGGAAATGAGAAGACCTATTGGCGGTGGAGAGGTTATGTTTCCACGTGGTCTACATAATGTCCGTTTAACAAAGTCTTTATTGTCGATAAAAATAATGGTCACAGGTGCTCTACGGTAGTGAGAGTAGCAGTTATATTGAGCGAGATAATCAATTGTATTAATCGTATCCGCGTTACAATGATTTGTACCTTTTACGGATGCACGTGCTCGATTCGCGCCGCGTACAGAGCCTGAGATGTCTGGTGTTGATGTACCGTGAATATTATTATGAGATTTGCCTGAAGTTGGTGAGAGATAGTCCGTGATACACTGTGTTGAGTCCAAAATACAGCAATGTGCGAGATAATACCAGAAAGCTAAAATAGCGACAACCCGTGTGTTCTCGTTAATAGCTGAGACGATAATGGCCGCCCGATTCGGCGGAAACGCCGCCCGCGTGCCGTGCGCGTTAAAGGCGCGCTCGCATAAAGACCGCGTGTGACTCGGCCCTCAGGCCGCCTTGAGGATGCCGCGACGACGATTGGTCGGCGTCGCGGCATTCCCAAACACAAACACAACGATAATTCAACTACTATTGGCAATAATGTTATTAAAATACGACGCGATTAAATTAACAGAATACGATTAATGACTAGAGACGTATGTTCTTTGGATTTGAAGGAAAAGAGCTAAGTTGAGAATTTAAAACTACACACCGAGGTGTGGCAGAACGACTAAGACTAAAAATGCTTGGAATATGCACAAGTTATTCCTCGCAAGAAACACGGTCAGCGAAAAGACACTCTTTTCTGAAGCTACCGGACTCTGATTTATGACTAAAGACGCTCGGAACACGCTCAAGTTGTTCCTTGCAAATGAGAACAAACTGCGAAAAAGATACTCTGGTGATCTTTCAACCACTCTTTTGCCTAAGTGTGAAACGCTCGGGAATTTCTAATGCAGACCCTTGCACGGTCTTTTTCTGTAGCAGTCTGAACTCGCGAGGCCGGTCGGACGCCTTGCACGGTCTTTTAAACGATTAGACTTTAGGCAAGGGGTCTCGAGATGCGAGGAAGTAGTGCATCAAGGTGGGGCGCATTTTCGGGGGGCAACACGTTCCCAACAGTCGCTATGCACGCGCTGTGCACGTGATCGCGCGTGGACACTGCGCTTTGTTCGGGGGTCTACGTCACTATTTCGGGCACGTCACTATTCGGGCGCGTCACTATGTTTCTCGATGCGTGCTGACGTCACAGCGGGGTAGGCAGGTACGACGTCATGGGCCGCAACGCTGGTCGGCGGCGCTCAGCGGCGCTCGGCGGCGCGGTACGTTACAAGTTAGTAGATTTCAAAAATATTTTCCTGCAAATAAAATAGCAGCCAGCAAAAACGGCGATTAAAATATAATAACGTCGTTAATTTTCAAACCCCCCAAAATTCGTTAATTTCAAGTCAAGAGATGCCAGCTAAAATAAATCGCCAATAGTCAGCTTATTATTTCATATTTCATGAACATGAATATAAGAAATAACAAACAAATTGACGATTTACCAAGGCGACGTAGTTTCGTTCTTAAACATATACATTAGAAAATCCTGAATATATTTCAGGGTAGGTAATTTCATACGGTTATTTCTTCAATATGGACAAAAAGTATTTTATGTAACCAATAATAAGTTAAAATTGTAATTAAGGACTGTGACCGTACAGCACCACAGGTACCGACAGACACAGAAAAAATCTAGCATGTCCGCACGTGTACTGGACAAAACACTCGATTGCCTTACGCGCCTCACCTTCTCTCCATTTGCCAAACATATACCGCGATAGCATCACTGCAATACAGGCTAACCATCACCGCTTATTTGCCGAACTAGAAAAGATCACGTCACTTAACTGTCACAATAGCACCATCTCTTTCCACATCCTTGCCAGCTCTTTCTACTTACTTACCATTTCTATTTTCGCACCATCTCTTTCTAATCACTTGCCGTCTCTATCGAGTATGACCGTACACGCACCTACATACACCACGCCGCACTCACAACAAACATACACCGCTCACCCAGGAACATAAATACACACATGTAAACACAACCGACACTGACAGTACACATACATGTAAGATCACACGTTAGGAATAACGGTACCGCTGCTCGGCGAAAGAGGAGAAGCGACTCCCGCCGACGAAAGAGAGGACCCGAGTGGAACTCCCCTTAGAACAAATGGGGTATATAAGGTGCGAGGAAGCTTCACTCGGAGCGAGATTTACATCGAGCTAAGTGCCGTTGAAGAGATCCCATGTGAGATCCTTCCGGACATCGAGTACGTAGATCAAGCCATAATTAGCAATTGAACGACGTAGTAGCGCGACGATTCGGGAAGACTTCGCTCCGACGATCCTCGAACGATCAGACTCTGCGGCCGCCCATTCGAGGGTTCGTGGTTAGTAAAAGTACAGTCACGTCCGTCAAACGCTGTTACGCTTAAATACAGATCGATAGCTTGCTCGCCCCCAACACCTACCTAATCATCATCAAACGCATACGAATGATCTTCGCCGCAAGCCATCCCCTATCTTTGTACCGGTCGCGGCTGCGATAGCGAATGATCAACCATCTCTCATACAAACGACAAATAGAACTCTTACCGTAACCTCCCCCCCTCTTGTTACCGGCCACGGATAAGTTTATAAGTAGTTCGACAGGCAGAAACATACAACGGTTACCGTAATCCTCCCCCGCTCTAGGCACCGGCCACGGCTACGAGTAATTCGTTACCTACTGGAAACTGCCACCGTACGCCTTCCCCGCTCTTGGCACCGGTCACAGCTACGAGTGGTTAGTTCTAACTGACGCACGACTACGAACACATATAAACCACAAAACGAACATTGACGCATATCCCAGTATCTGAGATTGGAGGCAACCTGCGATGATCTCGATCTACTTCGCGATTGTAATCCACGTATTTCCTGTGCGGAATTCTTTTAATAAAATTACTACACTACTACGTGATATATCTCTCCTAAAATTACGCTCCCGGCTCCTATCATCCGCGATCGCGCAATCCTAATTGCCGCGATCGTAGACATAGAGCCGCATACAGACCTGAACACGAACGCGAACGGCGAACCCGAACGTTCGGACCTCTGAAATCCCGTGTAAATTTTGTTCGGAGCCGAATCGCACCGCGCGAGGCAGCAAAAGTATGCATGTGTGAGGTTGTCAGAGCGTGGTGACATATAAGCGTGGATGTGGGGAAGTTAGCTGAGGTGCGAAAAATGACAGTGACATATTGCCGAACGAATGTCAGCGATCGCTCCGGGTAGCGGCCCGGATCAAAGGAAATAGGGATTCGGCGAACGAACAAAAGACAGTTAACTAAACTGTCAAGCCGATTCATTGGTAGATGAGTGGGGTAAGCGTGTGTGAATGAGCAAACGGGGATGAGTGTCGCAGGTATGAGTGATAGATGGAAATAAGTGAGATACGGCTGAACAGAGTGCGTATGCGGTGGCGGAGGAAGGATCTACGTATGGACGTCGTGTTTCTTTTTCCCCCACCACCGCCGGCATCGATGCAGCTATAGGTATAGGTGTAGGCCAAACTACTACCACAGGTTGCCAACATAGTGTTACATCTCGCGACATCACCGCGTGAGATAGAATTAATTAATAGCGATTTCGATTATTTCCCTGATGGAACCCGTTGCAAGAGATTAAGCAGACCCTTTCCCAGAACGTGCCACCCACTCGGGGAAGGCAGTAAGTTAAGTCCTAGAACATTTTACGAGCGAGGTGAACAAAGGGCGACTGTCCGTTAGGTCGCGACACAATAAATCCCAGTAGATATAAAAAACCCACTTGAACCAAACATTTGGAAGAGATCACATAACCCGTATCTTCACTTACCTTCCAACTCACCCTGCGTCCGTGGAAAACGCAAGGGCGGGGATGGCTGGGAGAGGGAACTCAAAAGTCACCTCATTCGTAAAATCTTAAGAACCTAGACCTCCCCCAATGCCCCCAAAAAGTTCATCAGCGAATGACCAACAAGGAAGAATTGGGGAAGGGATGAACCGAACAGAAACCGCGTTTACCTCGTCAGATTTTCAAAAACCTCTCGTCACTTCTTTGAATTCCTTAAAACTGTAAAGGCCTCGAATCCGTGATACCATCGCCTAGATTTTGACTGTTCAAATATTCAGTTCGATTTCCGAGTTATACCTATACTATTCTTCCACAAATCACACTTCCGAATAAAATCAGTGAACTATTCTCGTCATCGAACACTACTACAACCTCGATCTTACCGAAAGGGTGAAACGACCGACAATCACCGCAAGAGTAAATACTCACTCCAAATAATATTCGTAACCTCTGGGGGCTAAGGTGAAGGGTAATGCTCGTTAAACCACCAACCAATTCCGAAATCCACCCACCTCTCTCCCAGTCCTTTGACCGTGTCTGGTCCCAGTAAAATCGCGGATCGCTGTTGACTACAAACAGACATCTTGTACAGACTCTGATCCAGGTCGGATTCGTACGACTGTTCGCCCCGCAACTGAGTTGAATCGTGGAGTCCATCACCATATCGCGGTTCTTCCAAGACTCACCTTGGGACGTAACAATAGTAAGTCAGACTGTTCGGGGCTGTTCGGCGAGCAATCAAGAGGTTCGCCGAGCGATATGACGTTCGCTTCGACACTCACACACTTCCAAATCCTCTCATGCATAGGCTGTTCGTTCGGGGTTCGGTTCAGGTCTGTACGCGGCTTAAGACGAACCCGCCCGTGTAGAAAGGGGGCTACTCCCTCCGACGCGGACCGACGGATCGCGAACCCGTAACCACTCGCGACCGTGACAGAAGAAAACCTACTGACGAGAAGCAGTGATCTCAGAAATAGCATCCTGCCGCAGTGATAGAAGATTTGGCATAAAACACCGAATGTGCTGCCGAGAGTGGGGATAGAAGCAAGGTGTGTGCGTGGCATGTCTGTGTGCGATGTGCGCGCCGCGGCACGGCGGTTGACCGTACCGTACGGAGACAAGGAAGGTGCTATCCTCCCCGTCTCCTTTCCACCAAGGCTTGCGTAGCGTGACGTCACAACCAACAAAAAGAAAGACAGTCCTATGCTCTGTCTCCTTTCCACCAACGAAGCGTCCTTATGACGTCGACGCTGCGCGCGCATCCAGTTGTGAGAAAGACAGAACTATGCTCTACGTCCTCTTTCCACCACGGTCGTACCCATGTGCTTCGTTTGGCATGCGACAGCGGCAACGAAATTCTCTTTCGGCTGGGCAGGCCAAAATGGTCAAAAATGCACTTTCACCGAATTTATCTCGCAAGACGTCATTCGATAGGTAATTAAAAGAAATCGTGCTTTGCCAAGTTTGAGCCCTCTATCTCCATCACACGGGTAGTTATGGGGTAAATTAAAAAATTGGTTTTTAGCACATTTTCCGTATTTAAGGGTACGCAAAAATTCTGCAAAAAATGCAGAATATTCTGAACATGTATATGTACGGTTGAGAATTTTCGCAGATTTTTTTCTTGCAAATCCGTAGCATAAAAATCAAAAACGTCCAAAAAACAAAAACTTCCACTTACGTGCTGAAATTTTCGACCGATTGGATTTTTATAAATTCTGTAGTTAAGTATTGCCATGACTATTATCTCCATTTTTTTCCAGATTTTTTGGTAAGTTGCGTCATGGTTGAAATAAATAAAAACCGATGTTTTCGCCATATTTTGTACGATAACCGAATGAATACTTTCAATATTTGCTTTCCCCTGATATAGTGAGTGAATTTTACGATTCTTTGTATGTCTGCACAGAAGCGAGTGATATACATACCAAGGGAATGTAGTCGTTTCGATTTTATTGAGGATGTGCGCACCTTACCTTCATAAATATAAAATACCTTCTAATGAGTACCGCTAGCGCAGCGGTTACGAGCTTTTGTGTCGCAGGGTCGCGGCCCGCATTGGTCAAATTTTTGTTTGCTGCGCTAGTTGTTTTTTCTTGCTTAAATTACAGGACGATGAGCCACATTCCTTTGTAAATAATGTTGAACACACTACCATCAGCAATAAAACTCATACATAATAAAAAAACTGCATTCAAATGGATTCCATAGCCCACCTACTGACCCAGGATCGCACTTCGCCTAATTCAATCGTCTGGGGAGTGCAACATTTCTTAACCCATATTTCCGCAAGCATTTGAAAGGATCCCACCCACGGGACGCATTTGATTGTTTAATTTATATGTATGCGCATTACATTTCTGTGTTAGTACACAACTGACCGAATGTCTTTTCTGATACAAATTTTTACGTGGTCTTCCACGCCACCCATGAGGTGCCACGACTAGCGCGTTAGGTTTTTTAATGTGGACCTTCGCCAGTAACCCTATTCTACCACATTTTTAAATAAATGGTTAATGAGAGTGTCGAATGGAATATATACAGAACAATGCATTATTTAACACAAGATAACATTCAACATACAACACATTTTTGACACATCTCTTGCAAGGAGATGTGTCCTGTCTGGCACAGTTAAGGTCAGACAGAGTTTATACATATCTCTTGCAAGGAGATGTGTCCTGTCTGGCACAGTTAAGGCCAGACAGAGTTTATACACATCTCTTGCAAGGAGATGTGTCCTATCTGGCACAGTTAAGGCCAGACAGAGTTTTCACACATCTCTTGCAAGGAGATGTGCTATTTAAAAACAATAATACCAGAAAGGAAAGAACTGGTTATACAATGTGACTAGAATTGCCCATAAAATGAACAGTTAAGTTCATGTTTGTTATTATGGGATGCATATTTTACATTATATCTAGTCTTACTTATTCTATTATTCTGTTCTTGTCCCTGATTTTCTCTATCCCTATTTACCAGTTCCTCACATACATCTCTTCCCTGCTTTTCCATTTCTCTGATTCCCTCTTGACTATATCCATTCCTATTTAGATACTCTCTTCTATGTCGAATGGATATATGGACCAGTTAGTGTGGCGTCCACCAATCAACAACTTTATGATTTCTATTCTGGATAGCCGACGGAAAATAATGAGGAACAATACTGAGTACAAACTAACACAGGTTTATTGAATTAAAATGAACTTAGCAAAAAGAAAAGGCTTATTGTCTCGTAAAGTGTCTTGATGCGACACTCTTCAATACTGATGTCTAACTGTTCTACGGAAAACGTCTACGTCGTCGCGGAACGAGTGGGGATGTAAAAATATATAAGGTTCTAATCCCTTGTATCGCATGTATCGGTATGTGCGTATGTATTAAATATATGTAGGACCCGTGTGTATGCATGATGCGTGTAGATGTGAGTGTGCATGGTTGTTTTCTGCATTGTGTGCTGTGCGAGTGACCGGGAGGCGATTCGCGACTGTTCTCCCTCGAGCGTCACGGAAGCACGCGTGGTGTGTGTGTGTGTGTGTGTGTGCGTGCGTGCGTGCGTGCGTGTGTGTGTGTGTGTACGAGGCGAATCGAGAGGAAGAATGTTTTTAGTCTTTAGCCTGACCGCGTGCGGGAGAAATGTACACGCCTTTGTAATATTTAAATGTTATAAATAAATCCTATATATAACATTAGTTATGTGTATGGAAAAATAAAGGAAATGCAAAATAGTGGTATGCAAAAAAAAAAAACGATTTTTTTCAAAATATTTTAATGCTTATTACAGTTTATGTAGTAATGTTGGTGACCCTCGTTGGAATCACCTCGGTCGTAGCCGCGTCCGCCGCCACGTCCACCGCCGCGTCTGCCGCGGGTTGCCCTGCTGCGACCAGCGCCCCTTTTCTTTCGCTCTAAAATTAAAACATACACGAATATAGCAAAACTGTGGCACATATTAGTGTGGGATTCAGTTGGGGGGAAAACAGTGACACAGCGATTTTTTGTACAAATGAGTGGACAGTAAGGAGTTTATTTTGTAGGAGGAAAAAGAAAATAGGTTCGCATAGGTTTATGCATACTCGGCCACTCACACATACACACACAGTTCTTAAATTCGCTCGGTTGATAGTGTTGTCAGTTTCTCGTCCGTTCACGTTCGTGTGTCCTTCTCACGTACACGTCACGTACGTCACGCACCTCCTTGGCCTCCCCGCAGATCTTACGATCTCCCGAAATTCGGGAATAGCAAACGCGAACTTGCAGTGGCGCACGTACGCGACATTTATACCATACCACGCATACACTCACTCGCACCGATACATCCTTACATTGACATGCAGGCTCACTCGTTCTAACAATGCTACATTAGGTAATAACGGACCATACAGGAGCGAGCCCACCCGAAATCAGCCTCGTTCGTGCATGGGTCGCTAATGTTCTTATAATAAAAGTATTAATCTCATACTTTGTTTCAACTGGACCTGGGGCTGGGCGGGCTGGGGCGCCTGGGGCGCCTGTGGCTGTTGCTCCTGTGGCTCCTGGGGCCGGGGCTCCTGGGGCCGGGGCGCCTGTTGCTGCTGCAGCAAATGTAAAATTTGCTGCAGCAGCTGCTCTGTGCGCAGGGAGGCCTCTTCGTGGCCCTGTTGTTGGGCAGGGTCCTGTCGTACGGCCGCCTGCGCTTGTTCGCCGGCCTGTGGCACCGGGTGGTCAGGTTCCTTTTCATTTTCTGCGGGAAAAAGAAAGCGACACATAAATTTGATCCCCTTCAGTCCTGTACACTCCCGGTCGAAGCACTCTGTGTGGATGACGCGTGTCGAACACATTCTTTCTCTACGAAGTTATGCGTCCATGGTCACGTGGATACCTTTATACGCATACTGCGTCCATGTCCATAGCACTCAAACGATCATTACATTGTCTTTACAAATACGATCATGCATTGTCTTAAAATGAAGGAAGATTGAAAATAATTGACAGTACTTACGCGAAGAATTCATTGTAACCGTTCTCTTGCACGTGTGGGGACAAAGTGGCGGTTCCGCAACAACGTCGAAAGATCGTAACGCGGACGACACTAGAGTGGGGATTAAAATTAATGGAGAGTGGCATCGAGAGCTGCTATTCGTTGGAACTCGCAACATATTGTTTACCCGCGCGGCGACACTGCTTTTTCCCACGTTGCCAATAAAGTGCAGGAGCGTCCGTGGGCACGTGAGAATATTTATCAAATGCTCTAAGCTTTTAGCATTATTAAATTAGTATTAATTTTTATTTTTCGTTCTATTTTTGTTTTTATATTTTAGTAGTATTTTTATATTATTGTATTATTGCCGCATATTTGATTTATTTTGTAGCGTTTAGTTGTATTCTGTATTAATAGTCATATTTAGGTGAGCTGTAGTTAGTTGTATTATTACAATACATTTTCGTCAGTTCCTCTTTTAGTATACACAGAAATGAGCAATTCGCAAACACACAAATATAGGCAAAAGTTTCGTGAAGCTTGGCTTCACGACAGTAGATATAATTCTTGGATACGCAAAGTACCATTGAATAATAACCTATTTCATTGCATAATATGCAAAAAAAATCTGTCTTGCGTTTCACGCATGCGGATTCTGAGTGTCATATGAAGAATATGACAGAAAATACATCTGTTTTAATAAACAGAACGAATTTCGTACAAGATCGTCCAGAGATACGAACGTTTCGCAAGCAATGGTTAGACGAGATACAATATAAACCATGGCTATGTGAAATATCAAAGGACAGGGCATTAGCTTTTTGCAGATTTTGTGAAAAGCAAATGACAGCAAGACTGTCTGTCATAAATATGCACGCACAATCCGCAATGCACATTGCAAAAGAAAAATGTATTCAAAAAACAGGAACAGACGAAGATGTAAATATGACGAACGACGATATCTTTTGAAATGCGAAAGAAGGCAGCGGAGATTCGATACGCTGCTTTTATCGCTGAACACAATATTTCGTTTGTAACAGCCACAAAAATATTAACATTTTTTCAAACCGAGGGAAAAGATTCTGACATTTTGCAGCAAATGACTATGTCAGACACAAAATGTAAAAATATTATTACTAATGTCCTCTGTCCGGTTGAAACCGAATGTGTTGCGAACATTCTTAAAATACGAAATTCAGTATTTTTATCGATGAAACGTCAGATATTTGTAATAGAAAATGGATGACGTTTCATGTTCGGTACGTTCATCCGCAAAGTTTACATATTACCTCGCAATTAGTCAAATTAATCGATCTTGATGCAAAAAATTGTGGCGCTGAAAAGTTATTCGAAGCATTTAGAGACGAAATGTATAAACTCCAAATTCCATTCGTTAATATTATTGCTCTGTCATGCGACAATGCGCGCGTCATGACAGGAAAGCATTTGTCATTTCAGAAAAAGCTAGAGGAAAAGTGTGGAAATGTTTTAACGTTGACATGTCCATGCCATTCCGTAGCGCTAGCTGCAAATAATGCATGCAAGATGATTCCAGACGAATGCGAGGAATTTGTAAAGCTAATAACAAGTTTTATTAACTGCAGTCCGAAGCGATCTGCTCTTTATGCTGAATGTTGTGAAGAAACAAATCATAAAATTTTGAAGTTAGCCGACACACGATGGCTTTCACGACAGAAATGTATTACGAGACTATTGGAATCTTGGGATAACATCGAGCACTTTTTGATACAATTAAATGCAACTGAGAAGACAAACAAGTCGGAACAGTTGCATTAGTAATGCAAAGTCTTGATTTAAAAGCATACTTATTATTTCTGAAAAATATTTTATATTATTTCAATTTGTTTTCTGCCTTTTTCCAAGCTCTAGACACCAGAATTCAGTTGTTGCAGCCAAAATCATTTGAACTGCTTCATATAATTTGTCAAAATTTTCTGAAATCAGAGCTTTTAGCAGATTTCATTATAAATTTAGATTATTCGCATGTTGAGTATCAAGTCTTTACATGAAATTAATGTTGGACTTCAATGTCAAGAGTACCTAAACAAATTGCTGTCAGAAGGGCACACAGATGTAGTTGCAAATGTTCGTAAGAACTGTTTGCAATTTTACGTGAGCGCCGCTGACGAAATTTGTAAAAGGTTACCTGTAAATGACGCATACGACTTTCCGTGATATGGACAGAGAAACATCATTTAATGATGTTTCTTTTGTCGCAGAAACTTTAAGAGGCTTTGATCAAAATGCTTTAAGAGCAGAATGGTTTGCTCTGCATCAAGATTTTACGGACACAGTAAAAGATTACTTAGTGCTATTGGATTTTGATGAAATGTGGGAACAAATTTTCCGTATTCGTGAATATCCCAATTTGAAGTGTCTCGTCAATGCTGTGAGATCCCTACCGAATTCTAATGCTGATTCGGAAAGAATCTTTTCCTTGTTGACAGATTTGAAAACAAAAAAACGAAATAAACTGTCGTCCGTCATGATAAATGCAATTTGTGTTGTCAAATCAACATTAAAAGCGAACAGGGAAAGTCCTACAAATCTCGATATCACTGGCAAGCATTTGTCTCTCATGTTAAGTGAAACTTTATATTCTGTATGTTCGAATAACAAAGTCACACAGCATACAGCAGACATTGCTAGACCGTGCTCATCTCAAGATTTGCAAGACTAATGCATCCCATAATAACAAACATAAACTTAACTGTTCATTTTATGGGCAATTCTAATCACATTGTGTAACCAGTTATTTTCTTTCTGGTATTATTGTTTTTAAATAGCACATCTCCTTGCAAGAGATGTGTATAAACTCTGTCTGGCCTTCACTGTGCCAGACAGGACACATCTCCTTGCAAGAGATGTGTCAAAAATGTGTTGTATGTTGAATGTTATCTTGTGTTAAATAATGCATTGTTCTGTATATATTCCATTCGACACTCTCATTAACCATTTATTTAAAAATGTGGTAGAATAGGGTTACTGGCGAAGGTCCACATTAGAAAACCTAACGCGCTAGTCGTGGCACCTCATGGGTGGCGTGGAAGACCACGTAAAAATTTGTATCAGAAAAGACATTCGGTCAGTTGTGTACTAACACAGAAATGTAATGCGCATACATATAAATTAAACAATCAAATGCGTCCCGTGGGTGGGATCCTTTCAAATGCTTGCGGAAATATGGGTTAAGAAATCTTGCACTCCCCAGACGATTGAATTAGGCGAAGTGCGATCCTGGGTCAGTAGGTGGGCTATGGAATCCATTTGAATGCAGTTTTTTTATTATGTATGAGTTTTATTGCTGATGGTAGTGTGTTCAACATTATTTACAAAGGAATGTGGCTCATCGTCCTGTAATTTAAGCAAGAAAAAACAACTAGCGCAGCAAACAAAAATTTGACCAATGCGGGCCGCGACCCTGCGACACAAAAGCTCGTAACCGCTGCGCTAGCGGTACTCATTAGAAGGTATTTTATATTTATGAAGGTAAGGTGCGCACATCCTCAATAAAATCGAAACGACTACATTCCCTTGGTATGTATATCACTCGCTTCTGTGCAGACATACAAAGAATCGTAAAATTCACTCACTATATCAGGGGAAAGCAAATATTGAAAGTATTCATTCGGTTATCGTACAAAATATGGCGAAAACATCGGTTTTTATTTATTTCAACCATGACGCAACTTACCAAAAAATCTGGAAAAAAATGGAGATAATAGTCATGGCAATACTTAACTACAGAATTTATAAAAATCCAATCGGTCGAAAATTTCAGCACGTAAGTGGAATTTTTTGTTTTTTGGACGTTTTTGATTTTTATGCTACGGATTTGCAAGAAAAAAATCTGCGAAAATTCTCAACCGTACATATACATGTTCAGAATATTCTGCATTTTTTGCAGAATTTTTGCGTACCGTTAAATACGGAAAATGTGCTAAAAACCGATTTTTTAATTTACCGCATAACTACCCGTGTGATGGAGATAGAGGGCTCAAAATTGGCAAAGCACGATTTCTTTTAATTACCTATCGAATGACGTCTTGCGAGATAAATTCGGTGAAAGTGCATTTTTTACTATTTCGGCCTACCCAGCCGAAAGAGAATTTCGTTACCGCTGTCGCATGCCGAACGAAGCACGTGCGTGCGATCGTGGTGGAAAGAGGACGGAGAGCATAGTTCTATCTTTCTCGCAACTGGGTGCGCGCGCAGCGTCGACGTCATAAAGACGCTTCGTTGGTGGAAAGAAGCCGGAGCATAGTACTGTCTTTCTTTCGGATGGTTGTGACGTCACGGTACGCAAGCCTTGGTGGAAAGGAGACGGGGAGCATAGCACCTTCCTTGTCTCCGTACGGTACGGACAATCGCCGTACCGCGGCGCGCACATCGCACATAGACATGCCACGCACACACCTTGCTTCTATCCCCACTCTCGGCAGCACATTCGGTGTTTTATGCCAAATCTTCTATCACTGTCCTGCCGCATTACGGCACGCGTGGTGGGGGAAGGCGAGAAGTGTGTGCGTGCCGTGTCCGTGAGCGCTGCGCGCGCACCGTACGTAGACAAGGAAGGAGCTATGCTTTTTATCTTTCTTCTAACAAAGGAGGGTAAACTGACGTCAGAAGCTGCGCGCGCACCGATGGAGGACAAGGAAGAAGCTATGCTTCTCGTCTTCTTTCTACCAATGTAGAATAAAATGACGTCAGAAGCTGCGCGCGCACCCAATAGAAAGAGGCACAAAATTATGCTCCGTCTTCTTTCCACCACGATCGCACGCACGTGCTTCGTTCGGCATGCGACACCGGTACCGAATTTACCTTTCGGCTGAGCGTTGAGCCGGCTGAAATTGTCAAAAATGCACTTGTACCAAATTTATCTCGCAAGGCGTCATTCGATAGGGGATCAAAAGAAAACGCTCTGTGCCAGGTTTCAACCCTCTATCTCCATCAGAAGGGTAGTTATAGGGGAAATGAGAAAATCAGTTATTGACACATTTTTCGTATTTAGCGGTGCGGAAAAATTCTGAAAAAAATGGACAATATTCAGAACAGGTGAATTTATGGTTGGTAATTTTTGCACATTTTTGTCTCGCAAATCCTAAGCATAAATAATAAAAAAACCCCTAAAAACACGAAAAATTCCAATTACGTATTGCAGTTTCCGACCCACAGCATTTTTATAAATTCTGTAGTGAAGTATGGGCATAAGTAGTACCACCAATTTTTTTTAGATTTTTTGGTAATGTGCATCGTAATTCAAATAAATAAAAACCTATATTTACGACATATTTCGTGTAATAACTTATTGAATACTTAAAATAATTGCATTTTCTTGATATTGTCAGTCAGTTATAGCATGCTCTATATTTTTGCAGGCAAGACAGCATTGTACAAATAAAAGGAATTAAGTTATTTCGAGTTTATTGAAAGTATGTGTGCACCGTACTTTGAAAAATATTCAACAATAACCCAACAGCACGAGTAGCTCGTTGGTTCAGCCACACCCGTCTGTGACATCCTTGGACACTTTTGTCGGACGTTCGCGCCCAGGAAGGCCCACCTTTCTTTTCTTTCTAACAACTATACGACGGTAAGCGATATTCACTTACAAATATTTTAAACATACTTCTATAATAATTAACTGTATTGTGTAGGAAATATGTATGCACGCAATGCAATATTTATGTGATCTTTATTTATATTTTATCACCCAATGCAGCTTCCAATGCGTGTAATGCATTCGAACACAGGAACATTCTACAAATTTGCTAGTATAAGTATTTTATTCCCCAAATGTAAATTTTCACGTGGTCTTCCACGCCACCCATGAGGTGCCACGACTAGCGCGTTCGGTTTTTTATTGTGGACCTTCGCCGGTAGCCCTATTGTACCACATTTTTAATTTATTAAATTACAGTCGTGATGGGATATGTGTCAAGAAAAGCATATTCTCAACACATGACAGCAATCACCATACGACAGATTTCTTAAACGTAAAGACATGCGGTCCGACACAAGTGAGGCCAGACCAATTTTTTTTTGCTGTACCTCTCCTGTTCGGAGAGGTACGGTCTGACACAGGTGAGGCCAGACCAATTTTTGCTGTACCTCTCCTGTTCGGAGAGGTACGGTCTGACACAAGTGAGGCCAGACCAATTTTTGCTGTACCTCTCCTGTTCGGAGAGGTACGGTCTGACACAAGTAAGGCCAGACCAATTTTTGCCGTACCTCTCGTTTTCGGAGAGGTACGGTCTGACACAAGTGAGGCCAGACCAATTTTTAATGTACCTCTCCGAAAAGGAGAGGTACGGTCTGACACAAGTGAGGCCAGACCAATTTTTTGTTTTGTTTAGACTAACATTTACCATAAAATAAACTATTTCATGGTACACATTAGTCTTATAGATTATGAGACGAGCAGGGAGTAGCAATGTCTGCTGCATGTTCTGTGACTATTTTATGGGAACATGCAGGATATAAAGTTTTACTTGACATGAGAGACAAATGTCTCTCAGTGACATCTAACTTCTTAGCAGTTTCCCTTCTCGCCTTTAATGCCGACTTTACAACACAAGTGGCATTTACATTAGCGGACGACAGTTTGTTTCTTTTTTTTGTTTTTAAATCTGTCAAGAGGGAAAAGATTCTTTCCGAATCAGCATTTGAATTCGGGAGGGACCTTACAGCATTTACAAGACACTGCAAGTTGGGATATTGACGAAGGCGGAAAATTTGTTCCCACATTTCGTCAAAACTAAATTTTAAGAAGTAATCTTTTTCTGTGGCTTCAAAATGTTCATACAAAGCGAACCATTCCGATCTTAGACCATTGTTATCAAAGCCTCTCAAAGATTCGGCGACAAAAGAAACATCAATAAATGATATTTCTCTGTTCATATCGCGCAAAATTGTTTCGAGTTCAAAATCTTCCAACTTTGATAAAAATGCGTCTTTTATCGGTAACCTAGTGCGAATGTCCTGAGCGGCACTCATATAAAATTGCAAACAATTCTGTCGAATGTTTGTAACTATAGCTGTGTGCCCTTCTGATGACAATTCGTTTAGGTACTCTTCACATTCTAATATCTGCTAAGGGTTTAATATTTTCAAGATTTGAATAATCTACGATACTGCTACAATCTTTCAAAAGCTCTGGTTTCAGAAACTGCTGACAAACTATATGCAATAATTGCAATGATTTGGTTTGCAGTAACTGAATTCTGGTTTCCACAGCTTGGAAAAAGATTGTAAATGTATTGAAATAATGCAAAATATAATTTAGGAATAGAAGGTAGGCTTTCAAATAAGGATCTTGTATAGTTAACAGTAACTGCTCTGAGGTTTTCGTTTTATCGTTACTATTGACAGTTATCAAAAAGTATTCGATATTTTCCCAAGTTTCTAAAAGTCTTGAGATACATGAGTGCCGTGAAAGCCATCGTGTTTCGGCTAATTCCAGAATCTTACGGTTCGATTCCTGACAATCGGCAAAAATAGCAGATCGCTTTGGACTACAGTTAACAAAGTTCGTTATTTGCTTTACAAAGTCTTCACATTTACAATGATGACATGGCAATGTTTTAACATGTCCAGACTTTTCCTCAAGCTTTTTTTTAAATGATGATTTTTTCCCTGTCATAACGCTTGCATTGTCGCATGACAGGGCAACAATATTTGAAAATGGAATTTCTAATCTATACATTTCGTTTCGAATTCCTTCAAACAATTTGTCGGCGCCACAATTTCTTGCATCAAGATCGATCAATTTCAGTAATTGTGAGACATTATGTGAAGTGCCAGGATCAACATATCGAACATGAAACGTCATCCATTTCGTATTAGAAATATCAGATGTTTTATCAATTAAAACACTGAATTTAGTATTCTGAAGTATGCTCGCAACACGTTCAGTTTCAACCGGACAGATGACGTTTGAAATAATATTTTTACATTTTGTTTCCCCCATTGTCATACTTTGCAATATGTCAGAATCTTTTCCCACGGTTTGAAAGAAAGTTAGTAATTCAGATGCTGTTGAAAACGCAATATTCTTTTCTGCGATCAACACAGCGAATTGAATTTCTGCTTTCTTCTTTCGCATGTCAAAACATACATTACTGTCCTCCGTCATATAAACATCTTTGTCTGTTCCTTTTTTTTCTAAACATGCTTGTTCCTTTGCCAGATGCATTGCGGATTCTGCATGCCGATAAATGGCAGCCACTCTTACAATTATTTCTATTTCACAATATCGGCAAAAAGCTAATGTCGAGTCGTTTGATACTTCGCATAGCCATGGTTGAAATGTTACAATTTCTAACCATTGCTTACGAAATTTTTGTATGAGTGGACAAGTTTTTGCCGAATTATTACTGCTTATGTTCAGAACTGAATTTTCTTTTATATGTGTTGTGTGACTCTGAGAATCCGCATGTCTGGAAATATTCGTGCCACATGACAAATTTTTCTGACATACAATACAATGAAATAAATTATCATTTAATGGTACTTTGCGTACCCAAGAACTGTATCTACTATCGCGAAGCCATGTGTCACAAAATTTACGCTTTTGCCTGCTTTTTAGAGAATCACTGACGTGTAAATTAAAAAAGGAACTAACAGAAATGTCTTTTAACAATAAAACTAATATAAATAATAGCCCACAACTAATTTTACAAAAAGCAACAAAAAGCAACAAAGAAATAATTACAACAGAAAGAAAATTAATTCGCGCAAACTACCCTACAATTAGTACAAGCACTACAGCATAAACGTACTCACGTGGCACGTACAGATAAACGATCTAGTGCGACTGACTTATTCTTAGACACGTAAACAATCGAAGAAAGCAGTCGTTACCACACACCGAAACTTCCGAAAGTACTGCAGTATGTGTGTGTGTGTTTTCATGCGGCGGAATATAGGAACGAGCGCGTCCGTTGCCGGGTCCCTCCATCCACACGCACACGCACACTCTGCTACAGTTACAAAGTAGGCAATTGTTTGCGACAGCGGACCGCGTGTCAGTCTTGCACGAAATACGTGAGAGGAAGGACAAACATGGCCTCCACTGTGTCCGGTAAGTAATGCATATATCATTACAATTCTTCTTTCATTTTTATACAATTAAGGTGACCAGTCGTCCTCCTTAAGGAAGGACAATCCTTCTTTTGTAAGTTCTGTTCTTCCGCCAAAAGTTTCCTCCCACATGTCCTCCTATTTGATGTCTGAAGACTAATCTATAAATCTCCGTATTCGATCGATGCAGAGTCGATCGGTTGTGTGTGATTTACGCTATTTCTTTCTTCAATTTATTTCTGTCCTTTTCATTGTATACAAGTTGGTCACCTTAATGTAATGAATGCTTGTATTTCTAACCGAAATATAATCGAATTTATGTGTCGCTTTCTTTCTTCTCGCAGAAACAGAACAAGAGAAAGCCGCAGAGGGTGGGTCGGGGTCGGTGCACCTGGATAAGCAGCCGCAGCAGCAGCTCCCGCAGGAAACAATGGAGCCCGGAATACTGGCATTTTTACAATGCATACAACTGCAGCAGCAACAATTTTTGCAGCAGCAAGGGCAAGAGCGGTTGCACCTACTGCAGCAGTTGCAGTTGCAGCCCCACCAGCATCTGCAACTGCTGCAGCATATGCAGTCGCTCCCGCAACAGCACCAGCCAGTGGTCTCAGATTTGGCCCGCGAGCACCATCGGTATCCGCGGGAGTGGGGATACGGAAAAGTATGCGTGCCTTGTCCGTGAGAGCTGCACGCGCCGTTTCTCACCGAAAGACGCTCGGCTTGGAGAGAAGGACGGAACTATGCTGCGTCTCCCTTGCACCAACGTCGTGTGACGTCAGGTTTCGTGACGACACATAAGAAGGATAGAACTATGCTCGGTCCCCTTTCAATCAACATCGCGCGTTGCGTCTTTGTTCGACATGCAGTCGCGGCGTCGCGTCTTCGTTCCGCACACAGGCCGGTGACAGTGGTGCCAGATTTCGCATAAGGCATCGCACGTACGATTGCGTTCTTTCAGCCGGAAGGCAAATCGGGCACCACCGCCGTGAGCAGAGCGCGATCCAGCGAAAAGTGAATCCGGGAGAGTTTGGTATGTCCTCGTCGTACGCATCGCCGCTCGTCGACGCGTTCGATTTTTTTCGTTGGTTCGCGCCCATCCATGGTTCATTTCTTTTTCATCGGATAATTTTTCTTTTTTAATTATTCATCACACGGCAACTAACGATATTCATTTAACAATGTTTTAGTACCTCCTACGGATAGTTTTTAATATTTTGTCAGCGGAATAGTTGTGTCGTATTGGTTTATGATAGATATGGGCAAAATATATATGTCACGTTATGGCAAAGATGGCATACGTACTCGGATAGGTACAGAATTATTTAACTTGTTTTGTTTACCTGATACATGCATGAACTTTATTGTAAGCATATCAACGTATCCTTATTCGAAGAACACTTATTACCATTACTGTCGTACTCGTCGTCGCTCGTCGACGCTTTCGTGTTCGATAATACTGATCAATCTGTCATTGACGAGTATTCGATGAATCATCGATGTATTATTTTTCTAAATTGTTTTTGAGTGCAAAAAGATCCTATTTTATTTATAGTTAATTAATCTACCTTTTAAAATATTACTTTCAAATGTATGTATACAGGATGCTGGGAGATGTTACTAGCCAGCTGTGTTTCCTGGAAATGGTAGGTACTAGAAAAATAATTATAGAGCAAAGGGTACAATGGTATCGTAATGTTTGTCTTCTGGGAGACTTGACCCTATTGAGAAGTGCAACCCGAACAATGCAAATGCGTATATACTTTGTTTTTATATAATCTCAGTAGTTTTGCGTGGTCTTCCACGCCACCCAGGAGGTGCCACGACTAGCGCGTTCGGTTTTTTTTAACGTGGACCGTCGCCTGTAGCCCTATTATACCACATTTCTGGAGTCTGACAAAAGATATGCCAGACTGATTTCTGAAGTCTGACAAAAGATATGCCAGACTGATTTCTGAAGTCTGACAAAAGATA
Source organism: Priocnemis perturbator (assembly GCA_963942575.1). NCBI lineage: Eukaryota > Metazoa > Arthropoda > Insecta > Hymenoptera > Pompilidae > Priocnemis > Priocnemis perturbator. Next base: position 11,247,102 of record OZ012643.1, on the reverse strand, counting down.
TGTCAGACTGATTTGTCCAGTCTGACAAAAGATATGCCAGACTGATTGTTCGCACATTCGTTCTTTATGTCGACACATTCATAACATGAATTAAACGTTACTGTTTATGTACTTATTGAATAACATTAGACGAGGAGGGACCAGCCATTTCATCAACATGTACTACATGTTGTCTGTTTTTTTTCTTATTTGGACATTCTGAATATAATATATGAGATGGCATGTGAGACAAATGCTTGTCATTAACCGTCAGAGTTATCGCTGTTTCCCCTCTCGCTTTTAATGCTGATTTAAGGACACAAGCAGCATTGATATTCACGGACGACAGTTTATTTCTTTTTTTCGTTTTCAAGTCTGGTAAGTAGGAAAAGACTCTTTCTGAACCTGCATTAGAGTTAGGTAACGATCGAACAGCATTGACAAGAGATTTCAAACTGGGATATATTGACGACTACGTTGTAGGATGTTTTCCCACATTTCGTCAAATTCCTTTAATGAAAGATAATCTTTTTCTATTTCTGTAAAATCGTGATATAAAGCAAACCATTCTTTTTGTAAAGAAAATGTATCAAATCCGCCAAGAGTTTCAGCGATAAAACAAACATCATGAAATGAAGTTTCTCTGTCAATATCGCGCAAAACTGTGGCAGGTTCAAAACCTTGTAATTTACACAAAAATTGATCATTGATTGGTAATCTTTTAGAAATTTCTTGAGCGGCACATACATAAAATTGCAAACAATTTTCTCGAATATTTTCAACTATATCGGTGTGCCCCTGTGACGTGCCGCGCCGTAGAGCCCCGCCGAGCGTCGCCAAGCGCCGCCGAGCGGTGCCGACCAGCGCAGCAGCCCGTGACGTCGTGCCTGCCTGCGTGCCTGCTGTTACGTCAGCACGCGCCGCCTAAACTAGTGACGCGCCCGATGCAGTGACGCGCCCGATCTCGCGACGCGCTCGGTCTTGTGACGTAGGGACTCTAGCAACGCGCAGTGGCCACTCGCGATCACGTGCGCCGCGCGTGCATAGCAACGGTTGGGAGCGTGTTTTTCCCCGAATTCGCGCCCCACCGCGATGGTCTACTTCCTTACATCCCAGGACCCCTTGCCTAAGGTCTTACCGTATAAAGGAGGCGTCCGCCAAGCCTCGCGAGTTCAGATTGCCACAGAAAAAGACCGTGCAAAGGTCTGCGTACGAAATTCCCGAGCGTATTATACTTAGTAAAGGAGTGATTCCAAGATCACCAGAGTGTCTTTTTCGCAATTTGTTCTCATTTACAAGGAACAACCTGTGCGTGTTCCGCGTGTTCTAGTCTTAAAATCAGAAGCCGGTTCCCGAAAGAGTGTCTTTCGCTGACCGTGTTTTAGCAAGGAATAACTTGTGCGTATTCCGAGCAGTTTTAATCTTAGTCGTTTTGCCACACTTTGCTGTGTAGTTTTAGTTCTCAAATAACACTTCCTTGAAATCCAAAGACTTTACGTTTCTAGTCATAATTCGTATTTTGTATATTTAGTCGCGTCGGATTTTAGTAGCGTTATTACCATTAGCAGTTGAATTATCGTTGTGTTTATTATATTTTACTGCTTTGATTGTATTTATTTTTCTCAATATAGTTCATTTAATTGTTTTCCATATTCCTGTGACATCTCGTTATTTGTTTGCCTAGACACTCGAATTTCACGAACTAGATTCTCCTTACCGCTCGGGAGAATCAGCGAGCCAAAAGAAATCACAATATCCTCAAAACCTCAAATCTGCAGGGGTGCCGCTGTGAAAAATCAGCTAAGGCCTTGCAGGTATTTACGTCGAGACAGAGAGCTCAGGGTGCCGCTGTGAAAAATCAGTTAAGGCCTGGGTAATCGCCCTCAACCCCATACTTTCTGAGCGGTGCAGCCGTGAAATACCGGCCGAGGCTCGAAGAAGGTAGTCCGAACCCCCTCATTCCCCCTTTATCAAAAGGTATCACTAAGAGTATCGAGAGCGCAGGGTGCCGCGGTGCAAAATCCGTTAAGGCCTGCGTCTCGCGTGCTCACTCCTCATATAAGATTTCTTTCCTATCGGCACTGACAATTATTCCTCGCCACGTCAGGCCGAGGCTCGTAACACCCCTCTATTATTAATTTCTTAAGATATTCATCCCAATCAATGCCCAATGCGATTTCATGTAAAGATTTTTGATTTTCTTTTTCCGAAAAATCTGCGTTACTGTTACAATGTTTTAAAAGCTCTGGTTTTAAAAAGTTTTTACATACAATTTGTAATAAATGTATTGATTTACGCTGTAATAAATGAATTCTAGTATCCAGAGCTTGGAAAAATAGCGTAAAGGATTTAAAAAAATGTAAAATATATCTAAGAAAAAATAAGTATGCTTTAACATCACGATTCTGCATCACGGCTACAAATTGTGCTGCTTTTTCGGACTTTTCCTTCGTGAGTAATTGTTTTAAAAACTTGTCAATACTATCCCATGAATCCAGAATTCTAGTGATGCATAATTGGCGGGAAAGCCATCGTATTTCGGCCAATTTCAAAATTTTTAGATTAGTCTCCTCGTAACAATCAATAAAAATAGCTGATCGCTTAGGGCTACAGTTTATGAAATTTGATATTTGTTTTACGAAGTTTTCGCATTTGTTAGGAATCGTTCTGGATGCTGCATTTTCGGCTAACGCCACAGAATGGCATGGACATGTCAGTGTTAATACATGTCCACACTTTTCCTGTAACTTTGTTCGAAATGATAAATGTTTACCCGTCATGACACGCGCATTGTCGCATGACAAAGCAACAATGTTCAAAAACGGAATCTGTAAACGGTACATTTCCTGTCTAAATGCGTCAAATATCATTTCAGCGCCACAATTTCTCGCATCAAGATCGATTAGTTTGACTAATTCCGACATAATTTGCAATGTTTCCGGATCGACATACCGAACATGAAACGTCATCCATTTTGTATTAGTAATGTCTGACGTTTCATCAATAAAAATACTGAACTTTGTTTTTTGTAGAATGGCCGAAACACGTTCCGTTTGAACCGGACACAAGACGTTTGCAATTATTTGAGTGCATTTCGTCTCACCCATACTCATCATTTCCAACACGTCAGAATCTTTTCCCAATTTTTTGAAAAATGGTAACAATTTTGCTGCTGACGTAAACGGATTGTTAAGTTCGGCGATAAGAGAAGCGTAGTGAATTTCCGCTGTTTTGTCTCGCGCATCTAATGACAATTCCGATTCATCCGTGATATCATCTTGTTGCTCTGTTTCTTGCGTTTCTGTACATCTTGCGTTTCGTATATGAGAGGCGGATTCTGCGTGACGATAAATGTGACTTAATCGAGCCGTTATCGCATTGTTACAAAAAGCACAAAAACACAATGTTTGGTGATCCGATATTTCCCGTAACCATGGTTGAAACTCTTTCAAATCGGACCATTGTTTCCGAAATGTCCGTACCACAGAAGAATGTTGCTTCGATACTTCGTCGTCGCTATTTCCTACAGTTGCAGACATTTTCTTAACATTATTTATGTGACACGGAGAATTCGGGTGTCTCGAAATGCGCATATCACAGGAGAATTCTTTTTTACAGAATACGCAATGAAATGAATGAATGTCGGATGCCACAGGTCGCACCCATGAGTTATACTTTTCATCGCGAGGCCAAGCTTCGCAAAAGCTTCGTTTATATTTCTTTATCTGCAAATCAGACATTCCTGTTCAAAACCGCAAGGTTTTGCGGACGCTCGTGTTTACAGGTGCTCGAATGCCCTTATTGGTGGATTGAGGTTTGTGTATCCGCGGACGCGATCACCTCTAAATGCCTCGGTCGTGCACGTTACAATCGCTTAATTGTACCATTTCGTGCCGCGGAGAGGGACACAATAGTCGTTCCGGCGATCCGCGATATATAGTTTTTAATTTCGACGTGCGTGTGTATGTGTGAGTTTCTAAGCGTGTGGCGCGGGGTATGTTTTATTTTTGTATTTATTTATTTCAGTCTGTTTTTTGCGGTTTTAAACAGGAATGTAAACTGCGAATCAGTTCTAACTTTGTTCATTGTCGCTGTTTGGGAATTTTTGTCTATACAGGAGGAGGAGGCTCGAGTAGTCGAGCCTTCCGTTCCTCCTCTCTAGCTTTGAGTACCAACTTCCCGAATTTCTTGAAAGCAATGCTTTGGAGGTTAAGGTGGATTCGGGTACCGGCCACCGGCCCCCGTCCACCGCCTGCATCAGGACTTGTCTTTCATTCACATACTTGGTGCAGCCGAAGAGGATGTTTCCAACACCCCACAGTCACACTCGCCCCTCTCCACCAGAGCCTGCTCCTTCAGCTTGCCTCGGAAATCTCCGTGGCCGCTAAGGAACTGGGTCGTATAGTGGTCCAACGTAATCCACCAACTGGCGAGTCTATCCGTGACATTGTCAAAGAAGGCGAACGTAGTTCTGCCTTCGATGACTATTCCCAACGGGACTGCCACAGCTGCAAGATTTCCCCCTTATCGAGGCTTTCACCTCTCCAAGGGTTACGATCTCGCAATCGACCTCACTTTGGCGGAAAACATAGCCTTCGAATTCGAAATCCGAACCTTTCGAGGCCATGTATATGTATGATCGTTCGATGATCGCCAAGTCGATCGGCAGAACTCCCGCTATCACAGGGATAGCGTCGGTTGATACCGTTGGGCAAGCCTTGGCGATCCGGAGCAGGACCTGTCGCTGACCTCTTAACAAGGCGTTCTTGTTGGTGTTGGTCAGCAGATCGGCTCAGCCCGCACTAGCATATGTGGCCACAGGAACATATAGTCCTCTGTACAATGCTGCAAGAATCCTACAGTTCAGGCCCCAATTTGCTTTGGCTAATCTAGCCAAACTATTAAACGCTTTGACGGACTTCTCTCCTATATGACTGACATGAGCAGTCATGCCAAGTCTAGTGCTAAAGTGGACGCCGAGGTACCTCATGGTCCTCTTCATCGCCACACTTTTCCCTTCAATCTGTATCACGGGTGGTCTGTTCAAATCGAGATGACCCTTAATAAGAATCATCTCGCTCTTCGCTGCCGTCAGTGCAAGTTTCTGGGTTTTACACCAAGCCACTATAGCATCTGTCACACTTTGGCCCGTACGCTCAACTTCCAGCCTCGAGTCACCATAGATGACTGCGAGGAGGTCGTCCGCGTAAGCGATGGTATTGCTATTGGGCACACGTTCGAGGAGCTACAGAACCTCATCAAAGATGAGATTCCAACAGCTCGGACCGAGAATCGATCCTTGTGGGCAACCTTTGGTCACCCGCTTCGCAACTTGACCGTGATTTGAGGTGATCCTCACCTCACGGTTCAAGAAGTAGTCTTGCATTAGCAAGTATAGATTTGGAGGGCACGCCCGGCACTTCAAATTCTTGAAGACACTAGGCCACCAGACATTGTCAAAGGCACCAGAGATGTCAAAAGAAAGAGCAACCGCATATTTCCCAGGACAGTTGGATGTCAACGACCGGAATTTGACCAAGGCATCCTCGGTCGACCTCCCGGTCTTAAATCCATATTGACGACCGGAGCTATGCACCGGGTCGTCAAACACCGTCCGCAATCTCATAGCAATGAGCTTCTCTAGGACTTTACCAAGTCCAGAGAGTAGGCAAATCGGTCTATACGACTTCGCCAAGGTTTTATCCTTATCCTCGCTTTTGAGTAGCGTTCTAATTAAACCTACTTTCCAAGCAGTGGGGAACACTCCCCACCGAAGACACTCGTTAAACAATTTCACCAGTGGTTCGTGAAGCATCCTCCACGAACACTGGATGATCTCATTATCGATTAAATCGATCCCCGGGCATTTCTTGCGCTTAAGGGTCGATATCGCCACGCCTACCTTCTTCAGCAAGAAGATTGGAGTGTCTTCGCCAAGGGTACAGACGAAGCATCGGCCCGCACTGACATTTGCTCCGGGGTTTCGTCCTCCCGACTGTCGTCGGGGACGAGAGTATCCAATAAGGCCTTAGCCGTATCGTGCCAACCTAACGTATAGCCATCAGCCGTACGCAGGTTGTTACCCGCCTGCTCTACACGGAGCTTGTTAAGGGATGCCTTATAGGCAAATCCCCAAGTATTTTCACTCTTATTACACTCTGCGCTAATGAAGTCTTCCTAAGATTTCTTCTTAGCACTTCGGATAGCATAGGTATACTGCCTACGCTGCTCCAGGTATCTTTGCTTAAGTTGCGCTCGCTTTTCTTCGTTTCTTTCCTTTTGGAAAGCGACTCTCCTTTTATATGTCAAGTACTTCAATTCTGTCAAGTCCGGCGTCCACCACGGGACCGACTTAACATGCCTTGTCTTTCTTCGCATGGACGCTTCACAGGCTTTGACGATCGATTTCTCGACCGCCTCGACCATACGTTCCACGTCCTCGCGTCGTCCGACTACAAAGGAGGAGAGTGTACCTCTCTCATTCAATAGCGCCCGATCAAACTTCCGCCAGTCAAGAGAACTAAGTAGGAAGCGCCTTTTGGTAAAGGGCTCCCACTCCGCCTGCTCTCCATCGGCAGATGGCTTAGTAACTATTATCTCTATCGAATTATGGTCACTGTTCGCCCCTGATGGGCGAACCTTCCAGCCATTCATCAAGTGAACGGCCTTCTGCGTGACCATTGTAATGTCGATATTTGACTCACCAGTCGGGCCGGAAAACGTCGGAGCGTTTCCAGCCACATTTAGGACAGTCAGGTCGTGCTGCGCTATGAAATCTTCCATAGCTTCACCGCGTTCGTCAACTACCGCACTCCCCCAAAGGGGAGACTTGGTATTGACGTCAGCGGCAATAACAACCGGACGGTCCCGCAACACAAACAACAGCTTCTCTAGCGCAGCCAAGCCGACCCCAATCTCATCAGAGAATTGGAAGTACTGGCTGACCACGTAGAGAGCACCGAACTGGCCGGTTATCTCAGCGCAGGCACAATGCGTGTCGCACAACTGCGAGAGCTTGACTACGTTGCAGTCAGGGTTCCAGACGACGATCGCCGCCAGAGCCTGAGCTCCGTCGGGCGCGCCCGTCACCACTCTCGCAGCGAGCCCCAAGCCGGAGATTTTTCCCCGGAGATTGTAAGGCTCTTGTGCAAGCAACACATCGATATTCCTGCGCTCCATTGTCTGTCTGACTTCGTCAGCAACCGCTCTGGAACGCTGCATATTAACCTGCAGCATTCTCAGTGGTTTCGGAAGTCTAGAACGATTATTATCCATAATTCGTTCGACTGACAACGTTCTCCAATGCCATCAAATATGATGGACAATTCCTATCCCTCGAGGGATGCTTGTGCGATTTGCCAAGCGCCTTACAAGAAGGGTAAGCCGCAGGTTTATCCCCTTCAGTGCACTTGGCAAAGGTATGCCCCGTTTTGGCGCAGTGACTGCATACATCCTCTTTCGATCTGCAGTGTTTGGCCACATGCCCGAAGGCCTGACACTTAAAGCACCGCGTCACGGCCAGGTAGTCCTGAACCCGACAGGACGACCATCCATGGAATACGCGGGCTCCCGCAAGGAGCCTCTTTCTAACGACCGGGTCAACCTCCAGGACCCAGTGCTTAGTTTCGGCCTTCTTCCCCATCCTGAAACGGGGAACAATAGCCTTCTCACACTCCTCCTTTGGCAAATCTTGGAGATTTTGCTTCCGGAGTCCTGAGAGGAGCTCCTTCTGGGTCATCGAGGAGGGAACATCGTAAATAATTACGAGCGGCCTCCTCTTAGCCGGGAGCTCCACCTTCAGGAGAGCTTCTTTAAGTTTAGAACTTTCTAAGAAGACCTTCAGGTCTTCCGGAGACTTCGTTTCTACAGAGACGCCGTTTCCGTGAATACGTTTCACAGCTTTAACAGCGATCTTGTTCTTGGTCGGGTTCACAAGAGACAGGACCGTCTTCTTAGTTTCATCGCTATTAACGTATTTATCTTTCCCCTTGGCAGTGGGAAAGATTTTAACCACGTGTACTTGTGGTTTTGGCATTGGCGCTGCACCTACGCCTCCCTTCATCCTCTTTGCCATGTCGGCATAGGACAAGGGCTTTTTATCTGCCTGAGCCACCTTTCGGATGGACTCGGAGATAGCGCACTTTACCGCTTTCTGGGCCTTGACCGCCTCTTGCGAGGCGATCCTGGCCTTTCCCTCAGAAATGCCGTTTTTAAGAACGAGGTCCCTTGCTACTTGAGCGAGGGCCTCGACTTGCGCCATTATGAGGCCAGAGACCTCCTTGCTCACCCGGTTGGATGAGCCGAGGCAAATGGCCCGAATGGCGCGAACTCTTTCCGTTATTTCCACCTGGATAGACGGAAGCGGGTTGCCAGTCCGCGGTTTCTTTGCCCTTTTCTTGGGTTTGGGCTTCCCAGGATCTTGACATTTCTCAAGGACGACTCGTAGAGTCTTCGCCTCCGAGACCTGAGAGGCCCCGGGGGCTACTGGCTCCGCGGACTTCGGTACCGAAGTCCGCGACAAGCGTGGCTTGAGGACGGCCCTTTTCCCCACAGGGGTCCAGTCACCGTCCTTGTCTTCATCATCAATCGCAGCCTCGCTGCATTTCCTTTTAGCGGCAACCACGGCCCGCTCGCAGTCCATGGACTCGGCAGGCACGCAGTCGTCCGCTATGGAGGACTCTTGGGGCGGTGGATCGGAGTGATCCCCAATCACTTCCGCCCCCTGCACTTTCTCTCTACGTGCCCTAGGCACAACCTCATCGATCTCGTCGACAACACAAACAACAGAATCCATAATGAGTTCTTGTCTTCATCCCAACATTTACGCCAGCCTCCACGGACCCTCAAAATGGGACCCGACAGTAGCCCCGTGGTCATGGAGCGCCACAGGGGGTACCGGGTCGGCGCATCATGTCGGATATAGTCCGCTGAGTGCGGCCAACTGGGTCTCCCCAGCCTCCGCACGCCGCTTCCTCGCCCATCGAAACCCACTCGTGCAAGCACGTATGGTCGTTTCAAGCCGATTGACTGGACAAAGGGCTCTTTTCTCGTCCAGCCGCCCTTCTAGGTGAAGCGTGGGCCGAAGACATGTGTTGGAGACGTCAACCCCGCAGGGTTGGGCCTCCTCAATGCCCAGGATCCCCTTTTCCACCGACACGGGACGCTCTGCACGGCAAACACAGAGGAGGTTTGATCACCCAGAAGCTCACTGGGGTTGCTTTCGATCCTACTTGGTTCTGCCCCTGCATAAAGCAGGGGGTCCGGGCGCACCACGAGGAGGTGGGATACGAAAGTCTTTAGGGCCGATGTATACCGATGTCAAAGTGCTTTACAACCCGTGCGTAGATAGGCTGGAACGTCGTGTTAAAATACAGTTATCCTGCATCCCCAATTAGATGCGCGCTATCTTACACATAGTGGGAAGCAAGCTTGTGAACCGCAGCACGCTTTTTGGTCTCTATTCGATCTCGAGTTCAACTCAACTCACTCTCGGGCATAGCCCGCTCTGCCTAGGTCTTAACACTTCCCAAGCGTTACTTCACGGCCACCATTGACACCGCACGGCCCCCACGCCCATATATTAATACACGATTACATGAAATTGGAAATGTATGGAAATACATAATCGCTTGGTTGCGATTATAAATGTAACGAACCGCGCCGCCGAGCGCCCGCCGAGCGCGGGGACGACTCATGACGTCGCACCGGCTTACGCACTGTGACGTCAGCACGCTGCAAGGAGCATAGTAACGTAGTGACGCGCCCGCTTAGTGACGTATACCGCCGAACAATGCGCAGTGACCGCGCGTGATCACGTGCAAAATGCATGTACAGCGACGGTTGAGAACATGACGCCATACCGAAATTGCGCCCCACCGCGCCTTACTACTTCCTTGCATCTCAAGACCCCCTGCCTGCAATCTTCTCCCATAAAAAGGGCATTCGACAGGCATGGTCAGTTCAGTCAGCTTCAGAAAAAGATCGTGCAAGGGTCTACATTAGCAATTCCCGAGCGTTATACATAGAGAAAAAACGTGACTAAAGAATCACTAAAGTATCTTTTTCGCCGTCCGTTCTCATTACAAGGAACAACCTGCGCGTGTTCGGAGTGTCTTTAGTTTTATTCTTTCTGACCGCACTTTCGTGCGTAGTATTAAATACTCAACTTTAGCTGTTTCCTTCAAACCCAAATTCTATCTTTCTAGTCGTTATTCGTTTTCTGTTAACTTATTCGCGTCGTATTTTAATAACATTGTTAGTAGTTGTATTTATAGTATTGTAGGGCATAAAACGGCATAGATGTCGCACGCTTGATCGCGAGGCGATGCGTTCCGTCGGCGGTGTGCATGAGTGCGTATGGTCGTGTTTGTGCGTTGCGAGCGAGAGACGAGGTGGCATCGCGGCTGATCCGCGTCGCGTTAAAAACGTTCCGCGTATGTCGAAAGGCAGTCTTTTGTAAGCGATCAGAGTGATCAGACGACATGCAGTGTCGTGCAGCTTCCGACGAGATTAATAAAGTATATATTGTTACGTGGACGCGGGCGAGACATTTCAACGTACCAGGATTATCAACGACAACGGTTTTAATATATCACGTCCGTCTGGTATCAAGACCAGATGCAGACTCTCTGGTTTGGTTACCAATAACAATAACATTCGAACGTCATAAAATCGATAGAACTAATATAACATTATAACATGACACATAATCAATATAGGGTTTGTGTCTTCGCCGTGTTCTTCGCGCCTTCACGTCCGTAACAATATATTCCAACTCGGCTATTCTCAGTCTCAATGGTCCCAACGTAGGAATCATACCATCCAGAATCCTACAGTATCGTTGCGTTTTTTAGGCTTAGCTACTTTTTGTTTACATATTTTATTGAATATAGTCTATTTAACTGTTTTCCATCATTCTTTGCAGTCTCGCTATTTAATCGCCTAGCACTTGAATCCTACGAACAAGGTTTCCCTTTACCGCCTAAGGGAAACAACGAGCCAAAAAGAAATCATAATATCCTATAACCTCAAAGTTCGCAAGGGGTGCAGCCGTGAAAAATCGGACGAGGCCCTGGTCAGCTATCCTTTCGAGTCTACTTGCCTAGGGTGCCGCGGTGAAACACACGTTAAGGCCTGGATCAGTGACTCAAAAACCAAATCTACCGATAGGTGCAGCCGTGAAAAATCGGACTACGCTTGAGGTGATTTTCCTATACCCCCTCACTCCTTCTTTCGATCGGCGCACAGTGGGGTATTTGCTCCGAATAGCAGGAAAAAACTATTTCTTTGTTTTTTCCAAATAAAATTGATGCAAACTGCCATATTACGATATAATAAGTATATTACACTAATTTTGTGAAAAAAAAAAACAATATTAAATGTAAATATTTAAATAACTTTTTGTTAATGATACTCATTTGAAAGTTTAATCTGACTGTATATGTTTCATTTGAAAGTAGAAATGGAACATCGAATTCTTATCACGATACCGCAATACTTTCGTACGCGAGACTTCACGGTGCGGAGTATTTCTCAGAACTGGAATATAATTCAATAGAAATAAGCCGCACAAAATCATCTTTGCTTAACATTTACATCAAACTTTCACAAAAGACCGCTGGGCACGCAGCAGTTACGTAAACATTCGGTTTTATGCCCCGTGCAGAACGTATTAGTGACACAAGTTACAAAACTTAAAATTCACTATATGTAACAAAAATGCTGGCTCATCTTTGTCTTAGCGGGCACGAATTTTTGGGATTTTTTTTTTCTTGGATAGAGCATCGAAAGGTAAGAAAGTATTTCCTCTGACGTTTTTGTCGGAAATCATCCCTTCAAAAGTTATGAGCGTTTTTAGCGACGTAGCGTTTGTCGCCGTATTTTCCAGGAGGTACATTATTTTTCGGCGTTCTTTGTTTCCCTGGATAGAGCGTCGAAAGTTCTATAAGTTTACCCTGTGACTTTTTTTTGGGAAATCACGCCTTCGAAAGTTATGAATGTATTTGCGAAAAATTACGTCGGCAGCACTGGTTATTGTGTTTTCCAGCGCCTCGCGATGTTAGAGATGAAGGTGTTAGTCGATTTGTTGTTTGTTTTGATTCTTGCGCTTGAATTCAAGCGTATATGACGCAGAGTACTTTGACGCCTGTACTTTTAATGTTAGAATCGTTTCCGCAATGAGGGGATTGGTATATGTTCATGCGCGCCGAAGTCGCGCCAAGCGTTGCGCTTAAATTCAAGCGCATATGACGCAGAGTACTTTGACGCCTGTACTTTTAATGTTAGAATCGTTTCTGCAATGAGGGGATTGGTATATGTTCATGCGCGCCGAAGGCGCGCCAAGCGTTGCGCTTAAATTCAAGCGCGTATGACGCAGAGTACTTTGACGCCTGTACTTTTAATGTTAGAATCGTTTCTGCAATGAGGGGATTGCTATATGTTCATGCGCGCCGAAGGCGCGCCAAGCGTTGCGCTTGAATTCAAGCGCATATGACGCAGAGTACTTTGACGCCTGTACTTTTAATGTTAGATTCGTTTCTGCAATGAGGGGATTGCTATATGTTCATGCGCGCCGAAGGCGCGCCAAGCGTTGAGCTTGAATTCAAGCGCATATGACGCAGAGTACTTTGACGCCTGTACTTTTGAAGTTGGGATTGTTTCTGTAATAAGCAAAAAACATATGTTCAGTTCGGGGGAGTCGAAACGAGAGCCTGACCAATGACACAGAACGCTCAGAGGTTGCCAGAATCAAAACAAACAAGTCGACTAACACCTTCATCTCTAACATCGCGAGGCGCTGGAAAACACAGTAACAAGTGCTGCTGACGTTATTTTTCGCAAATACATTCATAACTTTCGAAGGCATCATTTCCCAAAAAAAACTCATAGGGAACACTTATAGAACTTTCGATGCTCTATCCAGGCAAACAAAGAACGCCGAAAAATAATGTACCTCCTGGAAAATACGGCAACAAACGCAACGTCGCAAAAAACGCTCATAACTTTTGAAGGGATGATTTCCGGCAAAAACGTCAGAGGAAATACTTTCTTACCTTTCGATGCTCTATCCAAGAAAAAAAAAAAACCAAACAATTCGTGCCCGCTAAGACAAAGCCTTACCAAATGCTTATAAATATTGTAACCGCAAAAAGACGCAGCCAATTTATGTTCTATTAAAAACTTCAAGCCTTTCAGATTCTGAATGAATTGACGAATTGTAATGAGTACCTGGGTGATCTGGGCTATGCTTCTGCTGAACAAATGAGCTGATCTTGATGAAGGAGTGCCGTGGTTGCCGGTGACCCACCGCCACGTGGCACTCGAATGATCTGCTCTATTTTAGGAGTATCGCAATTGCGAAAACGCCAGCTGATTAATGATCTGATCTGGTGGTGTGCCTGCCGTGCGTGGGCACGATTTGCTCGTTGGTCTGGTGGATGAAAATACGAATATGAACGGTGAATTCCGCGCACACATGTGCTTGCCGTCAACACTTTGAACAGAATGGCCAGCGAAGCGGCATGCCCGCAGCGTGGCGATGCGGACGGATGTGACGTGTCACCACGTGATCTTGTTGGTGATTCAGAGTGGCCGCGCTGTTGAACACTAGTTAGCGGCCCCAGACCGCTGATTGGTGCAATGATCGGCAGCGAGCGTGCGGCCGCGCGCCTGAGAAGCACATATGTGATTTGCTCTGAGGTGACGCGCGGATGTGGATGCAGCCCGCCGTTTGATTGGCGCAATATTGAACACTACGGATTTGAAACACTATTTGGATCAGCCAATGATTGAGAGAGAGTAAAATCCAATTTCTTATTGGTTGAAACAATATAGGACAATTTACCCCAAATTAAGCATCATTGCAAAAAAATATATCTCAATCGTTGCAACGTCGGTGCCGTCCGAGAGGTTATTTTCCAAGGCTGGAAACATTTTGACTGAAAACCGAAGCAGGCTCTCACCTGAACATTTGCAGTAATTGCTTTTCCTAAATTCATTATCTTTAAAACAGTGGCAAATAAAATGATATAAAAAATATAAAATATTTTGTATTTACATACAAACATCCTCTTTTAAATATTTATATAGTCCCAGATAGCCAAATCTGTAATGTCAGATTTCGGCCAACGCCTGTAGCAAACTGTTGTAGGCAATTTGACTACAAATAAAAGCCAACATTTGTAATTGCCTGTCCTGATGTCAACTTGATGCCAACACAGTGTCATCAGAAATAGCATCCTGCCGCACACAGAGAAGTAGTATGCGTGCATGTCCGCGAGAGCTATGAGCCAATCGAGTGGCGCGTAGCTCTCATGGACACGACGCATACTACTTCTCTCTCTTCCCCCACCACGCGTGAAACATGCGGCAGGATGCTATTTCTGATGACACTGTGCCAACATCGCAGCAACACTTGGCAGCAGTAACAGAGCAACTCTGCGTTGCGGCCTCTGGCGGCAGAGTTGTAGCAAAACCCGACCACAGACGAAGTATAGAATAGACACCGCATCTTATGGACCTTCGTGTCACACGTCTAGAAATACCGACAGAGCAGAAAACGAGGCAAGTTGGAGCGCCCTCTGCGTATGCGAACGGCAGAAGTCATAATTACAATTCAAGTACTGTCTGACTTTAGCGGCGTTGCCAAATGTATGCGATAAATGCATGATTGCCATATCATGAATTTGTTACGAATGTACATCTGATCGCTGCGCTGTCTCGCAAGCTTGGCTGGATCAGGCTCAATGCTCTGCCTCGCCGCTGACAATGAGTCAGATTTCAGATTTAAAGGGTCTACGTATATATTGTATTATTCCGTTCGGCGTATTTTCGATTAAGCTTTTAAGGAGGAAGAGGTACGGAATGAAATTTACAAATTTTTTGAAGTATTTTGAAAGCAATAACTTTGATACAAATAAAAATATTAACACGCGACTTCGGAAAATGGCAAATCGGGAAAAAATCAAGCTAGGGGCAGAAATATCAGTGGCCGTACAGTACACATGACATGCTTGTGAATAAGTTGGCATAGTATGAATAGCTTATGTGTGTGTGTTGATTCTTGCTAGGCAATGACACACGTACCGCCATATATTACTCGCAACGAAATAGAATTCGCCGAAAAAACGCCGACGAGTGCTGACGATTGGCTTTGAGGAGGAATTGGACACACATAAGAAAATCGCAGAATTTCTTACAATTTTTAGGGATTATGCATTTTAGTGTAATAAAGGAGTTTACCAAATTTCACAATTTCCGACTACAGTAAATTCTGTCACATTGTCGCGGATCTGGGAATCGTTTGCCACAACTTGGAAAGAGTGGACACGGTTTTCGAGCCTTGTGTCTTTGTAGTTTGCCGAACGAAGAAAAGGACAGCGAATGAAAGAGCTGGTGCCTTTGTAATTTGCCGAACGAAGAAAAGGACAGCGAATGAAAGAGCTACGAATTTTGACTAATCGTAGCATACCCTCTCACGTTGTCGTGCACCTGTAACGTACCGCGCCGCCGACCAGCGCCGAGCATCGCCGAGCGCCGCCGACCAGCGCTGCGGCCCATGACGTCGTGCCTGCCTGCTTGCCTGCCTGCCGTGACGTCGGCATTGCAGCGCCCAAATAGTGACGTACCCATAGTGACGTACCCATAGTGACGCGCTCCCCCACAGTGACGCGCCCGACTCTACCGACGCGCTCGCGTAAGCGCCAGATTCAAATCAGGCAACTGCATAGTAACTGCATAGCGACGGCCGAGCGACGCGCTCGCACAAGCGCCATATTCGAACCGAGCGACTGCATGGTAACGGCATAGCAACGGCATAGCGGCAGCCGAGCGACGGCATGGCAATCACGTGCACAGCGAGTGCAAAGGGACGGTTGGGAACGTGCGATTCACCGAAAACATGCCCCACCACGGTGCCCTATTTTCCTTACATCTCTGTACCCCTTTTTTTTTTTTTTTTTTTTTGTCGAGGAGGAAATCTTTCAAAGACACCCCGCGGCCCAACGAGGGGGACGCGAGGTAGTGCCGGATTTCCACCGGCTAAAACCTCCCCGATGCCACATCCCTGCTCGAGAGTGGGTGCGTTACGGGAATTTCGCGCACGAATTACGTCCGCGACGCACCCGAGGATGGCGTGAAGCGCCCAATACCTTGGAGGCCGCGAAGCGGCCTCCGGAACGGCTAGGTTACAGACTCGGCGCCGCGAAGCGACGCCGAGCCGCTCATCAAATAAGTTTCCAAAAAGGCTCTACAATTGCAATAGAGTGACGATCACTCATTGAATTTAGAAATCTACCCTACTACTCGCGTAGATAAGACCGCTCGACCAGGCATCTGCCGGGCGGCCAAAACTCCCGAGGGCGCTCAGAGGGAGCGCCCTGGCTCGACGCGCGCGAGGAGCCCTGTGAAACTACCCGGCCGACAGCGGCTACGAATCCGAAACCGTCGGCCACCGGTGATGCGGCGACCGCAGAGAGGGCAGCTCCCGACGGTCGCCCACGCGGTTATCCCCCGTCCCCACGCACAGCGGGACGGAGGAAGGGAGGCGGAAGCCTCCTCGGACGCCGCACGCGGAGCGAGTCGGGATCGCGTTCCCGCTCTCGCTCGGCAGCCTCCTTCTCGGACATGACGTCCTCGCAGAAGGAGGCGAACGCACACATCTCTGTACCCCTTGCCTTAGGTCTATCTGTATAAAAGAGCGCTCATCCAGGGCTCATCAGTTCAGTCAACTACAGAAGAGACCGTGCAAGGGTCTGCATTAGAAATTCCCGAGCGTTACGTACAGTGTGTAAAAGTGTATCCAGAATCACTTAGAGTCTTTTCGTTGGCTGTTCTCATTGCAAGGAACAACCTGTGCGTGTTCCGCGCGTTATTAGTTTAGCTCAAATTCAGAGTCCGGCAGCTGCAGGAAAGACTGTCTTTCCGCTGTCCACGACTCATAGCAAGGAATAACTTAGATTATTCCAAGCAGTCTTAGTGTTAGTCGATTTGCCACACGAAAAGTGTGTAGTTTTAGTTCTCTATTATCGCTCAAATTCCTTCAAAACCAAAGAACACAGTCTAGTCAAAGATCGTTTTTGTAAATGTATACGCGTCGTACTTTAGTCATATTATTTGAAGGGATAGTTAAATTATCGTTGTGCGTTTTATATTTAACTGCTTTTTCTGTACTTATTTTATTCAATATAATCATTTTACTTGTTTTCCATACTTCTTTGCCATCTCGTTATTCAATCGCCTAGTACTCGAATTTCACGAACAAGGTTTCCCTTTACCGCTCGAGGGAACCACCGAGCCTAAAAGAAAAGATACCAAATCCACTCTCCTCAAAGTTGTGCAAGGGGTGCAGCCGTGAAAAATCGGACGAGGCCCTTGCCAGCTATCCTCTCGAGCTTGCTTATCCAGGGTGCAGCCGTGAAAAATCGGACGAGGCCTGGGTAGTGACTCAAAAAACCGAATTGGTCGAAGGGTGCAGCCGTGAAAAATCGGACGAGGCCGGAGGCAATTTTCCTAACCTCCTCTCTCCTCCTTTCGACCAGCAAGACGTATTTCCGGAAGGGGATACGAGGAGCTGTGAGAGAGGCATCACTAAGAGTGGCGACGGCAGGGTGCAGCCGTGAAAAATCGGACGAGGCCTGTTCTTAGCCACTCAATCCTCTCACTGATAATTCTTTTCCTATCGGCACTGGCAAATAATCCTCACCACGCCAGGGCCGTGGCTCGTAACACACCTGTCAATCGTTCTGCGACAACTTGGAGAGAGTGGATACGGTTTTCGAGCCTCGCGTCGTTGCAGTTTGCCGAACGACAAGAAAAAGACAGTCGAGGAAACTGACACAGTTGAAACTCAGCGTGCGAAGTGCTGCAACACAGACGATTCTTAACCATTTTTATTAACTTTTTCTGTATGATAAAGTTTATAACATATTGATGAGATTGTTTGTATAAAAATAAGACCAAACATGATGTAATTCAGACCACATTTACTAATTAATTCGTCAAGTGTAATGACTGATACAATAAGTATAAAATAAATAAATGTTGTTCAAATTATGTCATGTTTGATATCATTTTAAGCGGAAAAATGTCATCAATATATCAATCACAATTTCGGACAAATAAAAGTAAAATTCAAAAAGTTATATTATTGTATTTTAAACAGTTGAACCGTCAACTCTCATCAAAGAAGCCGCGTCGCGCGTCGCATCACATGGCTTGCTGACTCGGCTTAAGATTACATAGGCGTAGAAATGACGCGTGCCTGGGCGTAGGCACAACTCGCTGCGACAGTGTGGCAGGGAGCCTTAACGACAATGTGACAGAATTTACTGTACTTTCATTCTCCCATTTACATTCTATTTTCTTTTATCTGCAACTCCGTTACGTAATCCTTTTGTTGCCGACTAGTTAAATAATTTATACCCCGACCATATCAAGCACGATGTGGGAGCTGTTTGGTCTTCTCGAACCACGTATTTTATAGGTCCTGTCTTTATTAATCTCAAATTAGATAACAAATATTATAACTTCAATTCATTTAGATTCACTCGTATTAGCCTTGCTTTTACTAGTAGTTGCTTTTATTATCCTGTTATTCATCCTATAATTTTCATTCAATCTATTTCTATTGTTCATACTGTCTCATATATAAAAATACATAATTATATTTAATATTTCTTAAATATTATTCAGCGTTACGTCTGAGTAGTGGCCGACCGCTCGTCATTCAATTAAACCACCGCGGTCGGGCGTAACAGTGTTCCGTTTATTTAAAAAACAACATACTGTAAACAGAATATGAAACCATTAGGATCATAAGAAAACTTATCAGCAACAAAACGTTGTATCCAAAAAATTGATTTTGCAATTTTGACTTATTTTTTCACGTAATAGCAAGATCTTTCCGGATAAATTACCCAGAATACTAATGCAACATAGACAAAGATATAAGAAATTTCAGGGTAGTTAACATGCCCTTCTTTCATCTTAGTTCCACTATTACTTTCACCAGCGTGTCACAAAACACTATATTCCATAGCGGATCAATCTGAAAAATACAGTAATACAAAAACTTACTAAAATGGTCTTTACATATAGCTGTTTTGCGCCTTTGAATCGCTGTCGCCAAGCGACAGCTTCTCTTGTCTTCTGTTCTGAGTAGCTATAGCTTCATCTTCATCATCTAACATCTAACCAATTTGGAGATTGAGCAGATTTTGATAAATTGAATGGAATATTTTTTTGTAATGATGAACGAAAAGTTTTGGCAGACGGATTCCACAATTCTAAGATAGATTTCAAAGACATTTTTAAGCCCTAAAAACGTGGTAGTCTTAAGACCGCTGTGCGTAATAGTGCGCCATTTTTGGAACATCCTTTTAATAGATATTTTAATTTTACGCATTTAATCGAATTTCTGATAATGCCCATCTATTTGGATTTTAATCGTTGCAAGTTCTGCTGGTTAAAGAATCATAACTGTCGTTAAGAATGTAACAAAATTCGGCCGGGAGCATGACCGCCGAGTTTTCAATTTCTCCTACTGTTCCTGCGATTGAGTTAAGAGGGCTGCTGAGACCCCGCGACTAAATAGTTCCAGAGTTAAACGGCAGTTCATTTCTTCGATGCAATTGGGATTTACATGTTTTTCTGATAACTTAACAGCAGCTCTCGTTGCCGCACCGTTTTCTAATTCCCATAATGAGCGTACGTCTTTCCAAGGCTTTTACATATGCGGAATATCAAAGATTACACATATTTGTTAATTTCCCTGAATGACATACGAAAGATCATCAGAAATCATATTCTTCATAGTACTTTGATTATTACTACACTGATCACAAATAACAGCACGTAAATTTAAGCCTGTATTGAAGAAGCGCGCTGATATTTTACGCAGCTGCTGCTAGTCACGTGACAAGTGCAATCAACGAATTTAGTATTAATTCTCACCACGGGCAGCGGTGTGATATGATGCTGCACTCGGCCGGTAACATTGGACGTGACTCAGAAATGGTAAGGGGGCTCTAGACAGTGATAGCAGATCTGGCCCGAAAACTCCAATGGAGTTTTTTGGGTGGGGGAAACCTCGGCAAGTGTGCGTACGTGTCCGTGAGAGCTGCGCGCGCCGCTTGGCTGCACGGCGAAGCGAGAAGGATGGATCTACACGCGGTCTCCTTTCCCCCAACGTGCCGTGAACGCTGCGCGCGCAGCTTACACGACCCAGCAGAGAGAAGGACGGAACCATATGTTTCGTCTCCTTTCCACCAACGTACCGTGAAAAAGAAGGACGGGAGCATGTTCTGTCTTCTTTCCACCAATGCGCCGCGATAAAAAAGGACGGGAACATGTTCCGTCTCCTTTCCTCCAACGTGCCGTGAAGAAGAAGGACGGAACCATGTTCCGTCTCCTTTCCTCCAACGTCTGGTGAAGAAGCAGGATGGGTGCACGTTCCCGTCTCCTTTCCACTAAATCCCGCGTCGCGTGCTTCGTTGCACGTGCGGCAGCGATGCTGAAATGTTCTTTCGCATTACAATGCTTTCAGAAATCGTACGAAGAATACGCATATAATCGAACGTCTATCAAATTTCACCGATCGACTTGAAATTTTGTGAGCAAAATTAAAATTTTGTACAACTAACATTTTAGCGACGTTGCAATGTATTTTACACATTATTAACGATTTGTTTATAAATTGTTAACAAACTTTTTCGAACAAAATTTAAAGTTTCACCAGCGTACATTTTAGCGACGTTGCAATGTATTTTACACATTATTAACGATTTGTTTATAAATTGTTAACAAACTTTTTGAAGCAAAATGTAAAGTTTCACCAGCGTACATTTTAGCGACGTTGCGATATATTTTACACATTATTAACAATTTGTTTATAAATTGTTTACAAACTTTTTCGAGCAAAATTTAAAGTTTCACCAACGTACATTTCAGCGACGTAGAAAAGTATTATTTTATAGATTTTTCACAATATGTTTCCAAATTGTTAACATTTTTTAAGCAAAATAAAAATTGTTGCCTACGTATATTGGAGCGACGATACAATGTGTTTTATAGTTTTCAAGAAATGTTATTGGCAATACCGTGTTTAAAGGAATGACGCTCTCTTGGCACCGAAAAATTGACCCAACCTGGTTATGCAAAAGTTAAAAACAATTAACATATGTTTAAGTACCGTACGGTATACCTCGTTCGCATCGAAGCGTTGTAGCCGAATTGGTATGATGTCGTGCTGTGAGTCGCATGATCGAGGGTTCTAGTCGCCCCCCCCCCCCCCCCCCCCCGGACCATCACACTTTTTTTTTTCCAATAATATATTTCTTCATACTGCGTGCATTTCTATTTTACCCATTTCGAAAATGTATTTTCACTACAGTGTAACCCTTTAGCTTCTTTATCACAGTGGGTAAGGACTAAGACCACTGACGTGTGTGTCACCCACTGACGTGTGTGTCAACCACTGTCGTGCTCTACTTGAAAGTGTCCTGAAGCGACGGACTGTCGAGCCGGTGGTTGCGCGCTCGACGGCCACTGTGATGAACGTGGTCCTGCCACCGAGCGAAGGAGCCTGGAGGGATTCGTGCAGGTGTTCGATAAAGTGGAATTCGTGCATTTTACAGTTTAGTATTTATTGAGTTACGAACTGACGATGTTACAGAGGTGCGGATGTCGCTTACGCGAGTCGCGGTTGGCTGCGGCGTGCGCAAATATCGCTTTTCTCTCTCTCTCTCTCTCTCTCTCTCTCTCTCTCTCTCTCTCTCTCTGTCTCTCTCTCACACACACACACACTTTTCTCTCTAGATTTCAGATCCTGTCGGTGCGACAATTGGTCTACCTATTGCTTGTTTCGCAGATCCTCGGAGAATACGGGCTAACCGTCTCGGCAAGTCACTTTGCGTGAGTGAGCGGGATCGGTGGCGCCTTATGTAGGCTGCGCTCAGCTGATCAGGGCTCTGCGGGGCGGCGGGAAGACTCCCGCTCTGACACTCCGGTCTTCCCCTTTGCCGTCCCTACTGGCGGCAACGCTGGTATACCGTCACTGCTGGGTACGGTCACAACAGTAGTGTTAACGCACTTATAATAATAAATTATTATAACGCATATGCTAACTAATAGGAGATTGCGAGAAAGGTGTAAGATTACTAAATGTACGCGCACAACCGGACATCGAAGTATATCTTTTGGATTGTAAGTTACGGCAAAGTACCTCGGGTAGAAGTTGCTTCAGACCAGGAGCCCATTATTCCTATGACACTAACATTATATGAGGGTCTTGTTTTTCGAAATTTCAATGTCATCGATATGTTTTTCCAGGAGATCGTGATAAAAATGGTTGCGTATTCATCGTAGTAGGATTTCTAAAAGCATCGAAGATATACACATACATAAATATATATATATATATATATACATATAGTTATATAATGTAGTATGATCAGGATGGAGGTAATCCGTGGGGAAAGCGCGTAAGAGAGGTAGATAATATTTGTGGCAATCTTGATATGGATAACACTATATTTAACACTCAATACATAAGGGCGCCAGGCGCATTCGCGGCCGCAAATAACTACCTAAAACCGGTTCGTTAGCCGGTAGCACGGAAGACGGAAGGAAGAAGTCGGAATCGCGGAAGAGGTGGGAATCTGGGATCTGGGTTAAAGGGGTGAGGGGGGGTCAGCGCTGCGTATCCCGTCCCGGCCAGCTCCTCAACACGGAACTCTCGCCGAAAACGGAAAACACGCGTCCTCTGCGCAATGAGGAACGCCGGCAATTATAATAACCAATCATATTTCCCTCGTTAAATATTGTAGATTTTTACGTGGTCTTCCACACCACCCATGGGGTGCCACGAAAAGCGCGTTTGGTTTTTTTATTGTGGACCTTCGCCTGTAGCCGTATTATACCACATTCTATAACATTCTGCCGAAAATTCTACCAGACCGATTTTGCATACATGTATTGTTTATTGACGCCGGGTCTGGCAGAAATACTACCAGGCCAATTTTGCATGCATGTATTGTTTATTGACGCCGGGTCTGGCAGAAATACTATTTTATTGTAAATTGGTATTTATCATTATCGTAAATCATTGGACGAGGAGGGACCTGCAATTTCAACAATATCTGGTGCATGTTCCGTGAATTGTGTATTCATCGGACGTTCAGCATATAATGTCTTCGCTGACATTCGAGACAAATGTTTGTCAGTGATTTCCAGATTCAAAGCTGTTTCCCTTCTCGCCTTTAATGCAGATTTAACCCTTTCGCTACGGACACCGACTATAGTCGGCGGACGCGAGACGTGGTGTGTGTACGGATGCCGATTATAGTCGGTGTCCGCGAGACGTGCTGTGTGTACGGGTGCCGACTATAGTCGGTGTCCGCGAGACCAGACAATATACCTACGTACATTGTGGGTATTCTGAAATTTCAGAATTTTTTTGTTTTTCTGTATAATATGACGAAACAGTTGTTACATAACTCTTAAAAAAGTATACATACAAGACAATTCGAAAGTGCCATTGAAAGACGTAAGTGCGAACATCGAAGACTACCGATGCGCAATGTGCACACTGCGCGGCGCGGTGCCCCGTTCAGTGGCGCTACTCTCGCGGAACGGACTGCCGTAGCGAAAGGGTTAACGACACAGATCGCATTCATATGGACGGACGACAGTTTATTTCGTTTTTTCGTTTTTAAATCTGGTAGGTAGGAAAAGATTCTTCCCGAATCAGCGTTAGAATTCGGCAATGATCTAACAGCATTAACGAGACTCTTCAAATTGGGATATTTATCTGTACATTGAAAAATAAATTCCCACATTTTATCAAAAGTTAATTGGAATAGAAAATCTTTTTCCGTTTCTGTAAAATCATGATGGAAGGAAAACCATTCGCGTCTTAAAGCATTCGTATCAAAACCGGTAAAGGTTTCTGCAACAAAAGAAACATCATTAAATGACGTTTTTCTGTTACTGTCGCATACAGACGTTTGCGGTTCAAATACTTGTAATTTTGCTAAAAAGTTGTCTTTTACTGGTAATCTTTTACAAATTCCTTCAGCGGCACTTATATAAAATTGCAAACAATTATGGCGAACATTTGCAACTACGTCAGTCTGCCCGTCTGATAGCAATTTGTCAAGATACTCCTGACATTCGTTTCCTACATTAATATCATTTAGCGATTTATGGTTTTCTATTTCTGAAAAATGTACACTATGAAGTGAATTGTTTAAAAGCTCGGGTTTTAGAAATTGTTGACACACTATGCTTAGTAATTCGACCGATTTTGGATACAGTAAGTGGATCCTAGTTTCCAGAGCTTGGAAATACATTGTAAATAAATTGAAATAATGCAAAATATTTTTCAGAAATAATAAATATGCTTTTACATCACGATTGTCCATCACCAGTAAAAAGTCTTGAGCACTTTTGCTATTTTCATTCAGAATTAATTCTGAAAGCAAATACTCTATTTGATCCCAGGATTCCAGGAGTCTTGTAATGCATGCGTGTCGAGAAAGCCATCGTGTTTCGGACAATTTTAAAATTTTTCGGTTTCTTTCCGGGCAGCACTCACTAAAAATGGCCGATCGCTTCGGACTATAGTTAACGAAATTTGTTATTTTTTTTACAAATGCCTCGCATTGGGCCGGAATCTTTTGGCATGCCGTATTTGCAACTAACGCTACGGAATGGAATGGACATGTGAATGTTAAGACATTTCCACACTTTTCATGTAGCTTTTTTTGGAAAGATAATTTTAAACCCGTCATTACGGCCGCATTGTCGCATGACAAACTAACAATATTCAAAAATGGAATCTGTAATTTGTACATCTCGTTGCGGAAAGCCTCAAATAACTTTTCCGCGCTACAATTTTTAGCATCTAGATGAATTAGTTTGACCAATTGCGAGTTAATGTGTTGCGTTTCCGGATGAACATACCGAACATGAAACGTCAACCATTTCGTATTAGAAATGTCTGATGTTTCATCAATAAATACACTAAAATTGGTATTTTAAAGAATGGCCGCAATACGTGTTGTTTCAACTGGGCACAATACTGTTACGTGGACGCGGGCGAGACATTTCAACGTACCAGGATTATCAACGACAACGGTTTAATATATCACGTCCGTCTGGTATCAAGACCAGATGCAGACTCTTTGGTTTGGTTACCAACAACAATAACATTCGAACGTCATAAAATCGATAGAACTAATTAACATTATAACATGACACATAATCAATATAGGGTTTGTGTCTTCGCCGTGGTGTTCTTCGCGCCTTCACGTCCGTAACAATACATTAGAAATTATCTTTTTACATTTCGTTTCACTCATAGTCATACTTTCCAACACGTCGGAATCTTTTCCTATTTTCTTAAAAAATTGAAGCACTTTTTTTACTGTGGTAAAAGAAATATTGTTTTCCGCGATGAATGCAGCGTATTGAATTTCTGCTGTCTTCGTTCGCGTTTTTATGGGTACAATTGTTTCGTCTGTGACATTTACGTCTTTGTCTGTTTCTTCTGGTTCGATACGTTTTTCGTTACCTATGTGCTCTGCGGATTCTGCGTGACGATACATTACATACACTTTTGCCGTCAAAAATTTATTACAAAATAAACAAAAAAATAATGTTGTATTGTCCGGCACTTCGCGTAACCATGGTTGAAATTCGACAATCTCTAACCATTCTTTACGGAAAGTACGTAAATTGTCATTGTTACTGCTTGAAACAGATGCATTTTGCATACTATTTAAATGGATCCCAGAATTCGCATGGTGTGCAATACGTGTGTTGCAAGAAACATTTTTTTTGCATATGACGCAATGAAAGCTACTGTCATCACCTGGTACATTCCGTATGCAACCTTTCTATTTTTCATCGCGAAGCCAAGCATCAGAAAAGCTTCGCTTCGGTTTTTTAATAACTCGCACATTTCTGTACCGAACCAAGATGAAACAGACACAAAAAACTTAAATCTAAACTATTAACTAAAAATAAAAAATAAATAGAAAATATAATACAAAAAGTAAGAAAGAAAGAAAATGAGAAAAGGGAAAAAAAATTATGTATAAAAATAAATTGAAACTTATCCGACGTCCGACGATGATCACTGGGCTACACGGCTACCGGCTACGTCCATCCACGAACGGCACTTCACTGACAATCAGTGTGGCCAGAAGTGGCTCTTTTGCACCATCGGTGTCCGCGAGAGTGGAGATATGCGCAAGTGTGCGTGCCCTGTCTGTGAGCTGACAGACTTCACTACTTATACAGTTGCCGTTTTTCGTGGAATCAGTGATGCCAGAAATAGAAAAAGCGGCAGCATCGTGGCGAGTGGTAGGAGCCAAGCGGTGTGTACGTGCCGTGTCTGTGAGTGTCTTTCGCGACACACTCATTGTCAGTCGCCACGGCAACTCGAGTGGCGAGTGAGAGGGGATACTGGCCACAGTCCTTGTCTTCGCCCGACCGAACAGATCGTCGAGCGCAAAGGGTTGAACATCGCGAAAGGCGCTCACAGACACGGCACACACACACTTACCGTATGGCCGCTACCACTCCGCCCAATGCTGCTGCTTTTTGACTTTATGGCATCTCTGTCAGCAACCCGTACAATGGAAAGGGAGAGGTAATAACGTCTTCTCGCCCGTCGCGTATGTGACACTTATACATACCGGAATGCCTGTACAGGCATACCTGTCACAACTACACGAACGTGCGCGACGAACTGCGACGAATAGAATCGGTCCGTACCGCTCTCCAGCGGCCTTAGTCCCACCTTCTCCCTTCATTACGCGACTCTCGCGCCTCAGGCAGTGTCCATTCCTCTCGACACGAGCGAAGAGAGCACAACTGAGCCCGCTATGGACATAGTTCCAATTTTGTCGGAAACGTCCCGTAAGTAACACATATCATTAACCTTCCGCGGGCGCGCCCGTGTACTCCGTACACGTTCGCACTTTATATCCGGACTAAATCTGTCAGCTCCATGAAGTATTCGTTCAATCTCATTCTGACTATCATAACGCATGGTCGTCGTTTCGTTAATCCAAAATACAGAGATTAAATTCATTTTTTTATGTTTCCGTTCCGCCATGTGTACATATTACACCGACGTGCCCGCTGACGTTATGAAAGAAGGCGCGCCTACCGGAAGGTTGTAACCGTATTTCTAAGACGTTACATACGTGCACGCATGACTGTGCACCGCGCATATACCACAAGTGATAGATCGAGCCCTCAATAGAGGGAGATCTTTCGCGCGCGCTGCGGTGGTTACATCGACAGAGGGACACCCCTTCTCGCATGTGTAATTACTCCACCGCGGGTATAGAAACCCCGAATTCGCAATGCAGTCTTGTCTTATCTTGAGTTTGAGGCCCAGCCATCCTCATTACGCAAGAACGAGACCCATCCTAAATTCACTAGCCTACGAAGTATCCAAAGTCAAGGTACGTTCAGTACACTCATACCAGAAGGATTTGAATATTGCATCACGGTCTTTAGAACACGTTGAAACGTCTCAGGCGAGCCTGTGTGGATAATAGAGGAATCACGAGTAAAATCTCAATTTCTGTATTAAATTCACTCAGTGTTATAAAAGGGTTAAACAAACGTTCCGTAACTATAAATTCACGCATGCAACATCCTACAAGCTGACTCCCTTACTCGAGGAAGCACTAGTTCGAATTGACGCGCTCGTTCTTCAAGATATTTCCAAAGAGTAGAACGTAAGACATATTTATTAGATCCGCGGAGGAATAAGGTGTCTGACCAAGACACTCGACCGGTACTTAACTGTACCCCTTGCTGTCCGTCTTCGGCCTACCCGACTCCTCGCAGTGTGTTAACCTTTCGGTGGATGGTTGTGTTGCCATTGCTGGCTTTGCGTAATTGCGAGCCCCCTTTGGCAGGGACTTTTTCCTCTGGAAGGCAGTTTGCGTAAATACAAAAGCACTACGAGATAGCTATCGGCAGGTAGATTGGATGCACGGCTGGCACTTGACTGTTGTCCCCCGCCGTCTGGTTAGATTCCTTCGCCGAAGTGTTCTTGTAGTAAGAATTGTAAAGAATAACTTGCAGTAGAGACATAGCTTGTATTTGACCTAAGTCCGAGTCACTCATTAAATAAAAGAAACCTGTGACAACAAGGCAAAACTGATTGGTTGCACGGCTGGTACTTGGCTGTATCCCCCGCCGACTGGTCGTTGTCGTCGCCGAAGTACTCACAGGCACAATATATAATTGTACACTTGCATAGACTCGTATAGATATTAGGTCACCTCAGAGGGAATATCTTGATAGACGCCGCGTTGTAGCGACTCATCGGTGAAAGCCCTCTGCCACTCCGATATTTGCACCTCACGCCAGGCTTTCCTGAATCGTGCGACAAGCGATAAACACCGTCGCGTTTTTGTTACAAAGGAACAGCTGTGTACGGCTCTTCTAGCCATAGTCTGCAGTTTCCAGACGTATACACGAGCGCCTGTGTGTGCAGTATCATTTTGTAAACAAACCGAATATTCCTATAAATAGAACGCGTACATTACCTCGCGTACATCTCTGTGCCTGAGATCATACATACAACGCCGAATAGCAATACGTGTGGTCTGTCACACGCATCGCACTACGCATACGATCGCGTATATACACTTTCTGTACAACGGCACTGATCTTTCACAGAATACATATATTTTCTACCAGATACATACTGAACCTACTTATTACACTGCCTCTTGTCGCCTAGTGGTCGAATCCACGGGCATTATCACACGTGCCCACTTAATAGGTCGTGACACCTATCTGATACTTATTTTTGATTTTTCTCGGCCATTGCCACAGGGATTCGCTACTCCTTGTGAGTGCTCATCCGCAATCGCCGAGAGATAGATTGTGACGAGTCACGGTTACAAGGTTAAAAATTATATTTTTATTTTACATAACGTAAATGTATATATCGCCTGATTTTTGTATTTCTACTAAAGAACATCCGATGGCCACGGAAAGACCCGTGTCGCCCGAAGCCGAGCAGGTTTCCGCGGCCGAGCTGGTGCCTCCGGTGCCGCTGGTGGCCGAAACAGAGCCGGTGCCACCGGTGCCAGCGGCACCGACTCCCGCACCGGTGACAGAAACGGTGGCCGAGCTCGTGCCCGAGGTGTCCGAGCTGGTGCCCGAGCCCGGGCCAAATATGCAAGGCCAGCAGCAAAAATACAGTAAGTACATTATTGATACAGACAGTTCGGTACCCCCTATGCAACACGATTTCTCGTATATCGCACAAATCCCCACCGTTTAACAATTAGATTTACTTCAGGCCGAGCGTACACTTCCGATTTCTTGTCGCGCGATTATTGTAGAAATAAAATACAGGTTTCAATACGAATGTGCGCACATGCGGCTAAATAATCGCAGCGATATCGATTGAACCTGTGCATTTTATTCTTGCGCTTAAATAATCACGCGAGACAAAATCAGAATTGGCCGCATATGTTGCAACAACGGTCATGTGTCACACGAGATTGTCTTTATGCCGCTATCGCAGTTTCGGAATGTAGTATTCCTTTCTTTGTCCCACTCGTAAGGGTCATTTGCGTCCCAATACGTATGATGCATCGCCAATACACCCATCCTTCGGGGAAGTTTCCCTAAAGGGTCCGTTAACCAAAAACTGTCGGAACGTCTCGAGGCATAGACATAGGCCAGTACACACGTTAGTGTAATTATCGGTGAAATATTGTAGTTGGTGCGGTTTGTGACGAGAGTAATACATATATTTGTACAGTAATACCCTGAAAATTCTCGTGTACGACGATTATAACGCGACTGCACACAACGTGTAACAGCCGTAACACATTATCCGCGTTATACGGGAGTCTGCTGTAATATGTAACATAATGTTATTATACTAATTACATATAAGTATGTATGTTTATGTTTTAGAAAGAAAAAAAAGGGGCAAGGGCCGCAGTAAAGCGGCCTGGAAAGCGCGGCATTTTGGCGGCCGTGGCGGCGTGGGCGCTCAAAGAGGCAGGGGCTGGCGCGGTGCCCAGCGGTGGGCCAAGGGCGGGGGAAGGGGCGGATTTACTTTCCGCCCCAATATCAATTGCTTCGTCAAATTTAAAATTTTGTAATTTGTAATTGTTTAATTTTTAATTTTTTAATTTTGTTAATTTTTTTATTTGTAATTTTTAATCTTACGCTTGCTCAGTTCAGATGACTAAATGTAGAATTCTTTAATTTTTAATTTTATGCTTCTTCAATGTAAATGTTTCAATTTTTAATTTTTAATTTTTAAGTTCTACTTTTTCTAATTTGTGTTTTGTTATTTGTAATAAATTAAGTATCATATATGTGTATGTATGTATGTATATCCCTTCCCTACCATAAGCTAAGTACACCTATGCCTCGCTGTACGGTCGCTCTTTATACGGCATTTCGCTGTAACGGCCTTCTTTAATTATGAAACTTTTTCGATTTACGGCCCACATTGTTTCGTTATACGGCAAAAAACAATGCTCTACTGTCAACCACCTTCTGTTTAGCTTCAGCTTCTCCCTTCAGGCCGCACTTTTACATTTTGCCACACGAAAATATGAGGAACTTTTCCGGAACGTATCTAGGCCGTAAAGCGTGGTATGGGTGTATTTTAAAATGCAAGGTCCGCGTTTCAAATG
The DNA here is from genome assembly GCA_963942575.1 of Priocnemis perturbator. Classification (NCBI taxonomy): domain Eukaryota; kingdom Metazoa; phylum Arthropoda; class Insecta; order Hymenoptera; family Pompilidae; genus Priocnemis; species Priocnemis perturbator. The sequence goes on along the minus strand of OZ012643.1, from coordinate 11,216,425 downwards.
AATGTGGTGCGATTTCATAAAAACTCTTCGAATATACAACAATTTTTATCACGCACTCCTGGAAAAAGAAATCGATGACGTTGAAATTTCGAAAAACAAGACCCTCATATAATGTTAGTGTCATAGGAATAATGGGCTCCTGGTCTGAAGCAACTTCTACCCGAGGTACTTTGCCGTAACTTACAATCCAAAAGATATACTTCGATGTCCGGTTGTGCGCGTACATTTAGTTATCTTACACCTTTCTCGCAATCTCCTATTAGTTAGCATATGCGTTATAATAATTTATTATTATAAGTGCGTTAACACTACTGTTGTGACCGTACCCAGCAGTGACGGTATACCAGCGTTGCCGCCAGTAGGGACGGCAAAGGGGAAGACCGGAGTGTCAGAGCGGGAGTCTTCCCGGCGCCCCGCAGAGCCCTGATCAGCTGACAAGCAATAGGTAGACCAATTGTCGCACCGACAGGATCTGAAATCTAGAGAGAAAAGTGTGTGTGTGTGTGTGTGAGAGAGAGAGAGAGAGAGAGAGAGAAAAGCGATATTTGCGCACGCCGCAGCCAACCGCGACTCGCGTAAGCGACATCCGCACCTCTGTAACATCGTCAGTTCGTACCTCAATAAATACTAAACTGTAAAATGCACGAATTCAACTTTATCGAACACCTGCACGAATCCCTCCAGGCTCCTTCGCTCGGTGGCAGGACCACGTTCGTCACAGTGGCCGTCGAGCGCGCAACCACCGGCTCGACAGTCCGTCGCTTCAGGACACTTTCAAGTAGAGCACGACAGTGGGTGACACACACTTTCACACGTGTAAAAGCGTATTGTAGCATAGGTTTAATGGAGGTGTAAAAGCGTATTGTAGCATAGATTTAATGGAGGTACTGTGGGACTCCAGTAGGGAAGAGAGCCCTACGGTTACCCACTAAAACTCCTCATGTCCCGGCGCCCGGCATTGTCAATCATCAGGGTCTGTAAGCAAAAATTAAAGGAAAATGTTATATGAAAATAGAATCAATGTTAATTAACTGTACCACCACAGGGGACACTGACACTGCAGGAAGTGCCTGTAGAAGGCAGAAATTGGAAGCAGTGTCAGCATATTTGATTCCAACTCCATCGGTGGTGCAGGTGGTGGGGAAAGCATCAGCAGATGTTTAACATGCCACCGGCACCTCCGATGGAGTTGCAGGCAAATATGCTGACGCTGCCACTGGTTGGAAGTTGGAAGCCTTGTTTGGCGACCTGTATAGGGTGCCAGCACTGCCAGCAGGTGCCAGCTGGTGCCAGCTAACCAAGAAGCCATGGTTGGGAAGAATTTATAAGATAGGTTAGTTTGTAGTACTACAGTAAAAAACGTATATTATATAACAAATGCTCAACTAACCGCATGACGGATCGGCATTTTCATCCGGTTCCGGTTGGCCCCACAAATTGTCTCGTGGCCGGAACCTTTTTGACCGTATGCGCAACCGCTCTTTGGTGGTTCGGAGGGCGGATTTTATTGCACCCGCCACCTCAACCCTTGACGGTTTTTTTAAATTTTTTTTGCTGCTAGTGCATCTAAAATAAATAATTATATTGAAGTAAAACTTAGTTTGTATAGCATGTAAAGCAATAGTAATATAAATATTATATACATAGTAATTCTTACCATGTATGCATCTAGCAATTCTCATTGTATTAAATGTTTGATTCCCATGATTTCCATGCCAGGAATACTTTTGTATAAGGTCGTCGGCGCAGGCCTCCTTGAGGGCAAGGCTCACTGCCTCTTTCATATTAAATCCCCCTATGTGTTCCAGATATGTGACCTAAACAAAAATCAAAGTGAGTAATAACTTATATTAGCATTTTTTACACATCAATGAATGAAATTACACTTACAGCTTCATTGTACTCTTATTCCGGGGCTGGATCGAACTGCCTCATGCCCTCCAGCGTACTTATAGGCAAATGAGGTGGTTTAGTCGGAACTCTTACTTCCTCCTGACTGATTTTTTTCAGGAGTTTCCTGGACAAACAAATAACAATTTTAGAAGGTACTGATATTTTAAAAGTAAATGTTAAAGTTATCTTTACTTACTGCAGCATTTTCTCAATGTTTTTTTGCTTCTCGAGGATTTATCTGTAAACATTCATATTTTATAATGAAACATTCATAGTTTCAGGGTGTTTGATCAATTGCCTCAGCGACAATTACCTTGAATTACCAAGACACTATTCTCTTATCTTAATATTTTAGTATGAGTATAATAATGAATGCAACTCACAGCAATAAGTCCCGATCAGTACCTCTTGTCTCAGGTGGTGTGTCCGTGTGCAGTGTTTGTGGCAGTGTAGGTGTAGCATGTCGTGTGTGGTGTTTGTGGCAGTGTAGGTGTACCATGTGGTGTGTACGTGTGTGGTGTTTATGGCAGTGTGGGTGTAGCATGTTGTATGTATGTGTGTGGTGTTTGTGGTAACAAAGGTGTAATGTGTGGTGTGTACGTGTGTGATGGGCCAGGTGCAGGGTATTATGGGGGTGGCGTGTTTGTTGTGTGTGTCATAGTTGGATTCTGCATAATATGTGGTGTGTATGTGTGTGGGGTTTGGTGTTGTATTAATTGTGTGTATTGTGTCAGAGGAATATTGTATAGGTGTGATGTGTCTGTGTTTGTTGTATTTTGTTGTCTATTGTATGTGTTGTAATGTTGGTGTATCTGCGTTTCTGTTTGAAGAGGCGGTCGATCCTCTAAAGTAGCCAGGAGTATTTGCTGATCTTGGAAGATATTCCCAATGTGCAGGCTTCCTGCCGGTACTCGCCGATGTTGGGGGCCCTCGTCGGAATCAGTCGTTTCATACCTTTTCGGCCTTCCCGCCGATCTCTTCGGTCGCACGCCGTCTGGTACATTCCGCAATTAAACAAAATCACACTTGGTGGTTTGCTGGGTGGTTGTCACAATATGACTGAAGATCAGTTTTCGCGGTAACACTTGCACCCGGTGTTGGGAGAATGAGCGCCAGGGGCGGTTTAACCATGGGCCTTATGGGCTGCAGCCCAAACCCTGGAGTTATCGGTATGATGCAACGTCATTATTGATGCTTAAAACAATTCGGTGACGTACGCTTAACATTAAGTTGTCCATAGTAACGGCGAGCGGGAGGAAAAAGAATTTGTTGTGAGAAAATGGCGGTTCTGCTGATTAATTAAATAGGCCCTGAAACAACGTAAGCCCACAACCCCCAAAGTCCACGGCGCGGCCCTGATGAGCGCCGTATAAGAATACCCGCGTTTCATGATTGAAAACCGTAACTTACGTATGAACGCGAATAACTTCGAACGGCTTAACCGATTTTAATAGGCTTTCGATGATTGGAAAGAGAAAACACTAATTTTTAAGCAATTTAAACAACGAGGGCTATCTTGTGATGCGTCACAGGGCGTAATCGACGTGGTTCCACATCAAGTCGACATAGTTTTTCCGGAACACGAATACAAATTGAATGAAGTATTATTTCTTCTCGACGTCAATGGCAAGATAGAAACAAAATTCGTATTCTGTATTCGATATTCTCTGTTCGAATTCTTTAAAATTGAAACGGGATCACCGCCGCTGTACCTCCTTTCATGTACTAACCTGGAATCACAAAAATGTGTCAGTTCGGTCAGAAGTTATGCGCCAGCGAGTGTAATTTACGGTTTTCAATCATAAAATGCGGGTATTCTTTTAATAGATTTTGGATAAGTTGATATATGGACAACAGTGGGAGCATCCTCTTTCCTGACGTATAGTATTGAAAACGAAATCGGTCGCCCCGTCTGAATGTACATCGTAGAGTTGCTTGCAAACTAAACAAAAACGTCACATAAATAATTGCGTACAGTTGTGGAAAACCCGAAATGCAATCCTTCAACGCTAAGAAGGATTGCATTAAAAAGGGGGTCAAATTAATCCAACCGCGCTCCGAGATCGGTTCACAGGTAGCGCAATAAAAGTTGCGGTTTTCCGTTCCATCCGGATTTCCCACTAATCCCGCGTTTCATTCTACCTATCTCTGTAATACGACCATACGACGCGCGCTTTTCATGGAAGGGAGACACCGTAGCCGATTGGCTGGTTTTCCCCACTACGACTAACGAATCTGCACCGGTGCTGCCGTCGCGCGTTTGGGACAGAATTAGTACCGCTACAGACGCCACGCAGTGTACATGTTGTCGGACTTTTATCTGTGATTTGTGTGATTTTTCGAGTGAAGCAGTGAAAGAAGAGAAGTGTCTATTCGTAGGAGGAATAGTGCACGCCACCCATTATGGACTCTTTTCCTTTAAAGTCATCTGTGTCGAGGAAACCCGCACATACATTATCGGCCAGACAGAAACGGAACATTAGACAAGAACTTAAATCAAATTTATCAAAAATCCGGCGCTCTTCTCCTCTTCCGTCAACGTTGGAGGAGTTAGTAGACAGTCGTCTTCTACCTTCATCCTGTGTTGAAAACACCAATATATGTCAGCCAAATGTGAATAGTGACGTGTCTACTTCTTCTTCTTCTTCTTCTTCTGCATCTGCTTCTGCTTCTTCTGCATCTCATGCGCTTCCCGAACACTCGTTTCGGGAAGATTTAGCTTCATATTGCGTAGACAATAATCTCAGCCATGTGCAAGGCAACAATTTTCTTCAACTTCTCAGATCACATGGGTGTTTCAAGACCCTTCCAAAGGATATTAGGTCTATTTTAAATACCCCGCGAACAGTTGTTCCAACACATGTTGTTGAGCCGGGGGAATACATACACTTCAATGTTGAACAAGAAATAGTTAAATATCTCAATAATGTTCCTTCCTTCTTAGAAACCATTAAAGAATTGCACTTGGACTTCCATGTGGATGGATGTGCTTTGTATAAAGCAGGGACAGTTCATCTGTGGCCCATTCAATGTAGGATTATAAATCTTAAAAATTCTGTTCCAATAATTGTCGGTATTTACAAAGGCCCACAAAAGCCACATGATCCGAGTGCTTTTCTTTATTGGTTTACCACTGATTTATGCCACATTTTTGCTAATGGTGGCATAAATTTCCACGGTAACAAGGTGCCAATTCACTTCAGATGTTTCATTGCTGATGTACCAGCAAGAGCATTTGTTTTAAACCATCGTGGCCACATGTCTGGCAAGCCCTGCTCCAAGTGCAAAGTCTCTGGTCTCCATAGTGACCGGAGACGCATCTTCTTGGGAATAAACCATCCCATTAGATCTGACATAGAATATTCTATGTGTGTAGACGAAGAACATCATAAAGAAGGCCCAAACCCCCTAGCATCACTTCCTGTTGGCATGGTGTCTCAAGTTCTGTTTGAGTACACGCATCTTGTCTGTCTAGGGGTAATGAAAAAATTATTATGTGCGTGGATATCGGGAAAATATTCACGTTCCTCCAAATTGTCAGCTGACCAAATTTGTTTATTGTCTGAAAGACTGGATAGTCTGAGACATTATTGCCCTTCTGATTTTGCACAGCGTCCAAGATCAGTTGTCCAATATTCTCAATATAAGGCCACAGAATTTCGGCAGTTTTTATTATACACAGGGCCTGTTGTGACATGTGGCATCTTACCTACTTCTTTGTATACCCACTTCTTATATTTACACGCGGCTATCAAAGTTTTAATTTCAGATTCTCCCTCACCACAATATTTGAACTTTGCTGAAGTAGCTTTACAAAGATTTGTCCTTCGCTGTGAGGAGTTTTATGGCCCAAATTTTCTTTCATATAACGTTCATGGACTTCTTCACTTGACCAGTGATGTTAGGCGCCTTGGTCCACTGCACTCATTTTCCGCGTTTCCATATGAAAACAGTATGAAAATTTTTTCAAAATTATGCAGAAAACCAGGCCTACCTCTTCAGCAATTTGTCAACAGAATGTCTGAAATTGAATCTCATGCCAACAATCCCAGGCCAACCGTTCACAAGTCCATCAGTGTATCAATGCCAATTGGGAGCTGTACTGAGCCTCACCCTCAGTACCGTAAGATACATCTTCCTCATATGACATTGAGTACAGATGTACGCGATAATTGCTGCATGTTACTCGATAAAGCTATATGTGTTATCTACTCTATTACCAGGGAAGGTAACGCATTCCAGTTAGGGATCAGAAAATTTCTGCATGTGGCTGACATGTACGATGTGGGGGCAAAATCGACACAGTTAGGCGTACATAAATGTAGTAATTTAAGTAATAATTATACCATTCATTCAAATGATGTTTCATTGAAGTGTTTCAGGATGCCACTGCCACAATTAGAACCACAGGAAGGAGAACAAACTGAGTTTGCAGTGGCTGCCATGCTGCATTTTGAGAGCATGTAAGATCAATACTTATTTGACACATAGTAAGTACAATATTATTGCCTCCGCATCTCTTTCAATATTCTTCTTTCTTTTCCAGGCCACAGTAATTAGGAAAAATACATTCATCCCACTGGCCCTAGGATAGCGAGGGGAGGAAGCAGCAGAATTTCAAGGTGCTTGTTGCGTACGCAACGCCGTGATTGAGGGAGATTCATGCAGGTGCTTCGATTCTCGAATGATCGAGCGGCGTCACTGCTAAAAGATCAGGCTTTTGTTTGTTTTTTCCGCTCAGCGAAGGTTCGAGAAGAACAGTCTCCGCGCACACCTCACATGGTTCGGATCAACACATTCAATCTCGCTTTCGGTGTGATTTACAGTTACATTGTGAGTGAGTGAGTGAGTGAGCAATAGCATTAATTGTGAGGTACCTCAACCTCGTCATCGTCTCATACAGAGACCAGAATCATATTTATACAAAGGTTTCTCACTGGACCTACATATCCAAGCACACACAACCTGAACTGGTATTCATTGAGATCTCAGATTCTGCGAGCTCAGGGTATTATAGGAATTGCCCTCGGTATCACTCATAGCCGTGCCCTGAGACCAGATACGTAGCTTTAATACGATGGCGACACTTAACACTGAATCAATGAATTACCTGCTTTGGGAGTACATATATTCATATCAAATCCATGGCACACAGCAATGCCGCTTCTCATGAGCATCAAACATAAAATATCTGCACTACATTAATTTGTCGTGTAGAGTCCGCAGTTTCAGGGTAATATAGGAATTAACCTCGGTATCAATCATAGCCGTGCCCTGAGACCGGACACGTGGCTTAATACTATGGCGACACGTAACAGTGCTGCAATGCTGCATTCAAAGGTCATGTAGCATTATCTACTGTTAATTTGTTACATGTTAAACTATTAAGATCTATCTATTTCCTCACCTGTTTCAATATTCTTCTTTTTTTTCCAGGCCACAGTAAATAGGAAAAATACATTCATCCCATTGGCCCTAGGATAGCGAGGAGAGGAAGCAGCAGAATTTCAAGGTGCTGCAATGCTGCATTCAAAGGTCATGTAGCATTATCTACTGTTAATTTGTTACATGTTAAACTATTAAGATCTATCTATTTCCTCACCTCTTTCAATATTCTTCTTTTTTTTCCAGGCCACAGTAAATAGGAAAAATACATTCATCCCACTGGCCCTAGGATAGCGAGGGGAGGAAGCAGCAGAATTTCAAGCTGCTGCAATGCTGCATTCAAAGGTATTGTAGCATTATCTACTGTTAATTTGTTACTTGTTAAACTATTAAGATCTATCCACTTCCTCACCTCTTTCAATATTCTTCTTTTTTTTCCAGGCCACAGTAATTAGGAAAAATACATTCATCCCACTGCCCCTAAGATAGCGAGAGGAGGAAACAGCAGAATTTCCAGCCGCTGCAATGGATGCCCCCTGGTACAATAAATGTACGTGTACTACGTGGTTTAAAGGCTTTTCTTTAAAGTTTATCATTTCTTATCCTATTTACGATATACAGCTTTTATATATAAATAACATGTATTTTTTTGTATCCACAGGAACGGAAAGGTTTACATCAGAGGCAGAACGGCAGAGGATGTATATGAACACGTCCAACGCTTCGTAGGGCAAAGGACTGCATAGGATAGAAGAAAGAAGCAGAATACGATTGTGATGAATTTTTCAATATCGACAAATTATATGTACAAAACATTAGGAATCAACCCATTCTAAAATAATAAATATATCTTTTATTAAAATAATTAATTATTCCAATTTATTTCACAACCAAATTTAAATATAAAGGAATTTCGCGCCAAATTTGGACGGTTCGAATGTGCCGACATCTGGCACGTTGTTGACACCAACTTTGCACCAACGTATCGCACAGATGTTGGTGCGTTGTTGGCACCAACTTGGCATCGCGACCTGTGTGCAAGCGTTGCGTGCAAAACCGTAGTCAGATGCGGAAACAGATGACTACGGTTTTGGGGCCAACCGTTGGCGATTGTTGGCGCCAAGTTGATGCCAAGTTGCTTACATCTGTGGCGCCTCGTTTAGGCTACGATGGCAACGCGCGCGGCTGCAGGCGCAAACAGAACTTTAGGCCTAGGAACTTTTTCTAGTCTTTTAGCCGTCTAGTGTTTTCAGAGTAAATATAGTGTTACGCCCCTCGCCAGGCAGAGTCTAGACGGAGGGAAAAACCAGAATTCACCAGCGACGACGATGCGACCCCAACCACCAGCGCGGAGGCAGCAGAAGCACCTGAAATAACGACGGAGGAAGCGCCCGGAATCCATCACCGTCCGCCGGTAAGCTTTAGTTACCGGAGGTACAGCCAGCAAGCGCAACCGTACCCCGCACCGACGCCGCGAGATGGCAGCGTTTATGACTGGCCGAAGAAGTGAACTAGTGCGCGGGACATTCGCGCCGGGCGTCCAGACTTGTGTATTAAAAGATAAGACGTAATTAACAATGCGGGAGTCGCCGTGTTTTTCGCGACACCCATTCCCCATCGTCCCGAAGTGACGACTTTCTCACGTCCGGCCACGTGCAGTTCTAAGAATTATTTACTCTTGAAATTAGATGTCACACAGGATTCTGCGAAATCCTATTTAGGTCAAGCTAGCCGTCCCAACTATCGACGAATAATCATGTGACAAAAGAAGCCGCGATGCGCCGACTGCATTTACTCATCTTGATTTACTGCCGATCATTCCACGAATTATTATATAGGTCAGACCAGCCATGTACCATATATGGTCTTACCTACGTCAAATTAGAGTATAAAAGGGAGCCTGCGATGCTCCAGTTTCCTCAGCCTGAAAATCGCAGTCCTAATCTCCGATAGTGCAAGTAAAGTGCCGACATTCTAACTGTCTAAAACTCTAAGTCTCCGCTACAAGTCAACCTAATCGAACAACTACGTTGCATTCCGCTGCAGCTACGCCTCAGCGCATCGCTCACAAGCCGTTCTGAACGTAAGACCATACGTGGGCAGAATTTGTACCATTTATATATATTTTTAAACAATAAATAGACATATATATTTGTACATCTGTACCAACCACTGGATCCCTCCATGTCTGCGCATCGATCCGCCCGCCAGGTAAATACCTTGACTATTGTCCGTCAAGAGTAAGTTCGGGTGGTTAGCATTCAAATCTCCGCGGAAATACTCGAAATTCTCGCAGAAATCGAGACAAGAGTCGATTATTCTCGAAGCGTTTCTCGGAACTTTAGTTCCTCACCTGCAACAGGCCGATCCTCAATCAAACGACAAATTCCGGCGCTAAGGAGTCAAGACGACCGACAGGGAGGAGAAAATCCAATTCCCCACGGGATTCTGCGCCGGGTCGTAACAATAGTGTTACGTCCCTCCAGAGAACACTAGGGAAAAAAGCGACATCCCGCTGGGTGCGGCAGACACCGAGACGACAGACAGCCAGATAGGGTACATCAGGGTACATCATCCGCCTGCAGGTCGGGACGATACCGGCCAGGCGGCGCCGACGTCGTCGTCCCACACCATCCGGCCCCCGAAGGACAAGGCGTTAGAAAAACCGCAGCACCGCCCACCAAGGAAGGAGAGGGAAGATTAGACCACTTCGGACCGAGGTCAGAAAAAGGAAACAAGCAAGCAGCGTCAACCCACGGGGCTCCGCCATAATTTCTGCGGAGACACCAAGGGGGAGGGCACCCAAGGCTACTGTCGGCACATCGCGCCGAATGACTCCCGATAGAAAATACCGGTAACCTTGATCTCGCGCGAACGTCTCGAGTCACCGACAAAAGGGATTTATGCATCCTTTACTCTTCTTCTATCTCCTAAACTGTCACCTATCCGCGAGAACTGTCAGGGGTTCGCGCAATACCCATCGTTTCACGCCGACAAACGACTAACTTATGAGCTTGTTTACGCTCTAATATTGGTATAAAAAGGGAGCCTGCGTTGCTCCAGTTCAGTTACAAGAGTCAGTTAGAAAAGAGCAGTCCGTAGTCCTCGATCAGCTTCGAAAGCTGTGTAGTTTAGTCAATGTTCAGTTACGAAAAGTGCAGTCTACAGATCAGTCCTCAGTACAGTCCTCTGACCAGAGAGAGTACGGTAAAAACTATCCGTACTTACGTGAAAACAGTGTTTAGAGTCAAAGTCGCGATTCGAATTGTTAAAACATCATCTCAGCGAGAATAAGGAGAAAGTAAGAAATACTATTATACCTGTTAGTATCACCTGATACACATAATTGTATTGCTAGAATAAGGAAATATATATATTTTACCCAAAATATATACTTATATAATACACCATCAACATCATCAATGTCTCTACTACACGCGGCTAAAAAGGTATAGAATCCAATACAAACTCAGAGCGAATCGGGTGGATCATCCTTTTGAATTGCCGCCCATTTTAAACGTCTTGCCGACACCTTCGAGAATCGACAACGGCAGAATCGATTATTCTCGACGCTTCTGCGAGCTTCAGCTTCTAACCTCCGACAGGCGAATCCACAAGAACAACGACAACGACAAAATCCGGTGACCGAGGAGTCATAGAAATCCGAAAGAAGGGAATTCTTTCAAATTCCCTACGGGACTCCTCGCCGGGTCGTAACAATAGCTTTAAGTCTCCCCGCAGTAACGCGGTCGGTTAGTCTAGTTCTTTTTCTACTTTCGTCTTCCATTGTTAAGAGACGTTCCACCATTACTGTATTACCCAGCTTGCCTCGTGCTTAGAATAAAGTGTTGTTTCGTTTAGTATACTCGGACCTCAGTTTACTTTCCTGCCTTGCTGCGTGTTCACTAATTAATTAAGAAGGGGCACCAGATATGGTGCACCCTTTACATCTGGCTATCTGGGGTGTTATAAAATGTTCAAAAATTTGACCACATAATTATATATTTTTGTAAATTATACAAATACATACAGTTTCGTTAAAGTTTAAGGAATAATAGGTACAGGTATGTTAGCGTCACCGCGGTAGAAAGGCGGAGGGGGCACGTTTTGGGTGCTCACTCTCGGCGGTGTCGGCTAGTTTACAAAGGCTTGAGTTGGGCGATAGCCGAGACAATAATATCGATCGATAATATTTAGATAGTCGGGTGGCAATCGTCGCAGATTCTTGGGATCGCGGTAATGTATGCAGTATCGCGCACGAATGGAATCCGAGGCGGCAGCAAATGGCCCGACGCCTTGTTGCCAGCCGCCGAGGAGATGCCTAATTCTTTGAGAAGGCATGTGCACGAGACCGATGACCCGACGTCATCGATGCTTCGTTGCACGTGCAAAGTGATAAGCATTCGAATAAAGGATCTGGCCACGGAGTGGGGAGAGGCTTTGAACTCTCTGGAAAGAGGACTTTGACAAGGGACACGGCACTTCCCCCAGAACCATTGAGTCGTGCATACATTCTTAAAATTTCCAGCATATTTCTAACATCAGAAATGGGATTTGGAGAACTTTGCGTGTCTATCTTGCGAGGCTCATCCGGAAAGCAAACGGTTTTTTGCTTGAATACAGTGCGTTGTGTGTGTGCGGACGAACAGAGTGGGTACGGGAGTGAACGGTAGTGAGAGAAAAAAAAACTTGTAACGATGGAGAACGCAGGCGGTTCTGACAACGCCACCCCATCCCTGGACGAAATCATTCGTCAGGTCGTTGCGCAGGTGACCACTGGCCTCGTACCTGTGCTTGCAAGCCAAGTCCGTCTAGCGCAGAGCGCGCTATTGGATTCGTTACCCCAGTTCAACGGAGGGAAACTTGGCGACGACGCAGCCGGATGGTGCGATGTGGTGGAACAGATCACCCGAAGAGCTACGCCGGAAGAGCGATTGAGTGCAGCCACCCACGCGCCCACAGGGCCGGCAAGAACGTGGTACCAGGAGTGGAAGGGAAGGCCACACACATGGGAAAAATTTCGGGAAGATATATGCTCAGTTTTCGTGTCGCAAAAGAAATGGCACGAACGCTTAATGCGGGCTCTGTGGTAGACAAGCGACGCCGCAACCACGTATGCATCAGTATGCGCGTATGAAGCTCAATTATCTAGAGCAAACGCGGCTGAGATTCGAGACAGAGGAGCTCATACACTGATCTATATACAATGGATGCGAGATCCCGTGCTGGCTATGCGTAGCCAATTGAATGGTGGAGTCGCAAGCGGTCATCCGCGGAACTAAAAAAGTTACTAGGATTATATATATGTTGGTTTCCAAATCATTGGACTCGCGACGTGCAGATTATACACAATAACGTACGTTTAAAATTAATTATTTATATGAAATTGAAGTAATAGTGTAACATAAAATAGTGTGTATATATATATAAGTAATAGTATATGTAATAGGGTACTTTTTATTATATTTGAAGGGTTACATTAAAGTAAATTCATAATAACACTGTAATAAATTTATCAATCCTATTATAATTCACTTAAATATACATCAAATATCAATGAGATATGTGAAGTACATTTTGGTTTACAAACAATGGCATTTATTCACATTTATAAACAATGGTATATATATAAAAGAGTAGCATATAGGGAAACATTTCAATCAAACAGTTACAAATGTAATGTCCATTAGACTGATTAAAATGTAATGAAACTATAAATTTGTTGTAAAAAAAATAGAAACGATACTGCAAGCTACGTAAAAACGAAGAAGTGTGAAGAGTCGTTTCTGAACGTATAAACGATAACTTATTTTTTTTTACAGTGTTAGTGATAATATATTCAACCACCCAAACGTTTAGTGTCTTGTACTTCCTCACATAGAGTTGACTCTATTGATATGCTTTCAGTTTTGTATGTTTCGTATCTAAATGTGAGGAACAGAGATCACCCAACTGAATCCTGAACCTGAATGAGGAAATCGAAAAGACTAATTTTCTTGACATTTCTTTGAAACTTGAACACTAATTTTCTTCTCTAAAACTATTGATGCCTTCGTATGTTACAAAGATTGTCGAAACATCCAGTGGCTGTTTGATGGCAGGCCCTCTTCATAATTAGTTTTCGGCTAGCATTTGGTTTTCCTGAAGACATCTCGACTACGCCTCTGTATAACATTTTGATATCCCTCGCATATCCATAATGACGGTTCTGTATGTCCTTTGAACTTCCTCAAACTATCATTGTGCTGCACAGTGCCGTAACTAGCCATTCCTGTGCCCTGTGCAAGAATTTGCATTTAGGCCCCTTAATTAATTACATTTAGGAAAATAATAAAACAAATACATTACAATAGATTTAATAAGATTTATTTTATTAACACTTTCCTGGCTTTCATTTCGGCAAATTCATTAATCACATCATCATAATTTATGTTTTTAACAATGTCAAATTCTATAGAAATAATAGATAGATTGGATAACCGTTCTTGTCCGATAGTTGATCTTAAATAATTTTTTATTAATTTTAATTTGCTAAAACTTCTCTCGCACGAAGCAATAGACACAGGAAGGGTTAAAAATAGACGAAGAGTGACGTAAATCTATCTATTATTTAGATTCTGATCTAGAGTCTGAGTAAGGCAAAATTTAATCGTCAAACCGCGCAGTAGGAAGGTGGAAAAGTTAAAAATTTGTAAATATCATTTCCTGTAAACAGCATTTTGGGCCCCCTTCCAAGTGGGCCCTGTGCGAGTGCACCTGTTACACCTGCCAAGTTACGGCACTGGTGCTGCATCTGTTGATCCAAATTTGTTTTAATAACGTGAAGAACTAATGACAATTATATTGATAGTCAATAGTCGAAAGTATAGATGTACTCATACCTCACATCAATTGTCCCGTAATGTATGTGGGAGTTTTATGAGGTTGTATGGGACCAGAACCACTTACTGTATATACTTATTTATTAATACAAACAATCCGCATAAAAAGTACATTGCTCGCTCAGCGCTCAATCAACGACTGACTGACTCTCTCTCTCTGCGCCGTTTACCCCCACTCTCCCAACTCAACGGACTCCCAGTGCCGTGCAGCCCTATGGGTCTGAGGCAGGGCAGTCTCTCAATTCCTACATGTACATGACTTTTGCAGTGCACGTTACTCCCCCGTCGCACAGTGTGTTATTTCAGCAATCTAGGTGGACAAAAGTCCAAAAATGAAGTTCTTTTTTTTAAGTGGACGCTGTTGCAAGTGTTCAGAGGGATATTAGGTAGTCTCGAAACCGAAACTGTTTACTCTTTTGCTTTCAACACAGGTTGTTGGGACATGTTTGAACCCACCCGTATTCATCTTGCAAATTAATGGTCTGCGCTCGTTATTCTCAGTTCGTTCTGTTTACCCGTAAATTCTGGAAAAGTGGCAAATCTCCCTGGTTTTTTTTTATTCATACCGAATTGTACCTTCAATAAGGTATGTTCTGCTTGGTTTTTTATATAACTATCAATTGTTTTTATGCAGTTATTGTTCTTCAAAGTTTGGGCTCCACAAGGCGAAATATTCGTTTACTACATGACATTGAGGTTAACTTTTTCTTATTTATTCCGCAAAATTCCAACCAGATTCTATTATAGACTTAATCTATGAGCATTCAAGTACCCAAAACTGTAAAAACATTCTGCGCATTCTTGCGCTTTTGGTAGAAACTGAATATTTTTTATCAGCGTGTAGAATGAGCACAATTGCGAAAAAGGCCATATTTGCCAGCTATGTTATTCATAATTTGTTAAGAATATATTTTTGAGCTATAATTGTCGTTTTGTTCATATTACATTAGTTAATGTAAAACAAATTAAATAATATCTAAATTTATAATTATTTTTCATACATCGTTTTTTTTTTTTGGCTCAAAATTCGTTTTTTACCAGGTTATTTTCTTTTCATTTTGACTACTTACAGCTGAAAAAAAAATAAAAATCACGTTCAAGCACCAAGACAGAACTTTTGTCCCGCTAGATTGCCAAAATAACACACTGTGCGTCGGCAACAATGGGGCCAGAACAATTTGGTACGTAGGTCATTCTTGATAATGTCTGGTGCAGCCAATATATCTGAAAAATGAAGAGACTTTTACTACTTTGGAATTTCATACCAAGATCACTGTTATTAAAAAAAAAACAATACATCATAGCAGCAACAAAATGTTACATTTGTTTGTGAAACGAAGTTGAACAAGAGTAGAAGCAGGAAAATAATTATGTTATACATAATATAATGACAATTTTGTTACATGTAACAGTGTCAGGTCCGAAAACAGATGAGTGCTTTTATGAAGCCATAATTACAAACATTTGAAGCTTGTATGAATACAAATTTTGTTTACATTGTACAACTTGTAATCCTCGCAGGTCTGATAAATTTTCGTTCTTTAATATCTGTTTGCCCCACTTGTCCTCGTCAATCGCTAATTGGATTAGTATTGTTTCGTTTCGCGTTTCGACAATATTTTAGAACCTTACTGACATAACAACATACTTACGAATAAATCCGTTTGATGAAGTATGACTCAGATGTTGCCAAAGAAGCAATTGTTACTATGGGAATGTAGTAGTTGTCATTGTATTTTGTCGTTTGTAACATTGTTCCGTCCAGGCTGAAACATTTGGGGCCCGCTTATCATTGTTAATCCTTCCGCTCCGAGTGCCCTTATTGCACGGATCCATGTGGGTATGCATTGTTGATTTGATTTCGCGGACGAGCGTGGGAACTCCTATCTAAATGTATATACTACACAGAGCTTGTAACCGTATTTCTACGCGGTTACATACGCGCACACACGACGGTGCCCGCGTATGCATTGTATGCACTAGATCGAACGCCCCATAGAGGGAGATCTTTCGCGCGCGCCGCGGTACTTCTAACCACAGAGGGACACCCCCTCTCGCGTGCATCATTGTCTCATCGCGGGTATACAAACCCCGAATTTATCATGTTAATTTGTCTTATCTTGAGTTAGAGGCCCAGTCACTCTCGATACGCAAGAACGGGACCCAACGTACATTCAGTAGCCTTAGATTATCGAAAAGTCGAGATACGTAAAGTATTCTCAAAGCGAAGGGATTAGAAAATTGCATTACGGTCTTTAACGCACGTAGTAACGTCTCAAGCGAGTGTGTGTGAATACTCGGGGAGTCACGAGTAAAATCTGACTGTCTGTATTAAATTCACTCATTACTTTAACAGGGTTAAACAAACGTTCCGTAACTTAAATTCACGCATGCAACATCCTACAAGCTGACTCCCTTAGTCGAGGAAGCACTACGTCGAATAACGCGGTTGTTCTTCAAGATAAGTCCAAAAGAGTAGAGAGTAAGAATAAAGAAATTAGATCCACGGAGGAATAAGGTGCCTGACCAAGACACTCGACCGGTACTTGACTGTACCCCTTGCTGTCCGTCTTCGGCTTACCCGACTCCTCGCAGTGTGTTAACCTTTCGGTGGATGGTAAGCTGTCATCGTTCGGCTTTGCGTAATTGCGAGCCTACTTTGGCAGGGACTTTTTCCTCTGGAAGGCAGTTTGCGTAAATACAAAAGCACTACGAGATAGCTATCGGCAGGTAGATTGGATGCACGGCTGCCACTCTGATATTAGCACCTCACGCCAGGCTTTCCTGAGTCGAGACACGAGCGTGGACATCGACGCGTTTTTGCGTGTAAAGGAACAGCTGTGTACGGCTCTTCTAGCCACCGGCTGCAGTTCCCGGACATATACACAAGCGCCTGTGTGTGCATATCTATTTTGTAGATATACCGGACCTATCTATAAATAGCACGCGTACACTACCTCACGCGTATCTCTATGTAAGAGATTTCATACACATCGCCGATCAGCAATACGTACGGTTTGTCGTACGCATTGCAATACTCACACGATCGCGCTAACATATACATATTCTGTACCATTACCATCGTAAACAGAATATACTGACTTTCTACCAGAAACTGACCATACCCACTTATTGCATTGCCTCTTGTCGCCTAGTGGTTCGAATCCTTGGGCATTTCACACGTGCCCATTATATAGTCAGTGACAACTATCTATTACTTATTTTTGTTTTTCCTCGGTCATTGCCATAGGGATCCGCAACTCCTTCAGTGTGCCTATCCGCAATTGCCGAGGGAGTTTGTGACGAGTCACGGTCACAAGCTGATCGTCACAGTGATTCAGAAAACATTCGTTTTTTACTTATGATTGGCCTGTCTCTCCCGTGAAAAAGAAATTACGTGAAAACCAACATTTCAACATCGAAACTGAAAATCCCGAATATATCGCCGAGTCATCTAAATAACGGGCGACTACAGACAGCCATCACAGGAAAAATAAAACAATGTTCGTCAATAAAATTATTGGCATTACAAATCCAACTTGGCCCCGGTGTAGCAACGTTCCACAATACCCCTGAGGTCTTGCTACTAAATGCGTTATTTCTTGTTATACATGGTGATTTCCCCTGTAGGCCTATATATCCATGACTACCGTGTGTCTCAGTATGTGGTACGCAGATTCATCTTCTTGTAACCTTACATACATGCGTGTTGAAAGTACCGGATCCAACTAATCATCGTGCCAATGAAATTTTTGCAGACAGATCGTAGTTATGATAGGATTTTACTGGGGGATCGAAGATGCAATGCATTGCTCCAGACAGATCATATGTGTGATCGGATTTTACTGGTGGATCGAAGATCCAATGCATTCCCCTAGACAGATCGCATGTGTGATCGGATTTTACTGGGGGATCGAAGATGCAATGCATTGCTCCAGACAGATCATATGTGTGATCGGATTTTACTGGTGGATCGATGATCCAATGCATTCCCCCAGACAGATCGCATGTGTGATGGGACATTACTGGTGGATCGAAGATCCAATGCATTCCCCAGACAGATCGCATGTGTGATCGGATTTTACTGGGGGATCGAAGATGCAATGCATTGCTCCAGACAGATCATATGTGTGATCGGATTTTACTGGTGGATCGAAGATGCAATGCATTGCTCCAGACAGATCGCATGTGTGATCGAATTTTACTGCAACATGTAGATATTCATCTCATTTTTGAGTAATGAACGCTTGGATCGAGTTATCGCACCGAAACATTTCGTTTCCGTTGCTTCTGATAACTGTGAAGTGATGATCTGTAGTCACTTACTGATGTGCCCAAACTATTGAACGGGTTAAGAAGTGACGCATATTCGTGCCTGTTAGTGTCAAAGCATATTTTTTCGTTTCTGCATATAAGCGCAATTCTATGTAACATGTAATAATGGTTTTAATAAGTCTGTTACTGTTGCGTATTCATAGTCGCCTCGGGCGGGCGGCCAATGGGCGCCCGCGACGCGCTCGCCCGAGATCAATCGTTGCGGTCGATACTCAGGCGATACTCTATGTCAGGCCTGGGCAACTCGTGGCACAAGTGTCACATTCCCCTTCTTCTTCCACTTCTCGGCGACCCCCACCTTATTCCGTGTGCGCGCTGACTGTCGTTGACGGAGCGAGGGGAAGTAGCGTTACATATATGCGGAATCAGAGGCCGATTCGCGTTACTTCATTGTTTTACTCTCTTCTGGTCAGAACTGAGCGGCTACACTGCGACGCGTCGTATGCTACCCATTGAATCAAATTGTTTTTCTCCTTGATTCAATGGGTAGCATACGACGCGTCGCAGTGTAGCCGCATTGAATCAAATTGTTTTTCTCCTTGATTCAATGGGTAGCATACGACGAGTCGCAGAGTGTAGCCGCTCAGTTCTGACCAGAACAGAGTAAAACAATGAAGTAACGCGAATCGGCATCTGATTCCGCATATATGTAACGCTACTTCCCCTCGCTCCGTCAACGCCAGTCAGCGCGCACACGGAATAAGGTGGGGGTCGCCGAGAAGTGGAAGAAGAAGGGGAATGTGGCACTTGTGCCACGAGTTGCCCAGGCCTGCTCTATGTAAACGCGCCTGCTAATCAGTAGCGCCGCGTCGCGTTCTTCTCGGGCAATTGTACTCTCGCGGTTCCCGCGCGCTCTGGACGGCCATTACCGTTTCTTCTATCGTGACGACAAGCAGTGTTCCTCTCACGTGCGAATTAATTGCGGATTGCTCTCTCGGTGCGTTCTCAGTTTTGGGTGAAAGTACTTCTCAAAGGGATTTAAAGACACTATAGTGCCCCTCAAGAGTGTATAACCAATAGTTTAAGTGTTTTAGTTAATAAACCGTTGTTGGAACTCCTCAACCACGTGTGCTTTATTGCGCCGGCCACGTGTCTAGTACGTAATTTCGTGCCTTTATCCCGCGTGCGTTCTCACTCCCGCGCCTAACCAGACCACTCAGGCTCTCCTCGGGGTTAAACTCAAAACAGTTACTGTGACTAATGAACTCCTCGGCGCTGAACATTTCTACATCGTGGTCGTGAAGATCGGGAAAAAGTGCACCACCTTCCGCTAATTTATGAGAAGCACGAGCGGCTAGAACAGCGGGAAAGTTTGATTCAACTGGCGGTTTTCCCGAATTTAAGTTGCACGCAGTACAGAACAGGGACTCCGTGATGAGACAAATTTTTACGGCACTTTTGCTGGGAATGACTAAATAACCGCGAATTATTGCTGCTATGAACGCAACAGGATTTTGCCTATTGACCCGTACGCTGTTTGCGTCCATTTCTTCGCAAGCGGTTAAACATTCGAGGCAACTCATTTTTCTTCGTTTCTTAATGTGCAGTATCACCCAGCCGGCAATGTGCCCGATAGCTTGTTGCGAAAATTCGGAAATGTTGGGTGACTGTGCCCATGCAAAATGGAAAAACTCGGTCATCCCGTCATAACTAGAATTTGATGTTCCCTCTTCATTGAGTCTGTATTTTTGCGCTACCGTAGAATTGTGTACAGTGTCGTACACACTGACGTCGTATCGGTCAAGCTTTGCACGACGTCGTTTTGGTTTAGCCGAGGACACATGTAAAATTTGCGTGTTGTCCATGGCTGTTACATTGCCCATGCTACTGGAAACATGTTGTCTCACTAGTAAACGCTTATACGCAGAAATGAACTGACTAGCGGTAGGATTTGGATACTACCCACTTCTGGCTCTGATTGCACCAAAAAATAGCTCCAAATGGTCTTGGCTAAGTTTGTACGTCAGTAAATACGTCATTTCGATTCGCACGGTTTCACGTAGGCGTCATAAATATTAAAGACGGACAAAACGCCTGTGAAGAAGCCGATGAAGCCTGCTCGGCGTCTTGATCGGAATATGGGCGTTCCATTTTCTTCTTTAATTTGTGATAGATACAAAATTTCGGCAATTAATCTTGGACGCCAATTGTCCTCATTGTCTCGTTTTAAGGGGCTTTTGTAATGTTTTCCCGACGGATTCCGGACATTGAGGAAATAAAAAATGACGTCGATGCACCGCACAAACGTAACCGTTGCCTCGCAACCTTCAAAATCTGGTATGCGCAGAACTTGCGCGCAAAACTGTAGACTGTCTGCAACACTAGAACTGAGAGTTTGTGCAGCTAGGGCAACCTTCATTACCATTTTCCGATAATCTATGTGCGCTGTGCGCAACCGGTTGCGGAGCCGCAAACCCTCTCGTTCTTGCAACAGTCCTAATGCTTCTATATAGCGCCACTCGATTTTTCTACCGTCCTTGTCGAGAATTACTCGGTACTCCCCCAAACAATTACGGATATTCTTCAGCATATGACATGCATCAAATACCACTTGAATGTCCGGCTCACCGGGCACGGGATGCGCAAAATGAATTTTAAATATGTCATTCAGCGCATCTACGTTGTCATTGCCATTTGGATGATTTTCTAGCGTTCTTTTATCAAGGTGCATTACTGCACCCAGTTTCTCCACTGCCGCAAAATGATCCGCGGGTCCGTCTAAAGTTAGACTACAGACAATGACGCCTGCTTTCTGAAGCCGAAATAATGCTTCTCGGACCAAATTCGATTTTGTATCTGCGTTCAAAGTATCGATCAAAAAATACCCAATTGGTAATTTACAATGTTCCTTCAACATGACCACCATTAAAACAAAGGCGTTCTTTGCCTCCGGAAGATCGTCGCCACCAGTCGTGCCGACGCCCAAATCAACGTGGCCGTGGATCTTTCCGTCCCGACCTCTCTGACAGCCTTTCTTTATGGCCATCTCGTCCATGACAAGGGCACAAAGTAAGGCGTCGCCACTTCCCTTTAAAGCAGCCAATTTTTCATGTAGCGTCGCGAACGATTCCTCTGTAAAACCTGGTTCAGCATCAACGCAGCTGTACCAAGTCCTAAGGACATCCGGATGTGGAAGAGCTAAGTAAAACGCTTTTCTAATATAATTATAGGCCCTCGGTGAATAGAAATGAACCGTTAACGCAAATGCGCGTAAAGCCGCAGGATATTTTTCTCGACTCAGTTTATTTGTATTATTCTTTTCCCGCTTCATCATACGGCTAAATAATTCTACGGATGCAGTTTCATGGGGCGAAAGATTATAGTAGGCGGACTCTGGCAAAAGATTGCGGCGTCTTAGCTGTACCACAACATCGCGTAAAGAAGTTACTTGCCTTCGTAAACGCCTGACTCGTTCACGCAGCCACCTCGTGACCTTCCTTACGCAAAATTTTGGGCTCGAAACTCCTTCAGTTTCTTCCTGAGGGTTCGTGGGGAGTCCTCGTATCTGTGGTCGTGGAGAACTGCTTCGTAGTTCCCACAAGGTTCACCACCCAATTCCTCCGTACGTTGCCTTTTTGGCGTACTCGTGGACGGTATGCAGTCTTCGTCGGTAACTGAAACGACAAAGAAATATGAGTTGCGAAGAGTACCAATACTTTCAATATAAGAAAGACTTGGCTATTCTTTGTTACAAATTGTCTACATTAACATGGTATCACCGCGGGAGTAGTCTCTTTGAAACGTACCTAAAATCTTCAAAATCGGTTAACACGGTGGAAAGTTATACGTGGTCATTTAACAATTACGCTCCAAACTCGACAAATTGTTCAAAATATTTGTTGTTGTTCTTGGAATTTTAAGAAACTTATATGGGACCAATGGGAGAATAGGCTCCTGCATTTTGTGCAAGAACCATGAAGATCTGTCAACCCGTTCGCGACAAATGCGCCGACATACATAAACAAACACATTTCCAATACACAATGTCCAATGCCGTTCTGTTTATCGTCTCGTTGGAGGACAATGACATTTCTTTCATTTATGAAAAGGACCTTCATTCCGTCTGTTTCATATTGACATCACCAAAGGTAGCCTTCCGGTGCTCGCGACTGCTACGCGCGACCAATCGATGAAATACATATATACATATATATTAGCTTAAAATGGAATTTTTGTTTTCATTGCGAAAAAACTGTATCTATACATATTTATCGCGCGTTTTAACGATTCTTATCATGTATTCGGGTAACCTTTCTGACACTCTCTTACCTGCACAAACCTCTTCGTTCCAATTCTTATGTTGAGGTAACTCATCCCTTTTAATCAGAGGCAAACTTCCCGGTTTCAGACGCTTCTTAACACGATGGTTGAACACCTCGAAAGAGGATGCGTCGAAATGGTCGGAGCACAGGACGTTGCGCAACCCAAGCTTGTCAACTTCAACACCGACTCTGTCTGCCCATTCTCGCCGCAACGCCTCATCTGCAGGAAATCTAGGAAAAAATGTTTTCATATTAATAAAACAATTGTGATCTGATTGGTTACTAACAAATTACTTTAGGGTACAAGTGCAATCGATACGATTTGGCCCGAAATTTCGTCTGGCCGAAAAATAGTTTCGATCACGGTACGTGAAACGATCGGTACAACTCAAAGCGAAGTGTGCAATGCGAATATGCACGCATACGCTTGTAAACTGTACTGATGAAGGAATAGGGGGTACAGGGGAGCCGGGAAAGCCCAAGATCGGCATGCATCTCCGAGTTAATTACTTACAATTAGCTGCTCTGCATCTTTTTAATATTTGTTTGCCACCCCCTCTTAGGTGCTGCCCTGACCCTGATTTTAAGGGTCCAAATAAATGAAATAAGGCAGAGCAGCTAAGTAATTAACTCGTAATTAATTAAAATCCGATAACCGCGATTACCGAAACGGCGAACAGCGAATCCGTCAATAACGTACTTGGAATGTGCATGAAAAGTGCGCTAGATTATGTCATCTTTACGTACCTATGAAATGTCACGCTGTCCTTATGCTGTCTGTAGTGCTTCCCGCAACACTCACACCTAGGCATTTTGAACTGATATATAAACAAGTAATGAAACAACGACAACCGTATACTACACACGACAATGCAGCAGATTCGCCGGCAACAGTGCACTTTTCGCGATTGTGGCGATCACCCCGGTATTGTCATATGCTTATATTCAACTATTGAAACCGATAAAACTATTTCAATCGACACTTTCGCTGTCTCGACTTCTGGATTGACAAATCCAGACTGACAGATGAAACTGAGACGTTCCGCTTTTCGCCCGTATTCACTCCGTCTTTCTTCAGGCAGGAGGGGGTTTGTCGGCGCGAGCAAAGTAGACTAAAGACTGCCTTGTGTCTTACAAAGGGCGGCCGCGGGTGTGATATCGAAATTCGAGCAATGGACCGCAACATTGTGTTAGAAGCCCCCAAACATGAAAACCAATTTCGGCGTTTTGCCCAATACGACTTATTTATTGACAACACTGCATAAATTAATTATCATCGACCCAATTCATCAAAAACCCAGTACATGATATCATGAAACATCCGTAGTGAGGCGGCAAGGCGACCGAGCAGTAATGTCCGGGTTCGATTCTCTGTAACGCAATTTTTCTTACACTGTTCAGTATATTCGCCGGTATATTAAAATTCTTCCCCGAATAACTGATAAATTTTGTCTAGCCTACATTTCATGGCAAAGAAATGTAATGTATTTTTCTACTAATCCGCTTTTATAATTCATTAACCCTTTCGATACGGGCGCTCTTTCCGTCGCGACACTCCCGCTGTACGAGGTGCCCCGCCGAAAACGTGCACATAGCACATGGTCAGTCCTCCTTTGTGTGAAGACTTTCCTAACCTTATATATGATCTATGCTTAATAAAACAATGCTTTTTCCAAGTGTTGTTTGTAACTTTCGGTACGGCAGTTCAGTCCGCCGTAGCGCCACTCTTGAACGGGACCTCCCGCCGAAAGTGTGCACATTGCGCGTGGATAGTGTATTTTAACGGCATGCCGGATATATCCGGCGCTCGGCCACACAGGTCATCGGATGAATGCCGGATATATCCGGCGCTCGTCCACACAGGTCATCAGATGGATGCCGGATATATCCGGCGCTCGTACCGAAAGGGTTAAAGGCGATAATGACATGAAATCGATTATGAGGTATATGAGGTACTGAATAAGTATTAATTAGTAAATATGGTCTGAATTACATCATGTTTGGTCTCATTTTGATCCGAACAATCTCATAAATTTGTTATAAACTGTCTCATACACAAAAAGTTTATAATAAATAAGTTTAATTATCGTTTTTATTATGACAGTCGATACGCTGAGGTTTAAATGTCTCATTGCCACTCGCCGCGGCTAGCATGTAAGTACTTTTTTTTATTCGGCGCCTTTTTCTTTGTTTGCCGAACTACAAAGTCGAGCCGCGAAGCTCGAACACCGCGTCTCCGCTACCGGCCCTACCAAAGGTGTCGCGATACGATTCCGAGGTATCTAACAAACTGAGATAATGTACTGTATTGTTATTCCTGCAAATTGTTCGCCATCCGCCAATGAACATTGCCGAAATTTTTACCACCACCTCAACACGGTTGAAGCAGTAACCGGCGTAGAGCTTCATTCGACGTTCTCCGTTCGGTAAGTACACATCGTTATACACGCCACCCATTCGGACTAACAATAACGAATATTTCTGCAGTAACTATTACGTATCGCTTTGCATTGAATTAGTATTTAGTTAGCGTTGGCAATGGCGAGACATCGTCAGTTAATCTAAAATTTTGAAGCCTGCAACCCCGCGTATCATTGGAAAGCGAGTATTAGACAATCGATTCACGCGGCTGCACGTTTTTCGGCTGGATTCACGGGGATTGACGATTATTTCGTATAATTGTATTTGCGCTTTTCAGTATCGTTCACTTCTTTATAACCATTCAAGGCGCGTCCGGACTACGTTTCGGCCGATCGGCACAAAAAGCCGATTTGTGTGTTCAATTTCCCGATCGATAAAGCCGAACGTAGTCACGAGCCGCCTTCAACGGTTTTAACAAATAAACGATAGTGAAAAGCGCGAATACAATTGGACCAAATCATTGTCAATCCCTGATTGAAAGAAGTCATCGTTTTCCGTCGCTAGTGATCGTCAATCTAGCCGAAAAATGTGCAGCCACGTGCATCGATTGTATAATGCTCGGTTCCGATTATACGTGGGGTTGCAGGCTTCCAAATGTTATATCAATTGTCTGACGAGGGGATCACGACTCACGGGTAATGCAACATTCTTCCATTCTGCGATTGACAATTCACGAGTCACTTCATCCAGATTATTCGTTATTGTCATTCCTATCGATGTGACGATTTATATGTGTAATCGATGATTCGCATGTATTAACAACTGAATTACATTTTTAAATAAATGTTTCTTTTTCTTGTAGAATTGAACCCAAAGATGTCCGCAGCAGAGGGAGAGAGCGAGGCGCCTAACAACGGTATATTTGCATTTTTTTTTACTCCGATTGCTTTTATTCCTATTATACGTACGAGTAACATTTTTACGTTTCCCTTTCTCCACCTACAGAGGAAAGGGCCCAGACAGCACGGGGGCCTAGTGGGGGCGGCCAAAACGTAAGTGTATAAGGCCATATTGTTGTTTCATTATTCACTGCATAACTGTACGATTCGTACTATTTTTCCGATGGACTTGCAGACGACACCAAAAGAATCGGCAGCGACCTCAGGTAGATACATTACAATTTATATATTTGTAATACTTAGTTTCATTTTGCCTTTCTCAACTTCAACAGATTCAACGACGAGGCCCGCGGCGCCGTTCGCCGCGCCGTTTGGGGCGTCGTTCGGTGGCCCGTTCGCCGCGCCGGTGGCCAGAGGTAAATACAGTACAATTTATATATTTGTAATAGTTATTTTCATTTTGCCTTTCTCAACTTCAACAGATTCAACGACGAGGCCCGCCGCGCCGTTCGCCGCGCCGTTTGGGGCGTCGTTCGGTGGCCCCTTCGCCGCGCCGATGACCAGAGGTAAATACAGTACAATTTATATATTTGTAATAGTTATTTTCATTTTGCCTTTCTCAACTTCAACAGATTCAACGACGAGGCCTGACGCGCCGTTCGCCGCGCCATTTTTTTGCGTACCTATAGACGGCCTGTTGCCCGCGCCGGTGGCCAGAGGTAAGAACATTACAATTTATATATTTTTCATAATTATTTTCATTTTGCCTTTCTGAACTTCAACAGATTCAACGACGAGGCCCGTCGCGCCATTCGGCGGCTCTTTTCCTGCGCCTTTCGGCGGCGCCACGTTCACCGCGCCGGTGGCCAGAGGTAAATACATTACAATTTATATATTTTTCATAATTATTGCCATTTTGCCTTTCTCGACTTCAACAGATTCAACGACGAGGCCCGTCGCGCCATTTGGCGCCTCTTTTTCTGCGCCGTTCGGCGGACCGTACGGCGGCGCCCCGTTTACCGCGCCGGTGGCCAGAGGTAAATACATTACAATTTATATATTTTTCATAATTATTTTCATTTTGCCTTTCTCAACTTCAATAGATTCAACGACGGAGCCAACGGCGCGCCGAAATAGGCGCAGCAGGACAAACGTAAGTATAAAATTGTTGTTTCCTTTCAATATTACAATTTAATAAATAATGCTTTAACGGTGCTTTTAAACACAGGCGCTGAAGTGACGTAACAGGTGGAACAAACACCCTCCACGAGGTGGAGGAGGAGGAGGCGGACGGGGCCGCAGAGGTGGTGACGGGTCCGAAGATGCCAATAAGGCAATTAATTATTATTTTTACGCGTGAACGAGAAAAATAAAAAGGTTTAAATATAACACATTTTATAAATTATTTTATACGCGGCCCCTGCACCGCCGTCCTTCTCGACTCTGGAGTGCGGTCTCACTTCACGTTCATTCGGGAACATTCAAAGAGGGGAAAACTGGTCGCTCCAAAATATTTCAACACTCGTCCGTTCTCGATACTTCCCATTTATTGTCTGGTTTTCGTCTTCCTTCGCTCACCTCCCACGCACTCGCCTTCTCCCTTCCCATCTTCTCACCTTTCGCACCGGATTCTACACATATATATATTATGCTACATATATGTATATATGTGGCTACATATAATTTATATTTTATTTTATTTATTGATTTATTTAATATCATTTCATTTTGGCAAGTACAACATGATCCCACATACGTTGAACGATCATGAAACAATAATATTTCATTAATAATAATTGTAATATACACACATCATATTTCGGTTGCAGGTTGCAGGCACGACATTTCCTATATACGCATATATATGTCGGACCTCTCCTACATACATACTTACTCAACATACAATTTCATTCTCTATGGCAGCGCCACATACCGGATAAGATACAGATTACCATTAGAGGAATGAAGGGTCGGCGATAGACATGTCAACGCCATGGGCAATGACTTTTCTTACGCAAACAGGGGGCGCATCGAAGAAAAAAAATGTTGCAGAACAATTTTCAGAGCGCGGCACCCTACAAGGTACCCACTTTGCAGGATAATAGGGCCGGCACTATACGTAGTACCGCGGATGACCGCTTGCGACTCCACCGTTTATATTGGCTTCATTCCCCAGATCCTGATCTCGCATCCATTGTATAGAGATCAGTGAGCTCATAGAGCTGGTCATAAGTACCATCTCCGACCGGAACGTGCATCAGGCCATGCTGAGCGGAAGTTTTGCGACAACAGCGGCAGTCATTGCCGGAATATCGCAATTTATCAAGGTGCCTAAACGTAAGGAAACGTTCGGTCGCGACGGAGGAAACGGTACGATGAAATCCACGGGAACTGTCAGGTGCTATCAGTGTAACGAACAAGGGCACAAACGGGTCGACTGCCCGAAGAAGAGGAAGGTGGAGCACGAACGACAACCCCTGCTTGCAATTATTGCAAGAAAAAAGGCCACGACGAGGCGCGCTGCTGGATCAAACAGCGAGCTGCAGGGGGGGACTCGAAACGAGGGGGTCTGGAGGCTAACGTTTGTGAGCGAAGGATGTGCAAACTGACACCGATCCTAATTCACGAATTAAAGGTGAATAGCCTTCTGGATAGTGGTGCCGATTGTTCGCTGGTGAAAGCTCGTGTCGCGAGGGAAGCGGGGTGCACGGTCGAGCCCTGCGTCGCAACCATCAAAGGCCTCGGCGACACATGCGTCAAACGGTGGGACGTACCAAGGTGTCGGTTCGAGCTGGTGACATTACCCTCAGCCTGAACATGTACGTGCTGAAGGATGACGACTTCTTTTACGACGCGATAATTGGGAGGGACGCCGTGGCAGACGACGACCGGGAACTTGTGACCACTTCGCAGGGCACCAGGCTGATTCGCATCCCAGGGCGGTCTAAGGGGTACCACCAACTGGACACCCCTGAGTGCAATGCCATCGTATCCGGAATGGCGGAGGCCCAGGAGCCGTTGGGGGTGCTGTTGGCTGAGTACCACGATTTAATGACAAACACGAATTTTATTAAAAGCATTAATACGGCGGAGATGACTATTGTAACCAAAAGCGATAATATAGTACGATATTAACCGTATAGATTGTCTTTCTCTGAGCGGTAAAAGGTGCGTGGTATTATCGGCGAGCTTATAACACACGGGATCGTAAGGGAAAGCGCGTCGCCATAAGCGAGCCCAATTATTTTGGTACAAAAGAAGGACGGGTTAGACCGTATGTGCGTAGATTACCGAGCCCGTAATAGAAACACTGTAAAAGACCGCTATCCGTTGCCGCTGATAGAGGACCAGCTTGATCGCTTAGGAAAGGGGAGGTTTTTCACGGTCTTAGGCATGGCATCAGGTTTCTATCAAATTCCGATCGCGGAAGGATTGGTTGAGAAAACGGCTTTTGTAACACCTGACGGGCACTATGAGTTTCTGCGCATGCCGTTCGGTTTGGCGAATGCGCCTGCGGTTTTTCAACTCGCAATTAATAAAGCGCTGGACTTGCTGATAAACGTAAATGCGCTAGTATATTTGGACGATGTTCTTATTCCTTCCCGGACGGTCGAAGACGCTCTGGAGAAGCTGGAAAGGGTGCTGCGTGCACTATCGGTGGCGGGATTTTCGTTAAATATAAAGAAATGTAAGTTCCTGCAGCGATCTGTCGAATATCTGGGTAGAGAGGTATCCTCTGAGGGTATCAAACCAGGTAAATCTAAGGTGCATGCGTTAGTGGAGGCACCTGTACCAACTAACGTGAAACAGGTGCGTCAATTTATTACTCGAACAGCGTGTATTACACGGCTGACGAAAGTAGGCGAACCCTGGATTTTGGCGTCGGAACAGGAGGCAGCACGGAAGTACGTGTTGGAAAGGTTGAGTGGTCAACCTTTGTTGATAATTTTCGATCACGAACGAGAAACCGAGTTGCATACAGATGCAAGCTGCATAGGCTACGGCGCGATACTATTTCAGCGTGTGGAGGGACAGCTGAAGGTTGTGGCGTATTTCAGCAGACGGACCACACCGGAGGAATCGCGGTATCATTCCTATGAATTGGGAACGCTCGCGATAGTAAACGCCTTGAGACATTTCCGCGTATATTTGTTGGGTATCAAGTTTAAAATCGTGACTGATTGAAACGCGATAAAGTCAACAAAGAGCAAACGCGACCTATTGCCCCGTGTGGCAAGATGGTGGGTTTATCTGCAGGACTACGATTTTGAACTAGAATACCGCAAGGGGAAATGCGTAGAGCATCTCAACTATCTGAGTCGCAACCCGGCGCGAGATTACCGCGTTGAAGTAATTTGCGAAGGTTCGTGGCTCAAAGTAGCTCAGAAAAATGACGAGGAGACTCAGACCTTAGTAGAACGCGTGAACAATGGAGACACCGTATGCGTAGATTACGAGGTAAGCGACGGAGTTTTGTGTCGTCAAGTAATTAGAAATACTGGGCGGATTGTGCTGCGGAGTTATATACCTAAGGGTAGTCGGATTGGACTGTTACACTTATACCACGACGATAACTGCCATGTGGGTATAGAAAAGACGTTGAATAAAATTGGACAACGGTATTGGTTTCCGGGAATGCGAGGTTTTGTTCGGAAGTATGTAGAACATTGTATAACCTGTGCCGTCGCGAAACGTCATACAGGTCCGAAACAAGGTCGTCTTCACTCTATCGAGAAGCAGCCGATAGGGGTAACCAGTACAGTCGTTGGCCCCCTGACAGAGATTGGCCCCATCAATAAACATATAAAAATATTAAGAAACACCTATCTTTTCCTTTTTGTTTAGCACATTGACTGCCATGTCACCCGATACGGGTGACAGTAAAAGTTTCTCATCAGGCCGCGTCACCCGCATTCGGAAGCATCTTTGTAAGTATTTGGAAAGATATTCCACATGATATAATAAAACTATTGAATTGTTATAAAAGAATATCAAAAATGGTTTATTAACAAAATTATTTAGAATGTAAAACTAAAGCATTCTGCACAAAGCTGAGATTGGTCAGGACAATCTGGACAAAAAGTTGTTGTCTTCTTTAAATTCCCTCGTGCTTTTGATCGGCCAATTTTTCTTTTCGACATTGGAACGAATTAGAGCAGAGATTTTAGTAGTTATATCACTCGTTACTCGGCAAAGATTCGAATTGTTCGTGTAGAGCAGGCCTGCAGAACTTGTGACACGCGTGCCACATCTGTGCGAAGCCAAAACGTATTTCGCATCGTCTGATGATGGATTTCCATAGAAAAATGTCTGCTCTAGCGTTCAGTGTAATTGGAATTCACGCTAGACCCACCATTTTCACAACAATTTGAAAAATGTGTCCCAAAATAGGCGCGCAAAACGTGTCTTGCCCAATTCACCTATTATTTAAACATCTTTGTAAATTGATATTGCAAAAACGATTCATACCAATTTATGCAGAAATGTCTGCTGAATTTGTTGCGACTAATAGAATCTGTCTATCTTTTATAGTTTCAACAGAATTATTGTTCAAAGTTGAGAAAAGGTGTTTTTTTTTTCAAAATTCATTTTCTCAAAAACTGTGTGTGATGGAAAGGAACGGGTTGCAGATTCGGATTTAGAGCATCAATATCTATTAGAACCATCTAACAGATATTGCGAAATATGAAAACATCTTGCACTGGCAAGTGAAAGAAAAACAAAAATGATGTGGTATTACATATCTTGCACAATTCTTTCACTTGCCAGTGCAACATTTTTTCATATTTCGCAATATCTGTTCAGTGGTTCTTATAGATATTGATGCTCTAAATCCGAATCTGAAACCCGTTCCTTTACATCACCCTCAGTTTTTGAAAAAATGAATTTTGAAAGAAAAACGAAAGTGATGTGATATTACATATCTCGCACAATTCTTTCACTTGCCAGTGCAACATTTTGTCATATTTCGCAATATCTGTTAGGTGGTGCGTATAGATATTCATGCTCTCAATCTGTTACGTCCCAGCGTAACTTTTTGATTTTTCCTTTTCTTTTAGCATAATTTCTCGCTTAAACTCTCTTTTCTTTCCTTTATTCCGGCCGCCGGATACGAATTACTTGTATCACGGCTTACCCTCATCGCATCCGGTGCGCTGTTAGAGTATTAGTTGTAAAATCATGATTATTCTATTTTTCCTCCAGGCCGCGTATGCGAATTATTCGTATCCTGGCTTAGGCTCGTCGCATACGTGGTGCTGTCGAGTAGTAACATGTAGTGGAATTCCCTCACCGTGGAATCATATTCGTCCCATCATATATATATATATATAAGTAAGTTAAGGTAGATGTAAGTAGTTATAAGCGTGCGAGCGGGTATGAATGCGTGTGAACATAGAATGAGTGTGTGTGTGCGGTATGGACGTATGTGTGTATAGGCTAAGGAAAAGCGATGAGGTTCCGCGTGTTAATTTTTAGTTTCTCTCTCTCTCAAAAGTAAATTATTATTTCCGTGGCAATAAGGCATTGCCCAAATATCAACCTAGTTCTGTTCAAGCATACAAATCAGGAGCGTGCGCTACTGAAGTTTTAGATGGCTGAGTCAATGCAATCATATTTTATTTGCAATAAAACTAAATAATTGGAAGAGGATAGATGAGCAAACGAAAGTCTCTCGCTGAACATCGAGCGAGCATAGTAACACAATATTTGTACACTGAATCGACCGCTGATCGACCGTTTCCATGGTTAGGCTATGAAAAACTGGCCTAGAGCGAGCCCAAGAGCCGTCTCGCGACGGATTTCTCTGGGCAGTTGGCTGTAAAGTCGTGAGGTACGTGGTCGATTGTCCGAGGGTGTCTTAGATATCATTAATTTCTGAGCCTAAAGTGCATATTCTTCTTGCAGTGTGTAGTAATACGGACTCAATAATCCTCGTTAAAGCCTTAGTGTTTAACTTCCAATTATTATTTGAGATATAGACTCAGTTTTCTTTGATTTAGTTAAAGTGCGAAGGTGTGCGCGTTCGATTTGCACGTGGCCGACAAAATTGCGTCGGACACGTTATCTTTAAGTTTCCTTTTTGATTTCGATTACATTATTATTTTCCATCATGCTCCAAACTTGAACAGAACGCGAAAGGTTGTTCCTCGCTCGTGTGGCGATCAAAGTCGGAATTAACTAACGAAACTAATGAATAGAAGCACTAACTTCCTGTCTTGCCGAACCTTGTAACGGGCTACATCCCGGCTCAATTATAACAGAGCATAGGCAAATCAAGGAAGCTCAAAGTACTAAAATTATCTTTCGATTCGAAGGTACTATCATCGATTTAAAACATCTAAATCCTGAGAAACTCCACCGACGATACGCCAGAAAGAGAGAGATAGAGCGAGCGTGAGAGAGAGAGAGAGAGAGACAGAGCGAAGGATAGAGAGAGGGAGAAGGAGCGCGTGCGCAAGCGCAGCCGTTCACGAACGTAACCGAAGACCAGCGACACGGTAGGAACCTCCAGTCGCGATATACGACAATTAACATCTTATTGTATGATCATGCCCGAGCTCAGGCCACGGCGGGATCCCACGGGCGCGGTCAATTGACCGTGCAAGTTTCCTTGTTAACTTTCGATTGTAAAGGCGTAACCGTGAATTACCGAGAGCGTATCCGTAATCTTGTAAGAGCGCTCATGTTAAGGCGCATAATTGTCGCGCACTATTTCTGAACATTTCTCTACACTGCGATAATATCTAATGCAGTCATTTTTGCCATCGTTTATTGAATTCGTAACATATCTATTCTACTTTTCTTTATATCATTATTTTCGATTGAATATATTTACTTTTGTTTTCCCCTTATACTATTCTCTTTGATTTGATCTGTGTTGTGACGTCACACCTCGTCTACCATAGCGTTGTACACCGGCCGAAAACATAACCTCGCGCGCGTAATTGGGGACCTGTACGGGTCTTATGAAGACACACGAATCCTATTAGTCCTGCATATAACTAAACGCGATAGTAGCTTCCTTATTTAACTTTCCGTTTAGCTTATACCGAATAAACTAGAAAATCCCACCTCTTCCAGGAAGGGATTAGAATCTTGCAATATTGATCTTTAGTTAGATTACCGTTATCTATTGTAACTGGATAGCAAAAATATTCAAGCGTTACGCCCGGTCGCACGGCAGGCCGCTCGCGGATTTCTCATCGACCGTCTTGACAAGCATAAAGTCGTGAAAAGCCTCGCCCGGGCGTAACAGCTGAATTGGTGTCAGAAGTGGGATTTTCTGTGTCTTCCACCAATTCTATCTCTTTATATTCTAATTCTCATTATATACTAGATTCTTTCTTTTATATCCACTTCTGAATTGGTGTCAGAAGTGGGATATTTGTGTTTTCACCAATCCCTATTTTTCATTTCTATACATATATATTATTTCAAATTTAATTACTATATCCACTTCTGAATTGGTGTCAGAAGTGGGATTCGAGTTCTTCCACCAATTCTATTCCTTTCTTACATTCTAATTCTCGTTATATACTATATTCCTTTTATGTATATATAGCATTTCATATTTTCATTGAATATTTCTTTTTATTTACTTTATTTCCATTTTGAGGTTATATTTCTGATTAACGGTGTGACGAATCCAGACAGATTAACAACTTTATTTTTGGTTATGTGCATATTGTTTGGAATTCGATAAACGCCTAGATTAGCCTTTGTCCTTTACGGTCGATATAACACAGGAGCGCTGTACATAATTAGATTTAAGCGCC
This sequence comes from Priocnemis perturbator, assembly GCA_963942575.1. Taxonomy (NCBI): domain Eukaryota; kingdom Metazoa; phylum Arthropoda; class Insecta; order Hymenoptera; family Pompilidae; genus Priocnemis; species Priocnemis perturbator. Next base: position 11,181,632 of record OZ012643.1, on the reverse strand, counting down.
CCGGTATCGACTAGCCAAAATGAGTCAGCCAAACGAATCGACCGCGAACAACACTACGCGTAGGTCGGGTGCAGATCCCGATGCATCGACCTCCATGATGGCAGAAATATATGCCCTCCAGCAGGGGTTGGTCGGCATACCCAATTACGACGGGACTAACATACCATTGAGCGAATTCGTTAGGGGAGTACGCGGAGGCGCGGCACTCGTACCGCCGGCTTGGGAGGACGCGTTTGTGCGAGGAGTAATTAATGGTTAAACGAACTTACCTGTAAGTGAAGTTCTACCATGATTGTATGAGCGCCTCTTCCGAAGAGATCAGACATGTAGTACCCCCATCTCACGCTAGTGTCGCCACAAGTTTTAAAGTAAGAACATTTTTTTCTGCTCTGGGATGCGCGCTACTCCCCGGTCTACGGGTCCCGCGCTTCCCGCTTCATTTCTTGAAAGTAACCTGCCGATACCCTGGGGTTTCTTGCTCATGAGGCAAGGAAAGAAGATAACCGAGGGCTGGGCGGGCCTGATCTCTTCGGAAGAGACGCTCATACAATAATGGTAGAACTTCACTTACAGGTAAGTTCGTTTAACCATTAATTGTATTTCGCGCCTCTTCCTCGAGATCAGACATGTAGATGTTTAAAGTCACGGTACGGCAGGTAAAAACATTATAATCCTTTATAATGAACGAAACCAAAAAACACCTGGGAACATAGAGACCCACAATACAACAACACCTCACCTATTATGTAGGATCGCCTTAGCGAACTGATCTCTTTCCGGAGCTAGACAACGGTCGTAAAATCGCGCAAAGGTTGCCGAGTCTTTCGTCCACCCTGCTGTAGAACGAATGAGATCAATGCTAACGTCGTTACGCTTCGCCGATGACGTTGCCGCATGTCGCGTGCTGTATGCTGAGAATCGCCTCACATCCACTCCACTCTTCCTCATCGTTGTCTTTATCCATCTACTCAATGTTTGAGGGCCTACTGCGCCATGGGGCTTCTTGAGAGCCACAAACAAGGAATTGGATTCGCCTCGCACGTGCTTCGTCTTCTCTAGATATGCCTCCAGCGTTGCCACTGGACATATCGAATTATTTCCCGTGTAACGCGGCAACCTCAATACCGGTTGTTTTCTCCTCGGACCCGAGGTCTTAATCCGGTCCGGGATCATAATCTCAACCCCTTGCATGCCAATCATATGAATGTTCCGTAGATCAATTAACGCGAAAGTTTGCATGCGATGCGCCGTCACCAAAGCTAAAAGCGTTACCAACTTCATGGATAACTTCTGTAAGCTTAACCCCGCGTTGGCCCCCAACTGGATAGAAGTTTTAACACCGCCCTTGGATTCCAGGTCGAGTCATACTTTGGTTGGACTGGTCTTAGTCTTGACACTCCCTTGAAAAATCTGGTGATTTCCTCGTCCTGTGCCAACTTCGAGCCGAGTAAAACTGCTACAGCTGATCTGTACCCGTTTAATGTGCCGTACGAAGCGTTGTTTTCCTTGAATTCTCTTGTTAGGAACCTTAGGACTCGTCGCGGCGAATTCGCAAATGGCTCTATCTTCTCCTCTTTACAAAATAGCCACCATTTCTTTAATCCAGAGTTATACTGTCGTATGGAAGAATCTGTCAGCGAAGACATCAAGATCTTGATCGATTGCTTCGGTGTCCCTCTTCTGATGTATGCTTGCCTGATACAATTGCGGCCACTAGGGTAAGCTTCTTCCATAACGGGTGTGGCTGCCTGTAAGAGGAATGCAGTAACCTATAGCTGGGTCTCAACGTTAAGGGGTCTCCGTCTATCAGCGACAGAAAGAACGGATACCGCGGCAGTGTTTCCCAACGTGGGACAACTATTATCCCTCTTGCCCCTTCATAAGCGATCTTGCGCAACACCCTTAAAATGCACGAAAATGGTGGAAATGCATAGAAAAACCATGGTGTCCACTGTAAGGTAAACGCATCAATCGCTATCGATTCTGGGTCCCGGTACCACGAGACAAACTGTGCGCATTTTGCATTTGCTCTAGTTGCAAACAAGTCAATTTCTGGTCGGCCAAAAGCTTCTATGATCCTCTTGAAAGCTACCGCCGCTAACTCGTATTCTGTTTCGGGCTCTAGTTTCCGAGACTCTTCATCTGCTTCCGTATTCTCGCTCGATCGAATATACGACGCGAAAATCCATAATCGACGCTCTTCGCACCAACGCCAAATTTCCTTCGCAAGGTTACTCAGCCCCGGCACTCGGCAGCCTCCCATGCTGTTGATGTAAGCTATCGCCGTAGTATTGTCTATCCTAAGCAAAATGTTTCGGTCGCTTTCGTGTTCAACCAGACATTTTAACCCAAAAAACGCCGCCAGTAACTCTAATTGATTTATGTGCAATAAGGCTTCTGCCGTTCTCCACCGCCCACTAATGCGCTGGTCCTCACAAACTACTCCCCAACCCGAACAGGATGCGTCCGAGAAAATCTCCATGTCATAGGAGCGATCCGTTAAAGGAGTTCCAGCCCGGGCCACGTGCGATTCCCACCATGCCAGGTCGTCTCGCAATGAGGGAGGAATGGCCATGACGGCGTCATAATCATTATTATTGCGTTCTAGTGCCTGTAATACTTCCTTCTCGAAAGACTTCATATATACACTCCCGTACAACAACGCCGGACAACGTGAACCTAGGGTCCCGATAAAAGCCGCAAATTCCCGAATGTGACAATTCCTCATTCGTTGGAACTTCTTAACAAGCTCCAATGTTCCTCGAATCTTTTCTTCGGGAAGCTCTAAAGACATCTTCCTCGAGTCGAAAATGAATCCGAGGAACCTGCAGCGCTGCGCCGGCACGAAATTGCACTTATCTGAGTTTAATAAGAACCCCAGGTCTATTAAGAGATTGCACGTCTCGCGTACATTTTCTTGACAATCCTCGAAAGAATTTCCGAAAACCAATAAATCGTCCAGGTAGATCACCGATAAGAACCCTCGACTTTGCAAGTATCCTACCACCGGCTTCAAGATTTTTGTAAATACATATGGCGCCGAACTTAACCCAAAGGGCAAGCACGTGTATTCGAACATTTCGTTCTCAAAAACAAACCTTAATAGTTTTCTGGATTGTTGTGCTACGGGAACTAATTGATACGCGTCCTTCAAGTCAATTGTAGCCATAAAACAGTTCCGACTAACCAGTCTCCTAGCTACTCTCCAGTCCTCCATTTTAAAATGCTCTGTCTTGACAAATTTATTAAGGCCCCGTAAATTCAGAATTAATCTCTGGGACCCGTCTGGTTTTGGAATTAAGAATATCCTTGATACGAATTGTCCATGCTCTGGCACACATCTCTCAATCGCGCCTTTTCCCAGAGGAACGTTAATCTGCTCTGACACCTGCGCCTTTTCGAATGACGACCAGTGCGTTTCCACGGTCCCAGAGGATTGTTGTACCCGCTCTAACAGAGGGATTTCGTAACCGCAAATCCACCGATTTATAAGTGAATCAGAGGTAACCTTCGACCAACTGGACGAAAACCATCGTAGCCTGCCAGCTGGTTTACTCACCGAATCATTTATCGGCGCCTCTCGTGTCGACGATCTTTCTTGTAATATGGTTTCCTCTGCTGCTGCTGCTTGGACTCCGATTTCCCGGTCCCACCCGACATCGGTCGGCGAACCTTGTAGTTCGACCGACGGGGTGGGGGCTTCAGGTTTTTTGACATCTTTGACTGCTGAGGTTTAATAGGCGGCCTCAAATCCTTGCAGACCTGCTCCAACGATTTTGCCGTCTTCAACTTTTCCTCTAAATCGTGTCCAAAGAGCCATTCGTCCGGGGTCGTATTTGCTAAACATTCCTTCAGCGTAGTGTTCACATTTGCGAGGATTAAATTCTTACGAATTATCGCCTCCTCTCGCTGAATCGAGACTAACAGTCGTCCTGCGGCACTCAGATGCTCCAGAATACTGAGCCTGTTTGAGTCCTCGATCTTTAAAGCGAATGACATCGCATTGCCAATTGCTGCCAGACTCGCCGCGATGCGTCTCTGCTTTTCTATAATTCGATTGTCTCTGCCAATCGCTGTCGCCTGGATTGCCGCTCTTACCTGCAAATTGAGCTTGGGTGCTTCGATCCCCGTGCAATTCTGCGGAGTAGGGTAAGCCTCTATTAATTTCTTCAGCTCCTCCGCGGAGAGTCCCTTCTTTAAAATATCCTCCCAGCGAGTGACTAGCTCTCTGTGGATTGCTGGTCCCCGTTTTTCCTCTGGTTCCAAAGGTGGACCGAGGATGTTTAAAATTTCACTGGCCAGCTCTACTTCGTGCTCGGCCTTCGCGGTCTCCGGCGAGCTCGCAACCGGCTGCGCGGCCGACGTCGACTCTTCATTAGTTGTCAACAAACCGCCGACCGCCCGGGTGGGATGTCCCATCCTCGCCGACGACCCATTTCTCGGTCTCTCTTTGTCGTCTCCTGTCGAGATCCTCACCGACAAAGGTGAATCTTCCCTCTGCGAGAGAAGACTTCTCCGAGTGTACAATGCTGAGCCGGCCCGAGATCCATAACTGTTCGCTCGATCCGCCTCTTCCGAGCTAACCGATCCCCTCGTCGACGACAGCGTCCTCGATGAGCTCGCTCGCTTACCTGAGGAAATACGACGAAAGTGTGCTCACTGCTTCGCGAACTAATTCCTCGCGATCGCCACCCAATGTCAGCCCTTCGAATAGGTAAGCGCCCATTCAAGTGGTGATAACAGGTCTACGACAAGCGAGACAAAACTAGCCTCGCTTCGCGACGTGCCGTCTCGTGTCGGACCGATGCCCCAACCTTCCAAGGCAGCCTTTGACACAGCAAAGGTGTACACACGGTAAGAGCCGTTGTACGACGTAGAACGATTCAAAATCATCTACGTATCAGGTTGTCGAAGAAAGATTTTTTTTTTTTTTTTTTTCCGTTGGCTAGACGTCCTATAACCTGTACAGAGAAACAGGGCCCCGACCATAACCTATACTTACGACGCTTTTCTTTCCTGCGTCTCTTCAGTTTTTTCCTGAGATATTTGATCTCCTTTTTGAGCTCCTGATTCTCCTTCTCGCTGTCCGAAGATTCCGAGTGATCCTCCGTCGATCTTTTCTTCTTACCCATCTTTCTTTGTAACAGCGAAAAATTTTCCTTCTGGCTACACTTACACAAGATGACAAGAATGAAGCGGGAAGCGCGGGACCCGTAGACCGGGGAGTAGCGCGCATCCCAGAGCAGAAAAAAATGTTCTTACTTTAAAACTTGTGGCGACACTAGCGTGAGATGGGGGTACTTCATGTCTGATCTCGAGGAAGAGGCGCGAAATACAATAAACAAACTTGAGGGCCGAGCGGGAGTAAGCACTTACGAAAAAGATTTTCCGACCGTCGACCCGTTAATTAAACATCTGAAGACTCGTTTCGGGGGCCACAGAACTTTCGCGCAATATTTAAAGGATATTGTTACGATCCGAATGCGACGCGATGAGGGGGTATACGGGTTCTATGATAGATTATCGGCACTCGTCTCAGGTGCTGCAGTGGCGCTGCAAGAAACGCACTCCATCGGAATAGACGTAATGATGATACCGGTTAGGGAGAGCGCCCTCGAGGGGTTCGTGCGGGGACTACCGGATGAAATGATGCGAGAAGTGGAAGCGCGTGCGCCGAAAGATTTAGATGCAGCCGTCGGATATGCGGCACAAATAGAGCACCGAATGAAAGCTTCCAGAAACACGGGTTTAGAGTCGGCGCGACTGTTAGTGTCGCGCAGAGAGGAGGAAATGCCGTCGCGTACTCCTTCACCTCGACCGCTGAGCCCTTATGAACAACGGGCTGCGGGACCGTCGCACGAATATCCGGGATCATTCCCTAGTACATTAAAATCGCCGCCTTTAATCTCGCGTCATCCGGGTTTGCCGCCGCCGGGTTACTATCCGCCGACACCGTACGCTGCGCCGTGCACTTGTCAATGTGCCACGCAACGCTTGACGCCGCCCCGCGCCATGTCGCCAGAGCGCCAGTATCGCTACGGAACTAACCGCCCGGGAAATAACCGCGACTACGAACCGCGATCCGAAACAATGCGACGAAATGACTCTCCGCCACCTCCGCGATCACCACCGCGATGGCAACCACCGCCAAGGCGTGAACAAGCGTCGTCTGAATTAACTAGGGAACCAGATTTAAACTCTCGAGGAGCTCGTCGGTAGGACGCGCCGCCGAGCCCGCACAGCACGGAGCGTCGAGCAACCGTGAGGTTTCTGGAGGAAAACCCGCAGTGATACGCTTCGAATCGAACCGCGATTCACCACAAGTTAAAATGCACGCGGTAGAATTGCGACGGGAATTTGCCTACTTTTTAATTGATACTGGAGCAGATGTAAATATAATAAAGTTAAAAGCTCTCGGGGAAGACGTGTCTGTCGCGCTAGACGAATCAGTAATCATAACAGGGATTACTATGGAGCAAACCGAAACTCTAGGCACGACCACTTTAACCTTGCTCGGGCAAGTAGTCAAATTTCACGTAGTACGGTCCAACTTTCCAATACGAAGTGATGGAATTCTCGGGAAAGAATACCTTCGACAAGAACGTGCAGAGATCTCTTTTGCTCACAATACACTAGTAACACAAAGCGATCCGATAAGACCGATGCGATTCGACGGAGAATCCGAACCGAACGGCGCGCGACGCAGCTCGCCAGCGACGCGAGTATACCATCTGCAGCCGCGCGCGCGACAAGTACTTAGGATTGACGTGAACGAAGGGAGAGATTTAACGGAGGGCTATTTGCCGCGAATGAGCATTGCGGACGGTGTATATATCGGTGAAGCAGCCGTCTCAGTCAGTTAGGGCGCGTGCCACGTGCTGGCGATTAACACCTTAGACAAGCGCGTGGAAATTGAGATTCCGCCACAAAACATAGTGCCGTTCGAGTATCATAATTTTCCCGAAGAGCAGGAATACTTCGATACAGACTCTGAACGCGCGGAAAAGCCGGTGACGACTGATCGGGTGAGTGAGGTGCTCTCTCGCTTGCGGCTCGAACACCTTAACGCCGAAGAACGCGAGCACGTGATCGACTTGATAGAGGAATACTCTAAAACCTTCCATCTACCGGGTGACAAACTACAATCGACACCGTGCATCACTCACACAATACCGACGACACACGACCTACCGATTAATACGCGTCAATACAGATTTCCACCGATACATAAAGAAGAGATCGCGCGGCAAATCTCCTTGAAATTAACCGACAATATAATAACACCATCAAGCTCACCGTACAATTCGCCACTCTGGATAGTACCGAAAAATCCAGATTCCCACGGGAATAAACGCTGGCGTATGGTGATAGATTTTAGGAAATTAAATGAGAAAACGATCGGGGACGCGTATCTATTGCCCAATATCACAGATATCATGGATCACCTAGGCGAGGCGCGTTATTTCTCCGTATTTGATTTGGCAAGCGGGTTTCAGCAAATCGGAATGGCACCGAAAGACCGCGCGAAAACCGCGTTCACGAAACCGAACGGTCATTATGAATATATACGAATGCCGGAAGGGCTTAAAAACGCACCGGCGACTTTCCAACGATTAATGGATCAGGTGTTGCGTGGATTGCAGGGAGTAGAAGTTTTCGTTTATCTAGACGACATAGTCGTGTATGCCAAATCCCTGGACGAACATAGGAGAAAAGTACAACGGTTATTCAATAGATTACGCGACGCCAAACTTACGCTGCAACCGGATAAGTGCGACTTTCTGCGTACGGAAGTAGCTTACCTAGGACACATAATAGGTCGAAACGGGGTACGCCCAGACCCAGGTAAAATAAGCGCTGTGAAGAACTTTCCTTATCCACAGACACAGCGCAATGTTCGGGAGTTCCTAGGCTTAGTAGGCTACTATCGTCGCTTTATTGAGAATTTCGCCGCGATCGCGAAACCGTTGACCGAACTATTAAAGAAAAACGCGAAATTTGATTGGAACGCAGAACATACTAAGAGTTTTAAAATATTACGCGGAGCATTGTGCAAGTCTCCTATTTTACAGTTTCCTAATTTTAATGAGCCCTTTACTTTAACGACTGACGCCTCGGACGTTGCGATAGGCGCAGTACTCAGTCAGAATACTAACGGTAATGATCTGCCCGTTGCGTACCTGTCACGAAACTTAACAAAACCAGAACAGAATTATACTACCACCGAAAAGGAGTGCTTAGCCGTTCTTTACGCGGTACTGCATTTCAGACCATACTTATACGGTAGAAAGTTCACGCTCTTTAGTGATCACGAACCATTAAAATGGATAGATTCTGTAAAAGATCCGGGACAACGTCTTGTACGTTGGAGACTGAAACTGAGTGCTTAGCCGTTCTTTACGCGGTACTGCATTTCAGACCATACTTATACGGTAGAAAGTTCACGCTCTTTAGTGATCACGAACCATTAAAATGGATAGATTCTGTAAAAGATCCGGGACAACGTCTTGTACGTTGGAGACTGAAACTGAGGGACTATGAATATGAGTTCGTGCACAAACCAGGAAAGCTCAATACTAATGCCGACGCGTTGTCGCGTAATCCAGTCAAATCAAGTATACTAAATTCCGACGAGGAAATTAAAGAGCGTTTAGAAAAGAAGGTGTTACCGCTGAGACAAGGGACCGCGGAATCGAGCTCGGATAACCCACGCGTAACAACAAGCGATTCTTCTCCACCGGAGGAAAGAACGGGGAGAGTTCGAATAAATCCGAGGTTGCCAAATCCTCTAGATACAAGCGCGGTAGCATCAAGAACGCGTAATCGTGCTCCGGTTGTACCGTCGACGCAAACAGAGGCGACAGTATAAAACCCTAACTGCCTAGTATAAAACCGAGACAACCGAGTCGACCGCCGCCGGAGACGGACAAAATACCAGAGACAGAACCGGGCGCGAGCGAAGTGATGGAAGCGCCGGGAAGCGTAGTACCCACCATGGAATTTCCCACCCGGCACCACTACGCGACCGACGAAGGTGAATCTTCTAGTGAGGAATCGGAAGGGCCGATTACGCTGGAGGAGTTGTCCGACTCGATCGTACGTTTTCATGACACTTTATTCAGACACGACCAACGGACTGACGATGAAAGCGCGGACGAACTGCCGCATGACGACGGCAGCGCGAACAGACAAGACCCAACATTCTTTGACGATTTACATGAACGGGAACCGGTAGAGGAAGTGGGAGGAAGTTTAGAGCCGGACAGGTCGGGAAACGCGTCAGACACAATGGAGTTCCCCACCCGTCCTGCCCGTGCCGGGACTATCGCGCGTCCCTCTATAGGACCTTTAACACCGATCGCGGAAACCGAGGAAGCGCCGGGAAAAATTAACGATACAATAATTTCCAAACCGATACGGCGATCATTTATACCGACGCCTATTCCCGCGACGCGACCACTGGCACTTTCGACACCGATTCCTCCGACAAAAGTAGCATTACCGAAAGACGCACCGCCACGACGACTATACGCCGACCGACCATTGAGCACAACTATCGTCGGGATTCCCGTGAGCGAGAGTGTGCCTTGCGAGCCTGATCGGCCTCTTCCACAGAGCCTACCAGGAAATAAAATAGAGAACGGAGTGAAGCCTGTACGATGTTCGCGCGAGAATTTAACAGCACGACGGGGAAATATAGCCCATTTCATAACAGCTGATTGCGAATTCGACAATACAGTATCGCGCTTGTTAACGGAACTGCGTGCAATTGACATCGAAGATATGAAGTCCGTTAATCCAACAGAAGGGAAAATTTTAGTTACGCGCTACAAGAAACATTTTATTTACAGCATAGTTGTTCTGTGTGTTGCTCGATAAGAGATACGAGCAATTCGACTGGGGACAGTCGTCGATGCGGAATGAAGGAGAGGTCTACGCCAGGATGAATTAGATGATTAATTAAGGACTATTTTAGGAATTAGGATTTAGGAATAATGAATTAGGATTAGTTTAGTAGTTGTGAACGAACACTTTTGGATTTAATTCTAACTTTAATTTAACTCTTCAATCGAAACTTGCGCGTTTCTCTGTTCTCTTTTATAATTTAATGTGCACGTGTTCACGGTCTTTACAAGATTATTCAAGGTGAGGTCGCTGGCGCCACGCGGTCTCCCGGCGCCTCACACGCATTTTTGTTCGCTGTTGGTATTAGAACCAATCAGATTGGGTGATTTATAAACATGCCCATATACGGAGCGGGCGCACGACACACTACAGAGCGCGCTAAGTATGTGAGCGCGGGAAGTCGCGCACTGTCGTGGAGCGTCCTAATTGGAGCGCGAAATGACGTCACGCAGTCATTAGGCCCGGTAAATATAAACGGTTCGAAATCTAACATAATCCAGAACAATAGTAGTAGCAAAAAGATTTCACAATACCCCCACTGTCACTGAGTTCAGAGACGGATTGATTAATCTACGGGATGTTTTAACCAACTACGGACAAACATCGTGCGGGTTGTCACTAAAAGGAGATATCACGGAAAAACTGTCGTGCGGAGTTTATCCGGACTTACTAAATGAAATATTTGAAGGTTCCGGGATAACTATTACCTTATTCACCGGGAACGTCTCGATACCAGCTGAGGCGTTACGACCAAAAATAATATCCGAACTACATGCAGGTCGTATGGGTGGACACAAGGGCGTGACAAAAACTTACCACCGAATTCGCGAACGATATTATTGGCCGGGTATGAAAAATGAAATCCAAAATTTTATTCGGACTTGCACGGGTTGCTTGGAGAAAAAGTTAGTCCGTGCGAGAACGTGCGAACCGATGATCATAACGGATACTCCAATTGAACCTTTTGTTAAAATATCCTTAGACACTGTCGGCCCGCTTCCCACAACACCGGAGGGGAACCGACATATTCTGACTATGCAAGATAACCTTACTAAATATTGCATTGCAGTACCCGTGCCGGATATAAAAGCGGAAACAATAGCCCATGCGATGGTTACAAATCTCATATTACAATTCGGAGCGCCGCGAACAATATTAACAGATAGAGGCACTAGCTTTATAAATAGGGTAATTAGGGAAATCGCGCGACTTTTTGATATCGATCATGTGACGATGTCAGGATACCGCCCTCAGTCTAATGGTGCGTTAGAACGCAGCCACATCGTGCTTACAGAATACATAAAGCATTACTTAGATGAGTATGACGACTGGGATAGGCTGGTACCGTTTGCAATGTTCTCGTATAACACTTCAGTACATGAAACTACGAACTTTACACCGTACGAGCTCGTGTACGGAAGAACCGCGCGTTATCCAAGCTCGATCTGCGTGGACGAGAGGAGTGATACGTACTCCGCGTATCTACGGGAGCTTATTCCCCACCTTTCGGAAATGCAGATCGCGGCAGGGGAAAATCTATTGAAAGCGAAGCAGAAATCCAAGGTGCACTACGACGCGCGCGCGCGGCCGCTTGAGGCGAAGGAAGGCGACATGGTGCGGGTCTTTATCGAGCCCAAGAAGGGCAAATATGGCAGTCGAAATCGGGGTCCTTACCGCGTCGTAAAGAGGCTGGAGGGAAATACCGTGTTGCTGGAGACGGAGGAGGGTAAACGTCTCCTCCAGCACGCGGATAAAGTCTTACCTATGACCTAAGATTCTCTCTCCCTCTGAGTGAGGGACAAACTTCACACATTCGCCTCGGGCGCGTAAACAGATAATACCTTTACAGCCAGCTTCCTGCGAACGCGGATCTCCCCGTGGAGGGCGACGGCATGAAATAACCATCGTAATGTAATAATGTGTATAACCATGTAATCTCTTATTAAGCCTTGAGATGAAACCAACAAATCTCGAAATAAATCGGGTGTTCGTCGCCCGCATGGCAACCAACACGCGACAGAAGCAGCTTTTGGACGCGTTTCGACCACTAGGAGCAATAGGGGCGGTGGTGCGACGCGGCCACACGGGAGCGACGGGGTTCGTAACGTTCAGGACAACCGAGGAGGCGGTAGCCGCCGTGGAGGCAGCAGCAACGAACCCGATTATTCTTCGCAACAGATAGCTAGGACTGCAGATGGCTGACGCGTGGCACCGACGCGGGCCGTCTACCTCCGCCGTTGTCGAGGACGGGGCGATGTTACCACTCGATGGTCTGGGGTTTGAGGAGGAGTATGCCCCGTTGTTGCCAGAGGAGGTCGTGGCACTCCTGGCGCCCTTTCTGTCCTTCGGCGACCTGGCTAGTACGGCTAGCGCTAGGCCGTACCACGGAAATAGACTCGGACGACTGGAGATGGCCGCGTTATAGGAGCAATCCTGCCATAACTAACGACTCACTTAACTGGCTGGTGCGGCGCTGCGCGCGGGGGCTCCGAGCGGTGCGCCTGGCGGACACTTGCGCGTGCAGGGCACTGCGGCCCCAGATACTAACAGTGTTAGCGACATGGGCGGCGGGGTTGGAAGAATTAGACATTTCCGGATTCCGCATTCTTACGTCCGGCTTGCGTGCGGTGGCTGATTCCAGTAAGAACCTAAAAAGTCTCACTGTAGGGGAGTGTGGAGGACCGGTAGATAGCGAGCTATTGTGGGTGTTTGCTGCCAGGAAACTAATCCGTTTTAGCGCGCTTGGAACTGCGATGACGGGGGACTCATTCCGCGTCCTGAGCTCATGCCTTCAGCGACTAGAACTGAGGCGTGCCGTGATTAAACCGCTCAATTTGGCCGGGTTGTTGGAGAAGAATGCTGCCCTGGGAGAATTGATAATAGATCGGCCAGTGCTCTTCGCCGAGGAAGTGCTGGCAGCCCTGGGACACAACCACGCGGTAGGGGTGACCATGCGGCGATTGGTCTTAAAATACTGTGACCAGAGGGACGAGACGTTGGAAGAAGACCTCGACGAGGCGGGGGAACTAGGAGAAATCGCCAACTTTTTCGAGCTGGGGTACGGCTCGGTCACGGCAGCATTGTGGCTGCCACCCCGATTCACCCAGGTCACGGAGTTGTGTGTTGAGGGCTGCGGATGGGTGGACGTAACCTTCATCGACAAGGTGGGAGAGCATATGCGTCACCTGGAGACACTCGATATAATGGGGTGTACTAATATCCGAGGGCAATTCGGACTCGACGGCCTGGGTGAGCTCCCTCGCCTCCGTACCCTCGAGATAAGCTATATACATCCCAGTGTAGGAGCGCAGTTCCTAATGCGCCTACGATCACTTAAGGAACTGAGGTGCCGAGACAATGAGGGAATTTCCGATGAAGACATTTGCGATTTGGTGCGGTGCTGCGCAACTATTGAGCACGTGGACGTGGAGGGGTGCCTGGGAGTGGGGCGACCCCTAATAGAGTGCGTCTTGGAGGTGATGCATGGGGATCCTCGTGGCGTACGGTTCCGTCTCATGGTAGGGGGTACCAGCGCCGTACCTCATCGTGGAGACAGGCGAATGCTCCATGTTAACATTATATACATGCGCCGGTCCGTTAGCCCCTACGTGTGAGACTTTTGCGCGACACATCATCGGGGACGATGATGATTCCAAGGGGGGGAGGATGTTACGTCCCAGCGTAACTTTTTGATTTTTCCTTTTCTTTTAGCATAATTTCTCGCATAAACTCTCTTTTCTTTCCTTTATTCCGGCCGCCGCATACGAATTACTTGTATCACGGCTTAGCCTCATCGCATCCGGTGCACTGTTAGAGTATTAGTTGTAAAATCATGATTATTCTATTTTTCCTCCAGGCCGCGTATGCGAATTATTCGTATCATGGCTTAGGCTCGTCGCATACGTGGTGCTGTCGAGTAGTAACATGTAGTGGAATTCCCTCACCGTGGAATCATATTCGTCCCATCATATATATATATATAAGTAAGTTAAGGTAGATGTAAGTAGTTATAAGCGTGCGAGCGGGTATGAATGCGTGTGAACATAGAATGAGCGTGTGTGTGCGGTATGGACGTATGTATGTATAGGCTAAGGAAAAGCGATGAGGTTCCGCGTGTTAATTTTTAGTTTCTCTCTGTCTCAAAAGTAAATTATTATTTCCGTGGCAATAAGGCATTGCCCAAATATCAACCTAGTTCTGTTCAAGCATACGAAATCAGGAGCGTGCGCTACTGAAGTTTTAGATGGCTGAGTCAATGCAATCATATTTTATTTGAAATAAAACTAAATAATTGGAAGAGGATAGATGAGTAACTGAAAGTCTCTCGCTGAGCATCGAGCGAGCATAGTAACACAATATTTGTACACTGAATCGACCGCTGATCGACCGTTTCCATGGTTAGGGTATGAAAAACTGGCCTAGAGCGAGCCCAGGAGCCGTCTCGCGACGGATTTCTCTGGGCAGTTGGCTGTAAAGTCGTGAGGTACGTGGTCGCTGTCCGAGGATATCTTAGATACCATTAATTTCTGAGCCTAAAGTGCATATTCTTCTTGCAGTGTGTAGCAATACGGACTCAATAATCTTCGTTAAACAATAGCTTATAAATTCTAATTATTATGTGAGACACAGACTCAGTTTCTTTTGATTTAGTGAAAGTGTGAAGGTGCGCGTTCGTCTTGCACGTGCCCGACAAATTGCGTCGGACGCGTTAGCTTTTAAGTTTCCTTTTTGATTTCAATTACATATTCCTTTCATTATATATATATATATATATTAAGCTTGAACAGAACGCGAAAGGTTGTTCCTCGCTCGTGTGGCGATTAAAGTCGGTGAATTATCTAACGAATTTAACGAGGAAGCACTAACTTCCTGATTTGCCGACCCTTGTAACGGGCTAGATCCCGGCTCAATCACAGCAGAGCATAGGCAAATCTAGGAGGAACAGTGTACTAAAATTATATTCCGATTCGAAGGTACAGTGGAACCTCTCATAGCGTACGTAATAGGGAGACAATGTACGCTATCTGAAGTACCAATCGCGAGCCAGAAGCGGCTGTAGTAGATCGACTGCTATCCCCACCATTCCCCTTCCTTGACACTCGTGCAGTGCCGTGGCTGCAGACCCCGTGTTCGCTCGTGCCGGTATGAGATTTTGTAAACAAAACCGCGACAACATCGTATAACATCGACGGCCCTGATCAATCCCCCTCCAACCAACCTACTGCGTCCCGACGCTCCGCCCTCGTACGCTATGAGAGTGTACGCTATGAGAGGTTCCACTGTACTATCATCGTTTAAACCACCGAAAACCTTGCGAAATTCCACCGATGATACGCCAGAGAGAAAGAAGGAGAGAGCGAGTGAGCGGAGGAGACAGAGAGAGAGAGAGAAAGAGCGAGAAGGAGCGCGTGCGCAAGCCGAACAGATCCGAGTATACCCGAAGACCAGCGACACGGTAGGAACCTCCAGTCGCGATATACGACAATTATAAACATCAGATTGTATAATCATGCCCGAGTTCAAGCTATGGAGAGATCCCGCGGGCACGGTATCTTGACCGTGCACGTTTCTCCTGTTTAACTTTCGATTGTAAAGGCGTAACCTGTAAAATTACCGAGAGCGCGTCCTCACCTTCTGTAAAGAGCGCTCGTATTAAGGCGCATCATTGTCGCGCACTATTCATGAACATTTCTCAATACTGCGAAAACTATCTAATGCAGTCTATCTATTAATCGTTGACGGAATTCACAACATATCTATTCTATTTTCTTTATATTACTATTTTTCAATTGAATATATCTACTTTTGTTTTCCCCTTATATGATTTAATCTGATTTCATCTGTGTTGTGACGTCACACCTCGGCTGCCGTAGTACAGTACGAACCGAAACATAACCTCACGCGAACAATTGGGGACCTGTACGGGTCTTAGGAAGACACACGAATCCTATTAGTCCTGCATGTAACTAAACGCGATATTTGTTCTAATTTAACTTCTCCGTTTAGCTTATACAACAAACTAGAAAATCCCACCTCTTCCAGGAAGGGATTGGAATCTTGCAATAATAATCTTCAGTTAGATTACCGTTATCTATTGTAACTGGATAACAAAAATATTCAAGCGTTACGCCCGGTCGCACGGCAGGCCGCTCGCGGATACTCATCGACCGTCTTGACAGCATAAAGTCGTAAAAAGCCTCGTCCGGACGTAACAGGGCGTTACCATCAACCAGGTGAGGATATAGACCACTGATGAAACGCAGGATCACCAGCCCGACCATCCGGCAGCGGGGTACGCCGAACACTTGCGACCCCGGGGCAGAGGCGCCGAGGCGCCAACACCCCCATCATCATTGCAATAAAGGCAAGCCACGCGCCAATTCAGTGTCCGTGAGTGCGACAAGGAGGGGTGAACCGTCGACAAAGGTAGAGCGAGCCGTGCGCGTAAACACAAAGATGGCCGTTTGGGGAGAGATACCCCCACCATCGGGCCCCGAGTAACCGCTGGACGAGACCTTGCGACCGACCACACTTCCAAAGCAACCATGAAGCTAGCACCAGTGACAGGTTACTGCTGTAAGGGAAGGATCTTCCACCTCCGCTATTTGGGAAGGGAGGAAGTAAAAGTTTACTGTAGAACATGTGTACCGAGTATCGAGAACGATCGAGGACATAAAATCCCCAGTTCAGGAGTCCACGCATTGATGGTACACCCTCAGCGGCGGATGGCTTGTTTTGGCTGTGGAAATAATATATTCAGCGCGAGACCCGCCATCGAGTGCGACAAGTGCATTTTCGCGCACGACCAACGCGTGGATGATGGCGTGCAATCGTATATGGGCTACCAATTCTGGGATCTAGAGGTGGATCAAACATGGGCAGCGCATCACGATCCGTCAACAGAGGCCGATAGATAAGCGTGCAAAATGCCGGTCGAGGAAATGCCCGACCATCCGGTTGAAATGGAAAAATACCATGCCCGAACACCCGGCAAGGGGCACGCCGAAGATCCGCGGCCCCGGGGAAATGCGCGGAGGCGCCAACCCCGTCGTCATTACATCGAAGGCGACGCCGCGTGGGGATGGAAAACCACGGTGCCATGGAAAGTGACAAAAGTTTCCGAGGTAACGGCCTGGCCTCCACGTGCCAGTGAGACGAAATTAGCACCCGACGAACCGGTGCGGCTACATGGAAGGACCTCTGGATACGAATAACACCTAGAGTCCCGGACTAAACATAACGACCCGGTGCGGTGATATCGCCATCGCATGACACCGATCATCCGTCAACCCGAACGGAACGTGCCGACTATCCGCCATCTAGGAGGGACGACGCCATGGACGATTCCGAAAGCGCCACTCATGGAGCGACGTTTCATCGGGGGAGGATGCTGTAACGTACCGCGCCGCCGAGGGCCGCTGAGCGCCGCCGACCAGCGCTGCGGCCCATGGCGTCGTACGCGCTTGCCTACCGTGACGTCATCATGCATCGCCTGAACTAGTGACGCGCCTGAATTAGTGACGCGCCCGAGCTAGTGACGTAGCCCCGAATGAAGCGCAGCAGCCACGCGCGATCACGTGCACAGCGAATGCCCGGCGAATGCACAGCGGGTGCGTGGCGATGCTTGGGAACGTTTCGGAACGTGATGCCCCCCGAAAATGCGCCCCACCTCGATGCACTACTTCCTCGCATCTCACAACCCCTAGCCTAAGATCTAATCATATAAAAAGGGGCTCCGCCAGGGCTCGCGAGTTTCAGACAGCTTTAGAAAAGGACCGTGCAAGGGTCTGCATTAGAAATTCCCGAGCGTTTACGTACTTAGAAAAAGTGATTCCAGAATCGCTAAAAGTGTATTTTTCGGTGTTTGTTCTCATTGCAAGGAACAACCTGTGCGTGTTCCGAGCGTTATTAGTTCAAAATCAAAGTCCGGTAGCTACAGAAAAGAGTGTCTTTTCGCTGACCGTGATTTCTGGCGAGGAATAACTTGTGCGTATTCCGAGCATATTTAGTCTTAGTCGTTCTGCCACACTCCTGTGTGTAGGTTTAGTTCTCAATTTAGCTCTTTCCTTTAAAAACCAAATACTCTATTACTAGTCATTGAACGTTTTCTGTATACTTATTCGCGTCGTATTGTAATCACGTTATTAGAAATAGTAGTTGAATTATCGTTTTGTTTGTTATACTTAACTGCTTTTTCTGTATTTATTTTATTCAATATAATCTATTTTATTGTTTTCCATATTCCTTTGCTATCGCGTTATTTAATCGCCCAGAACTCGAATCCTACGAACGAGGTTTCCCTTTGCCGCTCAAGGGAACCAACGAGCCTAAAAAAAAGTTACAAAATCCACTATCCTCAAAATTGCGCAAGGGGTGCAGCCGTGAAAAATCGGACGAGGCCCTTGTCAGCTATCCTTTCGAGTTTACTTGCCTGGGGTGCAGCCGTGAAAAACCGGACGAGGCCTGGGTTGGTGACTCAAAAACCGAATCTACTGATAGGTGCAGCCGTGAAAAACCGGCCGAGGCTTGAACTGGCTTGAAGTGATTTTCCTAAACCCCCTCTCTCCTCCTTTCGACCGGCAACACGTATTTCCGCGAGGGAGTACGGAGAGCTGTTAGAAGGGCATCACAAAGGGTAGCGACGTGCAGGGTGCAGCCGTGAAAAATCGGACGAGGCCTGTACTTAGCCGCTCACTCCTCTCACATATATCTCTTTCCTATCGGCACTGACAAAAATCCTCACCACGTCAGGCCGTGGCTCGCAACAAGCACGCAGTGCGAAGCGCGGTGGTTAAAGGTGACTCGTGCTACGCAGACAGGAATGGATCTGCAATACAACGAGATCTTCCTGCCTCCAAGAACGTGTCTGATTCCGGGTACGTGGAAGTCCGAGGGAACAGCCTCCTTCCGTAAGGGCACCGGAACACAGGCAACCGCACGAGTGACGCACGCACGGACGCAGACCAACAGCGTCGAAGCCTCACCGTCTAAACTGTCTAATATTCCGATGCCTACCACCTCCGTACGGAAAGACGAGACGAAAGCTGCACGCAAGCCCTTGTCAGCCAAAAAGCGGAGATTATTATCCGAGCTATTTGATATTAAAGCTCGAACTCCGCCACCCGAATGAAAGTACCGCCATGTCGTGGACACCGCACAACACCCAAACCTGCCGTTAGAACTGCCGGACATCGCAGAGGATGACCCCATCCTCCAAATGCCGACCAACATCAAGCCTCGGAGAGTCACCCGACCTTCCAAAACAACGGACAGGCGTGTGAATAAGTGATGTGTGTGCGAGTGGTGTGAAAAAGTCCCAGTACGGGCAAGACAAGAGTGCGTATAGATGAATGAACATTTTTTTTGTTAACAAGAATCCGCAAAGGTAAATTTTAGTTTAAATTTAAGCCGGACATCTATGTGTACGACTATTAAATCTATATCAAATTCTATTATTTTGAGACTGAGGACACGGTAACAGACACCTCAGCAGCTCGCAATATACGTCATCACGTACGTCGCGAGCAATATAGTTTAACTCTATTGCCATGCCAAGGGCAATTTTTGTTTTGAAATCGCGAGTAGACCGCGCGAAGAGTTCCACCGACGGCTACACGAGAAAAGGTCATTCTTTCTTTCTTTCTTATTGGTACATTTGATTATAAGATTTCGCCAATGATCTTATCCAAAAAGGCATTTCGAAATCTCAATGGGGGGGCTACGTAACCGTATTTTTAGGACGGTTACATCGTACTGTAAACACCGTCTACGTACGTGTACCCGCGTCATATACCGAGCGCTCAGCAGAGGGATACCCTCTCGCGTATAATATCGGGCGCCCATCAGTAGATGGACACCCCCCTCTCACTGGCGGAATAGCGTTCGTACGCATATATAAACCCCGCGAATGTACCGATTAATTGTCATATCTTGAGTTTAGAGGCCTAACCACCCTCGTTTCGAAAGAACCGACCCATCATTAATTCTCGAGCCTGCGATTATCGGCACACGTCAGCGCATACGCATAGTATACTCACATAGCACGGGAAAAGAAACTGCATTACGGTTTTAATAGACGTCGAGCGTCCCAGGAAAGCCTAGGTGAAGTATTCGGGGATTCACGAAGTAAAGAACGTGTTCTCAATTCTCATTTAGTTCCGAAAAGGGTTAAACTCACACTCCGTCAACGTTAAATTCACGAATGTAACATCCTACAAGCTGACTCCCTTAATCGAGGAACAACTCCGAAGAATAGCGTGGCGGTCACTCAGGATATGTTCCAAAAAGTAGAAAGTAGGACTATTTATATTAGATCCATGGAGGAATAAGGTGCCTGACTAAGACACTCGACCGGTACTTGACTGTACCCCTTGCTGTCCGTCTTCGGCCTACCCGACTCCTCGCAGTGAGATACCCTTCTTGGACGATCGGCGCACTTGCTGGCCTTGCGTAATTGCGGGTCCCCTTTTGCAAAGACCTAGTCCACAGAAGGCAGTTTGCTTAAATCAAAAGCACTACGAGATATCTAACGGCTGGTAGATTGGATGCACGGCTGGCACTTGGTTGTGTCCCCCGCCGTCTGGTTAGATTCCTTCGCCGAAGTGTTCTCGTAGTAAGAATTGAACAGAAACATTTGCAGTAGCTTCATAGATTGTAATTGGCCTAAGTCCGAGTCACTATTAATTTAACGTGACCTGTGATATCAAGGTAAAACTGTCTGGTTGCTCGGCTGGCACTTGGTTGTGTCCCCCGCCGACTGGTCGTTCTTGTAACCGAAGTGTTCACAGGTACAAAACGAATGTACATTTGCTAAGACTCGTATAGATACTAGGTCACCTTGGAGGGAATATCCTGAGTGACGCCGCGTTAAAGCGACTCATCGGTGAAGCCCTCCGCTTATCCGATATTTGCACCTCACGCCTAGGCTTTCCTAAATTCGCGACAAACACCGTATCGCGTATTGTATATATTTATATACATACAGGAACAGCTGTGTACGGCTCTTCAAGCCAACGTCCGACGTTCCCGGCAATACACGTGCGCCTGTGTGTGCAAGTATCTGATTGTAAATAACTCTAGCATATCCGTATAGCGCGTACGCCAACCTCGCGCGCATCTCTGTGTTGAGATCACATAAACGTAGCCGAATAGCAATACGTACGGCCTGTCATACGTTTTGCACCACGCACATTCACGCGTTTGTACGTCTCTGTACCACGGCATTGTCTCTTCGCAGAATATATACGCATTTTACCAGCTACCATACCGACTCTCTCACTACAATACCTCTCGTCGCCTAGTGGTTCGAATCCACGGGCATTATCACACGTGCCCATCTATTAGTTACGTGACGACTATTCTTTATTTTATCTATACTTATTTTTGATTAACCTCGGATACAACTTCAGGGTCTGCATACTCCTTCAGAGTAAGCCTTCCGTTGCATCCGAGGGAGAAGTGACCAGTCACGGGTTACAAGTTTATATACTTATTTTTTATATCTCATCTCTAACGAGATCCACCGTCTATACTACCGCCATGAAACTTTAAAAGTATACAATTTTTGTATGTCCTTCATGTAATATTCCATTTACATCACAAGTTTTTTTGAAAGTTTAAATAATGACTTGATTTAAATTTTACTTTTATATTAAACGTTTTTATTACAAAAAATAATTTGAATTGTGAAATACCTGCAAAAAATATTTTGTTTTTTAACGACTTTTATGTAAAATAAGGCAAATTATTACAAATAAAAATGAAAATGTAATATTTTGAACAGGTGAACTACTTGGTGTATATTGGCGGATTAAATCAAAAGGAGACCGTGAATTTATGCACCAAGGAAGTGTTTAAAGATAGCCTCATGACCTCGTATACTTGGTTTGGCCGAGATGAAAATCAACGGCCATTGTACAATGACCGCTTAGTGCGAGCTATATATGGTAAGATATTGTTATACATAATATTAAATAGAAATGATTACTGAAATCACCATTTTAAAAACTGTAATGTTATGTAGATGCGGTGGGCGAGGCTGGAAAATTACCTGAAAAAAAAGGGATTGGAGGTAAATACAGAGAAGACGAAGATAGTGAGATTTAGGAAGGGGGGAGGAAGGAAAAGGGCGGTGGATTGGAGATGGGAGGGAAAGAGGTTGGAGGAGGTGAAAGAGGTCAAGTACCTAGGATACTGGGTAGAGCAGGGGGGGGGGGGGATGTGAAAAAAACGTGAGGGAAAGAGGAAGGAGGGCGGCGGCGGCGATGAGAGAGGTTTGGGGTCTTGGAAAGAGGTTATGAGCAAGGATTGGGAAAGAAGGATATGGCTATTTGATACGTTGGTGTGGACAGTGGCGGAGTATGGGGTAGAGGTGTGGGGGTGGAAGGAAAGGAAGGTAGTGGAGGCAGCGCATGAAAGATACATAAGGTGGGTAATGGGAGTGAGCTGGATGACGCCTGGATATATGATAAGGGAGGAGGCGGGCAGGGTGAAGATGTGGACGAGGGCAGGCAGGAGGGCGTGGGGGTACGAGAGGAGGCTGGAGGAAGGGAAAGGGGGAGTGATTGCGGGGAGGTGCTGGAGAGAGATGAGGGAGAGATGGGGGAGGGGGAAAGTAGTGGGGAAATGGGAAAAGGAGAAAAAGGAGTTCCTCAGAGAAAGAGGGGTTGAGGAGGGGGGAGAAGAAGGAATGGAATACGAGGAATTGGAGAGGAGGGATCTAGAGAAGCAGAGCATGGAAAGGAAGAGGAGGATAGATGAATCGAGATCGAATAGATGGTATAGGGAAGTGGTAGGAGAAGGGAGGAAGGGATATTTGAAGAAGGGATGGAGTGAGGAAAGAGTGAGGAGGGTGGCCAGATTTAGGATGGGGAATGAGGTGAGAGAAGGGAAGTACTGGGAGGGAGAAGAAGAGAGGGGGTGCAGATTGTGCGGAGAGGAAGAGGAGACATGGGAGCACGAGTGGGAAAGATGTGGAGGATGGGAAAAGATGGAAGGAAGGGAAGAAAGGTGGGAAGTAAAAGTAAAGGAGGTACTGGTTGGGGAGGGGGGAGGGGAGAAGTGGATAAAGGTACTGGAGAGAGCAAGACGGGAAAAGGAGGAAAAGGGGGGAGACGGTGGGGAAGGGGTAGGATAAGGGGAGAAAGAAAGGAAAGGTATTAGGAGGAAGGAAGGTGTGGATGGGAATGAACGAGAGAAAGGAAGGAAATGGAGAAGGAGAGGAGAGAAGGTGTGAATGGGAGGAAACGGAAGTCCACAGGGGGAAAGGGGAAAGGGGGAAGGATAGTAGGATAAGGTAGAAGATAATTTGTACAAAGATGTAAATAGTAGCAAGTGAATAAAAGGAAAGAAAGGGCAGGCGTGCGAAAAGAAAAGAGAGCGAAGGAGGTGGTGCGGAGAGAGAGCGAATAGGCGAAGGGAGAGAGAGAGAATTGCGTGCGGAGAAGGAAAGTGGGAGATGTAAATAGGATATAAATAGGAGAGGCGGAAAGCGGAAAGTAGAATAAGTAGAGTAAGTAGAATAAGTAGAATAAGTAGAATAAGTAGAATAAGTAGAATAAGTAGAATAAGTGGAGTAAGTAGAAATAAGTAAATTAAGTAGGAATAAGTAGGACTTCCGTTTCCGGAGCGTGAGAGAGTGGACGAGAGAGAGTGTGTGGAAAGAGGAAAGTGTGCGGAGAGTGAGGAAAAATGAACGTAGGAGACAGAGAGGGCGGGAGAGGGTAGAGGAAAGGGAGAGGTGCATGGGTGAGTGTTGGTGGGTTGAACGGGTGAGTGGGTGAGGTGTAATTAAGGAAGGAAAGAAGCGGGCAGGGAAGAGGTTAGGAGAGAACGTGACAGGAAAAGCGGGAAGACGGTGCAGGGCGGCGGGAGAGACACCTGGCGGAGAGGAAGGGAATTAGGAATTAGGGTCGGTAAAGCAGGGAAGTAGAGAGGTAGGAAAGAAAAGGAAGAAATGGAAGAAGGAGCAGAGAGAGGGCAGAGCGATAGAGGACAGGGGGAGGCAGGATGGGAGGAAGTGACGAAAAGGAAAAGAGAAAGCCCTGGGGAAGTGAAGGGGGAGGAAAAGAGAGAAAAAAAGGGCGAGGGCGAGGAGGCGATCTTCAAGCCCTCCAGAAAATTGCAGAGGTCGCTGGGGAAGGGAGCGGAAAAGAAAGAAGGGGAGGGGGAAGAGAAGGAACTGAGAAAGGAGGTACGCGAAATGAGACAGGAATGGAGGGATGGGGTGAGGAGTATGATGGAGATGATGGCCAGGCAAGGAGGGGGGATAAGGGGGGAAGTCAAGGAATTGAAGGAGACGGTGAGAGGGGAGATAGAGGAACTGAGGAGACAAATGAAGGAGGGGGAGGAGAAATGGGAAAGGGAGAAAAGGGAACTGGAGAAAAGGATAGAGGAACTGGAGGGGGAAAGGAGGAAAGAGATAGAGGAAGGAAGGAAGGGGAGGGGGAGAAAGGAAGGAAATGAAGAAGGGGACAAAGTGGAGGAGGTAATGAGGAGGGTTAAAGGAATGGAATGGAGGGAAGAAAGGAAGGAGAGAGAGGAAAGAAGGAATAACATACTGATAAGAGGGCTGAAGAAAAGAGGGATGGAGAGAAGGGCGGAGATAGAGGGATTGTTAGGGGAAATGGGGGTTGGGATGAAGATAGAGGGAATGAGGGAGATCGGAGGAGGGGTGAGGGAAGGAGAGGGGAGAACGGTAATAGTGGACTTGAAGGACAGGGAGCGAAAGAGGGAGGTGATGATGGGAAGGAGGAAAATAAAGGACAAAGGAATAAGGATAGATGACGATCTGACATGGAGAGAGAGAAAGATGAGGTGGAGGCTAGAGGAAATAGCGACGGAGGAAAGGAACAAAGGAAAGAAGGTATGGGTGGGATACGGGAAAGTAAGGATAGAAGGGAAATGGTGGAGGTGGGATGAGGAAGAGGAGAGACTGAAGGAGGGGATGAAAGGGGGTGAGGGGGAAGGGAAGCGCGGGGGGGAAAGGGAGGAAGGATAGGTGGAAGGGAGGAGGAGGAAAGAATAGGAACGGGTGGAAAGGAAGGGGTGGTGGACGGGGGGAGGGGGGTAGACAGAGCGGAAGGATGGAAATTAGTGTTTTGGAACGTGGCGGGGGTAGGAAATAAGGACAAGGAATTCTGGGAGGGGGTGAAGGAATGGGATGTGGTGCTATGGGTAGAGACGTGGATAGAGGAAAAAGGGTGGGAAAGATTAAAGGAAAGGCTACCGAAAGAATTTGAGTGGGAGGCAAGGTATGCGAAGAGGTGGAATGCAAAAGGTAGAGCGTGCGGGGGAATGATTAGGGGGACGAGGAAGGGCATAATGATTGAAGAGGAGGAGATGGGGGAGAAGGAAGACGGGAAATGGGAGTGGGTGATGAGAGTAGGAGGAGAGAGATGGAGAGTGATAGGAATTTATGTGAGGGGGGATATAGAGAGAAAGCTAGAGGGGTTGAGGAACGGGATGGAAGGGGGGGAGGAGGAGGGAACGTCCATAATAGTGGTAGGGGATTTTAATGCCAGGACAGGAAGGAGGGGGGGATGGATAGAGGGGGATGAGGAAGAGGGAGAGAAGGAGGGAAGAAGATCGAAGGATGGGAAAGTGAACAGGGAGGGAAGGCTATTAGCAGAGTGTGTGGAAGAGGGGGGATGGGCAATAATGAATGGATGCACAAAGGGGGTCGAGGAGGGGGAATTCACGTATATCGGGACAAGGGGCAGGTCGGTGATAGACTATGTGATTGGGGACAGTAGAACGAAGGAGAAGGTGGAGAGCATAGAGGTGGGAGAAAAAGTGGACTCAGACCATCAGCCACTAGTGGTAGTGATGAAGGGAAAGATGGAAAGGAGGGGGGGAGGAAGAAGAGGGAGGAAGGGGAGGTGTAGGGGGAGATGGGACGAGGAGGGAAGGGAAAGGTTTAGAGAAAGCATGAGGAATAGGGGGGAGGAAGGGAGGGGGGAGGGACACCAGCGGAGGACTTGAAGAGGCTGGGGGATAAGATAAGATTGGCGGTGGAAGAAGGAGGGGAGGAGGTGAAGATAGGGGGGAGGAGGAGGGGTTGGTGGGATGAGGATTGTAGGGAAGCGAAGAGCGAGCTAAGAAGGGAATTGAGAAAGTGGAAGAGAGAGGAAGGGGGAGGGAAAGAGTATAAGGAAAAAAAGAAGGAATATAAGGGACTATGCGAGAGGAAGAAGGAGGAGGAGAGAGAGAGGGTTCTAAGAGAAGTGGGAGAGGCAAGGACGGAGAGGGATGTGTGGGGGGTGGTAAGGAGTAACAGGAGGGGAAGGAAGGGGATCTGCGAGGAAATTACGGGGGAGGAGTGGAAGGAGCACTTCATGGGGTTGCTGGGAGGGGTGGAAAGGAAGGTGGTGTGTGGAGGGGGGACAAGGGAGAGGGAAGGGGATGAGGAGAGTCAGTTGAGTATGGAGGAAATAGGGGGGGTGATGAATGGGATGAAGGAGGGAAAGGCGGTGGGGGGGGGTTGGGATCCCAAATGAGGTGTGGAAGTTTGAGGGAGCAGAGGTGAGAGAGTGGGGAGGGGAAATATGCAGGAGGGTGTGGGCTGGGGAGGGGTGGCCGGAGGAGTGGTGCGAAGGGGAAATAGTGCCAATTGTAAAGAAAGGGGAGGGGAAGAAGGCGGGGGATTATAGGGGTGTCACGCTAATGCCTTCGCTATACAGGATATACGCGAAGGTATTAGCGGACAGGTGGAGGGAGGAGGTAGAGGGCAAAGGGCTGCTAGGGGAAACACAGACTGGATTCAGGAAAGGGATGGGAACGAGGGACCAGTTCTATGCCTTAAACTACCTAATAAACAGAGAAATAGGGAAGAAAGGAGGAAGAATGGTAGCGCTATTTTTAGATCTAAAAGCGGCTTTTGACTCGGTGGGGAAGAGAAAAGTGGCCGAAGCGATGAGAGAGAGGGGGGTTAGGGAGGGACTGGTGGAAAGAGTAGAGGAAATAATGAAGGAGACAAAGAGCAGGGTGAGAGTAGGGGGGGAGCAGGGGGAGGTGTTTTGGACGGCGAGAGGGCTGAGGTTGGGGTGCCCGCTCAGCCCGATTTTGTTTAACATCCTGATGGCGGACTTGGAAGAGGACCTAAGAAGGAGGGGGGGAGGGATAAAGGTGGGGGGAAAAAAGGTTTTCTCGCTGTCATACGCTGACGACGTAGTGATAATGGCAAAGGACGAAGGAGAGATGAGGACGATGATGGCGAGGCTGGAAAGATATATGGAAAGGAAGGGACTGGAAGTGAACACGGAGAAAACGAAGGTCATGAGGTTTAGAAAGGGGGGAGGGAGGAAGAGAAGAATAGACTGGAGGTGGGGGGGTAAGAAATTGGAGGAGGTAAGGGAAATGAAGTATTTGGGATATTGGGTAGAGCAGGGGGGGGGGGAGTGGGAAAAATGTGAGGGAAAGAGTTAGAAGGGCGGCGGCGGCGATGAGGGAGGATTGGGGAATGGGGAAGAGGTTGTGGAGCAAGGATTGGGAGAGAAGATTGTGGCTGTTCGACACGCTGGTGTGGACGGTGGCGGAATATGGGGTGGAGGTATGGGGATGGAGGGAAAGGAGGTTAGTGGAGGCTTTGCAGGAGAGGTACATAAGATGGGTACTGGGGCTAGGGTGGAGAACGCCAGGGTATATGGTGAGGGAAGAGTCGGACAGGGGAAAGATGAGGGTAAGGGCGGGAAGAAGGGCATGGAACTACAAGAAGGGATTGGAGGAGGGGAAAGGGGGGGCGATAGCGAGAGAATGTTGGGGAGAGATGGTGGAGAGATGGAAAAAGGGAAAGGTGATAGGGAAGTGGGAGGAGGAGAGAAGGGAGTTCCTGTGGAAAGAGGGATAAAGATGGGAGAGGAACAAGGGGTGGAATATGGAGACATGGAGAAGAAGGATGAGGAAGAACAGAAAAGGGAAAGGGAGAAAAGAATAAAAGAATCGAGGTCGAATAGGTGGAATAGGGAAGTAGTTGGGGAAGGAGGGAAAGGATACCTGAGGAAGGGGTGGAATGAAAGAAGAGTGAGTAGAGTGGCAAGGTTTAGGATGGGAAATGAAATGAGAGAAGGATTATACTGGGCAAAGGAGGAGGAGAGGAAATGCAGATTGTGCGGGGAAGAGGAAGAGACGTGGGAGCACATGTGGGAGAGGTGCGAAGGATGGGGGGAAATAGAGGAGAGAAAGGAGGGATGGGAGGGGAAGGTAAAGGAAATACTAGATGGGGAAGGAGGGGGAGAGAAATGGCTGAAGAAAATAGAGAGAGCGAGATGGGAAAAAGAGGTTAGAGAAGGGGAGGGTGGGAGGTAAAGAAGGGAAGGGAGGAGAGGTATGAATGAGAAAAGGAATGGATGAACCGGGAGAAACGGATGGGTGGAAGAATGAGAACGGGAGAAGTGTGAGGAAGAAAGAATGGGCGGAAACGGAAGTCCGAAAGGGGAGAGGAGGAGGGGGGAGGGGGGAAGGGAGAGAGAGGGCGGGAGAAAGGAAATTGTAAGATAGCGAGTGGGCGAGAGGGGGCGAGTAGGAGAGTAAGCGAGCGACCAAGCGAGCGAGTAAGCGAGCGAGCGAGCGGGCGAGCGAAAGAGGGAGCGAGCGTGGGAGGTAGAGGGCGTGAGAGAAGGAGAAGTAGGGTGATGACGGAGGAAGTAGAAAATAAGACAAGTTTAGAATAAGCTAGAATAAGATAGTGTTAAGTAGTTGTAAGGAGCGGTGAAATGCGTGGAGTGGATGAGAAGGAGGAAAAAATGGAATTTGTAACCCGGCAGGGAACAAAATAAAGATACATACATACATACAAGTAGGAATAAGTAAGATAAGGAGAGATAAGGAGGATGAGAAGAGGAAGGGTGTAAATGTATGGAGGAGAGAGGAGGGAGTTGTAAAAGGAAATTGTAACCCGAAAGGGAACAATAAATATATACATATACAAACATGTAGATGCGGTGTGCGAGAACAAGAATTTTGGGAAACCCGTTCGATCTGAGTTTCAAACGTACATGCGTGATGCTATGCGGACTGCAAAGCAGAGGCACCGGAATAAAGTTCGCGCATGTATGGGCCGTCCAGGAGGACATGCGGGCCACAAGAGGGCGCGGGATTTATGGACCGATGATGAACCCAACGAGCCAGAAGGAGATGGAAGAAATTAGGTTAGTTGTGTCAAAGTAAAGGGATACTGTAATTATATAAATGTCAACTATATCAGTAACATTTCTCATCTTAGTACTCTTGCTTTTTTAACCCTTTCGCTACGGCAGTCCGTTCCGCGAGAGTAGCGCCACTGAACGGGGCACCGCGCCGCGCAGTGTGCACATTGCGCATCGGTAGTCTTCGATGTTCGCACTTACGTCTTTCAATGGCACTTTGGAATTGTCTTGTATGTATACTTTTTTAAGAGTTATGTAACAACTGTTTCGTCATATTATACAGAAAAACATAAAAATTCTGAAATTTCAGAATACCCACAATGTATGTAGGTATATTGTCTGGTCTCGCGGACACCGACTATAGTCGGCACGCGTACACACAGCACGTCTCGCGGACACCGACTGTAATCGGCATCCGTACACACAGCACGTCTCGCGTCCGCCGGCTATAGTCGGTGTCCGTAGCGAAAGGGTTAATAATGTTTCATATTTTTTCAAACTAGCGTGGACTTTTTGCAGCGCCACTCGAGATGTCCCCAGTGGTCCCAGATGTGGCTACGAGCACCATCGGTGTCGGCGGTGGTGGGGGAAGCCGTGCCATGTGTGCGTGAGTTTTGTTTGTACAGCAACAGAACCTCATGCACCATGGCACGGTTTCCCCCACCACCGCTGACACCGATGGTGCTCGTAGCCACATCTGGGACCACTGGATGTCCGGGAAGCCTACGATGTGGAGAAAAAACCAATCGGCAATTTTTATTGCCAACTGACACTTTTCTTTGGCCGAAACGGCACTGAAAAGTGCCTCATTTGAATTCGATAAAACGTAAGGAATGCACGTATTCGCAATTAAATAGTACTTTTTAGTGCTGCGCATGTTTATGATAAATAAATAATTAAATTTTGTTATTTAAACAATTTGTTGTTCTTGTTATAAATTTACTCTTCTGCCGTGCCCGACCACGTTTGCCCTAATCTAGACACAAAATTGCTGCCATGACGTGCACGACAAAGTTTGCTCCAATCTTGCCATCAATTTGCTATCATTGCGTGCACGACAAAGTTTGCTTTAATCTTGCCATTAATTTGCTATCATTGCGTGCACGACAAAGTTTGCTTTAATCTTGCCATCAATTTGCTATACTGCCGTGCACGGCAAGGTTTACTCTAATCTTGTCACAAATTTGCCATCGTGGCGTGCACGGCAAGGCTTGCTCTGATCTTGCCTCAAATTTGCTGTCATGCCGTGCACGACAAGGTTTGCTCTGATCTTGCCTCAAATTTGCTGTCATGCCGTGCACGACAAGGTTTGCTCTGTTCTTGCTACAAATTTGCTGTTATGCCGTAAACGGCAGGGTTTGCCACGTTTTTTGCAAAACATACGCTTCACGCTTTTGTGGCACGCCGTGCCAGCAAAATCTAAGCTTTATCCGGACACACCTTGTTCCAATTTTGCTACAAAGGCGTGCTCGAGTTTGCTGCAAACTTTGCGCAAAGTTTGTATCATTTTCTATCTGGGCAGCTCCACTTTTAGAGCTCCTTAAGAAAGGAAGAAAATGGGAATGGACGGATACCGAGCAGCGAGTGTTTCAGCAGACCAAAAGAATCTTTTGCGAAGAAGTCACACTACAACACATCGATCCAAAAAAATATTTTTTTCTAACAACTGACGCCAGTGATCACGCGCTCGGCGCCATTCTCGAACAAGAAGACGAACGCGGGCAAAGATGACCGATAACATTGGCCAGCAGGATACTCCGTGGTGCAGAAAAAAATTATTTTATCACCGAAAAGGAACTCTTAGCCATTGTATGGGCGCCAAGTAAATTTAGACCATACATTTATGGGGCAAAAACAACGCTCCTCACGGACCACAAGGCACTGACGTTCCTAAAAACCAGCAAGCTGGTAAATCAAAGGCTAGCAAGGTAGACGCTGGCAATTCAAGATTACATCATTGAGATCCAACATATTAAGGGAACGGAAAATGGACCTGCGGATACACTGAGCCGAACACAAGATCCTACAGACGCCACGCCATTATCAAAGGAAGGATACATTCCCATGATGTATATGCTACCAAGAAAACTCTCACCAGAAGTAGAAAATGCCCTTAGAAATCTTAAGGAATGGCAAGAGAAAGACAATGACATTAAGAAGAAAATCGACAAAATCCAACAGACAAGCAACCCGCATCAGAGGTATTGTTACGAGAATAACCTGCTCCTACACAACAACCAAAGAGGGACAATAGGAGTCGTCATACCACGCGCCTTACAAGAGAGATTGATTCAGGAAGTGAACAGCATCTATGCAACCCTGGTAGCAACAAGCTGACAAGCTTAATACAGGAATCGTTCTACATCAAGGGACTCAATCGGCTAATAAGAAAGATCATGGCACGGTGACACCTGTCAACGGGTCAGAACAAACACGCACCCGCCACATGTAGATATGCAAACGATCCTACCGACGCGACCGCGGCAACTCTTGTCACTTGATTATTACGGGCCACTACCGCGATCAACCGGAGGTGCAAGGTATCTGTTGGTAATAGAAGACCTATTCACGAAATTTGTAAGACTATACCCCTGTTACGTTCCCGGCCGTTTTCGCGTCCAAAAGTAGGAATCGTTCAAATATATTATACTCGCATGGTCTTCGGCACGCAAATAGAAAGTTGAGTCGACTCCTTCCCAGGCCGCAATAGTCTTGCAGGACATCGTTAAATATAGTCAAGGGTTTAGTTTATTGAGCAAAAGAAAATGAGTAAAGCCAGTCATAAAAGTCCTAAAGAATAGCAAAGGGGAGATAGAGCAAATTCAAGGACCCACACATGGGAAGTCTTAGTCACGGAGTTTTTCAAGCCCTTCTTTGTTCAAAGAGTTGTCCTCAAGAAAACTGTTGCGTCGTATAATAAATAGACCAAAGGCGACATGCAACGCCGCACGAATAGATTGTAACACGATCAGAAAGGGCCTATCGGTCATACAAATAACCAGGTGAAATATGTCATCCACCTAACCTGTCCAGGCCCGCAATGAGTCGAGGCGTCGTCGTGATTCGAGCACGCTCGAAGCGTTATCATGACCCGACTCGTTGCGAGGCGTTGCCGGGACATACAATTCGATCATACATGATACGACTTTCAGGGCAACCCGAATCATGCTCGAAGCATTGTCGCGATCCAGGCGTATACATGCGTCTGAGACGTTATCGCGATCGAGTCGATTCTGAGGCGTTGTCGCACCCACATACGCGCTATAAAAACCAACGGGTCATGACCGAAAGTATATTCGAAGCGCCGCCGCGATCCATGCGTATACGCGCGCATGAGACGATATCGCGACCGAGTCTACAATACATAACACATTAAACTATAGTAAATGTTAAGAGTGCGGACACATGCGGATACATCCGCCGAGCGATGAATCTGTACAACGCTACGTCGTCACTACCTTTCCTTCGACACCGTTAAAAACAATGGCGGCCGAGCGATCGGGCGACCACACGCGAGCGCGGCAGGGCCACTCTGTCTTTAGCAGACCTACCGTAAGCATCGTGTATAAGAGATAAAGAAATAAAACAGTATAGAAAACGTGCAGTGCATAAATACGGAAAACGCGAGGGTGAATACGAAGGTATCCGTCCTCGAAAACCTACACAACAAAAACAAAGACGGGCGTTGATCAAGGAAGAGGAAGAGAGAGGAAAGACTGAGGCCCCGTGCGTGGGAGAAGTCAGGGAAAACCGAACAAGGACGACGTGTGATACGTCCTTTTTTGAAAAGTGGGCGATTACCAAAGATCGGGAAGAAGGGGGTAGATTTGGGATTGTCTAGCAGGAGCCGCCCGATTTGGGAGAACGGAGTCACTTCCAACTTGGTTTTTGAGCTGAGCAGTCAGCGCAGTACTCACCCTACCTTTGGTTTTTGCTCATTGTGTAACATCCAGCTAGTTATAGTTATCTAAGTTAAATTTACTCAATCTCATTTTACATCAACTGTGGTTTTTGAAATCAATAAATTCAGTGTCGCTGAATCACAGGTGTTCTGTCCTTAGGTGGACTGTCGAAGCCGACGCCTTCACGTTAGCTCCGTGGTTTCGTTTCACAATAAACTGGGTTCAATAGTACGCTTTTTCTCACTATTTTATTAACGATTTAGAATTCACTGTTTGCATCTTGGCTGCTATACAGAGAGTGATTTCTAGAAACTTCGATGAGGTATGATCGATCGCTGATGCGCCGATCGCGGTGTGCCGCGACGAAAGTTATTGGTCGGAATCGGGCCCGTGTGAATGTGTCGGGGTATCGGTGTGAATGTGTTGGAGTGTGAGGTGAAGACGGTAGTGCGAACGAAAACAGACGCATTCCTCGGACGTGCATTTGGAGCAGGTTATTGTTTTTCCATAGAGCATACGACTTTTGGAGTACTGCATTGGTAACGCCATTGACCCGGACAAACGCATGGCAACAGCGTTCTGCTCTTTCTGTGGTGTGATGCGTAACCTGCTCCAATACAATGACATAATGAACGCGTCGCAGCACGCTGGTCAAGACGTCGCCTCAGAACCGACTTGAGTCGCGATAACGCCTAGGGTATATGTTTATACTTGGATCGCGACGACGCCTGGAGTCGGTTCGGGTCTTGACCTATTACATTTTGTGGAAGCTTATGTAGGTGCGACAACGCCTCGAATGCGTTCACTCGGGTCGCACTATATATATATATGCTACGCGACGCAACAACAGGCTTTGGGTTCACCTAAATCAACCAGCACCCCACGTCGAGTTTCAAGGTAAGTGATTTCTAATATTTATCGTTGGTGGAGGTTCATTTAGTCTTCGTTGTCATCACCTGGTGGAGGGTAGTAATATTTAGCAATTTCCCCAAGTGTGTACTCAATTCCGTTATACACCATAACCCAGCCTCCTTATCGCGTCTGGTCCTAGTAAAACCGCGAGTTCGCGCTTGACTGAAAACAGACATCACGCCCGCGTCTTGATCAAGGTCAGGTGCGTGCAATTGTTATTTAGCGGAACGTGAGAATTCGCGAAGACAGTATCCATATCGCGTATTTCTGTCCTAACCCGTGTCGCGACGTAACAAATTTGGGGGCTCGTCCGGTATTGTGTCGGTAAGACTGGGTTAACCCTATGAAGACGCGCAGTAAAACATTCAATTCTGAGCGGGACGTCGAACCAGAATACGTGCTAAATCGGTGTGAAACAGGCCTAAGAACTCCGCGAGAGCTGCTGATCGAATCGGAAGACGAATACATTGAGGAGAGTGACTTTAATAAGATGTCTGCGCTAAACACCACGCTTGTTGAGAATCCATTGATTTTGTTGAACGACGCGCCTTACGAATAATCAAAAGCTACCCCTCCTCTGCCGGAATCGACTCTTAGATCGGAAAATATGGTGTCGACATTACCCTGCCATACCATTTCACTGAAAGATGCAGTAGAATTTGTTAAGGGTTGTGAAACCGCTAGACGGTTGTTGCCGGCGGACGTTGAGGGTAACCTAGCCAAACTACTAACAACACGCCTTTTAGGTGAAGCGCGCTCCGCGTTATTGCACGTGGAGGTTAATTCGATCGATGAAATAAGCAGGTACCTTCACCAGCTTTTCGCGCCTAGTAGGGGAATATTTCAGATCCAGGGTGAATTAGGAGCTTGTTTCCAAAAAAGAACTGAGGATGTATTAACTTACGTGAATAGGGTACGCAAATTGGGAAATGAGATCATAGAAGTATATAAAGGAGAACATGGAGGGGTGGCAGATAAGCAGTTTGTTAAAGAAACTGCGGCGGGAATACTGCAAACATTTTTGAACGGCCTAAACTCTGATATTAGTAATAAAATGGGGAAACCCACGATCATGTCGGACGCCGTAAGTGAGGCTATCGCGAGTGAACGGGCGATCAACCGGTTACAAGAATTGATTCAAGGTGTTGGAAACCTAGAAATTCCCAGCGATAACAGCCCTAGCGAGATTCAACGCATCGCTCAGACATGCGCCCTTTGCGCTGGGCAAGGGCATGTAGCAGTGAATTGTAAGAACCTTTCGCGATCACCGCCACCTCAGCAGCCGCCACAGGTATTAATTTGCCAGATCTGCCAAAAACGCGAACATGGGGCGGATAATTGTAGACGTTGCGAACAGAAACCCCCTTCGAGAGTATTAACCCCTTGCACTATTCGGAACCTCGGAAAAAGTCAGGCCAAACGCGGCTGCCTCGATTGTCGCGGTGACAGACGAGCGCTGGAGCGCGCGTGCCGAAAATTGAGACCTATTCTTACGACCGAGCAAAACTAACACCACGAGTCAGACTCGTGATATTCATGTTCGACCTGAAATGTCGAGTACGAGTCAAGCTCGTGATATTCATGTTTGGTTTGGAACTGAACAACGAGCCCGACTCGTGACATCCATGTTTGGCCTAAAATTTTCATCACGAGTCAGACTCGTCAAAATAGTGCAAGGGGTTAAACCACGTATCCGTGAATGGCAATTCGTGCCAGTTGTGCGGGCTAGAGGGGCATGCCGCTCCACATTGCTCCGCTTATTCGAATTTTCAACCCCCGTTGCTTTGCCAAATCTGTAGTAAGAGAAGACCCTCTGCAAGAAATTGCTGGTTTCGCATGAACGGGAACCCTCTAACCCAGAATCTCCTGCCAAATGCGAATATTTCGCGACTAAACGCGATCACCTATGTCCTGCAGTTTCTGTGGGAAAATCGGTCACTCGATTGACTCGTGCTTCGCCCGGCGGAACCAGGGCAATTCGCGTGGATTCGGAGAACCCGGTCGCGTTAACCCAAATAATTACGGTAGGGGTGATCAAATAATGTGCCGGTATTGTAAAGAGAACGGCCAGAGTCTCGAAGTATGCACACTTCGAATCGCTAATAGTCGTCGGAACAATGACCTCACGGGAAACGGTTCGGGTCCCTCGGACGCGCGGGCGCCGGGAGGGATCAGAGACACGACGCGCCCATTGTCCCGACCCGTTGCAACAGTTTCCACGGCCAAACAATAAAACTTAGAAAAGGAACTGATTACCCGACTATCTCAGTAAATGACGACCGGTTAACGAAGCCAGTGGAACTAATGATCGATACCGGTTCCGGACCCAACTTGATCAAGTGCAGTGCCCTGTCCCGCAATATCCTAGTTAATAAGCAGGTAATTCTCCAATTAACTGGAATAACCCGTCACCCAGCTTATACGTTTGGACAAACTTTATTACACGCTCTGGGGCAACCAGCGGTCTTTCACCTAGTCGCTGATGACTTTCCCATTACACCCGCCGGAATCCTTGGAAATGATTTTTTCAATTTAACTGGTGCAAAAATTGGGGACGTACATGTTGCAGAAAACTCCGCAGTATCTGCGACGAGGACTTAGAGAAAAAAGATAGCACAGACGACCTCCGCCTCCGCTCACGCATCGGCCGTGGAGACTTGTCAAGTTGCTAGAGTTTAGACTTCAGCAAAGCGTTATTATTTAGGAAACGACCTGCGCCGAGTCTCCTCCGCCCACGTTCCGGCTGAGACATCGTGTGCATTCCGGTCTGAAAACGCTGCAGGGAGCTGAAGCCCTGCAGTAGCCCACATCAAATTATACTTGCGAAGCATACGAAAACGCATCGACGCGCAAGCGGCTGGGAACGGTTAACAACACGAACAGCTGTACATTTGACTGTTATAGAATATACGAATTGTCATAACTCGAATCATGACACAAGGTTCATTGCCCGTACACCCTTTCACCCGCTTCTCCGGTGCGGAGCCCAAAAGCGCACACGCACACGTGATCACGCTGGTGGCCCGTGACACCACCACCGTCTTGCTGATACACCGACGCGAGCAGCCGGACACCCGCGAAAACAAAACATCGCGCGGTCAACACAGAAAACACGACAAGACGTCGGAAATATATCGCGGACTAACACGAAAATTAAATCGAATCACACGAGAAACACCGCGAATTATTAGTACGGTCACAACCCTTATGGGAAAGACGGAACCACTGAGCCCGACTTCCGGTCGAAAGACAGGACTTACGAATTCCCTATCAGAAATAAAGTAATTTCACCCGCGGAAGAGCAAAGCGAGATGGAAATAATAATGACAGACTATATTTATGAAGAGTCAGATATGAGAGATCCAGTTGAGGAAAACGAGGAGATAGAGGTAGGAGTTAGTGGATCCCTAGAAACCGAAGAAGAAAAAGGAGACCAAGAATCCGTTGAAATAAAAAGAATAGAGAATGAAGTAAAAGAAATAGGAAGTGTATTCCTTAACCAAGCTAAAGATAACAGAGATAAAAGAAACAAATTATCGAAAGAGGACTCAGTTTCCAGTAGTCCCCATCCTAAAAGAATTCGCGCTATAATAGACTCCTTTGCCTTGAGTCATCTGTCCTCCGAAGAGAGAAACCTAGTAACGAGATTAATAGAAAATAACCACGACCGATTTCACTTGACTGACGATAATCTGACCCATACCAACGTAATGCGACATAGGATACATACCACAGACATTTCCCATAAACACCAGACAATATCGATTCCCTCAACTACACAACGACGTGATAAATCGGCAGGTAACGGAGCTATTGGAGGGCGGAATCATCCAACACTCCCAGTCTCCATATAACACACCTGTATGGATCGTATCAAAAAACCTGACGCCCTAGGGAATAAACGTTGGAGGATGGTGTTGGACTTTCGGGCGCTTAATGAAAAAACCTTAGGAGATGCCTACCCGCTGCCCAATATAATAGACATAGACCAACTTGGCGAGGCCCAGTATTTTTCAATATTTGATTTAGCGTCCGGTTTTCATCAGATATTAATGGACCCCGAAGATAGTCACAAGACCGCATTCTCAACATCTTTCGGGTATTACGACTTCACTCGGATGCCCTTTGGCCTAAAAAACGGTCACGCCACCTTCCAACGCTGAATGGACCTCGCGTTAACCGGGTTACAAGGGCGAGAACTTTTCGTATATATGGACGATATTGTTATTTATTCAAAGACCTTAGAAGAGCATGAACGAAAAGTTAAAAGTTTAATGGATAGACTTAGGAGTGCGGAGCTGACACTACAACCGGACAAATGTGAGTTCCTACGGACCGAAGTGACGTATCTAGGGCACGTGATAGGGAAAGACGGTGTGCGTCCAGACCCTAAGAAGTTAGACGCGGTACGTGATTTCCCGCAACCCAAGAACGCCAAAAATATAAGACAATTCGTCGGGCTCGCCGGCTATTACAGACGATTCATACCTGAATTCTCAAAGATCGCTAGGCCATTGACGGAACTCTTGAAAAATGACAACTCCTTTGACTGGACGGACAAACAACGAGACGCATTCGAAACCCTTAAGGACAAATTATGTCGTAAACCGGTACTGCAATATCCCGACTTTGAGAAGCCGTTTATTTTTACCACTGATGCTTCAGGGTACGCGATAGGGGGAATACTTTCTCAGGGGGTCGTGCACAAAGACAATCCGACAGCGTATGCTTCGAGGACCCTTAGCGATAACGAAGTTAAATATGACATATATGAAAAGGAAGCCCTTGCGATAGTGTACTGCGTGAAACATTTTCGACCTTATTTGTACGGACGCAAATTTACTTTGGTCACCGATTATAAACCTCTAATATGGTTTAAACATGCACAAGACGCCAATATGCGGATTCTGCGATGGAGACTGAAATTATCAGAGTACGATTATGATATTGTGTACAAGGCAGGAAAGACTAATGTAAACGCAGACGCGCTCTCGCGCAATCCGGTCGACTGCCATGTTGTAGGTCGTAGTAAGCTTATCGATGCAAAATACACGGATTATATATGCGAACTATTAGAAGACGACACGGACGAAGACGACGACAACTTGACCACGTCCGCGTGCCGACTCACCGAACTCCTTGATGAGGGCAATGTGTTGTCACCAATCGATAGTACCCCCTTTTGTCAAAGTGAATTAGAGGAACCATTAACGACCGAAACAGCAATGCGCGTACCAGCTCACCCAGGAAAACTCGGAAGTGCACATCCTACCGCTCCCGTCGATAAAAGAATGACCCGATCTCAGTCGAAAAAGACACAACCGAGTCAACCTCTCTACCCTGCCGCAGTGGCGAAAGCGGTAGATGCGGAATCGTACGCCAATCGCGATAACGCAGACGGAGAAACCGAGACCAAAAATGCCCCCGACCCCCTCCTAAATCACCACCGAACCGATATCGATGAAGACGAACTCTCCGGTATAATACAATCAAGAGATTTATTTTTCCTCCGAAGGGATAATCTATGTTATTTCCTAAACACGAAGGGTTCACCCATCGATAGTGGATCACAAACCCTTTTTGAGAAACAACTCCTCGCTAATGTAAAAGTAATACGGCCAAATACAGTAGAGATCGTGAAGCGAAATAGCCAGTACCATATTGTCTTAGTCCTCGAAGAGGTAGAGGGGGACGGGCCCACCAAAAGACTGACCGCAATAAGCAAACTCCTAAAGAAGCTTAAACTCGAGTCAGTAGAGCTTGGAATTTCTTCCATCAGCATTTCCCAAAGCACCTAAATATCCAACGTAGCCTGGTCAGAGGTATATGAAGCTATACATCAAGCTTTCCGTCGTAGTAAGATTAAAGTAATAATTTGCCGTAACATTGTCAAATACCCGCCGACCGATCTAAGGCCGGAGATCCTACGTGAAATGTGCGCTACGCCTATCGAAGGACACCGTGGCGTGTCAAAAACGTATAATCGTGTTCGTCAGCATTACCAGTGGGAACATTTGAAA
This sequence comes from Priocnemis perturbator, assembly GCA_963942575.1. NCBI lineage: Eukaryota > Metazoa > Arthropoda > Insecta > Hymenoptera > Pompilidae > Priocnemis > Priocnemis perturbator. Next base: position 11,141,750 of record OZ012643.1, on the reverse strand, counting down.
GAGGACATATAGGAATTTATTCAGCAATGCCTGCAGTGTCAATTAAAGAAACTAGTTAGGGTTGAAACCAAACAGCCTATGATAATAACCGATACACCTGGTAGGGCGTTCGACAAAATTGCAATGGATATCGTTGGACCATTGGCAGCCTCTAAGAACGGGAATGAATACATACTAACCATACAGGATCAACTCACCAAATTCTGTATAGCGGTATCGATGCGTGATCAGACCGCGAGAACGGTGGCGGATGCGTTCGTAAAAAGATTCTTGTGCATATTCGGGTCACCTAAGGCAGTACTTACCGACCAGGGACGAAACTTCGTGGGGGAACTCATGAAAAGGTTAACCAGACTCGTTCGAATCAAAAAACTCCGGACTACCGCTTTCCACCCCCAATCCAATGGCTCCTTAGAACGGTCGCACCACTCCTTGGGGGAATATCTCAAACTTTTTACAACTGAACACACGGAGTGTGATGAATATGTAGAATTAGCAATCTTCAATTACAACATTGGTGTACACGAGAGCACCAAACACACCCCGTATGAACTAACATTCGGGCGGATGGCACGTTTACCATCCGGCCTTCCGTTAGTCCCCGAAGATAAAATAAACACTTACGATGAATATTTGATACAACTCGCAACCCGACTACACCAGATCCAACAAACGGCTCGCGATAACTTAGTTGGCAGCAAGAAAAATCAAATGAAAAGACATGACGACCATTTGAACCCACAAAATTTTCAAATCGGAGAATCGGTTTTTCTATTAAGGGGCCCCAGACCAGGAAAGCTTGGGGCCCAGTATACCGGTCCACACCAAGTGTTGGAAATTCTCCCGCAAGGCAATGTCCGGATTCGCGTAAAAAAAAACTCGAGCATAGTACATCCCAACCGACTCAAGAAATCACATCTCCCTGCGCCCCCTCTAACAACATAAATTCGTTACAGATGATCAAGCTGTGTCTTCTTGCACTCATTTTCCTGTCCCACCAATTTACACCTGGAATAGCGATAATAGGTTATGACTGCGGAAGCAAGGGAAACAATGTGACTACGGTATCACTACTAGAAGTTGGGAGATGCGATATCCCAGAAACGCAAGTCAACGTCAATGAAATACAAATTCAATTACTCCAGATTAACGAGTTCAGATTTGTCCGTATTCTACAATGCAAGATAGAAATCGACCGTACTGTTAAAAAGTGTGGGATGTTCTCTGACACTACAGACGTACTGAACGGCAGATTAGCATACATAGAAGAATCTTCCAGAGAATAATGTAACCAAATGCACCAGCACCGCGATGTCAAGATAGGAAATACCATATTTACTGGCTTATTACCCAACCAGACAATAATGCGCCCACTCACACTAGCAGGAGTAGTCGACATGGATGGTCATTGCGAGGGGAGCGCCTACTCTGATCCGTACGGAAGCTGGACACAAGTAATAGTAACTGGAACCGTCAAAATTACACTACAAGATTACGTAGCCCCAGTGGACATCGAAACTAATAGGCTACATTTAAGATCCGGAGTCATGTGTGATTTAATTTCCACGCACTGCGCCGATGTGGAAGGCGGCAATACTTATTGGGACCCAGTCCCGACTGATAGCTGTCAACTCACCGAATACGGAGTACTTTATCAAGGATTAGCTAATAGAATCTCCGACAACACTGCCAAGGAAGACCATATCGTATATTCCCTGTCCACCGGCGACATTACCTTCGCCCTTACCCGACGCTCTAAATTCCGCTTGTGCGGACATATTTTTATAAGGACCGATCATCCCAAATTATTGATTTTCGAAGTAAGGAACGGAGAGATGCTGATTCCTAAAGGCAAAGAACACGTCAAGAATCTGGATATATTTGCCTATGTCAATTTGTCTACGTAGAAAAACACATTAGGACTCAGATAGGACAGCTATACCGGGATACTCTCACTCAACGATGCAGCCTGCAACAGAAAGTCTTACATAACACAATAGCTATAGCCACATTAACCCCAGACCTTTTGGGGCACGATATTATGAGAGAGCCCGGGTATATGGCGGTAGTCGCCGGTCAAGCTCCGCCGAACTCTCACCTGTTACCAGCAATTGCCCGTGCTAAGAGGAAACGATAGTTTCTTCCTAACGCTTAGGACCCACATCCTATTAAGAACCGGCACGCAGATAGCGTGCAGCCCTTTTGTACCAACAATGTACCGCCTAGAAGGAAGGTGGTACCGTTTCTTACCCGGAGCGACGAGTGCGGTAGCACCCACCATCATCCAAACGGAAATGCAGTCAACGTGGGAATATATCAACCCAGGGGACCTCGCCACGAGTGGGATTTATTCGAAACAGGAACTCAACGAACTACGAGACCACATTATGCTACAGGCCGAACGACCGGGCGTTTTAAACACCATGGCGCGCGGGCTTCCAGGGCAGCCGATCATCGAGGAAGGGCATGGGATTATGAATCTATTTGATGAAAATTCTTTAGAGAAACTAGCAAACACCGTTTGGGACAAGATTTGGGTCAGAGTAACGAGTTTCGGAACACTCACGCCAGGATTCATCGGAGTCATCACGATCATTAGAACATTGATCTAGTTTATTAACATCTTGATGCATGGCAGGTCACTTCATAAAGCGTACGGTTGGTCGGTGTATATGCTGACCGCCGTGCGGGGAACCCTAGTCCAAAAACTGATAGAAAAAAAGAAGCGACAGGGAAATCAAGGTCAAGGCCCGAGCGGCCCTCATATCGCAATAGAAATCGGGGAGGCAACTCGCCAACCAAAACCGGTAGAGATACCTGCCTTATACCCAACCGCTCCACATCCGTTAACTCCTAGTGAACTAATTCCACCTATAGTTCGGCATGATATACCTAAGAGGGAACCTGATGGACTTTTCGACCTCAAACCCCAGCAATAAATCCAACAATAATCATCACTGGTGGAGGGTTTCCTGCCAAACACATGAATCACCCACTAACCATAAACCATTAATCCTCCAGCTAAGCAAACACCCATGGAAAATACAATGAGCCCCGAGATGGCCAGCTGTTTGACGTCCGGTTCCACCCAATTCTATAGAGGCGATAGCGGGCATTTTTGTAGCAACTGCTACAATCTCCTGAGGGCCACAGACCGCGTTACTGCCCCTCTTGAATGGGCCCGTAAACTTGGAGAGTGCCAGAATTGCAGGAAATTAGTTCTGGCAATCCGGCCCGCAGTCGACTGCCCTGACTGCATCAAGGAGTGTAGGCTCCTACCGAAGGGAGATTTCCATAAGAGGGAGGAGAATCATGTCCCATGGAGGATTTGAAGGGAGATGGGGGACATGAATAGTATTTAAGTATAGGATTAGGAAATTATTACACCTATGTGACCATATACACATATTGCTTCCTTTCTTTTATATTACATTTTTCTATATACTACGCATACACCTCGTTTTGGATTACGGTAGAAATAATTACGTTACCTATACTAATAATAATAATAATAAACAAAAAGGAGCGTGTAACCGTATTTTTTGGACGGTCACACCCGCGCATACATGACTCATATACGCGCGTATACCAGCAGCGATGGGTTGAGCGCCCAGTAGAGGGAGATCTTTTCGCTCGCGCCGCAGGAATAATATTAATAGAGGGACACCCCCTCTCGCTTGCGTAATCACCTCACCGCGTATATAGAAACCCCGCGATCCCAACGATCAAGCGTCTTATCTTGAGTACAGAGGACTAGTCACCCTCAACACGAAAGAACAGACCCAACGTAAATTCCGTAGCCTACGATTATCGATACAAGTCGAGATACGTACAGTATACTCCAAGCACGCGAATTAGAAAATTACAATACGGTTTTAAACCACGTCGAACGTCTCAGCAAAGTCTGGGTTAATACTGAGGGATTCACGAGTAGGTCGTGTTCTCTATCATTAAATTCATTCAGGACTAAAACAGTTAAACTCACGTTCCGTCATTTTAAATTCACGCATGTAACATCCAGCAAGCTGACTTCCTTAGTCGAGGAATCACTACGTCGAATTAACGCAGCGTTCTTCAAGATGATTCCAAAGAGTAGCGAGTAGGAATATTTATACATTAGATCGACGGAGGAATAAGGTGCCTGACCAAGACACTCGACCGGTACTTGACTGTACCCCTTACTGTCCGTCTTCGGCCTACCCGACTCCTCGCAGTGTGTTACCCTTCGGGTGGACGATCGGCGCATTTGCTGGCTTTGCGTAGTTGCGAGTCCCCTTTTGCAAAGACCTATTCTACAGGAGGCAGTTTGCGTAAATAAAAAGCACTACGAGATATCTAACGGCTGGTAGATTGGATGCACGGCTGGCACTTGGCTGTGTCCCCCGCCGTCTGGTTAGATTCCTTCGCCGAAGTGTTCTCGTAGTAAGAATTATCAAGAACAATTTGCAGTAGAGTCATAGTTTGTATCGACCTAAGTCCGAGTCACATATTAAATAAACGAAACCTGTGATATCAAGGTAAAACTGTCTGGTTGCACGGCTGGTACTTGGTTGTATCCCCCGCCGACTGGTCGTTGTTGTAACCGAAGTGTTCACAAGTACAATACGAATGTACACTTGCATAGACTCGTAAAGATAATAGGTCACCTCAGAGGGAATATCTTGATTGACGCCGCGTTTTAGCGACTCATCGGTGAAACCCTCTGCAACTCCGATATTTGCACCTCACGCCCAGGCTTTCCTAATTCGTAACACACGTGTCAACACCGTCGCGTATTTGTGTAAAGGAACAGCTGTGTAAAGCTCTTCAAGCCAACGTCCGTAGTTCCCGACAATACACGTAAGCGTCTGTGTGTGCAGTATCTATTTGTAAATATAGCGGACATATATATATATGTATATATATATCTAGCGTGTAAGTTACCATCGCGCGCATCTCTGTGTAGACATCATCACACATCGCCGACAAGCAATACGTGCGGTTTGTCGCACGCATTGCCTTACGCATACTATCGCGTTTGTACATCTTCTGTACCACGGCATAATCTCACACAGAATATACATACTTTCTACCAAATACAGACTAAACCCACTTCTTACATTGCATCTCGTCGCCTAGTGGTTCGAATCCACGGGCATAATCATCACGCATGCCCATTACATAGTCAGTGACAACTATCTGATATCTATTTTTGTTTTACTTCGGTTATCACCTCAGGGATCTGCTACTCCTTCAGAGTGCCTTTCCGTCATAGCCGAATGTTTGAGATTGGCGCCTTATTGAAGACTGCATCCGCTTGCCTCTCTTTAGTTGGGAATTTGAAAGAATTCCCTTCTTTCGGATTTCTATGACTCCTCGGTCACCGGATTTTGTCGTTGTCGTTGTTCGATTCTCGAAGGTGTCGACAAGACGTTTAAAATTGGCGGCAATTCAAAAGGATGATCCACCCGATTCGCTCTGAGTTTGTATTGGATTCTATACCTTTTTAGCCGCGTGTAGTGGAGACATTGATGATGTTGATGGTGTATTATATAAGTATATATTTTGGGTAAAATATATATATATTTCCTTATTCTAGCAATACAATTATGTTTTAACAATTCGAATCGCGACTTTGACTCTAAGCACTGTTTTCACGTAAGTACGGATAGTTTTTACCGTACTCTCTCTGGTCAGAGGACTGTACTGAGGACTGATCTGTAGACTGCACTTTTTGTAACTGAACTTACTGGAGCAACGCAGGCTCCCTTTTTATACCACTATTAGAGCGTAAACAAGCTCATAAGTTAGTCGTTTGTCGGCGTGAAACGATGGGTATTGCGCGGACCCCTGACAGTTTTCGCGGATGGGTGACAGTTTAGAAGATAGAAGAAGAGTAAAGGATGCATAAATCCCTTTTGTCGGTGACTCGAGACGTTCGCGCGAGATCAAGGTTACCGGTATTTTCTATCGGGAGTCATTCGGCGCGATGTGCCGACAGTAGCCTTGAGTGCCCTCCCCCTTGGTGTCTCCGCAGAAATTATGGCGGAGCCGCGTGGGTTGACGCTGCTTGCTTGTTTCCTTTTTCTGACCTCGATCCGAGGTGGTCTAATCTTCCCTCTCCTTCTTTGGTGGGCGGTGCTGCGGGTTTTCTAACGCCTTGTCCTTCGGGGGCCGGATGGTGTGGGACGACGACGTCGGCGCCGCCTGGCCGGTATCGTCCCGACCTGCAGGCGGATGATGTACCCTGATGTACCCTATCTGGCTGTCTGTCGTCTCGGTGTCTGCCGCACCCAGCGGGATGGCGCTTTTTTCCCTAGTGTTCTCTGGAGGGACGTAACAACTACCTTAGGACCTAGTGAGTTCCGCGTGCGTGTGACCATCGTATTGGTCGACAGCAATTATGCTTCGCTTATTGGCGATCGTGCGTGAAGTCCGCTTCCGCCGTCTTCTTCCGTCGACCCCGCGTGCCTTTTTCTAGTTCTAAGATCCGCCCCCTTTTACCTTAGTGTGTTCTTGTAGTTATGAGCGATCCGACGTTTCACGCGCCCGTACGGACTTTACTAAGTTGTGTGCTTGCTGTTGCCGCTTGCCGGCCCCACCCTTAAGAGCGATCTGAGCGCGTGGGTGACTTGTATTATACCGGGTATTTGTTAATCTCCCTTTTGGAGCCACATTTTACTGTAAGTGGCGTACCTTCCTTCCCTGGCGACTATGGCGGCGTATCCCCGCGCGCGCCATTACGTGGTCGTATGCTATCCTACCTCTCCTAGGTAAGGCGCAAGTTCAGCTTCGGCTATTGCGAGTCTTATCCCCTCGTACCTAACCACTTCCTTCCCACCCTACCCGGTGTCTCTCTCTTGTGAATTTTATAAAATCTGTGACTTTTAGTTTGAATAAACGTTGGCGCTGAAAAAACCCCGCACGGACGTTAAAAGAGTTTTCGTTCGTCTGCACTCCGATCATTGTCCCCAATCTATCAGCCCTTCCTTCTGTCCCGTATGCCCCCCGCAGGGGGGTCCCGCCCTTGGTGGTGGGGACCTTTGGGGCTTGGCGTACCCACGGACCTGACATACGCTTGTACTGGACCCTTAATCGGCTGCTGGGCTGTGGGTCCACTCGACCGGAGGATAATCGGTAGACGGGGTGGGGGGCCCACCGGTGGTAGTGGTAGGGTAGCGTGTGGGAACGTCCCACCCGCGTTGCCCTTAGCTGCCACCGGTCCCCCACATTTGGGACGGCACCCTGGGTATTAACTGAACATATCATCTAAGGCACCGGGGTTGCAATCGTCGTGGCAGTGGTGAAGCCATAGCTGGCTAGGGCTTGACATCCCGGTGTGGGAGCTGCACTCAATCAGCTCGCCTTACCATGGTTGGCAGAACTATGGGAGAGGTTTAGAAAGGCCTCGCCTCCACCAGTAAGATGAGGGGCCAGCAACCCGTATAGACTGGTAGCAATTTATTGCGCGTTGATCGGGCGACATCTCGATCATTTGAACGGGTGAGTGCGGAGTATGACCATCGTGTCGAGGTATCCGTCGGCCTGCGGGCCCACCCGAGCGAGCACAACAGATGTCCCGTATGCCTCCCCCCAGGGGCTGGATGATCGCAAGGTCTCCAGTACGGGTCTGGCGCACCCGGGGTTCCGTAGCTGGGGGCGGATGAGCGCTGTCCGTCTCCTAATACCGTAAGCCTTCTGGCGGCTTCAACGACCAATACTAAGCGCGGTAATGGAACGTTGTCGCCAGGGGGCCCGCGGGTCTGGGCTTGACCGCTTGGACCGCGAGGAAGAAAACCTCTATAATAAACAACCCCCAATCCCAAGGTATGACGCGCGCTGATGGGATGGATGGCCGGTGGGTAAACCGGTTGCTAGCGGTTAACTCCGGTGTGCATGCCGACACCCCGGTGTACTTAGGCTTGCCTGGGCAAGGCGGCTCTGCTCGGGTGGACTTTTACTTCCGACCTACTCGTGGGAACAACTATGGATCTTGCTTTTTCTTTGGGGTTGGGGGGTAATGATGATGATGAGGTGGAGGTGGTGAGGAGGGGGAAGGAAGGGGGGTGGAGAGGGGAGAGGGGGGGGGGGAGGGACAAGGGGAAAGAGGGGGAGAAGGAGGAGAAGGTAAAAAAGAAGGGGGATTTGATTATGCCTGTGCTGAGCGTGGCTCTCGAAAGAATGGCTGAATGCATGGACGTGAGTTCTGAGGTCAGCAAGCCGAAATCGGGCCATTCAAGATCGGCGTCGATTGGAAGTGCTGGTTGGCCTACTGTAAGTTTGTCGAGGGCTGGCTCGTTTAGCAGTGTGAGGAGGGAGTCTGGCGCAAAGAGGAGGAAGGTGATTGTGGACGATGTCTGTGTGGCCGGTGAGAGTGCGATGGATGCATGCGGAACAGGTAGTGGTATGGATGTAGATGACAGTGGATTGGCTGATGTTAAGTGCATGAAGGCGATTAGTGGCAAATTACGGTCGTACATATTTAGGGATAGTGTTAAAATGAGTAGGGGCGCGCATGAGTTTATATTGGACCGGGTCTCAGAATTCGAGGAATTGATAATGGGAATGATATGCAAGAATGAGAGGCTGACTGGACGGCTTGAGGAGTGTAAAAGTAGTGTGGCGAAGAATGCGGTGCGTACGTATGCGAATGTGGTTGGACAGGCGGCAGGTGGTGCGGATGTAAATATAGGGAGTGTATATGATGTGGACAAGCGGACAGAGAAAAACTATGCTGTGGTCGTGAGGGCGAGAGATGAGAGTAGCGATGTTTCAAGTGAGAGTGTTAAAGAGAAGGTGTTGAAGGAGGTGAGTAAAGAGTTGAATGTACGCGTGAAAGCTGTAAGGAAGGTCAGGAACGGTGGAATAGTTATTGAGACAGTGACTGAGAAAGAGAGAAGGAAGATAGAGGAATGTAAGAAGTTTAGTGATATAGGTCTGAAGGTAGAAAAGCCGAGGAGGATTGGCCCGAAGGTAATTGTGTATGATGTTCCGAATGAGATGACGAATGAATGCTTTATGAACGAGTTGTATGGAAGGAATTTGAAGGAGCATGTGAGCGAGGCGGTATTTAAAGAAAGAGTGAGGATTGTTAGTAGGAATGCAAAGAGAGATGAGAAGAGTGGTAATGTTATCGTTGAGGTGAATGCGGCTGTATGTGATAGGTTATTGCATGAGGGGAGAGTGTAGGTGATGTGGAATGCGTTTAGGGTGCGAAAATTTGATTTGGTTAATAGGTGCTTCGGGTGCTTTGCATTTGGACATATGCTGAGAGAGTGTCCAGTTAAAGAAAGATTGTGTATGAAGTGCTGCACTAGTGGGCATATAGGAAGTTCGTGTAAGGAGAAGAATGAGTGTCGTAACTGTAAGTTGCGTGGGGCGGCGTGCGACCACTCCGTATTGAGTAAGGATTGCCCAGAATACGCTCGTGCTTTGGAAAGAATGAGGGAAAGAATAAGCACGCAATAATGGACAAGTTGGATATTATCCAAATGAATTGTGCCCGATCGTACGCTGCAATGTGTGATCTGGGAGTTTGCATGCTGGAGAGGGGTGTGAGTGTGGGCTTGCTCCAGGAGCCCTACGTGTCGGGAGGATCCGTCAGGGGTTTGCCTGGGAGCATGGTCGTGTGCCTGGACAAGAGCATGAAGGCGGCTATCGTCATAAATAACGTTAACCTGGACGTGATGATCGTGGATGAATGTACGAGTGAATGTGGTGTGTGCGTGTGTGTGAAAGGTGTGTTTGGGGAATTGTTCATTGTGTCTGCTTATTGTCAACATGGTGCGTGTGTGGAACCGTATGTGCGCTATATGGATGGGGTGTATGAGCATGTTGGAGGTGGGTCTCTGTTGATTGGTATGGATGCGAACGCTGTCTCACCCCTGTGGCACAGCAAAGGTGAAGCTAGGGGTAGGGAACCTGAAGGACGGGGTAGGATATTGGAGGAGTGGATTCTTGGCAGAGATCTGTACGTCCTCAATGAACCCAGTGATTTCTACACGTTTAGTGGCCCTGGGGGCTTGAGTGACATCTACGTGACGGTGGTGAATGGTGGGGCTGTTAGGAACTTTGATTATAAGTGGGTGATTAGGGAGGAGATGAACATCAGTGACCACAATCTTATCCTCATTGAGGTTAGGCGTGTGGCCGCTGATGATGGTATGGTGCGTTGTAATGGTATGCGGAAGAGATGGTTGCAGAGGAATGTTGACTGGGAGAAGTATGTGAGTGTGATCAGGGCGAAGGCGGAAGGGGTTGGAATGAATAGGTTCGAAAGTATGAGTGTGGATGATAAGGTGGAATGTCTTGTGAAGTGGGTTGAGGAGGTGAATGATACATGTATGAAGAGGGTTGTGAGAAGGGTTAGGAGACGAGCGAAGTGGTGGACTGCGGAGCTAAGGGCGATGAGGTCGAAGATGCGGAGATGCCGGAGGAAGCTTCAGAGGGCGCGGATAAGAGGTGTAGATGAAGACCGGTGTGTGAATGAATACAGAGTGGCTGCCAGAGAATATAAGTTGGGGATGAAAGAATCGAAGGAGGCAGATTGGAGAAGGTTTGTTGGTAAGGAGGGGAATAAAGACCCGTGGGGTGAGGTATATAGAATCTGTATGGGGAAGCGGAATAGGGAGGTTGTGACTGGAATAAAGATGGGTGATAGCGTGATGAAGACGTGGAAGGATAGTATGACTGCGCTGTTGAATGTGTTCTTCCCCGCGGCTCGGTTCAATGCAGAGGAAGGCGTGAATGTGGATCAAAGTGTGAATGGTAACTGCGTGCATGTTGGTGCGAGCGTTGGTGCAAATGTTGGGTTCGACTGGGATGAGATCGCGGAGGCAGTTAAGAAATCCAGGACCGGTAGAGCGCCGGGCCTGGATGGGATGACGGCAGAGATGTGTAAGCGAGTGTGGATTGCCATTCCAGCGTATTTGAAGGAACTTTTTGACCACTGCTTGAGAGATGGTTACTTTCCAAGAGAGTGGAAGACAGGAAGCGTGGTTATATTGTTGAAGTCCCCAGATAAGGTACGCACCGATCCCCGGTCGTATAGGCCAATCTGCCTTTTGGCAAACATGGGTAAAGTGCTTGAGCGCATGATGGTGAGGCGGATGCAAGAGAAGGTTGAAGGAAGGGAGAGCGGATGCCAATATGGTTTTAAGAAAGGGTTGTCGACGGAGGATGCGTGGTGTAGAGTGCAGAGGCAGGTCAGTGAAGCGAATGAGAAATATGTTCTGGGGATATTTGTTGACTTTAGAGGAGCATTCGACAATTTGGACTGGGGACCTGTCTTGCGTAGGTTAGAGGAATGCGGATGCGAGGAGATGGGATTGTGGAAGAGTTACTTCAGTGGAAGGAAAGCATGTGTGATGGGTGCGAATGAAGTAGTATGGAAGGGTGTTGAGAGGGGTTGTCCACAGGGATCCATATGTGGCCCGGCCATATGGAACCTAATGATGGACGCCCTTCTCGACAGGCTGGTATAGTGCGGGTGTGCCCCGGTTGCGTATGCTGATGACCTCCTGATGTGTGTTTGCGCGAATAGTCGGGCGGAATTGGAATTGGAGCGAATGGGTACTGAATGGATGCGTGTTGTGTGTGTGTGGGGCGGGAGTGTGGGATTGCAAGTGTGTGAGCGGAAGACTGTGTGCATGCTGTTGAAGGGTCACTTATCTGTAAATAGAGTTCCGAATGTTAGGATGAATGATGGGCATGTGAGGTATGTGAGGTGTGTGAAATATTTGGGTGTGAATGTGAGTGAGAGAATGAATTTTAAGGAGCATTTGGTGTGTGTGAGGAAGAAAATGGTGAGTGTGGTAGGCAAGATGAAGAGGGTTCTGAAGAAAGAGTGGGGATTGGGTAGGAAAGCTGTGCGAGTACTATACAATGGGATGTTTGGAGCATGTGCGTTGTATGGAGCGAGTGTATGGGGTGGTTCCATGGGTGCGAAGTGCATGCGAGAGGCCGTTAATAGGTGTCAGCATGTTGTTTTGTGTGCATGTCTTAGAGTTTGCCGCACCGTCTCTACTGAGGCGATGCAAGTTCTAATGGGTGTTCCACCATGGGACTTGGAGTGTGTCAGGCGTAGGACGTTATACAGAGTGCGTAAGGGTTTGTGCATGACGGATGTGGATGTGTTGTGTGATGGTGAGGTGAGTGCGAATGACATGAGTGAATGTGGTATGATTGTGGATCGCAAGGTGAGATGTATTTGGCAAGACAGATGGGACGCGTGTCTGAAAGGAAGAGTGACTTATGAGTTTATTAGGAATGTGGGTTTTGCGAGTGAGTGTGTGAGTTTTGACCCGGGAATGTATGTGTGCTTTCTATTGACAGGGCATGGTAGCATGAATGAGTTTCTGTACAAGCGAGGTTTGAGCGAGAGCAAAAGTTGTAAATGTGGTGCGGATGTGGAAGATTGGAAGCATTTGCTATTGGAATGCGAATGTTACCTTGATTTACGCGATTTGGAAATGCTGGACGTGTCTGTCAATGAGAATGGTGTGCACGACGTTAGCGGCGTCGTTTTGAGCCGCGAAACGTTCGAATGTTTGTGCGAATTTGCGGTGCATGCGTTCGAAAGGAGGAAAAGGAATGTATGAGCATGGTGCGAATGTGCATGGTGCATCGTGTGAACGTACATGGTGCGAATGTGCATGGTGTGAATGTGCATGGTATGAATGTGCATGGTCTGAATGTGAATGGTGTGAATGTGCATGGTGCATGGTGTGAACGAGCAAGTGTATTTATTGTATGTGTTTACGCAGGGAGGGTTGCTGCGGGATGTTGGCTTCGGCCAGCTTCTGCATGCGCCCTTTGGGCATGGCAAACCCACGTACCCGAGCTGGTTTACCGGTGCCGCAAGGGTTGCAAGGCCCTTACCGGTCCACGACCAATGGTTATTTGGTACCGCGGGGGTCGGGAGCCCGCGAGGGTAGTACCCTCGCCCTGACCATCTGGGACGGCCCACGGAGGTGATGCCAACGCGGGGGTGGTGGTTGGAGCCCACATCGCGGGCTAGGGGTTCATGGCCTCGCCGGGTGAGCTGCGGAATCAGCTCGGGTGCCGTACCCGCAGAGTACGGTAGAGGTATAAGAAAGGCCTCGCTCCCACCAGTGAGGGAAAGGGCTTGCACCTGGACCATACTGGTAGCTCCTGCTACGCAGGGGCGCGCTGATTGGGCGTATCCCAATCCCATGCCTCGTGGGGGGCCGTGTGGTTGAACCCCTCGGGGTGTTGCCGCACGTTAAATCTCTCTGAACTCATGTCCCGTATGCCTAGTCTCATACATATTTATGGTCCTTCGAGCCGGATAGTTGGAGTGCAGATTTGTGATCCGTGTATGTGTTCGTGCGTGAAATTGTGAGTGAGTACGGCATTTTCAACATCCATTGGTGCCTTCTACACATGGCAGGCTGATCCGCCATTTTGGTCCTCCGCCACCTGCTGCACGCTACGACACGCACGCGTCCTTCCAGTTGCCACCATCTTTTCTTCTCGGACGGTGTCGATGTTCGGCGATTGCGCACTACACCGTATCGAGAGACTTCATCGCTACGAGCGAGCCGCAACGCCCCTGTCTGTTGATCCTTTTCTTCAATTTTGAATACAACGTTCCTTTTTTGGATTTATTCGCTGGTGTTTCGCTTTCGTTTTCCTTTTGTTATATAGTATCCACGGATCCAACATGTCATTAATGTCGAAGATCGAGGAACTAATTGCTGCACAACATGACAATCGCGAGCAGATCGCGTATTTTCTATCCAGCTTCATCAAGCGTGCCAAACCGAAGCGTACCAGAGCCGCAATTGAAAACAGGATCGCCGAAACGGACCGACTTTGGACTGAGTGTCGCACCCTACACAAGGAGATCATTGTGCTCGCCGACAACTCCTTACGTAAGACGCACAGCTATTTCCTCGCACCCGTATTCCAGCCTATCACGGATACGAAAGACGAGACCCGCGACACTTTAAAAGAGCATTTGTCGGCTCTTCCACCAGTCCTTGATTCCGTACCGTCGCCCGCCGGTGACGCTGTCCCGTCGGGTGACCCCAAACCGAGCATTGTTTCATTACCTAATATTCCGCTCCCCAAGTTTAGCGGAGACATTACCAAATGGGCTAGCTTTCGTGATGTATTTACCTCTCTAGTGACGACGCGCACCGATTTAACCGATCTACAACGTTTGCATTATTTGAAAGCGAGCGTGCAAGGAGATGCCGATCGTGTCCTTGCGTCTACCCCGATTGTAGAGTCAAATTATTCTGTAGCGTGGGCGTTATTAGTAGAGAATTTTTAGCGTAAAAGAGCGATACTTTACGCATATTTGGATCGTTTAATTGATACTCCTAGGGTGAGTCCCGGTTCCGTACGCGACCTTAAAGCCTTACTTGACGTCGCGCGCGAGGTGCGTGCTGCCTTTCAAGGGGAGTCACGACTCACCAAACTTGGTGACGATTTCTTTGTATACACCGTTGTAAAAAGATTAGATAAGGTTACGCGACGCGAATGGGAGCTGGCCTTGGACGATGTAAATGTGATGCCAACGTTCACGAAGCTTGCTTCATTTCTTAAGTCACGAGTTGGGGCTTGGGAATGGTCCGATTCCGTTTCTCTCCTAGATCCAACCGCAAAAGTGAGTAGGACTAAATCCGAGGTGACTCGCTCGCACCAGGGCTGCGCTATGCAACCTACGGTAACTTGTAATAAACCTAATGCGAACGCCGAGAATCGTAACGCCTCCAGAATTTCTTGTGTTTGTTGCGGGGGGTCTCACCTCACCTATCAGTGTTCCGAATTTTTGTCTCTGGCCATGCTCCAACGTATCGCATTGATGCAACGTCAACGTAGATGTGTAAATTGTTTTTCTTCCAGCCATGTGTCTAAAAATTGTGTAGCTAAATACAGCTGTAGGCATTGTCAGCAACGTCATCATTGGTTACTCCATTTAGCTAACCGGCCTGCTGTAGGTCCGGTCCCAACCCCTGCCCCTCAGGCAGCTCCGGCGGCCCCTGCGAAGCCTACCGTAGAGGAGTCCATCCCGCCAGTTGTCAGCAGTTTGTCGCAGACCACGCTTTGTTGCACCGTGCTCCCAACCGCTTCCGTAATATTGACGGGTACTTTGGGACGCTCGGTAGAAGTACGGGCACTCCTTGATCAAGGATCCCAGTCCTCATTTATTTCACAATCGTTAATACAAACTTTGAAGCCGTGCTTGCAGTCCGTTTCTGTCGGTGTCTCAGGCATCGGTGCCGCCTCCGTCGGTTCGGCTCGCCATGTCGCGACCGTGTCGATCCGGGCCCGTTTCGGTAATGCTTCCGATGTACCTATTTCCGCACTAGTCCTCCCAAACTTGACGACTTATGTGCCCCCTCCGGTTCCGGTCTCCGCGAATTTATCGCATCTCTCTAATTTACCTCTTGCCGACCGTGGACCTTTCTCAAATGCCGCGATTGATCTTATCATCGGGGCTGATCATTATTGTAAATTTCTTCGTAAGGGTCTGATTGTAGGTCCCGCACACTCCCCTTCCGCGCAGAATACCGCCTTTGGATGGATACTGTCCGGTCAACTGGCGTCCCCATCTCCAATTAATTGTACGACTTCTTCTTGTCATCTTGCTGTGTCAGGGCCGGATCCTTTACACGAGCTACTGCAGGCGTTTTGGCAGGTGGAGGAGGTACCAGTTATTAGCCCTTTGACAGCGGAGGAGAGGGCGTGCGAAGAACATTTTGTAAAGACGCACCGACGTCAAACTGACGGGCGATATATTGTTCGCCTTCCTTTCCGCGTACCCTTACCTATTCCGATCGGTGGCACGTCGCGTTCCGCACTTGGCTGGGTACTGAGTCGCGTTTAGAAAAACGGCCCGATCATGCCCCCGCGTATTCCGCCTTTCTTCGCGAATATGAACACTTAGCACATATGGTCCAAATTCCTCCGGGAGAACGCGTAAACCCTAACGCTGTTTATCTTCCCCATCACCTCGTGGTAAAGGAGTCGAGCCCCACCATGAAGGTTCGTATTGTGTTTAATGCCTCTTATGCATCGTCCAATGGGACTTCACTTAACGACTATTTAATGGTCGGACCGAAATTGCAAGCTGATTTATATGGGATTATCCTTCGATGGCGAACGTACACCTACGTTTAAGCCGCAGATTTGGAGAAAATGTTTAGACAAGTGTCGATTCATCCCTCAGATGCTGATTATCAGCGAATATTTTGGCGCCCCCAACCTGATGGCGAGATACGGGAGTTCCCACTCGTCACGGTAACGTACGGCACTGCCCCCGCGCCTTTTCTCGCGAATCGTGTGATTCAACAGCTTGCAATGGACGAAGGTACAAATTTCCCACTTGCAGCTCCTGTCCTTAAAAAGGAAATCTATGTCGATGACATCATGTTTGGTGGTAACGATCTGCCATCATTAATTGAGACGCGTAACCAATTAACCGGTCTCCTCAGGGCGGGTGGATTTCGTCCATATAAGTGGGCTTCTAATGACAATTCCCTCCTAGCCGATCTTCCTCCCGAAGACCTAAGTAGGCGAGCTGATAAACCATTAGGCGAGGAATTATCAATGAAAATTCTGGGAATCATTTGGGATCCCCTTCAGGATGCATTTTTGTTTAGAGTAGAGACTCCGATTACGCCGACAACAAAACGAACCTTTTTGTCTTTAGTTTCGCGAATTTTTGACCCCCTTGGTTGGGTAACTCCGTTCCTCATTGTAGGAAAAATCCTCATTCAAAAGCTATGGCTTCACCGAGTTGGTTGGGATGACCATCTCCCAGCAGAATTAACTAATTGGATTTCTTTGTTTTCCTCACAATTGACCACTTTAAACAATATCGTTGTACCTCGCTCTACTCGCCAAGCCGAGACGGAGACTCGTTTGGAGCTCCATGGATTTGCAGACGCTTCTAACTCGGCATACTCGGCAGTCGTATATATGCGCGTCGAGACAACTTCCGGTCAAGTGTATATGTCGTTACTGTACGCAAAATCTAAAGTCGCTCCTCTTAAATTATTAAGCGTGCCTCGGCTTGAATTGTGCGGCACGGTATTACTCGTCCGTGCTGTGGAATTCGTACAGCGCTCCATGAATTTAAGTTTGTAACCGTCCAATTCGGAGCGTCACATCACCGTACAAAATTCTCGCAAGTACTCCGTGCGGCACACGGCGACCAAGAGTGTGTGCGTGAGCGCACGGAGTATGTCGGACGCTGACTCACACAGGCGACGCGAAATCGTAGTTACCGACCCCGGGCGGTAGATGCCTCCTTTTCTCGTAAGAGCAATTAGGCGCTGCGAGGAATATATAGTGCCCGGCGGCGCCGAGAAATGGTTCTTATCCTGAGCAATATTAAGGAGCACGCATAACCGCTGTCGCCTTTACCAACACGTATTACGCCGTACCGCCGGACATTATATATACGGAACATCAAGTAATAAGTCGAGTTTGTGAATTGTAAAACGCCATACATAGAATCTACGAAGAAGCGCTCTCCTTCTATAAACTTGTGCAGGTCGCCGAAGTCTGTATCAGTCACTGCCCCGTCAAACTGATTGCCACTAGAAACGCGTGATAAATCAATTAATATAGAAGCATCGCAATCATACCGTACATTCTCTCGCGTATATTCGTACTCGCGTACTCATATCCGAAATATCAAATCGTTCCCGCCTCGTAGTAAGAGCGTCGCGTATCAATGCCAGGATAGTTCCACTACGAGAATAAAAAAGAATAAAAAAGGAGAATAAAAGAATAGAATTAGGTTGTTAGCTCCAGAGAAGTTGAAGTGGCTAGACTGACTCCCGGCCAGCTTCGCGCTCCCGCAGAACACTGTCGTGTGCCGTTCTTCCAACTTCTCTGTGTAACCCTGTAAGCAGGCGGACGTATCCGGCGGCCTGGCAACTGCCCCCCAAAGGATACTCCTAGCCTCCCTTGCAGGCAGTTTTGTATAAAAGTAAAATAGTAATACAGGATATCTGTGGTGCGATAGACACATTGAATACATTGCAGTAGAATCATTAGATTAAGTTACGCCTGAGTCCGAACACATAATAAAAACGGGACACGGAATAACCTCTGGCAGACGGATAACAAGCTCGGCCCATGCACTTCGGTGTCCCCCGCCTGACGATCCTAGTCTTCGCCAAGGTGTTTCCTGGTCTAGAAACACATGCATTTGTAAAGTTCGTAGAGATAACAGGCGTTAGTCGTATCTGTTCTGGCAGTACCTAAATTAAGTACACAAGACGTCATAGTCATAGCCGCATAAACACCGACGTACGACTCAGTTCTTTCTGTATATATTTTTACTCAGAATATAATATCCATTGTGTGTCATAAAATCTTTCGTTTGTCTCGACTCGCCCAGTGCACGAACCAACCGACACCTTCTGTGTCGACTACGGGAGGACAGAAAACGTAACCGCTGTTCCCCTGCATCGCTGCATAGTACGGGGTGACCCCCAGGGACACGCTCCTACCACAGGACAAGTTCGTCACCCCGACAAATACTGTGTAGCGTAATTTTTGAAACGTATCCCGGCTATACCGAGACGGGGTACGAGAGACTTCTTCACGGCAAACCCGCCGGGGACGAGGTCCGGTACGAAACAGGGCTCAATATCGGCCCAGTCAAAAAATTACGGTTACATTGGCGCCCAACTAAGGGGCGGGCGAGATAGGCGAACAACACACAATTAACTTACCTGAAAATAAAGATAGATTCACTCGTTAAAATAAGAGCAGTGGCAAAAGGCGCGACATAAGGGCAATCGCGTGAAACTCGCTAGTGATGTATTACGTCCCAGCGTAACTTTTTTATTTTTCCTTTTCTTTTATTATAATTTTTCAAATTAAACTCTCTTTTCTTTCCTTTATTCCGGCCGCCGGATTACGAATTGCTCATATAATGACTTAGGTCCATCGCATCCGGGGCGTTGTTAGAGTATTAGTTGTAAACTCATTATTATTTCATTTTTTCCTCCAGACCGCGTATGCGAATTACTTGTATAACGATTTAGGCCCATCGTATACGTGGTGCTGTCGAGTAGTAACATGTAGTGGAATTCCCTCACCGTGGAATCATATTCGTCCCATCGTATATATATAAGTAGATGTAAGTAGTTATAAGCGTGCGAGCGGGTATGAATGCGTGAGAGTAGAGTATGAGTGTGTGCGTGTATAGGCTAAGGAAAAAGCAATGAGGTTCCGCATGTTAATTTTTAGTTTCTCTCTCTCTCAAAGGTAAATTATTATTTTCGTGGCAATAAGGCATTGCCCAGATATCAACGTAGTTCTGTTCAAGCATACAAATCAGGAGCGTGCGCTAATGAAGTTTTAGATGGCTGAGTCAATGCAATCATATTTTATTTGCAATAAAACTAAATAATTGAAAGAGGATAAATGAGCAACCGAAAGTCTCTCGCTGAACATCGAGCGGGCATAGTAACACGATATTTGTACACTGAATCGACCGCTGATCGACCGTTTCCATGGTTAAGGTATGAAAAACTGGCCTAGAGCGAGCCCAGGAGCCGTCTCGCGACGGATTTCTGTCGGCAGTTGGCTGTAAAGTCGTGAGGTACGCAGGTCGCTGTCCGAGGATATCTTAGATATCTTTAATTTTTCTGAGCCTAAAGTGCATATACTTTAGTTAAAGCCTTAGTTTATAATTTCAGTTATTATTTGAGATATAGACTCAGTTTTTCTTTGATTTAGTGAAAGTGCGAAGGTGTGCGCGTTCGATTTGCACGTGGCCGACAAAATTGCGTCGGACACGTTATCTTTAAGTTTCCTTTTTGATTTCGATTACATTATAATTCTCCATCATTACACATTAACTTGAACAGAACGCGTAAGGTTGTTCCTCGCTCGTGGGGCGAATAAAGTCGGTGAATTATTAACGAACTTAACGAGAAAGCACTAACTTCCTGATTTGTCGTCCCTTGTAACGGGCTAGATCCCGGCTCAATCACCGAGCATAGGCAAATCTAGGAAGGGCAAAGTACTAAAGTCATTCTTTCGATTCGAAGGTACTATCATCGTTTAAACATCAAAATCTTGAAAATTCCTACCGATTCACGCCAAAGAGAAGGAGGGAGAAAGAGATAGAGCGAGCGAGCGAAGGAGAGAGAGAGAGAGACAGACAAGGAGAGAGAAAGAGAGAGAGAGAGAGTGCGCAACCGAAACCATACGAACGTAGCCGAAGACCAGCGACACGGTAGGAACCTCCATTCGCGAAATACGACGAGAATTACCATCTTATTGTATGACCATGCCCGAGCTTAGGCCACGGCGGGATCCCACGGGCACGATCATTTGACCGTGCACGTTCCTCCCGTTAAATTCTTCTTCGATTGTAAAGGCGTAACTATTAATTACCGAGAGCGCTCGTATTAAGGCGCATAATTGTCGCGCACCGATATCCAACAATTCTCGATACTGCGAATAGTATTTCCTGCAGTAATTCTTTCATTGTTTATCGAACTCATGACATATTTACTCTATCTTCTCTATTATCTATTCTATTTTCTTTATATCATTATTTTCCAATTGAATATAACTACTTTTGTTTTCCCCTTATATTACTCTCTTTGATTTAATCTGTGTTGTGACGTCACACCTCGTATACCATAGTATTGTACACCGGCCGAAAACATAACCTCGCGCGAACAATTGGGGACCTGTACGGGTCTTATGGAGACACACGAATCCTATTAGTCCTGCATATAACTAAACGCGATATTAGATTTCAACTTAACTTCTCCGTTTAGCTTATACCGAATAAACTAGAAAATCCCTCCTCTTCCAGGAAGGGATTAGAACCTTGCAATGCTGATCTTTAGTTAGATTCCCGTTATCTATTGTAATTGGATAGCAAAAATATTCAAGCGTTACGACCGGTCGCACGGCAGGCCGCTCGCGGATTTCTCATCGACCGTCTTGACAACATAAAGTCGTGAAAAGCCTCGCCCGGACGTAACAGATGCAAACGAGAAGCCAATCACACTTACCGGCTTTGTCAAGACCGCCAGTAATTCCGCGAGTGAACATAACAGATCCAGACATACATGAAGAATCCATAAGGACATTAAATATGGATTCTGAAAGAAGATCACAAGAACAACAACAAGATCAAAGAAGAAGGAATGCGCCTACAATTGACCCCACTGACACGTTCGACACGGCGAGACAAGTCATCGACGATGTGGCTAGAAATCTCCCGTCAACGGAAAACAGGGAGACACACGAAGAAAAGGACGGAGGGAACGTGACCACCGAAGGATCCCACGATGATACAGGTGCCACATCGCGAACAAGAACCGAGCTCGAACACTTGAGGGCTCGTGTCGACAACCTGGAGTCATGGTACGAAAGACAGGTCGAGTTACGGGTTGAAGAAGTACGCAATGAATTAAGCCGAAAGATCCTGAACCATAAATTGGAAATGAGGGAACTCATTAGGACTTTCACCAACCGACTCGACAAATTACACCAAGATAACGAAACGCGTGAAGGATACGTCCAGCAGGCCATCGACCAACTGTTGGAAACTAATCAAACAGTGCAAGACATAAGGGACATGGAAGCGCACGCGTTAAGGCGGCAATCACACCTTCCAACGCCAGAACAAACGACAACGTCAGCACGGAGCTCTAGCCAACAAGGAAGGCCGTTCGGTGAAACGTGGCGTCGAGAAAGCGTTCCACCAACAACACGAAGACCCGAAACGGAGGCGCGGCAATTTGCCATCAAATCCTCTCTACCAATCTTTGAAGGTAAAGCAGGGGAAAAGCCCTCACGATTTATTCGAAATGCGAACTTTTTTGGACGCCACCAACACACCAGATAAAGAACTAGGTTTCCTTATCAGCCAGAGTCTTAAGGGAATAGCGGCAGAATGGTGGGACGTTGTTGCAGACCAGATTATTTCCTGGCCCGAATTCGCAAAAAGATTCTTAGCGCGTTTTTGGAGCGCTGCGATCCAGAGGAAAGTACGAGAACAACTCGAGAATGGCTTCTACCGTGCGGACGAAGGGATAACGCGTGTTACATACGCCATGCGACTGATTGGGTACGCGCGTGATTTGACACCACGCCAAAGCGAAGAACAAATTGTTCTTACAATTGCTCGCCATTTCACTCAAGCAGTCGACGACTGCGTGGTAGGGCAGAACATGTCGACGGTGGAAGAATTTCTCACGTTATTGGAGAGGTTCGACCACGGAGGTACAATCAATCGACCAAAAGCACGGGAAACGCCTCCACCGCCAGAGCGCAACTACGGGAAACGGTATCCAGAAACCGCCCGCCCGAAAGCGAACCCGCCACCGAGAACGCCGTATGACTACCGGCGTGCTCCCGAACCCCGACCGCCACAAATGACAAGGAGAACGCCAGATCGAGTCAGAGTGCTCGAGACTACCGAGGAGAACACCGAGCACAAGCCTGAAGAGGACGAAGAGGATCCCACGACTCCGGAAGACGGATTGGAATCCGTTATAACGGAAAACCAATAGGGAGTTCCGAAGAAACGCAGCGGTGGAGTACCTCGTCCCCGCTGCCACGGGCCTCCGTAGGAAAAGAGGAAAAAGACACAGAAAACTGTACCGTGATCAGTACAGTTTTCAGTAACATCAGAGACGAACTCCTGGAAGAGGATCAAGGACAGAATTGTAATCGTGAAATGCGAGCTTGCCCTCAATTAAATATCAATATTAAAGGGATCCCAATTCTCGCTTTAGTGGACACCGGCAGTTGTATTTCAGCACTATCACTACAATGGTACGAAGAAAACCTAAGTACTTTGAAGAAGTGCCCATCACTGCCGATATCGAACACATCTATTGTGGGAGCCACAGGCCAAAAGTCGACTCGCCTGAAATTACAAGTGTGGGCAAAATTCACACTAGGCGGTCGACAGTGGGAAGCAGCGTTCGCAGTCATTCCCGGACTAATATGTAATACCATTATTGGAATCGACATACTGCACCAAGTTCAGGCGAACCTCAACCTCGCCGACGGAACCATATCCATCTGCGACGGTCATGAAACGATTACTACGACCTTGATACCTGAGGAAACTGTCACCGAAATTCCGGCAACAGTATGCAATAATCGAGTCACAACATCGGACGATATTGCACCGAGAAAAATAGCGGATATCTTACGTACGAGTCAAGGCACGGACGAGCAAAGGGAACAAATGAAGAACATGATTCTCTCACATCCGGCACTATGGCGTAAGGAGATAGGACGTGTTAAAGGATTGTAACCGTACGGTTACATATGCTCTGTACGCCGCCACTCTTTAGCGGACGCTCTCAAAAACACGCCAGCGGGCACACGCGACATTAAAGCGAGCGATACCCGCGAGAGGGATATAACGCCACGCCCAACCAGGGACGTTTTCGCGCTGACCCGAAGATCCGCGGAGTAGTATAAAAGGCGGCTCCGCCGCCGTAGAAAGCACTCTTGGGTCAGCCTGGATGCGTGGGCATCCAGCGCTTTGAGTCGTACCTTGCCAACGGGTGATATCGCTCAGCCGCTGCGTTTTGCAGTGCCTGCCGAATCACCGCGTTATTTGTAGAATCAAGTAACTGTGCTCTAACGAGTAAGTGTGGCCAGCTCGCTGCGTCGTGCAGTGCCTGCCGCCTTACCTTCGTGATCTGAGCGTCATATTTGCTCTAACGAGTAAGAGCGCCCAGCTCGTTGCGTCTTGCAGTGCCTGCCGCCTTACCTTCGTTATTATAGATTCACATTGCCGTAACGGGTAAGAGCGCCCAGCTCGCTGCGTCTTGCAGTGCCTGCCGCATTACCTCCGTTCTTATAGAATCAAACTCTCTGCGTCAACGAGTGATCGCGCCCAGCTCGCTGCGTCTTGCAGTGCCTGCCGCCTCACTTTCGTTGTGATAGATTCACATAATTTCTGCTAGTGATACCGCCAGCTCACTGCGTCGTGCAGTGCCTGACGTATCACTCTCATTGCCGAACTTTACCGCATCGCGGAGTAATAGCAGTACGAGGCATAGCGGCCAAAGTGCCACGGTAATTATATCGAAGCAGCGTAATAGATCGCGATATAATTCGAGACTCATTTCAGCGCGATAGACTGCGTCAATACGAATAGAATAGGTCGGCGATACAGTGCCATAAGCACACCACGAACATAACTGTCAATAACAACACCAAAACAGCTGTACAGAAAATAAACGGCTAAATTTAGAGCCACATATATTCAATACATACTGATCTTACCAATACATATACACTCCTCTCACCGTCCCGAGCACGAACTTGCACCGCACGGCCCGTAACTACCGGCGGTGTTTACTTTATATCGCACTCACTCTCCGCAGAGAAGGAAGGAAGACGCCTGGACGCGCAGAGATGACACCCGCGATAATAACGGTTACAGGATACACCCACTCCCTCCATATGGAAAAGGACACGTCGTACTACAGCAGAACGTATCCGATACCTTTAAAATATCATGAAGGGGCGGATGCGGAAATCCAGCGCATGCTGCACAATGATATCATACGGCCAAGTACAAGTCCTTATATTAATCCAATCGTGCCGGTCATGAAGAAAAACGGCTCTATCGGTCTCTGCCTGGACGCACGACGTTTAAATGAACATCTCAGAGATGACTATGAGACATCCGAGACTGCCGAAGAAATCTTCCAGAAAATAGAGAAGGTTGGTTACATGTCAAGTTTAGACATGACCAACAGTTTCTGGCAAGTCCCACTCACCGAGGAATCTAAGAAGTACACGGCGTTCGTATACAGAGGACGATGTTACGAATATCAAGTAACACCGTTCGGCTTGAAGACTAGCACAGCGTCACTGGTGCGTGCCATGCGAAAAGTATTCCAGGACATGGAGTCACATGTTATCATATTTGTGGATGACATACTGTGCGTGTCAAGAACATACCAGGACCATTTAAAACAACTGAATGAGATCCTGACACGCCTTAATGCACACAATGTGACAATCAATTTGGACAAGTGCAAATTCTTAGTGACCGAAGTCAGATTTCTGGGACACGTGTTATCGCCGAAAGGACTGACTCAAGATCCGGAAAAGCTGCGGGCAATCCAAGATTTTCCTGCACCTAGGAGTCTAAAACAACTCCGAGGATTCCTAGGACTTGTGAATTACTACAGTAAATTCACGGAAAAGCACGCACAACTGTCAGTCCCCCTACTGGGACTACTGAAGAAGAACCCTCGATGGGAATGGACGGAAGATTCGCAGAAAGCGTTTGCTTCACTAAAGAACGCATTCTGCCAGGAAGTCGTGTTGCGATATAATAACACCGGCAAACCATACTTCCTAACCACCGACGCCAGCTTCTCCGCCCTCGAAGCCGTACTGGAGCAGGAGGACGCTGAGGGCATCCGCCATCCGATAACATTTGCCAGTCGAACCCTTAAGGGCCCCGAATTAACATATACTACCACAGAGAAAGAACTCCTCGCCATTGTGTGGAGCTTCGCGAAATTTAGGACATATGTAGCGAGCAACAAGATAATTCTTCTGACCGACCACCGCGCACTCATATTCCTAAAGGAGAGCCGGCTCACCAACCAACGGCTCACCCGTTGGACATTGAGTATACAGGACTATAATCTGGAGATTCGCCATATTGCAGGCAGCAAAAATATACTGGCGGATGTTATGAGTCGCACAAACACTGAAAACAATCCGTGGACGGAAAAGCGCAATACTATCGTGCCGATTAACACCACTCTACTACGTGACCTTGCGTCGGCGACGAAGAAGATCCTGACAAATATGGCGAAGGAGCAGCTGAAGGATGAAAATCTAAAAATACTCCGAGCGAGAATCTCTGAAGAACCAGACGAAAGACACCGAATCGTCCGGGACGTGATGTACAAAGTCGGCCGTGGTGGCACACTGAGAATAATGCTGCCGCAACATCTCCACCGCCTTATCATTAAAGAAGTCCATGAGATCTACGGGCATATCGGAGGCGAAAAGACGGCCTTGCTATTACAAGAGGCATTCTACATAAAGAAGGGTCACCATCTCGCCAGGAAGATCGCCTCCACCTGCGACCTGTGCCAACGCACGAAAGTCAATACTCACCCGAGCAAAGTTCCGATGGGAACAATAATTCCAAAAGCGCCCCTCGACATTCTGTCCATAGACTATTATGGACCATTACCTAAGTCAACCGGAGGAGTCCAGCATATTCTGATCATCAAGGATGTGTTCACGAAATACGTGAAATTATACCCGGTAAAAAGAGCAACTGCACAGATTACAACGAAGAAATTGTGCGAACTGTATATCCCGGAGTATGGACAACCAGAGCGGATTATAACAGATCACGGCACGCAATTTACATCAGGGGTATGGAAAACCGCCCTCGCGGAAAGAAGCATTCGACATATTTGCTCTTCCGTGAGACACCCACAGAGTAACCCGGTGGAGAGGACCAACCGCGAGATCGGACGAATTCTGAGAACTGTCGTCAAGAATACCCACACCGCCTGGGCAAACTTTATCAACTTAATCGAGACGACATGTAATGAGGTCATTAGTGACGCCACTGGCTATACTCCGTGCGAGCTGATGAGTGGGATTAAACCCGAACGACCATGGTTCGAGTGGTTTCCCGAATTAAAAGCAGCGGTTCCACAAACGACGACCGAAAGAATGCAGCAACTCCACCTAGCATACAACCGGATGAAAATGAGATCTGATCGACGAACAAAGAGGCGAGACAAGAACGCCGAGTCAAACGGATTTGATATAGGAGAGTTAGTCCTCGTGAAGACAAATCCCATATCAAACGCCGCGGACCGGCACATCGCAAAATTTTTCCACATATACGAAGGACCGTACGAAATTGTAGCACGAAGAGAAAGCAATACGTACGTACTTATGGAACAGCAGACCCGAAAACATAAAGGGCTGTTCCATGAGTCCCTCCTTCGACGTTACCGACGAGCGCAGGAGTAGGGAAACCCCTCACCCCGCGTCTTCCCTGAGGAGCAACCGAAGAGTGTACTACCTCAATCACTTCACTCTCCAGTTTTCCGTGCATACGCAAAGACATGCCGTCGATCGCGCTTCAAAGTTACGCAAAATGGCGGATGATCACCCGCACAACGCAGACGGGCAAGGATTATCGATACCATGAGATCGACCTGCCACCAGCCACTACTATCATCCCCCTCGCATGGGTACCATCTAAAGGAGGGCACTACGCAAAGGGCGTAGGATGCCAAGCCCGAGCATCCATGCGTAACGAACGCACACAAACCACGGAAAACGATTTTGTGGCCACGCAACACATTCGTGACCACAAAATCGATTCGGCTATCACGAACGAGAGGAGGGGTCAGGGGTCTACGGCCAAGAAAGACGGTAAATGTGTTACACCGTCAAAAAATAGCAAACGTTCGACATCGTCGAGGACCACGGGCAGTAAACAACCTGTGACGCGCGTGCCGAAGGACGACCCCCAACGTATGCCGACGTCGACCACAATACACGATCAACACGTGGCGACGTCGAAGACTGAAATTCGTCAGTTAAGGACGATGCAGTTATTGAAGGACGGCAAACCTCCACTAACGCCGTCAACACCTCAAGCGACATCGACGCGGAAGCCAGAGGGCGGCCAAAGGCGACCGACGCGGAAGCCGGACGACGACCAGAGACAACCGACGCGGGAGCTGAAGGACGACCGGCATCTCCATCCACCACCAATCGCCCAGAAGGATGGAAGTAACGACCAAGAGGGCACCTCTCCAGCTAAAGGTGCCCTGCCGATTCTTCCTCCATGCAGCGCGGAGCGCCAAAAAGAAAAGGAACTCTCCGCAAAGAAGCGTCGTCTCCTGAAGGAATTGTTCGAATGTAAGGCGAGGACACCGCGCCCAGGCTGGGGGTATCGAACCAGCTGGTCGCCAGCGTATATGCTGGAAGGAGAGGCACTGTTGTCTGCCCTTAACGACCGATACAATACGATACCGCGAGAGTATGCCGCGAAACCCGCCGTACACGAACTTGTTAAAGACAATACAAACAGTTACACGAACACGAAACGAAAAAAGAAAAGAGAGGAGGACGCGACACTCCGCAAATTAAAACGATTAAATGTAGTGGCAAAGTCAAAGTAAAGGACTCATTTCTTTTTTCATTACTGTATACCGCAAAGGAACGACACATGTTTTGTTTTTTTTGTACGGGCACTGCATTATCGGTGGCCCGCTAATAAAATAATATTCTTTTCTTAAAAATTTATTATAACTCTCGAACCTGGAAAGGAGGTAGCTTTCACCGTTCTCGCGTTTTTAATGGGGGGGCTATGTAACCGTCCAATTCGGAGCGTCACATCACCGTACAAAATTCTCGCAAGTACTCCGTGCGGCACACGGCGACCAAGAGTGTGTGCGTGAGTGCACGGAGTATGTCGGACGCTGACTCACACAGGCGACGCGAAATCGTAGTTACCGACCCCGGGCGGTAGATGCCTCCTTTTCTCGTAAGAGCAATTAGGCGCTGCGAGGAATATATAGTGCCCGGCGGCGCCGAGAAATGGTTCTTATCCTGAGCAATATTAAGGAGCACGCATAATCGCTGTCGCCAGTGTGGCCAGATCTGGCGCCCGAGCACCATTCGTACCCGCGGGAGTGGGGATACGCGCAAGTGTGCGTGCCCGTCTGTGAGAGCTGTGGACTCCACGCATTGGTCTTTCAGCTCACAGACAGGGCCCGCATACTTGCGCGTATCCCCACTCCCGCGGGTACCAATGGTGCTCGGGCGCCAGATCTGGCCACACTGGCTGTCGCCTTTACCAACACGCATTACGCCGTACCGCCGGACATTATATATACGGAACATCAAGTAATAAGTCGAGTTTGTGAATTGTAAACCGCCATACATAGAATCTACGAAGAAGCGCTCTCCTTCGATAAACTTGTGCACGTCGCCGAAGTCTGCATCAGTCACTGCCCCGTCAAACTGATTGCCACTAGAAAGGCGTGATAAATCAATTAATATAGAAGCATCGCAATCATACCGTACATTCTCTGGCGTATATTCGTACTCGCGTACTCATATCCGATATATCAAATCGTTCCCGCCGCGTAGTAACAGCGTCGCGTATCAATGCCAGGATAGTTCCACTACGAGAATAAAAAAGAATAAAAAAGGAGAATAAAAGAATAGAATTAGGTTGTTAGCTCCAGAGAAGTTGAAGTGGCTAGACTGACTCCCGGCCAGCTTGGCGCTCCCGCAGAACACTGTCATGTGCCGTTCTTCCAACTTCTCTGTGTAACCCTGTAAGCAGGCGGACGTATCCGGCGGCCTGGCAACTGCCCCCCAAAGGATACTCCTAGCCTCCCTTGCAGGCAGTTTTGTATAAAAGTAAAATAGTAATACAGGATATCTGTGGTGCGATAGACGGACTGTACGGCCAGCTTCGCGCTCCCCTCATATGTCGATTTCATAACCGCAGAGTTCCTGTAGACACATTGAATACATTGCAGTAGAATCATTAGATTAAGTTACGCCTGAGTCCGAACACATAATAAAAACGGGACACGGAATAACCTCTGGCAGACGGATAACAAGCTCGGCCCATGCACTTCGGTGTCCCCCGCCTGACGATCCTAGTCTTCGCCAAGGTGTTTCCTGGTCTAGAAACACATGCATTTGTAAAGTTCGTAGAGATAACAGGCGTTAGTCGTACCTGTTCTGGCAGTACCTAAATTAAGTACACAAGACGTCATAGTCATAGCCGCATAAACACCGACGTACGACTCAGTTCTTTCTGTATATATTTTTACTCAGAATATAATATCCATTGTGTGTCATAGAATCTTTCGTTTGTCTCGACTCGCCCAGTGCACGAACCAACCGACACCTTCTGTGTCGACTACGGGAGAACAGAAAACGTAACCGCTGTTCCCCTGCATCGCTGCATAGTACGGGGTGACCCCCAGAGACACGCACCTACCACAGGACAAGTTCGTCACCCCGACAAATACTGTGTAGCGTAATTTTTGAAACGTATCCCGGCTATACCGAGACGGGGTACGAGAGACTTCTTCACGGCAAACCCGCCGGGGACGAGGTCCGGTACAAAACAGGGCTCAATATCGGCCCAGTCAAAAAATTACGGTTACAAGTTCTATTCCTGTTTTTTGTTGACTGTATCAATGACAGTATTGTCATGGATACAGTCACCTCCTTCGAGATGGAAGGTATTCGTCGCACATCGCGTGTCGAAAATTCAAGATGCATTACCCTCTGCCAAGTGGCAGCACGTTCCCACTGGCGACAATCCGGCCGATTGCGCTTCCCGAGGCATACTAGCTACTTCTTTAGTTGAACACCCATTGTGGTGGAATGGCCCGGCGTGGTTAGAGGAACCCCCTACGGCATGGCCCCGCTCCCGAGTTAACACTGACTCCCTGGCAGAAACCGAGTCTCGCGGTATCGTCAGCACTACTACAACGGTTAGGGACGCTGATGGTGATTGGGATCTCCCGCACAAATGCTCGTCCTGGCCGAGACTCCTACGTGTTACTTGCTACATATTTCGTTTTATCGCTAGAATTGTATAAAAAGTAAGTGTATTCATACACTGGTAGAAATATGCACGCTATATGAACATGAATCACTCATTTAATAATTGTTTTATGTTTTTAGGAAATAGGGGACTCAATGGAGGTAGGAACGATGACGGAACATTTTGTACTACATTTCGTAATAATGTATAAAAAGTAAGTACAAGACTGGTAGAAATATGCAAGCTATATGAATATAAATCACTCATTTAATATATGTTTTATGTTTTTAGGAAATAGAGGACTCAATGGAGATAGGAATGATGGCAGAACATTTCATATTAATTTCAATATTTTTTGTAATATGGTTAATACGATAATAACATAAAATCAGTTCCACAATAAGTATAAAATAAATAAATGTTGTTCAAATTATGTCATGTTTGATATCATTTTAAGCGGGAAAATCTCATCAATATATAAATCACAATTTCGAACAAATAAAAGTAAAATTGAAAGAGTTATATTATTGTATTATAAACAGTTGAAGAGTCAACTGTCATCAAAGAAGCCGCGTCGCGCGTCGCATCACACGCCTCACTGACTCACGAAACCTTGCTGTTTGTAACCGATTCGAACGGGATCTTACACCTGGAAAAAATGCTGCACCGAGTCGAACGGGCTCTCACGCCTTACAAAACCGCACCTAATAGAAGAAGTCACCGAATCGAACAGGATACTGTACTGAATAAAATATTCACCGAATTTAACGGGATATCGCACCTAGAAACTCTTTATCGCCTTGCTTTTCTCTCTCTCTCTCTTTTCGCTCGCTGCGCTAACGTCTTTTCGGCTCGGGGGTCCTTACACGAAGGAGGAAGCAACGGTCGCTTCCTCCTTCGGTCGCATGCCCTCCGACCTCCAACAGCCGCCCGGTCGAGCTATTCGAATTCTCAACCGCCGAAAAGTCAAAACATTGGCGGCTCCGGGAAGCCGGTGGGCCACCGAGCTAGCAGGGTGTTGGCGGCTGAGACGGCCGCTGGCGCTTACGCCCGCGCGCATCTCCATTACGCTCGTGCTTCGCCGTACGTAGCTCGCCAGGAGATCGGCGCTGTGCGCTGCCGCGCCATATGCTCCGGTCCACTAGCGTTCGGCGTGAAAGCGGGGTTTTTGAACATAGTCTTAATTCTATTTATTAAGTTTTCATTTTTCGCTCAATTCTCGTTTTTGCTTGAGTGAGCCACTTGCCAAAGGCGTCATTTACTTCCGCCTCTTTCAATTTATTATTGCCAAAAGGGCATAGAGACTACTATAAAATAATAAAAGAATATTAGTGATTATTAAAAGATTATTAATAATGTATATCTGTAAGGAAAATACTTCGGAATGAGTCTGCAATCCGCAATTTTTGAAGGCTTTGCTTCTGCAAGCGGCCCTGCCAACTGAAATTTACTGCGATTCCGTCTGCAAGTACTCGGGATATTACAGCTGCTATGCACATAGTCAGCTTACCTGGGCTAACAATATTTAAGAGTCCACGAATCTGAAAAATTTCA
This sequence comes from Priocnemis perturbator, assembly GCA_963942575.1. Taxonomy (NCBI): domain Eukaryota; kingdom Metazoa; phylum Arthropoda; class Insecta; order Hymenoptera; family Pompilidae; genus Priocnemis; species Priocnemis perturbator. Next base: position 11,109,643 of record OZ012643.1, on the reverse strand, counting down.
TGATGTTATCATGTGTACATAAAAGGCAGTTCAAAACAGCAACTAATTAGTATAAGTTATAATATAAATATTGTGAAAGAAAAAGAGTATTGCAGATCAGTATGGACCAATAAAATTGATAGTCACAGCGAGAAAGAGATGTGGAATCAACTCAAAAAAACACGATATATTGATTCCTTCATAGGCGAGAAAGAGTATTGTGGAATTAACGCAAAAACATGAAATAATGATTCTCTCGCGGACATGAACCAAACTTATCCTTATATATCCCTTACCTTTACCCATGTCCATGCCAATGCCCATAGAGAGAAACTGTAATAGTAAAAACATTCATCTGAATAGGCATTATACTCAAATGAGCAGTGTCGTGGCTTCAATGCTTTTGATGTTGACAACTACATGTATTGGATGGTAATTATTATATTATGTTCCACGAAAGATATTACTTTTTTCGTTGTAGAACAAAAATGGTAGATTACAGGCACATGTGATTAATAACCGATTGTTTTTTAAATTCAGGCTGTTGCAGTTTGAGCTCAAACGAGAGCAAATCATCCATATTTTGCACTATGGGAACCAGCTGCAATTCATCTTCGGATATTTCGTCCTCACCAACTTCGGAATTTTTATTTTTGGACTCCAACAAAAAATCGACTTTTGTGTTCAGATCCTTTATTTGTGAAGATATCGTAGACAACATGTTGTAAACACATTTTCGAAATCCTAAAATATGGAAAACAGATGATAGTGTTACGTCGTGCGTCTTCCACCCGCCCGTAAATTTGTGCTTTTCTAAATTATTCAGGAATTAACTAATTGATCATTCTCGCAACAATCTGCTGCTCGTTCAATAGCTCCTAGGATTTACTATAAATGAACTTTAGGGATGTAGTGCGGTTCTGACGGACACCCGTTAGCGATAAGACATACCATGCGTGACAAGTAAAGGTAACCTACACCCGGCCGACAACCGAGACGACGCAAATAGCAAACGAGCGAAGCGTACGGGATATGACGCCGCCAAATTCTCGCGTACGCCGACCGGGCAAGCGCCTAATAACGTTGTATGCCGGAAAAAGGATCTCAAAAGATAAGACACGCATAGCGGAGTCCTGGGAAAGGCATTTGTCGCGCCGGTCCTAGGAAAGAAAGCTGATGCAGCGTCAGCAAGCGAACGCCGCTTAGCGCAGCGTGCCGGCTATATAGGGCAGTACACCTTTTCGAGCGCTTTTTTTACGCGATCACTTCTGTCTCAGCAGTGCTTCTAGTTGCACCGCTGTTCGCGCATTAAGTCAATTCACACGTAGCAGTTAGTTCAAGTGCGGGTGCAAAGCGTAACACACGACTTAATATTTTCCTTCGTTACCTTTTAAGTGAATCAAGTCTAGTGAATAGAATCAAGTCAAGTCTAGTGAATAGAGTCAAGCCAAGTCTTGCGAATAGAATCAAATCGTCTAGTGAATAATTAACGCGATAGAATCAGTGACATCGATCCTGCACCTCATCGAGCAACCTCAGGTTTGAACAATTCTCCAACTTTTGTAATTCGAATAACTATATGTAACCTGCGTGGTCGAGACACTGCGTCCTGTCCCGACCTTCGACCGTCCGCTCGCGACAAAGTGGAGCCGTTCCACTTCTATAAATTGTAGGGTGCGATCATTTAATAAACCTTAAGTAAACAATCTCGTGAAACACCTGCTTACCTCTCATCCTTCGCGACGCGTTCACATACCCGCGTAGAAAACCTGGTTATCCGGGTGGTCTCTGAATCTATTCGAACGGGGTATTGCACCCCTCTCCTCTCCGCAGTAACTTGGGCTACCGAAACCACCGGGCGCGTTAACCTAGCGTTCCTCGCTGCCATCTCCGTCGAGCTTGGGCCTAAGTCACCTAACGAGCAACACCTCGCTACCACTGTAGAACCTCCGTCTTCCGGTGAGCCCTAGAGCGACCCGTTCGCCGTCATCGTAGAGTCCCCGTGCTCCGGTGACTTGTAGAGCGATTCATTCGCTGAGACCACAGTCTGTGAGTCTGTTCCGGCGACCACGACCGTCCTTCGCTGTGAAGACAGCCATCCAGCTGCTTTCGGCGCACGTTGGTTCGGCCCCAAGGTCAGTAGTTGCCTCAGCGGACCGTAACTGTCTCCCACTCAAATTCATAACGAGAGATTAGCCCGTTACCCAGGACCTCGACGTCACCCGCGACGTAAAGACTACACGGAGCCGTATTCATTCGGACGCAAGAACACTTTTAGAGCCGTAATCATTCGGACGCGAGAATACACGTAGGTTTAGTGTCAAATCTAGGACATCCAGTATATTAAGGTGCGTGCGACGTCTCAGCGAGCCGCTGCGCTGACACGTAAAATCTCTTATCCGGCCGGTCACTTCGTCTGTCCCCCGGTCCCCGGTATACCCGGTGTACGCAGGGTGCCGAAAAATATTGATATGAATGGTTTTCTTGTTTTATTTACGAATTTCTGAGGTGTAAGGAGGATGCTCCTGGTCTCCATAGGCACTGCCTTGAGCTGCAATAGTTTCAGTTGCTAAGGGACATTAAAAGAAGATGAGAAACATTTGCAATAATCATGATTATTATGAATACACTGCGATAATACTGAAGCTTACCTCCAGGGCAATGTAAACAGTGGTAGGGGGTTCATTCTCATCATACGCAATGAACGTCAAACCCCCAGGTGCTGATGAATCGAATAAGGGTTCAAGCATTACAGGTGTAATTGGTAGATTGATTAATGTCCTCTCCGCTTGTCTGTGAATGTGTCGTCATATGTTGATTTTTTTTTTATTTTTACATGTGGACTCCATACTCTCTTCTTCCGAAGATATGACCCTTTTAACATTAGCCCTCCTTCGGTTTTTTTAAGGCCGCAGCTAACTCATATTCCAAGAGCTCATCCGAATGGAAGACATCAGATGTGTCCTGTGCCTCATTTAATTTTTCTTGGGCCCATGCCCAATCATCTACAAAGTATATAATTGTTTATTATTGTAACATCGACAGGTCTTCTAGGTATAATAAATATAGACATCTATATCATATATAAACACATACACACATTATTAATAATATCCACTATACATACCTGTCGACCCAAAGCAACGCTAATATGTGCACACTCCTTCCACGAGGTTTGAAGTAAAGCCTCGGAAATGATTAATTTCTCTAATTTGTTCAGTGACTTGACGTGGCCCGGCCATTTGCTTACACGTTTCTTGGCATTTAACCAACAGGTTGGAATCACTTGCAACCCATCGCCCAACCCCATATTTTTTGTCCACTACTTGTCGATGGAATGACACAAGATACGTCAAAGTTATTTCGCCACGTTCTGCATCTTCTGCATCATCTGGTCAGCTTCTCCCTTCGGCCAACGGCGGCGCTTGCGAGCAAATCAACGCTGCATGATAGCCGATTCTGAAATTGTTAATTACGAGCAAAATACGATTTCGTAAACTCTGAAATCGATACAGTGGCTTGCGTAAATTATTCGTAAACGATTGAGACCGTTACGCACGAGATACGTCAAAATTATTTCTCCACGTTCTGCATCTGGTCAGCTTCTCTCCTCGGCCAACGGCGGCCCTTGCGAGCAGACCAACGCTGCACGATAACCGATACTGGAATTGTCAATTACGGGCAAACTACGATTTCGTAAACTTTAAAATCGATTGCGTAAACTTGCGTAAACTATTCGTAAACGATTGAGACCAAAAAGCCCGAAAAATATGAAATTTGCCTGCCAGCTATACGCGCAAAAGTGTAACTCTCTCCCCCGCCACGGTGGCGCTGCGCGGTAGCAAACGAAAATTACTAGATATTAAAATTGCTAATTACGGGCAAACTACGATTTCGTAAACTCTGAAATCGATTGTGTAAACTTGCGTAAACTATTCGTAAACGATTGAGACCAAAATAGCCGAAAACTATGATGGTCGTCTCCTAACTATACACCCACCTAAAAGTTGTTAATTACGACTAAATGATGATTTCGTAAACTCTGAAATCGATTGCGTCAACTTGCGTAAACTATTGGTAAACGATTGAGACCAAAATAAGCGAAAACTATGATAGTTGTCTGCTAACTTAATTCAAACAAAATTTGGATGTTTTTTTTTATAATAATAAACTACAAGAGCAGACAAAACAAAATTAAAACATGCGAAGAAATATCTAAAATTTTCCATAATATAAATAAGCCTGGAACAGAAATGGTTACAAATATTCCCGGGGAAAAAGGCACATATTAGTACATAATTGAACCAGCAGTCAAATAAGAGTTAATGTACATCCTGCGTCAATGTAACAATGACGAATAACTTTCAGTAAGAGTTTGTTACGAGCCACGGGCTGACGTGGTGAGGATTTTGTGTTATTGCCGGTAGGATAGAAATCTTGTGAGAGGAATGAGCTCGCGAAACACAGGCCTTAACGGATGTTGCACGGCGGCACCCTGTGCTCTTGATACTTGTCCACTAAACACGCGGTTGTGCCGTGTCGTACTACGGGAGCTTTCGGTCGTATTGGTCTCTGAGATACTCGCACTCGTTGCTCTATATTTGAAGCTCTTTATTCGTCTCCACACAGAAAAAGGGATTAAACCGAATCGAACGGCACAGATGAGTTATAAGAATCGCACAATCGTCTCTTTAGGTTCGCTCGGCTCAGAATCGCTCTGATCTCACCGGAGGTTCGCACAAGAAGGAGGAAGCGCGCGAGCGGCTTCTAGAACATGAGCCCTGCGACCTCCAGGAGTCGCTCGAACGTTACATTCGAATTTTAACCGCATTCGTCTCATAACAAATAGCAGACTCCTGGCAGCCGGAGGGCCCTGCGATTTGAGAGGAGCCGGCGGGTGAGAGGCACCGCGGGCGCTGTGTTAAGCGCGCACCCTGGCGAGGGCTAGGTGCGTCGACGCTCGCAGCTCGCGCACAGAGGCGCGCAATGCGCAGCCGCGAAGTGTGCTCCGATCACCGCGAACTCGGCGCGAACGGGGAATCTCGGACAATACTCTTAGTGACACCTTTTTCGCGGTTCTTCGTTCTCCCTTTCGAGATCACGCGTCACCGGTTAAAAGGGGGATTGAGGGGGAGCGGATTACCTTGTTCGAGCCTCGGCCGGTTTTTCACGGCTGCACCTCTCGGAAAGTATGGGGGTGAGGGCGATTACCCAGGCCTTAACTGATTTTTCACAGCGGCACCCCTTGCAGATTTGAGGTTAGAGGAAATTATGATTTCTTTTGGCTCGTTGGTTCCCTTGAGCGGTAAAGGGAGACCTTGTTCGTAGGATTCGATTTCTAGACGATCAAATAACGAGATGTCAAAGAAGTATGGAAAACAATTAAATAAATTATATTGAATAAAATAAATGGTAAATGTTTGGATTAGGGGCCTCCCCCCCGATTTTGATGACCTTGAAATATGTTGTTAAGGGCAACATTCTGAACAACTTTTCCCTATACATGTTGCCGTCGCTCTCCCTTCGTTTTGGAGATATAAGCCTAAATAATTCCAATATTTGAAACTTGCGTATGAAACATTTCAAGCTGTTTTGGAGTATGTTTTGGGTTGCGGGAAAGGGGCTGGTAGTAGTAGCGGTGGAAAGTACATCGGTGACGCGCCTTCGGCGCGAAACTAATACATATATACATCCCTATTTTTGGGATAGAACGTTGCAATGAGAAGTATCTGTGCATAGAAAGTACATCTGGGTAATGTGATATATATTAGTTTCGAGTCGAAAACGCGTCACCGATATACTTTCCACGCACAGGTACTTCTCATTGCAACGTTCTATCCCAGAAATAGGGATGTATATATTAGTTTCGCGCCGAAGGCGCGTCACCGATGTACTTTCCACCGCAACTACGCTACGTTGTGGAATGATAAACATAAACATTCCGAGGTCGAGCCTACACCGAGCCCCTCTCCGCAACCCAAAACATACCCCAAAACAGCTTGAAATCTTTCATACGCAAGTTTCAAATATTGGAATTATTTAGGCTTATATCTCCGAAACGAAGGGTGAGCGACGGCAAAATGTATAGGAAAAAGTTGTTCAGAACGTTGCCCTTGACAACATATTTCAAGGTCATCAAAATCGGGGAGGAGGCCCCTAATCCAAACATTTACCAAAATACGACGCGATTAAATTAACAGAATACGATTAATGACTAGAGACGTATGTTCTTTGGATTTGAAGGAAAAGAGCTAAGTTGAGAATTTAAAACTACACACCGAGGTGTGGCAGAACGACTAAGACTAAAAATGCTTGGAATATGCACAAGTTATTCTTCGCAAGAAACACGGTCAGCGAAAAGACACTCTTTTTTGAAGCTACCGGACTCTGATTTATGACTAAAGACGCTCGGAACACGCTCAAGTTGTTCCTTGCAAATGAGAACAAACTGCGAAAAAGATACTCTGGTGATCTTTCAACCACTCTTTTGCCTAAGTGTGAAACGCTCGGGAATTTCTAATGCAGACCCTTGCACGGTCTTTTTCTGTAGCAGTCTGAACTCGCGAGGCCGGTCGGACGCCTTGCACGGTCTTTTATACGATTAGACCTTAGGCAAGGGGTCTGGAGATGCGAGGAAGTAGTGCATCAAGGTGGGGCGCATTTTCGGGGGGCATCACGTTCCCAACCGTCGCTATGCACGCGCTGTGCAAGTGATCGCGCGTGGCCACTGCGCTTTGTTCGGGGCAGTGTGGCCAGATCTGGCGCCCGAGCACCATTCGTACCCGCGGGAGTGGGGATACGCGCAAGTATGCGGGCCCTGTCTGTGAGCTAACAGACCAATGCGTGGAGTCCACAGCTCTCACAGACGGGCACGCACACTTGCGCGTATCCCCACTCCCGCGGGTACCAATGGTGCTCGGGCGCCAGATCTGGCCACACTGGTTCGGGGGTCTACGTCACTATTTCGGGCACGTCACTATTCGGGCGCGTCACTATGTTTCTCGATGCGTGCTGACGTCATAGCGGGGTAGGCAGGTACGACGTCATGGGCCGCAGCGCTGGTCGGCGGCGCTCAGCGGCGCTCGGCGGCGCGGTACGTTACGAGTTAGTAGATTTCAAAAATATTTTCCTGCAAATAAAATAGCAGCCAGCAAAAGCGGCGATTGAAATATAATAACGTCGTTAATTTTCAAACCCCCCAAAATTCGTTAATTTCAAGTCAAGAGATGCCAGCTAAAATAAATCGCCAATAATCAGCTTATTATTTCATATTTCATGAACATGAATATAAGAAATAACAAACAAATTGACGATTTACCAAGGCGACGTAGTTTCGTTCTTAAACATATGCATTAGCAAATCCTGAATATATTTCAGGGTAGGTAATTACATACGGTTATTTCTTCAATATGGACAAAAAGTATTTTATGTAACCAATAGTAAGTTAAAATTGTAATTAAGGACTGTGACCGTACAGCACCACAGGTACCGACAGACACAGAAAAAATCTAGCATGTCCGCACGTGTACGAGACAAAACACTCGATTGCCTTACGCGCCTCACCTTCTCTCCATTTGCCAAACATATACCGCGATACCATCACTGCAATACAGGCTAACCATCACCGCTTATTTGCCGAACTAGAAAAGATCACGTCACTTAACTGTCACAATAGCACCATCTCTTTCCACATCCTTGCCAGCTCTTTCTACTTACTTACCATTTCTGTGCCACAGTTTTGGTATATTCGTGTATGTTTTTATTTTAGAGCGAAAGAAAAGGGACGCTGGTCGCAGCAGGGCGACCCGCGGCAGACGCGGCGGTGGACGCGGCGGCGGACGCGGCTACGACCGAGGTGACTAGTCCAATGAGGGTCACCAACATTATTATATAAATTTTAATAAGCATTAAAATATTTTGAAAAAAATCGTTCTTTTTTTTGCATACCACTACTTTCCATTTCCTTTATTTTTCCATACACATAACTAATGTTATATATAGGATTTATTTCTAACATTAAAATATTACAAAGGCGTGTACATTTCTCCCGCACGCGGTCAGGCTAAAGACTAAAAATATTCTTCCTCTCGATTCGCCTCCTACACACACACACACACACACACCACGCGTGCTTCCGTGACGCTCGAGGGAGAACAGTCGCGAATCGTCTCCCGGCCACTCGCACAGCACACAATGCAGAAAAGAACCATGCACACTCACATCTACACGCATCATGCATACACACGGGTCCTACATATATTTAATATATACGCACATGCCGATACATGCGATACAAGGGATTAGAACCTTATATATTTTTACATCCCCACTCGTTCCGCGACGACGTAGACGTTTTCCGTAGAACAGTTAGACATCAGTATTGAAGAGTGTCGCATCAAGACACTTTACGAGACAATAAGCCTTTTCTTTTTGCTAAGTTAATTTTAATTCAATAAACCTGTGTTAGTTTGTACTCAGTATTGTTCCTCATTATTTTCCGTCGGCTATCCAGAATAGAAATCATAAAGTTGTTGATTGGTGGACGCCACACTAACTGGTCCATATATCCATTCGACATAGAAGAGAGTATCTAAATAGGAATGGATATAGTCAAGAGGGAATCAGAGAAATGGAAAAGCAGGGAAGAAATGTATGTGAGGAACTGGTAAATAGGGATAGAGCAAATCAGGGACAAGAACAGAATAATAGAATAAGTAAGACTAGATATAATGTAAAATATGCATCCCATAATAACAAACATGAACTTAACTGTTCATTTTATGGGCAATTCTAGTTGTTGAGATATGAAGTGCTCGCTTAGATGTTGGGCGAGTGGATAGTGGACGGGTGAGTGGCAAGTAAGCGCAGGCGGTGAAGTTATGGGAAACACAATAAACTATTTATTAAGACACTAAATAACAGCTATTTACACACACTGAGTGAACCCGTGTTGAGTTGCACCGTACGAGAAGTGAGAATGAGAAAAGAGATGAAGTGAAACCGTCTTATTTGAGAACCGTGTGAGGTAGTACAAAAGGTGACGTCCGCGCGATACAATGGTTGCGAGGTGAGTGTCGCGAGGTGAGTGAGAATAAAAGGCGGGCGCCGGAAGCGCACCGGCTCGTCACGTGAGATCTCGAAAGTAATCGATTAGATCTGTATTGATCTCTGATAGGTGGACAAGTTATCGATTCGAGATCTCGCGTGAGTGATGAGCGTGAAGTGAGGTGAAGTTGGTCGGTAATATAGATTTCTCTGACACTAGTCACATTGTATAACCAGTTATTTCCTTTCTGGTATTATTGTTTTTAAATAGCACATCTCCTTGCAAGAGATGTGTATAAACTCTGTCTGGCCTTAACTGTGCCAGACAGGACACATCTCCTTGCAAGAGATGTGTGAAAACTCTGTCTGGCCTTAACTGTGCCAGACAAGACACATCTCCTTGCAAGAGATGTGTGAAAACTCTGTCTGGCCTTAACTGTGCCAGACAGGACACATCTCCTTGCAAGAGATGTGTCAAAAATGTGTTGTATGTTGAATGTTATCTTGTGTTAAATAATGCATTGTTCTGTATATATTCCATTCGATACTCTCATTAACCATTTATTTAAAAATGTGGTAGAATAGGGCTACTGGCGAAGGTCCACATTAAAAAACCTAACGCGCTAGTCGTGGCACCTCATGGGTCGCGTGGAAGACCACGTAAAAATTTGTATCAGAAAAGACATTCGGTCAGTTGTGTACTAACACAGAAATGTAATGCGCAAACACATAAATTAAAAAATCAAATGCGTCCCGTGGGTGGGATCCTTTCAAATGCTTGCGGAAATATGGGTTAAGAAATGTTGCACTCCCCAGACGATTGAATTAGGCGAAGTGCGATCCTGGGTCACTAGGTGGGCTATGGAATCCAGTTGAATGCAGTTTTTTTATTATGTATGAGTTTTATTGCTGATGGTAGTGTGTTCAACATTATTTACAAAGGAATGTGGCTCATCGTCCTGTAATTTAAGCAAGAAAAAACAACAAGCGCAGCAAACCAAAATTTGACCAATGCGGGCCGCGACCCTGCGACACAAAAGCTCGTAACCGTTGCGCTAGCGGTACTCATTAGAAGGTATTTTATATTTATGAAGGTAAGGTGCGCACATCCTCAATAAAATCGAAACGACTACATTCCCTTGGTATGTATATCACTCGCTTCTGTGCAGACATACAAAGAATCGTAAAATTCACTCACTATATCAGGGGAAAGCAAATATTGAAAGTATTCATTCGGTTATCGTACAAAATATGGCGAAAACATCGGTTTTTATTTATTTCAACCATGACGCAACTTACCAAAAAATCTGGACACAAATGGAGATAATAGTCATGGCAATACTTAACTACAGAATTTATAAAAATCCAATCGGTCGAAAATTTCAGCACGTAAGTGGAATTTTTTATGTTTTTTGGACGTTTTTGATTTTTTATGCTACGGATTTGCAAGAAAAAAATCTGCGAAAATTCTCAACCGTACATATACATGTTCAGAATATTCTGCATTTTTTGCAGAATTTTTGCGTACCGTTAAATACGGAAAATGTGCTAAAAACAGATTTTTTAATTTACCCCATAACTACCCGTGTGATGGAGATAGAGGGCTCAAACTTGGCAAAGCACGATTTCTTTTAATTCCCTATCGAATGACGTCTTGCGAGATAAATTCGGTGAAGGTGCATTTTTGACTATTTCGGCCTGCCCAGCCGAAAGAGAATTTCGTTGCCGCTGTCGCATGCCGAACGAAGCGCGTGCGTGCGATCGTGGTGGAAAGAGGACGGAGAGCATAGTTCTGTCTTTCTCGCAACTGGGTGCGCGCCCAGCGTCGACGTCATAAAGACGCTTCGTTGGTGGAAAGAAGCCGGAGCATAGTACTGTCTTTCTTTCAGATGGTTGTGACGTCACGGTACGCAAGCCTTGGTGGAAAGGAGACGGGGAGCATAGCACCTTCCTTGTCTCCGTACGGTACGGACAATCGCCGTACCGCGGCGCGCACATCGCACACAGACATGCCACGCACACACCTTGCTTCTATCCCCACTCTCGGCAGCACATTCGGTGTTTTATGCCAAATCTTCTATCACTGTCCTGCCGCATTACGGCACGCGTGGTGGGGGAAGGCGAGAAGTGTGTGCGTGCCGTGTCCGTGAGCGCTGCGCGCGCACCGTACGTAGACAAGGAAGGAGCTATGCTTTTCATCTTTCTTCTACCAATGCAGGGTAAACTGACGTCAGAAGCTGCGCGCGCACCGATGGAGGACAAGGAAGGAGCTGTGCTTCTCGTCTTCTTTCTACCAATGTAGAATAAAATGACGTCAGAAGCTGCGCGCGCACCCAATAGAAAGAGGCACAAAATTATGCTCCGTCTTCTTTCTACCACGATCGCACGCACGTGCTTCGTTCGGCATGCGACACCGGTACCGAATTTACCTTTCGGCTGAGCGTTGAGCCGGCTGAAATTGTCAAAAATGCACTTGTACCAAATTTATCTCGCAAGGCGTCATTCGATAGGGGATCAAAAGAAAACGCTCTGTGCCAAGTTTCAACCCTCTATCTCCATCAGAAGGGTAGTTATAGGGGAAATGAAAAAATCAGTTTTTGACACATTTTTCGTATTTAGCGGTGCGGAAAAATTCTGAAAAAAATGGAGAATATTCAGAACAGGTGAATTTATGGTTGGTAATTTTTGCACATTTTTGTCTCGCAAATCCTAAGCATAAATAATAAAAAAACCCCTAAAAACACGAAAAATTCCAATTACGTGTTGCAGTTTCCGACCCACAGAATTTTTATAAATTCTGTAGTGAAGTATGGGCATAAGTAGTACCACCAATTTTTTTTAGATTTTTTGGTAATGTGCATCGTAGTTCAAATAAATAAAAACCTATATTTACGACATATTTCGTGTAATAACTTATTGAATACTTGAAATAATTGCGTTTTCTTGATATTGTCAGTCAGTTATACCATGCTTTATATTTTTGCAGGCAAGACAGCAATGTACAAATAAAAGGAATTAAGTTATTTCGAGTTTATTGAAAGTATGTGTGCACCGTACTTTGAAAAATATTCAACAATAACCCAACAGCACGAGTAGCTCGTTGGTTCAGACACACCCGTCTGTGACATCCTTGGACACTTTTGTCGGACGTTCGCGGCCAGGAAGGCTCACCTTTTCTTTCTTTCTAACAACTACACGACGTTAAGCGATATTCACTTACAAATATTTTAAACATACTTGTATAATAATTAACTGTATTGTGTAGGAAATATGTATGCACGCATTGCATTATTTATGTGATCTTTATTTATATTTTATCACCCAATGCAGCTTCCAATGCGTGTAATGCATTCGAACACAGGAACATTCTACAAATCTGCTAGTATAAGTATTTTATTCCCCAAATGTAAATTTTCACGTGGTCTTCCACGCCACCCATGAGGTGCCACGACTAGCGCGTTCGGTTTTTTATTGTGGACCTTCGCCGGTAGCCCTATTGTACCACATTTTTAATTTATTAAAATACAGTCGTGATGGGATATGTGTCAAGAAAAGCATATTTTCAAGACATGACAGCAATCACCATACGACAGATTTCTTAAACGTAAAGACATGCGGTCTGATACAAGTGAAGCCAGACCAATTTTTTTTTGCTGTACCTCTCCGAACAGGAGAGGTACGGTCTGACACAAGTGAGGCCAGACCAATTTTTTGTTTTGTTTAGACTAACATTTACCATAAAATAAACTATTTCATGGTACACATTAGTCTTATACATTATGAGACGAGCAGGGAGTAGCAATGTCTGCTGCATGTTCTGTGACTATTTTATGGGAACATGCAGGATATAAAGTTTTACTTGACATGAGAGACAAATGTCTCTCAGTGACATCTAACTTCTTAGCAGTTTCCCTTCTCGCCTTTAACGCCGACTTTACAACACAAGTGGCATTTACATTAGCGGACGACAGTGTGTTTCTTTTTTTTGTTTTTAAATCTGTCAAGAGGGAAAAGATTCTTTCCGAATCAGCATTTGAATTCCGGAGGGACCTTACAGCATTTACAAGACACTGCAAGTTGGGATATTGACGAAGGCGGAAAATTTGTTCCCACATTTCGTCAAAACTAAATTTTAAGAAGTAATCTTTTTCTGTGGCTTCAAAATGTTCATACAAAGTGAACCATTCCGATCTTAGACCATTGTTATCAAAGCCTCTCAAAGATTCGGCGACAAAAGAAACATCAATAAATGATATTTCTCTGTTCATATCGCGCAAAATTGTTTCGAGTTCAAAATCTTCCAACTTCGATAAAAATGTGACTTTTAGCGGTAACCTAGTGCGAATGTCCTGAGCGGCACTCATATAAAATTGCAAACAATTCTGTCGAATGTTTGTAACTATAGCTGTGTGCCCTTCTAATGACAATTCGTTTAGGTACTCTTCACATTCTATTCCTAATGTAATATCTGCTAAGGGTTTAATATTTTGAAGATTTGAATAATCTACGATACTGCTACAATCTTTCAAAAGCTCTGGTTTCAGAAACTGCTGACAAACTATATGCAATAATTGCAATGATTTGGTTTGCAGTAACTGAATTCTGGTTTCCACAGCTTGGAAAAAGATTGTAAATGTATTGAAATAATGCAAAATATAATTTAGGAATAGAAGGTAGGCTTTCAAATCAGGATCTTGTATAGTTAACAGTAACTGCTCTGAGGTTTTCGTTTTATCGTTACTATTGACAGTTATCAAAAAGTATTCGATATTTTCCCAAGTTTCTAAAAGTCTTGAGATGCATGAGTGCCGTGAAAGCCATCGTGTTTCGGCTAATTCCAGAATCTTACGGTTCGATTCCTGACAATCGGTAAAAATAGCAGATCGCTTTGGACTACAGTTAACAAAGTTCGTTATTTGGTTTACAAAGTCTTCACATTTACCTGAAATCATCTTGCATGCAGTATTGGCGACTAACGCTACGGAATGGCATGGACATGGCAATGTTTTAACATGTCCAGACTTTTCCTCAAGCTTTTTTTTAAATGATGATTTTTTCCCTGTCGTAACGTTAAAACCGCAAGGTTTCGCGGACGCTCGTGTTTACAGGTGCTCGAATGCCCTTATTGGTGGATTGAGGTTTGTGTATCCGCGGACGCGATCACCTCTAAATGCCTCGGTCGTGCACGTTACAATCGCTTAATTGTACCATTTCGTGCCGCGGAGAGGGATACAATAGTCGTTCCGGCGATCCGCGATATATAGTTTTTAATTTCGACGTGCGTGTGTATGTGTGAGTTTCTAAGCGTGTGGCGCGGGGTAAGTTTTATTTTTGTATTTATTTATTTCAGTCTGTTTCTTGCGGTTTTAAACAGGAATGTCTGATTTGCAGATAAAGAAATATAAACGGAGCTTTTGCGAAGCTTGGCCTCGCGATGAAAAATATAACTCATGGGTGCGACCTGTGGCATCCGACATTCATTCATTTCATTGCGTATTCTGTAAAAAAGAATTCTCCTGTGATATGCGCATTTCGAGACACCCGAATTCTCCGTGTCACATAAATAATGTTAAGAAAATGTCTGCAACTGTAGGAAATAGCGACGACGAAGTATCGAAGCAACATTATTCTGTGGTGCGGACATTTCGGAAACAATGGTCCGATTTGAAAGAGTTTCAACCATGGTTACATTTATCGTCACGCAGAATCCGCCTCTCATATACGAAACGCAAGATTTACAGAAACGCAAGAAACAGAGCAACAAGATGATATCACGGATGAATCGAAATTGTCATTAGATGCGCGACACAAAGCAGCGGAAATTCACTACGCTGCTCTTATCGCCGAACTTAACATTCCGTTTACGTCAGCAGCAAAATTGTTAGCATTTTTCAAAAAATTGGGAAAAGATTCTGACGTGTTGGAAATGATGAGTATGGGTGAGACGAAATGCACTCAAATAATTGCAAACGTCTTGTGTCCGGTTGAAACGGAACGTGTTTCGGCCATTCTACAAAAAACAAAGTTCAGTATTTTTATTGATGAAACGTCAGACATTACTAATACAAAATGGATGACGTTTCATGTTCGGTATGTCGATCCGGAAACATTGCAAATTATGTCGCAGTTAGTCAAACTAATCGATCTTGATGCGAGAAATTGTGGCGCTGAAATGATATTTGACGCATTTAGACAGGAAATGTACCGTTTACAGATTCCGTTTTTGAACATTGTTGCTTTGTCATGCGACAATGCGCGTGTCATGACGGGTAAACATTTATCATTTCGAACAAAGTTACAGGAAAAGTGTGGACATGTATTAACACTGACATGTCCATGCCATTCTGTGGCGCTAGCCGCAAATGCAGTATCCAGAACGATTCCTAACAAATGCGAAAACTTTGTAAAACAAATATCAAATTTCATAAACTGTAGCCCCAAGCGATCAGCTATTTTTACTGATTGTTACGAGGAGACTAATCTAAAAATTTTGAAATTGGCCGAAACACGATGGCTTTCCCGCCAATTATGCATCACTAGAATTCTGGATTCATGGGATAGTATTGACAAGTTTTTAAAACAATTGCTCACGAAGGAAAAGTCCGAAAAAGCAGCACAATTTGTAGCCGTGATGCAGAATCGTGATGTTAAAGCATACTTATTTTTTCTTAGATATATTTTACATTTTTTTAACTCCTTTACGCTATTTTTCCAAGCTCTAGATACTAGAATTCATTTATTACAGCGTAAATCAATACATTTATTACAAATTGTATGTAAAAACTTTTTAAAACCAGAGCTTTTAAAACATTGTAACAGTAACGTAGATTTTTCGGAAAAAGAAAATCAAAAATCTTTACATGAAATCGCATTGGGCATTGATTGTGATGAATATCTTAAGAAATTAATAATAGAGGGGCACACCGATATAGTTGAAAATATTCGAGAGAATTGTTTGCAATTTTATGTATGTGCCGCTCAAGAAATTTCTAAAAGATTACCAATCAATGATCAATTTTTGTGTAAAATACAAGGTTTTGAACCTGCCACAGTTTTGCGCGATATTGACAGAGAAACTTCATTTCATGATGTTTGTTTTATCGCTGAAACTCTTGGCGGATTTGATACATTTTCTTTACAACAAGAATGGTTTGCTTTATATCACGATTTTACAGAAACAGAAAAAGATTATCTTTCGTTAAAGGAATTTGACGAAATGTGGGAAAATATCCTACAACGTAGTCGTCAATATCCGCGTTTGAAATCTCTTGTCAATGCTGTTCGATCGTTACCTAACTCTAATGCAGATTCAGAAAGAGTCTTTTCCTATTTAGCAAACTTGAAAACGAAAAAAAGAAATAAACTGTCGTCCGTGAATATCAATGCCGCTTGTGTCCTTAAATCAGCATTAAAAGCGAGAGGGGAAAGAGCAATAACTCTGACGGTTAATGACAAGCATTTGTCTCACATGCCATCTCATATATTATATTCAGAATGTCCAAATAAAAAAAAAAACAGACAACATGTAGTACATGTTGATGAAATGGCTGGTCCCTCCTCGTCTAATGTTATTCAATAAGTACATAAACAGTAACGTTTAATTCATGTTATGAATGTGTCGACATAAAGAACGAATGTGCGAACAATCAGTCTGGCATATCTTTTGTCAGACTGGACAAATCAGTCTGACATATCTTTTGTCAGACTTCAGAAATCAGTCTGGCATATCTTTTGTCAGACTTCAGAAATCAGTCTGGCATATCTTTTGTCAGACTCCAGAAATGTGGTATAATAGGGCTACAGGCGACGGTCCACGTTAAAAAAAACCGAACGCGCTAGTCGTGGCACCTCCTGGGTGGCGTGGAAGACCACGCAAAACTACTGAGATTATATAAAAACAAAGTATATACGCATTTGCATTGTTCGGGTTGCACTTCTCAATAGGGTCAAGTCTCCCAGAAGACAAACATTACGATACCATTGTACCCTTTGCTCTATAATTATTTTTCTAGTACCTACCATTTCCAGGAAACACAGCTGGCTAGTAACATCTCCCAGCATCCTGTATACATACATTTGAAAGTAATATTTTAAAAGGTAGATTAATTAACTATAAATAAAATAGGATCTTTTTGCACTCAAAAACAATTTAGAAAAATAATACATCGATGATTCATCGAATACTCGTCAATGACAGATTGATCAGTATTATCGAACACGAAAGCGTCGACGAGCGACGACGAGTACGACAGTAATGGTAATAAGTGTTCTTCGAATAAGGATACGTTGATATGCTTACAATAAAGTTCATGCATGTATCAGGTAAACAAAACAAGTTAAATAATTCTGTACCTATCCGAGTACGTATGCCATCTTTGCCATAACGTGACATATATATTTTGCCCATATCTATCATAAACCAATACGACACAACTATTCCGCTGACAAAATATTAAAAACTATCCGTAGGAGGTACTAAAACATTGTTAAATGAATATCGTTAGTTGCCGTGTGATGAATAATTAAAAAAGAAAAATTATCCGATGAAAAAGAAATGAACCATGGATGGGCGCGAACCAACGAAAAAAATCGAACGCGTCGACGAGCGGCGATGCGTACGACGAGGACATACCAAACTCTCCCGGATTCACTTTTCGCTGGATCGCGCTCTGCTCACGGCGGTGGTGCCCGATTTGCCTTCCGGCTGAAAGAACGCAATCGTACGTGCGATGCCTTATGCGAAATCTGGCACCACTGTCACCGGCCTGTGTGCGGAACGAAGACGCGACGCCGCGACTGCATGTCGAACAAAGACGCAACGCGCGATGTTGGTTGAAAGGGGACGGAGCATAGTTCCGTCCTTCTTATGTGTCGTCACGATACGTGACGTCACGCGACGTTGGTGGAAGAGAGACGCAGCATAGTTCCGTCCTTCTCTCCACGCGGAGCGCGATTCGGCGAGAAACGGCGCGCGCAACTCTCACGGACAAGGCACGCATACTTTTCCGTATCCCCACTCCGTCGAACACCGATGGTGCTCGGATGCCAAGCTGAGACCACTGCATGAGCCTCGTCCTCTCACACATTCGAGGGACCGTTGCCGTTGGCAACCGGCGATTTATTTGGACACGTTGGCGGGAAACCGGCGACTGCGATTTTGCAAACCACTGGTGATCGTTGAACCTATTCAACGTACTTTTGTGGACTTGCGCTGCCTTGTGCTTTGGACATTGGACGAGTTTCAGCAGGACTAATAATAATAATAATATATAATAATATAATAATAATAATATATAATAATATATAATAATAATATATAATAATAGATAATATAATAATTTCTATTATAAAAGTAGGCTTGTTTGAAAATATAAATTAATTTTTACCCATATACTTTTGCAGGAATTTAATAAAAAAATGTGCAGTCTTCCGGAAAATGGACAGCGTGGCAGAAGGCCAGGTACAGGTAAGAAATGTTTCCTAGTTTATGTGACGCAAGTCTGTAAAAACAATAAGTAAATCAGAATAATGATTAATAAAGAAATTATCCCGTACTTCGAATCGCTACTCCTTACGCGAGGAAGGGAAATTGTGTCACACGTTAGTTATATCAATACACTCTTGCTTTCGAGGTTCTTGTATTCTTCTATATCTCCTTCGCTCGCTCTGTTCGCACATACCCATTCTCTCTGTTGCCAGATTCACTACCTTTTGCCCCTGATTTGCTCATTACCGTCATACTGTTATGCCGCGTTGGGAAGGTGTGGGGTGATAGTCTCGGTATTCACTCCTTAAGCACAACTTAAGGTTTATTAGGAATAGCGTACAGTTTGCAAAATAAACTAAGTGATTGAGCGGAGTATCGAGCAGCGTTACGATGTTGCTTGCTCGATAGTATTTCTTAGAGTGCCGGGCCCAGATTTGGGCGTTTTCTAGGTGCTGTCTAGTGGGGGAAAAACCCTTAGCGTCGGTCACGTAGGCACGCGGTGCATATGGTGACATCACCGTTGGCACAAAGCTTCGTTGTCTTGAAACTTAAGTTATTTACGCAAGATGAAGGGTTTGCCCTAACGGATAGCTATAAAAATAGTGGTGGCTTAGACCTAACAGAGAAATGCTTAAATCTAGTGGTGGCTACAACCTAACAATACGACTCATACAAACTCCTCCTCAGACTGTCTATCCGACTCACTCTCATTCTCTCTTTCTCACCCATATTTCGTACTCTCCACTCTATACACATGTTATTTCAATTAGGACACGCAAGACGCCCTTTGGGAAAGGTGCATTGCCAATGCGTTGTTATGGGCTGCCATTCCATAAAAAGCACCCCAAAACACTGCTTCCCAAAGGATTGGAGGCTCAGCAATCTCTGGAAAGAAGCAATACAAAATCCAGCACTGCAGCATCTTGGAGCGGAAGAATTAAGGACTTATAGGATTTGCCAAATTCATTTTTCAGAAAAATCATATAGTCTAACATCTTCCCGTAAAACATTAAGAAATGATGCTGTTCCAGAATTGTTATTGGGCCCGATGCCAAGCACTTCTGATGCCTTCAACGATATGGACTTGGCAAAAGAACCAGAGATGATTGGAATGGAAGAAAATGTTTCAAATGATTTGAAAGAAGGTTCAACACTCAGCAAAACAATTTAAATGAACCCTGCACAAGTTCACATAATAAAAGCTTATTTTTAAAAATAGATCCTGCTGAAAAAGAAGATGCCATGTGCGAGACACCCAAATTAGCAAGAAAGCGATCACTGCTTGGGAGCATCACAAGGAAAAAGCAGTTAACTCCAGTCGCCTCACGCTTACACAAAATAGCGACAAACCTGTTGAGGCGACAGACGAAACATGTGAGGCAATTGGGATTGTACAAGGATCGCCTGCAAAATGCTGTAAAGTTCGTCAAATCTAGTGAGATGAGAGAACTACAGACTCTGTCGAAGCAACAGCTAACATTCATAGAAATGCAGATTCAGAATGTTAACAAGAAAGCAAAGGCAAGTGTTGAATCTGACCCATCATGTAGTCATCATCGAAGTTCTTTCAATATCATACTGTTCTGAATTGAACCCCGAGACGAGCCTGAGGAATCTGGTGAGGCGCGGGTGGGGAGTTTAAGGAGAGTTGAGGAGGACCGCACGACGTCGTACAGCACGTGGCCGGCACGAAAACGAACACGTGTGTGAGGAGCTCAAAGAATTGTATTTATTAACTAAACGCACTTAAACTATGATTACACTAATCGAGGGACACTAGAGCGTCTTTCAATCCCTTTGAGTATTGCTTATGCACTGAACTGAGAACGAACCGGGTGAGGAGTCCACGATTAATCCGCACGTGAGAGAAAACCACTTGTCGCCACGATAGAAGAAACGGTAATGGCCGTTGAGAGCGCGCGGGAACCGCGAGAGTACAATTGCCCGAGGAGAACGCGACGCGGCGCTGCTAATTAGCAGGCGCGTTTACATACAGTATCGCCCGAGTATCGACCGTGTTATTGATTCCGGTGAGAACGTCGTGGGCGTCCATTGGCCGCCCGCCCGAGGTGACCGTGAATACGCAACACATACAATATATTTATATCGATTAAGAAATATAGTGTAGGATTTAATGAATCTTCGGATAGATGAATTGACATAGGCGTATATTTATAAACGCGGTGCATGCGGTTTTAACACACTGTTTGTTCTCTGACACACAACGCAGTCGTTTGCTATCACCCAACGCTCGCTAAATACACACTGATACACATTATCCCCGAGACCACCCGAGACGCATTTTGGCCAACTTCGGCCCTTCTTGCAGTCACGTTGCCGGCGCAACGACAGCGCAGATAGCGCTTCGCCAATAAAAGGACGACGTCGCGCGTCCGGCGGCTAGAGCGTTGATCGCCATACACTCTCATAGACACACACATGCGCGCGCGCACACAAAAGGAGGGTTCTTATATCCTACAATAGTACAATGTATCATGAATAATTGCACATTTCAGATTTTTTATGATTGATTTTATACAAATTTTGTATATTTCTACATTGCAAATGTTTTATAACAATATGTTTCCTTTTTTTATAGGCAAGACGATTTTCCTTAGAGGCCAAAATTTTGACTTTGGCTATTCTAAAGCAGTCGGCACAGTGCTACCGGCTGCTTAGTAGAATATTTATTTTGCCTACTCCGCGTTCCTTGCGGACGTTCTTAGGCCATATTCCATTAAAGGCCGGAATGAATGATGTGATTATCAGCCATTTAAAAGAACAAGGAAAAAACATGGCTGATAAGGATAAGGTTTGCGTCCTGCTATGGGACGAGATGTCCCTCGATTCCCAATTGTAATATGAAAGGACAGCGGACCGTACAATCGGTTTCGAGGATTGGGGGAACGCCCGAACCGATAAAATTGCCGACCATGCACTTGTATTTATGTTGCGTTGAATACAGAAAAATTGGATAATCCCAATTTCATACAATTTTTGCAAATCCTGTACGTCTGCCACACAATTAATACACTGCATAAGAAGTATTGTGGCAGGCGTAACAAAGGCTGGATTTAAAATCGTTGCCACTGTTTGCGACCAAGGTGCAACGAATGTGTCGTGCATCCGAAGGTTATTGCAGGAAACGAAAGCGAAGTATTTGGCCGAAGGAAGACAAATCAGTATGTATTTATTATTATTTGTTATTATTTTTTTTCAACAATGAATTAACTACATATATTTTTGAAGGGGGGAGAATTGAAATATGTGGACAAACGCTTATACCGCTGTACGATACTCCACACCTGCTAAAAGGCATTAGAAACAATCTCATGACAAAACACCTTGAGATTGTTCCGGAACACATAAGTGCTGTGACCGTACAGTACAGCCTCACCGTAGACGCATACACAACACACGCGAGTAGTCATACCAAGGGCTTTGCAGGAAAAACTACTCAAGGAAATTCGCGACCTATATGCGCACTCTGGTAGTGATAAACTGACCTCTCTAGTGCAAGAAACATTCTACGTCAAGGGATTAAATCGCGCGGCAAGAAAAATAACGGCGCGGTGCGACACATGTCAACGTGTCAAAATAAACACGCATCCACCGCATGCCGATATGCAGACAATCTTACCGACACGACCGAGAGAACTCCTCTCGGTCGATTATTACGGCCCACTACCGTGCTCGACAGGAGGCGCACGTTACCTGCTCGTCATCGAGGATGTCTTCACTAAATTTGTCAAATTATACCCCGTCCGGAATGC
Source organism: Priocnemis perturbator (assembly GCA_963942575.1). Classification (NCBI taxonomy): domain Eukaryota; kingdom Metazoa; phylum Arthropoda; class Insecta; order Hymenoptera; family Pompilidae; genus Priocnemis; species Priocnemis perturbator. Next base: position 11,087,359 of record OZ012643.1, on the reverse strand, counting down.
GACGACAGTCATAACAATAGCAGAATTCATAAAGGATTACGTGCCGACATTTGGACGACCAGACGCGGTTATTACTGACCACGGCACACAATTTACTGAGACCCGCTGGACGGACATGCTCAAGGAACAAGGGATCAAACACTGCCTGTCATCTATCAGACACCCCCAGAGTAATCCCGTCGAACGGGTAAATCGCGAAATTGGGCGCATCATCCGAACGGTCGCGGCAGAAAATCACGCAGCATGGGCACGATGGACGAAACTGGTCGAAACCTGCTGCAACGAAGTAACCCACCACAGCACGGGATTCACGCCCCATGAATTGCAGTTCGGCAAGCCACCAACTCGCCCATTTGAAAGATGGATGCCACAGCAAGTGGAAGAACACCGGAATCCCGAGCAAGAGCTACAAAGAAAAATGCAACTGGCATATGCCAACACGGAGAAAAGAGCCCGGAGGAGAATGGCCCGCTATAATGTCGGAAAACAGGCAACTCAATTCGACATCGGAGACGCCGTGCTAATAAAAACAAAGCCGGTCTCAAACGCGGCGGACAGACACGTGGCAAAATTCTTTCACCTCTACGAAGGTCCATACAAAATATCGGCGAAGAAGGGGCCGGCGACGGTCACTGTAACGCACATGGACAACGGACGAGAAAAGGGAACATATCACGTAACCGATGTACGAAGATACCGGACATAAACAACAACACAAAAAAACACAGAAGACCCGGGAAGGATCGGGCGGTCGGACGCCCGCAGAAGTCAGTAAGAGCACATACAGCAAGCAGGCAGCATGGAAGCAAAGCGAACAGTGGGAACGCAGAGTTACGCCGCATGGGAGAAGATCTCCAGAGCGACGCAGACAGGAGTTGACTTCGAGTACCATCCGCTGCCTGAGAATAAACTGAAAACGGTGTCACCACGGCCATGGAACCCACCATCTACCACGCAGCGCCCAGCTCCGGGAAAAGGAACGCTGATACAAATCACGAAAAGGACGAAAAGGACCCAGACACCGGAGGCGTGCGAAAGAGCTCTAACGCCGACACCGACCACACTCGATGTAGAAGTGGAGCAGGCGATCAAAAAGCTCCAAAGGGAGTATCCACTTCCGTTCCCGTCCACCACGAGGCCGGCAAACACAGAGGTCCCCGATCCACGGGAAGCGACCACCACCGAGGAGAAAATCCGAAAGAGAATGAGGCAGTGCTTCGGACCGATCCTCACGACGAGCGAGGAAGAAGAAGAGGACGGCTACGTGAGAGAACATTGCCAACGCAGCCGGAGGCGGAGAGGAGGCCTAGGGGATGCAGCCGAGCAGCTAGGGAGAAGCGGGAACACCGCTGGTGGTGGCCCCAGTGCACCCTGCCCTCCTCCGACCCAATGACCCGAAGCTAACTAAGACCCGAGTCCCCAGACCCCACAGTGAAGTGTAAAATAACAAAAAAAATACAGTGCAGTGACATAGTGTAAGAAAAGAGACTAGACCAAAGAGACATTTCGATATACACATCTATGACACGCACACTGACACACGACGACACATTCATATCAGAGAAAATATATGTATGCCCGATCATAGTGGAGTAGGCACCCAATAAAACTTAATTATTATTTCTTTAATTTCAGTTTGAGCGTGTAAATATTAGAGGTATAAGATAATAGGCTCAATAGGATTAATTTAAAACGTATAATAAGATAGCATAAGTAACAGTACGGCCACAAAGTCACGCATCTCTATCCTTTCTTTTCTGCTTGTTTGGTACATAAAAACGACGTGAGATGCGGTGTAGTTAGCTACACACTACCCCGCACCTCCCGCCTGAGAGAGGGGCAATGTGACCGTACAGTACAGCCTCACCGTAGACGCATACCAGAATGTCCGCAGCACGTCTACGGGACACAACACTTGCTTGCTTTACGCGCCTCACCTTTTCTCCTTTCTGCCGAATATACATCGCGATAGCTTCTCTTTCTACTTACTTACAGTTTCTATAATATCATCCTCCCTTTCCACTTCTTTGCCGCCTCGCTTCACTCACTCACCTTTTCTCCTTTCTGCCGAATATACATCGCGATAGCTTCTCTTTCTACTTACTTACCGTTTCTATAATATCATTCTCTCTTTCTACTTTGTAACCGCTTGTGTGCTGTCGTCTGTGTGTGTCGGGCGTATTCACTCCTGCAGTGGGCTGCGTCGTTGATGCACCGGCCAGGGGTACAGGCCGACCGGTGCAGGTTCGTGCACAGGGCGGTGAGTGAGTAGTAGGTGCCGGATAAATGAATGTTGGAGAAGTATTTTATATAACTGGTAAAATAAATGTATATTCTTTCTTGTTTTGGGTATTGTAACCGTACGAACTTTGAAGCCCGCGCCGGCACAAGGAGATCGCACCGGCGCGCGCTCGGCGGAGACCGGAGAAACAAGGAGAGCGAGCCCTACGCGCACAAACACCGCGTGGCCGGTAAGGTGAGGAACCGCGACACTCACTTACCGGCCTAATCATGCCCGAGCACGTGAGGGGAAGAACATAACGGTACTTCCCATCACGAACCACATACCTCCCCTTACGCGGCTCGGGTATATAAGGCGCCGTTCCGCGGCAATTAGCATCGAATCATCGATCACCCTCTGACACGCTGCAAAAGCCCAGAGACCGTGAACTAGCAAGAAGCTCACCGCGTGACATATTGTCGATCCCGGAAGACTCCGCAAAAGACGGGCCTGGTTAACAGATCAATTCGCGCCGTGCCGCATCGGTATCGCCATAGACGACGATAACTTCTAATTTACTCGCGACCACTTCAGATAATCGATTAAAAGCAGTAGAATCACGACGTTTAGCAAAATCCAGCATCCGAAAACCTACCGCAATATCCGACGGACGAGGTGGCTTACTCCGCTCACGCACCGGCCACAGCCACGCTCGCTTTCGTCCTCACAAATTCACTTACCAATTACCCGACGGATAAGGTGGCCTACCCCGCCCACGCACCGGTCAAGGCCACGCTTATTTCGTTTACCAATACACACAACTCCGCTATACCCGGTGGCTGCAATCGACCTCACCCGCTCTCGGCACCGGCCAAGGCGATGTGCAGTTCGCCAACCCAATAGTAGGAAATTCCAAAAACCTGTGGTCGGGGAAATCTAACCCGCTCTTGGCACCGGCAAAGATTTCGCCCGATTCACACTCTCCCACGACAAGACACGACGTACAAACACGCTCTCCGCCACCGGCAACAGTAGCCCGGAAACGCGACGCGCCGATATCCGCGCCGCGTACATACAATAACACCGGCGAGCGAACACACGTCGATCAAGACTCTGTATACACAAACTGTACACCAGGCATGCAAGAAAATACAACAGCCTGCATTGCAGCATAAAAGACGCTCATTTTATCGCTTCCCTATCGCCCACTCCAGCACTATCTATACGATTTCCACTGCACGGAGTGGACTTGGCCGTCGCTGCCCGAAGGAGATGTCGACATAGGACCGCCGCCGCAGCGAAGAAGGCCGGAGACCCGTCAGACTAAGTCACCGCTGGCGGGCCGTGCTCGCAGGCACACTCCACTCAAATTTGTACGGTGACATCTGTTGTGCTCGCTCGGGTGGGCCCGCAGGCCGGCGGATACCTCGACTCATGGTCATATTCCGCACACACCCTTTCAAATGATCGAGATGTCGCCCGATCAACGCGCAATAAATTGCTACCAGTCTATACGGGTTGCTGGCCCCTCATCTTACTGGTGGAGGCGAGGCCTTTCTAAACCTCTCCCATAGTTCTGCCAACCATGGTAAGGCGAGCTGATTGAGTGCAGCTCCCACACCGGGATGTCAAGCCCTAGCCAGCTATGGCTTCCCAATGCCACGACGATTGCAACCCCGGTGCCTTAGATGATATTGTTACGTGGACGCGGGCGAGACATTTCAACGTACCAGGATTATCAACGACAACGATTTTAATATATCACGTCCGTCTGGTATCAAGACCAGATGCAGACTCTCTGGTTTGGTTACCAATAACAATAACATTCGAACGTCATAAAATCGATAGAACAAATATAACATTATAACATGACACATAATCAATATAGGGTTTGTGTCTTCGCCGTGTTCTTCGCGCCTTCACGTCCGTAACACTGCTTCCCCTCGACGATAGCGGACGTCCCGGCCGTATATTATCGCGAGATCTTCAGATGCTTCGGTTCAGGAAAAGGCACTCTCAGGTGTAAGCAGCGATGGCTCCTCCTGAACCAAAAATGTCATCCCAGCATTTGCTCACGGTCCCAAGGGAAAACCATGCCAAAAACCCTGGGCGAGATGACCGCATCACTTGGGCGAAACTCTTAGTAACGAACATCTTAGTATCTTGATAACTTCAAACCCGAACACTTGCAAAACTGCTTGCAACCGCCGGAACACAAACAATTCAAACGGGAGCAGATGGAAGATGATTCTTCCTTCTGAAAATAAAACGGAACGACAAAGAACTTCCTGTATTTAGAATAATTTCCAAGATTAAATCTTACGGAACCCTCAAACCTCACACTATACCCATCCTCCCCTATTTTTTACAATGCTCCACGGGAGAGTAAGCATAGCGGCGCACTGCTGTCTTGACTCCTTGTCAGTGGTGCTGCGTCATGCGATGTCCTTGTGTCCTATCGTTCTTCTTTCTTGTTCCATCCTAGTACCTTGGTTCCTTCGTATTTTGCTAATCTATTGGCGTGTATAATCTTCATTCTTCCTTTGGCTGACCGCTGGATCCCGTAGATAGCGTCATTAATCCTCTTCTTCACCAAATAGGGTCCTTCCCAGTTTACTTGCAGTTTCGGACATCTTCCTTTTGTTCTTCGTGGCTGATAAAGCCACACTAGGTCTCCCTCGTTGAAAATAATTGGAGTACAAGTGGCATCATGGCGCAATTTCATGCGTTCCGAGCTTTTAACAATTTTCGCTCTTGCCAAATGGTGTACATCCGCGAGGACCTTATTCAGTTGCGAGACATATTCCATGGAAGAAATAGGTCGCTCGGGGGTAACTCCTCGGAAGAAATCTATTGGTAGCCGAAGTTCTCTTCCGTATAACATCCTCGCTGGGGTTTGTTTCGTGGTTTCATGTTCCGCCGATCGGTATGCCAATAAAAATAAAGGCAGCCAATCGTCCCAGTCCTTTTGATGGTGTGAAACGAACAACGACAAATATTGGTGTATTGTTCGGTTTAGTCTTTCCACTAATTCATCTGACTGTGGATGCAGCGGAGTCGTTCTAGTTTTCTTTACTCCCAGTATCCTCAGGACTTCTTGGAATAATTTGGACTCAAATGATCGTCCTTGGTCGGTATGTACCTCTATCGGTAGGCCATGTCTGCTAAAAACTTGTGCCATCATAGCTTGTGCTATGGTCTTGGCCTGAAAGTTTGCTACGGGAACGACTTCTGGCCATTTCGTAAAATAGTCCATGATGACTATTACGAATCTGTTTCCATTTATTGTCTTCGGATAAGGTCCTAATATGTCCAAACCTATCCGTTCAAATGGAGACCCAACGTTATAAGTGTATAGCTTTGCTTGCCCTTTCTGCCTTGGTCCTTTCTTGGCCGTGCAGATATCGCAAGTTCGGCACCAATCCTCCACGTCCTGCTTACAGCCGGCCCAAAAGAAACTTTTTCTTAATCTGGCCAGTGTCTTATTCACGCCGAAGTGTCCAGAGGTCGAGGAATTGTGAGCTTCTTGAAAAACCTCTTCAATCTTGTTCAATGGGACCACGAGTTGAAAAACATCTTTTCGCTCGTCTCCGGATACCCATTTTCTGAACAAAAGCTCATCCTTGATCTGCAGTGAGTCCCAAATCTGCCAATAGTATCGGGCCTTGGAACCCAAAATCGACACTTCTTCTTTTGACGGACGACGATTGTGCCTTTTAGCCTCTATAACAAATTTCAAATTTGGATCCTCCATTTGTGACATTTTCCATTTTTCGTCTTGATTTCCCTCGTTGAAGCAGATCCTCTTGCATGTTGCCTCTTCTGTAATCAGACCTTCCTTGTTCCCTGTTTTCTTGCAAGACTTACAGTTGTTACATGGTATGCGAGACAAAGCATCTGCATTACCATGAAGCCTTCCATACCGGTGGACAATTTGAAATTCGTATTGTCCCAATTCTTCCAACCATTGGGCCATTTGTCCTTCGGGAGATTTAAATGAGAGTAGCCATTGTAACGCGCTATGGTCCGAACGCACTACAAACTTCCTTCCATAAAGATAATGATGGAAGTGCCGTATGGACTTAATAACGGCCAATAACTCTTTCCTCGTAGCGCAGTAGTTCCTTTCCGGTTTATTCAAAACCTTACTGAAATAGGAAACTACTCGTTCCTGGCCATCATGGCTTTGGGATAATACTGCACCAATTCCAAAATTGGATGCGTCGGTGTCCAAGATAAATTCTTTCTCCACATCCGGATACACCAGGATTGGAGAAGATGTTAATTTGCCTTTTAAACTTTCGAATGCTTCTTGACTGGCGGTGGTCCATTCGAAATCTTGATTTTCTTCCGTCAGTTTATATAGGGGTTTGGCTATTTTCGCGAAATCTTTGACAAATTTCCTGTAATATGAGCATAACCCCAGAAAACTTCTCACTTGTTTTCGTGTGTTCGGTACCGGCCAATTTTGTACGGCGATTATCTTCTCAGGGTCTGTACCAATTCCGTCCAAAGAGACTTCGTGTCCTAAATATGCCACTTTTCTCTGGAAAAATGTGCACTTCTTCGGATTCATTAATAAGTGTGCCTCACGTAAACGTTGAAAGACTTTTTTTAAGTTGTCCAGCTCTTCATAAAAGTGTTTTCCATAGACTATGACGTCATCTAAATAGACGAGGCAAATATTCCATAATAACTGCGACAACACTTTGTCCATAAGTCTCTCAAACGTGGCCGGTGCGTTGCACAATCCGAAAGGCATCACGACGAATTGGTATAGCCCATTTCCCACGGTGAATGCAGATTTTTCCTTGTCCTCTTCGGCTAGAGCGATCTGCCAGTAACCGCTCTGAAGGTCTATGGTTGAAAACCATGACGAGCCTGCTACTGCATCCAGGGTGTCTTCTATCCTTGGTAGGGGGTAGGAGTCCTTTTTTGTGAGACTATTTAATTTTCGGTAATCTACACAAAATCTCGTTGAGCCATCTTTCTTCTTCACAAGTACAATTGGAGATGCCCAAGGACTCGATGAATCCTCAATCACTCCTTGCCTCAACATTTTCTCAACAGTTTCTTCCGCTACCTTCCGCATATGCATCGGCATTCTGCGAGGTTTTTGCTTAACTGGAGAATGGTGTCCTGTTCGAATATGGTGCTTAACTAGTTTGCACTGTCCAACCTGTTCGGCGTCCTTCGCGAACAAATCCTGAGACTCCAGTAGAAAAATTCGGAATGTCTCTTGCTGTTGCAAATCCAAGCCCTTTGCACTTCTCTCGAACAGTCCTTTTAAATGTTGCGGCATCTCGTCCTGATTACAGATGTAATTGTTCTTCATAGGCCGGTCTGGATTCCCAATTAGAGGTAGTTGGCTTCCATCCTTCAGTAGTACCGTTCCTTCCTCCAGGTCCAAACGGTTGGATATCTTCATCAAAAGGTCCAGTCCTAGTATCCCTTTTTCATTAATTTCGGCCACGTACGCTTCGTGCTTAACTCCCGTTTCGCCGAAATTAAAGTTAAATTCTTTTCTTCCAAGAATAATTTTCGAAATATCGTTTCCCTCTACCCCTACTAACCTTCTATTCGTGCCTGTCAATTTTGAATTATCATACTTAGCAACTTCACTCTTGTGTATGAGTGTGACTGAGGATCCCGTATCCACAAGGAAATTTGATGGTTTCCCATCAATGGATCCTTCTACATACAGACCGGTAGTAGTGGGTTTTTCCGAAATATTTCCCGAGATGACTTTACAAATTCTAGTATAGATCCCTTGACTAGATTTTTTTAATATCCCCGCACTTCTTATCACAAAACCACAAATTACCAAAATTATTTGAAGCAGAAAGATTAAATTGAACTGATTTTTCCCTACACTGATTCCAGACTCATGTGTAGAAGGGTCCATTTACAATTCTGGAGGCTTTCAAATTTTGATTTAAATTTCCCTCCCTAAATTTAAACCTTATTCGTTTTTTTCATTTCTGTCATTATATTTCGCTTTCTTTGCTAAATTTTGCTCACACTGAAACTGTGTGTGGCCTTCTTTCCCGCATTTCCAGCACGTCAGTTTCCTATATGATTTCAGAGCTCTATTTTGCGCGTTATCTCTCCTTTCTCGTTTTTCGAATGCACCGTCATAAACTCTTTCCGTGTTTCTACTCGCAATCGAAACGTTAACGCGAGCATAATCTTGATCTCTTCGTACTCTTTCTTTACATAAATCTTCAATTTGCTGAATTTCAATTGCCTTTTGCACTACTTCCTCGAATTTTTCAAATTTTTGTAAGTACAATTGTTTTTTAATGACTATGTTCTCGATCGCGCTGATAAATTGGGAAACGGCCAATCTCTCGCGTACTTCCAAAGGACAATCCGGCAAAGCTAATAATGCCAACTTTTCTATTTCATTTGCTAATTCGGGGATCCCTTGCCCCGGCTTTTGTGCATAGCCCTGAAATTTCAGATAATTCATCGGAGCCGATCCCTGCTTTGCAAATCGTCTTTGCAAAGCAGCTCTCAGCTTTCCGAAGTCTAATCGGTATCTGTCCTCCAAAGTTGTCAACACAGAACCAGCGGGCCCTTCCAAGGAGTTAAGTAGCGCGGCAGCTTTCGCTTCATCGCGCCAACCGTTAACTCGCGCGATCGATTCGAATTGTGCCAAAAATTCCTCCCAATTCTCTCCATTAAATTTTGTTGGCAATAATGAAAAACCAAAATTCACTCGCGGATTGAAATTTAACTCATCGCTCGAAGGCGCACTCGCTCCGTTACCGCGCACAAAATTATTAATGTTTGTCATATTATCCAGGCTATTTGTCAGTTGCTCCATCCTGGCGTTGTAACTGTCATCGACATCCTGCAGTCGCTTTCGGAGGTCGTCCTCTCGTCGGCGAGCATCTTCTGCCTGCATGCGGAGTCCCTCCTGGAACAGCTCCTGTCCCGCGCGCATCTTCTCCTCCAGGCGCTCCAACATCGCCTGTACCGATGCCATCGGGTCCCCCGTAGCCTGTTCCGCCTCCGCTGCTGGCCTCGGCAACCGTCGACTTCCAACCGTATCGTCAATTTCATTGCCGCTTCCAGGATTGTCGATTTCGATTTCTGTCTCTCTTCTTCTCGTTCGCATCCTCGTGCTTATCCCACTTCTGACACCAATGTTACGTGGACGCGGGCGAGACATTTCAACGTACCAGGATTATCAACGACAACGATTTTAATATATCACGTCCGTCTGGTATCAAGACCAGATGCAGACTCTCTGGTTTGGTTACCAATAACAATAACATTCGAACGTCATAAAATCGATAGAAGTAATATAACATTATAACATGACACATAATCAATATAGGGTTTGTGTCTTCGCCGCGTTCTTCGCGCCTTCACGTCCGTAACAATATGTTCAGTTAGTACCCAGGGTGCCGTCCCATATGTGGGGGACCGGTGGCAGCTAAGGGCAACGCGGGTGGGACGTTCCCACACGCTACCCTACCACTACCACCGGTGGGCCCCACACCCCGTCTACCGATTATCCTCCGGTCGAGTGGACCCACAGCCCAGCAGCCGATTAAGGGTCCAGTACAAGCGTATGTCAGGTCCGTGGGTACGCCAAGCCCCAAAGGTCCCCACCACCAAGGGCGGGACCCCCCTGCGGGGATTTGTACGGTGGCAGTATATACAGTGGTGAGCGCCGCGCTGTTGACGTCTCGTGTTTGTGTTGGGCCGTGTACGTGTGGGCCGTTACGCTTGCCTGGCGCCGCGAATATTCTAGGCCGCTTAGGCTTAACCGATTAATGTCGGTTTTGACGACGGTCGAGCGATGCCGGGATTTAACTCGTGAAGCGCGACGATTTTACGATGCGCGTTGCACAGTGCGCTATTCGCAGTAGTTGCAGCAAAAGGTCCAAGACTTTCCTGGTGGGCACCCAAGACGGGTGAGCCACGAGTATGTCGGTGCCTCGCTGTTCCTAGGCTATAATACGAGAGGGCGGCATAATAGAAGCGGTGGCAGGTTCGTGGGTATGAACGTCCAGGCGACTTCGTTCGCACGTCTCTCGTTTTCTCGTTCGCCCTATGCTGTACGGGGCAAAACCAAAGTTTTCGTGGCAGGTCTCTCGAGCCGGGCACGGGTTGCTGGTCGCCTTCGAACTTCCCTAAGTGAGAGGAATGACACGATATGTGGCAGGCACGGATGATCCGTGGGCTGGGCACTTTTTCGGTTTTACCTCGTTACAATATAATTCGTCTGTGGCCTCTGCCTGAGAGGGGTGTCGGCTGCCCGTGGCTGGCTCGACAGCACCCTTTTTAGATACGATTCGGTGTCGGCTGCTCGTGGCTGGCTCGACTACTCGTTGACTGAAGGAGTGCTTGTTGTTAGTAGCGGCGGCCTTACATACGCCGCCGCGCACTCAGCCAGCCGCGAGAGACCTACTCGCACGGGCAGTGGCCGCGGACCTCTGGCGGTATCTCCTGCCGGTAGTGGAAGCGGTCTGGCGGTGTTGTTTATGTACGTACGCGGGTACAGCGTACGGTTACAACTTCTCTGTGCCTCATTTCACTTACTCGCCTTCTCTATTTTCGCGCCGTCTCTCTCTTACTTACCCGCCGTCTCGACCATGCATGCCGGTACACGCACGAACACACACTACTCTGCACACACAACCATACATACACCGCTCACCCAGGGACATCGACATAAACACATGTAAACGCGACTGACACAGACAATACACAAATCATTTCAATCATACGTTAGGAATAACGGGACCGAGCCTCGGGGAAGGAGGAGAAGCGACTCCCGCCGATGGAAGAAATCACCCGAGTGGAACTTCCCCTTTGCCCGATTGGGGTATATAAGGTGCGAGGAAGCTCCACTCGGGGCGAGATTTACATCGAGCTTGTAACCGTGACGAGTTACGTATCCCTCGGTCGGACGGAAAAGTGTTCAGAGGGAACAACTGATCCCTGAGGGTACGACCGAGGTATTGCAAAAATAGGTATTGACGGTGTCACTAGCCGTTTTGCTTGTACATACGTGCGTATGCTTGTGGATTCGAACCACTGGACGGTGAGGAGTGAAACAGAAAGTAGGTAATACGGTTTGACTGGTAAAAGGTCTCTATATTCTGTATGTTGCCGATGATTAATATATTACAAGAATTAAAATAGTGGCTACGGTAATGCCGAGCCGGTGCGAGGTACGACAGGCCGTACGTGTGTTCGCACTTCGATGTGTTCGTGGTGTACCGAAAACGCGTGGTCTATATGCGCGCGGTTACGTGTGCGACGCTTGTGTGTTTACGCCGGATAGTCCTACACGCGAAGACGCACGTGCGTGTGTCGGGAGTATTGGACTCGAGGAACGAACAGCTGACTTCGTATGTCAACTGCGTTGGTATTGACGCTCGCAATAACGTAAGAAGTCTAGGCGCGAGGTATGTATCCGTGAGGCGGAAGGTTTTACGCACGAGTCGCTAGAACGCGGCGTCGAACGAAAAGTTCCCTCCGAGGTGACCTAGTATCTATACGAGTCTTCAATGTTCATGCGTAATGTACCTGAGAACACTTCGGTTACAACAACGACGGGCCGGCGGGGGATACAGTTAAGTACCAGCCGAGCAGCACGACAGTTTTACCTTGATATCTCAGGTCTCGTTATCTAATAGGTGACTCGGACTTAGGCCAATGCAAATTATGATTCTATAGCAAAAGGTTTGTTACAATTCGTCCTACGAGAACACGACAGTTACAACAACGACGGGCCGGCGGGGGATACAGTGAAGTACCAGCCGAGCAGCACGACAGTTTTACCTTGATATCTCGTAGTGTTTGTTTCTAAGCAATCTGCCGTCTGACTAAGACTAGGTCTTTGCCGTGGGGGACCGTACCTTACATACGGCCAGCCAGGGGCGCAGATCGTCCGCCAGTGGGGTATCTCACTGCGAGGAGTCGGGTAGGCCGAAGACGGACAGCGGGGGACCGATCAAGGTCAGCCGAGTGTCTTAGTCAGGCACCTTATTCCTCCGTGGCTCTAATAAAATATTCTCCTACTTTCTACTCTTTGGTACCTATCTTGTTCGATGCCGCGTTCGCTCGTAATAATGCCTCTACTAAAGGAGTCAGCTTGCTGGATTGTTGCAAATGTGAATTTATATTGACGGTGCGTATATTTTAACTCTTTTATCTTGGATGCAATAACTACGATGAAAGATACACTCTGCTCGTGTCTCCCCGAGTATGCGTCCAGACTTCTTGAGACGCTCGACGTGAAAATAATGATTCGGTACAATGCAATTTTTAAGATCCGCGTGCTAGGAGTATACTAAATACGTATCTCGACTTGTAAGCGATAGTCAGAGGTTACGGCGTTATGATGGGTCTTACTCTCGTTTATACAGATTGATCTGTGATTCCGGCAGTCCGCAGATATGCCTTTCTCACTCTGTGTCAACTCAAGATAGGACGTCTTCCGTTGCGTGCTCGGGGTTTATATACACGCGTACAAGTCATAGGACGTACGGGAGAAGGTCTCCCTCTGTCGGGCGTCGCACATGTTATTGTGCCGGCCGCGCTGGTATACGGCTCGTACACACGGCGGCTGTGTGTATGGGGGACCGATGTACCCGTACGGTTACAAGCTTAGCTCCGTTGAAGAGATCCCAGGAGTGATCCTTCCGGACATCGAATACGTAGATCAAGCCTGTAACTAGCTAATTGAACGACGTAGTTCCGCGACGAGTAGAGAAGAATTTGCGCCGACAATCCTCTATCGATCAAAGGCTACGGCCGCCCATTCGAGGGTTCGTGTACTAGTAAAATTCAGTCACGTTCGTCAAGACGCGGTCACGCTGCACTATATTTCGAACGCTTGCTCGCCACCAACACCTTCCTGATCATCATAAATTCATCCAATTAATCTTCGCCGCAAGCCATCCCCGCTCTTGGCACCGGTCACGGCTGCGATTGCGAATGATTACCATCTCTCATACACGACAAAAAGGAACTCTTACCGTAACGATCTCCGCTCTTGGTAGCGGCCACGGTTACGATAGTAAGTAGTTTCGCTGACACTTCTCACGGTTACCGTAAGCCTCCCCCGCTCTAGGCACCGGCCACGGCTACGTGTAATTCGTAATCGACTGAAACCGACCTGCTCACCATCAAACTTCCTTGACGATTAAAGAACTCTTGCCGTAACCATCTCCGCTCTTGGTACCGGCCACGGTTACGATTGTAAGCAGTTCAAAAGACTGACACCCTCCACGGTTACCGTAAGCCTGTGACGTACCGCGCCGTAGAGCACCGCCGAGCGCCGCCGAGCAGCGCTGCGGCCCGTGACGTCGTGCCTGCCTGCCTGCTGTGACGTCAGCACGCACCGCCTAAACTAGTGACGCGCCCGATGCAGAGACGCGCCCGATTTCGCGACGCGCTCGGTCTAGTGACGTAGGGACTCTAACAAAGCGCAGTGGCCACTCGCGATCACGTGCACTGCGCGTGCATAGCAGCGGTTGGGAGCGTGTTCTTCCCCGAATTCGCGCCCCACCGCGGTAGTCTTCTTCTTCACATCTCAGGACCCCTTGCCTAAGGTCTTACCGTATAAAAGAGGCGTCCGCCAAGCTTCGCGAGTTCAGACTGCTACAGAAAAAGACCGTGCAAGGGTCTGCGTACGAAATTCCCGAGCGTATTATACTTAGTGAAAAGAGTGATTCCAGGATCATTAAAGTATCTTTTTTCGCAGTTTGATCTCATTGGCAAGGAACAACCTGTGCGTGTTCCGCGCGTTCTAGTTTTAAAATCAGAGTCCGGTTCCCGAAAGAGTATCTTTCGCTAACCGTGTTTTAACAAGGAATAACTTGTGCGTATTCCGAGCGTTTTAATCTTAGTCGTTCTGCCACACTTTGCTGTGTAGTTTTAGTTCTCAAATAACACTTCCTTCAAATCCAAAGACGTTACTAGTCATAATTCGTATTTTGTATATTTATTCGCGTCGTAGTTTATTAGCGTTATTACCAATAGCAGTTGAATTATCGTTGTGTTTATTATATTTTACTGCTTTGATTGTATTTATTTTTCTCAATATAATTCATTTATTTGATTTCCATATTCCTGTGACATCTCGTTATTTGTTTGCCTAGACACTCGAATTCCACGAACACGGTTTCCCTTAAACGCTCAAGGGAACCAACGAGCAAGTAAAAAAGAAATCACAATATCCTCAAAACCTCAAATCTGCAGGGGTGCCGCTGTGAAAGACCAGTTAAGGCCTTGCAGGTATTCACGTCGAGACAGAGAGCCCAGGGTGCCACTGTGAAAAACCAGTTAAGGCCTGGGTAATCGCCCTCACCCCCATACTTTCCGAGAGGTGCAGTCGTGAAAAACCGGCCGAGGCTCGAAGAAGGTAGTCCGAACCCCCTCATTCCCCCTTTATTAAAAGGTATCACTAAGAGTATCAAGAGCGCAGGGTGCCGCGGTGCAAAATCCGTTAAGGCCTGCGTCTCGCGTGCTCACTCCTCACATAAGATTTCTTTCCTACCGGCACTGACAACAATTCCTCGCCACGTCAGGCCGAGGCTCGTAACAAGCCTCCCCCGCTCTAGGCACCGGCCGCGGCTACGAGTGGTTAGTCCCGAGGAACAAACAACGACAAACACCTACACTCACTGACAATAACCCACCTCCCGTATCTACATTGAAGGCAGCCGGCGACACCCGCGATTATCTCGTCGGCACTGTAATTCATGCACTCCTCGTGCAACACAACTTGAATAAACGCAATACTATCAATATATCGGCATTACTCCCAACAATACGTTCCCGGCTCCTATCACTTGCGACCGCGAACGCACCATAGCCGCGATTGCCAATACAGGACGAACCCGCCCGCACAAAAAGGGAACTATTCCCTCCGACGCAGAAGGACGGATCGCGAAATCGTAACCACTCGCGACCGTGACATAACGACACCACCACTGACAGAAGACGTACGGTTACAATACCCATCTGTACCACGTTAATGCGAGAACTGACTTCCGACCTAAAAACTCGCCTCGAACATATAGCCGACGAAGAAAAAAAAGACGCGACACTCGCTGCCGTATTGAAAGCGCGAAACACATCCGCGCCATCTAAATATAGAATCGTCGACAATATCGTACATATCACATCTAAAGGAGGCGTACTACGCGTAGTATTACCGGCGCATATGTATAACGATCTAATTCGAGAAGTGGACGAAGTTTATGCACATATCGGAGGCGACAAAACCGCCGCGATCGTCGCCGAAAGTTTTTATGTTAAGAAGCTCGACCGAATCACACGTCAAATTGTCGCGACCTGTGATATATGCCAGCGCGTAAAAGTCAACACGCATCCCGAACATATACAATTGGGAACTATAATCGCAAAAGAGCCCCTAGATACGCTCTCGATTGATTTTTACGGGCCACTACCAAAATCAACTGGTGGAGTGCAACACGTACTCGTTATAAAGGACGTGTTCACGAAGCTGATAAAGCTTTACCCGGTGAAGCGTGCGACCGCGTTTATTACCGTGAAGAAGTTACTTGAACACTTCATTCCGGAATTCGGTATACCAAAACGAATCATTACGGATCACGGGACGCAGTTTACTTCCGAGCGTTGGAAGATCGCGATGGGGGAGTATGATATACGACATATCTTCTCGTCGGTGCGATACCCCCAGAGCAACCCGGTCGAACGAACAAACCGCGAGATCGGCCGGATACTGCGTACGGTCGTACGAGATTCGCACGCCTCATGGGCGAAGTGGATAAAAGTCGTTGAGACGATATGTAATGAGGTCACCCACGACACCACTGGCTTCACTCCTCACGAGTTGATGTGGGGTGACTTACCGCAACGCCCTTGGACAGGATGGAACCCACAGCTGAGACCACCCAATGACGACGACCAAACCGATCAGCGCCTCCGCCTCGCTTTCCACCGCCTTTCAAGACGGACCGAACAACGCCTACGAAAGGCAAACGAGGGGAAAACTGCAGCTACCTTTGACATTGGAGAGGAAGTTCTCCTTAAGACAAACCCAATGTCGAGTGCAGCCGACTCTAGTATTGCCAAGTTTTTCCATCTATATGCCGCTCGGAAGGGGCAAACGACATACGTACTTGGCAAAATCAACACCGACAAAATAAAGGGCACCTACCACGCGTCATCCCTACGACGGTACCGAACACCCACCGTCGTGTAGGAAAATTCCGCGAGTACCCCTTCTTGAAAACGTCGTATGCGATGGGACTGCGCTACCCGATGAACTGTGCAAACCGGCCAGTCGTATACTTAACCCCATACGAGAATGCCGAAAACACGCTCAGTTAGTACGCAGTGCGAGCCGCGATGGATGCAGATCACGCGTGCAACACAAACGGGGTTGCACCTCCAGTATAATGAGGTCACCATACCGCCACAGACGTGTCTCATTCCTGGCATATGGAGGTCGGAGGGAGCACCCTTCTACAGAAAGGGCACCGGAACCCAGGCGACCATCAGGGTTACCGATACGAGAACGCAGACCACCAGGATCGACACTACACCATCTAAGCTGTCGACCGTTTCTGCGCCCACCACCTCTGAAGCTATGGACGAGACGTGCACTCCACGCAAGCCACTATCGGCTAAAAAGCGACGGCTCATGGCCGAATTATTTGACGTCGAGGCCCGGATTCCGCCACCCGGATGGAGACATCGCTCCACCACGAGCACAGTCGTACATCAGGCTGTACCAGTGGAGCTGCAAACCCTCTCCTGGGATGCCTCCACCCCTCACACGACGCCGGATATGACACCGGGGAAGGTGCAACCTTCTTCCAAGAGCTCCGACAAACACGTGCAAAAAAGTGTGGTGTAGTGCGCGCCGAAAGACAAGTCCCATAATGGGCAACGAAGTGGCGTGTGTATGCACGAATGAAATTTTTGTTGAACTGGCGGAAATACATTTTTAGTTTTTTTTTCCGGGCAAGCCAGCGGAATTCGTATACATCACAATTAGCGTCGAAAATATTATTTTGCTTTTCAAAAAGAAACGCCTGAGGAATACGACAATGGCCACCTCAGCGATTCACGAAGTACGTCACAACGTACGTCGCGAAGAATTATAATTTGCTTGCTCTGATTGCGTTGCCATGTAGAGGGCATATTTTTTTTCTATGTATATCCGCGAAAACTTTCCGTCACGGCCTACGAACAAAGGGCATGACATCTACGGTCCGTTCGAACGTTGACAAGATTCTGAAATGATCTCGAACATACGTGACATTTCAGAATCTAGTAGGGGGGGCTATGTAACCGTATTTCTACGCGGTTACATACGCGCACACATGACTGTGCCCGCGTATGCATTACAAGCGCTAGATCTAACGCCCAGTAGAGGGAGATCTTTCGCGCGCGCCGCCGTACTTACATCGATAGAGGGACACCCCCTCTCGCGTGCATAATTGCCTCACCGCGGGTATACAAACCCCGAATTCGTAATGTTAATTTGTCTTATCTTGAGTTAGAGGCCTAGTCAACCTCGATACGCAAGAACGGGACCCAACGTACATTCAGTAGCCTACGATTATCGAAAAGTCGAGATACGCAAAGTACACTCATAGTGGAGGGATTAGAAAATTGCATCACGGTCTTTAAAACACGTTGAAACGTCTCAGGCGAGTCTGTGTGGATAGTAGGGGAATCACGAGTAAAATCTGACGTTCCGTATTAAATTCACTCATGGCTATAAAAGGGTTAAACTAACGTTCCGTAACTTTAAATTCACGCATGCAACATCCTACAAGCTGACTCCCTTAGTCAAGGAAGCACTAGGTCGAATTAACGCGGTCGTTCTTCAAGATAATTCCAAAGAGTAGAACGTAAGACATATTTATTAGATCCACGGAGGAATAAGGTGCCTGACCAAGACACTCGACCGGTACTTAACTGTACCCCTTGCTGTCCGTCTTCGGCCTACCCGACTCCTCGCAGTGTGTTAACCTTTCGGTGGACGGTTTGCTGTCATTGCCGGCTTTGCGTAATTGCGAGCCCCCTTTGGCAGGGACTTGGTCCCGTGGAAGGCAGTTTGCGTAAATACAGAAGCACTACGAGATATCTATCGGCAGGTAGATTGGATGCACGGCTGGTACTTGACTGTTGTCCCCCGCCGTCTGGTTAGATTCCTTCGCCGAACTGTTCTCGTAGTAAGAATTATAAAGAACAATTTGCAATAGAGACATAGCTTGTATTTGACCTAAGTCCGAGTCACTCATTAAATCAAAGAGACCTGTGATAACAAGGCTAAACTGTCTGGTTGCACGGCTGGTACTTGGCTGTATCCCCCGCCGACTGGTCGTTGTCGTAGCCGAAGTACTCACAGGTACAATATAATTGTACACTTGCATACACTCGTATAGATACTAGGTCACCTCAGAGGGAATATCTTGATAGACGCCGCGTTTTAGCGACTCATCGGTGAAAGCCCTCTGCCACTCCGATATTTGCACCTCACGCAAGGCTTTCCTGATTCGTAAGACAAGCGATAAACACCGTCGCATTTTTGCTACAAAGGAACAGCTGTGTAAGGCTCCTCTAGCCGTAGTCTGCAGTTCCTAGACGTATACACGAGCGCCTGTGTGTGCAATATCATTTTGTAAATACTCCGGACATACCTATAAATAGAACGCGTACACAACCTCGCGAACATCTCTGTGCCAGAGATCTTACATACACCGCCGAATAGCAATACGTGTGGTCTGTCACACGCATCGCACTACGCATACGATCGCGTATATACATTTACTGTACAACGGCATTGATCTCTCACAGAATATATATATTTTCTACCAGACACATACTAAATCCACTTATTACACTGCCTCTTGTCGCCTAGTGGTCGAATCCACGGGCATTATCACACGTGCCCACTTAATAGTCTGTGACAACTATCTGATACCTATTTTTGTTTTTTCTCGGCCATTGCCATAGGGATTCGCTACTCCTTCAGAGTGCTCATCCGCAATTGCCGAGAAATAGATTGAAACGACTCACGGTTACAACCTCATCAAGAGCAAGAACAGAATGCAGCAGAAAAAGAAATACCGCCAATAGCGCGACGCAATCATGATGAATCACGATTCGGCGAATCTGTCACCATTACTAACTACACGCACGAACACGCCATATCGACGGGAGCGGGCACGACGAAGAAAATGCATATGATAAAAAATAATCACGCCAAACATCCAGCAAGGAAGTAGGATGAATTAATCTCATTACTACGTCTCGAACATTTGAATCAAGAGGAAAAAGGGAAACTACTTCAGTTAGTGTCAGAATTCACTGACTGTTTCCATTTACCGGGTCAACCATTACGTTCAACAAACAAAGCACAACACAAAATTCACACAACGGATGGAATTCCAATCAACACCAAGCAATACTGGTTCCCACCTATACACAAAGAAGAAATCCAGAAACAAGTAACTGAAATGCTAGTGTTCCGAAAAGCTATTCGAAACGCCCGGGCCTGTGGCAATCGGAGCGAGCGTCGCGGCTGCGCAGTGCGTGGCCGTGAGCACATGGCCGGCCGCACGCTCCGAGCGCAAAATGCGCACGAGCACTTCGCCAATCGGGCGCCTTGCCCCGCTACCCGCGCAGAAATGAGGGCCCTTCGACTTCTGGAGGTTTCTACTTCGCTATTATTGGCTCAAACAAGCGTTATTCGCCGATGATTTGAATCCTCCAGAGGTCGATGGTGATAAAAGCAGCGGCGTCGGGCTGCTCGCCCTTCTTGCGTCCCATGTGTCGCAAAGCAAACAGTGTCTCAAAGCAATTCTATCTGGTGTTTTATCACCGAACATATGTCGAGTGAGATTTTACGTGCGACACCTGGCGTTAGCCTTAATTCACACGACCCCCTGTTACGCAAGCGCAAACGAGGGATGGATCGAGATTGTCGCTCGATCAACGCACAACCGTGGAGGTTGCGTCCCGGTCTAGAGGGTTGCCAGCCCCTCATCTTACCGGTGGAAGCGAGGCCTTTCTAAACCTCTCCCATAGTTCTGCCACTATGGTAGGGCGAGTTCATTGAGTGGAACTCCGGCACCGGGGTTTCATCCCCTCGCCGGCGATGTCGGCTTTTAATTACTGCCTCGACGATTGCAACCCCTAAAGGATGCCGTCCCAAATGATGGGGGCCAATGGCAGCTCGAGGTAAACATGCGGTGGGACGTTCCCACACGCCGACCGCGCTACCACTGGTGGGCCCCATCCCCGTCTACCGATTATACTCCGGTGGAGTGGACGCACGGCCAGGCAACCGCTCAGCGTCCTACTCATATTAGCGAGACTTTTTTCACTGCGTTCGATGAGTAACCGTCGAGGTCGCGGCTGCGATCAACTCTACCACACATCTTTGCTGCCGGTGGCTTCTGTTACCCACAAGCGTGGGATTGGGTAGCTCCGCCGGCAACTTTATGGGTGGGCAGCGTGTGGTCTGCCCCCAGGTTCGTCTCGGATACTAGATCTTATAGATCCGACACCTCAAACGACGACCCAGCAAACCCACCACAGATCTCGGGTCCTCTAAGTGGTATAGTACCAATTGCTGCTAAGGTGAATTCTTATCTGTGGGGGCGTGGTTGCCAAATTTTGACGTATCATGGGGATTTATCACCTTTGCCAGAGGCTTCCGCGGGGATGGCTGAGGCGTTTGTTGGGTGTTGTGGAGGAGTTTCAACTCCAGTTTTGGCTATTGTTGACGGTAGCCATGGGTTGGCCCTTGAAACTAGAAATTGGTTGATCACTGAAGTGGAAGGGTTGTCGCGATTTATTGTTGATTAGTCCAGTGTGGTTGTGCACCCTGATTGGAGTCAAGGGGCTGTAAAACTCAAGGGTGCTAAGGCTGACGATATTTTGTTAAGATCTTTGCAAGCCTGGAGAGATTTGCCGATTGAAGTGTTAGAAAGTCTTGAGTTCGGGGCCGATTGTGCTTCTGCAGATGCTGACTCCCCTGAAGAAATTTGTGGAGTTCAAGCAGGTGACTATTGGATTGGAAGATTGATGTCAGCCCTAGATGGTGGCCAATGCTTTGGAGATGAAAATATGTTGGTGACATCACATCATGTGACGTACGGAAACACAATTCGCATTAAGCGTGGACCCCTTAGTTATGCTTGGGAAAGCATTGCTAATGAGAGCAAACTGGAGGATGTTGTAGAATATGGATCAAGGAGATTCAAGTATGGTCGTGCGGAGAAGGGAGAGATCGTTTGCGTTCTTTGCCCATCACTTTCAGTTGCCAAATTTTTGGTTGTTGAGGAAGTTGTTAGTTCGTTTGAGAGCAGAAGTGGGGCTTTATTTTATGAACTTCAACCTGTTGATATTACTGGTTTATTTAACCACGTTTGCGCAAGTTCTTGGAAGGGAGTGCCTGGAATGAGCGGCAGCCCTATATTCAATTCATCAGGCGAAATAGTCACCTTGTATGGTCTTGGACGAATAGAGACAAGAGGAATTAACTCAACTTCAGTGAGTATTAGTCGAGATGTTTGTGCCCTGACAGTCATGGGACCTGATAGAAGGCTGGAATCCGATGTGGACACTTTTTTTACAACGGCACTTAATGATTTGCTAAGTGATAGACTTGATGATGAGAATATATATTACTTATTGGAAGCACCAACTGGATCTGGTAAAACTGTGCATTTTACTAGATTGCTGTTGTCGTCGGTTGCATCTGGAACAAAGGTTTATCTGTTCCAACCAACAGTACGGTGTCATGAAAGTGGCCAATAAAGCCGTCGACTTGCAACACACTTGTGGGTTTGACGTCATCATTCACATATTGCAATTTGGCGCACTGTACGATTCACGGTATAACTTCCGTATACAGTCGTCAAGCAATGATGGATTGAAATTCTTATGCAAATTTATGCAAGCTGGCCCAACAAAGGAGATATTGTGGCAACGCATTATACTTCTCAACCTATTTTACCCGCTTATGAGGGATTCTGACGCACCGTCCATCGTACCATTTAAATTAAACGGCGAAGACTCCATAACAGCCATCTGGAAACACCTCTTCTCGTCATCGGAACCGACTGAGCCAAGTGCAAGAAAATCATCGCAATATAACAGACCGGAATGCCTCTCATCGTTACCAACGGACATTCCATACTTTGCGGTGAATATTAAAACCATCAACACAAAAGGTTTCGGAGCACTGCAAAAAGCACTCGACTTTCAGGAAAATTATTATAAAGTGAAATGTCGACAGAAGAACTGTTTGGGTACAGTCGTTGAAACGATCCGTCCACATTTCCACATTTTTATTGATCTGGATACAAGGGCGGATCCTACAAGGCGCTATGGCATGAAATGCCGATTGGCAGATGTTCCGACCACATTGGATTTGGGAAAATCCAATTTTACCTTGATTGGTATCATCGACTATTTCTCCGGCCATTTCGTTGGGTACTACAGGAAACCATCAGGACGATGGCTCAAATGCGACGACATGCAGCCCAACATAGAAGGATGTGACGGCAATTTGGCAATTACACCGATTGGGGCCATTTTCATTGCAACATGAATTCCTGAACCTGAAAGTTTGCGACTGCATGGACGAGTGCAAATCAGCGCACATGAAGAGCTGTCCGATTGCAATCGAGGTTCGCAATTGCACCGGCGAGTGCAGATCAGCGCATATGAAGAGCTGTCCGATTGCAATCGAGGTTCGCAATTGCACCGGCGAGTGCAGATCAGCGCATATGAAGAGCTGTCCGATTGCAATCGAGGTTCGCAATTGCACCGGCGAGTGCAGATCAGCGCATATGAAGAGCTGTCCGATTGCAATCGAGGTTCGCAATTGCACCGGCGAGTGCAGATCAGCGCATATGAAGAGCTGTCCGATTGCAATCGAGGTTCGCAATTGCACCGGCGAGTGCAGATCAGCGCATATGAAGAGCTCTCCGATTACAATCGAGGTTCGCAATTGCACCGGCGAGTGCAGATCAGCGCATATGAAGAGCTGTCCGATTGCAATCGAGCTTCGCAATTACACCGGCGAGTGCAGATCAGCGCATATGAAGACCTGTTCCATGGCCTATGAAGAAGTAATTGGAAAAACATGAAGATAAGTGGAATGTTTGTATTTTTATTGCTTGTACATTATATAATTTGAAATCATCATAACCTTGTGTATATTTATTTCGCAGGCGCACGTTGGGACAGTGCCGAGAGGCGCCTGATTCACCGAAGGAGGGCGAGGAGGGGTTTTAGTGGGTATGCCTCCTAAGAGTTTCATCTCCTGGGGGGAGAGTCCCACATAACCCGACCCCATTAAGGCCGGGTATGCGTAATGCATTTCCCCTCCTCGAAAAAAAAAATAAATAAATAAAATATCCGATAACTTCAAAAGCTCATATTCTACCGCATGATGGGAAGGAACAAAGCAACAGCTTACAACACATACAATGAAATAAGTAAATCACAGACACTTCTAATCGAAAATCAATTCATCGGAAATCGGTCACATTGTGCTTAAATTTATATTACAGATTTGATGGCATCAGTCATTCAAACGGGCTAGAACCGATTCAAGAAAAGGTTTACAACAAAAATAGCAACTGGTGGTTCAACAAGATGGGAGTCACAAGACAAATTTAATACAAAAGGTACTTCATCTTTGTATATCACTTGCATTTTACTTGCATTTCACTTACACATACATTCATGCTGCTTCATTATCATATTGCTTACAGAATACAATCAGCTCTGCGTACACGAGCGGCAATAAGCGTCACATTCAAGACCGATGGTATACAGCGAGTACTCTGTGCTGATACTGACTGTACTGAGATGATCGTAATAATATACTGAGAACATACGTAGAACATCTCTGTAGTACCCGCTCTTAGTCCCCATATACGTAGGTAAATGTATTTCAATTCTAATACATATATATAACATGTAAGAGACTTTTGTGAATACATTTTTGCATACATTTTTTATAATTGAAATTTGTATAATGATTTTAGGTTAAACAGCTTCGTAACACTGATCTCTATTTACACTGGATGTATCATGTATCATCGGAATCATAGGATACAACTTACTTACTAATTGAAAGTCCAAACCGCCATAAATAAGATGGTGGATGTTGAATAAAGAATCTAGTATGAATGTACCATGCCGGTATAAGATGTTGTATCTGGTGACAGTCGTGGGGAAATGCTTGCACTGGGTGACTGCGATGATGTACTGAAGCAAGACTGATAATGGGAGATACTATTGTGTGCAACTGGATGAAAACTGAATGAGCTGTAACTAATGTAGAATGCTCAGAAATAGAAGGTTAGGTCGCACACATTGAATTCTCCATTTGAATCTGACTGAATTAACGAGGTGTAATGAATACCTGGGTGATCTGGGCTATGCTTCTGCTGGAGAAGTGATCAGTTACTGCTGAATGAGCGCCGTGGTTCCCGGTATACTACCGCCACGTGGCACTCGAATGATCTGTGCTATTTCTGGAGTATCGCAGCTGCGAAAACGCCGGTGAATTTGTGATCTGATCTGTGTGTTGTGTCCGTTGTGCGTGAGCACGATCTGCTCGGTGGTCTGGTGGGTGAAAAGCACAAGAAATGAACTAAGTTCGTAAGGCACGTGTGTTTGCCGTTAAGACTTTGAACAGAATGGCCGCCGAAGCGGCATGCCCGCAGCGAGACGATGCGGACGGATGTGACGTGTCACCACGTGATCTTGTTCGTGATTCTGAGTGGCCGCGCTGTTGGATACTAGTTAGCGGCCCGAGACCGTTGATTGGTGCAATGATCGGTAGCGAGCGTGCTGCCGCGCGCCTGAGAAGCACATATGTGATTTGCTCTGAGGCGACGCGCGGATGTGGATGCAGCCCGCCGTTTGATTGGCGCAATATTGAACAGTGGATCAGTGATCTCAGAAGTGGCATCCTGCCGCATTGCGGCACGCGTGGTGGGGGAAGGCGAGAGTTGTATGCGTGCCGTGTCCGTGAGCGCTGCGCGCGCACCGTACGTAGACAAGGAAGGAGCTATGCTTTTCATCTTTCTTCTACCAATGTAGAGAAAAATGACGTCAGAAGCTGCGCGCGCACCCATAGAAAGAGACACAGAATTATGCTCCGTCTTCTTTCCACCACGATCGCACACACGCGCTTCGTTCGGCATGCGACAGCGGTGCCGAATTTACCTTTCGGCTGACCGTTGAGCCGGCTGAAATTGTCAAAAATGCACTTGTACCAAATTTATCTCGCAAGGCGTCATTCGATAGGGGATGAAAAGAAAAACGCTCTATGCCAAGTTTCAACCCTCTATCTCCATCAGAAGGGTAGTTATAGGGGAAATAAAAAAATCAGTTTTTGACACATTTTTCGTATTTAGCGGCGCGGAAAAATTCTGAAATAATTTGAGAATATTCAGAACATCTGCAATTTTTGCAGATTTTTGTCTAGCAAATCCTAAGCATAAAAAATCAAAAACCCCCCAAAAACACGAAAAATTCCAATTACGTGTTGAAGTTTCCGACCCACAGAATTTTTATAAATGCTGTAGTGAAGTATTGGCATAAGTAGTAACACCAATTTTTTTTCGATTTTTTGGTAGTGTGCGTCGTAGTTCAAATAAATAAAAACCGATATTTACGACATATTTCGTGTAATAACTTATTGAATACTTAAAATAATTGCGTTTTCTTGATATTGCCAGTCAGTTATACGATGCTCTATGTTTCTGTATGCGAGAGAGCAATGTACAAATAAAGGGAATTAAATTATTTCGAGTTTATTGAAAGTCTGTGTGCACAGTATGTATTTTGAAAAATATTGAACGGTAAACAAACAGGACGAGTAGCTCGTTGGTTAAGCTACACCCGCCTGCGACATCGTTAGACACATTTGTCAGAGGTTCGCGCCCAGGAGGCGGCTCACCTTTTTTTTCTTTCTAACAACTACACGACGGTAAGCGATATTCACTTACAAGTATTTTAAACATACTTCTATAATTTTAAACTGTATTGTGTATGAAATATATATGCACGCATCGCATTATTTATGTAATCTTTACTTATATTATATCACCCAATGAAGCTTCCAATGCGTGTCATGCATTCGAACACAGGAACATTCTACGAATCTACTAGTATAAGTATTTTATTCTCCAAATATAAATTTTCACGTGGTCTTCCACGCCACCCATGAGGTGCCACGACTAGCGCGTTCGGTTTTTGATTGTGGACCTTCGCCCGTAGCCCTATTGTACCACATTTTTAATTTATTAAATTACAGTGGTGATGGGATATGTGTAAAGAAAAGCATATTTTCAACACATGACAGCAATCACCATACGACAGATTTCTTAAACGTAAAGACATGCGGTCTGACACAAGTAAGGCCAGACCAATTTTTTTTTGCTTTTTCTTATTCTTTTATAAAAAATCAATATACCTATACCATTCCTTGAAACATAACCCATCACCACTGTATTTTAATAAATTAAAAATGTGGTACAATAAGGCTACCGGCGAACGTCCACAATCAAAAACCGAACGCGCTAGTCGTGGCACCTCATGGGTGGCGTGGAAGACCACGTGAAAATGTATATTTGGAGAATAAAATACTTATACTAGCAGATTCGTAGAATGTTCCTGTGTTCGAATGCATTGCACGCATTGGAAGCTTCATTGGGTGATAAAATATAAGTAAGCGTCACATAAATAACGCAATGCGTGCATACATATTTCATACACAATATAATTAAATATTATAGAAGTATGTTTAAAATATTTGTAAGTGAATATCGCTTACCGTCGTGTAGTTGTTAGAAAGAAAAAAAAGATGAGCTTTCCTGGGCGCGAACCTCCGACAAAAGTGCCCAACCATGTCGCAGATGGGTGTAGCTTAACCAACGAGCTATTCGTGCTGTTGGCTTGTAGTTTAATATTTTTCAAAGTACGGTGCACACAGACTTTCAATAAACTCGAAATAACTTAATTCCCTTTATTTGTAACATAGAGCATCGTACAACTGACTGGCAACATCAAGAAAACGCAATTATTTTAAGCATTCAATAAGTTATTACACGAAATATGTCGCAAATATCGGTTTTTATTTATTTGAACAACGACGCACACTAACAAAAAATCTAAAAAAAATTGGTGGTACTACTTATGCCAATACTTCACTGCAGCATTTATAAAAATTCTGTGGGTCGGAAACTTCAACACGTAATTGGAATTTTTCGTGTATTTGGGGGGTTTTTGATTTTTTATGCTTAAGATTTGCTAGACAAAAATCTGCAAAAATTCCCAACCATAAATTCACATGTTCTGAATATTCTCAAATTATTTCAGAATTTTTCCACGCCGCTAAATACGAAAAATGTGTCAAAAACTGATTTTTTTATTTCCCCTATAACTACCCTTCTGATGGAGATAGAGGGTTGAGACTTGGCATAGAGCGTTTTTCTTTTCATCCCCTATCGAATGACGCCTTGCGAGATAAATTTGGTACAAGTGCATTTTTGAGAATTTCAGCCGGTTCAACGCTCAGCCGAAAGGTAAATTCGGTACCGCTGTCGCATGCCGAACGAAGTGTGTGCGATCGTGGTGGAAAGAAGACGGAGCATAATTCTGTGTCTCTTTCTATTGGGTGCGCGCGCAGCTTCTGACGTCATTTTTCTCTACATTGGTAGAAGAAAGACGAAAAGTATAGCTCCTTCCTTGTCTACGTACGGTGCGCGCGCAGCGCTCACGGACACGGCACGCATACAACTCTCGCCTTCCCCCACCACGCTTGCCGCGATGCGGCAGGATGCCACTTCTGAGATCACTGCAGTGGATGTAGCACTTTCAATATGGCAGCTATCATTCTATCGGGTCAGTGGAGTCAACATACACACTTGTTATTGATTATTATGTTTATTTTGCATATTGCAGGTCGCAGATCTCAGGAGAGAAATAAGGCAAATAAAATATGGCCGGAGACGGAGTGGCCGCGGAAGGGGCGGTGGTGGTGTTGGAGGGAACACCAATACCGTGCAAAGAGAGGGCCCACAACGTGGACAAACAGCCGGAAAAAATAGCATTTACATTTATCAAACATAAAATTTTTATATATTTTAACTTAATATTATATATAGGTAATCCGTGTATTTAGATTTAACGTAGTTATTAATAAAATTAACCATTTGCACTCGAGAGATGACTCTCAGTCACTATCTGGCATCGTGAACGACGGACACTTTTCGTGAAAAGTGACTGAGAGTCATCTCTCGAGTGCAAAGGGTTAGGATTCACTTATAAATGTTTATACGTCCTTTTCGTCCCACTAGCGCTATAAAGACAGCCTTCCGCTGCTCGCGACCGCGACGCGCGACCAATCGATACATATATGTGCCCATAATTATGAAAGTGATCTAAGTCATATATTTCTTGTTTCGACATATTTAATGAATTGCGTTTGAACGAATTAAAATATATTTTTATATTATGCGACATTTTAATTTATAATTTTCTTAGTCTTGATTAATGGAAATTTATTATGAATATGAAATTTTGTATGAATTTCATACGAAAATGTTGTTTTTAAAGCTCTAATTGACTTAGACCATTTTCAAAATTAATTGAATGTCCTATAAATGACTTAAAGCAATAAAGAACTATGAGTTTTATTTGAAACAATAACTTTAATGAAATAATTCATGAACATTTATTAATTATTTTTAAAATGTAATCTATTTTTATCATTTTTTCTAGTTTTTAAGATTCTTAAAATGTTCCTGATAAACTGGAGGGATGTATGGTAGTAAACACATAATATCTTTATGTTTTTCTTCCATTACTGGTCTAGGGGTGGTGTATACTGGAAGTAATTTAATATTTTCGTATATTTTTGGTCTTCCTCTTTTAGGTGAAAGATCCAAAACGTGGAATTTAGAATCATCTAAAGAAGTTTTATAGAACATTTTATAAGGTTCATTTTTCAACAATCTCATCCATTGAATTTTCAGCTAAGAGACAGATTCGCCCGCGGTATTTTTTACTCTTCTTGTTATCGATTCTTCTAGTGACTTCGTTGAAATAAAATCCGGCTGCGACATTCGTTTTATCGAAAATGGCTTTCTCCTTCTACACTTTTCTATCAATTCATAATAATGCTCAGGGTTGTATCAGTAAGTTGCTTTTTTTATTTTCATTTCTATCAAACCGAAATCACGGTCATTCGGTGGAAAGGAATTGGCGTTTTCGTTATCATTTATTTTACCAGCTTACTATGTAGTTCAGAAACGCGTCGAAGGGGGCCACGCGCCATTTTCAAGTTATGTTTATATGTAATTTCTTCAAATTTTTGACTTAGACCACTATCATAATTAACACTAAATGAATTCCGTACAACGTTGATATTACATCCACCATCTAAAGGTTCATTTTTGACGAGATCGTAAAAATTACATTAAATACATATAGTTTAAAATAATGTGGATGTGGAATAAGTGATAAACTCATTTTTTTTAAATTTTGACTTAGACCACTTTCATAATTATGGACACATATATATAATGATATAGATATACTCTGTTTCTTCGCGAAAACAGTGATGATAATCGATTGATAAATACATATAGATATAGTTTTATCGCGAGGAAAAAACAAAGCCATATATATAATATATATATAAATATATATATATATTATTTTTCGCGAGGAAAAAACAAAGCCATATATATATATATATATATATGTGTTACGGGCAATGTGTTCGACGTCGGCATTCTGTATAATGTCCGGGCACTGTATAGAATGCCCACGTTGAACACATTGCCCGTAATATATATATATTTATCAATCGGTCGCGCATAGTGGCCGTCCAACCGTCTTTGTCTTTTTCCTCGCGAAAAATATGTATCTACACACATGGATTAGTCGAGCGTCGCGGTTATTATATATAATACCGAAACACTGGCGGAAAGCACAGTGCCACTCCTCGTAGTAATGCGATTTTGACCGGTATCGAGGAGTGAATGAGTGGTGGAAAAGGTGAAAAAACAAAACTTTTTAGAGTCTCTTTAGCGTATGATAAAACATTTGAACCAAGATAAAAAAGATTTTAAACAGAAAAAAAATTGCGGTGAAGAGAGAATCGAACCCGGGACAGGTAATTACTGCTCGGTCGCCTTTTTTTTTTTTTTTTAAATTTGTTTATTCATGTTCCCTTTCCTTTTTGTACATGCTTTCAACTTAATAAACTAAAGTTAGAATTAATAATTAAACTCCGCTCATTGGCTAACTTGCTGTCGCACTCTTGAGCTTTACCCTTGCTTTTTTTTATTTGCCTTAATATAATATTTTTCCTATTGTTGTTGCGCTTTATATATTGCTATTGCTGATATCCGTATGAATAGATCAGAAAACGGTTATAATGCGGTCAATACCGTCTGGGTACCATCTAAGTGGTCAAGAAAAACTGATCCTTTTAATTTTTGCGATCCTTGCTTCTTAGTCGGCTTCGTTCAACCGGACCAATAAGCCCCGCTCCCCCCGGGGTCGAGCAAAAGAAAAAGCAGCATCTCCACCCCCGGTGCAGCGACACTCACGGCCTCCTTATCCCTAGCTTTACTTTTCTTATATATTTCGTCCTATGTCAAAATTTCCTTACTCTACCTTAAACTCTAACTTACTGCTAACTAATCTATTTACACTATTATTTATATAGATCTACTTTTATATACATATGTACAAGTTGTAAGGACCTTACATTTTTTACATTCCCGCTCTATTTGAATTATCTGTAGCCACCTCATCATGGACATTAAGCCACCAATACTTCTCTTTATTTTTTTTAGTTTTTACTCTTACTGCCGAGTTCAGTTTGGAATCGTGACTTGTAGGCTTATCAAGGTATATAATATTTTGCCACTCAGAAAGTGCATCTGGTCTATGTGCTATATTTGTTGCATACCTTCTTTTTTTGATATGATAAATTAATGGGATGGATTCATTGTTTATTATGAAATTCTTACTATCCAAATAACAAAACATTTCCGGAGGTACATAGTTAGAGGCGCTTGTAATGATACTCTCGAAGTAATTATCTTGTGGGATAGTTGCTCCCGAAATGAGACCGTTACTCTGAATCATCCTTGCCTGTGCATAATGGTTCCTTATTAATTTTATTATGAAATGGTCTATTTTGGGAATTTTAGCTTCCTCGTATAACTAGGTTATTTCTAATATACTTTTTTTTTGTGCAGATGCGTAAGCATCTTCTTCCAAATGCTCTTAAACTTTCCATTTGGTATGGACTGATATTGAACCATATGGGGCAACCATAACTCAAAATTGGTCTTATCAGGGCTAAATAGCATAGTATCTTAATTCTATTTTTTAGATGACTCGAGTAAAAGATTTTGAGATTTACTGCAAATGCTTTTTTTGCTTTTTCTATTGCATAACTAATGTGTTGTTGGTAATTTAAATTTGTTGAGATGAAGATGCCTAAGTATTTAACTGTTTTTTTATTGGGTATTTCACTCCCATTTTCGCCCTTTATTTTAAATTTCTTCCAATTCCTTTTAATATTTTTTTTAGATTTAATTATTCTATCCCTAAATAATATCGCTTCGCATTTTTGTGTGTTGATTTTAAATTTCCATGTTTGATAGTAGTTTAGTAGCTTGTTAAATAGACTTTGTAATTCTTTAGTTACCTTTGCCACTTGTGTATCAGCTGAGTATATAATTAGGTCGTCCGCGAAGGCTATAGCATATTTTTGCGGGTTCTCGTTTAGACCAAAGAGATTTAATATGTCGCTGGTCATTATATTGAAAAGAATCGGTGAGTTTACAGTGTCTTGCTGTAGTCCGTTTTCTATTTTATATTCCATTGATGCATTGCCTTTGTTATCAATCACTTTAAACTTTTTATCTTTTATCATGGCCGTTATTATTTTAATAAGGTGTAAAGGACATTTTTTTTTATGCAATTTGTAAATTAAGCCTTCGTGCCATACCGTGTCGAAGGCTTTTTCTAAATCTATTAGAATGGCTCCCACGCATTTTCCTCCATTAAGATTCCAACATATGTCGGAAGTTAGTTTATTGACTGCGTGTAATGTGGAGTGATATATTTTAAAACCAAATTGCTGCTCCGGAATTATATTGTGTGTGGTGCAGAAACTATTTATTCTAATATTTACTATTGTTTCAAAAATTTTGCTCATATTATTCGTAAGACATATCGGTCTGAAATTTTTTGGTGCAGTGCAGTTATTAGGTTTTTTTGGTAAAGCTATTGTGTTCGCTTTCTTCCATTCTTCCGGGAAGTAATAATTATTTAAGGCATTATTCAATACTATTGTAAATACATGTATTAACTGTTTCGGTATGTGCTTAAGAACTATATTGGGGATCTGGTCAGGTCCCGCTGACTTTTTATTATTTAGTTTTTTGAAGATTTCTTTTACTTCATACAAATTTGTAAGATAACTGGGTTCAGTATATATACTTATGGGCATGTCAGATGGATTTCCTTTATTAAAATTTGTGTATTTAATATTATTTGAATTTTCTTCTTTAATTTGATCTAGAATTTGATTAGCCTTTTCTACAATTATCTCCTCATGTCTCGAATTCATGTAATTTAGGTTACTTGTATTGATGTTTGCGAAATGTTTACCTAGTGCTTCTAATATTTCTTTAGGATTTGTAATAATAACATTGTTTTCCTTGTCTTTAGGTAGTCTGCTTACGTCGATGTTCGGGTTGTTGATTAACAGTTTATCGCTTTTGTTTATTATAAGTTTATTTGTATTCGTTACATTGCTTGTTTTAAAGAATCTCTTTAAATTCGGGAACATGTTTTTGTCACTCTTTATATTGGTTATTTTATCTTCCCAGTATTTATTTATCGATGCATTGTATTCTTGTTTAAGTTTAATATTGATGTCTTTAATTAATATTTTAATAAATTTTATACAATTTTGTTTTTTATGAGGCTATTTTGTGTTTTAAAAAGTGCCGATATGAGTTTGCTTTTTTCTTTATGGAGTTCCCTTATTCTATTGTTTTGGTAACCTTTTATGTTGTCTTTCTGAATATATTTAGGTACTGTTTTTTCCGTTGCTTTTACTATGGTTTCGTTAATTTCAATTATTGCCTCATCTATTTCCTGGTTCGTAAGATTTCTGTGTTTGTCTAACTTTAACCTGAAGTTCTTATTAATTAGTTTTCCAAATTTTTGCCAGTCCGTTTTATTATAGAGAAATTTGTGCCTATCCAATGTTTTCGTTGTTATTAAAAGAGATTCATTATTCTGGAGGTAAACAATTTCAAATTTAATCGCGTTGTGGTCGCTATCATATGGAAGCACCTCTAATGAGTTATCCTTAAAGTTAATTCTATTTCTGCTTGTTTCAAGTAATAATGCTAAGTCTAAGGTCGATTCTTTGCTCGGGAAAGTGAACTTCTCTGGGATTAATAATTTAATTCTATATGTTATATAATTTTCTGTTAACCATTTGTTCAGTTTCTCCCCTCTTTGATTGTTTATTTTGTTCATCCATTTTATGTGTTTAGCATTTAGATCCCCTGCCATGATGTACAGGTTATCTAAATTGTGTATATTTAGTAATTCGAATAGATCTTGCAAGTCTTTCTTAAATGTAACAGTCCCCTTGTGGGTTGCGTACATAGACACAATTATTAGGTTTTGTTTATTATTAAACTTGATTTGAATCGCTGTATATTCAATATTTGCGCTCGCGTTTGAACCTTCCTTCCCCGAATTTACTAATTTAAAAGGTAATTGCTTCCTTATCAATAATGCCGTACCTCCTCCATACGAAGTGTCACCCCGATCAGTTCTCACTAAGTTATAATTATTAAATTCAACTCTATGCCTGTGGTCTAGTTTAGTTTCACTTAGGCACATAATATCAGGCTTTTCTTTATCCAAGAGTTCTTGTAGGTTCGCTCTTCTTAATATGGAGACTATTGAATTTACGTTTAACACTATTATTTTAAATGAATTCCATAATTTTACTTTTTCCGTGTTGTTTATACTACGTCAGGTATGCATTGAACCTAGTACATAGACACTCTATATTTTGATGGTTTGTTTCTATTTGTTTGGATAATGCTTGCATATGCATATTGATACTAACAATATTTTTTTGTACTTCGTTAATTATATCAAACAATTTTATGCTCTCCTCCTGACCTATCCCTCTTGTATTTTCTTGTCTAGAATTAAGTCCATTTTGCGAAGGAATACCTTTCCATGTTAGGGTGGCTGTTATATTATGCTTTGTCGCACTGTTCTATCCTTAGGCAAGTCCTTTTGCAATATTTGACTGTATGAAATATTTTGAGATGTGTATTTATTTGTAATTGCATTGATATATTTCTTGCGTTCTATTATTTGTTCCCTTTTTTTTTTAAATTCATTCTGTCTTTCGGCTAGCTTCGGGCATCCTCTGTATGATGCCGGGTGCCCGAATGAATTACACGTGATGCAAAAGAGCTCGCCTTTAGTGATATTTTCGTTTACATTTAATTTACATTCACCCGGTTGGTGCCCTATATTACATTTTACACATCGATATGGTAAATGGCAATTCTTGGCTGAATGACCAAATCTTTGGCAGTTCTTGCATTGCAAAACATCCTTTCGTATCATTTTCTCCCATGAAATTTTTTGATATAATAGGAATTTTACTTTTTTTAATTGGTTTACATCGCTATTTGGTTTAAGCTGAACAATGTAAATGGGTAGTGTTCTGCCTTCTGCCTTAGATTTGGTGGTGGTTAGTCTTATTATATTACCAATATGCACCTTTTCTAATTTCAGATTTTCTAACGCTTTTTTAATTTCATCCGGCTCGAAAGAACTATCTAAGCCTTTTAATACCATATCCATGTGTTTTTCATGCTTAGGCGTATATGTGTAAAAATCAGATTCGACCTGTTTTAAGGCTATTTTTGTTTTATTATAATCCTCTAGTGAATTAGTTAGTATTGTATGTTTATTATTACTATTTCTTTTTATCATGAAATTTTGTATGCTAAGTTGACTGTTCATAATTTTTATTGTGTCCGATACCTGTTGGTTAAGCACCATGATCGGGGGTGCTTTACTTATTTCCCTTGTTTCCGGTGAATCCTTTACAAACGTCTTGTCCGTAGGTTTAAGTTTCGGTGTCGGTGTCGGTGTCGGTGTCGGTGTCGGTTCTTCGTTCTTCTTTCCTTGTTGATCCTCTGGGCCTGTCGCCGCTAGACTTCCTCCTTTCCTCCTTTTCCTATTCTTTTCCTTAATTACGGACATCACCTCCGTTGCCAGCTGTTGAGTGTTGACATCGGGCTCATCTGTTGTTGACAGTAGCCAGAAGCGGTTATTAGTATGTGGTGCTTTGCTATACCCAGCCTGTAACTCTTTCTCCATATGTGTTGGTGGTCTCATATGTGTTGCTTCCTCCGTCAGCTCTGCTCTGTTATTGTCACTCCTTTCCGTTAAATTCGAATTGTCCTGAATTAGTTGTGATATCTTTGTTTTTAGAGAAGCAATTTCGTGCTTTAATGATGTAATCATCTCGTCTTTTTCGTTCTCATGAGCTCTCATGTGCTCTGGACTCCGTGTTATTTTTACCCCTGCTGGGGACTCCTTACTTTTTAAATCCTTACCCATTTTCTTTTTGTTTTACATAATGCCTGTATCTCTGGCTCTTAACACAGACTCTTCGATTGAGGACATCTGCCCTAAGCTTTCCAGCGCTTTTCGTTTAGCACCCGTGTTTGGTTTCGGGTTCAGTTTAGTTCTCGCTTCAGTTTGTTTGCCTGAGTCGAAGTGAGAAATGATTTTTCCCACGTTTTTATTGTTCTCCCCTTCTACTAGGCTTGCTAGCAATTGTTTCCTGGCAACTTTATCCAGTGTTGCCTCAGGTTTTAATATTTCTTGAATTACCTCCTTACTAGGAGTACTACATTTCGTACTCCTAGCTTGATCATCTTTGATCTCCTTTGCTTTTTCTAACTGGGAGCTACATGCTTCCCTTGAACTGCTTTGAGACACTTTATTCACTCACTCCAGTTTATAATAACTTCACTGTTTTTATTCGCTTATACTTATAGGTGATAATAATAAGCTAGTACTAGAATATCTTATCCGGTACTAATTCGTTGCGCTACACTAACGAGGGTATCTTGACACCTCCGTGGTCAGCATCCGAGTTGACTGCTCGGTCGCCTTGGCCCCTCACCACGGCTCCTTCGTGTCATGGCGTACTGAGATTCTTAAGAAATATGTCGATGACAATTTATTTATGCATTTTTCTCAATAAATAAGCCGCATTGGGCAAAACGGCGAAAATGGTTTTCATTGTTGGGGGCTTCTAACGTAATGATGGAGTCGATTAATCGAATTTCGAGATCACACCCGCGACCTCTCCTTTCGGTCGCGAGCAACGGGAAATTACCTTTTCGAGAGCCCTGTCATACAAGGCAGATCGTCCCATATAATCGACCGCGCGACGATCGCAAACGCGTCACATGCAATCCCTTCATTAGCACTTTACTTCACTATCGCCTTGATTACATTAGAAAAATGTCGAAAGTAATCATTTAATTGTAGGCTTCTGTCTTCACGATCTATTCGGCGGACAATGCGGAGTAACAGCCTACATTCGATTGACAAGATATTTCAAAGTATGTATTCCGTCGCGTACATTAAACCTACATCTGTGCATGACGAATTTCATAATCATAAATCCCTAGTTTGTACGCTGTCGCATATCCTTTCTTTCCTACGCCGATAGGTACCTGTATTTCCTTTCTTACGCCGATACCTTTATTACGATACCACCACGTATGTCGTATGATAATGACCACATTCTACTGTCGTCTTGGAACTGCAAACGGCGGGTTAGCTCTTTGTCTAAGGCTTATCACACGTTCGTTGTTATTAGTTGTACATATATATTGTTAGAATAAAAACTCTTAAAAAATATCCTTAAACAGTTTCGCAAGTTTAACTTAGCGAGAGACAAGTAGCAGCATTCACACATGTTACGATTCGCAAGGCGTTAATGAAACGAAACGAAACGAAATGAGTTACTGAGTTACTCAATAAGTATTAATCAGAAAATGTGACCTAAATGTAGTATCTGTTTTATTATAGCGTTTGGTACGCTGAGTTTTGAATGTTTCATTGCCAATTGCCTCCATCGTTGTTTCATCATTCTTCATCATTCTTTTACTCGTTGTCGTCCTTTTCTTCCTTCTCGGCGATGATCAAAGATCAAGCCGTCAGGCTCGAAAACCATGTCCCCTCTACAAAGTTGTCCCAATACATTGTACCGTCACAGTCGCGAAGCGGCAAACCTTACAATGTCGCACCGCGGAATAAAGAATCGGAAGAAAAATACATTGTGTTGTATTATGTACTTAGGTTTATGCGACCATCTCTGCTTATTTAAACTTCCAAGAAGAAACACAGCGTCTACAATTATATTGACATGACAGCTGGAATCTTGTGAAATCAAATTCAGAATATTATTACACATACCCCCTAGAACACTAAAAGAAGAAGGACAGGTTCCAACGATTTATTCAGAAAATCGCTTAATACATTTTTACGAAACGGGAAGGATAAAGCTACGCTCGGTCTCCATTTCGAAAAGTTTTTATGAAATCCCAAAACATTTCTTTGAAACATATACCCCGGTTTGTAGAAAGCTTAAATTATAACGAGGAATGGATATACAACATACATAAATACATGCATACATACATATATATATATATATATATACATATATAGAAATTCTCGCGCCGCCAACCGCCACCTATTGCCACGCACGGTCTCTTGAGCGAGGTTTCCCCCACCACCGCGAAATCCAATGGAGTTGGATGCCGCATATGCTGTTCCGTACGCAACGCCGTGATTGAGGTAGATGCATGCAGGCGCTTCGATTCTCGAGCGATAGAGCGTCGTCACTGCCAAAAGATCAGGCCTTGTTTGTTTTTTTTTCGCTCAGCGAGGTCCGAGAAGGACAGTCTCCGCGCACACCTCACATGGTTCGGATCGACACATTCTATCTCGCTTTCGGTGTGATTTAGAGTTACATTGTGAGTGAGTGAGTGAGCAATAGCATTAATTGTGAGGTACCTCAACCTCGTTATCGTCTCATAACAGAGACCAGAATCATATATATACAAAGGTTTCTCACTGGACCTACATATCCAAGCACACATAACCTGAACTGGTATTCATTGAAATCTCAAATTCTGCGAGCTCAGGGTATTATAGGAATTGCCCTCGGTACCACTCATGTGATCTCAGCCGTGCCCTGAGACCAGATACGTAGCTTTAATACGATGGCGACACGTAACACTGAATCAATGAATTACCTGCTTTGGGAGTACATATACTCATATCAAATCCATGGCACAGAGCAATGCCGCTTCTCATGAGCATTAAACATAAAATATCTGCACTACATTAATTTGTCGTGTAGAGTCCGCAGTTTCAGGGTAATATAGGAATTAACCTCGGTATCAATCATAGCCGTGCCCTGAGACCGGACACGTGGCTTAATACTATGACGACACGTTACATATGCTGCCACCGGCCGCAGCGGTCAGTTTCAAACCGAACGTCGCAAAGGAAAGATCGTAAGTACCTGCAAGTCTAAATAATATTCCTGCTTCTTGTACTTTATTCCAGTTCTAAATGTTTTTTACCCCTTTGAGTGCTATGGGTATATGAGTGCTTAGCGGTTGCGATCGTTGGGGACGGAATACTTTTTTTGTTATCACTATGACGGCCGGTGACACCAACGTGGTGCCATGGGTGAGCCGGCCGTCGTTTGCCGCTGATACCAACGTGGTGCCATGGGTAAGCCGTTCGTTATTTGCCGGTGGCAGCACGTTTGAACAATCTTGCAAACAGTTCCGGCGACAGAGAAGAAACTTTTTGTGAACCGTGCGGACGTGAAAGTGTTAATGTGAACTGTGTTGATGGAATGCGCAAGGCGCAAGTAAGTTATAATTGTAATTCCTGGACACTAAATCAAATAATACAAGAAAGTTATTTCCGAGCATATATGCGTCCAGCAAAAGCGATCTGTGTGGACTAAGGACGCATATATGCGCTTGTAATATCAAAAATAACTTTCTTATATTATTTGATTTGGCGTACAGGAAGTACATTTATAACTTAGTTGCGCCTTGCGCATTCAATCAACATCGTTCACATTAGCAAAAAAAGTCTTCCGTCCCCAACG
The DNA here is from genome assembly GCA_963942575.1 of Priocnemis perturbator. Taxonomy (NCBI): domain Eukaryota; kingdom Metazoa; phylum Arthropoda; class Insecta; order Hymenoptera; family Pompilidae; genus Priocnemis; species Priocnemis perturbator. Next base: position 11,047,826 of record OZ012643.1, on the reverse strand, counting down.
ATTGCAACCGCTAAGCGCGTGCCGTTCACGTGGATTGCTTCCGCTGGGAGTAGTCAGCACTCAAAGGGTTATGCAGGAACTTTGAAAACGCGTAGCCTTCTAGTGTGCTTTGAAATACTTTGTTAACAAAATAATGAATTATTGCTTTGTCTCATTTTTAGATGTCAGAGAAAGTAAAAGCAACCACGTCAGAAGAAAATATTGTGGCACGGCAGGCTGCCGGCGACGACACCACGGCACGGCAGGCTGACCCAGGCGACACCACGGCACGGCCTGCCTGCGCACGGCCGTCCCACACACGGTCGGCCCCGGCTCCCTCCAGGCGCTCGAGGGAGCCGTCCAGGCGCCGGAGGGAGCCGTCGCCACGACGCAGACGATCGCCCCGTAGCAGCCGTAGATCGCCTTCTCCCGTGCCGGAGAGGCGCACAAATATCACCAATAGGGCCACCCGGGAGTGGACAGACCACCAGGCGTTGGTGCGCAGCTTGAAAGATGTAAGTAATTATACAAATATACGCTGTCACAATTTCATTGACCACTTGACGAAGTTTATCTTTCCAAGTTTAACAAGCTAACACACACTCAAACTTACGTTGACATATAATTATTATGTTTATTTTTCATATTGCAGGTGAGTGATCAGAAAAGGCAAGTTAGAAATTTAAAATATGGCCGCCGCAGTCGTGGAATGGGCGGCGGACGAGGAATAGAATTCGGTGGCTACGGAGGAAGGAGGCGCCGGGGCGGTGACAATGGCAAAGGGGGGTGGGGTGGGGGTGGGGGGAACAATAAATATATTTCAATAATATTTGTATTAAAATTAGAATAAGTGTGTATTATTAATAAAATTAACCCTTTGCACTCGAGAGGTGACTCTGTCACCAGTTGGCTTCGGGAACAACGAAAAATGAAACCAAGTGGTGACTGAGAGTCACCTCTCGAGTGCAAAGGATTAAAATTCACTTATAAATGTTTATACGTCCTTGTCCTCCCACTTAGCCCTAAAGGTAGCCTTCCGCTGCTCGCCACCGCGACGCCCGACCAATCTACACATATATAGATTAAGTTTTATTCATCGTGAAAACGTCGTTACGCGGCAACGACGCGCGACCGATTGATAAATATATATAAATATAGTTTGTTTCTTCGCGAAAACGGCTACACGCGGCCACGACGGGCGACCGATAAGATAAATATATGTACACATAGTTTAATCGCGAAGATAAAAACAAGTATCATTTTGAGCCAATATATATGTATATATATTTTTCGATTGATCGCGCCTGGAACCCGCGCCCCGCGAGTTGCAGTCGCGCACAACAGAAGGCTACCTTAAAGACCCTTTCACACGACGCAGCGCGTCGCATGCAATCGATTGTATTCTATATTGTATACAACGCGTTGCATCGCGTGAAAGCTAGACTGTCCTTCGCCTAATTAAAAATTGATTACTTCTATTTACTTATCCATTACTTCAAACACCCAAACAGAAATTCGCCGCGGTGTTGCTAGCAGCAGACGCTGATTACGAAATATTAAAATTTTTAATTCCGAGTAAACTATCGTTTCGTCAACTTTAAAATCTCTGCACTCTCTGCATCAAGTCAGCTTCTCCCTTCCGCCAATGGCGGCGCTTGCGAGCTGCACGATAGGCGAAACTGAAATTGTTAATTACTACGATTTCGTAAACTCTGAAATCGTTACAGTGGCTTGCGTAAACTATTCGTAAACAAATTGGGACCGTTAGAGATGAGATACGTCAAAATTGTTTCGTTACTCTATGCCCGAAGAGCGCTTCTCTCCTCGGCCAACGGCGGCGCTTGCGAGCTGCACGTTAGCCGATTCTGAAATTGTTAATTACGGGCAAATTACGATTTCGTAAACTATTCGTAAACGATTGAGACCGTTACACACGAGATACGTCAAAATTATTTCGCCAGGGTTTGCATCTGGTCAGCTTCTCCTTTCGGCCAACGGCGGCGCTTGCGAGCCAACCAACGCTGCACGATTGCCGATTCTGAAATTGTTAATTCACGGAGAGCAAGGAATATTGCTGGAATGCTGCACAAATATTACTTTGCAATGCTAAACTTTGCAAGTGACATAGTCGGAGTATTGTAGGAATATTGCTGTAATATTCCTATGTACGCCCCGTCGTGACTTGCGGGAATATTGCAGGAAGATGATCCAGAATATTGCATCAATGTCCTAAGAATATTCATTCAATATTACACGCTACATATGATTCATCTGTTTTACATTATGAATAATTCAAGAAAATTTGTTTTACAATATATTATTTTTATTTATTATAAAACCTTAGCTTAGTCTTCATTCGCTATTTATTCATTTTTAATTTTTCGCTCAATTCTCGTTTTTGCTTGAGTGAGCCACTTGACAATGGCGTCATTTACTTCCGCCTCTTTCCATTTATTATAGCCAATGGTCATACAGACTTCTAGAAAATAATAAAAGAATATTAGTGATTATTAAAAGATTATTAATAATGTATATCTGTAAGAAAATACTTTGGAGTAAGTTTGCAGTCCGCAATTTTTGAAAACATTGCTTTTACAAGCGACCCTGCCAACTCAAATTTACTGCGATTCCGTCTGCCAGTACTCGGGATATTACAGCTACTACGCACATAGTCAGCTTACCTGGGCCAACAATATTTAAGTCGACGAATCTGAAAATTTTCATGATGTTATCATGTGTACATAAAAGGCAGTTCAAAACAGCAACTAATTAATATAAGTTATAATAGAAATATTGTGAAAGCAGAAGAGTAATGCAGATCAATATAAAAAAACACGATATATTGATTCCTTCATAGGCGAGAAGAGAATTGTGGAATTAACGCAAAAACATGAAATAATGATTCTCTCGCGGACATGCACCAAACCTATCCTTATATATCCTTTACCATTACCCATGCCCATGCCCACGCCCATGCCCATAGAAACTGTAATAGTACAAACATTCATCTGAATAGGCATTACACTCAAATGAGCAGTGACGTGACTTCAATGCTTTTGATGCTGACAACTACATGTTCAGGAAACCTCAGCTGTTGGGAGGAAATGTATTGGATGGTCATTATTATACTTTGTTCCACGAAAGATATTACTTTTTTCGTTGTAGAACAATAATGGTACTTTAGACGCACATGTGATTAAAAAATAATTACCAATTTTTTTTAAAATTCCGGCCTTTGAAGTTTGGGCTCAAACGAGGCCAAATCATCCATACTTTGCACTATGGGAACCCGCTGCAATTCATTTTCGGATGTTTCGTCCTCATCAACTTCGGCATTTTAATTTTTGGACTCCAACAAAAAATCGACTTTTGTCTACAGATCCTTTATTTGTAAAGATATCGTAGACAGCATTTTGTAAACACATTTTCGAAATCCTAAAATATGTAAAACAGAAGGTAGAAACATTGATATGAATGGTTTTTTGTTTTATTTACCAATTTCTGAGGTGTAAGGATAATGCTCCCAGTTTCCACAGGCACTGCCTTGAGCTGCAATAGTTTCAGTAGCTAAGGGATATTAGAAAAAGATGAGAGACATTTGCAATAATCATGATTATTATGAATACACTCCGATAACACTGGACAACACGAAAATTGCTTCCTGGCATCTATTAGCTAATTCTTATAGATTTTGACGCGCTGAAAACGAATCTGAAATCCGTTTTTGTTTATTAGGTCTAGTTTTCGAGAAATCGAATTTTAAAAAAAAATGCGTTTTTTGCTCTTTGACCCACATTTACGTCGGAAATATAAAAGTGAGACAATTTCCTTTTATCGGAAAAAATTCTGCAGACTTTCCAGAATAAAATAGTATATAATAATTGTGGAATATGTACTTGCAAATATGTGTAAACATTTATTAAAGTTGGCGAGACACGTTTTCCACGCCTATTTTGAGGGACTCTTTTCGTTTTTCTGTCGAAATGATGCTTCTGACGTGGATTTCAACTACTCTACGCGATAGAGCAGACATTTTTCTTTGGGAAACCATTACAATCGCACTCAGAACTGATTCCAGTTTCGCACGGGAAAAGGGAAAAGAAGTCCGTGTCACGCAATGTCAGCAGGGGTTCTCCGCCGTATCGTATGTAGCGCGCTCCATACCGGAGTGTCTGCCGAACCGTCTAATACGCGCAAAAGACCACGTGCTGATACTGCGTTACACTCCCTACTTTTTCGTTTTTCTGTAGAAAACGAAAACCTGTTTTGAATATTACCATGATACTTTCCCAAAAATTGTTCGATCGGGCAGTATAAATCCCGTAATGTGAAATAATCATTTCTTAAACATTTCACGATTCTAAACACGAATGATTTCTGAGAAATCGTCAACAGTTTAATATAAGTATAACGAAGTAACAACAATTTATTACATCGTATAATATAATAATATTATGACGTACCGGAGATCTTCTAATGACGAGGTCGCTTTGCTTGTCGGTTATACACATACTCAGGATCGTCTCTGGTAAGCGTCCAACAGTAATCGGCCAACATTGAGGTGGACCAGTTACCTTGGTATCGCTTTTCCATGGTTAAAATGTTTTGGTGGAAACGTTCACCATGTTCATCACTCATCATGCCACAATTGTCAAGAAAAAAATCCAGATGCGAATGCAAAAAATGTAATTTTAAGGACATGTTGCAGCCAATTTTGTTGTACGCCGATAGCATGCCCTCAATGAAGTTTTTGCAATTTTCGGCTCTGCGATTTCCCAAAAAATTTTTTGCGACGAGACGGAATGCGTTCCAAGCATTTTTTTCTCCACCTTTCACAAGATCGTCAAAGACTTTATCTTTAAAAAGTTCACGGATCCGGGGACCCACCAAAATTCCCTCTTTTATCTTTGCTGCACTAAGTGAATGGAATTTGTCGGACAAATATTTAAATGCCGAGCAGCCACATGCGCGTGAAATAAACAATGACAGAGAATTCGTGCTGACACTGCGTGTGCGAGTCACGTTTTTTTCTTTCCCTGCGCAGAGACGAAATTTGTTTTGTATATCATCATTTGGTACAGGGGATGATGGTGTGCGTGTGTTTGTATATTGACAACGATTGCTAATGGTGATCGCTATGTACGTGCTACGCACCGGTACCGCGGGCGAGACGCGACAGTGTTTGCTGCGATCTTGGAAAGAGAGTATTTATAAGAAATAAAGCGGGATTGAGTGTGATTGCAGCTTTTAGAAATACGGTTTCATTCGGTGCTGCTTAGATTAAGTGTTAAATCATTTTTTGTGTGTGTGTGTGTGTGTGCGCGTCTCTTTTTTTGTAACTTTCTTTGTATTTAAATTTAAGGAGGAATGGGACAGACAATCTGGTCAAAAGTTAATGCCACATGGCGAAAATGCATACATATTTACAAATGTGGATAATGTAGTGCATGTTTAAAATGGACAAATGAATGATTAATATGTAGTTGGTGCTACGAAAGATTAACTTCCCGTTTAAAATCCTTTTTACGGTGAAACTTACCATTATTCGGTAACATAGCGCAGAAGTTTTTGTATTGACTGTACAACTGCTGCTTCTGATGACAAAAGAGCTTCAATTGCGATTTCTCCATAAGAGACCGTGTTAAATTAATAAATTATTTTCTTCTGAACTATGTAGTAGGGAATTCTGAAATTTGGTATACCCCTTTATTACATTAAAATACATAATCCCTCAAAATTGCAAGAAATTCTGCGATTTTCTTATGTGTGTCCAATTCCTCCTTAAATCTATCAAAAAGAATGTCTCAAAATTGTATAAACAGTGCAGATTATTTTTGTTATATTTGTGGTGCGGTGACATTTCAAAAGCAAAGAAGAGAGATCACCCCAACAGTAAAAACAGCGTATGAATATTATTTCGGAACGAAGGTCGGCGACCAGGACAAACCATGGGCCCCGCATATATGCTGCAGTACTTGTGCAACAAATCTGCGACAATGGCTACAAGGCAAAAGAGCATCGTTTTCGTTTGCTATTCCCATGATTTGGCGAGAGCCAACAGATCACCGAAACGATTGCTATTTTTGTATGGTGCCACCCGTTTCTGGAGGTATTAAGGCAAAAAACAAGTCGGCCATAGTGTACCCGAATATACCATCGGCTCTCCGACCAATTCCGCATGGTGAAGGTCTTCCCGTTCCCGCACCTCCGCTAGAATTTTCCATCATGCCAGATAACGAGGAGACAAGCGAACCAAAGGATTCTCCGCAACTTTCAGAGTGTGTAGTTGATTGTCCGTTCGTGGATCAAGATCCGTCATTCGTGCCACACAGTGTCACCCAAGAACAATTAAATGACCTTGTTCGTGATCTGGAACTATCCAAGGCTAAAGCGGAATTACTAGCATCAAGACTGCGACAATGGAATGTTCTGCAGGAAGATGTCAAAGTAACCTCGTTTCGCACTCGTCATGAAAAGTTTGCGCCATACTTTGACAAAAAAGATGATCTAGTTTTCTGCTCTAATGTAGATGGCTTGATGGATGCCCTAAAAATTAAACACGTGGCAAAAGAGTGGCGATTGTTTATAGATTCATCAAAATTGAGTCTCAAGGCGGTCTTAATACACAATGGAAATCGACTCCCATCTGTCCCAGTCGGATATTCTGCAATCTTGAAAGAGACCTACGAGAATCTCAAAGAGCTACTCAATCAAATTCAATATAAAAACTATGAGTGGCATATCTGCTGTGACTTAAAAGTACAACTCTGTTGATGGGACTGCAGCAGGGATACACTAAGTACTGCTGTTTTCTATGCGAATGGGACAGCCGCGCTCGAACATTACATTACGTGAAGAGAGACTGGCCTCGGAGGGAAGTCCTTCAAATTGGAGAAAAAAATATTAAAAATACAGCACTAGTACCATCAGAAAACATCATTTTACCACCGCTGCACATAAAACTTGTTGCAATGAAAAATTTTGTAAAAGGCATGGACCCGACTGGATCCGCATTTAAATATTTGTCCGACAAATTCCCTCGACTTAGCGCAGCAAAGATAAAAGAGGGAATTTTTGTGGGTCCCCAGATCCGTGAACTTTTTGAAGATAAAGTCTTTGACGATCTTCTGAAAGGTGGAGAAAAAAATGCTTGGAACGCATTTCGTCTCGTCGCAAAACATTTTTTGGGGAATCGCAGAGCCGAAAATTACAAAAACTTAATTGAGGACATGCTATCGGCGTACAACAAAATTGGCTGCAACATGTCCTTAAAATTATATTTTTTGCATTTGCATCTGGATTTTTTTCCTGACAATTGTGGCATGATGAGTGATGAACATGGTGAACGTTTCCATCAAGACATTTTAACCATGGAAAAACGATACCAAGGTAACTGGTCCACCTCAATGTTGGCCGATTACTGTTGGACGCTTACCAGAGACGATCCTGAGTATGTGTATAACCGACAAGCAAAGCGACCTCGTCAGTAGAAGATCTTTTCCGGTACGTCATTGTTGCGTATTCATAGTCACCTCGGGCGGGCGGCCAATGGGCGCCCGCGACGTTCTCACCAGAGTCAATAACACGGTCGATACTCGGGCGATATTGTATGTAAACGCGCCTGCTAATTAGCAGCGCCGCGTCGCGTTCTTCTCGGGCAATTGTACTCTCGCGGTTCCCGCGCGCTCTCGACGGCCATTACCGTTTCTTCTATCGTGACGACAAGTGGTGTTTCTCTCACGTGCGAAATAAATTGTGATTCCTCCCCCGGTGCTTTCTCAATTTGTGCTTAAGTGACTCTCAAAGGGATTGAAAGACGCTATAGTGCCCCTCGATCAGTGTAAACATAGTTTAAGTGCGCTAAATAGACAATAAAGAACTCTCTGGAACTCCTCACCCACGTGTTCGTGATTCGTGCCGGCCACGTGCCGTATTAGCGGTCAAGCGCGCACTCGCTAAGTACCCCTCACCTTCACCGACCGCACTCGTCAACCAGACTCCTCAGGCACTTGCCAAATTCGTGAATAGTCATAATATTATTATATTATACGATCTAATAAATTGTTGTTACTTCGTTATACTTATATTAAACATTTGACGATTTCTCAGAAATCATTCGTGTTTAGAATTGTAAAATTTTTAAGAAATGATTATTTCACATAACGGGATTTATACTGCCCGATCGAATAATTTTTGGGAAAGTATCATGGTAATATTCAAAACAGGTTTTTGTTTTCTACAGAAGAACAAAAAAGTAGGGAGTGTAACGCAGTATCAGCACGTGTTCTTTTGCGCGTATTAGACGGTTCGGCAGACACTCCGGTATGGAGCGCGCTACATACGATACGGCGGAGAACCCCTGCTGACACTGCGTGACACGGACTTCTTTTCCGTTTTCCCGTGCGAAACTGGAATCAGTTCTGAGTGCGATTGTAATGGTTTCCCAAAGAAAAATGTCTGTTCTATCGCGTAGAGTAGTTGAAATCCACGCCAGAAGCATCATTTCGACAGAAAAACGAAAAGAGTCCCTCAAAATAGGCGTGAAAAACGTGTCTCGCCAACTTTAATCAATGTTTACACATATTTGCAAGTACATATTCCACAATTATTATATACTATTTTATTCTGGAAAGTCTGCAGAATTTTTTCCGATAAAAGGAAATTGTCTCACTTTTATATTTCCGACGTAAATGTGGGTCAAAGAGCAAAAAACGCATTTTTTTTTAAAATTCGATTTCTCGAAAACTAGACCTAATAAACAAAAACGGATTTCAGATTCGTTTTCAGCGCGTCAAAATCTATAAGAATGAGCTAATAGATGCCAGGAAGCAAAAAAAAAAGTCGAAATTTGTTGTCCAGTGTAATATGAAGCTTACCTCCATGGCTACGTAAACAGTGGTAGGGGGTTCATTCTCATCATATAGAATGAACGTCAAACCCCCATGTGTTGATAAATCGAATAAGGGTTCAAGCATTACAGGTGTAATTGGTAGATTGATTAATGTCCTCTCCGCTTGTCTGTGAATGTGTCGTCATATGTTGATCTTTTCTTGGGTTTTTAGATATGGACTCCATACTCTCTTCTTCCGAAGATATGACCCTTTTAATCTTAGCCCTCCTTCGGTTTTTTAAGGCTGCAGCTAACTCATATTCCAAGAGCTCAACCGAATAGAAAACATCAGATGTGTCCTGTGCCTCATTTAATTTTTCTTGGGCCCATGCCCAATCATCTACAAAGTATATAAATGTTTATTATTATGACATCGACAGGTCTTCTAGGTATAAAAAATATAGACATCTATATTATATATAAACACATACACACATTATTAATAATATCCACTATACATACCTGTCGACCTGTTTAGTTGTCATCTAACCAACAGGTTGGAATCACTTGCAACCCATCGCTCAATTCCACGATACAATATTTTTCTTCTACTACTTGTCGATGGATGACGTGAGATACGTCAAAAGTCAAAACTACTTGATCAGGGTATACATCTGGTCAGCTTCTCCCTTCGGCCAACGGCGGCGCTTGCGAGCAAATCAACACTGCACGATAGACGATTCTGAAATTGATAATTACAGGTAAATTAAGATTTCGCAAACTCCGAACTCGATACAGTAGCTTGCGAAAACTATTCGTAAACGATTGAGACCGTTGCACACGAGATACGTCAAAATTATTTCGCCAGAGTTTGCATCTGGTCAGCTTCTCCTTTCGCCCACTGGAGGCGCTTGCAAGATCTACATTACCCGATTCTCGAAATTGTTAATTACGGCCAAACTACGATTTCGTAAACTCCGAAATCGATACAGTGGCTTGCGAAAACTATTCGTAAACGATTGAGACCGTTGCACACGAGATACGTCAAAATTATTTCTCCACGTTCTGCATCTGGTCAGCTTCGCTCCCCGGCCACTGTGGCGCTGCGCGGTAGCAGACGATTATTACTAGATATTAAAATTGTTAATTACGGGCAAACTACGATTTCGTAAACTCTGAAATCGATTGCGTAAACTTGCATAAACTATTCGTAAACGATTGAGACCAAAATAACGGAAAACTATGATAGTCGTCTGCTAACTATACACCCACCTAAAAATTGTTAATTACGGGCAAACTACGATTTCGTAAACTCTGAAATCGATTGCGTAAACTTGCGTAAACTATTCGTAAACGATTGAGACCAAAATAGCCGAAATCTATGATAGTTGTCTGCTAACTATACGGCGGTGGTGGCACGGCCCGTCCTGGCTTCGGCTGTCGTCTAATGAATGGCCAAATGAACAGTCTCCCCCTCCTCACCTCGAGCAACTTGAGGTAAACTCCAAGATCGTAGTTCATCATTGCGCTTCCACCAATTCTCGATGGGATTTAGCCGAAAAATTCTCCTCATGGCCGTGGTTAATTCGAGATAGCGCATACATTCTCAAATTTATCCGTCTCTGCAGAAGAAAATTGCTGCACTCTTCAGTCAATGCCGTCCCGGCTTTCAGTTCAGGATTGCGCGCTTGCCCGAGCTCATTGGATTCGACATATTCAATCCAGCTTATTTTCAATGGAGATTGCGTGTTTGGAAAATACCTCTGACATATCTTCTCGCAGCCCAGTTCATCTCTCTCTGTCCATTCCTGGATAAGGACAAGATTCTCCGCGTCGGTGAGCGGTTGAAAAATGCCCCCGTTGCATTCGATGTTCGGCACCCCATTCTCTTAGCCGCGCATACGTTAGTTACCCTCAAAATTCGACAGGCTCACAAGCGCGCGATGCACGCCGGGTTACAATTAACTTTAAGCATCCTGCGGCATGACTTCTGGATACTTCGTGGACGTACTCTTGTTAAATCTGTAATCCGTTCTTGCGTCACTTGTACTCGCGAACGAGCGGCCGTTCCAGAACAATTAATGGGGGATCTCCCGATCGCGCGTGTATCACGCCCATCTCGCTATTTTCAACATTGCGGAGTCGATTATGCCGGTCCTGTTCATGTGCCGTCTTCGGCCGGTCGCGGTGTCTCTTCTCGAAAATCATATATTGCGTTATTTATATGTTTAGCATCCAAAGCGATACACCTAGAATTAGTAAGCGATTACACAACTGCTGCCTTTATCAATGCCTTTTCCAGATTCTGCGCTCGGCGAGGGCTTCCAGAAGCAATGTATTCCGATAAGACACATTGCAAATGTTGAAGATACTTGTGCGTGTCCCGCAACGAGCGCAGGGGACTTGGCGCGCGTATGAACGGCGCTCGGGCCACTCCCAGTGATGCCAGAAAGCGAAATCGTAACAGTAACACGCCGAGTGGTGGGGGCATGCGGTAAGTGTGTGCGTGCCGTGTCTGCGAGCGTCTTTCGCGACGTTCAACTATGACAACTGTCACATATCACATGCATGGCCCCCACCACTCGGCGTGTTACTGTTACGATTTCGCTTTCTGGCATCACTGGCCACTCCACAGCGGAGCGCGGTCAATACGGTAATGTCGGAGAACCCCTACGCTCGTTGCGTGACACGCACGACTATTTCATTTTCCTGTGCGAAGCCAAAACGTATTTCGCAAAATCTGATGATGGATTTCCATAGAAAAATGTCTACTCTATCGCTCAGTGTAATTGGAATTCTCCCTAGACGCACCATTTTTACGATAATTTGAAAAAAGTGTCCCAAAATAGGCGCGTAAAACGTGTCTTGCCCAATTCAACTATTATTTAAACATCTTTGTAAATTGATATTGCAAAAACGATTCATACCAATTTATGCAGAAATGTCGGCTGAATTTTTTGCGACTAATAGAATCACTCTATCTTTCATAGTTTCAACAGAATTGTTGTTCAAAGTTGAAAAAAGGTGTTTTTTTTTAAAAATTCATTTTTTCAAAAACTGAGGGTGATGGAAAGGAACGGATTGCAGATTCGGTTTTAGAGCATCAAAATCTATAAGAATCACCCAATAGATGTCACGAAGTAAAATACGTGTTGGACAGTGTTATCTTTTTGCATGTGTTACGTCCCAACGTATTTTCTTGTTTCTCCCCCGAATGGAGATTTCGAAAGCAATGTGAGAACATTTCTCTCGTTCATGCGGGGCATCGCGTTTAATAAATTTCTTTGTAATTGTTGTCTCTCCTTCACTCCGGAATACCGTTCGAGCTGTAATACGCGTTGGCCGATGTGATTCCCCTCCTGGAATCGTCATACGGCCTGCCGCTAGACTAAGTATGTATGTAAATAGGTGTGTGTGTGTGATGTGCGTGTGCGTGGGCGTGTGTGTGTGTGTGCATGTGCGGGCGAAAAAACGAATGCGAGCGAAGCGCGCGAACCTTGAAACCGGACAGCGGTCCATCTCTCTCTCCGTGGAAGTATGACTAGTTTAAGACTTATACCAGCCTAAATTTGCTCTATTCTATAATTTCCATGACAAGCAGGGCGAACAATACAGTTAAAATAGCAATCATCGAGAAAACCTATATAAAATATTCTAAGATCGAAGGCAATGAAATATTTAACTAACGGCGAGAGTACGGAAATCACTGATTTACAAGGCGACTGATACGTGGGTTACGTCCCAGCGTAACTTTTAACTTATTTGCTTAGTATTTTCCTATTTTTGCTACTCCGATCTCCGGTTGCGCTTATACTTGTATATTACGGCGTATGCCTATCGCAGCCGGCGTGCCGTTAGAGTATTACAGTTAAAATCGTGTCATTTAATTTCAGTCCGGGCCTCGTATGCGCCTATACTTGTATATTACGGCCTATCCCTAGCGCATGCGCGGTACCGTTGAGCGGTAACTTCTAGTAGAATATCCCTCGCCTTGGAATCATCGTCGTCCCTACCCAATATGGCGACTCTTATTGTACATATATATATATATACATATAACCACGACGAACTATTATAAGGAATGAATGCGTATATATGGTATGCATGTGTGAATATATAGAGTTAAGCCTAGCGAAGAGTTTCCGCTTAATAATTTTGTTTGTCTTTCTCGCTCTCTTTTCGTTTATTAACTACGCCTCCGTTAGGCATCGCCACGGCATAAGATTATTTTTCGTTATCATTATTTCAACCAGAGCATGCATTTGAGAGATACTAAATCTCTACGTCCCGGAATCATATCGCACTCACAATAAAATTCATTAACTAGAGAAAGAGACTAACGAGCGAAAACAGTGTCTCGCTGTACATAGTTCTGCGGATGTTTGTACATACCGTCGACCGCTATGTGGCCGATACCGCAAAAAGGGTATGACAAAATTCCATGAGCGAGCCCAGGAACCACCTCGCGACGAATTCCTCTGGGCAGTTGGCTGTAAAGTCGCGAGGTGCGTAGTTCTGTGTCCGAGGATATCTTAGATATCTCTTTATTTCGAGCCTAATAGTGCATATTCTTCTTTTAGTGTGTTACCAAAAGGACTCAATTATCCTCGTTAAACCGTAGTTTGTAGATTATAATTATTATTTCGAGCAATGGACTCAGTTTTCGTTAGTGAACAGTGCGAAAGTGCGATCCGCGTTAGCTTCCGGCACGTGGTCGGCGAATTGCGCCGAACCCGTTAATTCTTAAGTTTCATTTAAAACTTAAATTGTTTCAATTGTATTATTATAATTTAGAACCTAACGGAATAATTCATTTCTCGTGTGAAGAATTGGCGTTGAACTTAGACTGAATTGAAATATCTAGATTGGTCTAAGGAATCTCATCGCGAGTAACTTGCATAGGTCACATAATATCTGAGCTTAGGCAATTTCAAGCCTAATCGTTGTATTAATACACATTTACGATTCGAAGGTACTCATCCTTGTTAATTCAACGAATTCCACCGACATTACCGCCGATCTAAAAGAGAGAGTAGCACAAGCGAGCGAATTACACCGAGCGAGCGTGCGAGAGAGAGAGAGAGAGAGAGAGAGAGAGAGAGAGAGAGAGAGAGAGAGAGTGGTAGAAAAGAGAGATTGTCTGAGCGTTTCTAGCAACACGGTAAGAATATTCCAACTATCTACCTCGATCATGATTGCTGGCCCGACTCTTGCCCCAATACTAGTATTACGGGGAACCTAGGGCAACAGTCGTAAGGGCAAACTTATAACCGAGTGCTTCGAGCGTCAGCAGAGGCGGACAAAGGGTAACTTTTGCTACAAGCGGAGAAACGATTGGCGCCCCCCTCCCTTCCCGGCCCGCGCCTCATTTATTTACTGAAAAAACATGTCAAGTTCACATCTCTAATGGTGGCAAAAAAACAGGTTGTAACACTTTATATTATTATTGTAACAATTGCATTGTTGTAACAAATATTTTTGTAACAATTTATAAAGGTACCTGTGCACAATAATCTTAAAAGTATTGTCACCGTACAAATTTCGAGTAGAGTGCTCCTGCGAGCACGGCCCGCCAGGGGTGACTTAGTCTGACGGGTCTCCGGCCTTCTTCGCTGCGGCGGTGGTCCTATGCCGATATCTCCTCCGGGCAGCGACGGCCAAGTCCGCTCCGTGCAGTGGAAATCGTATAACGAGTGCAGGAGTGGGCGATAGGGAAGCGAATATGATGAGCGGTTTTTTTATGCTGTAATGTAGGCTGTTATATTCTCTTGTATGCCTGGTGTACAGTGTGTATATACAGGGTCTTGATGGACGTGTGTTCGCTCGCCGGTGTTATTGTATGTACGCGGCGCGGATATCGGCGCGTCGCGTTTCCGGGCTACTGTTGCCGATGACGGAGAGCGTCTTTGTACGTCGTGTCTTTTTGTGGTGGGAGAGTGTGAATCGGGCGAAATCTTTGCCGGTGCCAAGAGCGGGTTAGATTTCCCCGACCACAGGTTTTTGGTGTTTCTACTATTGGGTTGGCGAACTGCACATCGCCTTGGCCGGTGCCGAGAGCGGGTGAGGTCGATTGCAGCCACCGGGTATAGCGGAGTTGTGTGTATTGGTAAACGAAATAAGCGTGGCCTTGACCGGTGCGTGGGCGGGGTAGGCCACCTTATCCGTCGGGTAATTGGTAAGTGAATTTGTGATGACGAAAGCGAGCGTGGCTGTGGCCGGTGCGTGAGCGGAGTAAGCCACCTCGTCCGTCGGATATTGCGGTAGGTTTTTTGGATGCTGGGTTTTGCTAAACGTCGTGATTCTACTGACTTTAATCGATTACTTCAAGTTGCAATACCCACTGCACTATTTTGTCCAAAGCATCTATTTTTGGATCCGTACTGGCCTCATAAGCAGCATCATAGACCTGTTCAATATTGTACCTAAGAGGTATTAGCGCGTCTATGCGGCTCTCCCAACGTGTGTTGCTAAGGGATTTTACTGTTAAAGAAGTAACGTGCTTTTTCATGATACTCCAACGATGGGTAGAAGCTGAGAAAAAGTTATATATTTCCTGCACATTACTCAAAAATTTGACAGCATCACGGCAAGATAGCGCTGCATCATTCACCACTAGGGTTAAGGGAATGACTGCCGCATGGTACGAAAAATGCCCGAGGGTTGAGATCCAGGATTCGTTTTTGAACTCCAGCATGTTTTCCTTTCATGTTTGAACCGTTGTCATAAGCCTGGCCACGCATGTTCTTTAGTGGTGTAACCGGTGTGTGTGCTGTTGTCCGTGTGTGCCGGGCGTCTCCACTCCTGCAGTGGGCTGCGTCGTTGATGCACCGGCCAGGGGTTACGGGCCGACCGGTGCAGGTTCGTGCACAGGGCGGTGAGTGAGTAGTAGTAGGTGCCAGATAAAATGAGTGTTGGAGAAGTTTTATATCTGGTAAAATTGTCTTATATTCTCTCTTGTTTGGTATATACAGTGGTGAGCGCCGCGCTGTTGATGCCTCGTGTTTGTGTTTGGCCGTGTACGTGAGGGCCGTTACGCTTGCCTGGCGCCGCGAATATTCTAGGCCGCTTAGGATTAACCGATTAATGTCGGTTTTGACGACGGTCGAGCGATCCCGGGATTGAAGTCGTGAAGCGCGACGATTTTACAATGCGCGTTGCACGGTGCGCTATTCGCAGTTGCAGCAAAAGGATCCAAGACGTTTCTGGTGGGCACCCAAGACGGGTGAGCCACGAGTCGGTCGGTGCCTCGCTGTACCTATGCTATAACACGAGAGAGCGGCATAATAGAAGCGGTGGCAGGTTCGTGGGTATGAACGTCCGGGCGACTTCGTTCGCACGTCTCTCGTTTCTCATTCGCCCTATGCTGTACGGGGCAAAACCAAAGCTATCGTGGCGGGTCTTTCGAGCCGGGCACGGTTTGCTGGTCGCCTTCGAACTTTCCCTAGTAGAGAGGATATGACACGATATGTGGCAGGCACGGATGATCCGTGGGCTGGGCACTTTCTCGGTTTTACCTCGTTATGTTACAAATCGTCTGTGGCCTCTGCCTGAGAGGGGTGTCGGCTGCCCGTGGCTGGCTCGACAGCACCCTTTTTAGTTACGTTTGGTGTCGGCTGCTCGTGGCTGGCTTCGACTACCGATGACTGAAGTAAAGTTGCTAGGAGTGGCGGCCTTTTATACGCCGCCACGCATCGTGCCAGCCGCGAGAAACTTAGACTAACGCGAAAGGTGGCTGTTCTCCTCTGGCGGCATCTCCTGTCGATAGGGGAAGGAGCTCGGCGGTGTTTGTATGTACGGCGCGGGTATCGCGTACGGTTACAGTGATATCTTGTATTTTGTTAGTTCATTTAAAAACGAATCCGTTAGTCCCTCACCTGACGAATCACTAATAGGAACAAAACCTAGAAAATGTTCTCGGACGGATATCTTTTCGCCTTGCATTACCCGCACAAATCGTACTACCATTGTCAACTGCCCTGTGTGGCTGACGTCGGGAGTACAGTCCAATATAATTGAGAAATATACGGCGTTTTGCAATTCACTCAATATGTAATATTGAATTTGTTTTGAAATCAAACAGATAAATTCATTTTGGATGGATTTACTCAAATAATGGACATGAGTCTCTTGGGAAGTCATTCGGCGTAAATGTTCAGCCATAAGATGTCAAATTTTGAAATGTGTTCCACTAATTGCATAAAGTTTCCGTTGTTTTTTTTTAAAAGAGCAGTTTTGCCACGGAATGCCAGACCTTGGGAACCCAGAAATTGTACAATGCAAAGCAGCCGTTTTAAAACTTGATTCCAGTGTTCAGTTTCCCCTTCAATTATCCCCTGATTTTCTCTATCAATGGTTTCCCCCAAACGTAAACGCCGGGAAAGTCCGCGCTAAGTGTGGAAAGATTTCATATGGTTTGGGGATCTCTCATGATGGGATAAAAATCCTGACATATTTTTCCAATCCGAAAACCCACACGGTGAAGAAACAGATATATTTCCGCTACTAAAGAGCCGGCAGTAAAAGCAAAATATTGCATCTTTGCAAACAGAGTACTGTAACCACTCTCTTCGAACAGTTTCTCCGTTACGCAATTTTCTTTTGTAATTAGTCGGTGTAAATCTCCTACCAGTAGCATCCACTGGAAAATGTATGTCCGTGAGTTGCAGAGGACCCCATTGAACGAGTATTTGGCGAAGATCGTCACTAATAATAGTCGGCCATTCTCCACAGTCTTTCGATACAGTCACTTTAACCTGTTCTTCGTGTGGTTCTTCAAAGCCAATATTAGTGAACATATCATTTTTTACTTCTGACCTCCTTGTTTCTTCTAAATCTTCCTCTGTATTACTATGGTGATGGTCATCTACATCCACTACGCCGCCTTGGTCTGAGGAAACACCTAAGACCGCGGATGCCTGATCCCCAGTGGATATCTGAAACCGCGGATAGTTCCAAACCCTCTATATATAATATTTCTTTCCTTCTCGGCAACAGTACAATTGCGTTGTAGTTTTTCAAGTAATCAAATTTTGAAAGAAACGTGTTGTGTCGCGTAATATATATATAGTGCGACCCGAATGAACACATTCGAGGCGATGTCTTGACCAATGTGTGCGACGCGATCATTACGTCATTGTATTGTATCATTTACGCATCACACCACGTAAAAAGCAGAACGCTGTAACCGTGCGCCTCTCGGAGTCAATGGCATTACCAGTGCAATACCTCCAAGAGTCATATGGTCCATGGAAAAACAATAACCTACTCCAAACGGGCGTCCTAGGAATGCGTCTGTTTTCGTCCGCACGACTGTCTCCACCTCACGCTCCAATACATTCAAACCTACATCTCAACATATTCACATGTTAGAAATTATCTAATGTAAATTATTTTGAGCACACGTCTACACTTGATCACGGTTCTAGGGTAAGTGCCTGCCTTGTTGACGGCCGTCCCCTTACCAACAGGCATTGCCTGTTCCAATTTACGGCGAGATCCATTCACACATTTGTTCCCGACGCTCTCTTTTTCAAAACCCAATCGATGCTCCAAGCATCGATCATAACTCGAATCTCGATTGTGGCAAAACATACGACAGAACGACATAATCGATACATCGCACTCGTCAATGAATGAAGGCACCGACAGACGCGCATCGGCCATTCGATTCCTTCGTTCCACAAGCGCACTCTGCAATAGTGACACTAACACACACGATCCCATTTTTTACCAATAACATTATTCGTCGCAAAACACTGCGAGCAATGCATCAGCGATCGATACCTCATCGAACATTCTATAAATCACTCTCTCTCCGTGTCGTCGCCATAGCGCACGCAGTGAAGTAAAAGGCGTATAATAAAGCAGTGACGAAAGGCGAATTATAGAACCTATTCATTCAAAGCGAAGCCACGGAGTTAACGCGAAAGCGTCGGCTCTGATAGTCCGAGAAGGACATTATAAAATGTCTTTTTTCAACTTTGAACGACAATCAGGCCTTAACTATAAAATTGGACAATTTTCATTTATTGCAAATAAAACCTTCAGACTTTTTCGAATAGAATGGTATATAGCAATTTTCCAATATATTTCGTAAAATAAGCCCGCGAAGCGTATCTCGCGAAATTTAACTAATGTTTAAACATGTTTGCAAGTTCACAATGTAAAAATACTATATACCATTTTATTAAGAAAAGTCCGCAGAGTTTTTTGCAATTAACAAGAAAGGGTTAACTTCTATAGTTACGGTGTGATTGTTGTTGATAGTTCAAAGTATAAAAAGAAGTCAATTTTTTTCAAAATTTGATTACTTTAAAACTTGACCAACATTCAAAAACGAACTTCAGATTTGTTTTCAGTTGGTCAAAGTTCGTCGAAATTAGCTCTTTTTGTTTAAAACGGGAAAAAAAGTCAGATTTTGTTGTCTAGTGTAAGAAATATAAAAGGTACAGCAATCGTGAGTAACAGAAGCCACGGTAGGCAAACGCCCGGATATGGTGGCTTTACTTTACTTACGAATCTTTTAATTTCCTGGCTTGTACTTGGCCCTTGGTCAGTGGCTGAAAGTTCGCCATCTTTCGGACTTGTCTGATGACAATTTTCAATTCCATTTTCAAAACAAGAAACTGTGAAAAACTGTTTTAATGCTTTTGCATGTTTTTCAGTGTTTTTAGCCTCTTCTAGTTTTCTTTTTCTATGGAACGATCCAGACGGTTTCTTTTTTCCGAACATGTCATTTCACGAATATAAAAAAAAAATCTCACAAAGGACGCGCACTCGTAATAGTGGCTGACTGTGAACTGCGGTAATCACACAAGACAAATAATATAAGAAAATCGCCCGTCCAGTTTGGGAGTTATTGATTTTCCTCGTATATCCATGTTATAATTACACTGGACAACAAATTTCGACTTTTTTTTGCTTCCTGGCATCTATTAGCTAATTCTTATAGATTTTGACGCGCTGAAAATGAATCTGAAATCCGTTTTTGTTTATTAGGTCTAGTTTTCGAGAAATCGAATTTAAAAACAAAATGCGTTTTTTGCACTTTGACCCACATTTACGTCGGAAATATAAAAGTGAGACAATTTCCTTTTATCGGAAAAAATTCTGCAGTCTTTCCAGAATAAAATAGTATATAATAATTGTGGAATATGTACTTGCAAATATGTGTAAACATTGATTAAAGTTGGCGAGACACGTTTTTCACGCCTATTTTGAGGGACTCTTTTCGTTTTTCTGTCGAAATGATGCTTCTAGCGTGGATTTCAACTACTCTACGCGATAGAGCAGACATTTTTCTTTGGGAAACCATTACAATCGCACTCAGAACTGATTCCAGTTTCGCACGGAAAAAGGGAAAAGAAGTCCGGGTCACGCAGTGTCAGCAGGGGTTTTCCGGCCCTACTGTATGTAGCGTGCTCCACACTGGAGTATCTCCGCCGAGCAGCGAGCAGTCACATGCGCGTCAAATAATCGATGGCGGAGAACCCCTGCTGAAACTGCGTGACACGGACTCCTTTTCCCTTTTCCCGTGCGATACTGGAACCAGTTTCGAGTGCGATTATAATGGTTTCCCAAAGAAAAATGTCTGTTCTATCGCGTAGAGTAGTTGAAATCCACGCCAGAAGCATCATTTCGACAGAAAAACGAAAAGAGTCCCTCAAAATAGGTGTGAAAAACGTGTCTCGCCAACTTTAATCAATGTTTACACATATTTGCAAGTACATATTCCACAATTATTATATACTATTTTATTCTGGAAAGTCTGCAGAATTTTTTCCGATAAAAGGAAATTGTCTCACTTTTATATTTCCGACGTAAATGTGGGTCAAAGTGCAAAAAACGCATTTTTGTTTTAAATTCGATTTCTCGAAAACTAGACCTAATAAACAAAAACGGATTTCAGATTCGTTTTCAGCGCGTCAAAATCTATAAGAATTAGCTAATAGATGCCAGGAAGCAATTTTCGTGTTGTCCAGTGTTATCGAAACATACATGTTTGGTATAGCCCGACAGTCGCGTGTCGCGTCGCGTGTAAGATAGGGCCGCGTGCATATTTATTGTGGCTGCGATTTTTTAGTCGCACGTGCATGTACTCCCATTGAAAACGATGCTTTCATTTGTGCGACAAAATACTCGCAAGTGCGCGCCTGGCCTTACCCGAGCGAGTGTGCCCGCCATCCAAACGGAAGAAATGACTCTCGCGCCAGCGGTTCCCAATCGCTGATACGTATAAGTAAGAGAAATGTACGTGGTAGCGGGCTTACCTATGCGTACCACTGGTTCAACATTGATATCTCGAGAGTCATTTCGGGAATATAAGCCGGTAAGGGCAAGGGTATTCTTCAACATATCCGTAACTATTAAACATATCTCAACGATGTGTAAAACATATATTAGGTTGGGGAAAAAGAAATCCATTATTTGTGCGCGAAATTGAAGACTTTATTTAACATGCTTTGGATTGTCCGATTTGGGTCAAATATGCACCGTTTTGTTGGATAATTTGTTGCCATTTTAAAGGTAACTTCATAATGCCTCTTTCATAGAAGTTTTTGTCCTTATTGGCGAAAAACTCTAATAATCGATTTTCACAATCTTCTCTTGATTCCAATTTCTTATCACACAGGAAGTTTTGCAATGCGAGAAAAAGGTGGTAATCGCTTGGTGCCAGGTCCGGACTATATGGTGCATGCATTAAAATTTCCCAACCAAGCTCCAAGAGTTTCTGGCGAGTCACTACAGACGTCTGTGATTTGGTTGACATTTTCGACGACGGGCCTGCCTGTGCGAGGTGCATCTTTAACATCAAAAATGCCCGAACGGAATCGACGAAACGAAAATTGCACGTAATTAGCTGTTACAGTATCGGCACCATAAACACCATTCACAATGTCAGCCGCCTGGCTTGCATTTTCGCCTTTATCAAAGAAAAACTGTAAAATGGACCGAATTTTCTCTTTGTTGACTTCCATTTTTAACACCCTGTAACTCACAACTGAATGGACGAAACAAAAAACAACAAAAGAATTTTTTTTAGTGTGAAATGTCACCTTGACAACGAGCATAAATTTGAAATTGTTTGATCGATATTTTACGAGATATCGTTCACTACAGCCATCTACCGAAACAATAATGGATTTCTTTTTCCCCAACCTATTATAATGATTATAAATGACAACAGCATTTGTCAATTTCGCCCTTGACTCCACTCGCGGCGCACTGGCGCCCCTCAGAACTTGGCGCCCCAAGCGGCCGCTTGCTTCGCTTGCACCTTATTCCGCCCCTGAGCGACAGGCGAAACGAAAATTGTCTTATACTTTATCTAAACGAATATTCATGTACCGATTATGTCGCGAGGAGTAGCGCCGTGCGAACTCCGTCGTTCAACCGCGATATACCACACGTAGCATACCACCGAAGTTGTACTACCGAAAACGATATTGCATAATAGTTAGCTTTTCTGTTTTCTTATTATACAAATATTCCGATTCTCAACCGAACGTTATACCCACTTTTAACAGCGAAATTGGTGTCAGAAACCTGCGTTTGAATCTAATGTACTCAATAATGGCTTTGCTTTGTTAACAAACGAAATACCTCTGGAACGGTAACGCATGTCGACACATTTATACACGCAACATATCCATCTATGTCCGAATATACATTTTTTGGTTTCACACTATATCTGTTCTGTCCCAGGGTGGACTGTCGGAGCCGACGCTTTCACGTTAGCCCCGTGGTTTCGTTTCACAATAAACTGAGTTCAATATTACGCTTTTTCTCACTATTTTATTTACGATTCTGAATTCACTGTTTTCGCCTCGGCTGCTATACAGAGAGTGATTTCTCGAATCTTCGATGATGTACAATCGATCGCTGATGCACCGATCGCGGTGTGCTGCGACGAAAGTTATTGATCGGAATCGGGCCCGTGTAAATGTGTCGGGGTATCGGTGTGAATGTGTTGGAGTGTGAGGTGCGGACGATAGTGCGGGCGAAAACAGACGCACTCCTCGGACGTGCATTTGGAGCAGGTTATTGTTTTTCCATAGAGCGTATGACTTTTGGAGTACTGCCTTGGCAGTGCCTGTGACCCGGAGAGACGCATGGCAACAGCTGAACCGCGTTCTGCTTTTTCTGTGGTGTGATGCGTAACCTGCTCCAATGCAATGACATAATGAACGCGTCGCAGCACGCTGGTCAAGACGTCGCCTCCGAACCGACTTAAGTCGCGATAACGCCTAGGGTATATGTTTATACCTAGATCGCGACAACGCCTGGAGTCGATTCGGGTCTTGATCTATCACATTTTGTAGGAGCGTATGTGAGTGCGACAACGCCTCGAATGCGTTCATTCGGAACGCACTATATATATATGCTACGCGACACAACAATATCCGATCTATTCTTTTACTTTCTTTGCATGCTTCTATATAACGTTACTCATACGCGAATTCTAACGTAACAATTCGGAACCTGTACGGGTTTAGTGGAGGTGGGCATCCTATAAGTCCTGCAGATCGAACAGATTAATTCCTTTCTCGTTATTATTCTTTTCGGTCATGGTTTAATAAGCCTATAATCATCTTTCGGTTTATATTAATAATTTTAATTATTCACGCGTTACTCCCGGGTGGAACGGTCGACCGCTCGACTACCATCCATCCTCGACAAACTTTTGATCGACTATTAAATATCGACTTCGCGACGCCCACACGTAACACGGGCGAGTGAATAAAATGTAAACATAGCCGAGCGCGGCCGAGGCAAACGAATAGAGGAAAGGGTAATCAAAAAACCTAGGGCACGAGGCACCGGAAACCGAAGGCCTTGTGGCAGTCGGCTGTAAAATCGTAAGGTGCGTTGTCGCTTGCCTGAGAGCTCCGATATTTCGAATTATCATTCCTGAGCTTAAATTGTGCAATCCTTTTCAGTGTATCACAAAGGAGTCAATAGCCTACCTAAAAATAGTGTAGTTAGTATAAAATCACCTCGCGTTTCACTTTATTCATCAGTGGAAAACAAAATATCGTTTTTGCCTCACGTGCCCTGCGTAGCGAGCAGCCACCGAGTAGATTAAGTTACCTGCGAGTTCTTTTCCATTTCACGCATTTCGATTTTAGCCGTAGTTTCTAGTTTAGAGTCATTGATCACCATTGTAAATAGCCATATTCGTTCGGCGAGGCTCTTCGTTGCTCACCCGTACTTCTCGCTGAGAGAGAGAGAGAGAGAATCCGAGCATGCGAACATATACACGGTAAGATCTTTCCAGTCTCCTTACGAATAGATAGGTACAACGATCATTGTAATAAAGCAGTTCGGGGTACGACAAGTATAGTTTTGAAAATCCCTTCGCGAACTATCCGGTCAAGGAGTGTAAGACGAGCGAGCGAGAAAGATCGAGACGCGCGGACATACTCACACCGGCACATAATTCCAGAACGTTGCGTTTGAAAATTGAGCACCGCTACTGGCATGTGCATCCGTTTACCATTTTTCTTATATCAACTCAGTTATGCGATTCTACTTTGCGTTTTTTCCTGTTACTTCTGTAGGGATGGTACGGTGGTAATCATTGAATAACTTCTCTTGGTTTAGGCACTAGGTTTAATATTGAAAATAATATAATATAATATTGTTGGGAGCCACTGAACACATGGATGGATGCTTAGACTAAATATATATGGACCGCTAGTTGCTGTATTCACGTTAGTTCAAAGACCTGTGGCGCCGCTACAACCCAAGAACTACAGAATCGCAATATATTTCGCTTACTGTGACTCTGACTAACTTCACACGAGTCAACCACGAGTCAATTGAGCGCATGCGTACATCAATATATATAGATATACAACGTACGTTAAAGTTAGTTCTTGGGTAGTAGCGGCGCCACAGATGTTTCGTCACGAATTTAACACGGCTCAGGCATGCTGCTGGCAGTCCATACATATGTTACAGCCCTAACACCGCGCCCGTCACGGATCACGAGAACGAGGGAATAGGACGCACGCAATCAGCATCACCAGCGCCATCGCATCAGGCACGGCGAACAGCACGGAAGCGCATCGGCTTTATCGACCGCTTGCAGGTCGGGACGATGCCGACAAGGAAACGCCGACGCAAGCAGCGAGACAAGCCCAGCCGCCAAACCCCCATGGAGGCGAGGCAATGAGAACACCAGCACCGCCCACCAAGGAAGGAGGGAGAAGATTAGACCACCTCGGACCGAGGTCAGAAGAAAAAAAGGGAAACAAGCAAGCAGCGTCAACCCACACGGCTCCGCCATAACTTCTGCGGAGACACCAAGGGGAGGGCACTCAAGGCTACTGTCGGCATAGCGCGCCGAATGACTCCCGATAGAGAATACCGGTAACCTTGATCTCGCGCGAACGTCTCGGGTCACCGACAAAAGGGATTTATGTATCCTTCACTCTACTTCTATCTCCTAAAACTGTCACCTATTCGCAAGAACTGTCAGGGGTCCGCGCAATACCCATCGTTTCACGCCGACAAACGACTAACTTATGAGCTTGTTACGCTCTAATATTGGTATAAAAAGGGAGCCTGCGTTGCTCCAAGTTCAGTTAAAAAGTTCCGTTACGAAAGTGCAGTCTACAGATCAGTCCTCAGTACAGTCCTCTGACCAGAGAGAGTACGGTAAAACTATCCGTACTTACGTGAAAACAGTGTATAGAGTCAAAGTCGCGACTCGAATCGTTAAAACATCAACTCAGCGAAAACAAGGAGAAAGTAAGAACATACTATTATACCTGTTAGTATCACCCGATACACATAACTGTATTGTTAGAATAAGGAAATATATATATTTTATCCAAAATATATACTTATATAACGCACCATCAACATCATCAATGTCTCCACTACACGCGGCTAAAAAGGTATAGAATCCAATACAAACTCAGAGCGAATCGGATGGATCATCCTTTTGAATTGCCGCCCATTTTAAACGTCTTGCCGACACCTTCGAGAATCGACAACGGCAGAATCGATTATTCTCGACGCTTCTGCGAGCTTCAGCTCCTAACCTCCGACAGGCGAATCCACAATAGCAACGGTTACGACAAAATCCGGTGACCGAGGAGTCATAGAAATCCGTAAAAAGGGAATTTGGATGAATTCTTTTCTTACGGAATTTCTGACACCTCTTGGTCACCGGTTTCTGTCGTATTCCTGTGGATCCGCCTGTTGGAGGTGAGGAGCTGAAGCTCGTAGAAGAATCGAGAATAATCGATGCTGTGGTGGTCGACTCTCGAACGCGTTGCAATGACGATAAAATGAGCGGCAAGTTTAAAAAGGGAATTCCACCCGACTCGCTCTATCTTTGGAGAATAAGAGGTTTTTATACTTGTTTCGAGGATAGGTGCGTAGCCATTGGAAAGTGATGTCTTGGCACAAGTATATATAATAAATATATATATATATATTTCCTTAGGCTAACAATACAGAAATGTGCATACGGTGATGCAAGCAGGTATTGTGGTAAATTGTGTTACCTCTGTACCTCACAGGTTGATGCTCGAGAAACGACTTTTAACTGTTCTGAACAAGCCAGACGTACGAACGACGAACGCAGAGACTTTACACACGGTGAAAGATTGTAGAAGAACTGACTGACTCTATGCGCAGCGACAACTGTAGAAAAACTGAACTGACTTCACGCACAGTGAAAATTGTGGAAGAACTAAACTGTTGTGCACGGCGAAGAATATGGAAGAACTAACTTTTACGCACGGTGAAAATTGTGGAAGAACTAACTTGTGGAGCAACGCAGGCTCCCTTTTATACTAGTTTTAAGGAATAAACAAGCCCATAAAAGCTTTCCGTTCTATTGCCGAGAATAATATGTTCTTCACGGATAATTCGCGAGGGCATCTTGAAGCACGCAGGCTCCCTTATAGAGAATTAAAGATAAACAAGCCCATACTCTTATCGCTGTCGGTACAATAGATGTTTGCACGGATGCATGCGGGTAAACGATGACGGGATCTCGATAGGTACACAAATGTCTTTTAAAAGGTAGCTGAGGTGCACGGAAGGTCACGGTCGCAGCAATAACTTAGATTAGAGAACACTTTGATTGGAGTCTTGGACAGGCCTCATCCTCTCGTTTGTGTTGACACGGCGTCGGTTGATTGTTTTGTGGGCTGTGCCACTTTGATTTTCCCTTTTCTTTTCTTCGTTTGAGCGGCGCGCCCGTTCTAATGCCTTGTCCCGCGCCTGCCGCTTCGCCTGTTGTTAGTTCGGCGACGACGGCGAGCCTTGCGGGTCCCGACTTGGAGTCGGTCCGGGGGGTTAGCTGAGGTCCTGGGCGAACGCCGCGTCGCCTGCCCTAGCTGGGGTTTTTGGGGGCGACCGTAACAAGTCTAAGGAAGGATGTGTTAGAGTAGATGGCGTGCAAGTAGGAGCGAAGCGAAAGGGTTCTAGAAAGAACGGTGCGACGAAGTACATGTGTAAAAGAGTGAATTATAAAAAAGTATGAAATACAAGAAGTTAATATTACAAGAGGTTTTATTTCATAAATGGGTGACCTGTTCGAAGTTAAGTAATAAATAAATATAAAGAAATATAACAGGTTATGTTAACCGTAACAAGTCTAAGGATGGATGTGTTAGAGTAGATGGCGTGCAAGTAGGAGCGAAGCGAAAGGGTTCTAGAAAGAACGGTGCGACGAAGTACATGTGTAAAAGAGTGAATTATAAAAAAGTATGAAATACAAGAAGTTAATATTACAAGAGGTTTTATTTCATAAATGGGTGACCTGTTCGAAGTTAAGTAATAAATAAATATAAAGAAATATAACAGGTTATGGGCCCAGAACGGTTCCGAAAGGCGCAGAGAGGACTTGAGGTTAGAAAAAGCACATGGTGAGAAGGGAGAACAAAGGATCCAAGAAAATTCAATATCCTAAAATATGGCCTACGCAAAAAATAGGTATGCGTTAGTAAAGCCGTTTGATGGCACAAATTTCCACAACTGGAAATATAGAATGGAATTGATACTGGCAGAGCAGGAAGTAATAGAATGTATAAAGAAAACTAACGATCAAAGGTTAGAGGCTGAGGGCCTGAACCAAGCGCAGCGAGATGTTATAAGTTCGGCGTGGGATAGAAAGGATTACCGCGCAAAGAGTATAATAGTCCAGTGCATGGAGGATGGGCAACTGGAAAGCGTGAAAGGAAAACAAACTGCATGGGAAATGTGGCATGCATTATGTGAGATCCATGAGAAAAAAGGCTTGCCAGGGAAAATGATGTTGAAGAAGAAATTGATGTCTATGAGAATGTCGGAAGACGAGAACATTGAGGAATTTTTGAAAAGGTTTGAAGAAGTAATACGTCTTCTAAAACAGACAGGAGAAGATATGAAAGAAGCTGACATAATATGTAGTCTACTATTGGCCTTACCGAGGTCGTATGAGACAATAGTGGCAGTGCTGGAAGGTACACCAGATTTAACTATTGAATATGTAAAAAGAAGACTTAGGGATGTAGCAGAGAAACGAGGCCCATTGTCTTCTCACTCAGGAAAAGTTGCAACCCCAACTGCATTCTATTCAAGGACGACTAGAGATTTTAAATGTTTCCATTGTGGAAAAATAGGCCACGTAGCGAAGAATTGTTGGAATATGAGAAATGACCAATGCCAAGGACAAAGGGGTAGAGGAAATGCCAACTTCGGACCCAGGAGGGGTGGAAGGTTAAACCACAACATAAGAGGAAGAGGACGAGCAAGGTCAAACCTTACGAGGACAGAAAAACAGATACTGATGTGTGAAGAGGAGATTGATGACAAAGTACAGAAGGTTTGCTTCCAAACAGGAGGATTAGTCAAGAGCGACGATGTGGATGATACCGTGTTTTTTGTAATTGACTCTGGTTGTACGGACCACATCATAAATAACAAGAGGTATCAAGTTAATTTTGTAACATCAGACAAACCGTTGAAAATATTAGTTGCAAAAGATGGACAGTTCATGAATATCTTAGGAATAGGAACAATAATCGGAGAAATAAAGATTGGGAATAAATATGTGGAATGTCGGATAGAGAATGTATTTTATGTACCAGATGCAAGAAAGAATTTGTTATCAGTTAAAAGACTAGACATAAATGGAAACCAAATAGTATTCGGTAATGGGGGGATGAGAGTACTAAACAAATTAGGACAAGTAGTGGCTGAAAGCAAAAGAGAGAATCTGTATGGAATAGAAATTAAAGTAAAGCTGCCAGAAGTATATTATGTAGGGAGCGCAGAAGCTAACCTAAAGAAATGGCATATGAGATATGGTCACATAGGGAATTCGGGTTTAAAATGCTTAGTCAAAAGAAATCTAGTAACAGGGTTAGATGAAAATTTAAATTTTGATAAGAACGAATTGTGTGAGATATGTGTAAAATCTAAAATGAACAGACTTCCATTTGGAAAGCGAAGTAGGAGCCAAAGAGTGTTGGAAATAATCCATTCTGATCTATGTGGGCCAATATCACCAGTGTCGCATGAAGGGGAGAAATATATCCTAACCTTTATAGATGATTTTTCAAAATTTACAATGGTTTATATAATAAAGCGAAAAGATGAGGTTACTGAAAAGTTTAAGAATATTATAGAATGGTAAAATCAAAGTTTTCAGAACAGATATCAAAACTTAGATGTGACAATGGTCGGGAATATATATCAGCAGAGTTAAAACAGTTTTGCAATAAGAATGGTGTCGAAATAGATTACACAGTCCCATATACCCCAGAACAGAATGGAAAAGCTGAGAGGATGAACCGCACGTTAATAGAAAAAATTAGGGCATTACTGTTGCAATCAGGGATAGATAAGTCTTTTTGGAACGAAGCAGCCCGAAGTGCTGTGTATTTGATAAATAGAAGTCTGTGTGAAACACAAAAAGGAATCATTACTCCAGCACAAGTATGGTTAGGACACAAACCAAATAATAGTAATTTAAGAGTATTTGGATGTAAGTCATACAGTCACATACCAAAGCAACTGAGGGATAAGTTAGATTCTAAAGCAGAAGAATGTGTAATGGTAGGATATGCACCGACAGGGTATAGGTTATGGAATGTAAATAGAAGGAAAATAATGATATCTCGTGATGTAGTATTTTATGAAAAAGATTTAGTTTTTAAGGATACAAATGTAATAGTCCCGGTATTAGATAAGGATGATGGTGAAGACATGACAATACAAGAGGACATTCCTGAAAATATTGAAGCTGAGGAGGATAGGGAAGAATTAAGAAATGAGGATGATAGAGAACCAAGTAAAAGAAAAACAAGGGTACCAGCGAAGTATGATAATTTTGTACTGTACTATGCCCTAAGTGCGATGTCATTTGTTGAAGATGTACCAAAGAATTTTAATGATGTTCTTAAAAGAGACGACAAAAGAGAGTGGTTAAACGCTATGAACAGAGAAATACAGGCAATTGAAGAGAATGAAACGTGGGAAGAGGTTGGAGAACCATCAAAAGAAAAAGTATACGACTCAAGATGGGTGTTTGCATACAAACCCTTAGAGGAAAACGTGAAAAACAGATACAAAGCGAGACTAGTTGTAGGAGGATTCGCACAAGAAACAGACTTTAATTATGAAGAGATATATTCACCTGTGGCGAAAATGACAACAATCAGAACGTTGCTAGTAATAGGTTGTCAGAAGAACATGTTTTTTGAGCAATTAGATGTTAAGACAGCCTTTTTAAATGGATATTTAAATGAAAGCATTTTTATTTATCCACCACAAGGAGTAAATATAAATCAAAATAGAGTACTTAAATTAAAGAAAGCGTTATATGGGTTAAAACAAGCAGCAAAGTGCTGGAATGATAGATTTAATGACTACATGATTAAACAGAATTTTGTAAGGGCAGAGAGCGATGGCTGTCTATATAAGAAGTCAAAAAATGGGCAATTAATTTTCTTGTTGCTGTATGTGGACGATATAATAATTGCAAGTGCAGATAAAAATTTAATTGAAGAAGTAAAAGAAAGATTGAGGGCAGAGTTTAAAATGACTGAAATAGGAGAACTAAGGAATTTTTTGGGATTAGAGATAGATTATGATAAGAAAAATGGTATATTAAAATTGGGACAAGAGAAATATATTAATAAGTTGTTACATAGATTCAGCATGGAAACATGTAAACCAAGTGCAATACCTATTGAACCAAAATTAAATCTTGAGGTAAAAGAAAACAGTAAATGTGAGAAGCCATACAGGGAACTGATTGGCTGTATCATGTACTTAATGCTTGGCACTCGACCGGACTTTAGTTTTAGTTTGAATTATTTTAGTAGATATCAGAGTAACTACAATGATGAAGCATGGAAAGGGTTAAAAAGGATTGTAAGATATATAAAAGGGACAAGAGAGTACAGATTATGTTATAAAAGAGGGAAAGAGGATCTAGAAGGATATATTGACTCTGATTGGGGAAGCGATGCAAATGATCGAAAGTCAGTAACTGGATACGTGTACAAAGTAGGGGGAAACGTAGTGGCATGGTCCACGAGGAAGCAAAACTGTATTGCATTATCTTCGACTGAGGCGGAATTAGTAGCATTATGCACAGGCATAGTGGACGGTATTTGGATAAGTAGATTGTTACAAGATATGAGCGTTAATGTAGAAACTATGCGACATAAAAATAGTTAAGAATCCACAGAATAATAAGCGGGTCAAACACATAGATATAAAGTATTATTTCATTGCAGACAAAATACAGAAGAAAGAAGTGGAATTGAATTCTATAGAGACTGAGAACCAAATAGCCGATATTTTTACGAAAGGATTAGCAATACAAAGGTTTGAGAAACTGAGAGAAAAAATAGGTCTATATGTATGTAGTAGAAAGGAACGGTTAAGTTATTAAGATATAGTTTTACATAGATATTAAGAGAAAAAGGAAAATATTTTATTTTTTGTTATACATAGCTATTAAGAAAAGAAGTGAAAGATATTTTATTATTGTTAAGAAAAAAAAAAGGGTGTTCAGTGAGGAGAGGTGTTGAGAGCCACTGAACACATGGATGGATGTGTTAGAGTAGATGGCGTGCAAGTAGGAGCGAAGCGAAAGGGTTCTAGAAAGAACGGTTCGACGAAGTACATGTGTAAAAAAGTGAATTATAAAAAAGTATGAAATACAAGAAGTTAATATTACAAGAGGTTTTATTTCATAAATGGGTGACCTGTTCGAAGTTAAGTAATAAATAAATATAAAGAAATATAACAAATATACATTTCTTCATCTCACACTTCCGACTCATCGCAATGGACAGACCAAGACGGACTGACGCTGACTGACGCTCTCCAGTCGTCATGCATTAAAACTCGCCCATCTACCACCAGATGGCGCGCCACACACATATATGTGGCGCCTCGTTTAGGCCACGATGGAAACGCGCGCGCCTGCAGGCGCAAACAGTACCTCAAGCCTAGGGACCTGTACTAGTGCCTGATTGTAAATATAGCTTTAAGTCTAGTTCTAGCTTCTTCTTGTCCCACCATTGTTCGGATACGTTCCTACTGTGTCTTCCATTGTGTGTTTTCCGAGCTTGCCTCGTTCTTAGAATAAAGTGTTTTCGTTTTGTTATATTCGGACCTCAGTTATTCTCCTGCCTTGCTGCGTGATCACTATAATTAATTAAGAAGGGGCACCAGATATGGTGCACCCTTTAGTGGTGACCCCGACGTGATCTCCAGCAACGTGCAAGTTTTGTGCCGCCACGTGCCGCAACAGGTCCCTTAACCTCACGGTCCTTCCACGTGCGTATCGCAAGAAGACCACAGCAGCGCATGTTTCATTCGCCGAAAAGCCAGGCCGAGACCGACGCGGCCGATCCACCGGTGCCCGAACCGACGCTCATCGAGCTGCAGGACATCCCGGCGTCGCCGCCCGCCGGTCCGCCACGCGACTTTGCGGCAATGGCCGCCGCAGATTCGGCGTCCCCCTCAGTAGAGGCAGTGACGAGCTGCCGCCTTCCGCCTTTTTGGCGCGCCAAACCGGACCTGTGGTTCGTGCAAGTAGAAGCTGCCTTCCAGCTTCATCGTGTCCGTGGGGATGAGTCCAAGTACCACCTGGTTGTCTCGATGCTCGACCCCGAATCGCTGCAGGAGGTGGAAGACGTCGTTCGCGCGCCGCCGATCGGCAACAGGTACGCCCGCCTAAAGGAGACCATCCTGGCCCGCCTGACCGACTCGGCCGACCGCCAGCTTCTCAGGCTGTTTACGCAGCTAGAGCTCGGCGACAAGAAGCCGTCGCAACTCCTTCGCCACATGCGCGCACTCGCCGGCGACCGAGTACCGGACGACGTGTTACGAGTGAAGTGGCTGGACCTCCTGCCCGTAAGTGCCCAGCGATTGCTTAAGTTTTTTAAGACTCTCGTCCTCGAGGAGCTTGCGGCAGCAGCGGATGAGCTCATCGAGAGCGGGCCCATGGTGGCCTCCACGAGCCATTCGACGACCCGTCCTGTCGACGCCAGCCCTTTCCCCACCGGATCGACCACGCCGCCCCAGGTCAGCGCCATGTCCTCGTACAGAGACCCTGGGGGCACCGCAGCGGAGCTGGCCGCAATTCGTTCCACCCTGGCGCAACTGGTGGGGCTGAATCGGGACATCCTCGACGAGCTACAGCGACGCCCAAGCCGCCATGACCAGCGTGGCCGCAGCAGCGGCGCCCGCCAACGTTCACACTCGCCCGCACCAGCAACAGCATCTCGTGTGTGCCACTACCACCTGCGCTTCGGCAGCCAGGCACAGAGGTGCCTCCGGCCGTGCGCCTTCTTGGCCTCCCAACCAGCTCCGGAGCCGCAGAAGAAAAACTAGCGTCGCCGGCGTCCGTCCAGGCCACCGACGCCGGCGCGCTTTCACCAGTGGAGAACCGCCTCCACGTCTTTGATCGCGAGACTCAACTGAAGCTCCTAGTGGATTCGGGCTCGGTGGTCTCGCTACTACCCAGGTCAGCTGCACCCAAGAGACTGCCGGTGCAAAGGCTGACCCTATATGCTGCCAACTCTTCCGCCATCGCCACCTACGGTCGGCAGGCCCTGACGCTCAACCTGGGCCTTCGCAGGGTCCTCAAGTGGGTTTTCATCGTGGCAGATGTCCAGACAGCCATCCTCGGTGCGGATTTCCTCGCGCACTTTGGCCTCCTGGTCGACGTCGGAAAGCGGCGTATCATGGACCCGCTAACCTCACTGGCAGCAGAAGGTGAGTGCCACGTAGCCGACACGCATTCTATTTCCACGGTCCGGCTTCCAGACTCCCCGGAGGACGCCTCCTCACAGCGCTGTGCTCGCCTGCTGGGCGAATTTGCCGACCTCGCCGAACCTGTCGCCTCTGCAGCAGTCCTGGAGGGCTGCCCCGTGCAGCACTACCTCCATACGACAGGCCCACCTGTCTTCGAGCGGCCTCGGAGGCTCGCGGGGGAACGCCTTGCAGCTGCCAAGGAGGAGTTTGGCATCCTGCTCGACCGCGGCATTGTCCGACCTTCCTCTAGCCAGTGGGCTAGTCCGCTGCACCTGGTGCAGAAACCCTCTGGTGGCTGGAGAGCCACAGGCGACTATCGACGCCTCAACGCCAGCACCATACCGGACCGCTACCCGCTGCCTGTCATCGAGGATCTCCTCCAGGACTGCCATGAATGCTCAGTCTTCTCCTCCATCGACCTGCAGAGGGCGTTCTATCAGCTTCCGGTTGCGCCTGAGGACGTCGCCAAGACAGCAGTCACCACGCCGTTCGGGCTGTTTGAGTTCGTGGGCATGCCCCTGGGGCTGCGCAACTCAGCCCAGACCTTCCAACGGTTTATGGACGCCCTGCTTCGCAAGCTGCCCTTCGCACGTGCCTACCTCGACGACATTTTGGTCATGTCGCATTCTCACGAGGAGCACCTCTCGCATCTCCGCCTCCTCTTTGAGGCCTTGCGCAGCGCCAGACTTGCCATCAACCTGGAGAAGTCTGTTTTCGCCAGGAACCAGGTCAACCACCTTGGCTACGTCGTCTCCAAGGACGGTTGCCAGCCGCCGCCGCAGAAAGTAGAGGCAATCAAGTGCTTCCCAAAGCCGGTCACAGCGTCGCAGCTCCGTCGATTCCTCGGGATGCTCAACTATTACCGGCGTTGCATTCCGAGGGCGGCCGAATTCCAGGCTCCGCTGCACAATCTCCTACACGGTATCCCGAAGTCATCCAAGACGCCTCTCACCTGGACCACAGAAGCTGAGCAGGCATTTCAGAGCGCGAAGGACAGCATCGCCTCGGCAGTCACACCGGCATTCCTGTCGCCGACGGCCCCTCTTGCGCTTGTCACCGACGCCTCCGGCTCTGCTATCGGCGCTGCCCTGGAGCAGTTCACGGACGGCGCATGGAGACCCATCGGTTTCTTCTCGCGAAAGATAAGCGATACCGAGCAGCGCTACAGCGCATACGACCGCGAACTTCTGGCCATTTTTTTCAGCCGTGAAGTTTTTCCAACGCATCCTGGAGGGCCGTCCGTTTGTGGTCAAGACCGACCATCGTCCGCTCATCCACGCAGCCGGCCAGCGTTCGGACAAGGCCTCCCCGCGTGTCCAAAGACAACTGGATTACATCTTCCAGTTCGACATGCGGTTCGAGGCGGTCAAGGGAGAAGATAACGTCGTCGCGGACGCCCTCTCACGTACGTGCACCATCGGCATGCCTACGCTGCTCGACGCGGCCACCATCTCTCAGGCCCAGCTGACGGATCACGAGCTGCCGCACCTTGCGGACGTCTCCTCGCGCGAGCTCCACCGGCTCACCATCGAAGGCCACGACGTTTCCTGCGACATCTCCACCGGCGTCGTTAGGCCCTACATCCCCTCGCCGCTGCGCCGCAGCGCCTTCAACGTGATTCATGGGCTGTCTCATCCCAGCGGCAGGTCTACTGCACGCCTTCTCGCCCAGAAGTTTTTCTGGCCAGGTCTGAGGAAGGATGCCGCCCAATGGTCCAGGGAATGCGTCTCCTGCCAGAGCGCCAAGGTGCATCGCCACAATCGGGCCGTGCTTGGCACCTTCAGCGAGCCGGACAACAGATTCGACCACGTTCACGTCGACCTGATTAAGCTACCGCTCGTCAACGGCTTCCAATACTGCCTCACGGTAGTCGACCGATTCTCCAGGTGGCCTCTCGCAGTTCCTCTGAGGGACATGCAGGCCACGACGGTTGCCAAGGCCTTCCTGGACAACTGGATCTGCCTCTACGGGACACCGCTGACGATTACCTCGGATCAAGGAACGCAGTTTGAGTCTGCGCTGTTCACCGCTCTGACGCGGCTCATCGGCGCCAGGCGCGTGCGGACCGCTCCCTACCATCCACAGTCCAACGGCCTCGTCGAGCGCATGCACCGTTCCCTCAAGGCAGCGCTGATGTGCCACCCACAGACGCCTTGGACGGACCTGCTCGCCCCAGCACTCCTTGGCCTACGGACGAGTTTTAAGGAGGACCTGCAGGCCTCGCCAGCCGAGATGGTGTTTGGCACAACGCTCCGCGTCCCGGGAGAATTTTTCGTCAAGAACAGCGTTCCTGCAGACCCGTGCGGTTTCGCCGACAAGCTCCGCGCGCTCTTTCACCAGGTCAAGCCTGTGCCGACTTCTAGGCACGCGCAGTCGCGCCCATTCGTCTTCCGAGACCTCCGGACCTGCTCCCACGTCTTCAAGAGGGTTGATTCCATCAAGAAGCCGCTGGAGCCGCCATACACCGGGCCGCATGAAGTCATCCGCCGGCTCAGCGACAGAGATTTTGTCATCCGGGTCAACGGCGCCGAGAGAACCGTCTCCACCGACGCGCTCAAGCCAGCATACCTGGCGGCAGAGGATGCCCTGGCGTCCACCGCTACGCCGACGTCTGCTCCTGCGCCTGTGCCTGTGCCTGTGCCTCTGCCCACACCAACGCCTGCGCCTCTGCCCACACCAACGCCTGCGCCGACGCCTACTCCTACTCCCACGCCTGCGCCTGTGCCAACGCCTGCGCCGACGTCTACTCCTACGCCTGCGCCTGTGCCAACGCCTGCGCCGACGCCTACTCCTGCGCCAGCGTCTGCGCCCACACCTACGCTGCCGCCTACGCTGTCGCCTACTCGGCCGACCTTAAAGAGGACGGTTTCGTTCTCCTCGCCTCTCAGCGAGGTCACTGGAGGGGGAGTGGCTGTGGCGCCTCGTTTAGGCCACGATGGAAACGCGCGCGCCTGCAGGCGCAAACAGTACCTCAAGCCTAGGGACCTGTACTAGTGCCTGATTGTAAATATAGCTTTAAGTCTAGTTCTAGCTTCTTCTTGTCCCACCATTGTTCGGATACGTTCCTACTGTGTCTTCCATTGTGTGTTTTCCGAGCTTGCCTCGTTCTTAGAATAAAGTGTTTTCGTTTTGTTATATTCGGACCTCAGTTATTCTCCTGCCTTGCTGCGTGATCACTATAATTAATTAAGAAGGGGCACCAGATATGGTGCACCCTTTATATATTTAGAGAAAGTGCAGGAAGAGATCGCTTGCAGGAAGGAAGGGAAAGGCGCGTCCACACGCGGAGTTAGATCCTGCTTCCGGTGTCGGCGTTGAGAACGCTCCGAACGATCGTCGCGCCCTGCGGTGGCCGAAGCGAGAGGTGGCGGCAACGGGTCCCCCACATATAAATGTACAATACTTAACACGCCTCCTTACATTTATATTCTTTATATTTCTTACATTTAACATACGTTCTTAACACTTAACATGTTTCTGAATTTTTCGAATTTTTCTTTACATAACGCTTTAGTAAGGATATCCGCTACATTTTCTTCGGAATTAACTTTTATAACATTAAATATACCTTCTTTATAGTTATCATTCACAAAGTGATAATGTGTCTCTATATATTTTGACTTTTTGGTCAAACTTCCATACTTAACAATACTTATTGCACCTGAGTTATCTTCATATACTGGTATTGGATTTTCAAGTTTCAAATCAAATACTCCTAGTATCTCTCTTACAATTTTTAACTCACTCACTGCTTCTGACAACGCTACGTATTCAGCAAAAGTTGAGGCCTTCGTCACGCTATTCTGTTTTCTGGATTTCCAGAAGATCACATTTCCAAACAATCTTATAATATAGCCTGTCGTTGACTTTCTATCCACTATGTTACCTGCCCAATCTGCGTCTACATAGCAATCTAGTTTTTCAGCCTTTTCATTTTTCTTAAACGTCAATTTAAGGTTCTTTGTCAAAAACAAATATTTTAAAATTCTTAAAGTATACTTATAATGTGTTTCGTCATAACAATTCTGAAATCTGCTCAGATAGTTTACACTGAAACTTATATCTGGCCTTGTTGCTGAACTTATATATAAAAGAGCTCCAATGAGATTCCTATAACCAATATCATTTCTAATTGCTTTGGTTTGTTCTAGTCTTAAGTTAGTTTCCATCGGTGTACTGTACAACTTTGCATTTTCAATCTTGTATTTTCTTGCAAATGACTCTATATATCTTTTCTGACTCAATGTCATCATATTCTCATCAATATTGTAATCTATATTTATTCCAAGATAACTATCTATTTTTCCCATATCTTTCATTTGGAATCTTTTTGACAGCTTACATTTTATATCATTAATCTTCCTTTTGTTTTTACTACAGATTAGTACATCATCTACAAATAATATCAAATAAACTAAATCTTTTTCATTGTTCAAAACATACAAACAGGAATCATACTCGCTTCGCTTGAATCTTAAACTAACCATGAAATTATCAAAACAATCATACCAAGCTCTAGTGCTTTATACAACTTACATACTCTACTCTACCATCCTCATATCCTCTAGGTTGTTGTACATAAATCTCTGAATTTATTTTCCCATTTAAAAACGCTGTTTCCACGTCCATTTGATCAATAAACAAACCTTCTTGACAACAAAACGATAATAAGATTTTAAGAGTTTGCATTTTTGCCTCTGGAGAGTAAATGTCATCTACTATCTCTCTCTGTTGAAAACCTCTTGCTACTAATCTAGCCTTGAACTTCGTTTCAGATTTCTTTGTGAAAACCCATTTGACATCTATTATCTTTTTATCTTTGGGCAAATCCACCAATCGCCAAGTATTATTTTTGTTTAAACACTCTATTTCTTTATCCCTGGCTTCTCTCCAAAATACTGACTCAGTATTATTCACCGCATCTTCAAAGTTAGTTGGAGAATCAGCGCTACAGTAATTTACATAAACAACATTATTATAAATAAAGTCCTCATTATATCTCGCAGGAGGCTTCCTATTCCTATCTGATCTTTTTAATTCAATAACCTTTTCATCCTGTTCAGGTTTCTCTGTATTTTCCAGTGTATCCTGATATTCTGTATCGTTACTTGCTTCAGAATTAATCTCTGAATTTACATCTTGTGCCTTATATTCCTCACATTCATCAGCCTCTGTAAACCCAATACATTTTACATCTTCCTCAACTATTTCAACATATCTGGCAACTATTATTTGGTTATTTAACAAAATTCTATAGCCTACTTCAGTATAACCTAACAGAATTCCCAACTTTGCTTTCTTATCCCACTTTGAATCACGTATTTTTTCAGGTACTCGTACAAAAACCCTACTACCATATAAACGTAGATGTTTTACACTAGGTTTCTTCCCAAAAAATATTTCATATGGCGTTTTCTTCTCAACAGTATTCGCTAATACCAGTGACTACAGATACTATAAGACACCACATGCCTATGTTATTCGTGGGTCATGAATCTGTGCCTGGAGAAGGTGCGCCATCTGCTATATCTTAGTATAAAAGTATGAAACACATTGCACTGCAGCCGTCTAATGCAGTTACGGTAAGAGCGGAATGTTTGTGCGTGATACCGACTGACTTGATGTGAACCGACATCCCATACCTTCAAAACAAACGATGAAGCATCCATACAGTGTTGCACCGACGAGATATTCCTAAAGACTGCCAGCCTTATGGGACTTTGTGTCTCCAGCAAAATTCGCTGTTCTCGGGCGCCCTCTAGAATATATTGCGGCCAGAGTAAGAAACTGATGTCGAATCACTACCGTACTGAACTATTATCATGAGATGTCACCTGTGTGTGGGCAAGTGAAGCTCTCTTTACAGACGATTTCAAGTGGAATTTTAAGTTTCAAAATAATAGAAGCAAAATTACTATTAACGGTAGAAAAGGGTGTACGAAACATAAAATGAAAGATAAAAAGTTCACTAAAATTTTAATAAATGTTCAACTATTCAACGTTAACCGTAAAAATATATGTACAACATTGGACGCGGAAATTTTGATATACAAACCTGACCATGTCTTGTTGGTCTGAATTTGGAATATATATTATTGTATGTTGAAATGAAGTTCACGTATAGTTTCAATGCAATTTGCTCATTTGTTCCACCATTTGAAGCTGTGTGAGATACATGAAATTGACAATTGGAGAACAGGTGCCCGGAAAAATCTGCCGTATAGGTCATGATCGCTATAGGTGAGATTGAAAATAAGTAAGGCTGCCGTTACAATGGTCGCGGTTTTGGTCGATCTTCTGTAGTCCGAAACAATTTGTCAGTAGTGGCACTCAGCTACATCGACAAATACGTCGCATAGAAACAACGGTATCGCTGCGAGGTTGGGTAGGAGTGTAGGACTAAGACTTGCAGATTGGAGAGTGAAGTTGAGCTAGTCAAGTATAGTTTCTAAGCGTTTATTTCATGCGGGTGTGCTGCCGTGTTTAACTCATTGTCAGTCTATCTCGGCAACTGTGAGTGGAACACAACGAATTTGGTAAAGAATGTTTAAAATGTTCAGCTTAAAACAATGCAAAATGTTCTTCGTATATTCGAACAGATCTTGTCGAGAGCTTCAAAGCGATGCCATGCACGGTTGTGTTCTATTGACCGTTTCCGAGACAAGCCAAGATAAACGAAGTCAAACGTGACCGCACACCCATAAATATTGCACCGTTTCCCCGGGCAGTCGATATTTTCCGCAATACACTAATCGATTCGTACGCTTCCATTGGTCTATTTAAACAAGTTTTTCGTTTTGTTGCAAAACATGCAGCCGCGTACCAATTTGAACTCGAATGCACATGAGGGCAGCCCGAGGCAGTGATGCCAGAAAGCCGAAAAGCAGCAGCAGCATGCCGAGTGGTGGGGGTCATGCATGTGACAATTGTCACACTTTAACGTCGCGAAAGACGCCGCAAACATGGCACGCACACACTTACCGCATGCCCCCACTATTCGGCGTGCTGCTGCTGCTTTTCGGCTTTCTGGCATCACTGGCCCGAGGCCGCATGAAAAGTTGATCCGAGACGCAACGAACTGTTTTGATATATTAAACAGATATTGCAAAGTAGCGAAAGAAACTGATGTTATTTTTAAATCACGTGCTAATTACTCTTTAATTATGTATGCATCTGTGAAGTATCGATTACAAAGGTGAGGGTGAAATAAAATTTTTAAATAAAATCTCATTACGTTTGAAGCAGTTACACAATGGGTAATGTCAACGTTCTATGTTTGCCTATTACCTACGGTACTAGCTCCAATTACCGATGCCAACCGACGCCGCCAAGAGACCTCAGCGCCCCCTCAGACCCCATCCAGCCCCCATTTGCGGGCCGCTGTTTAACACAGGCGCTGGCAGTCTTTAAGAATATCTCGTCGGTGAGTGTTGCTAAGACCCGACTCGTATACTAAGTGTGTGTATGTGTGTGATAATATACGTAAATGCTTAATTATACGGGGCACGAATGGTTCATGTATTAAATAAATAAAATGGATGTGATCAATAAGATCCTGACAATGAGACCTCTGAGTACAGGAGTCTCAAGACTAAAGGAAATCTAAAGGAAATTCCCACAGATGCCAACAATGAACAGATTTCACAGAAACCCACACAGGCCTCAATTGCCATGACAAACTTTAACGCAGGAGCCCCAACAAACAGCGGATTTCCAACGAAAGATGAAGCGATTGTTCTAGACGCAATTGAAGGAATTTCAATTAAAGATTACGCTACTGTTATTGGGAATATAACTGGTTCGAATGCAATTCGCTTTATTTCCCGGATCTGAAATGGAAGGATATGCGTATACCTCGATAGCAAGGAAA
Organism: Priocnemis perturbator; assembly: GCA_963942575.1. Classification (NCBI taxonomy): domain Eukaryota; kingdom Metazoa; phylum Arthropoda; class Insecta; order Hymenoptera; family Pompilidae; genus Priocnemis; species Priocnemis perturbator. The sequence continues at coordinate 11,005,863 of OZ012643.1, read as the reverse complement.
CAATGATTTCTTTCACTTCCAGTCACAACATTATATGTATTAATAATACAAACATGAATGTCCGACCTCTGTAGTAGTCCCATCCGAAAGGATAATACTCTCCAACGTCTCTCCTTCTACCCCACATAATATTATCGAAAGCATGTTCATTAGAAATAATGTTCGAGTCACATCGAAGCTATCCTTTCTGAGAACTCGGATTCAAGAACCGGGTTTTGCCCATATCATGAGTTTCCATCGACAAATTTTCATTTAGCCTGAAGATGTCAACAAAATCCCAGAGTCCTTTGTTATTTCGCACGATGCACGCAGCATAGAATATTTATATCTACCGATACATTCAGTTGCTATATATGCAAGTCGGAGGGACACATCACCAGAATGTGCCCAAACAATAAAGAGCAACTTCAGACAGAACTACTGACTAACAGCTCGAACACATACGAGTCAGCGGGGAACATGAAATCAGTTGATTCTCCGTTGAAATAAACGAAATTCAGCAACCGATGAATGCTTCCGCTCCAGTCACAACTACTACCAAACGACCACACTCGACAACCACAGAAGACTGCACCACTATTAATCCCATATTTATAACTCCCTCAATCTCATCATCTAACTCACCGAGCAACAATAAAATGCTGTTCAACAAAACAAAAAAAAAACGATCTAATCAGAATTAATCAAGAAATATGATAATAAATGAAAACAATGAAATGAAATCAATGAATAGAACCTGCGAAAGAAAAAATAGAAAAACCCGAAAACAAATTTCCATTAGATTCTACTCAATTTAAAAATTTCCTTGAAAATGTCTTTGAAGCAGAGAACCCTACCCAAATTACAAAAGATTTTACACAGAACACTGAAAATCTAATAAAAATGCTAACTGACATACACCCTTCGCTTAAGGAACGCACTATTAACAATAGAATTCATAGGAAAAAGCTTATACATAGTACTACAGAACAGACCCAGATTGGAAATCCAACAACAAGTCGACAGGTAACACCCACGCATTGGCGAACTGAGTCAAAATCAGACAGTGACTATGCTTCATTCCTATCCTTTGGCTCAATTTCACCCAATAATGGCAGTAACATTATTACAGTGGAATTTAAACAGTTTTCTCGAACGATCCGCCCAATTACAGCTCATCATAAACACGTACAATGCTGATATTGTAGCTCTGCAAGAAACTAACTTTTTTTTATTTAAAGACCAGTATTTTGCAAAAATCAGAGGATATATCCCCTTTTTCAAGAACCGTGACTCAGTGACTGCTAGTGGTGGTGTTGCAATATACGTTAAGAACAGCTTCTATAGTGAAGCCTTTGAAATGGACGCCAATTTTGAAGCCGTAACGACAAAAATTCTCACCCCTTTAGGGTGCTTGTGCGGCCCGATCCGAGACAGTCGCGGATCGGCCACTTTTGCTCACTGCCCGATCCGACAGTCTCGGATCGGGCCGAGCAAGCTACACCGATTCTCCAATACTAGAATGAATCTCCAACACACCAATGATTTCTCGTTCACGCGCCCAGACAGTTGCGGATCGGTCCGAGCAAGCTACACCGATTCTCCAACATTAAAATAAATCTCCAACACACTCAATTTTTTCTCGTACGGCGGCGAACCGATCGATCGATGAGTGCAATGTAAAGCCATTGAATCGGATTGCCTCGGCTTGCTCATCCGCCTCTGATGACATCATGCTCAGGCTGCCTCGTGCGCGTTCGTGCTCAGATGTAGAGGTACCTTTATACCAACTCTTGAAACTCCCTCTAACTTAAATTCAAATTCCATTGATGATATCCTGCAAAAATTCATCGACATAATAAATAATGCAGCTGAAGAATCTGTTCCCCAAACAAAACCTCACGCAAAGAAGAAAAATAAACCCGTCCCGTGGTGGAACATGATTGTTAAGAAGTTATCAAGGAAACAAAATATGCATTTAATAAATAAAAGAAAACAGAAACTTTGATAATCTAATCGAATTCAAAAAACGCAGAGCGATCTTGAGAAAAACGATTAGGGAAAGCAAACGTAAGTCGTGGACGGAATTTACAACTACCCTAAACAGGAACACCCTTTCTAAAATAATATGGAATAAAATAAAAGCGATAAGAGGCGTAAACTACATGACAAAGATCCCTGCTTTGACTTTATCGGACAATTCTTTAACAACAGACCAGGTGAAAATGACAAATATCCTTGCCGATACCTTTGCCAAAAATTCTACTGACAACAATGATGAAATAGAATTCCTTAAATTTTAAATTGTCGCACCAAAGTCAAGATACGTTGGATAAAGATGCAGACATGTCAAAACGAAACAGATAGTATGCTTCCAGTAAATACTCCTCTTCGGTTTGACGAACTAACAAAAGTACTACACAAAGTTAAAAACTGAAATACTAGTCCAGGTCCTGATGGTATCCCAAACAAATTACTAACAAACCTGCCGATGAGTGGATGAAATTATTTACTTCTTCTTTTCAATTGCATATGGAAAAATGGTATTTTCCCTAAGAAGTGGACAAAAGATATCATTGTTCCCATTCCAAAACGGGGAAAAAATCACACAAACCCGGGAAATTTCGGAGCAGTAGCACTAACAGATACGATGTGTAAATTAATGGAGAAAATTGTTAATAACAGATTCCGCTGGACAATAGAACACCACAACCCCATTTCGCCTTACTAAAGTGGGTTTAGAAAATTCCATTCCACTCTTGACCAATTAATTAATGTTGACACTTATATATGCGAAGCTTTTGCAAACAAACAACATGTGACAGCCGTATGCATGGACATAGAAAACGCCTACGACATGATTTAGAGACATTGAATTATATTAATCCTAAAAAAATATGGAATTCAAGGTAATATAAGTACATTTATTGCAAATTTGTTAAAAATTAGATACATCAAAGTTCGAGCGACAAAATATTATCCGAATCGTGGGTAATTGATAATGGTGCTCCACAAGAATCGGTATTAAGTGTCACCTTATTTCTCCTGAAAATAAATGATGTCCTATAACTAATAAAATCTTCGGTCAAAGCGTTCCTATTCGCCGATGACCTTACTATCATCTGCATTGGGAACAATACGAATCTCCACACAAAACAATTTACAAGATACCATCAATAAACTCCAAGAATGGACACTGACTATAGGGTTCAAATTCTTCGTTAAAAAAAACCGAAGTAATTACTTATAGTAGACAAAAATCAAATTTAAACATGAAAATCTATTTGAACAATACCGAACTGAAACAATCTAACGCTGTGAAGTTACTTGGCACGACCTTTGGTAACAAAAACATGGAAACAGCATATAACGAAACTAAAACAGGACTGTAACATGCGCTTAAACATTCTCAAGAATCTAGCAGCCAATAACTGGGGGGCCGACACAAGCACCCTTATAAGTTCGTAAAAAGCGTTAATAAGATCTAAAATTGACTATGGCTCCATTATTTACAACTCTGCCAAATCCTAGACCCTTAAAAATCTGGCCCCTATCCATAATTCAGCCCTGAGAATTGCCACAGGAGCCTTCAGAACTAGCCCAATTCTAAGCATTTTAAAAGAAAGCACTGAACCCCCACTTACAACCAGACGTAAGAATCTCAACATTACTGAAGCAATCAAAATTGGTTCGACCCCAAGAAATCCTGTTTACCTAAACACGTTCTTTAAAAGATATAGTTCCATATTCTCATCAAACTCCAAAATACCGAAACCGTTCTACTATAGAGTATCCGAATATGAGCACGAATTTAATAAAAAACTATCAAAACCTGAACTGAGAAGATTTCCAAAAAACCCACCATGGATGATCACCAAAATTGAAGTAAACCCCGATCTCGAAATGTACTCCAAACAAGATACAAACACTACCACCAACGTCGTGTGACGTCAGGTATCGTGACGACACATAAGAACGGGAAGGACAGAACTATGCTCCGTACCCTTTAAACCAACGTCGCGCGTTGCGGCTTTGTCGACATGCAGTCGCGTTCTCGCGTTTTCGTAACGCACACAGGCCGGTACAAGCTTCAGGCAGTGGTGACAGATTTCGTATAAGGCATAAGGCATCGCACGTACCATTGCGTGCTAGCCGGCCAAAGCGAAATCGGGCACCACAGCGTTGAGCGTAAACGCGATCGAGGGAAATGTGGATTCGTGAGAGTTTTTGACTGACTCGTCGTAGTCGTCGTCGCTCCTCGACGCGTTCGTGCCCGATATCGATAATACTGATCAATCTGTTAGTGATGAGTATTCCATGAATTATCGGTGTTAGTATTTTTTTAAATTGTTTTTGACTACAAAAAGATCCAATTTTATTTATAGATAATTATTTAAAAAATGCACGGGATATACATGTCTTGATTTTAAATTATTTGTCGTATGAAGGTATTTAACTACGCCACATTTTGTTATTATCAAAATGAAAATGTAAATCAAATATAATTTTATACATTTATATGCTTCCTATATTAATTTAAAAAATATACAAATTTATGTAGCACGCATAAATTTTGTTTCACCTTGGGCCCCTAAATCGCGTGATCCGCCACTGACGTTCCTCATACCATGCGATTTCTAGCTCAGGTTCAGGAATCAGTCTTCGGTCTGTTTCGGTCTAAAAAGCAATGTTGCCATATTTCGAGATAGATTTGGCAAACCTGCATGATTGCTATATATAGATTTCTTCACTTGCAGATAAGGTAGCTGCGCCGTACATGTGGTAAAAGATGGAATGGTAAAACAGGCACGACGGTCGATATTGCTGTTTCTTGTGCAGTAAGACCTAACCTCACCTTGGGGTCCTAAGGACCCCAGAATTCATGACCCACGGATAACATAGGCATGTGGTGTCTTATAGTATCTGTAGTCACTGCTAATACTCTATTCTTCAACTACGCAGCTGCACATACTACTTCTGGCCAGTGTTGCTCCTGGCTGCGCTTTCTGGCGCATGCGCAGTGCAATTTAGGAAAAATGCAGGGACGAAGCATGCAGTATGCCCTATTGTGGACCCCAACAAAATTTTTTATAAATGATATCTGAGCGGAGGCGCCAAACACGACCTCTTTTTCATGAATTTTAGCACGTACCTTAAGCAGAATTTCATGCGCATGCGCGAGAAAGCGCAGCCAGGAGCAACACTGCTTCTGGCCAGTGTGGCCAGATTTTGTCCCTCTGGTCAGGGGAGAGGAACTCCCCTCAGTGATAGAAGATTTGGCATAAAACACCGAATGTGCTGCCGAGAGTGGGGATAGAAGCAAGGTGTGTGCATGGCATGTCTGTGTGCGATGTGCGCGCCGCGGTACGGCGATTGTCCGTACCGTACGGAGACAAGGATGGTGCTATGCTCCCCGTCTCCTTTCCACCAAGGCTTGCGTACCGTGACGTCACAACCATCCGAAAGAAAGACAGTACTATGCTCCGGCTTCTTTCCACCAACGAAGCGTCTTTATGACGTCGACGCTGCGCGCGCACCCAGTTGCGAGAAAGACAGAACTATGCTCTCCGTCCTCTTTCCACCACGATCGCACGCACGTGCTTCATTCGGCATGCGACAGCGGCAACGAAATTCTCTTTCGGCTGGGCAGGCCGAAATAGTCAAAAATGCACTTTCACCGAATTTATCTCGCAAGACATCATTCGATAGGTAATTAAAAGAAATCGTGCTTTGCCAAGTTTGGGCCCTCTATCTCCATCACACGGGTAGTTATGGGGTAAATTAAAAAATCGGTTTTTAGCACATTTTCCGTATTTAACGGTACGCAAAAATTCTGCAAAAAATGCAGAATATTCTGAACATGTATATGTACGGTTGAGAATTTTCGCAGATTTTTTTCTTGCAAATCCGTAGCATAAAAAATCAAAAACTTCCAAAAAACATAAAAAATTCCACTTACGTGCTGAAATTTTCGACCGATTGGATTTTTATAAATTCTGTAGTTAAGTATTGCCATGACTATTATCTCCATTTTTTTCCAGATTTTTTGGTAAGTTGCGTCATGGTTGAAATAAATAAAAACCGATGTTTTCGCCATATTTTGTACGATAACCGAATGAATACTTTCAATATTTGCTTTCCCCTGATATAGTGAGTGAATTTTACGATTCTTTTTATGTCTGCACAGAAGCGAGTGATATACATACCAAGGGAATGTAGTCGTTTCGATTTTATTGAGGATGTGCGCACCTTACCTTCATAAATATAAAATACCTTTTAATGAGTACCGCTAGCGCAGCGGTTACGAGCTTTTGTGTCGCAGGGTCGCGGCCCGCATTGGTCAAATTTTTGTTTGCTGCGCTTGTTGTTTTTTCTTGCTTAAATTATAGGACGATGAGCCACATTCCTTTGTAAATAATGTTGAACACACTACCATCAGCAATAAAACTCATACATAATAAAAAAACTGCATTCAAATGGATTCCATAGCCCACCTACACACCCAGGATCGCACTTCGCCTAATTCAATCGTCTGGGGAGTGCAACATTTCTTAACCCATATTTCCGCAAACATTTTAAAGCATTACATTTCTGTGATAGTACACAACTGACCGAATGTCTTTTCTGATACAAATTTTTACGTGGTCTTCCACGCCACCCATGAGGTGCCACGACTAGCGCGTTAGGTTTTTTAATGTGGACCTTCGCCAGTAGCCCTATTCTACCACATTTTTAAATAAATGGTTAATGAGAGTATCGAATGGAATATATACAGAACAATGCATTATTTAACACAAGATAACATTCAAAATACAACACATTTTTGACACATCTCTTGCAAGGAGATGTGTCCTGTCTGGCACAGTTAAGGCCAGACAGAGTTTATACACATCTCTTGTGTTACGTCCCAGCGTAACTTTTTGATTTTTCTTTCTCTTTTATTATCTTTCGTGTTAAACTCTCTTTCCTTTCCTTCACTCCGGCCGCCGGATGACGAATTACTCATAACGGCTTAGGCTCATCGCATCCGGTGCGCTGTTAGAGTATTAGTTGTAAAATCATGTTATTCTATTTTTCCTCCAGGCCGCGTATATGAATTACTTGCATTACGGTTTAGCCCCATCGTATATGTGGTGCTGTCGAGTTGTTAATATGTAGTGGAATTCCCTCACCGTGGAATCATATTCGTCCCATCGTATATATATATAAGTAGATGTAAGTAAATGTAAGCGTGTGAGTGGATATGAATGCGTGTGAGCAGAGTATGAGTGTGTGCGTGCGGTATGAGTGTGTGCGTGTATAGGCTAAGGAAAAAGCGATGAGGTTCCGCGTGTTAATTTTTAGTTTCTCTCTCTCTCAAAAGTAAATTATTATTTTCGTGGCAATAAGGCATTGCCCAGATATCAACCTGATTCTGTTCAAGCATATAAGTGAGGAGCGTGCACTGCTAAAGTTTTGGATAGCTGAGTCAAGGCAATCATATTTTATTTGCAATAAAACTGGATAATTGAAAGAGGATAAATGAGCAACCGAAAGTCTCTTGCTGAACATCGAGCGAGCATAGTAACAGAATATTTGTACACTGAATCGACCGCTGATCGACCGTTTCCATGGTTAAGGTATGAAAAACTGGCCAAGAGCGAGCCCAGGAGCCGTCTCGCGACGGATTTCTCTGGGCAGTTGGCTGTAAAGTCGTGAGGTACGCAGGTCGCTGTCCGAGGATAGCTTAGATATCTTTAATTTACTGAGCCTAAAGTGCATATTCTTCTCGCAGTGTGCAACGATACGGACTCATTAATCCTCGTAAAAGCTTTAGTTTATAAATTCAGTTTAAGTGAGACACAGACTCAGTTTTCTTTAATTTAGCGGAAGTGCGAAAGTGTGCGCGTTACGTTTTGCACGTGGCCGACAAAACGCGTCGGACACGTTAGCTTAAGTTTCCTTTCGATTTCATTTACATTACTCTTTCTTTTATTCTTTAACTTGAACAGAACGCGGAAAGGTTGTTCCTCGCTCGTATGGCGATTAAAGTCGGAATTAATTGTCGAGATATTTGAATAGAAGCACTATCTTCCTGACTTGCCGAACTTTGTAACGGACTAGTTCCCGGCTCAATTATCACCGAGCATAGGCAAATCGAGGAAGTTCACAGTACTAAAATTACGTTTCGATTCGAAGGTACTATCATCGTTTTTCCATCGAACCTTTGAAAATTCCAACCGACCTACCGCCAAAGAGAAAGAGAGATAGAGAGAGAGCGAAGGAGAGAGAGAGAGAGAGAGCTAGAGCAGAGAGGAGGAGAAAGAGCGCGTGCGCAAACCGAAATTATACGACAGTAACCGAAGACCAGCGACACGGTAGGAACCTCCAGTCGCGAAACACGACGACAATTACCATCTTATTGTATGATCATACCCGAGCTTAGGCCACGGCGGGATCCCACGGGCACGGTCATTTGACCGTGCAAGATTCCTTGTTAACTTGTCGATTGTAAAGGCGTAATTACTGATATCCGAAAGCGCTCGTGTTAAGGGGCATTATTGTCGCGCACTACACATGAACTTTTCTCAATACTGCGATAACATCTCTTGCAGTAATTCTTTCATAGTTTAGCGGATTCGTAACACATCTGTTCTACTTTTCTCTATATATATATATATTCTATCTTTTCCTTATATGATTATTTTCAATTGAATATAACTACTTTTGTTTTCCCTTATATTACTCTCTTTGATTTGATCTGTGTTGTGACGTCACACCTCATATACCATAGCATTGTACACCGGCCGAAAACATAACCTCGCGAGAACAATTGGGGACCTGTACGGGTCTTGAGAAGACACACGAATCCTATTAGTCCTGCAAACAACTAAACGCGATATTAGATTTTTAACTTAACTTCTCCGTTTAGTTTGTACTGAATAAACTAGAAAATCCCTCCTCTTCCAGGAAGGGATTAGAATACCGCTATGATGATCTTCAGTTAGATTGCCGTTGATTTATTGTAATTAAATTAACAAAAATATTCAAGCGTTACGACCGGTCGCACGGCAGGCCGCTCGCGGATTTCTCATCGACCGTCTTGACAAACATCAAAGTCGTGATAAGCCTCGCCCGGACGTAACAGCTGAATTGGTGTCAGAAGTGGGATTCGGTTGCTTCCACCAATTGCTATCTTCCTTTCTTTATATATATATATTATTTCAAATTTAATCACTATATCCACTTCTGAATTGGTGTCAGAAGTGGGATTCATTTTGTGTCTTCCACCAATTAGGTTTTTCATCATTCTTTTTATTTCAGATATATATATATAATTATACTTCATATTTCTATTACTATTATATCCACTTCTGAATTAGTGTCAGATCTTTGTGTTGCCACCAATTCTGTTCTTTATTCTTTCTTTATATATATATAATTAATTATAATTTCCATTGGATATTTCCTTTTATTTACTTTAATTTCTTTCACTTTGAGGTTATATTTCTGATTAAAGGTGTGACGAATCAAGACAGAGTAATAATTTTATTCTTAGGTTATGTGCATGTTGTTTTGAATTCGATGAACGCTTAGATTAGCCTTGTCCTTTACGGTCGATATAGCACAGGAGCGCTGCACGTAATTAGACACAAGCGCCCCGGTATCGACTAGCCAAAAATGAGTCAGCCAAACGAATCGACCGCGAACAACACCACGCGTAGATCGGGCGCAGATCCCGATGCATCGACCTCTATGATGGCGGAGATATATGCCCTCCAACAGGGGTTAGTCGGGATACCCAGTTATGACGGGTCAAATATACCATTGAGCGAATTCGTTAGGAGAGTACGCGGAGGCGCGGCTCTCGTACCGCCGGCTTGGGAGGACGCGTTCGTGCGCGGAGTGATAAATAAACTCGAGGGTCGAGCGGGAGTAAGCACTTATGAAAAAGATTTTTCCACCGTCGACTCGCTAATTAAACACCTAAAGACGCGTTTTGGGGGCCACAGAACTTTCGCGCAATACATGAAGGATATCGTTACTATCAGGATGCGACGCGATGAGGGGGTTTACGGGTTTTACGATAGATTATCGGCACTCGTCTCAGGGGCAAGGATAGCGCTGCAGGAAACGCATCCGACTGGGGCGGAAATAATGATAATTCCGGTTAGGGAAAGTGCCCTTGAGGGGTTCGTGCGGGGGTTACCGGACGAAATGATGCGAGAAATAGAAGCGCGTGCGCCGAAAGATCTAGATGCAGCTGTAGGAATTGCGGCACAAATAGAACACCGAATGAAGGCGTCCAGAAACACGGGTTTGGAGTCGGCGAGACTGCTCGTATCGCGCAGAGAGGAGGAAGTGCCGTCGCGTACTCCTTCACCCCGACCGCTTAGCCCTTACGACCAGCGGGCAGCGGGACCGTCTCACGAACATCTGGGAGCGTCTGCTAGTATATTAAAATCGCCGCCTTTGAGCTCGCATCATTCGGGTTTGCCACCGACGGGTTACTATCCGCCGCCGAACGCACTGTACCCGCCGACACCGTACGCTGCGCCGTGCACTTGTCAATGTGCCGCACAACGCTTGACACCGCCCCGCGCCATGTCGCCAGAACGCCAGTATCGTTACGGAACTAACCGCCCGGGAAATAACCGCGATTACGAACCAATGCGACGAAATGACTCTCCGCCACCTTCGCGATCACAACCGCAATGGCAACCACCGCCAAGGCGTGAACAAGCGTCACCTGAATTGACTAGGGAACCAGATTTAAACTCTCGAGGAGCTCGTCGGTCGGACGCGCCGCCGAGCCCGCACAGCACGGAGCGTCGAGCAACCGTGAGGTTTCTGGAGGAAAACCCGCAGTAATACGCTTCGAGTCAAACCGAGATTCACCGCAGGTTAAAATGTGCGCGGTAGAATTGCGACGGGAATTTGCCTACTTTTTAATTGATACTGGAGCAGATGTAAATATAATAAAGTTAAAAGCTCTCGGGGAAGACGTATCCGTAGCCTTAGATGAATCAGTAATTATAACAGGGATTACTATGGAGCAAACCGAAACTCTAGGCACAACCACTTTAACCTTGCTCGGGCAAGTAGTAAAATTCCACGTAGTACGATCTAACTTTCCAATACGAAGCGACGGAATTCTCGGTAAAGAATACCTGCGACAAGAACGTGCAGAGATTTCGTTTGCACACAACACTTTAGTAACACAAAGCGATCCGATAAGACCAATGCGATTCGTCGGAGAATCCGAACCGAACAGCGCGCGACGCAGCTCGCCAGCGACGCGAGTATACCACCTGCAGCCGCGCGCGCGACAAGTACTTAGGATCGACGTGGATGAAGGGAGAGATTTAACGGAGGGCTATTTGCCGCGAATGAGCATTGCAGACGGTATCTATATCGGTGAAGCAGCCGTCTCAGTCAATCAGGGCGCGTGCCACGTGCTGGCGATTAACACCTTAGATAAGCGTGTGGAAATTGAGATTCCGCCACAAAACATAGTGCCGTTCGAGTACCATAATTTTCCCGAAGAACAGGAATATTTCGATACAGACTCCGAACGCGCGGAAAAACCGGTGACGACTGATCGGGTGAGTGAGGTGCTCTCTCGCTTGCGGCTCGGACACCTTAACGCCGAAGAACGCGAGCACGTAATCGATTTGATAGAGGAATACCCTAAAACCTTCCATCTACCGGGTGACAGACTACAATCGACACCGTGCATCACTCACACAATACCGACGACAGACGACTTACCGATTAATACACGTCAATACAGATTTCCACCGATACATAAAGAAGAGATCGCGCGGCAAATCTCCTTGAAATTAACGGATAATATTATAACACCATCAAGCTCACCATACAATTCGCCACTCTGGATTGTACCGAAGAAACCAGATTCCCACGGGAATAAACGCTGGCGTATGGTGATAGATTTTAGGAAGTTAAATGAGAAGACGATCGGGGACGCGTATCCATTGCCCAATATCACAGATATCATGGATCACCTAGGCGAGGCGCGTTATCTCTCAGTATTTGATTTGGCAAGCGGGTTTCAGCAAATCGGCATGGAACCGAAGGATCGCGCGAAAACTGCATTCACGACACCGAACGGTCATTACGAATATGTACGAATGCCGGAAGGGCTTAAGAACGCGCCGGCGACCTTCCAACGATTAATGGATCAGGTGTTGCGTGGATTGCAAGGAGTAGAAGTTTTCGTTTACTTAGATGACATAGTCGTATACGCCAAATCTCTGGAAGAACACCGGAGGAAAGTACAACGGTTATTTAATAGACTACGCGACGCGAAACTTACATTGCAACCGGATAAGTGCGACTTCCTGCGTACGGAAGTAGCTTACCTAGGACATGTAATAGGTCGAAACGGGGTACGCCCAGACCCAGGTAAAATAAGCGCTGTGAAGAATTTTCCGTATCCACAGACACAGCGCAATGTTCGGGAGTTCCTAGGCTTAGTAGGCTACTATCGTCGCTTTATAGAGAATTTCGCCGCGATCGCAAAACCGTTGACTGAACTATTAAAGAAAAACGCGAAGTTTGATTGGAACGCGGAACATACTAAGAGTTTTAAAATATTACGCGGAGCATTGTGCAAGTCTCCTATTTTACAGTTTCCTAATTTTAATGAGCCCTTTACTTTAACAACTGACGCCTCTGACGTTGCGATAGGCGCAGTACTCAGTCAGAATACCAACGGCAACGATCTGCCCGTTGCGTACTTGTCGCGAAACTTAACAAAACCAGAACAGAATTATACTACCACTGAGAAGGAGTGTTTAGCCGTTCTCTATGCAGTGCTACATTTCAGACCATACTTATACGGTAGAAAGTTCACGCTCTTCAGTGATCACGAACCATTAAAATGGATAGATTCTGTAAAAGATCCGGGACAACGACTTGTACGTTGGAGACTGAAACTGAGGGACTATGAATATGAGTTCGTGCACAAACCGGGAAAGCTCAACACTAACGCCGACGCATTGTCGCGTAATCCAGTCAAATCAAGCATACTAAATTCCGACGAGGAAAGTAAGGAGCGTTCAGAAATGAAGGTGTTACCGTTGAGACAAGGGACCGCGGAATCAGGCTCGGATAACCCACGCGTGTCAACAAGCGATTCTTCTCCACCGGAGGAAAGAACGGGTAGAGTTCGAGTAAATCCGAGGTTGCCAAATCCTTTAGATACAAGCGCGGTAGCATCAAGAACGCGTAATCGTGCTCCGGTTGTACCGTCGACACAGACAGAGGCGACAGCAGACAGCGATGACCCGTCATCAGACGCTTCCGATACGCCAATATTCGTTGAACGTAGAAGTGTGTTGCCTAGTGTAAAACCGAGACTACCGAGTCGACCGCCGCCGGAGGCAGACAAAATACCAGAAACAGAACCGGGCGCGAGCGAAGAGGTGGAGGCGCCGGGAAGCGCACTACCCACCATGGAGGTTCCCACCCGGCACCACTACGCGACCGATGAGGGCGAATCTTCTAGTGAAGAATCGGAAGGGCCGATTACGCTGGAGGAGTTGTCCGACTCGATCGTACGTTTTCACGACGCTCTATTCAGACATGACCAACGAACTGACGAAGAAAGCGCGGACGAACTGCCGCATGACGACAGCAGCGCGAATAAACAAAATTCAACACTCTTTGACGACTTACATGAACGAGAACCGGTAGAGGAAGTGGGGGAAATCTTAGTGCCGGACAGGTCGGGAAATGCGTTAGACACAATGGAGTTCCCCACCCGTCCTGCCCGTGCCGGGACCATCGCGCGTCCCTCTACAGGGCCTTTAACACCTATCAAGGAAACCGAGGAAGCGCCGGGGAAACTTAACGATACTATAATTTCGAAACCGATACGACGATCGTTTATACCGACGCCTGTTCCCGCGACGCGACCACTGGCACTTTCGACACCGAACCCTCCGACAAAGGAAACATTACCGAGAGACGTACCGTCACGACGACTATACGCTGACCGAGCACCGAACACAACTATCGTCGGGATTCCCGTGAGCGAGAGTGTGCCTCGCGAGCTTGATCAGCCTCGTCCACAGAGCCTACCACGAGATAACCTAAGGAGCGGAGTAAAGCCTGTACGATATTCGCGCGAGAATCTAACAGCGCGACGGGGGAACATAGCCCATTTCATAACAGCCGATTGCGAATTCGACAATACGGTATCGCGGTTGTTAACGGAATTGCGTGCAATTAACATCGAGGACATGAAGTCCGTTAATCCAAAAGAAGGAAAAATTTTAGTTACACGCTACAAGAAACATTTTATTTACAGCATAGTGGTAGCAAAGAGATTTTACGATACCCCCACCGTTGCTGAATTCAGGGACGGATTGACTAGATTACGGGACGTTTTAACCAGCTACGGGCAAACATCGTGCGGGTTATCACTGAAAGGAGATATCACGGAAAAACTGTCGTGCGGAATTTATCCGGACTTATTAAACGAAATATTCGAAGATTCCGGAGTAACTATTACCTTGTTCACCGGGAACGTCTCGATACCAGCTGAGGCGTTGCGACCGAAAATAATATCCGAATTACACGCAGGGCGTATGGGTGGTCACAAAGGTGTGACAAAGACTTATCATCGTATTCGCGAACGTTATTATTGGCCGGGTATGAAGAACGAGATTCAAAATTTTATTCGGACTTGCACGGGATGCTTAGAGAAAAAGTTAGTCCGCGCGAGAACGCGCGAGCCAATGATCATAACGGATACGCCAATTGAGCCTTTTGTTAAAATATCCTTAGACACTGTCGGGCCGCTTCCCACAACACCGGAAGGGAACAAACACATATTGACAATGCAAGACAACCTCACTAAATATTGCATTGCAGTGCCCGTACCGGATATAAAAGCAGAAACAATAGCCCATGCGATGGTTACAAATCTCATACTACAATTCGGAGCGCCGCGAACGATATTAACAGATAGAGGCACTAGCTTTATAAATAGAGTAATTAGGGAAATCGCGCGACTTTTTGATATCGATCATGTGACGACGTCAGGATACCGCCCTCAGTCTAATGGTGCGTTAGAACGCAGCCACATCGTGCTTACAGAATACATAAAGCATTACTTAGATGAATATGACGACTGGGATAGGCTGGTACCGTTTGCAATGTTCTCATATAACACCTCGGTACACGAGGCTACGAATTTTACACCGTACGAGCTCGTGTATGGTAGAATCGCGCGATACCCAAGCTCGATCTGCGTGGACGAGAGGAGTGATACGTACTCCGCGTATCTACGGGAGCTTATCCCCCACCTTTCGGAAATGCAGGTCGCGGCAGGGGAAAATCTATTGAAAGCGAAGCAGAAATCCAAAGTGCACTACGACGCGCGCGCGCGGCCGCTTGAGGCGAAAGAAGGCGACCAGGTGCGGGTCCTTATCGAGCCCAAGAAGGGCAAATTTGGCAGTCGATATCGGGGTCCCTACCGCGTCGTAAAAAGGCTGGAGGGAAATACCGTGTTGCTGGAGACTGAGGAGGGAAAACGTCTCCTTAAGCACGCGGATAAAGTCTTGCCTATGAACTAAGACTCTCTCCCTCTGAGTGAGGAACAAGCTCACACATTCGTCTCGGGCGTCTTTACCGATAATAATCTTTACAGCCAGCTTCCTGCGAATGCCGATCTCCCCGTGGAATGGCGACGGCATGAGATAATACTTGTATGTGTAATATAAATATAATCGTGTAACCTCTTATTAAGACCCGACATGAAGCCGGAGAATATAGAAACCAACCGGCTGTTCGTCGCCCGACTGGCCAGAAACACCAGAACGGAGCAGCTGCTCGGGGCGTTCAGGCCTATGGGGGCGATTCACGCGGTGGTACGGCGGGGACACACTGGGGCCACAGGATTCGTCACCTTCACGACGACCGATGAGGCGCGAGCGGCTATGGAGGCGACTCGACAGACCCCAATCACGCTGCGCAACCGGGTCCTGGGGGTGCAGATGGCCGATGCCTGGCACCATCGAGGGCCGTCCACCTCGGTCGTTGTGGACGATGGAGCAATGCTACCGTTTGACGGTTTGGGGTACCCGGAGGAGTATGGCCCGGCGTTGCCCGAGGAAGTAGTAGCGCAACTGGTGCCCTTCGTGTCCTACAGAGACCTGGCACGTATGGAGCAGGTGAGCCGAAGTTGGCAGAATGGGGTACGGCGGGCGCTAAGCCGTACAACAGAAATAACTTCGGATGACTGGAGGTGGCCACAATACAGGAGCGAACCGGCACTAACCAATGATTCGCTCAACTGGTTGGTGCGCCGCTGCGCGCGGGGGCTCCGAGCGGTGCGCCTGGAGAACTCTTGCGCATGCAGGGCACTGCGACCTCAAATACTGACCGTGATAGCGACATGGGCGGAGGGTTTGGAAGAACTAAATGTTTCCGGGTTCCGTATTCTTCCGTCCGGCCTGCGTGCGGTGGCTAACCAGAGCAAACACCTAAAAAGTCTCACCGTAGGGGAGTGTGGGGGACCGGTGGATACCGAGTTGAAGTGGGTATTCGCTGCTAGGAAACTGACCCAATTTGGCGCGCTTGAAACCGCGATGACGGGGAGTTCGTTCCGCGTTTTGAGTTCGTGTGTCCAGCGTTTAGAACTGAGGCGTGCCACTATCGGACCACTCAACCTGGCTGGGTTACTAGAGAAGAATCTCGCACTAGTGGAGCTGATCATAGACCGGCCCGTGAACTTCGCCGAGGAAGTCCTTTCAGCTCTGGGGCACAACAGCGCCGTGGGGGTGACGATGAGGCGCTTGGTCTTGAAGTATTGCGACCAGAGGGACGAGGTACTGGAGGAAGAACTCGACGAGGCGGGGGAATTGGGGGACATCGCCAACTTCTTCGAGCTGGGGTACGGCTCAGTCACGGCGGCATTATGGTTGCCGCCCCGATTCACCAGGGTTACGGAGCTGTGTGTCGAGGGCTGCGGATGGGTAGACATCACGTTTATAGAGAAGGTGGGAGAACACATGCACCAGCTGGAGAAGCTAGATATAATGGGATGCACCAATGTTCGCGGGCAATTCGGACTCGACGGTCTGGGTGAACTTCCTCGCCTCCGCACGCTCGAAATGAGCTACGTACATCCCAGCGTAGGGGCGCAATTTCTTATGCGCCTACGGTCGCTTAAGGAACTGAGGTGCCGTGATAATGAGGGGATCTCCGATGAGGATATTTGCGGGTTGGTGCGTTGCTGCGCAACCATTGAATACGTGGACGTGGAGGGGTGCCTGGGAGTGGGCCGACCCCTAATTGAGTGCGTTGTGGAAGTGATGCGTGGGGACCCTCGTGGCGTACAGTTCCGTCTTATGGTGGGGGGTACCAGCGCCGTGCCTCATCGTCGAGACAGGCGAATGCTTCATGTCCACATTATATACATGCGCCGGTCCGTCAGCCCCTACGTGTGAGACTTGCGTGCGACACATCATCGGGGACGATGATGATTCCAAGGGGGGGAGGATGTTACGTCCCAGCGTAACTTTTTGATTTTTCTTTCTCTTTTATTATCTTTCGTGTTAAACTCTCTTTCCTTTCCTTCACTCCGGCCGCCGGATGACGAATTACTCATAACGGCTTAGGCTCATCGCATCCGGTGCGCTGTTAGAGTATTAGTTGTAAAATCATGTTATTCTATTTTTCCTCCAGGCCGCGTATATGAATTACTTGCATTACGGTTTAGCCCCATCGTATATGTGGTGCTGTCGAGTTGTTAATATGTAGTGGAATTCCCTCACCGTGGAATCATATTCGTCCCATCGTATATATATATAAGTAGATGTAAGTAAATGTAAGCGTGTGAGTGGATATGAATGCGTGTGAGCAGAGTATGAGTGTGTGCGTGCGGTATGAGTGTGTGCGTGTATAGGCTAAGGAAAAAGCGATGAGGTTCCGCGTGTTAATTTTTAGTTTCTCTCTCTCTCAAAAGTAAATTATTATTTTCGTGGCAATAAGGCATTGCCCAGATATCAACCTGATTCTGTTCAAGCATATAAGTGAGGAGCGTGCACTGCTAAAGTTTTGGATAGCTGAGTCAAGGCAATCATATTTTATTTGCAATAAAACTGGATAATTGAAAGAGGATAAATGAGCAACCGAAAGTCTCTTGCTGAACATCGAGCGAGCATAGTAACAGAATATTTGTACACTGAATCGACCGCTGATCGACCGTTTCCATGGTTAAGGTATGAAAAACTGGCCAAGAGCGAGCCCAGGAGCCGTCTCGCGACGGATTTCTCTGGGCAGTTGGCTGTAAAGTCGTGAGGTACGCAGGTCGCTGTCCGAGGATAGCTTAGATATCTTTAATTTACTGAGCCTAAAGTGCATATTCTTCTCGCAGTGTGCAACGATACGGACTCATTAATCCTCGTAAAAGCTTTAGTTTATAAATTCAGTTTAAGTGAGACACAGACTCAGTTTTCTTTAATTTAGCGGAAGTGCGAAAGTGTGCGCGTTACGTTTTGCACGTGGCCGACAAAACGCGTCGGACACGTTAGCTTAAGTTTCCTTTCGATTTCATTTACATTACTCTTTCTTTTATTCTTTAACTTGAACAGAACGCGGAAAGGTTGTTCCTCGCTCGTATGGCGATTAAAGTCGGAATTAATTGTCGAGATATTTGAATAGAAGCACTATCTTCCTGACTTGCCGAACTTTGTAACGGACTAGTTCCCGGCTCAATTATCACCGAGCATAGGCAAATCGAGGAAGTTCACAGTACTAAAATTACGTTTCGATTCGAAGGTACTATCATCGTTTTTCCATCGAACCTTTGAAAATTCCAACCGACCTACCGCCAAAGAGAAAGAGAGATAGAGAGAGAGCGAAGGAGAGAGAGAGAGAGAGAGCTAGAGCAGAGAGGAGGAGAAAGAGCGCGTGCGCAAACCGAAATTATACGACAGTAACCGAAGACCAGCGACACGGTAGGAACCTCCAGTCGCGAAACACGACGACAATTACCATCTTATTGTATGATCATACCCGAGCTTAGGCCACGGCGGGATCCCACGGGCACGGTCATTTGACCGTGCAAGATTCCTTGTTAACTTGTCGATTGTAAAGGCGTAATTACTGATATCCGAAAGCGCTCGTGTTAAGGGGCATTATTGTCGCGCACTACACATGAACTTTTCTCAATACTGCGATAACATCTCTTGCAGTAATTCTTTCATAGTTTAGCGGATTCGTAACACATCTGTTCTACTTTTCTCTATATATATATATATTCTATCTTTTCCTTATATGATTATTTTCAATTGAATATAACTACTTTTGTTTTCCCTTATATTACTCTCTTTGATTTGATCTGTGTTGTGACGTCACACCTCATATACCATAGCATTGTACACCGGCCGAAAACATAACCTCGCGAGAACAATTGGGGACCTGTACGGGTCTTGAGAAGACACACGAATCCTATTAGTCCTGCAAACAACTAAACGCGATATTAGATTTTTAACTTAACTTCTCCGTTTAGTTTGTACTGAATAAACTAGAAAATCCCTCCTCTTCCAGGAAGGGATTAGAATACCGCTATGATGATCTTCAGTTAGATTGCCGTTGATTTATTGTAATTAAATTAACAAAAATATTCAAGCGTTACGACCGGTCGCACGGCAGGCCGCTCGCGGATTTCTCATCGACCGTCTTGACAAACATCAAAGTCGTGATAAGCCTCGCCCGGACGTAACACTTGCAAGGAGATGTGCTATTTAAAAACAATAATACCAGAAAGGAAACAACTGGTTATACAATGTGACTAGAATTGCCCATAAAATGAACAGTTAAGTTCATGTTTGTTATTATGGGATGCATATTTTACATTATATCTAGTCTTACTTATTCTATTATTCTGTTCTTGTCCCTGATTTTCTCTATCCCTATTTACCAGTTCCTCACATACATCTCTTCCCTGCTTTTCCATTTCTCTGATTCCCTCTTGACTATATCCATTCCTACTTAGATACTCTCTTCTATGTCGAATGGATATATGGCCCAGTTAGTGTAGCGTCCACCAATCAACAACTTTATGATTTCTATTCTGGATAGCCGACGGAAAATAATGAGGAACAATACTGAGTACAAACTAACACTGGTTTATTGAATTAAAATGAACTTAGCAAAAAGAAAAGGCTTATTGTCTCGTAAAGTGTCTTGATGCGACACTCTTCAATACTGATGTCTAACTGTTCTACGGAAAACGTCTACGTCGTCGCGGAACGAGTGGCGATGTAAAAATATATAAGGTTCTAATCCCTTGTATCGCATGTATCGGCATGTGCGTATATATTAAATATATGTAGGACCCGTGTGTATGCATGATGCGTGTAGATGCGAGTGTGCATGGTTGTTTTCTGCATTGTGTGCTGCGCGAGTGGCCGGGAGGCGATTCGCGACTGTTCTCCCTCGAGCGTCACGGAAACACGCGTGGTGTGTGTGTGTGTGTGTGCGTGCGTGTGCGTGTGCGTGTGTGTGTGTGTGTGTGTGTGTGTACGAGGCGAATCGAGAGGAAGAATGTTTTTAGTCTTTAGTAGTAGAAATGTACACGCCTTTGTAATATTTTAATGTTAGAAATAAATCCTATATATAACATTAGTTATGTGTATGGACAAATGAAGGAATAGGAAAATAGTGGCATGAAAAAAAAAAAACGATTTTTTTCAAAATATTTTAATGCTTATTAAAGTTTATGTAGTAATGTTGGTGACCCTCGTTGGAATCACCTCGGTCGTAGCCGCGTCCGCCGCCGCGTCCGCCGCCGCGTCCACCGCCGCGTCCACCGCCGCGTCTGCCGCGGGTCGCCCTGCTGCGACCAGCGCCCCTTTTCTTTCGCTCTAAAATAAAAACATACACGAATATACCAAAACTGTGGCACATGTTAATGTGGGATTCAGTTGCGGGGAAAACATTGACACGCCGATTTTTTGTACAAATGAGTGGACAGTAAGGAGTTTATTTTGTAGGAGGAAAAAGAAAATAGGTTCGCATAGGTTTATGCACACTCGGCCATTCACACATAGACACACAGTTCTTAAATTCGCTCGGTTGATAGTGTTCTCAGTTTCTCATCCGTTCACGTTCGTGTGTCCTTCTCACGTACACGTCACGTCACGTACGTCACGCACCTCCTTGGCCTCCCCGCAGATCTTACGATCTCCCGAAATTCGGGAATAGCAAACGCGAACCTGCAGTCGCGCACGTACGCGACATTTATACCATACCACGCATACACTCACTCGCACCGATACATCCTTACATTGACATGCAGGCTCACTCGTTCTAACAATGCTACATTAGGTAATAACGGACCATACAGGAGCGAGCCCACCCGAAATCAGCCTCGTTCGTGCATGGGTCGCTAATGTTCTTATAATAAAAGTATTAATATCATACTTTGTTTCAACTGGACCTGGGGCTCGGCGGGCTGGGGCGCCTGGGGCGCCTGTGGCTGTTGCTCCTGGGGCCGGGGCTCCTGGGGCCGGGGCTCGTGTGGCTGTTGCTCCTGGGGCCGGGGCTCCTGGGGCCCGGCCTCCTGCTCTGTCCGCGAGGAGGCCTCTTCGTGGCCCTGCTGTTGGCCAGGGTCTTGCCGTACGGCCGCCTGCGCTTCTTCGCCGGCCTGTGGCACCGGGTGGTCAGGTTCCTTTCCATTTTCTGCGGGAAAAAGAAAGCGACACATAAATTTGATCCCCTTCAGTCCTGTACACTCCCGGCCGAAGCACTCTGTGTGGACGACGCGTGTCGAATACATTCTTTCTCTACGAAGTTATGCGTCCATGGTCCACGTGGATACCTTTATACGCATAATGCGTCCATGTCCATAGCACTCAAACGATCATTACATTGTCTTTACAAATACGATCATGCATTATCTTAAAATGAAGGAAGATTGAAAATAATTGACAGTACTTACGCGATGAATTCATTGTAAGTTGTAATGTAACCCGTTCTGTTGCACGTGCGGGGACAAAGTGGCGGTTCCGCAACAACGTCGAAAGATCGTAACGCGGACGACACTAGAGTACGGATTAAAATTAATGGCGAGTGGCATCGAGACCTGCTATTCCTTGGAATTCGCAACATATTGTTTCCGCGCGCGGCGACACTGCTTTTTCCCACGTTGCCACTAAAGTGCAGGAGCGTCCGTGGGCACGTGAGTGTATTTATCAAATGCTTTAAGCTTTTAGCATTATTAAATTAGTATTAATTTTTATTTTTCGTTCTATTTTTGTTTTTATATTTTAGTAGTATTTTTATATTATTGTATTATTGCCGCATATTTGATTTATTTTGTAGCGTTTAGTTGTATTCTGTATTTATAGTCATATTTAGGTTAGCTTTAGTTAGTTGTATTATTACAATACATTTTCGTCAGTTCCTCTTTTAGTATACACAGAAATGAGCAATTCGCAAAGACACAAATATAGGCAAAAGTTTCGTGAAGCTTGGCTTCACGACAGTAGATATAATTCTTGGATACGCAAAGTACCATTGCATAATAACCTATTTCATTGCATAATATGCAAAAAAAATCTGTCTTGCGTTTCACGCATTTCAAGACATGCGGATTCTGAGTGTCATATGAAGAATATGACAGAAAATACATCTGTTTTAATAAACAGAACGAATTTCGTACAAGATCGTCCAGAGATACGAACGTTTCGCAAGCAATGGTTAGACGAGATACAATATAAACCATGGCTATGTGAAGTATCAGAGGACAGGGCATTAGCTTTTTGTAGATTTTGTGAAAAGCAAATGACAGCAAGACTGTCTGTTATAAATATGCACGCACAATCCGCAATGCACATTGCAAAAAAAAAATATATTCAAAAAACAGGAACAGACGAAGATGTAAATATGACGAACGACGATAATTTAACTTTTGAAATGCGAAAGAAGGCAGCGGAGATTCGATACGCTGCTTTTATCGCTGAACACAATATTTCGTTTGCAACAGCCACAAAAATATTAACATTTTTTCAAACCGAGGGAAAAAATTCTGACATTTTGCAGCAAATGACTATGTCAGACACAAAATGTAAAAATATTATTACTAATGTCCTCTGTCCGGTTGAAACGGAACGTGTTGCAGCCATTCTTCAAAATACAAAATTCAGTATTTTTATCGATGAAACGTCAGATATTTGTAATACAAAATGGATGACGTTTCATGTTCGGTACGTTCATCCGCAAAGTTTACATATTACCTCGCAATTAGTCAAATTAATCGATCTTGATGCAAAAAATTGTGGCGCTGAAAAGTTATTCGAAGCATTTAGAGACGAAATGTATAAACTCCAAATTCCATTCGTTAATATTATTGCTCTGTCATGCGACAATGCGCGCGTCATGACAGGAAAGCATTTGTCATTTCAGAAAAAGCTAGAGGAAAAGTGTGGAAATGTTTTAACATTGACATGTCCATGTCATTCCGTAGCGCTAGCTGCAAATAATGCATGCAAGATGATTGCAGACGAATGCGAGGAATTTGTAAAGCAAATAACAAGTTTTATTAACTGCAGTCCGAAGCGATCTGCTCTTTATGCTGAATGTTGTGAAGAAACAAATCATAAAATTTTGAAGTTACCCGACACACGATGGCTTTCACGACAGAAATGTATTACGAGACTATTGGAATCTTGGGATAATATCGAGCACTTTTTGATACAATTAAATGCAACTGAGAAAACAAACAAGTCGGAACAGTTGCTATTAGTAATGCAAAGTCTTGATTTAATATCATACTTATTATTTCTGAAAAATATTTTATATTATTTCAATTTGTTTTCTGCCTTTTTCCAAGCTCTGGACACCAGAATTCAGTTGTTGCAGCCAAAATCATTTGAACTGCTTCATATAATTTGTCAACATTTTCTGAAATCAGAGCTTTTACCAGATTTCATTATAAATTTAGTTTATTCGCATGTTGAGTATCAAAAGTCTTTACATGAAATTAATGTTGGACTTGAATGTGAAGAGTACCTAAACAAATTGCTGTCAGAAGGGCACACAGATGTAGTTGCAAATGTTCGTAAGAACTGTTTGCAATTTTACGTGAGCGCCGCTGACGAAATTTGTAAAAGGTTACCTGTGAATGACCCATTTTTATCGAAGTTAAAAGTTTTTGAACCGCATACGACTTTCCGTGATATGGACAGAGAAACATCATTTAATGATGTTTCTTTTGTCGCAGAAACTTTAAGACGCTTTGATCAAAATGCTTTAAGAGCAGAATGGTTTGCTTTGCATCAAGATTTTACGGACACAGAAAAAGATTACTTAGTGCTATTGGATTTTGATGAAATGTGGGAACAAATTTTCCGTATTCGTGAATATCCCAATTTGAAGTGTCTCGTCAATGCTGTGAGATCCCTACCGAATTCTAATGCTGATTCGGAAAGAATCTTTTCCTTGTTGACAGATTTGAAAACAAAAAAACGAAATAAACTGTCGTCCGTCATGATAAATGCAATTTGTGTTGTCAAATCAACATTAAAAGCGAACAGGGAAAGTGCTACAAATCTCGATATCACTGACAAGCATTTGTCTCTCATGTTAAGTGAAACTTTATATTCTGTATGTTCGAATAACAAAGTCACACAGCATACAGCAGACATTGCTAGTCCGTGCTCATCTCAAGATTTGCAAGACTAATGCATCCCATAATAACAAACATAAACTTAACTGTTCATTTTATGGGCAATTCTAGTCACATTGTATAACCAGTTGTTTCCTTTCTGGTATTATTGTTTTTAAATAGCACATCTCCTTGCAAGAGATGTGTGAAAACTCTGTCTGGCCTTCACTGTGCCAGACAGAAGACATCTCCTTGCAAGAGATGTGTATAAACTCTGTCTGGCCTTCACTGTGCCAGACAGGACACATCTCCTTGCAAGAGATGTGTATAAACTCTGTCTGGCCTTCACTGTGCCAGACAGGACACATCTCCTTGCAAGAGATGTGTATAAACTCTGTCTGGCCTTCACTGTGCCAGAAAGGACACATCTCCTTGCAAGAGATGTGTATA
Organism: Priocnemis perturbator; assembly: GCA_963942575.1. Lineage (NCBI taxonomy): Eukaryota > Metazoa > Arthropoda > Insecta > Hymenoptera > Pompilidae > Priocnemis > Priocnemis perturbator. The sequence goes on along the minus strand of OZ012643.1, from coordinate 10,980,809 downwards.
AACTCTGTCTGGCCTTAACTGTGCCAGACAGGACACATCTCCTTGCAAGAGATGTGTCAAAAATGTGTTGTATTTTGAATGTTATCTTGTGTTAAATAATGCATTGTTCTGTATATATTCCATTCGATACTCTCATTAACCATTTATTTAAAAATGTGGTAGAATAGGGCTACTGGCGAAGGTCCACATTAAAAAACCTAACGCGCTAGTCGTGGCACCTCATGGGTGGCGTGGAAGACCACGTAAAAATTTGTATCAGAAAAGACATTCGGTCAGTTGTGTACTAACACAGAAATGTAATGCTTTGAAATGCTTGCGGAAATATGGGTTAAGAAATGTTGCACTCCCCAGACGATTGAATTAGGCGAAGTGCGATCCTGGGTCAGTAGGTGGGCTATGGAATCCATTTGAATGCAGTTTTTTTTATTATGTATGAGTTTTATTGCTGATGGTAGTGTGTTTAACATTATTTACAAAGGAATGTGGCTCATCGTCCTGTAATTTAAGCAAGAAAAAACAACAAGCGCAGCAAACAAAAATTTGACCAATGCGGGCCGCGACCCTGCGACACAAAAGCTCGTAACCGCTGCGCTAGCGGTACTCATTAGAAGTTATTTTATATTTATGAAGGTAAGGTGCGCACATCCTCAATAAAATCGAAACAACTACATTCCCTTGGTATGTATATCACTCGCTTCTGTGCAGACATAAAAAGAATCGTAAAATTCACTCACTATATCAGGGGAAAGCAAATATTGAAAGTATTCATTCGGTTATCGTACAAAATATGGCGAAAACATCGGTTTTTATTTATTTCAACCATGACGCAACTTACCAAAAAATCTGGAAAAAAATGGAGATAATAGTCATGGCAATACTTAACTACAGAATTTATAAAAATCCAATCGGTCGAAAATTTCAGCACGTAAGTGGAATTTTTTATGTTTTTTGGAAGTTTTTGATTTTTTATGTTACGGATTTGCAAGAAAAAAATCTGCGAAAATTCTCAACCGTACATATACATGTTCAGAATATTTTGCATTTTTTGCAGAATTTTTGCGTACCGTTAAATACGGAAAATGTGCTAAAAACCGATTTTTTAATTTACCCCATAACTACCCGTGTGATGGAGATAGAGGGCTCAAACTTGGCAAAGCACGATTTCTTTTAATTACCTATCGAATGACGTCTTGCGAGATAAATTCGGTGAAAGTGCATTTTTGACTATTTCGGCCTGCCCAGCCGAAAGAGAATTTCGTTGCCGCTGTCGCATGCCGAACGAAGCACGTGCGTGCGATCGTGGTGGAAAGAGGACGGAGAGCATAGTTCTGTCTTTCTCGCAACTGGGTGCGCGCGCAGCGTCGACGTCATAAAGACGCTTCGTTGGTGGAAAGAAGCCGGAGCATAGTACTGTCTTTCTTTCGGATGGTTGTGACGTTACGGTACGCAAGCCTTGGTGGAAAGGAGACGGGGAGCATAGCACCTTCCTTGTCTCCGTACGGTACGGACAATCGCCGTACCGCGGCGCGCACATCGCACACAGCATGCCACGCACACACCTTGCTTCTATCCCCACTCTCGGCAGCACATTCGGTGTTTTATGCCAAATCTTCACTCACTGACTCCCCTCCATAAAGTGTGACACTATAACTACCGCCATCTGCGGTTTCCGTGCGGATGGTACTAAAAATATATATGTATACTTGTGCACGTACACCAGTGCGGTCCACGGGTGGGGCCCCTCACGCGGCTGCTTCCCCCTCTACTAGCTGGAAGCAGTCGGACCCCCGACCCCATACCCTACCGGCGCAGCGCGAGCGACACGCCAGTGTTACCGTTAGGACACTTTCTCGCGCATGCGCATTAAATCTCGCTTAAGGTACGTGCTACATTTAGAGAAAAAAAGGGTTCTGGCGGGCCCTCTGCTCGGATAGTATTATATATACTAAACACTTCGCGCTACATTGCCGTAGTCTCCTCATTCTGACCCATCGTACAGAACGGCAATCCGACAATTTAAATTCATGGACTTCATTATTTGTATAGATGTATGTGAGACGAGAACGTCAAATTAAATTCAACGCGTCCACGTAACACCAACATTATTGTTATAATTATTAGATTATGTGCTATAGGTAACAATCCTGGAAATAAATGCTGCGGAAATTAGTCGAAAATAGTTAGATTACTACGTCTAACCCATTTCATTTATAAAACACTGACGAAGATGTCGGAAACAAATTTTATTTCGTAAAAAATGTAAACTATTTATAAACAAATTGTCAACGTTTAAAATATATTGCAACGTTGCTAAAATGTACGTAGGCGAAATTTTTCATTTTGCTCAAAAAATGGGTTGACGTTCTTCAGGCTTCGGGACAAATTGACTAATCGTGGGTATCCGAGGGTTAAAGGAAGCTTCTCAATGCGATTCTCGCAGCTCCTAAACCGCAAACACATGCATGTTGGTCTAATAAAAAAAAAAATGTTAATTAACTGACGCTGTAAAGAAAACGTAATGAAAATAATAAAAAAAATCTAAAACACTCATCTTTAAAAATAACAAAATATTCCAAAATATTTGATGATCCCATCTTGGCAGGTGGCTGAAAAGGTCCGAGCTGCAGGTAGCCTAATAAAAAAAAAAAGTGAATTAACCGACGCTGTAAAGAAAACGTAATGATAATAATTAAAAAATCTAAAACACTCATCTTTAAAAATATAAAAATATTCCAAAATATTTGATGATCCCCTCTTGGCAGGTGGCTGAAATGGGCCGAGCTGCGGGCTAAAATATATAAACTAAACAAAAAACGTAACATAAAATACATATTATAAATTAAACAAAAAACGCAATATAAATACACACACAATAGATTTAACAATAAAAAAATTCGAACTCAAAACAGACTGCTCAATTGTTCCCGTCTATATAAACATTATTTGTTGCTAATTATTTTCGATATATCGATCGGAATATTTGTTAAACTAACACGTGACGCGCTGGCTAAAGATTTGTCGTTTAAGGAATTTCTAGAATTTGTTTTAATTTGTTTCATTGCCGAAAATCCACTTTGACAAGTGTACGTGGAACCAAACATTGATAGAATTTTTAAACTAAAATCGCGTAACTTGGGGTATTTATCCACAGGTAGCAATTTAAAAAAGTGTTCGTCGATTTCTTTGGAGGCAGCTAAATAGGGATCAGTTTGCAAGTCGCACAATTCTAATTGAAAATCAATGTCCTGATCCTCGACATTGGCTGTTAATGGATTCGCGAATAAATGCATTTCTTTGCTTAATAATTCAAAATCTTTAAATCTACTATCAAATTCCCGGGCAATATCATTGACATTTTTTTGGAAATATGTAAAATCCATTTCCGGAAATTCTGACTTAATTTCTACACATCGCGGAAAATGAGATAAGTTTTCTTTTTCTAATTGCGCTGCGAATAATGCAAGTTTTTTCTTGAAACTGCTGATATGACCGAACAATTGAACAATATTTTGCTTCTTACCTTGCAAATTTAAATTTAAATTGTTCAGGTAAGAAGCCATGTCTGTTAGAAAAGCTAATACACATAAAAATTCGGGGCTTTCTAATTCTTTAATCGTAAATGCTATATCTACTTTAATTTCAGCTTTAAGGAATATAATTAGTTTCTTACGAACTGCAAAAAATCGTTCTAATGATTTGCCCGCACTTAGTCAACGAGTTTCGCAATGCATTAGCAAATCGTCGAAAGCTGCATTATGTTCTTTCAAAAATAATTGGAGCTTTGGATGTGTGAGAGAGTGAGTGCCGCCCCTAACAAGATTAATCACTCTTGTTACGAGTGCCATGGCATACGAATGTCTTAAAGATTTTGCGCATAACACTTCCTGGTGTATGGCGCAGTGGAAGACGCGACAATTTATTAAATTTGGACTCAATTGACCGATTAATCCCTTTTTGGTCCCACTCATTGACGGCGCTCCATCGGTTACGATTGATGTACATTTTTCAAACGAAATTCCAAATTTATCCATCTGTGATATCAACGCGGCATATATGTCTTCGCCGTTCGTCGTGTTGTGCAATGCGACTAAGGCGAGCAATTCTTCGTTTATAGCAAAATTTTAATCCACGGTACGGATGAAAATGGCAAGTTGACTAACGTCATTTACATCCGTACTTTCGTCTAAACAAAGCGAGTAGTATGTACACGTTTCGATAAGTGTACGTAATTGTTTTACCAAAAACCTATCAATGTCATCGACCCGTCTGGAGACCGTCTGGTGAGATAATGAAACACTTTTAAAGTGTTCCGCAGCTAAATTATAACCGAAAGCTTTTGCCATTGCGATGGCAGAATTTTTTACAAATTCTCCGTCCCTAAAGGACTTTTTACTCCGAAGAATTTCGAGCGTTACAGCATACGAAGCTGTCGTACTTTGCAAGGTACAGGCAGACGCAGCTGTAACGGTGCCGACGCGAGATGTGCTTGTCGCGGTCGAACACTCATTTTCCCGTTTTTCTTTCCATGCCTTAACTATCTCACGCCGCTTTTCTTTAGAATAATTACTACATTCCTTGTGGTATCTCAAATAATGCCGCACGATATTATATTTTTTACACGCGAGCGTTGTACCGCACAATACGCATGTTGCGGCATTTTCTCCGGTTTCAACGACTAAATAGTCTTCTTCGCGAGCAGCAATTCGTTTTAGCCGCGTGTTTAGTTCCGACATGGTTTATCTTATGTTTATACTTATGATTTTAAACCTTAAACTTATATAATAATAAAACTGTAAAATATCACGAATTTCCTATGAATCTTCTTTGGCTGCTCCGGTAAGACTTCCTACTGCAAACGCTGCGAAGAAGAAACTGATGAGCAACTGTTCCGTTGCATGTAGCAACGCGAACACTCTCCCATCGAGTTTAACGGAAAAAAGGAGCAAAGTGTATATTATATGCATGCATCGCATCTGTGTATGGGGCGCTGAGCGCGCCGCTACTGGCCGCTACTGCTCTCGCTCCACGCGCCTCACGCTTCTCTGCCAACACTTGGGTACACCGATCATGCGTTCTACCGTGCGTCACTCGTCTCCATAGTAACGGTAGCGCGGTGGGGGAACCGAAAATGCCCCGGGGCACTTTCTTGGACCGCACTGGTCTAACGGGACACTGCGTAACCACGAACTGTACTTTGAGTCCCGAAGCCAAGCTTCTGAAAAGCTTCGCTTCGGTTTCTTTGTGGGTTTTTCGCACATTGGATTTTTATAGAGTGACAAAGAAGCCAACAGAAATACTTAAAATGTAAACTTACCTCTACACATTCACACACACACAAACACACACTTAAATAAATTGAAATAATTAAAAAAAATATAAAAAAATGTGCTACGCTAGCGTCCGCAGATTGCCAAGCCACTTCACGTGAAATACTGTGAATTGTCTATGCAATTCACCGCTCATCGTGTAACGCTTGGACAAAAGATGATCCATTATCAATTGTTGCCTCCCCCCAATCTGGGGGAGGTAAGAAACGTAGACAGTACGTAAACAATCGATAATCGATCATCTTTTGTCCATCAAGGAGAGGACGATGCAACACATGTACATTGACGCGTATACGTCGTACATGTGTATGCCTATGCGTATGTGTGTGTGTGTCTCTGTGTGTGTGTTATGCCGACAGCACCGACCGAACTTCGGTCGCCGATCGCGGAACGATCAGTCTCGTGTTTGTCATTGCAAAGAGAAGAGAAAAGTGACAGAATGCAATCCATGGATATGGATATATGTTTCCCTCGTAAGTAATACATTTATATATATATATAGGTTATATATATATATATATAAAATAAATGAGATTGATGTGTGAGTTTGTCTTTTGCGCAAAATAAATAATATATTCTATTTGCAGAACTGCAGCGCTTGCAACTTGCCGAAACGCCGGCTACCTTGAATGCGCAGGCACCCGCGCAATCGGCTGAAGGAGGAGCCGTGGAGGTGCCCAGGGTGCCGAAGGCGACGCCGCCGATCATAGACATTTCACAATCGCCACCACGCGCGCCGCCACCCGCACCACCCGCACCGCTAGGCGCACCACCCGCGCCGGTAGGCGCAGGGGCCGCGGGCCACAATTGCGGCAATTGCGCGGAGCTCCTGCGGCGATTCCTCGAACAAAGTGAGTGTATTATTCAAACATATCGTAATACATTAACAATGCTCATACATACATACATACATATATACATGTATAGTAGTGTGATTTCATTCGTTGCATATATTGATATATGTATGTATATTTTGCAGAGAAGAAGAAAAGAGGGGCCGGCAAGAGCCGCGCGCGCTGGTATGCGCGCCGTGCCGGCCGAGGTGGTGGCGGCGGCGGCGGCGGCGGTAATGGTGCCGATGATAACGGCGGCGGCGGCGGCGGAGGTCGTGGACGAGGAGCGATCCCCGGGAATAGGCAGGTGAACGTCAAAAACGTCACAAACAATTATTATTAATTTATTTATATTTATAAAATGTTTTAATTTAGTTATTTTGTTATATTATTACTTATATTATATTATTTACTTATTCACTTACTTATATTATTTACTTATTCACTTACGTTAAACTTAATTGGCTTCATTTACTTATAATTTTATTCTTCAACTTAATCTTAATTTACATATTTTTACTTAAAATAAAAAACTATTAAAATGTCGCTTTTGCTTTCTTTCATGCCATACATTCGCGCTTTACCGATCTTCCCTATCCCTATTCGCCTGTTCCTCACATACATCTCGTCCCTGCTCTTCCATTTCTGTAATTTCGTCTTGGCTAAATCCATTCCTGTTTTGATACTCTCTTCTTTCTCTCGTACTTCTTCCTTGCACTTTCTCGTTCAGACATTCCTTAACCAGTACTCTACCTACCGTCTCGCTTACTTTATTTTCATATTTCATCGCTGTAACTCTTGCTTAGACACCTGTTTTGCAATACATTTGCTAGACACCACATAAAATTGCTATGCGATGTGGTATAATAGGGCTACAGGCGAAGGTCCACGTTAAAAAACCGAACGCGCTAGTCGTGGCACCTCTTGGGTGGCGTGGAAGTCCACGTATCTTATATTTTATAAACAAAAAGTTGACATACGCATTTGCATTGGTCGGGTGCAGCGTTGCACTTTCCAATTGAATGAAGTCTCGTAGAATATAGATATTGCGATCCCATGGAACCCTTTCTCTATAATTTTGTGTAATACTTACCGTCTACACGAACAAAGCTGGCCATCACAACCTGTGCACCCTGTACATGTGCATTTAAATGTAATACATATCGTACATAATGATGAGTAAATGACATTGGAAAAGTCGGTTACAGTCCCGGGGGATTCATTTCTAGTACGTATGTGAAATACGTGCTAAGAATGGTTAGACTTTTCAGATATTTCAATTAGTCCAACCGTGACCCGCGGTCGGTCGGGAGCGGCACAATGAAAGTTTCGGTTTTCAATTCACAGGGATTTCGTTATTATTGTCGTGTTTTATCATGCCTTCTTTGACAATACGCACGTTGCGACATTTCGTGGGCAGAATGCGACAATGCACGTACATATGGATTACAGTATGAACGGTGAATTGCCTTCAACCGAACAACTTTTTCTTTCACGAAATGGGGAGAGCGTTCTTCAACTAAACGTGCGAAGTAAGAAAAACGTTTCAAATCAATGTCATGGGACTTGCTCAGAACTGTTACAATATATACACAATTTGATCACCTTCTATTTAGAAAAGAAATCATGCAGAACAAATCACAGAGAACAACTCAAAGAAACATTCGTCGCTTCGTGTCAAGCAAATTCTTCCTAACGTACGCTGTGGTATGTTAAAATCGCGTGTTAGTACGATCCCTCATACCGTTCTAGTGCAAGAAGCTCCTATAACTTGTTTCACGGTTAATGCATAATACGCAATAATTGACATTTATTATATACTTTCTTATTTATTACTACCACAGAAAGATTAGTTACTGAAACAAAAATTTATGAAATATATATTTTGCCCAAATCTATTATAAACCAATACGACATATCTATTCCGCTGACAAAATATTAAAAACTATCCGTAGTAAGTACTAAAATATTTGTAAATAAATGTCGTTTGTTGCCGTGTGATAAACAATTAAAAGAAAAAATTATTCTGTGAAAAAAAATTGAAGCATGATTTGGTGCGAACCTACGAAAAAAACCAACGCGTCGACGAGCGACGATGAGTACGACGAATCTCAATCCCAAACTCTCCTCGATTCACTTTTCTGTGGATCGGGCTCTGCTCAGGGCGGCGGTGCCCGATTTGCCTTCCGCCTGACAGAACGCAATGGTACGTGCGATGCCTTATGCGAAATCTGGCACCACTGTCACCGGCCTGTGTGCGGAACGAAGACGCGACGCCGCGACTGCATGCCCAACAAAGACGCAACGCGCGATGTTGGTTGAAAGGGGACGGAGCATAGTTCTGTCCTTCTTACGTGTCGTCAAGATACCTGACGTCACGCGACGTTAGTGGAAGGGAGACGCGGCATGGCTCCGTCCTTCTCTCCAAGCCGAGCTCGATTCGGCGAGAAACGGCGCGCGCAGCTCTCACGGACAAGGCACGCATACTTTTCCGTATCCCTACTCCCGCGGACACCGATGGTGTCAAAGAGCCAGATCTAGCTACACTGCTTCTGGCCAAAACCGTCTATGCACTCTTGCTTCATCTAGTAGGTATCTAGACATGTCCATTATTGTGCGGTTAAACCTCTCAGCCGTACCATTCAATTCGTGAACGTATGGTCGACAGGCATTAATTTGAATCCCTTTATCTCTAACAAATTTATAGACACTTCTATTCATATATTCTTTGCCGTTGTCACACCTCAATTTCTTTACATTTTTACCAGTTAAATTTTCCACTTCACTTGTATATTCAACTGTTCACACGCGTAATCTATACTTGCGCACGAGGAAAGTAAAAAACCCTGGATGACGGTGCACATTCACGAAAGTGTTTTATTGTCTTTATATTCACTGGCGTTGTACAAAATGCGAGCGAGCGCAAGGCAGCTATAAGAGGCGCGACAGAAAATGCGAGCGAGCGCAGAAGAAAGAACTTGGAGAATAGATAGATAGCAATTTTACAAGACTCTTGGTACTTTGGTTATTAGACGTGGACTGCCGGAAAAGCCGGCAGTCGGCGCGGACAGCACATGGTTGTACCGCCGTATAGTTAGCAGACAACTATCACCGATTTCGCTTATTTTGGTCTCAATCGTTTACGAATAGTTTACGCAAGTTTACGCAATCGATTTCAGAGTTTACGAAATCGTATTTTGGCCGTAATTAACAATTTCGAGAATGGGGTAAGGTAGGTCCCTGCAAGCGCCTCCAGTGGCCGGGCAGCGAAGCTGACCAGATGCAGAACCTGGCGAAATAATTTTGACGTATCTCGTGTGTAACGGTCTCAATCGTTTACGAATAGTTTTCGCAAGCAGCTGTATCGATTTCGGAGTTTACGAAATCATAGTTTGCCTGTAATTAACAATTTCATAATCGGCTATCGTGCAGCGTTGATTTGCTCGCAAGCGCCGCCGTTGGCGAAAGGAGATGCAGAAAGTGGCGAAATAACTTTGACGTATCTCGTGTATAACGGTCTCAATCGTTTACGAATAGTTTTCGCAAGCTACTGTATCGAGTTCGGAGTTTGCGAAATCGTAATTTGCCTGTAATTATCAATTTCAGAATCGTCTATCGTGCAGTGTTGATTTGCTCGCAAGCGCCGCCGTTGGCCGAAGGGAGAAGCTGACCAGATGTATACCCTGACCAAGTAGTTTTGACTTTTGACGTATCTCACGTCATCCATCGACAAGTAGTAGAAGAAAAATATTGTATCGTGGAATTGAACGATGGGTTGCAAGTGATTCCAACCTGTTGGTTAGATGGCAACGAAAGTGTAAGCAAATGGCCAGGCCACGTCAAGTCGCTGAACAAATTAGAGAAATTAATAATTTCTGAGGCTTTACTCCAAACCTCGTCAGAGGAGTGTGCAGTTATTAGCGTTGCTTTGGATCGACAGGTATGTATAGTGGATATTATTAATAATGTGTGTATGTGTTTATATATAATATAGATGTCTATATTTTTTATACCTAGAAGACCTGTCGATGTCATAATAATAAACATTGATATACTTTGTAGATGATTGGGCATGGGCCCAAGAAAAATTAAATGAGGCACAGGACACATCTGATGTTTTCTATTCGGACGAGCTCTTGGAATATGAGTTAGCTGCAGGCTTCAAAAACCGAAGGAGGGCTAAGGTTAAAAGGGGCATATCTTCGGAAGAAGAGAGTATGGAGTCCATATCTAAAAACCCAAGAAAAGATCAACATATGACGACACATTCACAGACGAGCGGAGAGTACATTAATCAATCTACCAATTACATCTGTAATGCTTGAACCCTTATTCGATTTATCAACACCTAGGGGTTTGACGTTCATTGCATATGATGAGAATGAACCCCCTACCACTGTTTACGTAGCCATGGAGGTAAGCTTCATATTATCGGAGTGTATTCATAATAATCATGATTATTGCAAATGTCTCTCATCTTTTTCCAATATCCCTTAGCTACTGAAACTATTGCAGCTGAAGGAAGTGCCTATGGAAACTGGGAGCATCATCCTTACACCTCAGAAATTGGTAAATAAAACAAAAAACCATTCATATCAATGTTTCTACCTTCTGTTTTACATATTTTAGGATTTCGAAAATGTGTTTACAAAATGCTGTCTACGATATCTTTACAAATAAAGGATCTGTACACAAAAGTCGATTTTTTGTTGCAGTCCAAAAATTGAAATGCTGAAGTTGATGAGGACGAAACATCCGAAAATGAATTGCAGCGGGTTCCCATAGTGCAAAGTATGGATGATTTGGCCTCGTTTGAGCCCAAACTTCAACAGCCGGAATTTTTTAAAAAATTGGTAATTATTTTTTAATCACATGTGCGTCTAAAGTACCATTATTGTTCTACAACGAAAAAAGTAACATCTTTCGTGGAACAAAGTATAATAATGACCATCCAATACATTTCCTCCCAACAGCTGAGGTTTCCTGAACATGTAGTTGTCAGCATCAAAAGTATTGAAGTCACGTCACTGCTCATTTCAGTATAATGCATATTTAGATGCATGTTTGTACTATTACAGTTTCTATGGGCATGGGCATGGGTAAAGGTAAAGGATATATAAGGATAGGTTTGGTGCATGTCCGCGAGAGAATCATTATTTCATGTTTTTGCGTTAATTCCACAATTCTCTTCTCGCCTATGAAGGAATCAATATATCGTGTTTTTTTGTGTTAATTTCACATCTCTTTCTCGCTATGACTATCAATTGTATTGGTTCATATTGATCTGCAATACTCTTTTGCTTTCACAATATTTCTATTATAACTTATATTAATTAGTTGCTGTTTTGAACTGCCTTTTATGTGCACATGATAACATCATGAAATTTTTCAGATTCGTCGACTTAAATATTGTTGGCCCAGGTAAGCTGACTATGTGCGGAGCCGCTGGAATATCCCGAGTCATTGGAGACGAAATCGCAGTAAATTTCAGTTGGAAGGGTCGCTTGCAGAAGCAATGTTTTCAAAAATTGCGGACTGCAAACTTACACCAAGGTATTTTCTTAGAGATATACATTATTAATAATCTTTTAATAATCACTAATATTGTTTTATTATTTTATAGAAGTGTGTATGACCATTGGCAATAATAAATGGAAAGAGGCGGAAGTAAATGACGCCATTGGCAAGTGGCTCACTCAAGCAATAACGAGAATTGAGCGAAAAATGAAAACTTAATAAATAGAATTAAGACTAGGTTAAGGTTTTGTTATATTTACTATTATATTTAGTGTAGTTTTTATATTTACTGTTATATTTAATGTAAATATTTTATATGTACTGTTATATTTAGTGTAATGTAATATTTCATTAATAAAAATAATATATTGTAAAACAAATTGTCTTGAATTATTCATAATGTAAAAGAGAATCATACGTAGGATATAATATTGAACGAATATTCTTAGGACCTTGATGCAATATTCTTTGTCATCTTCCTGCAATATTCCCGCAAATTTGGAGGGGGCGGACATAGGAATATTGCAGCAATATTCGTACAATACTCCGACAATGTGATCGGCAAGATTCAGCATTGCAAACTAATATTTCTGCTACATGCCAGCAAAATTCCTTGCTGTCGTGGAATTAACAATTTCGAGAATTGGGTAATGTAGAGCTTGCAAGCGCCGCCAGTGGCCGAAAGGAGAAGCTGACCAGATGCAAAACGTGGCGAAATCACTTTTACGTATCTCGTGTGAAACGGTCTCAATCGTTTACGAATAGTTTACGCAAGCCACTGTAACGATTTCAGAGATTACGAAATCGTAGTAATTAACAATTTCAGGCCCGTATTCAAATACTGCGCTTAGGCCTCGGCTTGAGTCGGGATTACGTAAACCTGGCTCAGACGCGTAATCCGGGTTCACATTTTTCGTGTATTCACAAACGCGGTTTAGACGTCGCGTGGAAGGGAGATCCTGGCTGTCATTGGATAATGGGCGTGGCCAAGGCGTGCCATGCGGCCAGTGCCAGCATATCGAGCTCTGAACACCATGCGTGCAGTGATCTCAGAAGTGGCATCCTGCCGCATCGCGGCACGCGTGGTGGGGGAAGGCGAGAGTTGTATGCGTGCCGTGTCCGTGAGCGCTGCGCGCGCACCGTACGTAGACAAGGAAGGAGCTATGCTTTTCGTCTTTCTTCTACCAATGTAGAGAAAAATGACGTCAGAAGCTGCGCGCGCACCCAAAAGAAAGAGACACAGAACTATGCTCCGTCTTCTTTCCACCACGATCGCACACACGCGCTTCGTTCGACATGCGACAGCGGTACCGAATTTACCTTTCGGCTGAGCGTTGAGCCGGCTGAAATTCTCAAAAATGCACTTGTACCAAATTTATCTCGCAAGGCGTCATTCGATAGGGGATGAAAAGAAAAACGCTCTATGCCAAGTTTCAACCCTCTATCTCCATCAGAAGGGTAGTTATAGGGGAAATAAAAAAATCAGTTTTTGACACATTTTTCGTATTTAGCGGCGCGGAAAAATTCTGAAATAATTTGAGAATATTCAGAACATGTGAATTTATGGTTGGGAATTTTTGCAGATTTTTGTCTAGCAAATCCTAAGCATAAAAAATCAAAAACCCCCCAAAAACACGAAAAATTCCAATTACGTGTTGAAGTTTCCGACCCACAGAATTTTTATAAATGCTGTAGTGAAGTATTGGCATAAGTAGTAACACCAATTTTTTTTAGATTTTTTGGTAGTGTGCGTCGTAGTTCAAATAAATAAAAACCGATATTTACGACATATTTCGTGTAATAACTTATTGAATACTTAAAATAATTGCATTTTCTTGATATTGCCAGTCAGTTATACGATGCTCTATGTTTTTGTATGCGAGAGAGCAATGTACAAATAAAGGGAATTAAATTATTTCGAGTTTATTGAAAGTCTGTGTGCACAGTATGTATTTTGAAAAATATTGAACGGTAAACAAACAGGACGAGTAGTTCGTTGGTTTGTAAGCTACACCCGCCTGCGACATCGTTAGACACATTTGTCAGAGGTTCGCGCCCAGGGGCGGCTCACCTTTTTTTTCTTTCTAACAACTACACGACGGTAAGCGATATTCACTTACAAGTATTTTAAACATACTTCTATAATTTTTAACTGTATTGTGTATGAAATATATATGCACGCATCGCATTATTTATGTAATCTTTACTTATATTATATCACCCAATGAAGCTTCCAATGCGTGTCATGCATTCGAACACAGGAACATTCTACGAATCTACTAGTATAAGTATTTTATTCTCCAAATATAAATTTTCACGTGGTCTTCCACGCCACCCATGAGGTGCCACGACTAGCGCGTTCGGTTTTGTATTGTGGACCTTCGCCAGTAGCCCTATTGTACCACATTTTTAATTTATTGAATTACAGCCGTGAAAATGATAAAATAATTTATTTAAATAAAATAAATAAAATAAATAAAATAAATAAAATAAATAAAATAAATAAAATAAATAAAATAAATAAAATAAATAAAATAAATAAAATAAATAAAATAAATAAAATAAATAAAATAAATAAAATAAATAAAATAAATAAAATAAATAAAATAAATAAAATAAATAAAATAAATAAAATAAATAAAATAAATAAAATAAACAAAACAAATAAAACAAATAAATTAAATAAATTAAATAAATTAAACGATTCGTCCTGCTGTTGTCTTCAATGCTAAAACCAACGTTTTTAGGTAAGGCCCGTTAAAGTAAGTTAAATGGAATAAATGTTACCTTGTTTTCGCAGGTTTGTGCTGGACACATACAATTCTGTCTGCACTTTAAATTTTTTCTGACGCAGATGCATCTTCTGTTGCAGCATGATCCTTTGCATCGACAGCCTCTGACTATAGCTGGCTGGGGCAACGGGTCGCTCGTGCCGGACGTGATGCCCGCTTCTGTGACCCTACAAAAGTATTACTTTAGACGAACAATTTAATACTTATCGGGTTTATTATATGTTAATAATAGGATAAAAGTATTCTTTTATTATTGTTCAGAATTACCCGACAGTTTCCTGTGCCACTTCGGCGCACCGCGTTTTCTCCTGCAAAATAGTTGAAAAGTTTATTACGCATTTCGGATAAATAAAGAGAGTTCCAAAGAACAAGATGACAAATCTTAATTACATTGCTTTTCTGGAGCTGCTCCTCCAGCCTCCTAATTTTTTCTAACAGCGTTGTTGTTTGTGCGTCCATCTAAAAGTATGAATAAACGCGTTAATGGCGCATATTTACATCCCGCCGAAACAACAATTCTTTCTTTAGCGAGTAAATCGGAATGTTTACGCACCATCGTTTTTAAATCGTCCCTGACTTGTCGGAATTCCAACCGCAAAGCCCGCATTATTGGGTTGGTGGACGTTGGACTCTTTGCTTCTCTGGCCGGTCCTTCAATTCTGACAGGCAACCTCGATCGAAATTGCGGGCAAGATCGGTTGCCCGCTTTAACGTTTTGGTGAACCGGTTCCGGCTGAAAGAGAAAGGTCGACGTTCAGTCGTAAAAACTTTTGAAAGTTTATAGCGAAACGGTTCGCAGGCCTGAACTGGGGGCTCGTTAAAAATCTCATGAACGCAACCCTGGATTTCGATTGGGGGAGGACTACGGGCGCCCTTGGCCCGAAAGAATGGTAAAGCCATTAAAAGACGTCCTCTATTTACCGTTAGAAATATTGCCGGCCGTCCTGAATTGCTTGCTGCCGACGTCGAGGATGGTGGATCCTCACCTGCAAATCACGAAAGCATCGAACATTGTATATCGTACTGCTGCCGATCAATTACAAAGTTAGCGTACGGCGGACGTCGGGCTTATCCATCAAGAGATCTCGAGATAACGGTCAGACGCATATCTTTTGTTTGCCGATCTACTTGCGATAATTTTATTATTCAGAAATCACATTTTATTATTCAGAGTGACAACTAGCGCTCGCTACCTTCTTTCTTTTCTTATTGATAGAGCATCGAAAGGTAAGAAAGTATTTCCTCTGACGTTTTTGCCGCAAATCAATCCTTCAAAAGTTATGAGCGTTTTTTGCGAAGCGCCGGCAGTAGCGTTTGTAATTTCCAGCAGGTGCATTTTTTTTCGGCGTTCTTTGTTTCTCTGGATAGAGAGAATCGAAAGTTCTATAAGTTCTCCCTATGACTTTTTTTTGGGGAAATCACGCCTTCGCTCCAACTGAGGAGGGGGAAAACGCGTGTCAGGCATTACTGCCTCATTGGGTGACGTTTGTCGGGTTTCACACCAATTTGTGTGTGCATTATTCGGTCGTCTATAGTAATTATTAAAATTTCTCATGTCGCGTCTATTGTCATTCTGTTCGTAACGTCCATATCTATATCTATTTTCTACGCCATTCCCATTTCGGTACCAAGGTGATGCATATATTCTATTAACTCTCGTTGTTTCATTATTATTGTTCCAGTTATTTCTGCGGCGTTCGTTTTGATCACGTTCCGTATATATTTTGTCTAGCTTTTATTATTCTCTGTGCATTTTATTTTTGACGATTATGGGATTTCTTTATTTTGTTATATAAGCTAGTGTGTATATGTCGACCCCATAAAATATATAAATTATTACAAATTTAAACGCAGTCCTGTGATAGTCCTTTTCTTTTGTATGACTAAGTATTCATTTTTATAAATGTGACGACTCGCGAGAGATAAATCGTTACATAAATTGGCGCCCAACTTATAGGCCGGATTAACGTAAAAACATACTATTGTGTAGCTATAAATGTATCCGTGCTAAATAGATTAATGTTGACGAGGGCACGAGCTAACAGCGATCACATAATAACTGCCAAACCGAGCAAGCGGAAAGTAAACACGATGGCAACACACAGTATGTATTGACAAACAGTAGAAACAGCTGGAGGAAGAAAGGAAAAGATTAGAACAGGAGCGACAGGGGATAGCAAAGATGCGAGAAGAATTAAATATCAGGAGTCAGGTAGTAGAAAAAGAAAAGACGACACCGGTAAGAGAATCGGGGGATAAAGGTATAAATGTATATCAAACACACAGTATAACAGCGGATATTAAAATACCGAAGTTTAAAGCCGACGGGAATACGAGCCCAATCAAATTTTTAGAGGACTTAAATATATATTTTAAAGTAAAATGCGTGCCGAATGAGTATAAAGTGTTCTTAGCAGAACAGGCGGGGAGGGCGAAAATGTGGATCAACATTAGCAGAGAGCATTTTGATAAATTTGAGGACTTTGAAATCGCATTTCGATGTTACGTCCGGGTAAGTTATATTGAAATGGCGAGCGGCCTCTTCTTACCCGGTGTAACGCTGGATATGTTTGATAGCCTTAATACAGATGTTGATTGTATCTAATTTGAGATATCTAATTCCCCCCCCCCCCCCCCCTTAATGTAAAACTGCAGGCTGGTAGATATCGGCAGGACTTATAGGATTCGCGGCTTCGTAAACTCGTACAGGTTTTATTCGATCTCTTTCTCTCTTTCGCTTTTTCGCTCTTCGCTTCTTACACCTCTCGCTCCTTACAATGCTTTGTCTCGCACGCTGGTTTCGCTCTTTACAGTTCGCTCGTAATTGCTCGATGTGTACCTTCGGATCGAAATATAAAATGAATATCGGTGGTTAACACATTAGCCTAACGCTCAACGAGCGTGTTCGGGAAGCAAGCACTTGGTTATTAGTAGAACTCAACAAGCTACAGCTGATTTTGGTCTTATTCCAGAATCTTATTCCGATTAAATTAAAGAAAAACAAATAAACTAAAGAAAACTAAAGAAATGAACTTAGATGAAATGAACGCTCGAGGCTCGGCGTGAAGCGCCGGCCACGTGGTGCAAAAATAATATTACAATGTGCTCTTATTTCTAAATACAAATAAACTCGATTAATTTTTAAACACAAATGAGTCCCTTGCTCAACTAAACACTAATCTTTAACGGGGAGTACTGAGTCCTTCGTGATACTGCAAGAATATGCACGATTAAGTTCAAAGATAAATTATAATAACCCCCGGGCAGGAGTCTACGCACCTCGCGATTTTACAGCCAACTGCCACGAGGTTTGCGTCGCGAGCCGGTAGCTGCGCGCGAGAAGGACGTCTTCCGCATCCCCTCCCTTCACGGTTGGGTCAGCGGCTCGCAGTTTTGTTATTGGCGAATATTGCTACGCAGCGGTTATCATCCCGGCATTCGGTGTTCGTGCGCAACTCGCTACTCGGGCGATTAATAATGAATCAAAAGAAAAGGAACTTAGAATGTGAATTACGAAAAGAATAATGAATGTTTCCTTTAATCGGAATTAAGCGAAATTGCCGTTTGACCATTACGAGGAGCAATCAGTGCTAGGAGTGTATTTGTAACTAAACTAAAAATGCACATTCGTCGTCGGTAACTATAAATCAAAAGAAAAGGAACTTAAAATGTGAACAGAACTGTAGTATACCTATTCGCGGGTCTCTTATAAACTAACGAGTCCTTCGCTCACTTAACCTAATGTGTCTCTGTCACATACACGCACACACACGTGCGCACCCGGGCGCTGGTGATCCCAAGGTTCGTCGGTCTGCTGCGGCCCGGAGACGGAAAACTATTAACATTACGACGAAAAACTATTAATACTACTACCAAAAACGGTCCACTCATATGGGCTAGATTTCTCAATGCTTGCGCAAGCCTCATACAAGGGTTTAAAAATTTGAAAATATAACGCCGGGCCGTAACATCGAAATGAATTTTACTCCATTCCGACTCAAATAAAAATGAAAAATCAGTGGCTGTCGCGCCGGTATCGAAACAATGAGGGAAGTATGCAAGATTTTTATTATAGACAATTGAAAGAATCAAAATATTTCGACCCGCCGATTTCATTATACGAAACCAATTACACGATTGTTCAACAGTTTCCGTCGCGTATTCGGGAGTCACTATCTACGATAAATTACTATGAACCGCGAGAGATTTCTCAGGCTTTAGAACAGATAGACCGGTACCGGCCGCAGTCTTGTGATTGGTCCTTTTCTTTTATATGACTAAGTATTAATTTTTATAAATGTGACGACTCGCGAGAGATAAATCGTTACAATTCTGACGACCGCGAGCCTTCTGTGTTATTATTTCCAAGCAATTAAAGTGATGCCTGTACTTTCAATTGGACTCGTTTTACGGGGAAACAAAACGAAATTGTAACAATAGTTCTTGACGAATAACTCCGAAACGAAGGTCAATCCCCTATTGCATGTATCCGAAAATGTCGTTCAGAATGTGGAATTAAACGTATTTAAGGAGTCATTTCCTAAAAAAAAGTTATGGGGAAAACTTATAGAACTTTCGATGCTCTATCCGGGGAAATAAAGAACGCCGAAAAAAAATACACCTGCTGGAAAATACGGCGACAAATGCTAGTGCCGCGAGCTTCGCAAAAAACGCTCATAACTTTTGAAGGAATGATTTCCGGCAAAAACGTCAGAGGGAATATTTTCTCAACTTTCGATGCTTTATCCAATGAAAAAAAAAACCCAAAAATTAAAAACTTACCAATGCCTGCAACTTTTAAGGAGTCCATTGCTAACTGCCAATAGCTGTTCGTGTCGTTTGGTGTGACGCCTTCACGGATCTCTATACAATGGATTAGTGAGGCCAGATCTGGCGCCCGAGTACCATTGGGGCCCGCGGGAGTGGGGATACGGAAAAGTATGCGTGCTTTGTATGTGAGAGCTGCACGCGCCGTTTCTGTCTCTGTGTACCGCGTGGAGAGAGCTCCGTATAGTTAACACCTCATCCTCAACCGATTTGATTTCTAATACTTGCAACCGTTTGAAGGTCGTTTGATAGTTAATCGTTTATTTATAATTTAAGAAACAAATTTCTAGGGGAATTTTTTTCATAGTTAGCACCCCCATGGTCGCAAATTTAATTTTTATTTATACCAATAGATGTAAAATCGTTTGACAGTGATTGATAGTCGAATACAAACGTTTGATAGTTAGCCGTTTACTTGTAATCAAAGAAATAAGTGCCTTGGGGAAATTTTGTCGTAGGCATACGCTCGCATTTCATTATAATCTGCGTAAATAGATGTAAAATCGTTTGATAGTGATTGATAGTCGGGTATAAACATTTGATAGTCCAGTGCAGACGTTTGATAGTTATTCGTTTGCTTGCAATCAAAGAAATAAGTGTCTAGGGGAAATTTTGTCGTATGCATACGCTCGCATTTCATTATTAATCTGCGTAAACATGTAGATGTAAAATCGTTTGATAGTGATTGATAGTTGGGTATAAACGAGTATCTTTTGTTGATATTTTGGCGGCACGGGATTGACATATAAAAGAGCATTATTTTTAACATTGCCAATAAGCAATGCGCTCATTTTCCGTGTTAAAACTGGTAAAAAATTATTTACGCATAGTAACCCTTTCAGAAGAAAAGCTTAACGCACCGGCAGTATTCTACATAGAAAAAGGTATACTAAAAAATCTTTTTTATGAAGATATTATCAACTTCAAGCATTTAGATTTTTTTTAATGAAGTATAGTATAAGTATAAGCATACGTATAGTTTGTTACTAATGTTATTCGTTTGTAATAATCCACATAGCAACAAGTTGACTTTTAGATTGACTGTTAGATGACTGGATAAGTCCAAAGACGACTGCGCAAACGTCTGGAAAAAGTCTGTAAGTTAACTTACAGACGAATTATAGACGTCAGTTGTCCCAAAAAGAGTCTTGTTTTGTCATGTCTTTACGTAGACTTACGTTAGTTACCGTTGAGTCGACATTCCGTCGTCTGGCTGTAAGTCTATTTTTAGACATGTACACATTATACTAAATTTTTATTGTAATATTAACATTCCTCAAAAACTTTATCAATTTAATTGCACTATTCTTTAATTGTTTGACATTATTCTTACATATATATGTGGATACAAATAAAGAATACTACAATTAAACCGGTCAAGTTTTTGAAAAATGTCAAATGTAATCATAAGACGGGGTGGATAATATATAAAATTATTCAAACAAATTGCCTTTTCCTATCACTGGCCCGCCTCAACCATTCCTTAATAACACTTTCTATTTCGTTTTTGGTGCTTCCCACCCACTGCTTCAAAACAGTATCTGCAAACATAAGAATAGTAAGCATTGAATTAAATGTAAAGCTGTAGGATGTTAATAAAAGAAATACCTATCACTGCGGCAGCGACTCGAGTGTCTTTAAACGGCAAGTTTTGCTTCTGCCCCGTAACAACTGTATTCTATGACCACTTCCTTGGACAATGTATAATTTAAAATGTTCGTGACAGTTTTGCTTACATTCGGGCCCCCCAGATTCGATATTACTCCAATCTGTAACGAATGTACATGAAATGGCATGAATGTATGTAAAATTTAAGTGCAATATTAGTTCAATTTGTTCTCTATGATTATAAATTACATGCTTTATAATTTGTACATGTAATACGTACAAATTGTTGCCGGACGCCTTCCTCCAGAAATGTATATGTTATTTATCGGGAAATCGGGCAAAATATTTTGTTCTGGAAAAATATCGTTTACAACTCCGCCAGTTCAATGTTGAACGTAATGGATCAACCAGTTTAACTTTTTTTCAATTTTCTGTCTGAACTGCAAAGTAGTCGGCGCACATTTCTCTGGACAACAAAAACCAAATCTTTATATTTATTATTTAATTCTTCGCACAAATCTCTTTAGAGATTTTTGCATTATATGCACAAAGAGCACATTTCAGATAATTCTATAAAATATGAAGGACGTTAGGTTCACTATTAACACATCTTGCGCGGGAAGCGACTAAAGTCGTTTTTCACGGATTATTGATGGATTATTGTTATCGATGGGTGTTTGTGATGTTTTTACAATAAAATCGGATAGACGTGCGTTGCAAGAATGAATTCCTATGAATTCGTTTTGCTGATGCGATTACGTTGTCATACGCTAAAGATTTTGAGGAGCAGGTTTCCAAATGCCTTGAGAAAAACGTTGGGTAGTTTTTTGTGGAGAGAGACTTTATTGAGCTTTTGCTTCTTATATATGCGGGATGTGTGATCCTTCTATTCCCAAAAAATAAAGGAAAGTGCATTTGAAATCGCCGCACTTTGGCGGCAAAGTGCCCGCGCAAGATGTGTTAATCATCAAATTTCAATGAGTTTAGAAAAATTTAAATCTACCTGCAAAAATGCTGCTCCCATGTTTGCGATTACCTTTGTTTTGGCATCTGTGAATTAAATTATTATTAAAAGATAACATGTGGAAGGTGTGTGCCTGATTAGCTTCGTGCCGTAGCACGTCTAATCATCCGCCGAGCGAACTACCGGAAACTTACTCTCCAGCGCATGCCGTAAGCGCACCTCCTTCAGAGGACATTGCCGAAACCGTCTACGAGAAGTATGTAGAGTCAAAGCACACGTCGACCCCGCCTCCGCTCACGCACCGGCCGTGGGGACGTGCCTGTTGCCGAAAACTACGCAGTATCTGCGACGAAGACATAGAGAAGAACGACAGTACAGACGACCTCCGCCTCCGCTCATGCACCGGCCGTGGAGACCTGTCAGTTACTAGAGTTCAACTTCAGAGAGCGTTATTTGGGAATACGACCAGCGCCGAGTCTCTTCCGCCCACGTTCCGGCCGAGACCTCGTGTGCTTACCGGTCTTAAAACGCTGCAGGGAGCTGAAGACCTGCAGTAGCTGTAGCCCAAGTCGAGTCAAAATTGCGAGATACATATAGAGATATACATATACGAAAGCGCATCGACGCTTGAGCGGCAGCGAGCGCGATACAATAATTCCGAACAGCTGTACCGTTGTTACGTCGAGGGTGAAAGGATGAACACTCGTGTAGATCTTCACTTTAGACTTAACTTTATTATGTTCGAAATACTGGTCCAACACCAGGGTTTAAGGTTTTAATGACGAAAAACTACGTCTTGTCGCAATGAAGTACAATATTGAAGTGAAGTGTGGTCTTCGGAAAGCGCTCCTTGGAAATGCTCGAAAGAGGGGTGTCGCTTGGGGGCGGAATCGGAAAGTGGGGATTTTGGGGTAAAACGGTCGGAATGCTGGGTCCTTCAGCTGAACAAATAGTGGTCGGACGGTTGGGTCTTAACTTAGGTATGCTATATAGGGTGTCCACATTACACCCCCTCCCTTATTTTAGAATTTTCGATAACGCAGAAGAAAATTCTATATCTCGCTATCTTCGATATGTCGAATTCGTACAGTTCGTCGCTTATTTTGTGTAGTGGTACGATACGCTGGAGGAGCCTCTGGGATGACTGGGTCTTCCACTTGTGTCATAGATATGGATTCTTTTGCTACGTTATGACGAACTGATTGTGTGTGTATTACATTTTGTGTGCCGCCTGAATTGAAGCAATTAGTAAAGTTCGGTCTGAATGTGCTCAGCAGTTCCTTAACACATGTAAATAATCCTATCTTATTCGCTATCCATACTATGGTTACAAAACCTAGTGTGTATATTGAATAGTAAAGAATGTTCCATTTGCTTTCGGTGGATGCGATAGACCTTGTGTGTCTCGATATAAGATCGGCTTCCTGTTTAATTTCGTCGAGCGGTCTAGCTAAATTAGTTAAATCGTGGGGTTGTATTTCCATTTTTGTAAGAGTGGGAATCTTCGCAAACAATAGTGTATCGTTAGATATTCTTGGGAGAGTCGCATTACTTAGGCCTAGTTGTAGAAGAATTTGTTTTTCATAAGATATGGATTTGTGTGAATATATCGTAACGTGTAAGGTTTTGCCAAAGCATCCGGAAGTGAGGCTCAACTTGTTGACACCGCTTATCCAAATACTGTCGGTTTGTTGTTTGTTGCAAGTCACGTGTAGTCGCTCTGGGAACGGAGTTATTACTATCCATTCTTGGTTATTGTAAAGTTGTATCCATATATTATGAGAAATTGATATAACAGATGTTTTACACTTTGTTTGATCAAACGCTAAGCCTTGAATAGCAATCGTTAGACAAGGGTCGCTTAAGGTGGAATCGTACAAGGGTGCACGTCTTTTACAAAGTCGTAAGTTTTTGTGTGTCGTACAAAGGATTATTTCGGTTTCTGTCATCGTAGAGTAAGTACGTGTTTCGCTATTGAGTAAGACGAAATACTCGGTCAGAGTCAATAAGTGTAAGTGTGCCGTCGTAGCGTCAATGATTTGATAGGAAGGTATAGGAACGAGTCGATAGATTTGAAAGGTATCTTCTTCTACTATTGGTAGGATTAACTCAAAACATAATTTAGTTTGCCCTAGCAAAAAGATGTTAATGGAACAGTAACTCAGAAAGTTGTAAGCATTTTGGGAATTAACTGGGAAGAGCATCTTCATGCTTCCTACGCGTTTCTCGATAACCGTTAACAAGTCCAGTAGGATGGTGGGATCAAACAATAGGGGGTCGATGTTTCCGTTGCGTCCGTTGACCGTAATTGAGTGTAGCACATTGATTATGTCAGAGTATTCTGCTATAAGTGTTTCAATAAAAATCCAAAATTCTAACGTTTGCCTGTACCTAATCTCATCTGTGATTGCTTGATCGAGTTTGTGCAAGTTTGAAGCAACTCTGATTTCAAAAGAATTTAGCTCGGTGATAGTGCTTTTCAATATGCTAGTTTGATTTTGAATTAGATGGCTTATGTGCGTATTGTCGACGAATAAGTCATCGATTTGTTTGTTATAATATTCGGCGTCTGTTTGACTAAGGGTTCCGAACAGAAGGTTCGCTAGGTCACCGATGGGGTTTAGCCATCCTCTACGCACGCGACTGTTCTTAATTAATCCTAAGCTATGGAATAATATGTCCCTTTGCCGTGTAACTTGCTTAAGTCTATTTAACACTTGTGTTTCCAACCGTAGTTCAGTTCCTTTAGGTGCTTTTTTATAAGCTTGGGCCATGCTGTCTGCGAGAGTGGCTTCGATTTGCGTGATGTCATCTAGGTCGTAATATAGCAAGGTGCGCCATTCTTGATGGTAAACCCTTGTAACGCCCATATCATCGAAGTAGATGTTAGGGATGTCCTTAAATACATCCAAACGGAAAGTTGCATCGGCTAGGATTCCGATGGCTCCGTATGTGAGTCTGTAATAGAATTGTTGGCATATTTTAGTCTATTTAAATGTATAGTCTGTATTTGCTTGCCCACACGGACGTCGGCATTCACGTCGTTTACGGAAACGACTTCAAACGGTCCTGTCCAAAAGGTTCCAAGTCTTTTGGGCTTGTCACGGGGATTCTTTATCCACACGTAATCCCCTGGTTGTAGGTTAAGGGGTCTCTGAGTCTTGTCGTACAATTCCTTGCTCTTTCGCTTAGACTCATGCAGAGCGTCTTGTGCCATTCGTTGGAGTCTCGAGGCCTTCGAGGTTATGGCTTGCACATGATCTTCGTATGTTTCCAACGGATACTCTTCGAGTTGTCTGAGTAGCGGTGGAGGTCGTCCGAAAGCGAGCTCATACGGGGTGAAACCCGTGCTTGAATGCTCGGCAGAATTGTATGCATAAATTGCAGCTTGTAAGTGTTGTTCCCATGAGTCAGGATCCTCGGCGAGGATTTGTCCGCGTAGATAGTCCTTGATCACAGCGTGTGATCTTTCTAGACTTCCGTTGGATTCCGGGTGAAAAGCTGTGGTATGTATTAAGTCGATTTGCATACTATCGCTTAATTGATTCATCATTTCTGACATAAATGCAGCTCCTCGGTCGGAAAGTATTAGTCTGGGTGGTCCGTATCGGAATAACCAAGTATCGGACAAGGCTTGAACAATTTCTAAGCTAGTTTGCGATTGCATCGGGCAGGCTTCCAAATATTTAGTCAGACCATCCTGTATTGTTAATACATACTTGTACTCGTTGGGCTTACTTTGAGGAAATGGTCCAATGACGTCAATCGCGATTTTGTCGTTGAACTGTTTCGGCGTGTCGGTTATTACCATTGGCATTTTCGTAGTGCGTCTAGGAGTTTTCGTTTGTTGACAAACTTGACATTTGTTAATGTAGTCCTGTACATCTTGGTAGATGCCTGTCCAGTAGAATTGTTTTTTAATCTTCTGCAGGGTTCTTTGAATGCCTGCAAGTCCTCCCAAAGTCGAGTCATGGAATTCACGGAGTAGTTCCAATTTTTCGGCTTCTGTTTCCGGTTGCCTTAGCGATCTTTGCAATAGATATACTCTGAGAGTGGGATCTGTAAATATTTTAGTAATTAATTCTTTTAGTCTTACTCTTGATATCAATCCTTTCTCCAGTATTTCCTCGTAGGGAATTACGAGGGATCGTTCATGCCCTATGGAGAACGATATGGCGTCGTGGAGAAGCGCGCCAAGAATGTTTTCGTTTAACTCTTCGTATTCAAATTCCACAGTAGGATCTTCATCGAAGTTGTCTGGATAAGAGATATTGGTCCTATTACTTTCAGTCAGGGTAATCAGGATCGAATCATCCGGAACTTCCTCGGTGAAAGTGATGTGTCTTCGCCAATTGGCAGGTTTACTGGTTGTGAAGTGCACGGGGTTTCGGCTTAGTGCATCTGCGTTGCTGTTAGCTTTTCCCTTCTTGTATGAGATTTCAAACTCATACTCTTCTAGTTGGATACGCCACCTAGTTAAACGTGAACTAGGGTCCTTGTGGTTCATCAACCATTTCAATGGTTGGTGATCAGTCAAAAGTTTAAATTTATGTCCATAAATATAAGGGCGGAAATGTTTTACAGACCATACGATGGCGAGTAACTCCTTCTCGATAGTACTGTAGTTTTGTTCGGCTGCATTGAGTGTGCGGCTTGCAAAACTAACGGGTCGCTCTTGCCCTTTTTCATCTAGTTGGCTGAGTACGCTGCCAATTCCTGTATTTGAAGCGTCTGTGGCTAATATAAAAGGTTTACCAAAGTTAGGGTATTTCAAAATGGTGTCTGACGTGAGTAAATTCTTCAACGTCTTGAAGCTTTCAGTGCAGCCTTTAGTCCAAACGAACGGAGCATTTTTCTTGGTTAAATTATTCAGCGGCTTGGCAATATAGCTGAATTTAGGTATAAATCGTCGATAATACCCAGCGAGTCCTAGAAATTCTCTAATATTTCTCACGGTTTTCGGCACAGGAAATTCTTTAACCGCTTTAATCTTCTCGGGATTAGGTTTGACTCCGTCCTCGGTAATTAGGTGTCCAAGGTATTGAAGCTCAGGTTTCAAATATTGGCACTTGTCTGGCTGCAGTTTTAATCCGACGTCTCGAAGTCGATCAAAAAGCATTTTCAGCCTTTCTCTGTGCTGTTGAAGATTTTCTGCAAATATGACAATATCGTCTAAATATACAAAGCAGATTTTACCAATCAGTCCTCTCAGGGCCTGATCCATCATACGTTGAAAAGTAGCAGGAGCATTCTTGAGTCCGAATGGCATTCGAGTATATTCAAAATGTCCTGCGGGCGTAGAAAACGCTGTTTTCGGTTGATCCTTTTTGTCCATGGGTATCTGATGGAAACCGCTCGCTAAGTCAAAAGCACTGAACTATCGGGCTCGTCCGAGTTGGTCCAAAATGTCCTCAATATTTGGAAGCGGGTAGGCGTCATGCAGGGTCTTCTCGTTCAATTTCCTGAAATCCACCACAATTCTCCACTTCTTCTTACCGCTAGCGTCGGTTTTCTTAGGTACTACCCAGAGGGGTGAGTTATATGGCGACGTAGAGTCTTCAATAACTCCTTTACATTTCAATTCCTTCATCTGATTTTGGATTTCCTCTTGATGTCCTGGAGGGTATCGATACTGCTTAACGTGTATGGGTACCTCGTCCTGAGTGGGAATCTGGTGAGATGTTAACGTAGTACTCGGCAATTCATCCTCGGATAACGCGAATATGTCTACGTAACTGGTAATCAGATTCTTTAATTCGTTGACTTCCTTTATGTCTTTCAGATGTGTGAGGCGAGTGCTCTCAAGCAACTCTCGTATCCTGGTCTCGTTGTCCCTCGAGCAAACAAAGACCTTATGTAGGGTATCATTTATTAATACTTCTCTAGCTTTTGTATCGATGATGGCTCCTTCTTTGGTCAAAAAGGGAAGCCCAAGTATCCCATCCTCTTTAATTGGGAAGTTGTCCGGAACGACTACCAGCTCGTGATAGTTGTCTCCGAATTTGAATCGTGCTTCCTTATTGCTGTGCATCGGTTGTCCGCTAATTCCGTGGAACTCGTTCGAGGAAGAACGCGTCTGTAAACCTTTGGAAGCAGATTGTTTTATGAGGTTTATATTAGCCCCCGTGTCGGCTAGGAAAGTTCTAGTGCACAATCGTCCTCGGAGTCTAATTGCCATTCCTGGGATAATATTTCTTCGCTCGGGTCCTCTTTGTATTCCTCGGCTGATTCCACAAACTTGATGTTTGGGCTGGTCGGCAAAGAGGGTTTTCGAAAATTTACAGAAGGGCACTCTCTCGAATAGTGGCCTTCTTTGTTGCACTTATAGCACACTGGGGTACGGAAAGAAACAGATGGCCTCTCACTGTTTATTTTATGGCCCTCCGAAGGGCGTGCGACTGACCGCGGTGCGGTGTTGGGTGTCCTCATAGGCGTTGCACGTGTCCTTTCGAAATTCACGTTGCTCGGACGGAATCTATGTATATGTCTCTGTAGTTCTTCTTCGCGATGCAATTCGTATGCTATCTGTTGTGCCTCACGAAGCGTACACGGTTTTTGATTTCTAACATCTCGTTGTATAGGTTGATCAAGGTTCCTGATGTACGTAATCAATGAGTTTTCTTCCTCGGACTTTACAAGGAAGTTAGCTTCGTGAGAAGAATATCCTTTCGCCTGAATGCTTCGGACAATGTCTCGATGTATTAAATTATAACGTCGTGTGAACTCTCGGATATTATGTCCGTTCTGCCTTAAATGCTGCCTTTCTAGCGATAATAAGTCGCGGCTTTTACTGAGCCCATATTCTAACAACAGGACTTCCCGAAGTTTGTCGTAGGTGCGAACGTTAAATCCGTCTACCAGATCTTTAGCATCTCCTTTTATTTTATTAGTAACTATTAAAGGGAGTAGTATGGTCTCTTCGATCTTGAAGTTAGTTAGTACGGTTTTTACATCGGCTAAAAATCGTTCCACGGTCCGATTCTTTCCGTCGAATTCCGATACTAAGTTCAAAAGTTTGATTCCGGACTGCGTATCCGCTAACAACTGTCTCGTAGTTGCGTGTGTCGATAAGGAGTCGGTGTCGCTGGTGATTTCGGGTGGCGCAGTGGCCTGTTGGCGCGGAATATCTTGGCCGTTCCCTACCTTGCTTAGTGTTGTTTCTAATAACACCCTCAAGTTTTCTAATTCTACCTTCAATCGTAGGTTTTCGCGCCGGAGATTATCATTATCCTGCACTGCCTGTTCCGAAATGCTTGGTTTGCCTTCTGGCTTATCAGAGATATTATCCATTTTTACTTCGTTTTTAGGTACGTCTGATTCTTCTGAGTCCTCAGTACGCAGGGAATCGTCCGTCAAAATAGGCTCTCTAGTCGTTCGATACGTAGAAAATGGCATATATTTTCTGTACTTACAGTACAAGCAGAGTTTTCCTCATCTCAACCTTGGCTGGAGTGGTTTGTCTGAAGTTCCTCGGATATCTTCACCAGTATCCCGCCGCTGCCACCAATTTTTATGTTACGTCGAGGGTGAAAGGATGAACACTCGTGTAGATCTTCACTTTAGACTTAACTTTATTATGTTCGAAATACTGGTCCAACACCAGGGTTTAAGGTTTTAATGACAAAAAACTACGTCTTGTCGCAATGAAGTACAATATTGAAGTGAAGTGTGGTCTTCGGAAAGCGCTCCTTGGAAATGCTCGAAAGAGGGGTGTCGCTTGGGGGCGGAATCGGAAAGTGGGGATTTTGGGGTAAAACGGTCGGAATGCTGGGTCCTTCAGCTGAACAAATAGTGGTCGGACGGTTGGGTCTTAACTTAGGTATGCTATATAGGGTGTCCACATTACACCGTGACTTCTAAGCAGAATATATATAAACTGTCAACACAAGGTTCATTGCCCGTACACCCTTTCACCCGCTTCCCGGACGCCAGCAGCCGGACGCGGCCCGGACACACGCGAAAACAAAACATCGCGCAACCTTTGAAAAATCACGACAAGACGTCGGAAATAGATCGCGGACTAACACGAATATTAATCGAATTACACGGGAAACACCGCGAATTATTAGTACGGTCACAAATGAGGACGATTCGCTTGACGTGCATATACATCCACCCAGAGCCGGATTAAGGGCGAGGCGAATGAGGGTCTTGCCTCAAGTTTAAAATACGAGGGGCGCAAAAATGTCGTTCTGTTAAGTATAACAGTTGCGTGAGCCCTTAACAAAACGAAACAAATATAGCAACATTATCAATCTATGTAAAACTATCAATGATGAGTCAGTAATTGATGAATTTGCTTCAGTTAAAGCAAGGAAAGTGCAATTTTAAATATTGCACCCGTTAGATAAAAAATTATGAAGTTAATGTTGTGTTTTGAAATTTAATCAATTTTAATATTATTCTTTTTTAAATTGTTCTATTTGCTTAGTTATAGGGAAACATTTCGCAAATGGGGGCGCATATTTGGTCTTTTGCCTCAAGGGTTTAAGGCCCTAGATCCGGCTCTGCATCCACCGCGAGGGTCAGAAAAGAAAGAAATGAGAGCATTTTTGTGTGGGGGCGCCAGCGGGGGGGGGGGGGGGGGCGTCCTGTTGGTTTACCGTTTATTATTTTTCAGAATACATACTGTGCACACAGACTTTCAATAAACTCGAAATAATTTAATTCCCTTTATTTGTACATTGCTCTCTCGCATACAAAAACATAGAGCATCGTATAACTGACTGGCAATATCAAGAAAACGCAATTATTTTTAGTATTCAATAAGTTATTACACGAAATATGTCGTAAATATCGGTTTTTCTTTATTTGAACTACGACGCACACTACCAAAAAATCTAAAATAAATTGGTGTTACTACTTATGCCAATACTTCACTACAGCATTTATAAAAATTCTGTGGGTCGGAAACTTCAACACGTAATTGGAATTTTTCGTGTTTTTGGGGGGTTTTTGATTTTTTATGCTTAGGATTTGCTAGACAAAAATCTGCAAAAATTCCCAACCATAAATTCACATGTTCTGAATATTCTCAAATTATTTCAGAATTTTTCCGCGTCGCTAAATACGAAAAATGTGTCAAAAACTGATTTTTTTATTTCCCCTATAACTACCCTTCTGATGGAGATAGAGGGTTGAAACTTGGCATAGAGCGTTTTCCTTTTCATCCCCTATCGAATGACGCCTTGCGAGATAAATTTGGTACAAGTGCATTTTTGACAATTTCAGCCGGCTCAACGGTCAGCCGAAAGGTAAATTCGGTACCGCTGTCGCATGCCGAACGAAGCGCGTGTGTGCGATCGTGGTGGAAAGAAGACGGAGCATAATTCTGTGTCTCTTTCTATTGGGTGCGCGCGCAGCTTCTGACGCCATTTTTCTCTACATTGGTAGAAGAAAGACGAAAAGCATAGCTCCTTCCTTGTCTACGTACGGTGCGCGCGCAGCGCTCACGGACACGGCACGCATACAACTCTCGCCTTCCCCCACCACGCGTGCCGCGATGCGGCAGGATGCCACTTCTGAGATCACTGCATGCGTGTGCAGTGTACGTGCTCGCCTGTGTGCGATGCTAAGGCCCTGATTGGGTCTAAGCTGCGCGCATCGCACACCGACACGCACATACACTGCGACACGAATGGTGTTCAGACTTCAGAGGTCGATATGCTGACACTGCATGCGGCTTGCTTCGCTTGCTGGAAACTGCGGAATTATTCGATTTAGGACCACCAATGAGAGAAGAGTGTTGTATTATCACCAGACATGAGCCGCAGGAACTTAGTTATATAATATTCCGCATGCTGCGTAACAGTCTTGTATCAACCCCACCGGGCAAATCACCCATGGGCCGCACGGAGCGCTAAAGTGTAATGCCACCAAAAAGGCGGAACATTCGAGATAGTTTTCACGGCCACCCAATTCCAATTTTAACAAGATGTGCGTTGAAATCGATGCCTTGCCGATTGATTAATTATAACAATTATCGCGAACAATCCGTCTCGTAACTGCAAGTTTCAGATTCTCCTCTTCAATATTTATTTCTTGCTGGTTGTCCATCGCTGAACATTACCTGAACACTACTGAACAGTCGTGTGGACGCTTTTGGTTGTTTTTACAGATTTTGCATTACAACTAATAAAAAGCAGTATTTATTCACTCGCTCATGTACCGTTCTTCTTGTCTGAATCTCGGCTACCCACACAGCAAGGAATATTGCTAGAATGTTGTATAAATATTACTTTGCAATGCGAAACCTTGCAGGTGACTTCGCTGGATTATTGCAGAAATGTTGCAGCGACATTACTATGTCCGCCTCTTCGTAACTTGTGGGAATATTGCATGAATATGACACGGAATATTGCCTCAAAGTTCCAAGAATATTCATTCAATATTACATTCTCCATATGATTCTGTTTAACATTGTAAATAATTGAAGTCAATTTATGTTATAGAATATATTATTTTTATTAATCCTCAATTATCAAGTTCTACTATAAATGTAATAATAAATAATAAATAACCTTAACTTATAAGTCTGTATTGTAATTACTATTATATTTTTGAGACTGCGACGTAACTATTGATCGAAAGGTCATTTTTGTAGTATGTTTTACACGAAAGATGTTATTATAAATAATTACCGATTTTTATAAAAATGCAGGATTTTGAAGTTTTCTTTCATAAGTTTGCAAATCCTCTACACTTTGTACTACTGGAACACCCTGAATGAGCTCATCATCGCGAACAATCTGTCTATTTCGAAACTGCACTTCTCTATTCTTCTCCTCAATTTACTTCTTGCTGATTGTCCATGGGTGAACATTACCTTAACCAACCTTAACATTGCTGAACTGCTAAACAGTCGTGTAGACATTTGGTTATATTTTTACAGATTTGGCGCGAAAAACGGCCGTAATCCCGGCTCAAGCGGCCTTTCAAAGGCGTCTCAGGCCAGGCTTACATTTCTCGACCCCCACTCCGACCGACCTCTACACTTTTATGTGAAAAGCTTGTGTACCCGTGTAACAACGGTGGGCGGGGCTTAATCGGAGTGGGGACACGCAAATGTAATCCTGGTTTGAGAATGTGATCCAAGCCAGGTTTCTGAACCCGGATTACGCGTCTGAGCCAGGTTTACGTAATCCCGACTCAAGCCGAGGCCTAAGCGCAGTATTTGAATACGGGCCTCAGTTTCGCCTATCGTGCAGCTCGCAAGCGCCGCCATTGGCGGAAGGGAGAAGCTGACTTGATGCAGAGAGTGCAGAGATTTTAAAGTTGACGAAACGATAGTTTACTCGGAATTAAAAATTTTAATATTTCGTTATCAGCGTCTGCTGCTAGCAGCACCGCGGCGAATTTCTGTTTGGGTGTTTGAAGTAGTGGATAAGTAAATAGAAGTAATCAATTTTTAATTAGCCGAAGGACAGTATAGCTTTCACGCGATGCAACGCGTTGCATACAATATAGAATACAATCGATTGCATGCGACGCGCTGCGTCGTGTGAAAGGGTCTTTAAGGTAGCCTTCTGCTGTGCGCGACTGCAACTCGCGGGGTCGCGGGTTCCAGGCGCGACCAATCGAAAAATATATATACATATATATTGGCTCGAAATGATACTTGTTTTTATGTTCGCGATAAAACAATATGTACATATATTTATCAATCGGTCGCCCGTCGTGGCCGCGTGTAGCCGTTTTCGCGAAGAAACAAACTATATTTATATATATTCATTAATCGGTCGCGCGTCGTTGCCGCATAACGACGTTTTCACGATGAATAAAACTTAATCTATATATGTGTACATTGATAGGGCGTCGCGGTGGCGAGCAGCGGAAGGCTACCTTTAGGGCTAAGTGGGAGGAAAAGGACGTATAAACATTTATAAGTAAATTTTAATTTATTAATATAATATCACACTTATTCTAATTATAAATTTATATTCTAAAAATAATACAACACACTTATTCTAATTCTAAAACTATTAGCGCTGATATATATTAATTGTTCCCCCCCCCCCCCTTTTCGGTCGTTATCGTCCCGACGCCTCCATCCTCCTCTGCGTCCGCCGCCCCTTCCACGACTGCGGCGGCCATATTTTAAATTTCGAATTTCCCTTTTCAGATCACTGACCTGCAATATGAAAAATAAACATAATAATTATATGTCAACGTAAGTTTGAGTGTGTGTTAGCTTGTTAAACTTGGAAAGATAAACCTCGTCAAGTGGTCAATAAAATTGTAACAGCGTATATTTGTATAATTACTTACGCTGCGCATCAACGTTTGGTGGTCTGGGTCTGTCCACTGTCCACGGGTGGCCCTATTGACCCTATTTGCGAGCCTCCTCTCCGGCACGGGAGAAGGCGATTTTTGGCTTCTACGGGGCGACGGCTCCCTCCGGCGCCTGGACGGCTCCCTCGAGCGCCTGGAGGGAGCCGGGGCCGACCGTGTGCGGGACGGCCGTGCCGTGTTGTCGGCGTCGCCTGGGGCCTGCCGTGCCCTGGTGTCATCGGTTGGGGCAGCCTGCCGTGCCACATTGGCTTGTGATGTGGTTACTTTTACTTTCTCTGACATCTAAAAATGAGACAAAGCAATAATTCATTATTTTGTTAACAAAGTATTTCAAAGCACACTAGAAGGCTACGCGCTTTCAAACTTCGTGCATAACCCTTTGAGTGCTGACTACTCCCAGCGGAAGCAATCCGCGTGAACGGCACGCGCTTAGCGGTTGCAATCGTTGGGGACGGAAGACTTTTTTTGCTAATGTGAACGATGTTGATTGAATGCGCAAGGCGCAACTAAGTTATAAATGTACTTCCTGTACGCCAAATAAAATAATACAAGAAAGTTATTTTTGATATTACAAGCGCATATATGCGTCCTTAGTCCACACAGATCGCTTATGCTGGACGCATGTATGCTCGAAAAAAACTTTACACTTTACTGTACTGTTCACATTAACACTTTGACGGCCGCACGGTTCACACAAATTCTCTTCTCTGTCGCCGGAACTGTTTGCAAGGTTGTTCAACGTACTGCCACCGGAAAATAACGAACGGCTTGCCCATGGCACCACGTTGGTGTCACCGGCCGTCATAGTGATAACAAAGAAAGTATTCCGTCCCCAACGATCGCAACCGCTAAGCACTCATATAGCCATAGCACTCAAAGGGGTAAAAAACATTTAGAACTGGAATAAAGTACAAGAAGCAGGAATATTATTTAGACTTGCAGGTACTTACGATCTTTCCTTGACGCTGTTCGCTTTGAAACTGACCGCTGCGGCCGGTGGCAGCATATGCGGCACCCAATTCCATTGGATTTCGCGGTGGTGGGGGAAACCTCGCTCAAGAGACCGTGCGTGGCGATAGGTGGCGGTTGGCGGCGCGAGAATTTCTATATATGTATATATATATATATGTATGTATGCATGTATTTATGTATGTTGTATATCCATTCCTCGTTATAATTTAAGCTTTCTACAAACCGGGGTCTATGTTTCAAAGAAATGTTTTGGGATTTCATAAAAACTTTTCGAAATGGAGACCGAGCGTAGCTCTGTCCTCCCCGTTTCGCGGTGCAGCCAAGCGTCGCGCACAGCGGTCACCATGCCCGCCTCAATATATATATATATATATAGAGAGAGAGAGAGAGAGATATAGCTTATATATCAATATATCAGCTCGAAATCGTATTTGTTTTTTCTCTGCAAAGAATGTACATCTATATAATTCTATTCAACGATCGGTCGTGCGTCGTGTCCGCGTGTCGCAGTTTGCGCGAAGAAAAAAAATATATATATATATATATATATATATTTATCGAACAGTCGCGCGTTGCGGTCGCGAGCAGCGAAAGGGTACCTACGAACAATTTGGCCAGGTGCGCACTTGCGATTTTGTGTCGCACGATTATTGCTGCGACTGAATAATCACGCGGCAGAATATCGTATGCACAAACATATTTGCACGCGTGGCAACGAAGGCAAATGTTTTTTCATACTATCCGTCAGCCGTGCCATGTGCGTATCGCTCTCGAGCTCCGAGTCAGAATTGACTCTGGCTGCGCTCTCCAAGTGTTAAGAAAAGATTATACCGCAGCCACGGCCGTTTGCTCATACAGAGTGCTGCTTCACTAAATAGTACACCCGCAGAAAAATGTATTACGCGATTTTCTGAATAAATCGTTGGAACCTGTCCTTCTTCTTTTAGTGTTCTAGGGGGTATGTGTAATAATATTCTGAATTTGATTTCACAAGATTCCCGCTGTCATGACAATACAATTGTAGACGCTGTGTTTCTTCTTGGAAGTTTAAATAAGCAGAGATGGTCGCATAAACCTAAGTACATAATACAACACAATGTATTTTCTTCCGATTCTTTATTCCGCGGTGCGACATTGTAAGGTTTGCTGCTTCGCGACTGTGACCGTACAATGTATTGGGACAACTTTGTAGAGGGGACATGGTTTTCGAGCCTGACGGCTTGATCTTTGATCATCGCCGAGAAGGAAGAAAAGGACGACAACGAGTAAAACAGAATGATGAAACAACGATCGAGGCAATTGACAATGAAACATTCAAAACTCAGCGTACCAAACGCTATAATAAAACAGATACTACATTTAGGTCACATTTTCTGATTAATACTTAGTGAGTAACTCAGTAACTCATTTCGTTTCGTTTCGTTTCATTAACGCCTTGCGAATCGTAACATGTGTGAATGCTGCTACTTGTCTCTCGCTAAGTTAAACTTGCGAAACTGTTTAAGGATATTTTTTAAGAGTTTTTATTCTAACAATATATATGTACAACCAATAACAACGAACGTGTGATAAGCCTAACCCGCCGTTTGCAGTTCCAAGACGACGGTAGAATGTGGTCATTATCATACGACATACGTGGTGGTATCGTAATAAATGTATCGGCGTAAGAAAGGAAATACAGATACCTATCGGCGTAGGAAAGAAAGGATATGCGACAGCTTACAAACTAGGGATTTATGATTATGAAATGCGTCATCCACAGATGTAGGTTTAATGTACGCGACGGAATACGTACTTTGAAATATCTTGTCAATCAAATGTAGGCTGTTACTCCGCATTGTCCGCCGAATAGATCGTGAAGACAGAAGCCTACATTTAAATGATTACTTTCGGCATTTTTCTAATGTAATCAAGGCGATAGCGAGGTAAAGTGCTAATGAATGGATTGCATGTGACGCGTTTGCGATCGTCGCGTGGTCGATTATATGCGACGATCTGCCTTGTATGACAGGGCTCTTGAAAAGGTAATTTCCCGTTGCTCGCGACCGAAAGGAGAGGTCGCGGGTGTGATCTCGAAATTCGATTAATCCACTCCATCATTACGTTAGAAGCCCCCAAAAATTAAAACCATTTTCGCCGTTTTGCCCAATGCGGCTTATTTATTCCGAAAAATGCATAAATAAATTGTCGTCTACCCAATTCTTCACAATCTCAGTACGCAATGATACGAAGCAACCGTGGTGAGGCGGCAAGGCGACCGAGCAGTAATTACCTGGCCCGGGTTCGATTCTCCCTTTACCGTAATTTTTTTTCTGTTTAAAATCTTTTTTATCGTGGTTCAAATGTTTTATCATACGCTAAAGAGACTCTAAAAAGTTTTTTCTTTTCACCTTTTCCACCACTCATCCACTCCTCGATACCGGTCAAAATCCCATTACTACGAGGAGTGGCACTGTGCTTTCCGCCATTGTCGCGGTATTATATACAATAACCGCGACGCTCGACTATTCCATATGTGTAGATACATATTTTTCGCGAGGAAAAAGACAAAGACGGTTCGAAGGCCACTATGCGCGATCGATTGATAAATATATATATTACGGGCAATGTGTTCAACGTGGGCATTCTATACAGTGCCCGGACATTGTACAGAATGCCGACGTCGAACACATTGCCCGTAACATATATATATATATATATCTGTTTCTTCGCGAAAACAGTGATGATAATCGATTGATAAATACATATAGATATAGTTTTATCGCGAGGAAAAAACAAAGCCATATACATATATATATATAAATAAATTGCGAAGAAACAGAGTATATCTATTAGGTCGAGTCATAAGTAACTTCCGACGCAGCTATGTAGAATCTATTATTCGAATTTACCCGCTATGAGTTACCATGACAAAATCCACGTCAATCGACAAGATGTATAGCAAAAAGGTTGAATACATCGCAATCAACCGTTATCCGCCACCTGGAGAAATTAGGGAAAGTGACCAAGTTAGGAGTATGGGTACCTCACAATCTCAGTGAACGGAATAAAGAATATCGCATGTCAATCGCCAGAAGTCTGCTCTCACGGGTAAAAATGGAGCCCTTTTTAAACAGGATTGTAACAGGCGATGAAAAGTGGGTCACCTACGAGAATATAGTCCGCAAAAGACAGTGGCTTGATAAGGATGAACCACCCCTACCAGATCCGAAAGCAAACATGCATGGCAAAAAAATCTTATTGTGTGTATGGTGGGATTGTCGAGGAATAATTTACCACGAGTTGTTGAAGCCAAATTTAACGATTACTGCGGATAGATATGTTCAGCAGCTGCAAAGAGTTCAAGAAAAACTCCGTAAAAAGCGTCCTGCACTCGTCAATCGCAAAAATGTCATCCTTCTGCACGACAATGCGCGACCACATACAGCAAAGGTGACTCAAGAAAAAATTCTTGAGCTTGGATGGTCTGTTTTACCACATCCTCCTTACTCCCCGGATCTTGCCCCGACAGACTACCACATTTTTTGTTCCCTACAAAATTTTTTGAATGGAAAAACTTTCAATTCTGAATAGCAAATCACGCAGGCTTTCGAAAACTTCTTCCAGTCCAAAACCGCCACATTTTACAAGGAAGGAATTTATAAACTGCCAGGAAGATGGGAGAAGGTCATAGATAACGGTGGTGAATACGTAATAAATTAATGTAATTTTTTTATTTAATGAGAGCAAAATAAATATCTGATAAAGAAACGGAAGTTACTTATGACTCGACCTAATATATCATTATATATCAAATTATATGTATCGATTGGTCGCGCGTCGCGGTCGCGAGCAGCGGAAGGCTGTCTTTATAGCGCTAAGTGGGAGGAAAAGGACGTATAAACATTTATAAGTGAATCCTAACCCTTTGCACTCGAGAGATGACTCTCAGTCACTTTTCACGAAAAGTGTCCGTCGTTCACGATGCCAGATAGTGACTGAGAGTCATCTCTCCAGTGCAAATGGTTAATTTTATTAATAACTACGTTAAATCTAAATACACGGATTACCGATATATAATATTAAGTTTAAATATATAACAATTTTAGGTTTGATAAATGTAAATGCTATTTTTTCCGGCTGTTTGTCCACGTCGTGGGCCCCCTCTTTGCACGGTATTGGTGTTTCCTCCACCACGACGACCGCCCCTTCCGCGGGCACTCCGTCTCCGGCCATATTTTATTTGCCTTATTTCTCTCCTGAGATCTGCGACCTGCAATATGCAAAATAAACATAATAATCAATAACAAGTGTGTATGTTGACTCCACTGACCCGATAGAATGATAGCTGCCATATTGAAAGTGCTACATCCACCATCTTATTTATGGCGGTTTGGACTTTGAATTCGGCGTAAGTTGTATCCTATGATTCCGGTGATACATGATACATCCAGTGTAAATAGAGATCAGTGTTACGAAGCAGCTGTTTAACCTAAAATCATTATACAAATTTCAATTATAAAAAATGTATGCAAAAATGTATTCACAAAACTCTTACATGTTATATATATGTATTAGACTTGAAATACATTTACCTACGTATATGGGGACTAAGAGCGGGTACTACAGAGATGTTCTACGTATGTCCTCAGTATATTATTACGATCATCTCAGTACAGTCAGTATCAGCACAGAGTACTCGCTGTATACCATCGGCCTTGAATGTGACGCTTATTGCCGATCGTGTACGCAGAGCTCATTGTATTCTGTAAGCAATATGATAATGAAGCAGGATGAATATATCTGTAACTGAAATGCAAGTAAAATGCAAGTGATATGCAAAGATGAAGTACCTTTTGTATTAAATTTGTCTTGTGACTCCCATCTTGTTGAACCACCAGTTGCTATTTTTGTTGTAAACCTTTTCTTGAATCGGTTCTAGCCCGTTTGAATGACTGATGCCATCAAATCTGTAATATAAATTTAAGCACAATGTGACCGATTTCCGATGAATTGATTTTTGATTAGAAGTGTCTGTGATTTACTTATCTCTTTGTATGTGCTGTTAGCTGTTGCTTTGTTCCTTCCCATCATGCGGTAGAATATGAGCTTTTGAAGTTATTGTTTTTTTTTTTTTTTTTTTTTTTTTTTTTTTTTTTTTCGAGGAGGGGAAATGCATTACGCATACCCGGCCCTAATGGGGTCGGGTTATGTGGGACTCTCCCCCCAGGAGATAAAACTCTTAGGAGGCATACCCACTAAAACCCCTCCTCGCCCTCCTTCGGTGATTCAGGCGCCTCTCGGCACTGTCCCAACGTGCGCCTGCGAAATAAATATACATAAGATTATGATGATTTCAAATTATATAATGTACAAGCAATAAAAATACAAACATTCCACTTATCTTCATGTTTTTCCAATTACTTCTTCATAGGCCATGGAACAGCTCTTCATATGCGCTGATCTGCACTCGCCGGTGCAATTGCGAACCTCGATTGCAATCGGACAGCTCTTCATATGCGCTGATCTGCACTCGCCGGTGCAATTACGATCCTCGATTGCAATCGGACAGCTCTTCATATGCGCTGATCTGCACTCGCCGGTGCAATTGCGAACCTCGATTGCAATCGGACAGCTCTTCATATGCGCTGATCTGCACTCGCCGGTGCAATTGCGAACCTCGATTGCAATCGGACAGCTCTTCATATGCGCTGATCTGCACTCGCCGGTGCAATTGCGAACCTCGATTGCAATCGGACAGCTCTTCATATGCGCTGATCTGCACTCGCCGGTGCAATTACGAACCTCGATTGCAATCGGACAGCTCTTCATGTGCGCTGATCTGCACTCGCCGGTGCAATTACGAACCTCGATTGCAATCGGACAGCTCTTCATGTGCGCTGATTTGCACTCGTCCATGCACTTGCAAACTTTCAGGTTGAGGAATTCATGTTGCAATGAAAATGGCCCCAATCGGTGTAATTGCCAAATTGCCGTCACATCCTTCTATGTTGGGCTGCATGTCGTCGCATTTGAGCCATCGTCCTGATGGTTTCCTGCAGTACCCAACGAAATGGCCGGAGAAATAGTCGATGATACCAATCAAGGTAAAATTGGATTTTCCCAAATCCAATGTTGTCGGAACATCTGCCAATCGGCATTTCATGCCATAGCGCCTTGTAGGATCCGCCCTTGTATCCAGATCAATAAAAATGTGGAAATGTGGACGGATCGTTTCAACGACTGTACCCAAACAGTTCTTCTGTCGACATTTCACTTTATAATAATTTTCCTGAAAGTCGAGTGCTTCTTGCAGTGCTCCGAATCCTTTTGCGTTGATGGTTTTAATATTCACCGGAAGATACGGAATGTTCGTTGGTAACGATGAGAGGCATTCCGGTCTGTTACATTGCGATGATTTTCTTGCACTTGGCTCAGTCGGTTCCGATGACGAGAAGAGGTGTTTCCAGATGGCTGTTATGGAGTCTTCGCCATTTAATTTAAATGGTACGATGGACGGTGCGTCAGAATCCCTTATAAGCGGGTAAAATAGGTGGAGAAGTATAATGCGTTGCCGCAATATCTCCTTTGTTGGGCCAGCTTGCATAAATTTGCATAAGAATTTCAATCCATCATTGCTTGACGACTGTATACGGAAGTTATACCGTGAATCGTACAGTGCGCCAAATTGCAATATGTGAACGATGGCGTCAAACCCACAAGTGTTCTGCAAGTCGACGGCTTTATTGGCCACTTTCATGACGCCGTATTTTAAACCGTTCTTCAGAAAAAATCCTCTTCTTCCGTTGTTGTCGAATCGCTCGTTGAGAAGACGTATTTGGGGGTATGGCTGGAAGTAGAATCCTTCCTTGGCAGGTTTTATCTTCGTTGACTTTAAATTTACATTTTTCTGCTCGTCTTCTGCGACTTTAATCGATGACACTTTTTCTTCATCTGAAGAGATTACGAAGCATTCTTCGATTAACGGCTAACTCGAGAAAATGGGGTTTCCTGGGACCGGCGACGAGAATTCCTCATCTTCGGCATTTGTTGGGTCTTCTTGGTTTGTGAGGCTTATTGCCTTAGTATCCACCAAGAAGGTATCCTTATTTATAAATCCTTTCCAGGCTTCACCACTCTTGAAGTCGGAATCATCCATTATGGGCGCTTTTCTGCACAATGGACTTATTGATCCGAAATCCATCTGTCGATCGCGTTGTTCCAATGGTAACTTCAATTCTTCATCCGTTGAACGCGGTGTTGCCTCTTTCCCAACGAGGTCTGTAAGCTTCGGCGAAACTGATGACCTTATTTCTTCCTTTGGTGTAGCCGGAGGTGCTATAGGTTGCCTGAGGTTGTGATTGAAGTGCTTCAATTTGGCTGCTACTTCGTTGGTGCCGGAATATAAGTCGCGAATATGCTCCTACAAGAATTTGTTCGCCGAACATGGCAGAGTGATGCCTTCAAAAATTTTTCTTCTCACTTCCGCAAAGTATCCTTCTTGAAACGCTGTCGATGCGTGCGTTTGTCTGCCAGGGAAAGCTGCTGCAGTCCATAGCGGAAATTCCTTGGCAATTCGTTCCAGTGGCTGTATGAATTCCGGCAAATAAAAGCCGTTGACCGTATTGCATTCCCCTTGATGCTCCTGAGATGGTGTCGACATTGTGATGAGGCTCTTGATCCATTTATGGGTGACAGTCAACTTGTCACCATCCTCTTCTTCAGTCGAATTTAGAGTCGTTTCGACTTCCTCTTCGACTTCGATGTTCTCGATGGATGTTCGCAGCTGGTCAATCGCTGGTTGGTGTTGAGCCATGAAATCTTCCAAGGTGCGTCTGGCTTCCAAAACAGTTAATTTTTTTCCCGACACCGTGGTGCGGACATCCTGATCGGGATGTAATGCGACGATGCATGTTAATACAAAAACATGCTCAAACTGTTGCACTGTTTGACAGTCGATCATCAATGCCACTGTCCGTATGTAAAATCCTCTCACCACAGGATGGCGTAGATTTTTTATACATTTCCACCTGGTGATGATAGCCATTTGATGAGCGACATCCGCTCTTATGAAGGTGTTGAATGGCTGAGGTGTTTCGTGGTTGTCCTTAACAGCCCATTTAAAGAGCACATCCACGTACTCTTTTAGGCTCATTCTGTTGAATGCGTCGCACATTGCCAACAACAGAGCACGTCCAAGGTCAGCGACAGCTTCGTGAGGTATGGAGGCTCCACATCCCCGTATCCATTCCTGAAGCCAGAAGGTGATGAATGCGGCGTCATGTTTTTCGGACAGCATCTGGTACACCGGAAGTGTCTTGCCTTCGAAGTTGATGGTGACGGTGTACAGAAAAATGTGGCCAGTTT
This sequence comes from Priocnemis perturbator, assembly GCA_963942575.1. Taxonomy (NCBI): domain Eukaryota; kingdom Metazoa; phylum Arthropoda; class Insecta; order Hymenoptera; family Pompilidae; genus Priocnemis; species Priocnemis perturbator. The sequence goes on along the minus strand of OZ012643.1, from coordinate 10,937,332 downwards.
TTCTTCCTGGAAACGTTTCGAACGTTTTCACCATCTTTCCCGTTGCATCCAGACAAATTCGAAAGAGTCCCTTTGTCACTCGACAGTATTCTTTCTCGACGAATATTTGCTCGGGACTGCAGTAGAAGACGTAAAACTTCTTTGCTCCTATCTCCCGAATAGTGTTTTCGTAGCGGATGTCCTGAAGCATATTTCTGATGCTGGTTATCATATCCATCTTCATGTTTGGTTTAATGCCAAGATCTTCCTTGTTCACTTCCATCTTGGCTTGGCGGTAAACCTGGCATTTTTGGATCCACGGAGGTTCGTTCTCTCCAAACTCCATGTTGTCAGCAAATACATTTTGGCGATGTCCTGCGACTCCTCTTCGTTGCAGCTCTCGTCCAAGGGCTTTCCTTTCGGGACCATTCAATGGTCGCTTAACATCCTCGTGATAATCATTACGCGTATCACGTGTTCGGATGGTTAAATGAAGCCTTTCGTTAACCGGCTTTTTGTCGGAAAACCCAAAAATTTTGTTGTTGCATTTCTTGCTTCGGCACGATCCTTGGAATTTTAAGTATAATCCAGCGGCGTCATTCGTATTTTCTTCTTTGCTTTCCTCGCGTATGTACGACCATTTGCCCACGAAAGCACATGGGAGTCGGTACATATTCCAGAACGCCTTGAAAATCACATTCGGCCAAACGCGTGGGTTCAAATGATGATCCTGGGACGCTTCGGCGGGCTTAATTTGTTCCCACTCCCTGGGTGAGAGGACCAGGAGGAAACTGTCGGCGTCCTTCCCAGCGTTTTCAATTTGTTCGTCGCAGTACGAAGATTGGGCCGATTCGGAATCCCCCGATGGTTCAATGTCGACGGTGTTGCAGAGCACCAGTTCCCTCGTTGGTTTTGGTGACTCCACTTCTATGCCGAGGCTTTCACGAGCCGCTGCCAAATTCCCACGCTGATTTTCCCTGACGTGTAAATAAACCGTGTGTGGTTTCCACCTTCCATCGAGGTCTTTGCTCATTTCCTTCCAGACGTTTGATGAACTGGGCGGAAATTCGTTGGTCCGGAAGTAATTCATATACTTCTGCATCAGTTGAACGGCCTCCTTGTCCGTGACCGTGCGCGGGCGTCCCATCTGAAAATATGAAAGGAAAATAATACATGTTACATTCAACATACATTGCAGTAATGACATAATTGCCTAAAAACCGACTTGAAAGGTGGTCTAAAAAGGATAAAATAATTCTTCATGTTTGAGGGCGGTGCCAAAATAGGTGCGGACCCAATGTAGGGTCTGCGTTAGGTCACCGACGTCAGAAAATCAAAATTATTTTGTTCTTTTCAACGCACCTTTAAATTGGTGTTCACCTTTTTGTTAAGTGTTTTATTCAAAGTCGGTTAAAAGATTTTATACGTCGAATGACAGACTTACCTTTAATGAAACTGATGCGAAACTAGTGAGGCTTGTCGTTGTACTCTCCACAACTTTCTGCTACTATTGCCTGTAACAGAAACGAGCAGTTATTCACTGCCTACATGGCAAATAACGGGGTTCTTCGTCGCTAATTCGTTCGCGAAACTACTTCATGTTATTGCAAATAAATTATCTGTAATATTGAAATCAAAATTGTGTATAATAAAAAAAATATCAACAATTATCGAGTTCCTTCGTCTTATGAAATAGAAGTGTGGGATGTTACATTTGAAACTTACCTATTCGTTTCAAAAAGCGGTACAATATTCTCTGTTTGGACGTTCTGCTTATTATCCGTGCGGTGGTGCTATCCGTGATGGATTGCCTGCAATGAAATATAGACAGTAAATAGTCTGTTAAACCACAGATGGAATTTCCTTAAATCGACGTTAATAAGTTTTTAAGGCAATAACTTTTTCACGCAGAATGACCCGAGGAGTTTATGCCTGGAAATAACACAAAATGTAATTCCATTTTAAACATAGACATTACTATACCATTGAGCCTTTTCCTCTGTAATTTTTTCTAGTACCTACATACCATTTACAGGAAAAAAGCTTGGTAGTAACAACCGCGAACGCCCTGTATATATACATTTAAAAGTAATACATATCGTAGAGTCGGTTGAAACTCGAATAGAAATCATTTTCGGTACGTACGTAAAATACGCGCTAAGAAAGGTTGTACTACTGAGATATTTTAATTAGCCCAACCGCGACCAGCGGTCGGTGGTGGTTTCGGTTTTCCATTGAAAGGGGTTGTGCGATTATTGTCGAGATTTATGATTTATGATGCGTTCTTCGACATTACGAACGTTGCGACATTTCGTACCCAGGGTGCGACAATGGGCATACATACGGATTACACCATCGACGGTGAATAAACCGAACGCGTATTTATTTCTTTGGGATTTCAAGATAGGAGAGAGCATTCTTCAACCAAATACGCGTCGTAGCAAAAACGTACAGATAAATATGATGGAACTTGATCAGAACTGTTGAAATATACTATATACAATTTTATCGCCTTCTATTTTGAAAACAAATCTGTGACCTTAAAATTTCAAAAACCATGGCTTTCATAAAATGTTACTTTTTTGTTGAAATGTTACTATTTTACAGATAATGCATAATACGCAGTAATTGTCATTTATTATATTATATCTTAGGTATATATTATTACCACAGAAAGATTACCATTATTGAAACGAAAATGGAAATATACTCAATATTAATATGACACAATACTTTAACATAAAACGGATGTAATTTATCCCATGAATTTTTTAAAAAATTATCCATAAATAAACTAATATTTTTTTGAAGTCAAAAACAATTTAGAGAAATACTACTGTAAAGGATAAGTCCGAGAATATATGTGTGTGAGCGAGGTAAGCGAATGAGCGAGCGTGACGAGTGAGTGGGGATGAGCGAATGCGTGAGGTGTGTGCGGACAAATAGAGTCAGAAATATAAGAACCAGCAAAGGAAGTGTGTCTACCGATTTTTCCCACCCGTCAATTATAAGTACCTTACACTACCATGAATAATTCATCGAATCCTCATCGATTACAGATTGATCATTATCATCGATATCGGGCACGAACGCGTCGACGACTACACGTACACGAGTCAATCAAAGCTCATGTGGATCCACTGTAGGTACTCTCGATCGCGTTCAAGCTGAAGGCAATGGTGCCCGATTTGGCTTTGGGCGGCAAGCCCACAATAGTTCGTGAGATGCCTAATGCGAAATCTGGCACCACTGACAGAAACTTATACCGGCCTGTATGCGGAATGAAGACGCCACGCGCGATTTTGGTTGAAAGGGAACGGAAAGTAGTTCTGTCCTTTTCAGGGCAGCCCTAACTACAGGGCTAAATGGGCTACAGCCCCGGGCGCAAGCCTTTTGGGGGGCGGCAATTTTTATTGGTGTGTAGCGTCCGAAACAGCGATAGCGGCTATACTATGATATTGCGCTAGGCGGCACGTGCAGCGAGATGCCGATGACGTATGCCAGGTGCCCTGTGCAGCACATTCTTTAAATTTAATTGGAGAGTCGGCGGCGGAATGCTGCGTATAAGCAGCTAAATTATTTGTATTTATACCAAATTTATACAATTTCTTTGCCGCGTCAACATCAAGATGGCAAATTTTGAAAGATGTGCTAGCAGCAAAAAACAAAGTTCCCAAAAAAAGAAGTGACCCTCGTTGGTCAGCAAGAGCTGATTCAGTGAAGGCATTGGTTTCCGGTTACGAAAAATTTAAAGAAGTTTTGAATAAAATTTACGAAGATACAATAATTTTCAAAAACCTGCAACAAAAGTTGAAGCTGAGGGGTTATTAAATGAGTTCAACTCAATGGAAACTGCTATTATGGTAGCATTTTGCAGCAAAATATTAGAAATAATAGATAAAACTAATATATCACTTCAAAAAGTTAATATTACAATTGAAACCATTATTGGTTTATACGCTTCTTTAGAAAAATTTGTACAGTCGAAACGAAATCCAGAATCATTTAACGTTTACAACTAAGATACGTCGGAAGAAGTTGAATTTGATGCTAATAATGAATTCCGCATAAATACATATTATGCTATTATTGATAAGCTTCTAGCAGAAATACAAAAGAGAAAGTGTGTCTACGATCACATTTACTCAAAATTTGGGATTCTGGTCAATTTAAAAAATTTAAATGAAGACACTATTAGAAAGCATGCTGCAAAGTTGTGCGAAACGTATATGCACGATTTAGAAAATAATTTTATTGAAGAATGTCTTCATTTTAAACACGTATATTTATTGGAAAATAAAGAAAATATATTTACTGCGGAACTTAGTTTAAGGACAATAATTGACTCGAAAATTGAGTCTAGATTTCTCAACGTGGCCACAGCATTGCGAATTTTGTTAAGTATTGCCAGTACAAATTGCAGCGGCGAAAGATCTTTTTCAGCACTAAAAAGGATAAAAAATTATTTACGGTCTTCTTTGGGACAGAGCAAATTAAATAATTTGAGTATTTTATCCATAGAGAGTGACTTATTTAATAACTTAAATACGTGTGATATTATTAATCAATATGCAAAAGGAAAAGCTAGGAAAATAAATATATAAGTTACTTTTGTTTTTTGTTTACTATAAAGTTTGTTTTTGTTCATATATTTTTTTTTAATTTTATATGAATGTTATGTTTTTGTTTAGTGTAATGCTAATAAATTGACTTTTTCTAGTTCTGACACTTTTGTATAACTTTGCCGGTCACCCCGCTCCCGCTAGCCATCCCGAGTATTTGCTTACGAAAAGGGGCGCATTATTTTGAGTAGCCCACGGGCGCCGAATATCTTAGGACGGCCCTGGTCCTTTTTCATGTGACGTACAGCGAACACTACTACAAACGTCATACGACGTTGGCGGAAAGGAGACGGCGCATAGTTCCGTCCTTGTTTCTACGCGGGGGTCAGAAACGACGCGCGCAGCTCCCACACGCAAGGCACGCAGCAACTTGCGCGTATCCCCACTCCCGCAACTACCAATGGTCGGTGTCCGTATCCAATACGTGCGTGCTCGATGGCGCCCCTTTCCCTGCCTACCAAGAGACCCTTTAATCAGAGTCACGAAATTAATCTATCGATTTTGATTGATGCCGCCATTTCCCAATAAAAGTAGTAGATACAGCGCGATTTTAAACGACCGCTATCGATGTGTCTGTACTCTATACAACTTGAAGTAAATAGATTTCCTGATTTGCATCTTAAGGGCAGTGTGTAACATAACAAATTCAAAAAGAAACAATGAAAACAGACTTCGAAACTACATTAAAACGGATAACATCATTTTTCGTTTTTGATGTCGGTGCCGAGATAGAAGCCAACAACTAGTTACATCGATTTCCAAACCTTCATCACCTATACAACCTACAAACCATACCAGACCGAATCAATGCTTCTACTCATACGTATTTATATTGATGGTCAATACAAATTCACCGACACTGCAACTCACCTGCTCAGATTAATTTCTCAATCCCGTAATTGTTTTAGGGTATACCTGTTCTTTTGATTGTAATATTGCATTTGGGTCCAAAGAGAATCCCTTTTATAACTTCTCAAGAAACGCGTATAGCAAATTGGGCAGTGTATTACCGCCAATTGATAGGCTATTTTGCTGTTATCTCGGCACCGACGTCAAAAAGGGAAATTATTTTATACTTTTTAGTGCCTTGTTTTGTTTTGAAGTTGGCGATATTTTGTTGTTAAAAGTTTTTAACGTATTAATTTTTAGTTACAATTCGTATATAAATTGTATACGATAATGGGTAGACCGCATAAAAACGCGGCTCGTATGAGGAAGCGGCGCTTAGAACAAGACCAATCAGAAAGGAATGAGCGGCAATGAAACATGAATGAACGATATAAAAGACAGCGGTTAAATGAAAGTTCCGATAAGCGTGAAACGCGGCTCTCAAAAATGAGGCAATATAATAAGCGAAACATATGTAGAGAAACGGCGGAAGAAAAAAAAGGTCGTTTGTCTTCAATTACAAAGTATTTACAAAACGAGACCCCTCAACATCGCGAGCATCGCCTTAGTGTAGGTCGCGAACGATTGCCAAAGGAGACGCCGGAAGATCGCGAGCATCGTGTTGGTTTGATACGCGAACGATTAAAAAATGAGATACCGGAAGATTGCGAGTACCATTTGAATGTAGGTCGTGCACGTTTGTTAAGACAAATGAAGAAGAACGGCGTAAGCGATTAAATGACGCTAGAGAACGCTCTAGTGTAGTAATTAAACGCGAAACAGGTGGGAAAAGACCATTGAACTATATACTACCTGGAATGAGAACACCCATATGTAAAGTAGCATAAAACCGGGACAAAGAGAAAGAGTTTCATTCCAGGGATACCTGTCCTTTGTTAACTGTACGACCCGTTTCAAAAATATCTGTATATACAAACAAATGCAAACGTGCAACCCAGTTGTATTGTTGCATGGCCGTATGTTAACCACAAAATTACTAGTAGTAAGTTCACCACATGTCACTGTAAGATCTCCCAGAGATTTCCATCTTCATATAAATTTCTGTCGATAATGTAACCAAGTAACACTGCTATGTTATCATCACATCATGGGCGATCGAAACTTAGCTTTGTAATACTCCGCACAGAGCGCTGGGGTATAATACCACCGAGGACGCGGAAGATTCGCGAAGGTTTCCGATGGCGCCCAATTTCAACTCCGATTAGAATCGATGCCCTCTCGAGTTATTGATTATGACAAAAGAACTTGTAAATAAGCGAGTTAGTTGCTAAGATAATAGATGTTCTTCCTTCTTCTTCGAGACATCAACGCGAGTAGACGTGTCTAGAATAATTGTCCCTTAGAGCCTTGAATCTTATTATATTTGTTAAATACAAATTAAAGTGTTCAGTTACCTGTTAGAAATAAAGTTATAAGTGTTGTGTTTGAAAGTTAATTATAAAGTTAGTATTGTATTTCCTTCAATTCCATCCGCGACATAAACGGCATTACGGATCCTTGCCGTTTCCCCATTTTCCCCACGTTGCTATCCTGCTACGACCAGAGGACGCAACATTTTGGTGACAGCGGTGGGATTCGAACCCACGCCCTTTCGGACTGGTGCCTGAACATTGAAGGAAGGGAAGACCGGCGCCGACTGTACGAGAGGAGGACTGTTCCAAGGATCTGGAGGGCTGCGTATCTCGCAGACTGGTACTCAAGGAGCGCTGCGCAAAGGACCGGCGGTTGGAGACGGAACGGAAGGAGGCGTCTGGAGAAACGAACGAGAAAAGGAGCAGAAGGTGCAGGAGCGAAAGGTGCGATCTCTCTCTCCCGGGTTTTCGCACGGTTTCCCTGGGAGCGACGGGCGAATGCCAGAGACGAGTGGATTCAGTGACCGTGTAAGATATCCTGATTCCCACACGCACGATAGAGCACTTCCGACGGAGACGAGGGGCGAACGATAAGAGAAGCTATATATATTTCATCTGTATTATAAGTCGCGTCAGATTTATAATTTCAAAATGTATTCCAACGCGAGGGCTACGAAAAGGGCTAGATTATTAAGTACCGAAGCGCGTCCGAGCACGTCACAAGGGTTCGTGGTTGAGGATAGAACGGAATGTAACCCTTTTGTAAAATCGAAATCCGTAGTAACGACACCGCTTTGTCAGGATCTGTCTGATACGGAGTCATCTTCTTCCTCTCATGATTTGGGTCCAGTCAATTACCGTCCGGGTTTCGATGAGGCATGTTCCTTGCCATTCAAACATGCTGCTGAATTAATACCACGGTTCGATGGGGTCTTGTGTTCTTTAAACAAATTCATTAAGCAATGTGAGCTCGCCGATTCATTGGTAAAATCGAGGGATAGGATGAGGCTCTTCATTATGATGCATACCCAATTCCGAATATAACTGAGATACTGGATCAACTTGGTGGTGCTAAGTACTTTACCACCCTAGACTTGGCTTCGGGATTCCACCAAATTCCTATGGATCAAAAATCAAAGTCAAAAACTGCATTTTCTACCTCATACGGTCATTTTGAGTTCAGTAGGATGCCTTTCGGCCTTAAGAATGCTCCCGCTACCTTTCAGCGATGCATGAATCTCGTATTGTCAGGGTTACAGGGAGTTGAGATGTTCGTCTACATGGATGATATAGTCATATATGCTAGTTCCTTAGAGGAACATTCTGTAAAACTTAGACACCTTTTGGCACGTTTACGAGACGCCGGGTTAACTCTTCAACCCGAAAAATGTCACTTCCTCCGTCATGAAATCACGTATTTGGGACATCATATATCGAGAGAGGGTGTGAAACCGGATCCTGGAAAGGTTAGGGCTGTAAAAGAGTTCCCAATTCCTAAAACGAAAAAGAATGTAAAGCAGTTCTTAGGTCTTACCGGGTATTACCGGCGTTTTATAAATGGAATGGCTAAAACAGCAAAGCCACTGACTCACCTTCTGAAGAATGATACCCCATTCGTTTGGAGTGAGGCTGCACAGCACGCATTTGTAACGTTGAGGGATGCTATTTGCTCGGAACCCTTATTACAATTTCCCGATTTCTCTAAGTCCTTTGTTGTTACCACCGATGCATCTAATTATGCCATAGGAGCAGTCCTTAGTCAAGGGGTCATCGGTAAAGATCTCCCAGTGGCATATGCGTCCCGAACTCTGAATGATCCGGAAACACGGTATTCCACCATAGAGAAGGAGTTGTTGGCCATTCTTTTCGCGGTTGAACACTTCCGTCCATACCTGTACGGGCGTCAATTTACTCTTGTCACTGATCATCAACCTCTTGTGTGGCTTCATAATGTTAAAGATCCCACGAGTCGATTAATGAAATGGCGCATTAAGTTGAATGAATATGATTATTCCATAGTCTATAAACCAGGAAAAGCGAATTCGAATGCTGATGCGCTGTCTAGGAATCCTATTTCATCGAATCATGCATATTTAACACAGCACGGACTGATAGAAGCAAACAGGACTGAGGGTCTTTGCTCGAGGAATCCGCAGGGAGTGGTTGTTTGCGCAGACAATCCGCTGACTGTGGATGCAAGAATGAGTAAAAGGCTAAACGGAGACGAACTGACGGGGATTGATGAGAAATTTATTGCATCAGTGTTCATAACTCAAGAAAGTGAGGTTATGAAGGGAGGGGAAACTACAGATTCCAACGATGATGATTACTATAACGCGGATGATGATGATGATGATAATAGTAATATGTTTGGCTTAGAAGTTAGAGGATCGCTCCAAGGAGGCAGCGAGGACTTACTCACCGTTGATGAGGGAGCAATAGCCGCAACAAATAAGACGGTCCCCTACTACTGCATCTCTGGGAGTAGTCCTTGGGTCTCAGGTCGGCCGGGCTATGTCGGAAAACCGAGAGCAATAGCCGCAATAGGTCGGTCCTCGTGTTTAACTGATAACCCGGGGCCAAAGTCTTGTACCGTGGTAACGGATGGTGGAAGTAGTGTGTCCGATGATCTGGATCGGAGAGCAATAGCCGCAATAGGACGGTCCTCCATCCAGTCATCATTAGGGGCAGTTTTGATGTACAATGATAAACAACCTCTGACTGAGGCCGTGCAGGGTGTAACTGTCGATCAGGCCCTGTCGCGGATAGGCATGTTGGAATTTGAGCCAGTAAATGTGGAGGTTATAGGGACACGATCCTCTGGAGATTCAAAATTTATAAAACGGAAGAGTATGAAACCATGTAAGATTTTACCTATTGACCCTACGCCACGAGGACAGTCACCTCATCAACTCCCAATTCCCAATGTGAAATATTGTAAGGATCATCTTTATATGCGTCGTGATAATCTTGTACATTTCATCTGTTCGGATTACGAAGTTGTTTCGCAGACGACCAGGGATCTTCTGTCTCGGAATAAATTCTCTATGGAAAGCCTGCAACAGTATCACTTGAGTGAGGGGGAAGCAATAGATTTCCCAAGTCAACAATACCATATTTTTCATCTTTGTGTAAGGAGAGATCACAATGAGAATGTAGACATTACTCACATAGTTTCCTCCATTGAGTCTTTGAAACACTTAATGAAGTCCTTGGGCACAAAGTCTTTTAGCATTTCCAAAACTCATAACAATCTGGAACCAATAGAGTGGGATTTAGTGGAAGGAGTCCTGACGAACGTCCTAAATGATTCTTGTTATAAAATTACGGTTTGCACTGGGGAGATAGTTACTCCATCACCTTGTGAGAGACAGGCTATTCGTAAGGAATATCACGAATCTATAGTGGGAGGTCATTAGGGTTGTTTCAAGACATTTGAACGTATTAGAGAGGATTTTATTTGGCCTAAAATGAGGAAGGATATTTTACACTTTACCCGTTCTTGTATTAATTGTCAAAGGAACAAGATGCTTTCCGCAAAGACGAAGCAGCCAATGAGAATTACGGACACCCCAAAATTTGTCTTTGAGAAGGTTCAAATGGATATTGTAGGACCATTGCCTGTAACACGGAAGGGAAATAGATACTTGTTAACCTTACAGGATAACCTCTCAAAATATTCGGATGCCATACCCATCCCAACTATTGACTCGATAACTGTCGCTTTGGCCCTCGCAGAACAATTTATTAGCCGTTTTGGTTGCCCCAGAACTATCCATACCGACCAAGGGCGAAACTTTTCGAGCAAAATATTGAAAGTGTTCTGTAGAATATTCAAAATTCAGAAGATAACCTCCACTGCCTTCCATCCCCAGTCACTAGGATCTCTTGAACGAGCACATCGCGTCTTTATAGATTATTTAAAACACTACTGCACGAAAACGGATTGGGATGAATGGATCAGGTTTGGAATGTTCTCCTATAATACAGCAATTCATGAAGCTACTGGTTATACACCTCACGAACTCGTATTTGGAACGAAGGCCGTCATACCTTCGGAATTCGCTTCTCTGAAAGTACCACCTACCTTTAATGAATATTTGGACCGATTATTTGTTAAAATTACCACTACACAGGCAGAAGCTGCAGCAAATTTGGATAAAGCGAAAGAAAGGAGCAAAATTTATTATGATAAGAACGTAAGACCCCGAGAGTTCGCTATAGGCGACAGTGTATATTTACTCAAAGAACCCCGGAATTCAAAATTTGACCCTGACTGGCTCGGACCATATAGAATTACAAACAAGTATAATAATTTAAATGTTCAAATAGAATTGGGTGCGGATAAGTATAAAATAGTACATGTGAATAAGCTCAAATTAGCGTTGATAAGACCGGAATAAATGTTATATTATGTCTTTGCTAAATTTTAGTATATATATAGGTATTCGATGTAAAGCAAAAGCTGTTCTTTGTATGGAACACCTTTCTGAATAAGGGGGGAGGTGTTGCATGGCCGTATGTTAACCACAAAATTACTAGTAGTAAGTTCACCACATGTCACTGTAAGATCTCCCAGAGATTTCCATCTTCATATAAATTTCTGTCGATAATGTAACCAAGTAACACTGCTATGTTATCATCACATCATGGGCGATCGAAACTTAGCTTTGTAATACTCCGCACAGAGCGCTGGGGTATAATACCACCGAGGACGCGGAAGATTCGCGAAGGTTTCCGATGGCGCCCAATTTTAACTCCGATTAGAATCGATGCCCTCTCGAGTTATTGATTATGACAAAAGAACTTGTAAATAAGCGAGTTAGTTGCTAAGATAACAGATGTTCTTCCTTCTTCTTCGAGACATCAACGCGAGTAGACGTGTCTAGAATAATTGTCCCTTAGAGCCTTGAATCTTATTATATTTGTTAAATACAAATTAAAGTGTTCAGTTACCTGTTAGAAATAAAGTTATAAGTGTTGTGTTTGAAAGTTAATTATAAAGTTAGTATTGTATTTCCTTCAATTCCATCCGCGACATAAACGGCATTACGGATCCTTGCTGTTTCCCCATTTTCCCCACGTTGCTATCCTGCTACGACCAGAGGACGCAACAGTATCAAGGAATTGTATCGATGCGGCAGAAACAAACGTAGAACTTTCACTTTTAACGTGCACGCGACTATATGTTCAGACTGCACGTGTGTAAGAGTGAGACAGACACATCCCTGTATTTCAACTCTCTTTTTCTAACAAAATGGGCCGTTTTCTGTTTCCCACAGTTCTCATTGCAGGTAGTATATAGTTCAATGGGAAAGACAGACGACTCGGCTTCAAAGTTTGCGTGAATCAGCTCGTCGAAGAAGAGCCGTATTCGATACGGAGAGCTTCAAAACTGCCATTAATGTGTTTTGTGTAATTGTCTGAAGAATCAGTCTAATTGTATGTCCTGAAAATAGTCAATCCCGACCAACGCCGCGCTAGTAATCTGTTAGTACAGATGTGAAGTGAAACATGGGTATCATTTTTTCGAATCTTTTTATAAAATTCATATGGTACCATCGCGGAGGTGTTCTCTTACAAATGTACTCAAAATCATCAAAATCGGTCAACCCAGTGGAAAATTACGCGCGAACATACGTACATGAAAGTGAGAAGTTTAATACATTAACAAAATGGGTGTTCTTAATTAGAATTTTTGAAAATTGGTATGGTACCACCGCGGATGTGGCCTGTCTCGAACGTGACCAAAATCATCCAAGTCGGTCAACCCACTCGCAAGTTATACGCGAACATACATAAAAATAAAGAAGTTTGTCAAAACATGGGTACAATTTTTGTAGAAGTTTTTCAAATGATGTGGGACCACCGCAGAAGTATCCCATTTCAAACAAACCAAGAATGACAAAAATCGGTCAATTTGGTGGATGCGTGAAAATATGCGACATTGTTTGTCGGCCGACAAACAATCCGCGGCATCGACAAACGACAATGCCTACACAATATATTATTAAACGAAAGGCTATCTATTGAGTGAACTGCTTTGAATTGGCCCCGGTACGGCGTAAGCGTAAGACGTAAGACTTGAGTCGAATAGACCTGGCATCAATGTGTCAATTGAATGATGATCAACGCGATTTCATATTTATCTTTCCCGCACAGATGAGGTGGCTTAACAGGTGCCAAACAATAAAGATACACCTACACCTCGCTATACGGCATTTCGCTATAACGGCCTTTATTAATTACGGCACTTTTTCGATTTATGGGCCACAACGTTTCGTGATAGGTACGACCAAAAATTGCTGCACTGTTAGCAACCTTCTGTTTAGTTTCAGCTGCTTTCGAAAATATGAAGAACGTTTTAATAATTGATTCGTTATACGGCTTTTCGCTTTACGGCCAACTTTTCCGGAACGTATCTAGCCCGTAAAGCGAGGTATGGGTGTATACGGTTTCACGTTCAATTCGCTGCATCTGTATCAGTCGTTTATCGTTAAAAGACTCATTGTCAGTGTCGTTAACATGCCAAAAACCATTAACAACCGACCGCGTATGCGTACAGTGTCTGTGAGAGTCTCGCACGTCGTTCGAGAGTTGGAAAGCACTCACAGGCATGGCACGCACACACTTGCCACGTGGCCCCCACAACAATCGCCTGTGGATACATTTGGCTTTCTGCAGACACTGATAACACTTGAAACGTTTAGAATATCAGGAAACCCGTAATTATTATCCTACGCTAAGCCCGAAATTGAAAGAAGATAATTGCCAACTGCGAATGGAGATCTCTGAGATCGACATAGTCTTTCAAGATTCAATATATTGAATAACAAACTTACCCTTAGTGCTTAGTGCAGAAGTAGAATGCAGCTCAACGTTCAACGTTCAGCGGCCCACACTTATTCATACACACATATATGCACACACACGCGCGCAGAATCTTGGCCGAAATACGTCCGTATAGCCAGAGAACTCGCGTACCAATGGCTCTCACTGCCTGTGACGTATCGCTTCTGTAGAAACGTTTTGTTTCTTCGCTATACTGGCGCGTTGCTACGCAACCTCCCCCTCTGCCGGTCCGTATTATTTTATTTATTTACAAGAGACGCAATAAATAACAATAAGTGAACAATTAATACATATTAATACGTTTGAAACTAACCTTCCGCTACCTGTGACGTGCGACCAATCGATACATATATATCAATATATCTTCCGGGAAAGAACTATATACATATACATATATATGGATTGAACCGCGGCTGCGTGCCGCGGTCGCCGGAAACGGAAGGTTACCTTTGAAAGTAGCCTTCAGGTAGCCTTCCGCAGCTCGCGATCGCGACGCTCCACCAATCTACGTATGTAGATTATAGATACAAATTTTTCGCGAGGAAAAAACAAAGCCATATATATATATATATGTTACGGGCAATGTGTTCGACGTCGGCATTCTGTACAATGTCCGGGCACTGTATAGAATGCCCACGTTGAACACATTGCCCGTAATATATATATTTATCAATCGATCGCGCATAGTGACCTTCGAACCGTCTTTGTCTTTTTCCTCGCGAAAAATATGTATCTACACATATGGATTAGTCGAGCGTCGCGGATATTATATATAATACCGCAACACTGACGGAAAGCACAGTGCCACTCCTCGTAGTAATGGGATTTTGACCGGTATCGAGGAGTGGATGAGTGGTGGAAAAGGTGAAAAAAAAAAACTTTTTAGAGTCTCTTTAGCGTATGATAAAACATTTGAACCACGATAAAAAAGATTTTAAACAGAAAAAAAATTACGGTAAAGGGAGAATCGAACCCGGGCCAGGTAATTACTGCTCGGTCGCCTTGCCGCCTCACCACGGTTGCTTCGTGTCATTGCGTACTGAGATTGTGAAGAATTGTGTAGACGACAATTTATTTATGCATTTTTCGGAATAAATAAGCCGCATTGGGCAAAACGGCGAAAATGGTTTTAATTTTTGGGGGCTTCTAACGTAATGATGGAGTGGATTAATCGAATTTCGAGATCACACCCGCGACCTCTCCTTTCGGTCGCGAGCAACGGGAAATTACCTTTTCAAGAGCCCTGTCATACAAGGCAGATCGTCGCATATAATCGACCGCGCGACGATCGCAAACGCGTCACATGCAATCCATTCATTAGCACTTTATCTCGCTATCGCCTTGATTACATTAGAAAAATGCCGAAAGTAATCATTTAAATGTAGGCTTCTGTCTTCACGATCTATTCGGCGGACAATGCGGAGTAACAGCCTACATTTGATTGACAAGATATTTCAAAGTACGTATTCCGTCGCGTACATTAAACCTACATCTGTGGATGACGCATTTCATAATCATAAATCCCTAGTTTGTAAGCTGTCGCATATCCTTTCTTTCCTACGCCGATAGGTATCTGTATTTCCTTTCTTACGCCGATACATTTATTACGATACCACCACGTATGTCGTATGATAATGACCACATTCTACCGTCGTCTTGGAACTGCAAACGGCGGGTTAGGCTTATCACACGTTCGTTGTTATTGGTTGTACATATATATTGTTAGAATAAAAACTCTTAAAAAATATCCTTAAACAGTTTCGCAAGTTTAACTTAGCGAGAGACAAGTAGCAGCATTCACACATGTTACGATTCGCAAGGCGTTAATGAAACGAAACGAAACGAAATGAGTTACTGAGTTACTCACTAAGTATTAATCAGAAAATGTGACCTAAATGTAGTATCTGTTTTATTATAGCGTTTGGTACGCTGAGTTTTGAATGTTTCATTGTCAATTGCCTCGATCGTTGTTTCATCATTCTGTTTTACTCGTTGTCGTCCTTTTCTTCCTTCTCGGCGATGATCAAAGATCAAGCCGTCAGGCTCGAAAACCATGTCCCCTCTACAAAGTTGTCCCAATACATTGTACGGTCACAGTCGCGAAGCGGCAAACCTTACAATGTCGCACCGCGGAATAAAGAATCGGAAGAAAATACATTGTGTTGTATTATGTACTTAGGTTTATGCGACCATCTCTGCTTATTTAAACTTCCAAGAAGAAACACAGCGTCTACAATTGTATTGTCATGACAGCGGGAATCTTGTGAAATCAAATTCAGAATATTATTACACATAACCCCTAGAACACTAAAAGAAGAAGGACAGGTTCCAACGATTTATTCAGAAAATCGCGTAATACATTTTTCTGCGGGTGTACTATTTAGTGAAGCAGCACTCTGTATGAGCAAACGGCCGTGGCTGCGGTATAATCTTTTCTTAACCCTTGGAGAGCGCAGCCAGAGTCAATTCTGACTCGGAGCTCGAGAGCGATACGCACATGGCACGGCTGACGGATAGTATGAAAAAACATTTGCCTTCGTTGCCACGCGTGCAAATATGTTTGTGCATACGATATTCTGCCGCGTGATTATTCAGTCGCAGCAATAATCGTGCGACACAAAATCACAAGTGCGCACCTGGCCAAATTGTTCGTAGGTACCCTTTCGCTGCTCGCGACCGCAACGCGCGACTGTTCGATAAATATATATATATATATATTTTTTTTTTCTTCGCGCAAACTGCGACACGCGGACACGACGCACGACCGATCGTTGAATAGAATTATATAGATGTACATTCTTTGCAAAGAAAAAACAAATACGATTTCGAGCTGATATATTGATATATAAGCTATATATAAGCTATATCTCTCTCTCTCTCTCTATATATATATATATTGAGGCGGGCATCGTGACCGCTGTGCGCGACGCTTGGCTGCACCGCGAAACGGGGAGGACAGAGCTACGCTCGGTCTCCATTTCGAAAAGTTTTTATGAAATCCCAAAACATTTCTTTGAAACATAGACCCCGGTTTGTAGAAAGCTTAAATTATAACGAGGAATGGATATACAACATACATAAATACATGCATACATACATATATATATATATATACATATATAGAAATTCTCGCGCCGCCAACCGCCACCTATCGCCACGCACGGTCTCTTGAGCGGGGTTTCCCCCACCACCGCGAAATCCAATGGAATTGGGTGCCGCATATGCTGCCACCGGCCGCAGCGGTCAGTTTCAAAGCGAACAGCGTCAAGGAAAGATCGTAAGTACCTGCAAGTCTAAATAATATTCCTGCTTCTTGTACTTTATTCCAGTTCTAAATGTTTTTTACCCCTTTGAGTGCTATAGGTATATGAGTGCTTAGCGGTTGCGATCGTTGGGGACGGAATACTTTCTTTGTTATCACTATGACGGCCGGTGACACCAACGTGGTGCCATGGGCAAGCCGTTCGTTATTTTCCGGTGGCAGTACGTTGAACAACCTTGCAAACAGTTCCGGCGACAGAGAAGAGAATTTGTGTGAACCGTGCGGCCGTCAAAGTGTTAATGTGAACAGTACAGTAAAGTGTAAAGTTTTTTTCGAGCATATATGCGTCCAGCATAAGCGATCTGTGTGGACTAAGGACGCATATATGCGCTTGTAATATCAAAAATAACTTTCTTGTATTATTTTATTTGGCGTACAGGAAGTACATTTATAATTTAGTTGCGCCTTGCGCATTCAATCAACATCGTTCACATTAGCAAAAAAAGTCTTCCGTCCCCAACGATTGCAACCGCTAAGCGCGTGCCGTTCACGCGGATTGCTTCCGCTGGGAGTAGTCAGCACTCAAAGGGTTATGCACGAAGTTTGAAAGCGCGTAGCCTTCTAGTGTGCTTTGAAATACTTTGTTAACAAAATAATGAATTATTGCTTTGTCTCATTTTTAGATGTCAGAGATAGTAAAAGTAACCACACCACAAGCCAATGTGGCACGGCAGGCTGCCCCAACCGATGACACCGCGGCACGGCAGGCTGCCCTAGCCGATGACACCGCGGCACGGCAGGCTGCCCCAGCCGATGACACCGCGGCACAGCAGGCTGCCCCAGCCGGCGACACCAGGGCACGGCAGGCTGCCCCAGCCGGCGACACCAGGGCAAGGCAGGCTGCCCCAGGCGACGCCGACAACACGGCACGGCCGTCCCGCACACGGTCGGCCCCGGTTCCCTCCAGGCGCTCGAGGGAGCCGTCCAGGCGCCGGAGGGAGCCGTCGACCCGTAGAAGCCAAAAATCGCCTTCTCCCGTGCCGGAGAGGAGGCTCGCAAATAGGGTCAATAGGGCCACCCGTGGACAGTGGACACACCCAGACCACCAAACGTTGATGCGCAGCGTAAGTAATTATACAAATATACGCTGTTACAATTTTATTGACCACTTGACGAGGTTTATCTTTCCAAGTTTAACAAGCTAACACACACTCAAACTTACGTTGACATATAATTATTATGTTTATTTTTCATATTGCAGGTCAGTGATCTGAAAAGGGAAATTCGAAATTTAAAATATGGCCGCCGCAGTCGTGGAAGGGGCGGCGGACGCAGAGGAGGGTGGAGGCGTCGGGACGATAACGACCGAAAAGGGGGTTGGGGGGGGGGGGGAACAATTAATATATATCAGCGTTAATAGTTTTAGAATTAGAATAAGTGTGTTGTATTATTTTTAGAATATAAATTTATAATTAGAATAAGTGTGATATTATATTAATAAATTAAAATTTACTAATAAATGTTTATACGTCCTTTTCCTCCCACTTAGCCCTAAAGGTAGCCTTCCGCTGCTCGCCACCGCGACGCCCTATCAATCTACACATATATAGATTAAGTTTTATTCATCGTGAAAACGTCGTTACGCGGCAACAACGCGCGACCGATTAATGAATATATAAAAATATAGTTTGTTTCTTCGCGAAAACGGCTACACGCGGCCACGACGGGCGACCGATTGATAAATATATGTACATATAGTTTTATCGCGAACATAAAAACAAGTATCATTTCGAGCCAATATATATGTATATATATTTTTCGATTGGTCGCGCCTGGAACCCGCGACCCCGCGAGTTGCAGTCGCGCACAGCAGAAGGCTACCTTAAAGACCCTTTCACACGACGCAGCGCGTCGCATGCAATCGATTGTATTCTATATTGTATGCAACGCGTTGCATCGCGTGAAAGCTATACTGTCCTTCGGCTAATTAAAAATTGATTACTTCTATTTACTTATCCACTACTTCAAACACCCAAACAGAAATTCGCCGCGGTGCTGCTAGCAGCAGACGCTGATAACGAAATATTAAAATTTTTAATTCCGAGTAAACTATCGTTTCGTCAACTTTAAAATCTCTGCACTCTCTGCATCAAGTCGGCTTCTCCCTTCCGCCAATGGCGGCGCTTGCGAGCTGCACGATAGGCGAAACTGAAATTGTTAACTACTACGATTTCGTAATCTCTGAAATCGTTACAGTGGCTTGCGTAAACTATTCGTAAACGATTGAGACCGTTTCACACGAGATACGTAAAAGTTATTTCGCCACGTTTTGCATCTGGTCAGCTTCTCCTTTCGGCCACTGGCAGCGCTTGCAAGACCTACATTACCCCATTCTCGAAATTGTTAATTACGGCCAAAATACGATTTCGTAAACTCTGAAATCGTTACAGTGGCTTGCGTAAACTATTCGTAAACGATTGGGACCGTTAGAGATGAGATACGTCAAAATTGTTTCGTTACTCCATGTCCGAAGAGCGATTCTCGCCTCGGCCAACGGCGGCGCTTGCGAGCAAATCAACGCTGCACGATAGCCGCTTCTGAAATTGTTAATTACGGGCAAACTATGATTTCGTAAACTCTGAAATCGTTACAGTGGCTTGCGTAAACTATTCGTAAACGATTGGGACCATTAGAGATGAGATACGTCAACATTGTTTCGATACTCGATGTCCGAAGAGCGATTCTCGCCTCGGCCAACGGCGGCGCTTGCGAGCCAATCAACGCTGAACGATTGCCGATTCTCAAATTGTTAATTACGGCCAAAATACGATTTCGTAAACTCCGAAATCGATACAGCAGCTTGCGAAAACTATTCGTAAACGATTGAGACCGTTACACACGAGATACGTCAAAATTATTTCGCCAGGTTCTGCATCTGGTCAGCTTCTGCTTTCGGCCACTGGCGGCGCTTGCAAGACCTACATTACCCCATTCACGAAATTGTTAATTACGGCCAAAATACGATTTCGTAAACTCCGAAATTGATACAGCAGCTTGCGAAAACTATTCGTAAACGATTGAGACCGTTGCACACGAGATACGTAAAAGTTATTTCGCCAGAGTTTGCATCTGGTCAGCTTCTGCTTTCAGCCACTAGAGGCGCTTGCAAGACCTACATTACCCCATTCTCCAAATTGTTAATTACGGCCAAAATACGATTTCGTAAACTCCGAAATTTATACAGTAGCTTGCGTAAACTATTCGTAAACGATTGAGACCGTTGCACACGAGATACGTAAAAGTTATTTCGCCAGAGTTTGCATCTGGTCAGCTTCTGCTTTCAGCCACTAGAGGCGCTTGCAAGACCTACATTACCCCATTCTCCAAATTGTTAATTACGGCCAAAATACGATTTCGTAAACTCCGAAATTTATACAGTAGCTTGCGTAAACTATTCGTAAACGATTGAGACCGTTACAGATGAGATACGTCAAAATTGTTTCGTTACTCCATGTCCGAAGAGCGATTCTCGCCTCGGCCAACAGCGGCGCTTGCGAGCAAATCAACGCTGCACGATAGCCGCTTCTGAAATTGTTAATTACGGGCAAACTATGATTTCGTAAACTCTGAAATCGTTACAGTGGCTTGCGTAAACTATTCGTAAACGATTGGGACCATTAGAGATGAGATACGTCAACATTGTTTCGATACTCGATGTCCGAAGAGCGATTCTCGCCTCGGCCAACGGCAGCGCTTGCGAGCTGCACGTTAGTCGATTCTGAAATTGTTAATTACGGCCAAAATACGATTTCGTAAACTCCGAAATTGATACAGCAGCTTGCGAAAACTATTCGTAAACGATTGAGACCGTTGCACACGATATACGTAAAAGTTATTTCGCCAGGTTCTGCATCTGGTCAGCTTCTCCTTTCAGCCACTAGAGGCGCTTGCAAGACCTACATTACCCCATTCTCGAAATTGTTAATTACGGCCAAAATACGATTTCGTAAACTCCGAAATTGATACAGCAGCTTGCGAAAACTATTCGTAAACGATTGAGACCGTTGCACACGAGATACGTAAAAGATATTTCGCCAGGTTCCGCATCTGGTCAGCTTCTGCTTTCGGCCACTGGCGGCGCTTGCAAGACCTACATTACCCCATTCTCGAAATTGTTAATTACGGCCAAAATACGATTTCGTAAACTCCGAAATTGATACAGCAGCTTGCGAAAACTATTCGTAAACGATTGAGACCGTTGCACACGAGATACGTAAAAGATATTTCGCCAGGTTCCGCATCTGGTCAGCTTCTGCTTTCGGCCACTGGCGGCGCTTGCAAGACCTACATTACCCCATTCTCGAAATTGTTAATTACGGCCAAAATACGATTTCGTAAACTCCGAAATTGATACAGCAGCTTGCGAAAACTATTCGTAAACGATTGAGACCAAAATACGCGAAATCGGTGATAGTTGTCTGCTAACTATACGGCGGTCATGGTTGTGGCGGTGCCGTCAACTGCTGTATGGCAGGGAGCAGAGTTACCGGCACAGCGCGGCATTCAACAGCGACGCCAGCGGCAGCGGAAGCAGACGCTCTCCCCGCGGGTCTATGATGCGGATACCCCATGTTGGCCGCCATTAGCTACACACGCTAGACACGACGCGCTTTTCTTGTAACGACCGGTCTTCACATTGTGATATTAGGATACAAAATAAAATATATATTTAGTAGTATTGGCTTCGCACCCTTCTTGCGTTTGCAACGGCAGAAGAGGCCAAATGGTCACGTGAAGATGGTGAGCGGTGGGAGGCGCGTCCGGCCAATCATAATCTTGGGCCTTGTCACGTGAGACGCGTCTCCCGATCGGCCGCTGGCGGTGGAACGTTCTGGAACTTTCTCGAACGTTCCATCGGAGGAGAGGAAGAAGGAGAGGAAGGAGGAGAGGAAGGCGGAAGAAAGGGGTGTGCAAGTGCACGTGGAAAGGGACAGGTATGAAAATAGAACGCTTATTCTAACGACACAGAGAAGATATATACAAGACTAGAAACTAAGTACGGAACATCAACAAAACAATCATAAACCTGAGCCTTAGATTTAATTGTGTATATTTTAGCTAATTTACTATAATCATCCACAAATGTTAGAAAATACTTTTCGCCATTTAAACCTTCTGTTGCATGTGGACCATTCAAGTCAGTATGGACTATTTCTAAAATTTCTTTCGCCTTAGGTCTAGTGTTTTCAAACGGAACATTATGCATCTTATTTTCTATGCACACTTTACATTTCATGTATTCAGTCTCTATCTCTTGAGGTATTCCTTCTAGTAATTGACCTTTGCATAAGGCACTCAAATACTTGAAATTTACATGGCCCAGTGTACGATGCCACTTTTCTTTCAAACTTAATGTTTTATTTGAACTTATCACATTAGAGCATTTACCAACATAAATCACTTTACTTTTCATTTTATATAAGCTACTATCTTTCCAGGCTATCGCAATCACGCTGTTATCTTTATTTTAAATCTTTGCAGTCTTATTTTCCGAAACAACCTTATTGTTATCCGTTATCTTAGCAAGAATAATCAAATTTGATTTCATTTCTTTAACAAAAAAAACATTTGGTATTTTTCCTTTGTATTATATACTTGAAAGTACGTGAGTACATGTCCTACTTTTGTCGCTTTTAGTACTCGACCATCACCGACTTTAACGTTGACTGGTTCTTTTAATTCTATACACTGACTATAATACTTATCATTATTAATTATATGGTCTGTGCAACCACTATCTAACAGCCAGTTTACCTCTGAATTATACTCGTTACTTTCTACCTGTAAATTCATCGAATTACATTCTACGGTCGTATAGAATGAGCTCGCGCCTCTACCCTGTTGATTTTCTTCTCGATGGCCGCTAGGATGTGCGCCACTGCGACTGAAGTTGTACTGCGATCCCCCTCTGCCGCTAGCTCTGCCGCGAGTCTGTTGATTTGCGCCTCCTCGGCCGCGTGCTTGGCGCCTTCCGCGCTTCCAGGAATCGCCGCCATTCGTTGACCAACAATCCTTTTTGAAGTGACCAGGTTTTCCGCAATTGTAACAATTCTGTTCCTGTCTTCCTCCTCTTGGTTTCAGCTCAGTAACAAATGCATTTGACTTCACTTTTGCACTGTCCTCTTTGTATCTCAATTCAGCCATTTTAATCTTATTTTTCACATATTCCACCGTTTGGTCTTCTGGTTTCATGGCGTCAATCAAATCACCAATATAGCTGTATGTCTCCGGCAACGCGTTTAACATATAATTCAGCTTTTCCTTCTCTAACACAGTTGCACCGGCACTTTTCAACTCGTTCACAATTTTTTCAAAATCATTGAAGAACATTGCTGTATCACTATACTCTTTTAGCTTCAATTTTTCTAATCTATTCCTTTGCATAATTTGTAACGCTGTCGACTTTCTCAAATATAATTCATCAAACTTCTGTATTATTCCAAGCGCTGTATCTTGAAATCGCACTGTAAATGTAATTCATGGCCTCAACATCATTTTCATCCCAAACATCCTTGTCCTCCTTTGTTCTTGCTCTCATTAGCACTGTGTCACATTTCTTCATTTTGCAAAACATTATAATGCGCTTCTTCCAGGATGCGTAGTCTTCGCCATCAAACACCGGTATCTTTACGTCGGCCATTTTTAACATCTTGTACTGTCCCACGTGCTTATGCCTAGAGCACGTTTCTTAACCCTTTTCTTACTTTTCCGTTCCACTCGCAACCACGGACCTGTGCTACCATGTAGGGATTGTACGGTGGTAATCATTGAATAACTTCTCTTGGTTTAGGCACTAGGTTTAATATTGAAAATAATATAATATAATATACATTTCTTCATCTAACACTTCCGACTCATCGCAATGGACAGACCAAGACGGACTGACGCTCTCCAGTCGTCATGCATAAAAACTCGCCCATCTACCACCAGATGGCGCGCCACACACATATAAATGTACTATACTTAACAACTTCTTTATAATTTGGCTTCCACACTACAGACTTTATACACTCGTTTTATACGACACTCTTATATACCTACCGATTTGACTCTTAATATACTCTAATTTTACCAGACATACTCTGCTTTCATCTTTATCTTATAACACACGTATATACCTCTGTTGCACATTGTGCGTCTAACTAACTCCCTGATTAGTAACCCGATTTAGGGCCTATACGGGTCTCACCGGGAGCACGATCCCTTTAAGTTCTGCAAACCTACGTCCGCGTAGTACGAGATTGAATTCATTTCAATCAAATTAAACAAATATTATTTAGCGTTACAGTCTGAGGGCGGATGCGACCGCTCGACTTCTCTACTGTAATCTATTATAGTAGTCCATCTCCCAGCTGTAATACATGCGTAGTTGCTCAAAAAAACCTTGGAGGGGGATATACCCAAAAACTAGCAAAAAATTTAATCTTATCTCTAGGCAAGCATCATACCCGCCATGTCTTACGAATGCAAGCAGCATGGCATCGGAATCGAAGGTTGCGTCAAACGCCTGGGTTCAAGAGAAGCCGAATGATGCTTTAAAAACTCCGTACCGCGCTTCGTCCCAGAAGACAAAATAATGAGGGTACAATGTATGAGTCGAGTTGACCCGTTTCCGGTGCGACAGAGAGTGGGCGGGTGTGAAAGTGTGGCGAAAGAAAGCGAGTGTGAGTGGAGAAAAGAGTGGAAAGTGGGCGCGGCAGGTGATGAGAGGGTAGAGGAAAGGGAGAGGAGGATGGGTTATTGTAGATGGCGAGAACGGGAGCGCGGGTGTGGAATAGGAGGGAAGGCAAGAAGCGGGCAGGGAAGAGGTTAGCAGAGAGCGTGGCAGAAAGCCGGGAAGGCGGTGTAGGGCGAGAGAGGGAGACACCTGGTGGAAAGAAGCAGAGGGAAGGGAGAGGAAGAGGGCAGGAAAGGAGAGATGGCAGAGGGAGCTGGGAGAGGGCAGGACGGAAGGAGACAGAGGGAGATAGCATGGGAAGAGGCATTAAAGAGGAAGAGGGAAACCTGGGAGAGGGTGAAGACAGAAGGAAGCAAGGAGGAAGGGGGAATATTTAAACCGATGAAGACGCTGCAAAGGTCGCCGGTGAAGGGGGGGGGGGGGAGAGGGAGAGGTGACGGAGTGGAGGAAAGAGATAAGGGAGATGAAAGAAGAATTGAAGGAAGGAATGAGGGTAATGATAGAAATGATGATCCAGCAGGGGGAGAGCTGAAGGAAGAAATAAAGGAAATGAAGGAGACGGTGCGGGGGGGGGGGGGCTAAGGAAGCAATTGAAGGAGAGAGAAGAGAAGTGGAGAAAGGAGAAAAGGGAATTAGAAAAAAGAATAGAGGAGCTGGAGATAGCAAAGAAGGTGCTGACGGATAGGGGAGGGGGGGGGGAAATACGTAAAATGGAGGAA
Source organism: Priocnemis perturbator (assembly GCA_963942575.1). Taxonomy (NCBI): domain Eukaryota; kingdom Metazoa; phylum Arthropoda; class Insecta; order Hymenoptera; family Pompilidae; genus Priocnemis; species Priocnemis perturbator. The sequence continues at coordinate 10,911,899 of OZ012643.1, read as the reverse complement.
ATGGGAACGACGATTAAGGAGATTGAATGGAGGGAGGAAAGGAAAGAGAGAGAGCGAAGGAGGAACAACATAGTGATAAGAGGACTGGAAAAAAATGCGGCAGCAGGGAGGGATGAGGTGGAAGGATTATTAAAGGAAATGGGGGTGGATATGAAGGTGGAGAAAATTAAGGAGCTGGCGGGAGGAGAGAGGGGAGCACAGGGAGGGAAAGTGATAGTGGATATGAAGAACAGCGAGAAAAAAGAGGAGGCGATGATGGGAAGGAGGAAGATAAGGAAAGATGACGACCTAACGTGGAGGGAGAGGAGAATGAAGTGGAAGGTGGAGGAGATAGTGAGGGAGGAGAGGAACAAGGGAAAGATGGTGTGGGTGGGATATAGGAAGGTAAGGATCGAAGGGAAGTGGTGGAAATGGGTTGAGGAGCAGGAGAGACTGATGGCGTGGCGAGGAGAGGGTGAAGGGAGAGAGGGGCAAGGGGTGAAGGGTGGGGAGGGGGGAGAAAGGGAGGGGAAATAGAAAGGAGGGGGAGGAAGGATCAGACGGGGTGGAGGAGAGGAGAAGGGGAGGGGTGGAAAGGGGGAAAGGATAGACCGGAACAGGGGAAAGTGGGACGAGGAATGGAGAGACAAGTTTAGGGACAGATTCAGGGAAGGGGAAGGAAAAGGGAAGGGCGATAGGGAAAGACTAAAGGGAAATGGGGGAAAGGGTAAAGACTCCTTTACTTAATTTGTTTGTTACCTCGGCGAGGGCCATGGTGCGCCTCGACCGTTGGTAGATCCTGGTTTTCTTTTGTGTCTTTAAGGGCGTGTGTGCCGGAGTGTACGCACACCGGCCGAACCAATAAAGGTTTAGTTACATACATATCATACACGAGTGGCTGCCGTCGTTCAAAAAGACGTGTTGTATTGCAATTTACAATCTGGCATTTGATGGACCAGGGCTGATGAAAGCTGTTGAGAGTTGTTCCTTGCAGAACAAATTTAGACTGGTGATTGAAGGATTTTCGGATACTTTGCACATAATTAGAAAAGAAACCGGTAAAAAAAATGCTCTATTTCGGATTTGGCTAAAAATGAAAATATTTGTCTCACCGGTGCACATAATGCTGTACATGATTATGAAATGTTATATAAAATCATGAACAGACTAAAAATATCTGAATCCATCGTACTACAGCATATGACGCCATTTAAGGCGCAAATTGAACATGCCTTTACTCATTAATTAATTACTCCATAATTATCTAGTAAGCATATACGGAATTTATCCCAATCTATAGTTGAATGTTCTCTCTCAATGATACATTTTTTGGTTAAAATCTGCGATTTATTTCTATTATTTATTAAATTCTTAAGTTCATAAACACTGTTTCTCCATAAGAGACCGTGTTAAATTATTTGATTATTATCTTCTAAACTATGCAGTCGGGAGTTCTGAAATTTGATATAATCTTCTAATTCGTTAAAAGATATTCCTAAAAATTTCAAGCTTTTCTACGATTTTCGTGTGTACATACATCTCCAGGAATAATACGGCTCTGCTTTGAACCTCAAAAGAAAAAACTCCAATAAAAATTGTGGAAATGGCAGCTATAAACAGACGATTTTTTCGTTATAGCTTGATTTTAACCGAGAAAAATGATCTGTTTGATTTTCTTTCTCAAAAACTGGAGTTTGTACAGACTTTTTGGAGGTTCACACCGAAATTATACATACTGTGAACACGCTGAATTTTTTTTAAGTCTATTTGAGCCTCGGTATTTAAGTTATCACTGCAAAACGAAAGGAAAATGTGAAACCGAGAAAAATACGTTTAAAGTTATGGGAAGATTTTACAGTGTGATAATAAATACATAACTTTATCAAATGACCCCCAGTAGAATAATACGATGTTTCTGCGGTAGCGTCAGCTTGCCTTTGTTCGGCGATTCTTTTACGTTTTCGGTTATCTTTTGAGCACTTCTAAATTAATTATCAGCGTCGTGCACGCGCCTCTCGTCCTGAGCTTGGCAAGCAGCTGTTACGTCCCGAGGTGAGTCTAGAAAGAACCGCGATATGGTGATGGACTCCACGATTCCACTCAGTTCCAGGGCGAACAGTCGCAGGAATCTGACCTGGATCAGAGTCCGTACAAGATGTCTGTTTTGTAGTCAACCGCGATCCGCGACTTTACTGGGACCAGACACAATCAAAGGACTGGGGGAAGGGGAATATCGGAATTGGTTGGCGGTTTAATGAGCACTACCCTTCACCTTAAGCCCCCAGAGGTTACAAATATTATTTGGAGTGAGTACTTACTCTTGCGGTGATGTTCGGTCGTTTCAACCTTTCAGTAGGATCGACGTTGTAATGGAGTTCGTAGACAAGTATAGTTCACTGATTTTATTTGAAAGTGTGACTTGTGAATGAATGGTACAAGTATAATACGGAATTCGAGCTGAATATTTTGAACGGTGAAGTCTGGGCGATTATATCACAGATTCGAGGCCTTTACAGTTTTAAGGAACTCAAAGAAGTAACGAGAGGTTTTTGGAAATCTGACGAGGTAGACGCGGTTTCTGTCCGGTTCATCCCTTCAGCAATGCTTCCTTGTTGGTCATTCGCTGATGAACTTTTTAGGGGCATTGGGGGAGGTTTAGTTTCTTAAAATCCTACGAATGATGTGACTTTTGAGTTTCCTGTCCCAGCCATCCTCGCCCTTGCGTTTTCCACGGACGCAGGGTGAGTGGGAGGGTAAGTGAAAGTATGGGTTATGTGATCTCTTCCAAATGTTTGGTTCAAGTGGGTTTTTTATATTTATTGGGGTTTATTGTGTCGCGACCTAACGGACAGTCGCGCTTTGTTCACCTCGCTCGTAAAATGTTCTAGGACTTAACTTATTGCCTTCCCCGAGTGGGTGGCACGTTCTGGGAAAGGGTCTGCTTAATCTCTTGCAACGGATTTCATTAGGAAAATAATCGAAATCTCTATTAATTCATTCTATCTCACGCCGTGACTTCGCGAACCGTAACACAGCGTTGGCGCGCCTTCCGACATTTTTGACCGCCAAATTCGCAAATAAAATTCAAACGGTATTTTCCTCCCAAATATTAGACTATTGAAAAACGAAATAAAACAAAAACTCGATTATGGATTGCCTAATCCTCTTAACAGTTCACGCAAGTCCACACCGACCAATGTTACGCCACGCGCTGACGTGGCGAGGATCTTTGTTTATCACGCGTACGGAGGTGAGATAAGTGAGAGGAGTGAGCACCTTAACGCAGGGCTTAACAGGTTTTTCTCAGCGGCACCCTGCGTTCTCGCTACTCTTAGTGACGAATTTTTCCGCCTCTCCGTACTCCCTCATGAGAGTACGTGTCACCAGTCAGAAGGGGGATAGAGGGGGAGCGGATTATCACCTCAAGTCTCGGCTGATTTTTCACAGCTGCACCTCTCGGTAGATAAGGTTGTTAGGTCAATAACCCAGGCTTCGTCCGATTTTTCACGGCTGTACCGTGGGTTAATAAGCCCGAGAGGATAGTCGAACAAGGGCCTCGGCAGATTTTTCATAGCTGCACCCCTTGCAAACTTTTAACGATTGAGGAATTTATGACTCTTTGACTCTCTCGAGCGGCTGAGAGAACCGTAGGATTCGAGCTCTGGGTTACTAAATAACGAGCAGACTTGGATGTAATGAAAATAAGTAAATAAGCTATATCGAAGAAAATATACAATAAAAACAACGAGATATAGGAAACGTAACACTAGAATATACATATATATACGTAGAAGTCGGTCGGAGTGGGGGTTGAGAAATGTAAGCCTGGCCTGAGACGCCTTGGAAGGCGTCTTGAGCCGGGATTACGGCCGTTTTTCGCGCGAAATCTGTAAAAATATAACCAAACATCTACACGACTGTTTCGTAGTTGAGTAGTGTTCAGTCATGGGCAACCAGGAAGAAGTAAATTGAGGAGAAGAATGGAGAACTGCAGTTCCGAGATAGACGGATTGTTCGCGATGATGAGCTCATTCAGCGTGTTCCATTAATACAAAGTGTAGAGGATTTGCAAACTTATGAAAGAAAACTTCAAAATCCTGCATTTTTACAAAAATCGGTAAAACATACTACAAAAATGACCTTTCGATCAATAGTTACGTCGCAGTTTCAAAAATATAATAGTAATTACAATACAGACTAAGTTAAGGTTATTTATTATTTATTATTACATTTATAGTAGAACTTGATAATTGAGGATTAATAAAAATAATATATTCTATAACTAAAATTGGCTTGAATTATTTACAATGTTAAACAGAATATCATATGGAGAGTGTAATATTGAATGAATATTCTTGGAACTTTGAGGCAATATTCCGTGTCATATTCATGCAATATTCCCATAAGTTACGAAGAGGCGGACATAGTAATATCGCTGCAATATTCCTGCAATATTCCGGCGAAGTCACCTACAAGGTTTCACATTGCAAAGTAATATTTATACAACATTCCAGCAATATTCCTTGCTGTCTGGATAGCCGAGATTCAAACAAGAAGAACGGTACATGAGCGAGTGAATAAATATTGCTTTTTATTAGTTGGAATGCAAAATCTGTAAAAACAACCAAAAGCGTCCACACGATTGTTCAGTAGTGTTCAGATAATGTTCAGCCATGGACAACCAGCAAGAAGTAAATATTGAGGAGGAGAATCTCAAACTTGCAGTTCCGAGACGGATTTTTCGGGATAATTGTTGTAATTAATCAATCGGCAAGGCATCGACTTCAACGCACATCTTGTTAAAATTGGAATTGGGTGGCCGTGAAAACTATCTCGAATGTTCCACCTTTTTGGTGGCATTACACCTCAGCGCTCCGTGCGGCCCATGCGTGATTTGGCCGGTGGTGTTGATATAAGACTGTTACGCAGCATGCGGAATATTATATAACTAAGTTCCTGGCTCATGTCTGATGATAATACAACACTTCTCTCATTCGTGGTCCTAAATCGAATAATTCCGAAGTTTCCCGAAGCGAAGCAAGCCGCATGCAGTGTCAGCATATCGAGCTCTGAACGCAATTCGTGTCGCAGTGTATGTGCGTGTCTATGTGCGATGCGCGCAGCTTAGGCCCAATCAGGGCCTTAGCATCGCATGCAGACGAGCACGTACACTGCAACACGAATGGTGTTCAGAGCTCGATATGCTGACTCTAGCCGCATGCCACGCCCACTATACAATGACAGCCAGGATCTCCCTTCCACGCGACGTTTAAACCGCGTTTGTGAATACACGAAAAATGTGAACCCGGACTACGCGTCTGAGCCAGGTTTACGTAATCCTGGCTTACAGCGAGGCCTAAGAGCAGTACGTGAATACGGGACTAATTTCTTTTAAATGGCGGCGGCACACTTAGCGGAGAAATGCTCAAACTAATCTTTGGACGTCAGTCGGTATTGCAGATGACAACGTCCTTCACCGACGAGATATTCTTAAAGACTGCCAGCGCCTGTGTTAAACAGCGGCCCGCAAAAGCTCCGTATAGTTAGCACCCCCAACTCAACCGATTTGAGTTTAAATAGTTGCAATCGTTTGAAGGTCGTTTGATAGTGTTTGATAGTCCAAAATAAACGTTTGATAGTCAACCGTTTATTTATAATTAAAGAAACAAATTTCTAGGGGAATTTTTTGTATAGTTAGCACCCCCATGTTCGCAAATTTGATTTTAAACTATACCAGTCGATGTAGAATCGTTTGATAGCGTTTGATAGTCCAAAACAAACGTTTGATAGTCAGCCGTTTTCTTGTAATCAAAGAAATAAGTGTCTAGGGGAAATTGATGTCGAAATTTTTGTGAAAAATTGAATGTTTATCTGCGCCAGTAGATGTAAAATCGTTTGATAGTGAGTGATATTCAATACTAACGTTTGATAGTTAGTCGTTTATTTATAATTAAAGAAACAAGTTTCTAGGGGAAATTGGTGTCGAAATTTTTGTGAAAAATCAAATTTCTATCTGCGCCAGTAGATGTCAAATCGTTTGATAGTGAGTGATATTCAATACAAACGTTTGATAGTTAGTCGTTTATTTATAATTAAAGAAACAAGTTTCTGGGGAAATTGTTGTCGAAATTTTTTTGAAAAAATGAATGTTTATCTGCGCCAGTAGATGAAAAGTCGTTTGATAGTGAGTGATATTCAATACAAACGTTTGATAGTTAACCGTTTGCTTGTAATCAAAGAAACAAGTTTGTGGGGGAATTGTTGTCGAAATTTTTGTGAAAAATTGAATGTTTATCTGCGCCAGTAGCTGTAAAATCGTTTGATAGTGAGTGATATTCAATACAAACGTTTGATAGTTAGTCGTTTATTTATAATTAAAGAAACAAGGGTCTGGGCAAATTGTTGTCGAAATTTTTGTGAAAAATCAAATTTCTATCTGCGCCAGTAGATGTCAAATCGTTTGATAGTGAGTGATATTCAATACAAACGTTTGATAGTCAACCGTTTGCTTGTAATCAAAGAAACAAGTTTCTGGGGGAATTGTTGTCGAAATTTTTGTGAAAAATCAAATTTCTATCTGCGCCAGTAGATGTCAAATCGTTTGATAGTGAGTGATATTCAATACAAACGTTTGATAGTCAACCGTTTGCTTGTAATCAAAGAAACAAGTTTCTGAGGGAATTGTTGTCGAAATTTTTGTGAAAAATCAAATTTCTATCTGCGCCAGTAGATGTCAAATCGTTTGATAGTGAGTGATATTCAATACAAACGTTTGATAGTCAACCGTTTGCTTGTAATCAAAGAAACAAGTTTCTGAGGGAATTGTTGTCGAAATTTTTGTGAAAAATCAAATTTCTATCTGCGCCAGTAGATGTCAAATCGTTTGATAGTGAGTGATATTCAATACAAACGTTTGATAGTCAACCGTTTGCTTGTAATCAAAGAAACAAGTTTCTGGGGGAATTGTTGTCGAAATTTTTGTGAAAAATCAAATTTCTATCTGCGCCAGTGGATGTCAAATCGTTTGATAGTGAGTGATATTCAATACAAACGTTTGATAGTCAACCGTTTGCTTGTAATCAAAGAAACAAGTTTCTGAGGGAATTGTTGTCGAAATTTTTGTGAAAAATCAAATTTCTATCTGCGCCAGTAGATGTCAAATCGTTTGATAGTGAGTGATATTCAATACAAACGTTTGATAGTCAACCGTTTGCTTGTAATCAAAGAAACAAGTTTCTGGGGGAATTGTTGTCGAAATTTTGGTGAAAAATCAAATTTCTATCTGCGCCAGTAGATGTCAAATCGTTTGATAGTGAGTGAAATTCAATACAAACGTTTGATAGTTAGTCGTTTATTTATAATTAAAGAAACAAGTTTCTGGGGGAATTGTTGTCGAAATTTTTGTGAAAAATTGAATGTTTATCTGCGCCAGTAGATGTCAAATCGTTTGATAGTGAGTGATATTCAATACAAACGTTTGATAGTTAACCGTTTCCTTGTAATCAAAGAAACAAGTTTCTGGGGGAATTGTTGTCGAAATTTTTGTGAAAAATTGAATGTTTATCTGCGCCAGTAGATGTCAAATCGTTTGATAGTGAGTGATATTCAATACAAACGTTTGATAGTCAACCGTTTGCTTGTAATCAAAGAAACAAGTTTCTGGGGGAATTGTTGTCGAAATTTTTGTGAAAAATCAAATTTCTATCTGCGCCAGTAGATGTCAAATCGTTTGATAGTGAGTGATATTCAATACAAACGTTTGATAGTTAACCGTTTCCTTGTAATCAAAGAAACAAGTTTCTGGGGGAATTGTTGTCGAAATTTTTGTGAAAAATTGAATGTTTATCTGCGCCAGTAGATGTCAAATCGTTTGATAGTGAGTGATATTCAATACAAACGTTTGATAGTCAACCGTTTGCTTGTAATCAAAGAAACAAGTTTCTGGGGGAATTGTTGTCGAAATTTTTGTGAAAAATTGAATGTTTATCTGCGCCAGTAGATGTCAAATCGTTTGATAGTGAGTGAAGTTCAATACAAACGTTTGATAGTTAGTCGTTTATTTATAATTAAAGAAACAAGTTTCTGGGCGAATTTTTGTCGAAATTTTTGTGAAAAATGTAATGTTTATCTGCGCCAATAGATGTAAAATCGTTTGATAGTGAGTGATATTCAATACAAACGTTTGATAGTTAGTCGGTTGCTTGTAATCAAAGAAACAAATGTCTAGGGGAAACTTTGTCGTAGGCATACTCTCATATTTCATTATTAATCTGCGGAAATTGATGTAAAATCGTTTGATAGTGATTGATAATCGGGTTCAAACGTTTGATAGTCCGGTGCAGACGTTTGATAGTTCTTCGTTTGCTTGCAATCGGAGAAATAAGTGTCTAGGGGAAATTTTGTCGTAGGCATACGCTCGCATTTCATTATTAATCTGCGTAAATAGACGTAAAATCGGTTGATTGTGATTGATAGTCGGGTATAAACGTTTGATAGTCCGGTGCAGACGTTTGATAGTTATCCGTTTGCTTGCGATCAAAGTAATTATTGTCTAGGGGAAATTTTGTCAAGGATAATACCCCTATAGTCGTGTATTTAATTATTATTTATATAAATACAGGTAGCAGCGCTTGATAGAATTTGATGATTATCTATTTTCACAGACCGGCCTCAAGCAAATGCTTAATTTCGTCTTGACTAAGATCTTCCCATTCCAATAAGATCCTCATAAGACCTTGTGTATTCACACTCGGAGAATAGGAAAGTCTTAAGTAAGAAGTTGATGCCTGCTATTGCTTAGGATATCCTTACGGAAGCAAATGCTTAAGAGTTTCCTATTTCACGTTGAGCAATCTTCGGAATTCTTCCTATGTATCAACAAATGATTGTACATAGAATCGTTGGGCAAATTTTATGAGGTATACATCGTATATGATCGTATACATCATTCATCTTAAGTTTGGAAATATTATGTTTTGTGACGTGCGTGATAATCTCCGTTTGTTTGATCTTTTATTTATAATATGTGTATTGCTATATTTTGTTGCTCGGCGCATTGTCCAGAGTTGTGTTTTCATCAAGACCGGCGTTTGGACATATTGTTTTATGATGTATATCGAGGATCTTACGCGGTAAGATATCCGGCTTTATGCAGGTTTGGTTATATTTGACGCTTGTCATTGTGTTTCAATGTATGTAATCAGTTGCAGGACGACGCTGGGTGAACCGATAATCCAACGGTGTCTTTCTTAGACCTAGGTAAAATGATACAATGTAAGAAGTAATTGCTATCATTGTATGGAGGAATTGCTAACATTGTATGGAGGAATTGATAACATTATAAGAATTCCTGACGTTCTTTTCCGTAAGCGAAGATTTCTGAATGGTAAGGCTTTGTAATTTTTCTGTCATAGTAGTCATTTCTGTGCCAGCCTCTACAGAGGACACATTTTACAAAATAACTTGCCAAAATAGCACTTGTGTGAATTATTTTATTTTCTGTGACTATAGTTTTCTTTAGTGTGTGTGTGTGTGTGCGCACATATTTAGTTAAATCTTTCCTTTTTAATATTTTGATTATATAAACACTAAACATATCCAAAAAACATTACATCAAGAATGAAAAGAATTAAGCTATTGTTGCAACTATTAAAGACATTTGCTCACATTATAGAGAAAAAAAAAGTGATGCAGCTGCACTAGTGGACAAAGAAGAGGCTTGGCAGGAAATTGAAGAAACATACAATACCTCATCAGTTATTATGACAATGGTGAGAAATCTGCACGTTTTTCCTAATTAGTTATGTTAACTGTGCAAAATAAAATTTTGATCATGTAAGGTGAAGTGGGGTAAATATTTAAGGCTCTCGGTATCAAAAGCTTTGCACAGTTATTACCGGTGAATTAATATTACGTAGGATTATAATTTTCCTTGAACATTTTCATTTGGATAGGTTATTGTACAAAATATCAACTACTCTGCACTTCCCCTGAAAATGGAGCAAGAGCGTAACTTAGAGCTAAAAATATTTCAAACCTTCTTTCATGTGCGACCAGGGCAAGAGCAGAATTATTAATATTTGCCCTGTGTACTCACTTACCCCACTCCATCTTATAAGAAAAATCTAGCATAATATATGTGGTTCAGATCATTTTATATATGCCGTACTGTATTTTTGTTTTGTAATATTCTGGTTAATTGTTATAGCCGTCTGTTGTCCAATTAAAAAAATTGTGGAGCAACATAAAAACTGCTCAAAGGAATGTCCCTAGAGAGGCAGGCTAGGCTGGCAACAGGTGGTGCACCGGAAACAGGCAATGCCACCATTGACCCAGACGTTTCCATGATAGTTCCGCAACTTATAGCCACAACACAGTATCTACATCCAATGTAGTGCCAAAAATATTGCAGGGTAATTACATCTTCATTTCATTTATGTAATTACATAAAAGATAGATGTATAAAAGTAGGAAGTAACATATGTTTTTTTAGAACGACAACAGAAAGTGGCTGGTGGGACCCATGATGTGCAACAATTGCTCGAAAATGAAACTTTAATATTGGACTCGCCCAGAATAGAAGGTCCATATTTAGAATTGGACGAGATGGCAATACAATATGAAGTTGTAGGAACGGCGGCAAACGAAATTGATAATGCTGTGGCCAGCACATCGGAAGGTACCTAAGGAGTCAACATTTATGCATTTATATCTATCATTACTTTAACCATCAGTATTGATACACCTATATAAATATTTTCTGTTTTTATTATACAGCATTTACATCAAGAACGGACAGAATTGAAGCTGAAAAACACATGAGACATCATATAAACGATATTCGTAAGCAAAAACATCAAAATTTGATCGTTATATCTGCCTATCCATTACATTAATGTAATAAAAAACATGTATGTTTCTCTAATGCAGTTGCACCAAGCCAGAAATTTCAAAAAGGCCGCAGAATTTATCAGAATCTAAGTGAGAAAGACTTGACCGGCTGAAACGAATTACAGAGCGCGAGGAAGAATTGGCAGATTTTAAATTGGAAAGTTCCCCTACACTTATTTCTTTGATTGCAAGCAAACGACCAACTTAAAACTGTTGTATTGAATATCGTTCACTATCAAACGATTTTACATCTATTGGTATAGATAATAATTAAATTTATACAAAAATGTCGACAAAAATAACCCTGGAGATTTGTTTCTTTAATTATAAATAAACGAATAACCTTAGACTAAATATCAAACATCTGCACTGGACTATTAAACGTTTATATCCCACTATCAAACGATTTTACATCTGTTTCGTAGATTAATAATGAAATGCCTACGACAAAAATTTCCCCTAGACACTTATTTCTCCGATTGCAAGCAAACGAAGAACTATCAAATGTCTGCACCGGACTATCAAACGTTTGAACCCGATTATCAATCACTATCAAACGATTTTACATCAATTTCCGCAGATTTATAATCAAATGTGAGAGTATGCCTACGACAAAATTTCCCCTAGACATTTGTTTCTTTGATTACAAGCAAACGACTAACTATCAAACGTTTGTATTGAATATCACTCACTATCAAACGATTTGACATCTACTGGCGCAGATAAACATTCAATTTTTCACAAAAATTTCGACAACAATTCCCCCAGAAACTTGTTTCTTTGATTACAAGGAAACGGTTAACTATCAAACGTTTGTATTGAATATCACTCACTATCAAACGATTTGACATCTACTGGCGCAGATAGAAATTTGATTTTTCACACAAATTTCGACACCAATTTCCCCTAGAAACTTGTTTCTTTAATTATAAATAAACGACTAATTATCAAACGTTGGTATTGAATATCACTCCCTATCAAACGATTTTACATCTACTGGCGCAGATAAACATTCAATTTTTCACAAAAATTTCGACAACAATTTCCCCTAGACACTTATTTCTTTGATTACAAGCAAACGGCTGAATATCGAACGTTTGTTTTGGACTATCAAACGCTATCAAACGATTCTACATCGACTGGTATAGTTTAAAATCAAATTTGCGAGCATGGGGGTGCTAACTATACAAAAAATTCCCCTAGAAATTTGTTTCTTTAATTATAAATAAACGGTTGACTATCAAACGTTTATTTTGGACTATCAAACACTATCAAACGACCTTCAAACGATTGCAACTATTTAAACTCAAATCGGTTGAGTTGGTGGTGCTAACTATACGGAGCTGCCCGCAAATGGGGGCTGAATGGGGTCTGAGGGGGCGCTGAGGTCTCTTGGCGGCGTCGGTTGGCGTCGGTAATTGGAGCTAGTACCGTAGGTAATAGACAAACATAGAACGTTGACATTACCCATTGTGTAACTGCTTAAAACGTAATGAGATTTTATTTTATAATTTTATTTCACCCTCACCTTTGTAATCGATACTTCACAGATGCATACATAATTAAAGAGTAATTAGCACGTGATTTAAAAATAACATCAATTTCTTTTGCTACTTTGCAATATCTGTTTAATATTCAAAACAGTTCGTTGCGCCTCGGATCAACTTTTCATGCGGCCTCGGGCTGCCCTCGTGTGCATTCGCGTTCAAATTGGTACGCGGCTGCATGTTTTACAACAAAACGAAAAACTTGTTTACATAGACCAATGAAAGCGTAAGAATCGATTAGTGTATTGCGGAAAATATCGAGTGCCCGGGGAAACGGTGCAATATTTATGGGTGTGCGGTCACGTTTGACTTCGTTTATCTTGGCTTGTCTCGGAAACGGTCAATAGAACACAACCGTGCATGGTATCGCTTTGAAGCTCTCGACAAGATCTGTTCGAATATACGAAGAACATTTTGCATTGTTTTAAGCTAAACATTTTAAACATTCTTTACCAAATTCGTTGTGTTGCACTCACAGTTGCCGAGATAGACTGACAATGAGTTAAACGCGGCAGCGCACCCGCATGAAATAAACGCTTAGAAACCGTACTTGACTAGCTCAACTTCACTCTCCAATCTGCAAGTCTTAGTCCTACACTCCTATCCAACTGACAACTCAATCGAACTTGAGCCTACCCGATTTTTTTATGTAATTGCTCATTAATCGTTTTTATAAGAATATAAAATATCGTTTACATCCACAGCGCAGGACGCTATTAAAACGGTCGGAGAACTTCTGTTGTCAGTGCGTGACTTCCACAACTGTTTTATTTATCGTTTCAGAAGAAATATAGCTGTTGTATTATGCAGTAAAATTAGACACTAGAATTTATAGCAGATTAGTCATTTTTACTAAAAATTGGAAAGGATTCGGAAAAATAGGTGTGCGCAATGATGTTATTCAGAAAAGTTGCTAGATTCTTTTTTATAGTCTAACTTTTAAATTGACGATCTGAATGTGAGGGTATCGGGTAAAGCTTGTAATCGGAAATCAAATTCGCTTTTTCATTTTTACGCACGTGTGTCCTACAATCATATACATTTGTACAATGTACATACATCCGTGGCTGACTGCCTCGTGAGTCGTGCGTCGTCACCTCTCTCCCCCCTTCACTCATCGCGACGCTTATGTTTTTCGCCGGACGAGCGCCGAGGCTCGAGGCCGGGCCGGCGATACACGGCAAGGGACTGGTGTGGCGTGTGTGTCACTTCCCACAGAATGTTATTCAACGTACAAAAAATATTAATTTTTTCATTTCTAAAAACTGAGGATTACGGAGATAAACGGATTTTAGATTTGTTTTCACCGCCTCAAAGTCTAAAAATTAACCAACATATGCTCTTATGTAATAAAATACATGTTCGGCCTCAGCATTACGTCATCAGGGGCGCGTAGGCAAGCCGGGGCAAACCGATTCAATGGTTTCACATTGCCCTCATCGATTGATCGGTTCGCCGCTGTACGAAAAAAAATGTAGTGTGTTGGAGATTTATTCTAATGTTGGAGAATCGGTGTAGCTTGCTCGGGCCGATCCGCGACTGTCTGTCTGAGCGGGTGAACGAGAAATCATTGGTGGTTGGAGATTCATTCTAGTCTTGGAGAATCGGTGTAGCTTGCTCTTTTTCAAAAGCAAATCAGACTGAGGAAAAACATCTCTAACTTTGTGATATTTAAAAAGTATAAAAACGATTATAATTCATTAAAATATTGCCACTCTTCCGGTGCCGACATTTGCTCACAGCCCGATCCGACAGTCTCGGATCGGCCCGAGCAAGCAACACCGATTCTCCAATACTAGAATGAATCTCCAACACACCAATGATTTCTCGTTCACCCAGTGTGGCCAGAAGTGGCTCTTTTACACCATCGGTGCCCGCGGGAGTGGGGATACGCGCAAGTGTGCGTGCCCTGTCTGTGAGAGCTGCGCGCACCGTTTCTCGCCGAATCGCGCTCGGCGTGGAGAGAAGGACGGAACTATGCTGCGTCAGATATCGTGACGACACATAAGGACAGAACTATGCTCCGTCCCCTTTCAACCAATATCGCGCGTTGCGTCTTTGTTCGACATGCAGTCGTGTCAAGCAAATTCTTCCTTACTTACGCTGTCGTGTGTTAAAATCGCGTGTTACGTACGATCCCTCAGAACGTCTAGTGCCAGAAGCTTTATGAAATATATATTTTGCCCATATCTATTACAAATCAATGCGACACATCTATTCCCCTGACAAAATATTAAAAACTATCCGTAGTAAGTACTAAAATAATTGTAAATGAATGTCGTTTGTCGCCGTGTGATAAATTATTAAGAAGAAAATTATTCTGTGAAAAAAAATTGAACCATGACTGGGCGCGAACCTACGAAAAAAACCAACGTGTTGACGAGCGACGATGAGTACGACGAATTAATCCCAAACCCAAACTGTCCTCGATTCACTTTCCTCTGGATCGCGCTCTGCTCAGGGCGGTGGTGCCCGATTTGCCTTCCGGCTGAAAGAACGCAATGGTACGTGCCTCATGCGAAATCTGGCACCACTGTCACCGGCCTGTGTGCGGAACATAGTTCCGTCCTTCTCTCCACGCCGAGCGCGATTCGGCGAGAAACGGCGCGCGCAGCTCTCACAGACAGGGCACGCACACTTGCACGTATCCCCACTCCCGCGGGCACCGATGGTGTAAAAGAGCCACTTCTGGACAGTCGCGGATCGGGCCAAGCAAGCTACACCGATTCTCCCATACTAGAATGAATCTCCAACACACCAATGACTTCTCGTTCACCAGCTCAGACAGACAGTCGCGGTTCTCCTTGTCCGTCACGACATTGGGTCGAGTCGGGAGGACAACGCGACGGGACAATTCGCAACGACGCTCCTTGACACATCTTTGGCAACGAATCGAGTAGCCACTGTGACTGTTAGGGGCCATAGGCCAAATATGATTTCGTAAAGTTTGAAAAGGGTATTTTATATTATTATTTAATTGCGGTAGAGATTTACTCGTACACTCCGGTGGTTTAGATAACACGGTTAGCACCAAATTGGCGACAAGTAGAGTATCCTTGTATAGTCTGAATTAAATATTCATAGACAGCTCGTACATCGGGTTCACTCATCGTTAACAGCAGCATCGTTTTGAGAGTGGCCATAGTCCATGCGTGCACCTACACATGCATACTCACTCACAAGACGATGCTTCATTTGTTTGACAACCGACGAAAACGCACACAAACAAGCAACAGTGGCACGGTGAGAGCAGTTACGATGTGGTCAAGAGCTGGTGTTTCAAACATGTTTCGATTTTTCGTCCAACAACTATATTAAATTTGGAAGACTAAACACTAGAAGTATCAAGGGGGTGAAAATCTCTTCTCTGGCACTTTGTAATAGAGTGATTATATATTAATGAAACACAAAATGTTCTTTAAAATAATATCTTAGATCTTAGAAAAGAACGGTATACAGTAATATCTCCCGTAGTGTCCACCAACTCGGACTCGTATTGGGACAGTACGAGGCGAGGAGACACGCTTTTCGAGCCTCGCGCTCGCCTTTGTAGTTCGCCGAACGAAGAAAAGGACAGCGAATAAAAGAGATAAACAACTCACAGTCGGGACACCTGAGGCATTAAAATGTAGCGTACCAAATGTCGCAATAAAGACAGTCCTTAAACTTTTGAATTATTAACTTTCTCTCTAGGAAAAAGTTTATAACATACTGATGAGATTGTTCTGATCAAAATGACACCAAACATGGTATAATTTGAAGCACATTTACTTATCGAGTAACTCGTGTCCGAACCGCCTGTGTGTAGGGAGGTCCCTGCCTTCGTAGTGGCCGTTAAATATAGGCTGTGCTGCGATCTTAATGTAGTGAAATGAAATGTAGGATCCTTCCTTCGTATTGTCCGTTACATATAGGTTGTGCGGCGATCTTAATGTAGTGAAATGTAGGCTCCATCCTCCTTAGTGTCCGGACACTACGAAGGAAGGAGCCTACATTTAAGGGATTTCTAGCGGCGGAAGGAGCCTGCATTTCGGCGGAGAGGCACCGGCCCCGGGCGCCAGTTTCAAGACGCATCAAAATCGACTTTACGTTAAATGATAAAAATGGAAATGTAGATCAATCATTTAACGAAAAAGTTATATACATTCGGGAGACAATGTACATAGCGGATATTGTATGTACTTTTTCCGTTTTCTGGCATCATAGTTTTGAACTTTATTGAAAAATACTATGTCTATTCAAGCATTTCTATTCGCAGTTTTCGTAGCGCGATTTTCTAAAATAGTGGCTGGGAAACCGGCAGGCCGTACAAGGATATGTACGACAAACACAGATACGTACAGCGTGTGGCACAGTACATATGTACATGTGTACATATGTATTCATATTTGAACGGAAAAATAACGCCTGAGCTGCGACGAGAGGATTTAGATAAAACTGCGCTAACCGCCCCTTGTTACAATACATAGTTGCATGTCCTTTGTCCAGGGTTGCGTATGACAGGACATGTCGAGAAAACTGTCCGGCACAATTCAGTCTTTGCGCAGCTCTGTAGACATCAACATATTCGTTCGAACCACATTTCAGTTTTATTTTTGAGTTTTTAGTTGTTTTTTCCTATCTTGTTTTGTTAAATCTTGTGTTATTTTGTTATATCTTGTTTTGCTTTGTTACATATTGTGTTATTTGTTATATCTTGTTTTGTTAAATCTTGTGCTATTTGTTATAACTTGTTTTGTTAAATCTTGTGTTATTTTGTTATATCTTGTTTTGTTGTATATTGTTAATTTTATAAGTGTGGTGTGATCGCGTGTGTGTGGGTGTGTACACGTGGTCGCGCGTGTAAAGACACGAATAAGTCTTCACAAAATCTGTTGCCCATAATGGACAATAAGAAAAAAAAGAGCGTTTTAAATATGAAAAAACGCCTGGACGTTCTCCGAGATCTTGAAGAGACGTCACTATCATTTACACAATTGGGAGAAAAATATGGTGTTTGCGCAAAAACAATACAATGCATTAAAAATAATAGAGCACAAATTAACACGTTTGCTGACCAAAAGAAACGTGAACAGCAACGGTGCAAAATATTGCAACCACGTTACGACGAGTTGGACAATGCATTGTTTGCATGGTCTGTGGAAAGGAGGGCTCTGGACAACCACATCACCGACGCCTTGATGTTGGAGAAAGGCAGAGAGTTACGGGACAATTTGCCATCTTGTTCGAATTCTCAGGTGAGCTATGGATGGCTATCCAAATTCAAAAAACGCCATGGCATTCGTTTGGTGCACATGCACGGCGAAAAAGGTAGCGCTGACCAGGAAGCTGCACACGTGTACACTGAGAAATTTAATAAATTCTTAGAAGAGCAGAATATTAATTTAGAAAATGTATATAACATGGATGAGACTGGTCTCGTGTGGAAGGATTTGCCAACAAAGACGCTCGCAGGAGAAGAGGAAAAAAAAATGAGTGGTCATAAAATGAGAAAAGATCGAATCACGGTCGCATTATGTGCAAATGCAACTGGCACACATAAATTGAAGCCGTTGGTCATCTACAAATATAAAAATCCAAGAGCGTTGAAACATGAAAATAATTTACAAATTATTTTTAAATCCCAACCAAATGCTTCGATGGACCGAAGAATATTTATAGAATGGTACGAGAGCTATTTTAAACCAGCCGTAGCAGCGTGTCGAGATGAGAGGAAAATATCAGGCCCAGTAATTTTGTTATTAGACAATTGTGAAGGCCACAAAGTTACTAAAGAACTGCAAGAGGACGAGGAGTTTAAAATAAAATATTTGCCGCCCAACACAACGTCCATACTTCAACCAATGGACCAAGGAATTATTGAAAAAACCAAACGGGTATTCCGGCACCACATGCTGCAGCGCGTGCTTGCATATGACAACGGAGTTAAAGAATTTTATAAATATTATACATTGAAGAACTGCATTGATTTGCTGGTCTCGTCGTGGTCGGAGGTGACGCAAGCAAACCTTCGCAACGCGTGGAATAAATTAATAGGAAGTGAAGCATCTGTCAATCCCGACCGACCCACCCCAAATATTCAGTGGCAACAGATTATTAGTGATGTAACTGGTGAAAACTGTGACGAGCAGGATGTGGAAAATTATTTTACTGAATGTGAACAAACGGAATCATATTCTGCAGAAGAAGTCGCTGAAAATACTAATTGCGAAGAAGAACCCCCAGCTGAAGACCCGACAAACACTGATGAAGCAGCAAACGAAGAGTTATGCGCAATATTCCAACGGTTAACTCATTACAGCAGAAGAGCACCTACCTATATTCAATATATGGTAGAGGGCCTCAAAATATTCTTTGTGGGGAAAGACAAATGATTGTAAAATAAAAAAGTAAGTACGTATATCCGTCAGTTGGTTTCTTACGTTCAAATGGCTTTGTACGAATAATCTTTATACATAATCTTTTGTAAAAACTTCCGCAGTTTTCGACAACTTGCATCTCTATATGACGTTCAGGATTCTTCCGATACGTGGATCAAATACAGGAAGAGCCCCTATCCCGGTTGAACCCCCAAATGTAGGATGATAAAATTACCGTCAGCATTGAGTGGGACCAATCCAACATTCGGATCCTCATAGTGGCTGTAAACTCACTGAGCTACTAATGATTTGGGTAAGTACACACGTAGTTACACACTGGAAACAATTTGTGACATATCTACATTTCAATTACTCATCGAATAATTTGGTATGTTATTGTTTTTAGTGTACACCTAGAGGACTCAAGAGGGATAAAAAACCATGATTTAAGATTTTGTACTCTTTTCAATAAAATAAGTAAAAATTATCAAAGTCATTATATTCGTTATTTCTAATGCGACTAAGAGGCCAAATTTCGACTGTGATCAAGGCGATAAGAAAGTATGAGTTACATGATAACTATTAAATAATAAATGTGGTCCAAATTATATCATATTTGATATCATTTTAATCGCAAAAATCTCACCAATACCGTACACAAATTTTCGCATAAAAAAAAATAATATTAAGGAACTTGTATTATTGTATTTCGAACTGTCAAGCCGTGAGCTTACATGAAAGAGACCGCGCGCGTGTCGGATTATGCACGCTTGGCTGGCTCCGACGAAAACAACATAGGCGTAGGACCAACGCGGTGGACACTCAGAAGGGAGATCTGGGTGGACACTAACGGAGATATTACTGTATGTCTATATGAAATGAACTTTCATGACAGTTCTGGGGTAAGCGCGGATGGGTCAATCTCCGTCCTTTTCCCAACAGGTAACTCTTGCTCCGATTTTCGGCCAGATCCATTCTCGCATTTGTTTTTATGTCCACTCTTTCTATACGGGTCAATGCCCCGAGGTGAGCATATGCTCGTCAGCCGTCAGCCCCTTGATACCTCTCAAACAAGTCGCATAGCAATGCGTCAACGCATGGCACTCTTCAATTAGCGCGTGTCATTGGTCAAAATTCGCAGCTGCGCTAATAAATAAAACGTCTTGAAAAGATTTGATCACTATATATAAATAAAAGCCAAATGAGGGAAGTTGATTCTCTCGGTGCTTCTAGTGCTGATTTTGTAAAACTCATTGTAGCTGTCTTCGGCGTGGTTGCGTGCGTTTTCGTCGATCGCTAAACAAACGAAAGCATGACCTTGACAGTGGATATGCATGTGTAGATGCACGCATGGACTATGCCTGCTCTCGCAGCGATACCGTTGTTGCTATGCGACGTATTTGTCGATGTAGCTGAGTGCCACTACTGACAAATTGTTTCGGACTACAGAAGATCGACCAAAACCGCGACAATTGTAACGGCAGCCTTACTTATTTTCAATCTCACCTATAGCGATCATGACCTATACGGCAGATTTTTCCGGGCACCTGTTCTCCAATTGTCAATTTCATGTATCTCACACAGCTTCAAATGGTGGAACAAATGAACAAATTGCATTGAAACTATACGTGAACTTCATTTGAACATACAATAATATATATCCCAAATTCAGACCAACAAGACATGGTCAGGTTTGTATATCAAAATTTCCGCGTCCAATGTTGTACATATATTTTTACGGTTAACGTTGAATAGTTGAGCATTTATTAAAATTTTAGTGAACTTTTTATCTTTCATTTTATGTTTCGTACACCCTTTTCTGCCGTTAATAGTAATTTTGCTGCTATTATTTTGAAACTTAAAATTCCACTTGAAATCGTCTGTAAAGAGAGCTTCACTTGCCCACACACAGGTGACATCTCATGATAATAGTTTGTAGGGAAGAGGCATTCAGCGCCGCCTACCGAGTGTAGCGTAAGACTGCGACGTGCGTCACGCTATTATATATTTCGTGACCAGCCTATGTACAGACCGCAACGCGGGCATTCGCATCCTGGCGCTCTAGTGAGAAGGATAAGACTGTTAAAAATATATTGGTGATTATATGATAATACGGTGTACAATTCAATGTCGTGAGACCCCGCCGAACCGTTCCTAAGAATACGAGGATCCTACATATATACGTACGAGGCGTGGACGTTGATTGAAGCACGCGTCTCCTACAAGTTCAGTACGGTAGTGATTCGACATCAGTTTCTTACTCTGGCCGCAATATATTCTAGAGGGCGCCCGAGAACAGCGAATTTTGCTGGAGACACAAAGTCCCATAAGGCTGGCAGTCTTTAGGAATATCTCGTCGGTGCGTCCTTCTATAACGAGCAAAACGCCACTGCACTGTAATATACCCATAGACCTTATACACATGGATTGCGCCTTCCGAGCAGGCGCTGTTGTCATCATTGTGAAACAGACAATCTCTATCTCTCCTACATCGGCTACATTTTGGTCTGTAATGCGCAAGCTCCGTGCAGATGCAGTACATGGCCAGCAAGACAATGTTACGTTCGGGCGAGGCTCTTCACGACTTCCATCTGTCAGGAATGGTCGATGAATATCCGCGAGCGGTCTGCCGTGCGACCGGGCGTAACGCTGAATAATTTTTGTTATTGTTTATAATAAATAACGATAACCTACTTGAAGAAGGATTATGAATACCCGTAGACAGGGCAGGTGGGAACCCTCCGTAGCAATACTAGCTGCCCGCACTGTCTCGGTATGGTTCTAATCTTATTCATAAAGAAAAAGAAATGATAATTTAAATAATAAACTAAACGGAGAAGTTACTTAGAATGTGGAATCGCGTTTAGTTATTTGCAGAATTTAAACGGTACGTGTGCTTCCGTAAGACCCGTACAGGTTCCGAAGCGTTTGCGAGGTTATGTTTTCAGTTCGTATAATACAACGCTCGATGAGGTGTGACGTCACAACATAAAATAAATCAGATACAAAGATTTAGATGGAAAACAAAATAGATATATTGCAAGAAAAATATTAAGGATAAAGAAAGAATGAAAATAGGAACATAATGAACTTGACAAGCAGCTAGATGAAATTCTGCAGTAGTTATAGTTCCAATATTTGAGAAGAGTTCAGATGCAAGTGCGCGACAATGATGCGCCTTAATACGAACGCTATTCACAAAGTTCTACAATAGCGCTCTCGGTAGGTGACAATTAGGCGTTTTATAATCGACGAAGTGTTAACGGGAAAATGTTCGCACAGTCAACGACCGTGCCCGAAGGATCTCTCCATGGCATAAAAGCGCGGGCATGGTCAGACGATAGATATCACTGTCCAACAAATTTTGACTTTTTTTATGCTTCGTAATATCTGTTAGGCGATTCTTATAGATTTCGATGCTCTAAACCCGAATCTGCAACCCGTTCCTTTCCATCACCCTCAGTTTTTGAAAAACTCCATTTTGAAAAAAAGCACCTTTTTTCAACTTTGAACAACAATTCTGTTGAAACTATGAAAGATAGACTGATTCTATTAGTCGCAAAAAATTCAGCAGACATTTCTGCATAAATTGGTATGAATCGTTTTTGCAATATCAATTTACAAAGATGTTTAAATAATAGTTGAATTGGGCAAGACACGTTTTACGCGCCTATTTTGGGACACTTTTTTCAAATTATCGTCAAAATGGTGCGTCTAGGGTGAATTCCAATTGCACTCAGCGATAGAGCAGACATTTTTCTATGCAGATCCATCATCAGATTTTGCGAAATACGTTTTGCGCGACTGGAGGGTCTTACCGTGTCGCTGGTTTTCGGCTACTGTCGGTAACTTTCGCTCTGCGCACGCGCAAGTTCTATCTCTATCGCTCCTTGTTCCTCTCTCTCTCTCTCTCTCACTCGCTCGCTCTCTCTTTCTCTCAGCGGTAAAGTCGGTCGGAATATTCTCAGGTTTGGTGAAACGATGATAAGTACCTTCGATTCGAAATAGAATTTCAGTAATTTAGCCTTACTTGGTTTGCCTATGCTCGGTTGTAGGTGAGCCGGGATAATGCCCGTTACAAAGGCGGCAAATAAAAAAAACTAGTGGTTCTATTCGATCAATTATGTCGACTTTAATCGCTCCGCGAACGAGGAACAACCTTTCGCGTTCGTTCAAAGATATGCACAAAAGAATAGTTTAATTGAAATCAAAGGAACCCAAACTCTATCGGGTCCGACACGGAATTGGTCGGCCACGTGCAAGAACGTACGCGCTCACACTTTCGCACTGTTCACTAATGAAAAACTGAGTCTATTGCTCGAAATAACAATTAGAATTTAACGACTACGATTTTACGAGGATAAATGAGTCCTTTTCGTAACACACTGCAATAAGAATATGCACAATTAGGCTCGAAACAAAGAGATATATATGGTACCCTCGGACAGCGAACTATGCACCTCGCCACTTTACAGCCAACTGCACAGAGGAATTCGTCGCGAGGTGGTTCCTGGGCTTGCTCTAGGACGGTTTTTCATGCTCTATTCGCGGAATCAGTCGGCCAGCGGTCGATTCGGTATACAAATATTACGCTGAAGCGCTCGCTCGGTGTTCAACCAGACACTATCTTTGTTCGTTAGTCCTTTTCTAATTATTGAGTTTTATTTCAAATACATTATGATTGCATCGACTCAGTGATCTAAGATTTTATAGGCGTTCGCTCTTGACTGGATACTCATGAACAAAAATAAGTTGGTTTTTGAGCGATGACTTATCGCCATGAAAATAATAATTGAAATTCAAAAGAGAGAGAAAACGGAAAATTATCGTGCGGAACCTCTTCGCATTAATTTAAGGTATATACACACATTCATACTTGTCGCTCGGGTATATATATGTAAACGCTTATAACTATATGTACATTGGGTGGGACGAGTATGATTCCACGGTGAGGGAACTCCACTATACGTTAGCGCTCGACAGTGCCACGTATGCGAAGGGCATAAGCCATAATACGAATATTGCCGCATCCGGAGGCCGGAATAAAGGAAATAAACAGAAAGATTAATAAAGGAGGAATGGGACAGACAATCAGGTCAAAAGTTAATGCCATATGGCGAAAATGCATACATATTTACAAATGTGGATGATGTAGTGCATGTTTAACATGGACAAATGGATGATTAATATGTAGTTGGTGGTACGAAAGATTGACTTCCCGTTTAAAATCATTTTTACGGTAAAAATTATCATTATTCGGTAACGCGATGCAGAATTTTGTTATATTGACTGTACAACTGCTGAATCTGATGACAAAAGAGCTTCAATTGCGATTTCTCCATAAGAGACCGTGTTAAATTAATAAATTATTTTCTTCTGAACTATGTAGTAGGGAATTCTGAAATTTGGTATGCTTCTTTATTACATTCAAATACATAATCCCTCAAAATTGCAAGAAATTCTGCGATTTTCTTATGTGTGTCCAATTCTTCCTTAAGAGAATATACTAATAAAAAGGAAAATCAAGATGTTACGCTGGGACGTAACAACGGGATTGGACGGGATGGACCGCCGAGCATGCGCATTAGAGACCCAAATATAGCCGATGTTACGAGCCACGGCCTGACGTGGTGAGGATTTTTTGTCAGTGCCGATAGGAAAGAGATATATGTGAGAGGAGTGAGCGGCTAAGTACAGGCCTCGTCCGATTTTTCACGGCTGCACGCTGCACGCCGCTACCCTTCGTGATGCCCTTCTAACAGCTGCTCGTACTCCCTTGCGGAAATACGTCTTGCCGGTCGAAAGGAGGAGAGAGGGGGTATAGGAAAATCGTCTCCAGCCTCGGCCGGTTTTTCACGGCTGCACCCTTCGGCCGATTCGGTTTTTGAGTTACTACCCCAGGCCTCGTCCGATTTTTCACGGCTGCACCCTAGGCAAGCAAACTGGAAAGGATAGCTGACGAGGGCCTCGTCCGATTTTTCACGGCTGCACCCCTTGCGCAAATTTTAGGAAAGTGGATTTTGTAATTTCTTTTTTGGCTCGCCGGTTCCCTTGAGCGGTAAAGGGAAACCTTGTTCGTAGGATTCGAGTACTGCGCGATTGAACAACGCTATGGCAAAGAATTATGGAAAACAAATAAATAGAATATATATTGAATAAAATAAATACACAAAAAAGCAGTTAAATATAAAACACACAACGATAATTTAACTACTATCTCGAATAACGTGACTAAAATACGACGCGAATACATATACAGAAAACGATAATTGACTAGAACGTATTTTTGGGTTTGAAGGAATTGAGCTATTAACGAGAACTAAACCTACACACTATCGTGTGGCAGAACGACTAACACTAGAAATTTGCGCGGAATATTCACAAATTATTCCTTGCTGGAAGTCGCGTTCAGCGAAAAGACACTCTTTTCTGAAGCTGCCGGACTCTGAATTTAAACCGAACTAGACTAGACACGCTCGGAACACGCACAAGTTGTTCCTTGCAACGAGAACAAACAGCGAAAGAGAGACTTTAGTGATCTTGGATTCACTTTTTCTTTTGTACGTAAACGCTCGGGAAATACTGATGCAGACCCACATAGCACAAAAGACTATACGACGACGAAAAGACGACTTTTTAGAGTCAATCAGACGTCGACTTCGCAAGTCAACGTTTAGTTGACTATTAGACGACTGGATTTCGTCGACTTTTAACTGTTGACTATAAGTTGACTTAAAGTTGACTTTGTCTTGCTGAAAACGGCAATGTAAGAACAGTGACGGATAATACATTTGAATATGCACATACACCCTTGAAATGTTGCGCTCCAAAATATTAGGGCATGCGGGGCCCGAGGCTGGCGCCTAACCATCTGTCTAATAACCCGCTACTGCATATGAAGGATATATGTATGCAGCGATCCTGCCACTGCCTGGCAGTGTTGCTTCTGGCTGCGCTTTCTGGCGCATGCGCAGTGCAATTTAGGAAAAATGCAGGGACGAAGCATGCAGTATGCCCTATTGTGGACCCCAATAAAATTTTTTATAAATGATATCTGAACGGAGGGGCCAAACGGGACCTCTTTTTCATGAATTTTAGCACGTACCTTAAGCAGGATTTCATGCGCATGCGCGAGAAAGCGCAGCCAGGAGCAACACTGCTGCCTGGCACCTGGCATTGTTTCGCCATTTTCGTTTAGCGTCTTGTTGAAGCAGTGAAGAGTCTTGTAAGAGATTTTTAGCTATTTAATTGTGCGTTAATCGGAAGAATTCTTGAAAGTATATAATAAAAATATAAAGAATATAAAGAATACAAGTTCATGCGTAATCTAAGTAGGTACTTATATTTTGCCCCTAATTTTAGGAAAAAGCAGGGTTGTGTAAGCGCGCGAGCAAGCAGCGAGGAGACATTATAGGGAAGCAAATATTATTGCCGTGAGGTAATTTCCTTTTTCCTTGTATAAATGCATGAAATATTAAATATAAGACAGAATAATTTGTTTTTGTAAATTGATTATAACAGTTTAGCCGATAGTAGATTATGTTTCTTAAAAGCAGTCTATTATAAAGTTTGAGGTTATACTCCAAAAGCAAAACGAGACATTATAAATTATTAAATACATGTATATTGTGATGAAAGTGGAAACTTCATAAAGTAACATATTATTTGAAGATGTTGTCTATGAGGAAAGACTGCAAGATGAATCCATTTTGTGTATAGTTTTATTGGGATTGTAAAACAAAATAAAATGTTCTGTGGACATTTCAATAATCTGATTTATGTAATCTTTCAAAAAACTAAGCTGTCAAGTAAAAAAATTTAGCCACCTTGCATATGTTATTTTCTAATAATAATTTCATTAACAGATGCCAAAACGTTTTCGGGAGTTATCCGTCCGGCAAAGGAACCGGCGCCTGGAAGCACACCGAAGACATGAACGTCCACAAAATGTTCAATCCCTGGACAGACTTACGGTCAGTACGGAAGTGAACATGGTACATTCAGTACTCAATGAAAATGAGCAGTGCACACTCCTTGCAGAACCAAATTGCAGTCGTGCGACAATTGCTTCTCCCGAGACTCAATATGAGGACATAGAACCTGATATTGAGAAGAAAGAGAATACCATCCAGCATGAGAGTGTAACTGGCGAGATTCCTTTATCTAGCTGGTTACGCTCTTGGAAAATAAAATATAACATCCCCCACAATGCTTTCTCGGAGTTGTTGACCAAATTAAAATTATGCGGTCACGATAACTTACCGAAAGATGCGAGAACGTTTCTGAACACTCCAAGAAGCACAATCGTTGAAGCATGGGGAGAAAAATTAACTTTTTTCCATTACGGTTTGGAGAGGGCATTGATGGATCAACTGGTACAAAAAAACCTCACCATGGCAAACAATGCCATTGTACTGGATTTGAATATCGATGGACTGCCAATTTCAAAAAGCAGTAAAAGCCAAATTTGGCCTCTCCTGGGCAAAATTTATGGCGACAACTCCGTACCATTCGTCATTAGTGTGTATCATGGTGAATCGAAACCGCCCTGTTTAAAAAAATTTCTGAAACCGTTTTGCGACGAATTCCAAGTACTACGCAATTCTGGTTTTATTTACGGTAATAAACAGTTCTCTGTCAACATCAGAGCTGTTATCTGTGACAGCCCCGCCAGATCATTCGTCACACAAACGAAATCCCATAACGGCTACTTCGGATGTGGGAAGTGCATGGAAGAAGGCACGTATGTAAACCACCACATGCTGTTCACAAATTCTCATGCACCACTGCGTACGGATGAAAATTTTCACAACAGGGAACAAGAAGACCATCATGTTGGTGTGTCCCCTTTGGAAGGTGTTCCACTGCAAATGGTTTCACAGTTCCCGTTGGATTACATGCACCTCGTCTGTCTAGGAGTAACAAAGAAATTATTACTATTATGGATGCATGGACACCACACGGGCCGAGTGTGTGCGAGAAAAATGTCAGAACTGTCTAACAAATTAACTGGACTATCGGAATGGGTACCACAAGAGTTTGCCCGCAAACCGCGTGGTTTGGAGGATGTCTCACGATGGAAAGCAACAGAATTCAGAGAATTTTTATTGTATTTAGGACCAGTCGTCCTGGTCGGTATTTTGCCCGACGACAACGTGACACATTTCAATGCATTGAGTTGTGCAATACGCATATTAAATCACCCCACGGACTGCCAGTGCAATATAACGTACGGGAAAGATTTACTCGAACATTTCGTAATGATATCTAAAGAATTATACGGCAACGAAACAATGATTTATAACGTACACAACTTGATTCACCTACATCAAGATGTGCAGATGTATGGACCCCTGCACGGTTTCTCTGCATTTCCATTTGAGAATTATATGCAGACAATAAAAAAAATGCTAAAAAAAGCAAACCAACCACTTCAACAATTATATAAACGGATCGTTGAAAGAAGTACTGAACCAGTGCAATTTGACTCCATGAAATGCGATGTACCAACACTGAGAGGAAAAACGAAGAAGGTGCCTCCGATGAATTGCACTAAACCTTACTCAAAGATACAGTTCCCACATTTCATACTGACCAATGAGAAACCGAATAATTGTTGCTACGTCAAAGGGCAAACAATTGTAATTATTCAACATATATGCCAAAAGGAAACGGGAACACCCGTCATCATCGGTCGTAAATTTTTGACGACGAAGCCTTTGCCGATGTATCCGTGTGACTCAAGGCATATGGATATATGTTTGGTTGAACATTTGGGAGATCAGGAAATGTGGCCAATAACGGACATATGTAGTAAAGCCATTCAACTTCCCTGGAAGGACCAAACTTCCTGGTGCTGTATGCCACTACTACATTGTTCATTGAACGACCAGAGGTAATATATATATATATATGCATATTTGTTCCATTTGTAGCATATTTATATAGATATATATATCCATTTGTAGTATATAGATATAGCTTTCTGTTGTGGTAGACAATGAGACATTTGTCATAGTTGTCAGGGAGGATTACGCGGCTTAATTGATAGCATTCAAAAATCTTTTTAGAACGGCGTCGGTGCAACGAGCCCAGTTCTAGGGACCAATCAGCTCGGGCCGTTCATGAAGTTGTACTTCGGTTTCAACCAGTGTGGCCAGATTCTGGCCCACTGGTACCATTGGTACCAGAGGAGTGGGGATACGCGCAAGTGTGCGTGCCGTGTCGGTGAGAGCCGCTTGGAGAGAAGGACGGAACTATGCTGCGTCTCCCTTCCACCAACGTCGTGTGACGTCAGGTATCGTGACGACACATAAGAAGGACAGAACTATGCTCCGTCCCCTTTCAACCAACATCGCGCGTTGCGTCTTTGTTCGACATGCCGTCGCGGCGTCGTGTCTTCGTTCCGCACACAGGCCGGTGACAGTGGTGCCAGATTTCGCATAAGGCATCGCACGTACCATTGCGTTCTTTCAGCCGGAAGGCAAATCGGGCACCACCGCGTTGAGCAGACCGCGATCGAGCGAAAAGTGAATCCAGGAGAGTTTGAGATTGACTCGTCGTCGCTCGTCGACGCGTTCGAGTTCTTTTTTTCGTAGGTTCGCGGTAAGCCATGGTTCAATTTTTTTTCACAGAATAATTTTTTTTTAATTATTCATCGCACGGCAACAAACGATACACATATAAAAATACTTTAGTACTTACTACGGATAGTTTTTAATATTTTGTCATGGGATCAATTTTATCACATTGATTTGAAATCTTTTTCTTACTACGCACGTTTAATTTAACAACGCTATCCCCATTTCGAGAAAGAAGAAGGTGTTTCTTATTTGGCAATGCACCATGCATACTGTAATCCATATGTACGTCCATTGTCGCATTCTGCCCACGAAATGTCGCAACGTGCGTATTGTCGAAGAAGGCAGGATAAAAGACGACAATAATAGCAAAAACCCTGTCAATGGAAAACCGAAACTCACATTGTGCCGCTCCCGACTAATTGAAATATCTGAAAAGTCAAACCATTCTGAGCGCGTATTTTACGTACCTACTGCAAATTATTTCCCCGGGACTCTAACTGACTTTTCCAATGTCATTTATTCATCATTACTTTGCAACCAATTGTACGATATGTATTACTTTTAAATGCACATGTACAGGGTCCACAGGTTGCGCTAGTCAGTTTTTTTCCTGTAAACGGTAAGTATTAGACAAAATTACAGAGGAAAGGGTTCAATCGGATCGTAAAAGAAATTAGAGCATTTTTGTGTGGGGGCCCCAGCGGGGGGGGGGGGGGGGGGGCGCCACACAAAAATACAATGTCAACATTAGTATGAAATAAAATAAACAAAAAAAAAAACATGCTCTCATTTCTGTTCTAACCCTTACTTCTACAGCGTGGGGTAATAAGTCTGTCCACCTTCAATATCTCCGTCGTTCAAAGTGGACAGAGGTATTGCCACACGCTGTATGATTATCATAAAATGTGGTACAATAGGGCTATAGGAGACGGTCCACGTTAAAAAACCGAACGCGTTAGTCGTGGCACCCCATGGGTGGCGTGGAAGTCCACGTATCTGAAATTATATAAACTACAACCTTACATACGCATTTGCATTTGTCGGGTGCAGCGTTGCACTTTTCAATAGAATGAAGTCTCGTAGAAGATAGATATTACGATCCCATTAAACCCTTTCCTCTATAATTTTGTCTAATACTTACCGTTTAGAGGGAAAAAGCTGACTAGCGCAACCTGTGGACCCTGTACATGTGCATTTAAAAGTAATACATATCGTACAATTGGTTGCAAAGTAATGATGAATAAATGACATTGGAAAAGTCAGTTAGAGTCCCGGGGAAATAATTTGCAGTAGGTACGTAAAATACGCGCTCAGAATGGTTTGACTTTTCAGATATTTCAATTAGTCGGGAGCGGCACAATGTGAGTTTCGGTTTTCCATTGACAGGGTTTTTGCTATTATTGTCGTCTTTTATCCTGCCTTCTTCGACAATACGCACGTTGCGACATTTCGTGGGCAGAATGCGACAATGGACGTACATATGGATTACAGTATGCATGGTGCATTGCCAAAGAAGGAACACCTTCTTCTTTCTCCAAATGGGGATAGCGTTGTTAAACTAAACGTGCGTAGTAAGAAAAAGGTTTCAAATCAATGTGATGGGACTTGATGAGAACTGTTAGAATATATGCACAATTTGGTCACCTTCTATTTAGAAAACAAATCATAAAGAACAACTCATAGAAACATTCGCACCGTCGTCGCGTTGTTTCAAACAAATTCTTCCTGACGTACGCTGTCGTGTGTTAAAATCGCGTGTTAGTACGATCCCTCGGAACGTTCTAGTGCAAGAAGCTCCTGTTACTTGTTTCACGGTTAATGCATAATACGCAATAATTGACATTTATTATATACTTTCTTATTTATTACTACCACAGAAAGATTAATGTTACTGAAACCAAAATTTATGAAATATATATTTTGCCCATATCTATTATAAACCAATACGACACATCTATTCCGCTGGCATAATATTAAAAACTATCCGTAGTAAGTACTAAAATATTTTTAAATGAATATCGTTTGTTGCTGTGTGATGAATAATTAAAATAAAAAATTATTCTGTGAAAAAAATTGAACCATGGCTTACCGCGAACCTACGAAAAAAATAACTCGAACGCGTCGACGAGCGACGACGAGTCAATCTCAAACTCTCCTGGATTCACTTTTCGCTGGATCGCGCTTTGCTCAACGCGGTGGTGCCCGATTTGCCTTCCGGCTGAAAGAACGCAATGGTACGTGCGATGCCTTATGCGAAATCTGGCACCACTGTCACCGGCCTGTGTGCGGAACGAAGACGCGACGCCGCGACGGCATGTCGAACAAAGACGCAACGCGCGATGTTGGTTGAAAGGGGACGGAGCATAGTTCTGTCCTTCTTATGTGTCGTCACGATACCTGACGTCACACGACGTTGGTGGAAGGGAGACGCAGCATAGTTCCGTCCTTCTCTCCAAGCGGCTCTCACCGACAAGGCACGCACACTTGCGCGTATCCCCACTCCACTGGTACCCATGGTACCAGTGGGCCAGAATCTGGCCACACTGGTTTCAACATTCAAAAAGGAAAATGTTTTTCCAAGTTTCCGGTTAGTGTTTTTTATCGTGTGGTTAGTTCCTGCGATTAGTATTTTTTTTGTTAGTTTTATTCGTTCAATCCATTTGTAAATGACATAGTGATCCTAACTTTCAAGCAACCGCGTAACCATCGTAAGAAATTAAATTTTTGTCGTGTCACTTTTTCAGTGAACCCGTTGGGGCGGTCAGAGATTCCCATCAGATTTTTGTATATAAACCCTCAGAGTACCGCAAGACCGAGCACCAATAAGGCAGGGTGTCCGTCGACCAACACCGATAGTTCACTATTACTAATTCATGGTCGCTTGAGCTCCTCACCGATGCTGTAGCACGCAGCATTCGGTCTGACATACAATGTATGTATGCACTTGTGGTGGGGAGTTGCAACGGCAATTGTTTTTTCCACGACTTCAAAGAAGGAAGAAGTTGTTTGTTTTATTAACCGTCAATCGCATCACCGTGTGCGTTACACCATTTTGTCTTGTGACGACGGCAGTCTGTGTGCCCATCCGATTGAAGATGGTAGGTCTGAAAAGACTCCGCGTTGGTCTCCGGAGAGTTAACAATATTTCGTCATTACAGAAAAACTACGAAGCGACCTGTGCCTGTGCGTTTCTGACCGTACATCACTAAGAATCACTACGAATTATTGGAATGGCGTTTTATGTCTTGCTCTTCGACACATACTGCGTTACCGTACCGACGAGTTGGATAAATTTTACAGATTGTACTTTTGTCACACCAAAACAATCATCGCGCCTAGCTAAGGCTTGTATAAAGGGGACGGCCCCATCCAGCGATTGGAAGATGTCATATTTCGACAAGAAGTTCGGCCCTTACGGTTCGTTTCATATATTTATTTGTGACATTACAACAACAAGTAGAATTCATAACGATTTGAAAATCTGTTACAGAAAGCTACGAACATGCACGCGGGATAGAAAAGGCCATCAGCGAAATGTCGGCTTCGGACGGCAGTAGTACAATCCAAAGAGCCACGGAAATTAGTGGGCAGAAACGTTGCATAAAAAAGCGTACCTTCTACGGTGACAGTTCAAGCGATGCTATTGCTACGACATTTATATAAACAATTCCACATGTTCCAGTTAAAATATGATATTAAAGCATGTTTTGAATCTGCAGATCAACCGAAGAGGGCCAAATTCATAATGCCTTCAAACTACATTGTACAGAACCAAACTGCAGTCCAATCGGGAAACGAATGTCAAGCATGGGCCACAACTTCAACAGGTACGTCATTGATCTATTTATGTAATAGAATACAACAAAGTTTGTTAGCAATAAGTGTGACGTACACATACTTTTATTTCCGACAAAATGAAGTAATTTCACTGGCATCGTAGAATGAGTTTTTGAAAGATGAGGCAATATTAGTGATTGTACATACAACATTTCAATGAACCTAGCAAAATCCCTGATTACAAAATGAAAAAGTATGTGTTAATGTAGGTCCCTATGCAAAGTATGAATGCGGAGATACCATCAATTTGTATCCTTCAAATAACGTTCTTTACATAATTTTCTCGATACGTTCTACAAACAGATCGTTACCGTAAGAAATAAAATTGAATTCTCGGTTAATGTTAACAATGTATGTATATCTTGTATGTATATCTAGCGTCGGAACCCTTGACATCTGGTGCCGCCGTATCCAATAATTTTGAGACTCTACTGGATGCAACCGCGGACGTAAATACAGTTAATGAGGTGCCTGATATGAGGACTAAGGAGGATTCAGTTTGGGATGCAGAATACCTTGAAATAGGTATTACACCTATTTTGGTACTTCACGATTTATCGGGAAAGGTTTATATATAAATCAATCTTAACTATAAAAACATCTTACATTTATCGTATTCTTTTTCAGAAGATGAAAACAATGATAATTCGAAACATGAGAGCACCATTTTTGCAGGTACATTCAAATTTTTCTAAACTCTTTGAAATTTGATGATTAATAGTGAACCTAACGTCCTTCATATTTTATAGAATTATCTGAAATGGAAGCTCCTACAGAATGCACCTGTTGTCGTAAATATGTTTAATTTTACTCTTTGTGCATATAATGCAAAAATCTCTAAAGAGATTTGTGCAAAGAATTGAATAATAAATATAAAGATTTGATTTTTGTTGTACAGAGAAATGTGTTCAAGCTAATTTACAGTTCACGCAAAGAGTTGAAAAAAAGTTAAATTGGATTATGCATTACCTTCAAAATTCAAGTGGCGGAGTTGCAAGTAATAGTTATCCAGAACAAAACTATTTACCAGACTTTCCGATAACCAATCGTCCGGATTTCCAGGAATTTGAACGTAAACTTCTGGAAGAAGGCGTCCGGCAACAATTTGTACGTATTACATGTACAAATTACAAAGCATGTAATTTCTAATCAGAGAACAAATTGAACTAATATTGCACTTAAATTTTACAGACGTCTCATGCCATTTCATGTACGTTTGTTACAGATTGGAGTAATTTCGAAACTGGGGGGGCCAAATGTCGGTAAAGCTGTCAGAAACATTTTAAATTATATTATATCTAATGAAGTGGCCGTACAGTACAGCTGGACGGGGCAGAAGCATAACTTGCCATTTCAACATACGCGAGTTGCTGCCGCAGTGATAGGTATTTCTTTTATTAACATCCTACAGCTTTACGTATATTTAAATGCTTACCACTCCTATGTTTGCAGAAATTGTTTTGAAGCAGTGGGTGACAAGCACGAAGGATGAAATACAATGTTTCATTAAGGAATGGTTGAGGCGGGCGAGTGACAGGAAAAGGCAATTTGTGCGAAAATAAAAATATTTTACAATTTTATATATTATCCACCCCGTCTTATTATTACATTTGACATTTTTCAAAAACTTGACCGGTTTAATTGTAGTATTCTTTACTTGTATACACATATATATGTAAGAATAATGTCAAACAATTAAAGAATAATACAATTAAATCGATCAAGTTTTTGAGGAATGTCAATATTACAATAAAAATTCAGTATAATATACATGTCTAGAAGTAGACTTGCAGTTGTCGTAATAAGGTTGACTTACAGACGACGTAAAGTTGACTTACAGACGACGTAAAATTGACTTGCAGACGACGTGAAGTTGACTTACAGACGACGTAAAGTCGACTTAATGGTAACTTTTAAGTCGACGTATAGACATAACGAAAGACGACTATTTTTGAGTCATATGACGTCTATAAGTCGACTATAAGTCAACATTTAGACGTTTTTCAGACGTCTGCGCAGTCGTCTTTCGACTTTTTCAGTCGACTAACAGTCAACTAAAAGACGACTTGGTGCTATGTGGGGACCCTTGCATGGTCTCTTTCTGAAGCTGTCTGAACTCTGAATTTAAACTAGACACGCTCGGAACACGCACAGGTTGTTCCTTGCAACGAGAACAAACAGCGAAAGAGACACTTTTAGTAATCCTGGATTCACTTTTTCTAAGTACGTAACGCTCGGGAATTACTGATGCAGACCCTTGCACGGTCTCTTTCTGAAGCTGTCTGAACTCGAGAGCCCTGTCGGAGCCCTGTTTTATACGATTTGATCTTAGGCAAGGGGTCTTGAGAAGTAAAGAAGTAGGGCATCACGGTGGGGTACATTTTCGGGGAATCGCACGTTCCCAACCGTCGCTATGCATTCGCTGTGCACGTGATCGCGCGTGGCCGCTGCGCTTTGTTCTGGTGTTCGTTGCTACGCGAGCGCGTCGCTAGACCGGGCGCGTCACTGTTGAGGAGTACGTCACTATATTGGGTACGTCACTAGTTCGGGCGATGCATGCTGACCTCACGGGGGGCAGGCAGGCACGACGTCATGGGCCGTAGCGCTGGTCGGCGGCGCTCGGCGGCGCTCGGTGGCGCGGTACTGTAGGGATCTCGTAGCCGTAGGTCCACACAACACACTATTTTCCACTAGACTAATTGTATATTTATTTATTAACAGCTATATATACACTATTATTTACAATATAATAATACAGTTCCCCAATGCCTGGGTATCGAAACGTATAAAAACCACGTGCCCGGTTCTATGTCGCTAGCTGCTAACACCGTGTTCTCGCATGAGCCGTCGAGAGCTTTCTCCTCTTTCACTTGTCCACGGTGCCCGTGGCGCCTCTCCAAACCGGCTTAGGCCCCGTTCGCAACGCTGCCGCTGCGTGGCCATCTTATAGTGGCGTCCCCACAATACTCCCCCCCCCCGAGCGACTGAGCCTAAGGAGCGAAACGGACCTGTTTCCTTGCCCCCGGCCCTGTGTATTGCCTCGGTTGGTGCCCCGGTGGCCGCTGTGGCGTAACTCCGTCCTGCGGCCCGGGCTGCGGTTCTGTAGTCGTCTCCAAGAACGCCGGTTTGAGACGGTCGGTCGATACGTCTGTTGGAGTGCCCCTGACGTTGACCCTGTAACAACAATCGCTGATCCTGTCCAGTACCGGATAAGGCCCCTCATACGGTTGGTCCAAGGGTTTTTTAACGCTGTCGACTCTCAGAAAGACGTGCGTGCACGTAGGCAAGGTTTTATGTGCGAAAACCCGCGTCCTGCTGTGATGGGCCGTCTGCCTCGGGCGAAGCTGCCTCATTGTCGTCCTGAGATGCTCCAAAAATGGGTAAGGGTCCTGCGATGGCTCCTCCTGGGTGAAAAATTCTCCCGGCATTCGGAGGGTGGTTCCGTAAACCAACTCGGCCGCCGATGTTCCGATGTCTTCCTTCAGAGCATTCCGCAACCCTAGCATGACCACGGGCAGTACATCCACCCAGTCCTTTGTCTCGTGGCATTTAATGGCAGCCTTGAACGACCGGTGCCAGCGTTCAACTGCCCCGTTTGCCTGTGGGTGGTACGCCGTGGTCCGCAGCGTCTTGCACCCTATAAGACGTGTCAAAGCGGTGAACAATTGCGAATCGAATTGGGTTCCTCGGTCTGTCGTTATGACGGCTGGCGCTCCGTAGCGTGAAACCCAAGTCGCGAAAAATGCGTCCGCCACCGTATCAGCTCGTATATCCCGAATGGGAACCGCGTCCGGCCAACGCGTGAATCGGTCGATCATCGTGAGGCAGTACCGGTATCCCCTTGATTCTGCCATCGGTCCCACGATGTCGACGTTGACGTGGTGGAAGCGCTCGTCCGGCACCTGGATGTGCTCGGGTCGGCGTCTGGTGTGGCGCCCCACCTTCGACCTCTGGCACGGAAGGCAGGTCCTCGCCCATTCCGTGATGTCCCTGTTCATTGACGGCCATACAAACTTGCGTGCCACGCTCTTCCGCGTCGATCGTCCGCTGGGGTGTGCGGCGTTGTGCACCACATCAAAAATCTTCTTGCGCAGCGTTTTCGGGACGTACGGTCTAACGGCCTCGGTGGAGACGTCACAGTATACGGACGTTTCTGTGCCGTCCAGGCGTAACCTCCTTAACTGCAAGTTGCCCGGTGTCCGGATAAGCTCCTGCAGCTCGTCGTCCCCCTGTTGCGCCGTGGCTATCTCCTCGGTTGACGTGACCACCGGGAGATGGATGTCGCTGACCCTGGACAAGGCGTCGGCCACGCCATTGTCGAGCCCCGCGATGTGCCGGATGTCCGTCGTGAACTGCCCTATTAGGTCCAAATGGCGCTGCTGACGCGGTGATGCCTTCGTGGGACGCTGCTGGAATGCGAAAACAAGTGGCTTGTGGTCAGTGTAAACCACCGTTTTTCTGCCCTCGATCATGTAGCGGAAAAACTGGACCGCCGAATAAATAGCCAACAGTTCCCGGTCGTATGCGCTGTACCGCGCCTGTGTCGGGGTCAGTTTCCTTGAATAAAATCCAAGCGGCCGTCGCTCTCCGTCCACTACTTGTTCCAATGCTGCGCCCATAGCGGTGTCGGAAGCGTCAGCGATCAACAGTAACGGCGCCCGTTCCGCCGGATGTGCCAGTAGCGTCGCCTCGGCGAGTTGCCTCTTGGTCTCGGCAAAGGCTAACTCCAACTCCGGAGTCCAAGCGATTGGGCGTCTGTCCCTTTTTTTACTCCCGGCCGTGAGGTCATATAACGGTGCCTGCGCCCGTGCCGAGCCTCGCATCGAGGTCTTGTAAAAATTTAACATGCCCAGGTATCTCCTGAGCTACATGATATCCTGTGGCTTTGGATAATCCAGGATGGCCTGCACCCGGTGTGGTAGTGGCTTCGTGCCGGCCGGCGTCACCAAGTATCCCAGGTAATTGACCTCTGTCCTGCCAAAAACGCACTTCGCGACGTTAATGGTAAGGCCGTGTTCCTGGACCCTTGCCAACACCATCTCCAGATGTCTCCGGTGCTCCTCCGGTGTCCTGGATGCAATAATTATGTCATCAATGTAGCAAAAACAAAAATCCAGGTTGCGCAGCACGTTGTCCATAAAACGTTGGAATGTTTGCGCTGCATTAGTCAGACCAAACGGCATCACATTAAATTCGTACAACCCGAAAGGCGTAATGATGGCCGTTTTCTCCCTGTCCTCTGCCGCCATGGGGATATTAAAATACGCCCTCTCCAGGTCCAACGTAGTAAAGATGCTCCGTCCGTGTAGCTGGTGCGCGAAATCCCTCAGGTTCGGCACCGGGTACCGGTCCGGCTTTGTCTGTTCGTTCAGTAGGCGGTAATCGCCGCAGATGCGCCAGGACCCATCCTTCTTCCGGCGCATTAAAATGGCGCTAGCGTACGTGCTCTCGGAGGGTCGTACTACTCCATCCGCTATCCATTCGTTTATCTGGACTCTTGCGTTCCACGGTGGTGACTGTCGGGGCCGAGCTGCCCGCGAGCCGGCCTGCTGCGGCAAGGTTGGTGGTGGCGTCGATCAGCCGACGGCCTCTCAAGTCCGGCAGCAGGTTAAAGGCGTGGAGGAAATCGTTACCGAGTATGGGCTGGGATACACCAGCTACAATGAAAACCCATGTAAAAATCCGCCTCAAGTCGAGGTCTAACGTTACTCTACGCTCGCCGAAAGTCGGTATCCTTGTGCTGTTTGCTGCGTATAAAATCCGGTCCGACGGTGGACTATTTACAGCCCATTCCTTTG
The DNA here is from genome assembly GCA_963942575.1 of Priocnemis perturbator. Classification (NCBI taxonomy): domain Eukaryota; kingdom Metazoa; phylum Arthropoda; class Insecta; order Hymenoptera; family Pompilidae; genus Priocnemis; species Priocnemis perturbator. The sequence continues at coordinate 10,872,906 of OZ012643.1, read as the reverse complement.
GAAGGACCGACACGTCCGCCCCTGTGTCGACTAGGAATTTCGTGTCGGTCTTCCTGTCGGTAATCATGAGGCGTTTTGATGAACGGCGGTCGCCGGCGGCTGCCTCTGCGCACGCCGGCCCCTTCAGTTTCCCTGATCAGATTGTTGCTGCCGTTGTGCAGTCGATTGTCCCTGCTGCTGCCCCTGCGGTTCGTTCCAGGCGCAAGGGCTCTCGCACGACTTTGCGCTCGCGCCAAACTTCCAGTGGAAGTAACAGAACCTGCCGTCGCCCCTGCGTCTTAGCTTGGAAACGGGTCGTTGTCCGCGTTCCACCGATCTTTCCGCACTTCTGCCGCGGGTTACCCGAAACTTGTCCAACTTCCGGGTTAAGGCCAATACCTGTGCTCGTAACTCTTTAATTTCATCTACTTGCCTGGAGGGCCCTGGCTGGGTGGCGGGTACGGCACTCGGTGTCTGTGTCACCGTTGCGATCCTGGGGTACATAACCTCTAATATTCGGTCTGCCTGTGCGGCCAGCAGCCCTAAGTCGTCCTGTTGCCCAGTCACCAGGATGCCTCTTGCCCCCTCGGGCATTTGTTCCAAGAACAATGAGCGTAACACCCCGTCGCTGCAATGCCCTCCAGACAGATTCCTGAGGCGCTGTAGGAATAGTGAGGGCTTGTCCTCGCCCCTATCCTGCCCCCGTAACAGGCGTCTCAGCTTCGTTTCCTGAGATTCAGACAAGCTGTCTATAATGCGCCGCTTAACGGCATCGTACTTGCCTGTCTCCGGGGGGTTGTCAATAATATCTCCAATGATGCCCTGCAAGTCGGCGTCTAGGTGGATAATCAAATGCCGGTACTTTGTGATGTCCGTCTTGATCCCGTGCAGGGAAAACGTCATCTCCGCCACTTTGAAATACCGTTCTGGCTGGTCCCGCCAAAATGGTTGTGGCAGCTTCACCACTCTAATGGCGCCCACAGTGGCTTCCATTTCTTGCGCGTCTTCCCGCGTTTCCTTCGCCGCCATTTCCACGTTCGGAAGATCCAGAAGGGAATCTGTATTCCGTGCCATCGCTCGGTCCCGCTTCTCCGTTTCAGTCGGTGATCCGGGTGGCGTTCGGTCAGTCGGCATACTATAACTCGCACAAGCGTTCGTTAACGTGACCACGTGGTCCGCGCGATCACGTCGGGGTCACCAAAATTGTAGGGATCTCGTAGCCGTAGGTCCACACAACACACTATTTTCCACTAGACTAATTGTATATTTATTTATTAACAGCTATATATACACTATTATTTACAATATAATAATACAGTTCCCCAATGCCTGGGTATCGAAACGTATAAAAACCACGTGCCCGGTTCTATGTCGCTAGCTGCTAACACCGTGTTCTCGCATGAGCCGTCGAGAGCTTTCTCCTCTTTCACTTGTCCACGGTGCCCGTGGCGCCTCTCCAAACCGGCTTAGGCCCCGTTCGCAACGCTGCCGCTGCGTGGCCATCTTATAGTGGCGTCCCCACAGTACGTTACACCGATATAGGAGAGACAGAGATTGTCTATTTCACAATGATGATAATCAGTGGTCCCAGATCAGGCCTCGAGCACCATCGGTTTCGGCGGTGTACGTGCGCGTCTGTGTGCGAAGATAAGGACCTAATTGGCCCTAAGCTGCGCGCATCGCACACAGACGCGCACGCACACCGCCGAAACCGATGGTGCTCGAGACCAGATCTGAGACCACTGATGACAATAGAATCCGTGCATTGCCGGGATAGGGAAGGCGCAGTCCATGTGTATAAGGTCTATGACTTAGGGCCGTATTCACGTACTCCGCTTAGTCCAGGTTTAAGCCAATCACAACAATGCGGGAGCACAGCCTAAGCCTGGCCTAAGCGTCCGCAGAGGCCTAAGCGCAGTACGCAGTGTCAGCAGTTCTGGCCTAAAACCGCACACTTGGCGACCGTAGTGGGGGAAATCGCAAGGTGTGTGCGTGCCGTGTCTGTGAGCGCCGTGCGCGCACCGCCGAGACTTCCTTGTTCGTGCAGTTTAATATCAGGTGCCTGATGTACTATTATGATTGCTTAGAAAATGAGTCAAGGAATTAAGAATCCATAAGAAAATGGCAGAAACATTGGATCTTAGTTTTACAAATGAAAATTTGACATTAAAAGATAATGTGTTACGTGAACAGTTTCGGCATATGCAAAGTCATCATCTAAAGTCTTTTCTTGATACTGTGCCACATCTACAATCGGAGGTACATGTTCTACTTCCTACAATGCAATATAAATTTACACCAGTATTTAAACACAAAAAAACGTACATATGCATTATTGGCATAATTATGAAATGATGTATAACAGGCCTGGGCAACTTGTGGCCCGAGTGCCATATTTCCCTCCTTCTTCCACTTCTAACCGACCCCCACCTTATTCCGTTTGGGGAACTAGCGGGGACGGTCCCGTATATATTGTACGCTAGTTCTCCTCACTCCGTCAGCGCGCAAACGAAATAAGGTGGGGGTCGGTTAGAAGTGGAAGATGAAGGGGAATGTGGCACTCGGGCCAGTCGGGCCTCAAGTTGCCCAGACCTGTTGTATAACATACCATTCATTATCTCCACCATCCGTACTTGTTGAAGCAATGCTTCTTTCTTCATCTAAAGTTCTTACCTGCTCCAAACTTGCTGAAGGTATTACCTACATTGGATATAGATCTTTGTAATTACATGTTCCTATAAAACCTTTAAACATATAAACCAGATTGATATTGATATACCTTACTTGTTAAACATATAGAATCATGAGGAAACAAAGTTGGTATTGCCTTCCTGTTTATTCTGTTTTGACCTAATAGCGTTATAACAAAGGAATCAGGAGTGAAATGCCGACTACAAATAAAACTGAATTTTGTGACTTTGTTGAGAAGATTTGGTGGTATTGCCGAGATAAATGCCGAATACAATTTAGGATTCGCCGGGAAACTGTACAAAATTTATTCTCACGTGCCGATTGGCGGTTTCGCGAAAAGGAAAGTTTTCACGACGTCACAGCCGGGAAGCGACTTGTAATTCCTCCGTTAGTCGAGAGGCCACGGAGTGCGCCTCAGCGACTTGGGGATCCTGGCGGTGTTTTATTGGTCGAGCGCGATGAGTTTCGGATAGAGGCGTTCGCGCCTCTTTTGAATGTATACCGCGAACCGCGGATCGGATCTCGGCACGGTTGCGGGATATATCGGTGCTTCTAATTTCAACGGAATAAGTTTCCACTTCGCGGATTTACCAGACTTTACTGAACTCGCGGATGACTTTATCACTAGTACGTTTCTAGCGGAAGGCTTTATTTCTCTTACGTTGCTTACGGAAGGCTGTACTACCTTTACGTTGGGTCTAATGGTACGACACTCGACTATACGCGGTTTTGGCGTTAGCGGCGGAGGGCTGTTAGTTTCTGACGGTATAGCGTAGAAGTTCCTGAGGAGTTTACGTAGTTGATTCTTCCGGCCGGCTCTCTTTTGTCTAGGCATTCGGGGTAAGGCTGACTTTTGGTCTCGAGGTGGATGTATATGCAGTCAAGCGAATCGTCCTCTTGTTGGCGGGTAAATGGACAGTAAGGTGAGGGTAAGTATGGGGTTGAAGGAATGCGTATCGTCGAGCTAACGTCCTCTCGTTGACGGGGTAATGGAAAAGTAAGGTGAAGCTAAGTGTGAGGTTGTAGGCATATATGTTGTCGAGCTAACGTCCTCTCGTTGACTGCTTGGATATGTGTGGTGAGGAAATACTTAGACGTAGAGCGTTATGGAAGGCTTCTTTTACTTTTAAGAAACGCGATGGTTTAAATGAACGAAAGTGTTTTTTGTAACAAAGGTCTATATATTGACTTTGATTATATGATTCTTACAATATTGATTTATACGATTGAACAATTAAAGAAACTAGATTCTACCTTAATAATTAATACAGTGTTAGGTGAGTGTCGAACCGGCAAGTCAGTTTGCTTACCGAGAGTAGCTTTGGTCGAGTCCTCAGATGTAGCTTCAGCACTGGTTCTTTTGACTAATGATTTAGGCTTTTGAATTTATGATTTAGTTCTTTGAAATTGAGATTTAGTTTGAATGGAATTGGAACTGAGCTGAGCTTTTCTACTACAGATCTTGAACAAAGGAATTTAATATACTGTTCTTCAATATGATGCGACTACTTGTCTTCAAGAGGAATAAACTGATCTTCAAGAAGGAATTAAGAACACTCTCTGATTTTCTGGTTCAACCCGGGCTTAAATCTAGTTACTAGGGCCCGTCACTAAGGAAGGGGTACGGCCCTTAGCGTGGGGGCTCGGCGCCGGCGCGTTGGTGGTGGAACGCAGTCCACTTGAAGCGCCGCGTGCGCCTTTACTTAGAACTAATGCCCTAGCGGTCGATGGGCATAGACGCAGAGATATATAGACTTATAACTCGATTCTACGTTACTATGGCTTAAACTAGGTGAATGTGAACGAGTGAGGGAGAAGTTCCGTCGCTCTGTAGGAGACGGGTGCTTCAATACAACGTCCACGCCTCGTACGTATGTATATCGGATCCTCGTATTCTTTGTGAACGGTTCGGCGGGGTCTCACGATATTGAATTACACACCGTATTATCATATAACCACAAATATATTTTTAACAATCTTGTGCTTCTCATTAGAGCGCCAGGATGCGAATGCCCGCGTTGCGGTCTGTACATAGGCTGGTCACGGAATATATAATAGCGTGACGCACGTCGCAGTCTTACACTACACTCGGTAGGCGGCGCTGAATGCTTCTTACATCTAACACCGACGAGATATTCCTAAAGACTGCCAGCCTTATGGGACTTTGTGTCTCCAGCAAAATTCGCTGTTCTCGGGCGCCCTCTAGAATATATTGCGGCCAGAGTAAGAAACTGATGTCGAATCACTACCGTACTGAACTATTATCATGAGATGTCACCTGTGTGTGGGCAAGTGAAGCTCTCTTTACAGACGATTTCAAGTGGAATTTTAAGTTTCAAAATAATAGAAGCAAAATTACTATTAACGGCAGAAAAGGGTGTACGAAACATAAAATGAAAGATAAAAAGTTCACTAAAATTTTAATAAATGTTCAACTATTCAACGTTAACCGTAAAAATATATGTACAACATTGGATGCGGAAATTTTGATATACAAACCTGACCATGTCTTGTTGGTCTGAATTTGGAATATATATTATTGTATGTTGAAATGAAGTTCACGTATAGTTTCAATGCAATTTGCTCATTTGTTCCACCATTTGAAGCTGTGTGAGATACATGAAATTGACAATTGGAGAACAGGTGCCCGGAAAAATCTGCCGTATAGGTCATGATCGCTATAGGTGAGATTGAAAATAAGTAAGGCTGCCGTTACAATGGTCGCGGTTTTGGTCGATCTTCTGTAGTCCGAAACAATTTGTCAGTAGTGGCACTCAGCTACATCGACAAATACGTCGCATAGAAACAACGGTATCGCTGCGAGGTTGGGTAGGAGTGTAGGACTAAGACTTGCAGATTGGAGAGTGAAGTTGAGCTAGTCAAGTATAGTTTCTAAGCGTTTATTTCATGCGGGTGTGCTGCCGTGTTTAACTCATTGTCAGTCTATCTCGGCAACTGTGAGTGGAACACAACGAATTTGGTAAAGAATGTTTAAAATGTTCAGCTTAAAACAATGCAAAATGTTCTTCGTATATTCGAACAGATCTTGTCGAGAGCTTCAAAGCGATGCCATGCACGGTTGTGTTCTATTGACCGTTTCCGAGACAAGCCAAGATAAACGAAGTCAAACGTGACCGCACACCTATAAATATTGCACCGTTTCCCCGGGCAGTCGATATTTTCCGCAATACACTAATCGATTCGTACGCTTCCATTGGTCTATTTAAACAAGTTTTTCGTTTTGTTGCAAAACATGCAGCCGCGTACCAATTTGAACTCGAATGCACATGAGGGCAGCCCGAGGCCGCATGAAAAGTTGATCCGAGACGCAACGAACTGTTTTGATATATTAAACAGATATTGCAAAGTAGCGAAAGAAACTGATGTTATTTTTAAATCACGTGCTAATTACTCTTTAATTATGTATGCATCTGTGAAGTATCGATTACAAAGGTGAGGGTGAAATAAAATTTTGAAATAAAATCTCATTACGTTTGAAGCAGTTACACAATGGGTAATGTCAACGTTCTATGTTTGCCTATTACCTACGGTACTAGCTCCAATTACCGACGCCAACCGACGCCGCCAAGAGACCTCAGCGCCCCCTCAGACCCCATCCAGCCCCCATTTGCGGGCCGCTGTTTAACACAGGCGCTGGCAGTCTTTAAGAATATCTCGTCGGTGCATCTAAGTATCCCTACAGCTCGTCCACTTAAGGCGACCTCTCGGAGTGCCTTCAAGGCACTAGCCGGCTACATTAGTTCTTATGGTTAAAGGCAGGTCGAAAATTGTGTCGGTAACGGCTGGCCGTCACATTATTACATTTATTACAATTAGCAGTCACATATACATTTTCTGAAAGTATGTAGCTTTACTTTTATTCTTCATTACCTATGAAAACTAACGTCAACATATGGGTTCCATGCAGCATTACAATGTTTAATGCAGCACCGTTTCACCATGTTTATTTTTGTATAAATGCTCCTATATTTCTTCACACAATTTCAAATACTACGCACAACGACAACTAACTTCATCTGACCACCTTGTTGTGACAGGCCACTCACATGGCATGGGTTATGACATTCGTTGCTAGGTCATGTTTTTCGAAAGGGTAGTACACGATAGACAAGATAAGAGAGACCCGAAATTTACCCTTTCTGTCTATCCGGCCGTGGCCACGCCGTTCACATTCCAGTTAGAGTATAGTTCAATGATTTTGCCTACTGTGGCTCTGAATAACTTCACACGACTCAATCGAGCGGATGCGTACATCAATATATATAGATATATAACGTACGTTACTGTTAGTTCTTGGTTTCTTGGTTTCTACATTAGAGACACTATAATAAGAGACTAGACACGAGACAGCCACTTTTGATTGGTCCGCCATTTATTGGCTTCTCCCGCTAATTTTACACATATGAACGTCAAAAATTTGTATAATGACATACATAAACAAAAAACGCAATAACCCAATACATACACATATGAACGTGAAAAATCTATGTAAACATGGGTAAGAGTGAGATAGAGTGAAATAGTAGAAAGTAGATATATCTTTCTCTCGTAGGATTAAGCCAAAACATGGTGGACATTGGCTCGTGTCCAGTCTCTTATTATAGTGTCTCTATTCGACATCGGTCTAATACATTGATCTATATACTACCTGGAATGCGCACGGATGCAGGAACAGACGCGCCTCGTTGTTAGACAGAGAAGAAAGACATTTTGGTATTCTGTCTCACTCTTACCACTGGACCTTTGGGAGATACAGTCGATTTTCGCCTTTCGACGTAAGTTCCACAGAGATTTGACCAGGCGGTGGAAACTGAGAGACGAGTTTCCGGTGCAGTGTTTGAAACCGGAAGTAAAAGGGTTTCTTAACTGAGCAATTGTGTGAGTTTATATCGTTACGTGATCCTAGGCGAGTGTACGTGACCCACGTGACCATTTAGCAGCAGAATTGGCGGGACCAGGCGGACTTCTGAACAGTTTCAACTTGGAAACAACTGCGACCAGTTGCGATAGCAAACAGGACACAGGAGAACAGGACTACTCATTAGCAAACTATATTATATTATAATATATCCCACGCAAATTATATTATAAGTTATTTTACCAAAAGAACATTTTTTTTAGGGTGGAGGCGCCCAAGATGCGAATAGAAGGAGAAAAGGCAGCATGTCGTACAGGTGAGGCATATTACTATCTGCTTTGAGGTAATGCATTTCAGATAAGTTTATGACAAATGTTTTGAGTAAGCAACTAAGTATTACAATCAATAGAATTATTAACAGAAAGAAATACTGTAAATAATTCTGTTTTTTATTTTCTCAATTAGGAAACGCAGGAAAGATTTATTGGCGGTGTGCTGCAAGAGGTTGCAACGCCAATAAATCAATCCGGCGACATTCATTTCCAAAGGATCCTGCACTCTGCAAGAAGTGGATCGATCAACTACAAAATCCGGACCTTGCCAACCTGACGCCGGAAGACTTCAAAAGACATCGCGTTTGCTTACTGCATTTCAATAAAAATTCTTATTCCAACACCTCTGTCCGCCAGGTATTAAAAAAAAATGCTTTTCCAGAGGTACGCTTGAATCTTACATCGTCCTCAAATGACGCAACGAGGGATTTTCCATTAAACGTAACCTCTGGTGGCATGGGAGAACATGGAACACTGGGATATGCAGAACAAGAAATTACGACTGCGGACAAGATTAGCACAGAGGAAACTTTAAACTAAATTCTCCGCCAATAAATCAGTCCGGCGACATTCATTTCCAAAGGATCCTGCACTCTGCAAGAAGTGGATCGATCAACTACAAAATCCGGACCTTGCCAACCTGACGCCGGAAGACTTCAGAAGACATCGCGTTTGCTTACTGCATTTCAATAAAAATTCTTATTCCAACACCTCTGTCCGCCAGGTATTAAAAAAAAATGCTTTTCCAGAGGTATGCTTGAATCTTACATCGTCCTCAAATGACGCAACGAGGGATTTTCCATTAAACGTAACCTCTGGTGGCATGGGAGAACATGGAACACTGGGACATGCAGAACAAGAAATTACGACTGCGGACAAGATTAGCACAGAGGAAACTTTAAACGAAATTCTCCCATTAAATGAAGATGCGAGTGAGTCTCTCATATGACATTTATTGATGAAGATTTTGTGAAACTGTTTCATGCATACACTTTCATTAAATCCAGTATAAAAACACATGATCCTTTTTCAAAACAGACATTGTTCTTTATTCGACGCCAACAACGTCAAGAAGGAGGCCACTTCTTGGAGCAATTACAAGAAAGCACACATTGATTCCAGTGGCCTCACGTTTGCACGGAATTGCCTCAGACTTGTTGAAACGGCAAAGAAAACAGCAGCGAAAATTGCAAACCGCTAAAGAACGGCTTGCAAGCGCTGAGGCATTTATGAATTCTCATGAGATGAGCACACTGCTAAGCCTGCAAAAGGAACAGTTAGCATTTATAGAAATGCAGATACGAAATAGGCACATCAAAGTTAATGTAAGTTTTGAAATTGATTGATTATGTGTGATTGAGTGAAGTGCTTCATATATTGTACAATATATTTGAATACAACATGTATGTTTTAGCTTAAATTTAATTTTGCATAATGTTTATTTTTGTTTTAAGGCAAGAAGGTGTAACCGTGACACGTTACTTATTCCACGGTCATAACAGAAGGGTCCTCTGAAGGAGAATCTAATCTCTGAGGTTATGACCGAGGTATTGCAAAAATAGATATCAGATAGTTGTCACTGACTATCGCTGTGGGCATACGTGACTATGCCCGTGGAGTCGAACCACTAGGCGTCATATTCTGTATGAGAGACGACTGCCGTGTTACAGATTGTCTATGTACAAACCCGAGTGTAGGTGCGTTGCAATACGTGCGACAAATCGTACGTATTGCTTGATGGCGGTGTATATGTGATCTCTACACAGAGAGGCGCGTGGTGTTAGCTTACGCGCTGTATATGCTATTTCTATTTACAAACCTAAGTTGCACACACAGCCGCTTACGTGTATCGTCGGGAACGACGGACTCGGGAGTCTTACACAGCTGTTCCGATACAAAAAACGCGACGGTGTTTCAAGCTTGTATTCTATAGCAGGAAAGCTTGGGCGTGAGGTGCAAATATCGGTGCTGCAGAGGGCTGCACTAATGAGTCGTTAAAACGCGGCGTCAATCAAGATTTTCCCTCTGAGGTGACCTATTATCTTTACGAGTCGTTGCAAATATACATGCGTAATGTACCTGTGAACACTTCGGTTACAACAACGACCAGCCGGCGGGGGATACAGTCAAGTAGCAGCCGTGCAACCAGACAGTTTTACCTTGATATCACAGGTCTCTTGTATTTAATATGTGACTCGGACTTAGGCCAATACAAACTATGTCTCTACTGCAAGATGTTCTTTATAATTCTTACTACGAGAACACTTCGGCGAAGGAATCTAACCAGACGGCGGGGGACACAGTCAAGTGCCAGCCGTGCATCCAATCTACCAGCCGCTAGACATCTCGTAGTGCTTCTTTCTACGCAAACTGCCTCCTGTGGGCTAAGTCTTTGCCAAGGGGGACTCGTAATTACGCAAAGCCTGCCAGGGCGCAGATCGTCCACCCGAAGGGTAACACACTGCGAGGAGTCGGGTAGGCCGAAGACGGACAGCAAGGGGTACAGTCAAGTACCGGTCGAGTGTCTTGGTCAGGCACCTTATTCCTCCGTGGATCTAATATATATATAATCCTACTCTCTACTCCTTGGTACCTATCTTGATAGACGCCGCGTTGATTCTACGTAGGATTCCTCGATTAAGGGAGTCAGCTTGCTGGATGTTGCATGCGTGAATTTAAAGTGACGGAGTTCGTGAGTTTAACTCTTTAGTCGTGAGTGAATTGGGTTAAAAGAGAACACTTTCTGCTCGTGTATCCCTTAATACTCACCCAGACTTTCCTGAGACGCTCGACGTATTTAAAACCGTAATGCAATTCAAATCCGCAAGCTATGGAGTATACTATACGTATCTCGACTTGTATCAATAATCGGTACTGGCTACGGAATGTACGTTGGGTCGGTCTTTCGTATCGAGGTTGACTATTCCTCTTAACTCAAGATAGGACGCTTGATCGTTGCGATCGCGGGGTTTGTATATACCCGGTGAGGTGATTGCGAGAGGGAGTGTCCTTTTATTGGAATTATCACTGTGGCGCGTGAGAAGGGATCTCCCTCTACTGGGTGCTCGGCCCATCGCTGCCGGTATGCGCGAGTATAGGGATTATGTGCGCGCGGATGTGACCGTCCAAAAATACGACTACAAAGGTTTTCATTGGATGAAAAAGTCCTGGAACTGGCAATTTGAAAACAGTCAGCGCACTGTTATCGACTGCTAAGCAGAATTTTTATTTTGCCAACATCACGGTCGTTGCGCACTTTCTGCACAGGATATCTTTGAAACCTGGAGTCAATCAGATAATAATGGGTCACCTCGAAAACCAAGGCAAGAACATGCCCGACGTAGACAAAGTCTGCGTTTTGGAATGGGATGAATTATCGATCGACACCCACTTGCACTACGACGAGGGATTGGATCGAATCCTTGGGTTTGAAGACTGGGGTAATGCTAAATCGAATAAGTTTGCCGATCATGCCCTAGACTTCGTTTTGCGAGGAATACATAGGAATTGGATAATTCCAATTTCCTATAATTTTTGCAAATCCATTAAAGAAATAGTGCATTAAAGAAATAGTCCGCGCTGTGACAAATGCTGGGTTCAACATTGCTGCCACTGTCTGTAACCAAGGCACAACAAATGTGTCTTGTGTCAATACTCTACTGAACAACAGTAAAATAAAGTTCTTCAATGAATAAAAAAAACACTTCAGTATGTATTCATATTTTTCCATTTATTTCAATGGTTCTACATAAAACTAATTGTAACAAAATCTACTTTTCCAGAAGGAGAAATCGAAATATGCGGACAAAATGTAATCCCGCTTTATGACCCCCCACACTTTATTAAAGGAATCAGGAACAATTTATTAAATAAAAATCTCGAAGTTCAATTTCGAGATTAAAAAAAAATAGATTGTTCCGAGGAAGTCAAGAAATTCCTCATAACAAGCGATGTTGCTGATTTCATTAAAATTAAGTTACAACAGAGGAGGGGGGGGGGGGGGGCGTTCAAGATTCAATGGAAACGGAGAAATATATTGCGTCGTGGGATATTTTAGAACTGGCATACGACATCGACATCGACAGACTGGCCACGCCATCCAGAGGCAAATGCCAAAACTCCACGACGGACATATCAGGAAACATAAAATTGCAAAGATGAGAGTTAAGCTGGCAGCCCAAACTCTAAGTCGAACAATAGCTGAATTCATTCGCTTCCTCACATCCATTAACGGTTTGTTTCGTTTTTACAACGAACTTTGTGTATCATGAGATTCTAAGAATGGCATAATTACAAATTATTGTTTTACAGGTGAAATAATGTTGGTTGATGGCCCCAAGTCCATGCCAATAAATGGAGGAATGACCACTTCTGCAGTACTACAATTTTTTAATGATGTTTTCGACTCCGTCAACGGCAGCAAGCATCTGGCCAAAGAGCAGAAAAACAGTCTCCGTCGAGAAGTTACCCGAAAGACACTGCATCCAACATTCTGGAAGGAAGCTGCAACCTGTATGAAGAAGGACGTTCATCGATCCACTTCGTCAGGTGCCAAAATCCGTTCCCTCGCTTAGGAACTGGGTTTCAACGCTGCAGGGGTTTCAGCGGTTATGGACCAAGTTACACGAAAAAGGGTTCAACACATTCTCGCCGCGTTTCGTGAATCAAGATGCCCTCGAAAATTTCTTTGGAATGGTACGAAGTCACGGAAGGGGAAACATTAATCCGACTTGTACACAATTCCAAAGTTCGTATAAAACTCTCCTGGTTAACAACCTGACTTCTACAAAAACAGTAAAAGGTAATTGCGAAGACGATGGATCAGAAGCACTGTGTTCACTTCGTAACATCGCTTTATTGGCTCAGAATTCCGTGACTGCACAAAGTAGCCTCATGGAATCTGAAAGCCAAAACGTCGATAAAGGTGAACACAGGTACCTTCTGTTCCAAGATGTCGAAGCAAGCCGGACTGGAAACAGCACCAACAACCAACGCACTTTAACAAATTTATTCAACAAAATTAAAAGTAGACGCTGCTGTGATTGTGTTAACAGCATTTGCAATATTCAAAATTTCAACGATTTATTTAATGAAGCTCACAGCAGTTTGGAAATGAATATTCCTTTCTTTTGTTTTAAAAATAACATTGCTAGAAATTTAAAAATGCCTCTTTCATTAGTCTTAGATTTTTCTTTTATTATTTGTACAATCCATTACGAAATTCTAAAAGGGGAACTACTCACCGCGATTGTTTCGAATTATATAACGTGTTGGTGCAGGTTCATGACCAGGTTGTTGAAAGGAAAGGAGTTCGGTACCGCAGCCGATGCGTATTTGTCTAAGCAAGCGATTGTTTAATATGAAAAACGTTTGCGTAAAATAAATAGATAATAAGCCTTCGCGTTACCCTTGTTGCGCTGCCTCACTCTTGTCTCGGCCCTGTTCCGCTCTCACCAGCCGGTGTCGGCCGATCTCGGGTGGACCGAGTAGCTCGAGATCCGGCCGGCCTCGGGTAGACCAAGTAGCTCGAGACCGGTTCGGCAGGAAGCCGGACTACTGAGCGCGAGGGGGAGGCGCCTTTGCTAATCGAATTATTGTAGCGAAAACAGCTGTGTGTATTTTCATATCAAAAACTTATTTGTTAAATATACATGGCGTGATTCCAAAAATTACTAACTGTTTTTATTTTTGCAGCTATTGGCATGTAACAGAAATTGTGTAGACAATATTGGTAGTATTCAATTTAATTATAAAGAATTATAACGTTATTTTTTAATGCAGAAAATTACAATTGTTCTTACGAAAGTTTCTTTTTCTGCATTACATAAATAACATTGTATTTCTTCATGCTTAGATTTTATACTTCTCATGCTATCAATATTGTTTATACAATTTTTTTCACATGCCATTAGTTATACCCTTTACTTTATATTTAAGCAAGCAAATTTATGTACGTTCAAATTTAGCGGTTATTTCCGCCATATTGAATTTCACCGGAAATAAATGGGTTTCATAAATTAACGGAAGTAGCCAAACAATGTGCGCCAATGTTTAACATGGGAGTTTCCTCCGCCTGCACGGGAGTTTCCTCCGCCTGCACGGGAGATTCCTCCGCCTGGATTTGACTAGATATGACCGGTTCGAAAAGAGTTGCTCTCTTCTGTTTAGATATTTCAGTAGGTGATGTCAGTATGTCACAGAAATTAATGTATATAATCACAAAACAAAGTAAAAAATATTATCAAACGCATTGAAATTACACATGATTTTTTGTTTTAGAGGTAGTGAAGGTTCCTACATAGCACAGAGTCGACTGAAATCAGGCTGAAAGTTGACTTATAGTCGACAAATGTCACAAAAAGAGTCGACTGAAAGTTGACTGAGAGTCGACTTAAAAATCAACTTTCAGTCGAGTTTCAGTCAACTTTCAGTCAACTTTCAATCTACTCTCAGTCGACTTTCAGTCGACTATCAGTCGACGTTCCAGTCGACTTTCAGTCAACGCTACGCCTTTTAGCTTACTGAATGCCATTGTATATTCATCTTAAGTATTAGAAGGGGTGCATAAAAAAATGAAACAATAGTGAACAAATGTTATTATAATTGTTATATTTTTTCTTTTAATATTGCCCTCATCCTGTCGCTCGCTCTCCTGAGCCATTCTTGTATGGCACCCTCCACCTCCGCTTTCGTCGCTTTGCTACTTTTCATGACACATTCTGCAAACGAAAGTAATAGAAGCATTTTATGACTGATATTAAACGAAATCAATTTCGGGAAACATAATATCTCGTTGACTTTCACGACGGCCGACAAAACTAATTTTAAATAATGTTCGTACCAACAACTGCTTCCGCGAATCTGGAATGTTTTAGGCTCGGTTTTTGCCCCTGGCCCGTCCACGTGAATGCCAATGCAACCTCATTTCCCATAAGGGTGTTTAAGATATTCCGGGTGAATTTCGTTGAGGTTTCACCACCCACTCTCGTCATTGTGTTAATCTGTAACAAATTTTTGTTCAATATATGATTTGTGATTCCGTGTACATTACAATTACTTTTTGTTGTATGCTAGTTTCCGATCTTTTCATTAATAACATTCATATGGTTTAACAAATGAATATTATATGATAGAAAAGAAGCATTACGTTAAATGTATGGCATCATGTATTGAAATTATTGAGCGGATGTAGCACTTTTTCAATGTGTCAGCCCATTTAAATGAATGATATGATAAATTTATGTAGGACGAGTACGTACAAATTGTCGGCGGACGTGTTTCTCCCGCAAATTCTTCTCGAAGGCCCGCACCTCCGTAATAGTTTTCAGTGGAAAACCAGATAATGCATTACTGGTATTATCCACCTCTTCTATTAATTGTTGCGGTACACCGGATTGATTTTGCAGGAAGTGTATAATCCAGTTCATCTTTCTTTCAAGTCGGTCATTTACCTCTGCATTACGCCGTTGACACTTGACTAGATAATAAAAACAAAATTGTTAGTTCGAAATATTTCATGATACTATTATTCAGTTGTTCTAATGTTTTCATACTTGCATCATATGCGCAAAGAAGCCAAGTAAAACGAAACTTACTGCAACAAGAACATTGTTCTTCTTGTTTTCCTTCCTGGCCTTGCAGAGTGTCTGTAAAAGAATGTGAGGAGCATGAGGCTTGTTGTGTTAACATTACAATTCATCGCAAATGTCTATGATAATGTAAGATTTGGAATATACCTTCGAAAATTATGCTTTCACGGGTAGGTGTTCCATCGTCCAGCATCTCCACTGTCTCAAATCCTGAAAAGCAATATGATAAGTGCAAGGTGTTCTAATATGGGCCAAATTTGGCCTTTGCCGCTTTTCGATATAGACAAGCCATCTATGTTGATATCAATAAGAATACTGTTCTTTTCCACAATGATGTTGTTTTGTGCTAATTGATGCAACAATGCTTTCTTCAAGGCATAGTGAACAAAAGTACAATTGCTTTCCCATGTTTCCACAATTGTATTTCTTGGAGTATGCACCAATGTTCGTGCATCCTGTGGTAGGTCTACGTGACCACATTTACGCAACTTTTTCAATAAATCCGAGAAAGCATTGTGCGGGATGTTGTACTGCAATTTCCACGTGTGCAACCAAGTACTTAGTGAATGCCCATCACTTTCATTTGAACTGGGTCCAATGTTCTCTTTTTCCCCCAGAATAGAAGAGACTGTATTATTTTGTACATTCCAACAAACCGCAGAAGGTTCACTACTAGTTGCAGGTACATTTTCTTCACATGAAGAATGTGCTGTTTCCGCTCCTGCACTGATCGTGGGTATTTCAGTAGACTGTGCAAACTTCTCATGTTCAAGTCTGTCATATGCGTGCAGACGTCTAAGCTGTTGCCAGTACGACAAGTCTTGAAAACTTTTCGGCATCTGTTAATAAAACAGTAACATTAATTTTTCGACTTTATAAGTATTGTTATTAAATCTGTTTGGTTTACAACTTAGAGCATATGGTATCGTAATATTATAACACCCTTTTTGATTTGATATTTGTAAAATATACAGTCGGGACAAAAATAAGTTTGTGCAACTTTCAAGTTCCTAGCTTATCGGGAAGTACAAAATCATTTCCGGGCACACTTCCCCTTTTATGTAACAGATCCTTATAGTATGTACATTATTTACTGAATAATTAAAGATCATATTTGCCGCATTTACTTAAAATTCGTCTGTCTTCATGTATGGTGGTACAGCGTAGCATATGTACTGGTAATTAACAAGTTTCACATGCTATATTGCCACAGTCAGAAATTGTAATGGATGCCTGATTGATGTACACATTTGGAATTATCTCTCTGTATACAAATTGCAAATTATGAAATATATTGTTACGTCCTCCGTTTTTCGGCACCCTGCGTACACCGGGTATACCGGGTATCGGAAGACAGACGAAGTGACCGGCCCGATAAGAGATTTGACGTGTCAGCGGAGCGGCTCACTGAGACGTCGCACGCGCCTCAATATACTCGGTGTCCTAGATTTGACACTAAACCTACGTTCTTGCGTCCGAATGATTACGGCTCCAAAAGTCTTCGCGTCGCGGGTGACTCGAAGTTACACTAACCTATGGGTTTTCTTGCGTCCGACTGGTTACGGCTCTAAAAGTCTTCGCGTCGCGGGTAACTCGAAGTTACACCAACCTATGGGTTTCCTTCCGTCCGACTGGCTACGGCTCTAAAAGTCTTCGGGTCGCGGGTGACTCGAAGTTACACTAACCTATGGGTTTCCTTGCGTTCGACTGGTTACTGCTCCGTGTTGTCGCTTATTGCGTGCGATGATGCTTACGTTTACCTTTATGAAAGTTCCTCTATAATCCCCACGTCGCTGGCGACGTCGGGGTGCTGGGGAACGGGGTGCTCTCTAGTCATGGATTTGAGTGGGGGAATAGTTACGATCCGTGGAGATGACCACTGGCCTTGGGGCCGAACCGTCGTGCGCCGAAAGTGGTTGGGGAGCCACGATCGCAGCGAGGGGCCCGCCGCGGGCCAACGGAACCTATGTCCTGAGGTTGCAGCGAATGACTCGCTTAAGGATCACCGAAACCCGGAAGCTCGACGGTGTCGGCGGGGTATTGCCCACTAAGCAACTCAGGTACAAGCTCTATGGCGGCAGCAAGGACCACTCGATTTATGCGCCCGGCGGTTTCGGTAGCCCAAGTTATCGCAGGCAGGGAAAGGGGTGAAATCCCCCGTCTAATTAGACTCAGAGAACACTCCGATAACCAGGTTTTATGCGGGTGTATGTGTCGCTTCGCGAGGATGGGTGGTGGAGTAGGTGATTCACGAGATTGTGTACTTGCTGTTTATTAGCTGATCGAACCCTACAATTTGGAGTGGAACGGCTCCACTTCGTTGTCGCGACCGGAGAATCGACGTCGAGAATACACGGAGTGTCTCGACCACGCAGGTTACTTATAATGGTCCGAATTTCAAAGATTGACCACGCAGGTCACTTATAATTAGTTGAATTTCCGAGCTTCACCACACTGTTTACTAATAATGGTCCGAATTACAAAGCTTGACCACGCAGGTCACTTATAATTAGTTGAATTTCCGAGCTTTACCACGCTGGTTACTTAGAATGGTCCGAATTACAAACACTGCTTGATTACACAAACCTGAGGTTGCCTGACGAGATACAGGAACAATGGCACTGATTCAACCGCGTTGGTTATTCACTAGACTTAACTTGATTCTATTGTCTCGACTCGACTTGACTTGATTCTATTCGTTACACTTGATTCACTTGGAAGATACCGAAGGCAAATACTAAGTCGGGTGTTACGCTTCGCACCCGCACTTGAATTCTTAATACGCGATTAACGGTGCAGTTCGGAGCACTGAACACACAGAAGTGAATTGAAGTAAAACGTTCAAAGAATAAGTCACAAGTCCCAAATGGTAAGTGTCGTAACCAAGACTGCGCGTACAAGTAACTGTCGTAACCAAGAGTGCGCGTACAAGTAACTGTCGTAACCAAGAATGCGCGTACAAGTAACTGTCGTAACCAAGAGTGGGCGTACAATTAACTGTCGTAACCAAGAGTGCGCGTACAAGTAACTGTCGTAACCAAGAGTGTCCGAAAAGGGTCTCCTACTGCCCCATATAGACGCCGTGCTCCGCTGAGCGGCGTCCGCATGCTGACACTGCATCAGCGTTATATCCTGGGAACGGCGCGACAGGTGCCTTTCCCAGGACTCAATCGTACGTGTCTTATCTTAAATGGGGGTCCGTGAGAACCGTACTACATTCCTAAAGTTAGATTAGGGTAAATCTTAGAACTATTGAGCGAGCGGCAGAATGCTGCGAGAACAATCGATTAGTTATTCTTGAATACAGTAAGACCCCGCTTAACGCTGCTCCGCTTAACGCTGTTTCACTATTACAACGTAGTATGGGATTCTCCGAAATCGGACGCGGTATTGGTGTTTGTTGTATATGTGAGCACATGAAGCGGGCATGCCCGAACCACGAGCGGTGCCCCCTATAAGACGAAGTGTCATTGATGCGGTGTCTTGCTATCGACAACTGCTTACTGAACGAAACAGGAAAAGGCAAACGACATTAGATTGCTTCTTCCCAAAAAAAAAAAAAAACAATTTCAAATGAGGAAGGACCTTTCTCATCACAAATATAACTTTACTCGACTTTTTTTTTATTTTCATGAATGTTTTATTATTAAAAATCGATATTAGGAATAAATAACTCTATAATTAATGCAATAAAAAAGTATTTAACAATAAATGTTACAAAAAAGTGATAAATTTTCTTATTCCCTGTTCTGTTTCACGTATCCCCATTATTTACGTGTTAAGATGACCTCGTTTAACGCTGTTTCGTTTAGCGCTGGAACTTATTGGAACGTATCCCCCGCGTTAAGCGGGGTCTTACTGTAATTTAGAAAAGCAAAAATTTGCGGCGGGTGGAGGACGCAGGACGTAACAATATATAGTCTATATTTCTTGTATGGGAACAGTTTTTCTTCAAACACATCCTGTTTTTATTACGACTTACCATAAACCCTTTTGTCATAGAAGCAACAAAAGGATAGTACAGCAAAGATAGTTCAGTTCCGTATATTTTAACGGCATACACAACATTACTGAAAGGGTAATACAGGTAACAAAGGACAGAATACCAAAATATCTTCTTTCTCTCTCGGAGAAACTCGACTGCAGCACTACATACGGCCGTGCGCATTCTACATATTCTATAGTTCAATGGGTAAACGTCAGTGAGAGCATGCTGCAGAAATGACGTCACGGCGGTATCGCCAGTCGTCGGCGCTGGTAGGGCGCCCGGCGGCGCGCGGTACGTCACAGTGGATGTCGTACTACAAGGTCGGGATCAACCAATGATGGGAATACGGCTACATGTTTTTTTAATGAAATAAGCAAAACAGCTAAAATCACGGGTTTAGAAGAAGAACTGATTAAACGGCTCGCAGTCATTCTTCAAGCAATTTCTTGCGGGGAAGCAGTGAATGCGAAGAAATTTGGAAAGTTTGCGTTACAAACAGCAAAATTATTTGTAGAACATTATGCTTGGTATTATATGCCAGTATCGGTCCACAAACTTTTATTACATGGAGAAGCAATAATATCAAATTTTACGATTCCTATAGAAAAATTACCCGAAAAAGAAGCAAGTGAAGCCCGCGATAAAGAATTTAGAAAATACCGAGAAATGCACTCAAGAAAAAAAATAGAATTGTAACAAACGAAGATGTTTTACATCATCTCTTATTGACTCCCGATCCCGTTATTTTAAATCTTCGTTCAAAAATTAAATCAAACAAAAAACAAGAACTATTCCCTGAAACATTAGAGCTTCTCATATAACTTTACGAGTACACACGTACACACAAATATATAATGCATACACGCTCCACATGCGCACACGTACACATATGCTCAAACACAAAACACAGAGTTCCAATAAAATTGTTATATTTTCATGTCGTATACTTCGTACGAGTTCCTAGGATATAATGTTACAAATAATTTAGGCGTGATTTTATGTTTCTGTAATGTAATCTAATTGTTACAATAAAATGGTCCGACGGACATTAGATGACTGTTCGGGATTGACTATTTGTTAGTTCCTCGATGGGATTGTAGCCGTCATCGAGAACTGTTTCTCAGGATATGACGCGGGTGCGGTTGGACGGATAAACGCGAATGAGAAATGTGGGTAGAGGAAGATACAAGATGCGAGCAAGCGCAACGAGAAATACGGAAATACAGAACTCTGGAAGAAAGATGCGAGCCAGCGCATAAAGAATATCAGAAGAATGCGAGCAAGCGCAAAGAGAGAGCAGAAAGAGAATCCTGGAAGAAAGATGCGAGCCAGCGCATAAAGAATATCAGAAGAATGCGAGCAAGCGCAAAGAGATAGCAGAAAGAGAAACCTGGAAGAAAGATGCGAGCCAGCGCATAAAGAATATCAGAAGAATGCGAGCAAGCGCAAAGAGATAGCAGAAAGAGGAACCTGGAAGAAAGATGCGAGCCAGCGCATAAAGAATATCAGAAGAATGCGAGCAAGCGCAAAGAGACAGCAGAAAGAGAATCCTGGAAGAAAGATGCGAGCCAGCGCATAAAGAATATCAGAAGAATGCGAGCAAGCGCAAAGAGATAGCAGAAAGAGGAACCTGGAAGAAAGATGCGAGCCAGCGCATAAGAATATCAGAAGAATGCGAGCAAGCGCAAAGAGACAGCAGAAAGAGAATCCTGGATGAAAGATGCGAGCCAGCGCATAAAGAATATCAGAAGAATGCGAGCAAGCGCAAAGAGATAGCAGAAAGAGAAGCGAGCAAACGCAAGGCCAACGTAGAAATAAAGCACCACTTTATGAAGACTCGTAGACACCATATAGAATTCTAGAAGGAAGATGCGAGCAAGCGCAAAAAGAAGATCGGAAGATTGCGAGCAAGCGCAAGGAGATAGCAAAGATAAAAGCGAGCAAACGCAAGACCAACGTAGACACAAAGCACCACTATATGTAGACTCGTAGACACCTTTATACTTTCGTATTCTCAGGACGCATGTGGACTGACGCGAAGCGGGCAGTCGGCCCTCGAGAAGCCGGCTCACGTGAGCGAAGCGCGAGCGGTGGGAGACGCATCCGGCCAATCACAGGCAAGGGCCCCATCACGTGGTGGACGCGTCCTCCAACCGCCGACAAGGGGAACTAGACAAGGACGGTACGAACACAGAGGAGAGCGAGCGCACGTGCCGAATGTGGCAAACATGTCCTTATATGGTAAGCGAGCTAAAAATAGATTTCCTGACTGCTACAGCGCAACGAAAGTCTAAACTAGAATCCGCGAAAAATTACATACAAGGCTCTAACAAAGGGTCAGAACGCAACACTATTCATAAGCGATTACAAGGGCCGTCGTCACGCGTGACACTCCCGCGGGTCTTCGGCTCGGGGCCGTGCGAGCGACAATTTCGCTAAGCCACGGATGTATCGGGCTAATTCGAGTTTCGCGCGGTAAGAAGGTCTTGCGTCACCTGTGCCGACTGCGCCCTTCCGCACATTAATGTGCGTGGCAAGGAAGCGTGCGACGTCCGGGATTGGCGCGCACACTCTCTTGCCCTACACAGATGTGTCTCGGGAAGACAAACCACGGGTTCCCCCTTCCGTGACACATTCTTCTTCTTAGAACTGAGCAAGCGAACGGAGTGAGCGTGAGAGCAATTTTTTCGGACAATCTTGACTGAAATTAAAGGGCGATAAGGAAGTGCAGTCTTATTGTAAAATGTGTATCTCTTACAACGGTGCAAAGGTGGTGAGTCGGTTAAGACCGCAATAAAGTGTCTCGAAACATAAAACCCTTTCCACCCAGAAAACTGCTGTAGCAGTTTGAATCCGAGTGGTTAAAGCGGATAGCACTAGCGGCACAAAATACCGACGGGTCGTGCAGTAAATATCCGAAACATTCTGGTCCTTCGAGCCGGATTTTGGGTTGGAAAAGTGAACATTATACGACGATAACCACGTGGAGGCTAGCCATTTTTGTTTGACCTCTACGCAAAAGGACATTTTAACCGTCGTCCCGATGGCTTCTGCACACGAGAAGATTCATTGTCCATCGGAACTGCGAGAAACTATCGCTGCGCAGCTCAATCAGTATCGCCAAATCGAGAAGAGTTGGACGAATTACAAGAAATTGCCGCTAACGAGACGGACGAAGTCAGCCATCCAGAACCGCCTGCAAACATTGGAAGGTCACTGGCAGGATCTACTTCACCGGCAAGAGAAGCTCTTCCTTCTTTCGACACCGGAGGAGAGGCAATTATTAGATTACTTTGCGTTAGATACATTTGCGTGTATTACTGTTACTGTAGAGGAGGTACGAGATAATTTGGCCGAGACGCTGGATGCTCTGGCGGTGACCCCTGCGGCAACCGTTACAGATTTGAAAGGCAATGGCGCAAGGGGTAAGGCCGGACTATTACATTTGCCGCCGATGAATCTCCCGATTTTTACAGGAAATCTCGCAAAGTGGCCGGGCTTCCGGGATCATTTCCGTTCGTTGGTCGAGAAACGCGACGATCTGACAAAGGTGGAGAAAATTTCATATTTGAAAAACAGCCTTGAGGGTCAGGCCGCGGATGTTCTCAAGAACGCGGAGGTCTCTGAGGCAAACATCAAGCAGGCATGGGAATTACTGCAGCGACGGTATGAGAATCGCGGGAGTGGGGTTACGCGCAAGTGTGCGTGCCCTGTCTGTGAGAGATGCGTGGAGAGAAGAACGGAACTATGCTCCGTCCCCTTTCAACCAACATTGCGCGTTGCGTCTTTGTTCTACATGCAGTCGCGGCGTCGCGTCTACGTTCCGCACACAGGCCAGTACAAGGTTGAGGCAGTGGTGCCAGATTTCGCATAAGGCATCGCACGATCATTTGTTTTTCGCGGCTAGTGACGGTTTATAAGACATGGTGGGGTGATGTGAGATGGTGTGAGGTGACGCAGGGCGGACGCTTGAGCCGAAAAATATAGCGGGAGTGGGAGAAGCCTCTAGAATCCACTCTCCTACCGTGCCGAGCCCTGCTCTAACTCTACCGCTCCCTATCCTTCAATTCAGATCTCTCTCTCTCTCTCGCTCTCTCTCCCTCTCTCTCTCTCTCTCTCTCGAGACGTGTCGAACATCGCTCCGTTAAAAAGTGTTCTTTTTTGGCGGTTATTCGGTTCAGTGGAAGGAAAGATTTTCCAAAAATGTGCGCAACTGGCCTCTCAGTCAGCGGTAGTCGTGCCTAGTCAAGATATAATAAATTGTGAGTGTAAAACCCGAAATATTACTCTGAATCTTGTGCCTGGGGAACACGTGGCCATAACGGTGCTCACAGCTGAAAACAGTAAACAGTCAACAACAGCGACATCGGTTATAAAGACAACCAACTATTAGCAGGTGTGGTATGGGATATCTGTCATCTCGGTCGATAACTGTTACGACCCGCTGACATGATCGACCCCGAAAGCGAGGAGTACACGGAATATCGATGTTCTGCATGTAAAAACGAGATTAAAAGCCTTGTAGTTCAGTGCAAGACCTTGTAACCGTCCAATTTTGGAACGTTACATCGCACGATTACTTTCCCGCAAGCGCTCCACGCAGCGCGACCGAGCTACCGATGTGTGTGTACACACGCTAGGCGCGTGAGGCGTCGCCTGCCTGCTCACGTATTACCAGTCGTAGTTACCGACCGGGCGGTAGATGCCTCCTTTTCTCGCCATAGGGTTTAGGCGCTCACCTGAATATATGGTGGCCGGCCGTACTACAGATTCGTTCATATCCTGAGTTAATTTCTAAAGGCACGCATTATTGCCGCTACCTTTACCATTATACGCATTACGCCGTACCGCCGGACACACTATATTCAGAACTAAGACAGTACTAAGACGACACACAGAACGCGTAAATCGCATACGAATTTACGACGGAGCGCTCTCTTTTATCAAATTGCACACGACGCCGAAGCTTGCGTTAGTCAATGCCCCGTCAAACTAATTGCCGCTGTAAACGCGTGTTTCAGTCAATTTAAGAATAAAAGCATCGCCAACTTTCCGTATCTTCTCGCGTACGTTCATTCTCGCCTACTGCATTCCAATATACACTTGTGCTACCCGCGTGTAGTAAGAGCGCCGCGTATCAAACCAGGATTGTTCCACTAGAATAAAAAAGGGACATAAAAAAGGAGATTTAGAGTAATTATATCAGGTTTAGCTCCAGAGAGGAAGAAGTGGCTAGATTGACTCCCGGTCAGCCTAGCGCTCCCGCAGAACAGTATCGTGTGCCGTTCTTCGCACCTCTCTGAGTAACCCTGTAAGCAGGCGGACGTATCCTACGGCTGGCAATTGCCCCCCCAAGGATACTCCTAGCCTCTCTTGCAGGCATTTTGCATAATTAGTGAATGTAATACAGGATATCTGTGGTGCGATAGACCCATGGCACGGCCAGCTTCGCGCTCCCGCCCTAAGTCGATTTCATAACTGCAGAGTTCCTGTAGACGTATTGAAAACACTTGGAGTAGAGTCACATAGCTTTGTTTTACACCTGAGTCCGAACGAAACCATAGAACAGGACACGGGATAACCTCTGGCAGACGGATCAGACGCACGGCCCAAGCACTACGGTGTACCCCGCCTGACGATCCTAGTCTTCGCCCAGGTGTTCCCTGGTCTAGGAAAACTTGATATTGTAAAAGCGTTCGTAGAGATAACAGGTCCAGGTCAATCGGTCCTGGCAGGATCTAGAAAGCGTACATAAGAATCGCGACATTGTTGCCTTTACGTACACTGACGTTCGACCATATATTTTCTGTACATATTTTCAAATAAGAATATATATTTAATTTTGTGTGCAATATTAATCGCTTGTCTCATCACTCGTCCCGTGCACGAACCTACCGACACCTTCTGTGTCGACTCCAGGGAAGTAGAAGATTAGTGTAACCGCTGCTTTCCTGTAGAAATTACTTTGCTGCGTTTGAATCGTGTAGCGAATTTTTGATTCGTATCCCGTTGGCATCACCGCGGAATACGTGTACTTTTACCACGACACTCACGTCGGGGTGAGAACGCGGTCATCCACCGACCTCCTAATACAGGAAGAAAGATTCAATCGCGACTTGGCACCCATTCAGGGGCCAGCAAAAAAATACGGTTACAACCTGTGTTAAATTATTCTATCATCCTGGCTGTGTGAATAAACATAAGATTTATAATGCAAGCAATGAGCTGGTGAAATGTGATTTCCATCAATCCTCCATTCCTCCATTGTGATTTCCTCCAATCCTCCTTCCACCATTTCATCAATTCTCAATTGAGAGTGGTAAAATCGAAATGAAGAAGACACCGGCGACGGCGGGGAATAGTAGACAGAGACTGGGATCAGTGGGGTTAGCAGGATCTGCATGTAACACATCGGGAAGTGCAAATAAACCACCTGGTATGGAAGTTAAGATTGATTGGCTAGTGAGAACAGTAAAAGAAATGAGAGATGAAGTGGCATGTAGAAATGAATTCAAAACGATGATCAAGGAAATAGTCCGAGAGGAACTGGGAAGCATAAAGCAAAAACTTGAGGAACTGAGAAGGAATATGCAAGAAGAGACCAGAGAAAAATCAGAAAGGCACCGAGAAGTTATTGTGATGCAGTACGAGGAAAAAAGAAAGAGAGCGTGCAGTGGTGAAGTCGAAGAAACAGCAAGAGTGTCAATCTACCAAAAGAGTCATAAAAAAGATAACGTGGACATAAAGAATGTAGCAATAGGAATAACGAAGTTCAGAAAAGGAAACAACGGGACAGTTATTCTTGGATGTGAAAACGAGGAAGAGATGAAAATACTGAAGACCACAATGCATGATAAACTGGGGGAAGATTACAAAATTATGGAACCAAAGAAGACTGAAATGAAGATAAAAATTATAAATGTCGGTGAGGAAGAAATCAAATTGGAAGAAGAAAAGTTGGTAAATACAATCAAGAAGCAAAATAAAATTGATGGGGAAGGAGAAGAATGCTATATAAATGTAGTGAAGAGAATAATGAAAGGTGAAAGAAATGTTAACATTCGCTCCGGGGGGGAAGGTAGAATAGAAGGATCGTTAATACTGGAAGTAGATGAAGTGACCCACGAACTAATGCTGAGTAAAGAGAAACTAAATATGGGCTGGAGAAAGTGCCCTGTATTTAATTTCGTCAGTGTGAAAAGATGCTTCAAGTGTTGGGAATACTACCACATAGCCAAAAATTTTACCAAACAAGACACATGTCATAAATGCGCAGGAAACCACAAAGTAGACGAGTGTAACGAGTCAAAGAGGAGATGTGTAAACTGCATGCATAAAATCAGGACGTACAACCGAAAGATAGATGATGAGCATGATGCCTTAAGTGTGGAGTGTCCGACCTTTAGAAGAGCACTTGATGAGGAGAAAAAGAGAGCTGGCTGGGACATACGTAAATAGCAATTACGGGAAAAAGGTGAATCCGTTTTATATACAAACGCACAAAGTTTGATGGCACATTGGGAGGAGATACGACACCAGGTCGTGGAGAGACTGAACCCCGCAATCCTGGCACTATAGGAAACTAGACTGACAGCAGACATTGATGATAGTGAGGTGTGTGCACCGGGATACAGCATAGTTAGATGTGATGCCTTAACCAGGAACACAGGAGGTGTAGTACTATATGTGAGAAGTGATATAAAGTATGAGGTAGTACTAAAGGAAAGGTTAGTCTCAAACTTCTGGTGCGTAGGGATAAAAGTACGCAAAAAATCGAAGGCAGGTGGGATAATGGTAGTCTATCACTCGCCGAGCGCGGCGGATGGAGATTTTATAAGATTTCTGGAGGACAAAGTAGAAGGGTTGACAGATAAAGGAGAGTGGATGGTGATAGGAGACTTTAATATAGATCTAGGGGTAGACTCGTTCTATGCAAGGAAACTGCGAACAACAATGTTAAGCCTAGGAATGAAGCAATATGTAAATAAACCAACAAGGGTTACGAAAGATAGCCAAACAACTATAGATTTAGTTTTTGCAAATAGTGATATGATTACATAAGTAGTTGATAAACCTAAAATAACGGACCATGCGTGGTTGACGGTTGACCTTAGTATAAGTAAATTAAAACGTAAAGATAGAGAATTTATAAGCAGGGATTATAGTAATTTTCATATAAATGATTTTCTTAGCCTACTAGAAGGTAAATTTGAACAAAAACAAGATATCGATGTGAATGTGAGAGCAGATAAATTTGTTACGACTATAGTGCGTGCACTAGATATCGTAGCGCCGAAAAAAGGTTTACAATTCCGAAGACATGGGAAGGGAAAAAGTAGTATTCAGAGGATATAAGAGTAGCCACAGCGAAAAGGGACTCAGCGTATGCTAGAGCAATGTACACTGGCGAGGGAGAAGAATGGCTACAGTTTAAGAGGAAAAGAAATGATGTGGTCAAACTTATCAGGGTAAAAAAGAGGGAGTACTATGAAAATATGATTGATAAAAATAAAGGAAATCCCGTAATGATGTGGAAAACTTTAAAAGAATTGCTAAAGGGTGCGAGAATGGGCACTAATGAAATTGATAATGTAGATTTCGAGTTGCTAGTAAATGAAGAAGAAAGTAACATAGCTGATAAATTTAATACATATTATGTACAAAGTATTAGTAATATAATTTGTTCCATAAAAGGGAGCAGCGATAATACAAAGAACAGTGAGGTAACTATTGATGTTATTGTGAAGGAGGGTACTATGGAAAATTTTAGAAGAATAGACCTAAGGGAGCTAGGGCAAATTGTTATGGCTATACCGAATAAGAAGGGAACAGAAGAAGGGATAACAAGTGAGATACTAAAAACAGCCTTTCATGTTATAAAGGAAGAGCTCTTAGAATTAATAAATGACCCACTAAGTAGACGTCCGTGTCCTGATGGATGGAAAACGTCTACGATAATACCGATCCCAAAGATTCCAAAGCCAAAGATGGCAAGCGAATATAGACCGATTAACCTGTTGCCAATATACGAGAAACTGCTAGAATTAGTGGTAAAAGAACAAGTGGAGATGCACCTTGAAACTAACGATATTATAACGGACCATCAATCGGGCTTCAGAAAACAACATTCATGTGAGACAGCATTACAAGTAGTTATGGATGACTGGAAATTGGCAATTAGCGAAGCTAAACTGGTAGGAGTAATTTTCATGGATCTCAAACGAGCGTTCGAGACATTTGACAGAGAAAGAATACTGAGGAAACTATACCAATATGGAATAAGAGGAACTGTATTAGAATGGATAAGGTCATATTTATGTAACCGAACGCAACAAGTCAAATTTAATAATGAATGGTTTAACCTGCTTGGTACTGAGTACGGAGTCCCGCAGGGTTCGGTGCTTGGACCACTGTTATTTATTATATATATAAAGGATTTAGTTAAAGTTAGCCCGGAGGGGTGTAGCATAAAGATGTTTGCAGATGACACACTAATTTATGTATCAGGAGAAAGCTGTGAGGAGCTGGAGAGAAAAATGAATATGGTATTTAGCATAGTGGAAGAATGGATGAATGAAATCAAATTTAATTTAAATGCAGGTAAAACTAAAAGTATGATAATTAGGAGCGTAAGGAAAGAATTGAAGAGAAATATCATTTTAAAATGTCTGGATGACACAGTAATAGAAAGTGTGGAAGAAATTGAATATTTGGGCATAATTATAGATAGTAGACTTCGAATGGAAGAACAATGTGATTTTATGTTAAAAAAAAATAGGGAAAAAAACAAGCTTCCTAAATAGAATAGGTAGAGACATATCGGTATATACGAGATGTGTTGTATATAAATCAATTATAGCGCCACACTTTGAATACTACGCAACATTATTACTTGGTATGGGTGAAACGCATTTGAATAAATTGCAAGTGGCACAAAATCGGGCAATGAGAGTGATATTGCAGTGCGAGCGTCGGGCGAAGGTAGAGCATATGCTGGAAGCGTTACAGTTTATGAATGTGAGGCAGAGGCTATACTATAATGTTTGCATTTTTGTTTTTAAAATGGCGAAAGGAATGTTATCGAAAAATTTAAGCAATAGGTTTCAGATAGTAGGAAATGATAATGGAAGGCCGACGAGACAAGCTGAGGATATTGTAATACGAGCCCGGAAGACAAGCAGTGCACAAAAGAGTCTGTTTTATAAAGGTATTGGAGCGTATAACGCCTTACCCGTTGAAATGAAACAGTGTGAAATAATTGGAGTATTTAAGCGTAGGTTAAAACAATATATTATAACCAGTATGGGAGGACTGTAATGTGCTTTTATTCGTACTCATTTTCTTTATATATTTATTTATGTAACACAAATAGCTGAGAATGCTAAATAAAGATTCTCTCTCTCTCTCTCTCTCTCTCTCTCTCTGGCGTTATTGTCGGTGGTTTATCTCGCTCGTAATTACAATGGTAAGGTACCTTCGAATCGTAATTGAATTTCAGTACAGTAGCCTTACTTGGATTGCCTCTTACATGACCTTGATAATGCCTGTTACAAAGGCGGCAAATCAAGAAAGGAAATGCTTCGATTCGATCTATTTCCGCGACTCTAATCGCTCCGCGAGCGAGGAACAACCTTGCGTGTTCGTTCATAAATATTTACAAGATTATTGATTTTAAATGAAACTAAAAGTTTAACGGGCCCGGCACAGAAGTTGCCGGCCACGTGCAGGAACGTGCAAAGAGGATAATTGAGTCCTTTTTGGAACACAGTGGAATTGAATATGCACAGTTAGGTTGGAACAAAGAGATTTTCTAAAATACCCTCGGACAGAGGACTACGCACCTCGCGACTTTACAGCCAACTGCTACGAAGAATTCGTCGCGACATGGTTCTTGGGCTTTGTTACGTCCCAGCGTAACTTTTAACTTATTTGCTTAGTATTTTTCTTATTTTTGCTACTCCGATCTCCGGTTGCGCCTATACTTGTATATTACGGCGTATGCCTATCGCAGCCGGCGTACCGTTAGAGTATTAGAGTTAAAATCATGTCATTTTCCTTTTACTCCGGGCTTCGTATGCGCCTATACTTGTATATTACGGCGTATGCCTATCGCAGCCGGCGTACCGTTAGAGTATTAGAGTTAAAATCATGTCATTTTCCTTTTACTCCGGGCTTCGTATGCGCCTATACTTGTATATTACGGCGTATGCCTAGCGCATGCGTGGTACCGTTGAGCGGTAACTTCAAGTAGAATATCCCTCGCCTTGGAATCACCGTCGTCCCTACCCAATATACCGACTTATGACAATATATATATATATACATGTAAGCATTGTAGTATAAGGAACAAATGCGTGTACGCGGTATGCAAGTGTGAGTGTATAGACTTAAAGTTAGTTAAAGTTTCCGCTTAAGAATATTGTTTATCCTTTTCTCTCTCTTTTCATTTATTAATTGCGCCACTGTTAGGCATCGCTGCGGAACAAGACTACTTTTCGTTATCATTAATTCAACCGAAGCATGCGCTTGAGAGTTACTAAGTTTCTACGTGCCGAGATCGACTCGCACTCATAATAAAATTCGTTAATTAGAGAAAGAAACTAACGAGCAAAACCAACGTCTCACTGTACATAGCCAGGCGAATATTTGTATATACCGTCGACCGCTATGTGGCCAACTCTGTGAGAGGGGCCTAAAAACTATCTCTGAGCCGGTTTAGGAACCATCTCGAGACGCGATCGTCGTCGCAGTTGGCTGTATAGTCGCGAGGTGCGTAGTCCTCTGTCCGAGGAATCAGAGACTCATTACTCCTCGTTAAACAGTAGTCTTAAAATCTAGCTATTAATAAGAGCAAAGACTCATGTTACTTTTGGTTTTTCTTTTGGTTTCAAATTCTAATCTAGAGTGCGAACCGTGCGATCCGCGTTAATTTCCGGCACGTGATCGGCAAATTGCGCCGAACCCGTTAGTACATAAGTTTCATTTTAAAGAACATTATATTGTTATCATTAGTAGTATTTTCGCATAAGTCTTCTCTCGGTGAGGAATTGGTATTGGAGTTAGACGGATTTAAACATCTAGACCGGTCTAAGGAGTCTCTTCGCGAGTAACATCTACAGCTCCGATAACACGAGAGCTCAGGCCATCTTAAGCCTAATCGAAATATTAATACATTTTTACGATTCGAAGGTACTCATCGTAATAACGCATACGAATTTCCACCGACATACTACCGAACTAAGAGCGAGAGAGAGAGAGTAGCACAGCGAGCGACATACCATCGAGCGAGCGTGAGAGAGAGAGAGAGAGAGATCAAAGATTGTCTGAGCGTTTCCAGCGGCACGGTAAGAATATTCCAATTAACCAGCTCGATCATGATTTCTGGCCCGACTCTTGCCCCAATACGTGTATTACGGGAAACTAGGGCAATAGTTGTAGAGGCGATCTCGTAACCGTGTGCTCTGAGCGCCGGGCGACCGAAATTGTCTTATTCTTTATCTACGAGAATACTTTGTATCGATTATATCACGAGCAGTAGCGCAACACGAGCTACGTCGTCTCAACTGAGATTATACCACGCGTAGCATACGAGCGAATTGTTCTACCGAGGACTGCGTAATAGATAGGTTTTTCTGTTTTCTTATTATACGAATACTCCGATTCAAAACCGAACATTGTACCCATTGTTAGAAACAGGGAATAGGTGTCCGAAATCTGCGTTCAAATCAAATCACCTTTGTATAAGCACCAGATCGGTCTATCACCGAATATACACTTTTCCTTTTTCACACTATGTACGATTTATCCTTTTATTTTCTTTGCATGCGTTTATAACTAACATCAGCTATACTGGAATACAACACGTAACAACTCGGAACCTGTACGGGTTGAAGGGAAGGGGAATCCTATAAGTCCTGCAGATCGAGCAGATTAACTTCGTTTTCGCGTCATTATCCTGTTCGGTCATCGATATAAACATATAATCATCTTTCCGGTTATATCCTTAGTTTTTAAGTATTCACGCGTTACTCCCGGGCGGAACGGTCGACCGCTCGAACACACACAGTTCCATCCTTGACAATCTTTTAGATCGACTTATCGCGACGCCCGGACGTAACAGCTTGCTCAGGGATGGTTTTTCATGTCCTCTTCGCGGAATCGGTCGAATAGTGGTCGACTCGGTATACAAATATCTGCTGAAGCGCTCGCTCGGTGTTCAACGAGGCACCGTCTTCGTTCGTTAGTCTCTTTCTAATTATCGAGTTTTATTTCGAGTGCAATGTGATTGCGTTAATCCAGTGATTTAAGGTTTTATAGGCGCACGCTCCTGACGAAGTACTTATGAACAAAAATAGGCTGATGTCTAAATGATGTTTTATCGCTGCGCAATTAACCCTCGGACACCCGACTGAAAAATGAGACACGCAATCCCACGATGGGTCATTCTGACCCATCCTGCAGGACGGCAACCTGACATTTTAAATTCATAGACATTTTATTTTTATAGATTTTTGTGAGACGAGAACTTCAGAGTAAATTCAACGCGTCCACGTAATACCAACATTTTTGTTATAATTATTAGATTATGTGTTATAGGTGACAATCCTGGAAATAAATGCTGCGGAATTTGGTCAAAAGTAGTGTCACCGTACGCTTTCCTTCACGGAAGTAGAAAGCGTGCGTCGTTGGGCGGTCCGTCAGTGGTGACGCGTCTGACGGCGCACGGGCCTACCTTCCCTCCTTTGGCGGTCCTATACGGGTTTCCGCTCCTTTCGAAGGCGGCCGGGGTCCGCTCTCGGGCTGCCCTACTAGTTGGATCGGCAGCGGTTTCGGAATGGGCGAAGGGAGTTAAATGAACTGTGTATCGTTTTGTTGCTGTAAGGTATGGTCGTGTATTTTCCTTTGGTTTGTGGTACAGTTGACACGGGCTCCGCTGGTGTATATTATTCGTGACGTCGCGCGTGTGTGCGTGGGCGTCGCGTGGCACCTCGTTGCCCCCGAGGTATCGCGTTTTTAGTGGTGTATCTTTATGCTGTCTCAGGGTTTGTCGTCGTCACCGTCGGGGAGGATGTTCGAATCAGGCGCAGCCTTGGCCGGTACCAAGAGCGGGTGAGGCTGCCCTGACCGTAGGTGATGGGTTGTCGTTTTTCGAGAGGCTGGGAAGGATGGTGAGCAATGCGTACCCTGTGCCGGTGCCTAGAGCGGGTGAGGTGTACCACTGCCACCGGGTATTGCGGTATGTGGGTGTTTATGCGGGCGAAATGAGCGTGGCCTTGACCGGTACGTGAGCGGGGCAGGCCACCTCATCCGTCGGATCTATGGGGTAGGTGTAGGTGTTTGGATTCCTGTAATTTATTTCGACACCGAGTGCCGTATTGATTGATTGTCGTGAATCCCGTGATGGATGTGCGTGGTGAGAAGTTACCGCCGTTGCGGCGATACCTCTGTGGCGCGGTACGAACTGTCCGGACCGGGCCCGTCGTGGCGGAGTCTTCCGGATAGCGGCTTTTTCGTAAGGCGTGCTTCTCTAATCTATGCGAGATTCTGACTAGTTATGCCTGCCAGAGCGGACTCGAAGGTACGATGACGCAGGTCGCGGAGCAGCGCCTTATATACCGCGCTCACGTGAGGGGAGGTACGTAATCGGTGATGGGAAGTACCGTTATCCTTCCCCTCACGTGATTACAGGTCTTGTCAGGCCGGTAAGACGGTCTCTAGGCTCGTCGCCTTACCGGCCACGCGTGTGGCGGTGCGTGTGCGGCTAATCTCCTAATTTCGCGTATCGCCGCCGGGCGCGTGTCGGTATCCTTTCCTTACTCGGGCGCGGCCCTCAGAATGTACGGTTACAATAGTTAGGTTACTCCGTCTAACCTATTCCATTTATAAAACACTCACGACCATGTCGCAAAAAAATTTTAATTTTGTAAAAAATATTGTAAACAATTTATAAACAAATTGTCAACGTTTGAAATATATTGCAACGTCGTAGTAGGCGAAAACTTTTATTTTGCTCAAAAAATGAGTTGACGATCTTCAGACTTCGGGTCAAATTGACCCATCGTGGGTATCCGAGGGTTAATAAATGAAATGGGAGAGAGAAAGATAAAAAAAATTATAATGCGGAACCTTTTTGCAGTAACTTAACTCTATATACACACATTCATACTATATACACACACATTCATACTTGTTTGGGAATGCCGCGACGCTGACCAATCATCGTCGCGGCATCCTC
This sequence comes from Priocnemis perturbator, assembly GCA_963942575.1. Classification (NCBI taxonomy): domain Eukaryota; kingdom Metazoa; phylum Arthropoda; class Insecta; order Hymenoptera; family Pompilidae; genus Priocnemis; species Priocnemis perturbator. The sequence continues at coordinate 10,838,213 of OZ012643.1, read as the reverse complement.
AAGGCGGCCTGAGGGCCGAGTCCCACGCGGTGTTCATGCGAGCGCGCCTTTATTGCGCGCGGCACGCGTGCGTCGTTCCCGCCGGTTTCGTCGGCCATTACCGTCTCAGTGATCGTCGAGAACACATTGGCACTTCACGATTTCACGGATTTTCTCTTATATTCATTGCTATCATTTACGTTAAACACACGGTACATCAACAACATTCGACTCAGGCTCTGCACGCGGCGCGAATCGGGCACGTGCATCCGTAAAAGGTACAAATCATTGTAATGCGAATACGATTAATACAATTGATTATCTCTCTCAATATGACTGCTACTCTCTCTACCGTAGAGCACCTGTGACCACTATTTTTATTGACAATAAAGACTCTGTTAAACGGAATTAAGAGGACCACGTGGATGCATAACCTCTCCACCGCCAATAGTTCTTTTCATTTCCCCCCTTTCCTCTTTCCCTTCATTCCCTCTCATTTCCTCAAGCGGGAATCGCGAGATTCTCGAACACATACTATATCGCTCGCGTTTCGGTTATGTATGTACATTGGGTGGAACGACTATGATTCCACGGTGAGGGAGTTCCACTACACGTTACCGCTCAACAGTACCACGTATACAAAGGGCATGAGCCATAATACGAATATTGTCGCATACAAGGTGTACGATGATATGTACGTTTATCTCCGTTAAGGCGGGAAACCGCCGCGAAAATTCAGGAAGTACTATGGGGAGAATCGCTTCCGAATTTTGTGGTCACTTTTTTATTAGTGTCTACACCGTCACTTTTATTACTAACCTAATCGTAAGTCTATGTGAAGAACACGACCTATGTTAACCCTTTCGCTTCGGCAGTTCAGTCCGTCAAAGTACTGTCACTGAACGGAAACGCTCGTACCCACAGGCCATCTCGTGGATGCCGGCTATAAGCGGCGCCGTACCCACAGGTCATCTCGCGGGTCCCGCCTATAAGCGGCGCTCGAAGCGAAAGGGTTAAGGGGACGGACACTGCACTTACTTTATGGACGGAGACAAATGAAGGAAGGAACTTCCTATTCTCTAAACGAGAAAGGAGCGGAGAAAAGAAGGGACAGAAGGAGCAACCGTACAAGCAGCGCAATACCCTTCGACGGGAACATTTAAGGAAGACCCTACTGGTCGGAGAAGGAGACAACAGAAGAACCACCACGTGGACGCACGATGGGATTCGTCGTCGGTAGTTCGGGCAGGACGGACTGCCGGATCGAAATCGAACTTACACCAGAAGGACTGCAAGGCTCCGATTTACTGTGACGCCTCTAAGAATTTCACTGCACAAAAGCTCTCTTTTCTCGCACTTCTAAACTCTGACTTTTACTCTTTCTCGCACTTTTAAACTCTGACTCCGTGTAACAACAAGAGCGTAGCCCGCGGGTCGCTGACTCAATACGCTCCGAAGGTGCGTAATTAGCGACTCAATACGCTCCGAAGGTGCGAGAGGACAAATCACGCATATTAAAGGTGATTCGGACGCTAGACGGCACCGCGCGGAACATAAAAAGTGTATCCGCGGCAGCCTTCGAACGCTCAGGCGCTCTCCGGCGGCCGCGGGGCCGAGGGCGAGGGTACTGAGACCGAGGCTTCAGCGGTAGGGCAAATTACGAAACAGACAACTAATTACCGACTGACGCCTCAATCTCCAACACGAGGCCCGGAGTAAAACTGAAATAAGTATGATTTTAACGCTAATACTCAAACAGCACGCCGGATGCGAAGGGCATACGCCATAATACAATTATTCTACACTACGAGACCTGTTTGCATCACTGTATGCACATTACTGTATTATTAGTATAAGGAAATATATATATATATACATATTTTGAATATATAGTTGTACCAACGTACTACGTACGTCTTCAATGGTTGCACACCACCAACCAACCAGGTATAAAACCTATTACTTCCTAAAAAAAGAGCGAATCGGGTGGATCATCTTTTCAAATTGCCGCTCATTTAATCGCCTCACCGACACCTTTGAGAGTCGACAACCGCAAGATCGATTATTCTCGACGCTTCTTCGAGCTTCAGCCAGTGACAGCATATCGAGCTCTGAACACCATCGGCGTTGACTTCTTGCACGTGCGATAGCGATACTGAAATGCTTCTTGGCATTTAAGAATCGTACCATACACGTATGTACGTGAATAACTGAACAGCTTTTTCCGATCGAGTTAAAATTTCGTAGGTACATTTAGATTCGAAAATGAAGCGATACGTATTTTTCTATATTGCAAAAACACATTGTTTAAAAAAGCTGTATGTCCTCAAATATCCAGTAATGCATAAAATCTGTATTGAGGTATGTTAGCCGAGCGGTCATGGTGTCGGACTTGTTGATGCTACGAATTGTCGAGTTCGAGTCCCGTCAGTTTTGTATTTCCAGTAATATTTTTTTTCTTGTCTCTACGTGTATTTATATTTTTTCTGTTTGCAGAATGTATTTTTACTACAAATGTGTTTATGTACTTATAATAATAGTAATAATAAACGTGTTAAATGTGTGTGTAGTGTAACCAGTCGAAAAGTAATTCTTTGCCATCTTTTTCTCTAAAAACTATTTGTTCCGCAAATTTGTATGCGCGCTAATGACGCGGATGACATCACCGCAAGCGCTTGGGCGGTCGGACGCTCTCGCCGATCCTCGGCTATCCCCGGGCGGACCCAGCAGTTCGTCGGGCAGCCCGGGGGGAGATTGAAAAGTCTTCGCGTCGCGGGTGACTCGAAGTTACACTAACCTATGGGTTTCCTTGCGTCCGACTGGTTACGGCTCCGTGTTGTCGCTTATTGCGTGCGATAATGCTTACGTTTACCTTTTGAGAGTTCTTCATTGGGGCCCTCGTCCCGCGCGGGTTACTTAATCTATGATTTCTATGTCCGAATCTTCGCGAATCTCGGTTATCACGACAGTAGATGGTACGATTTCCGGTTCTAGGGGCTCGAAGTAGACCGTGAATTGGTGTTGCCGCGGAGGTAGATCGAACGGACACTTGTTCTATATGCCTATTCAAGGTGGTGGCTAACGATTCCTCGACTCTGTGGTCTATATTACCGCAACCACACACACGCATCAATGTGCCGGATGTTCGGGCAGGCTAGCCCAAAGTAGCCATTTCTCTACAACCCAGCGGACGCTTGCCAAAGCGACTCCGCCACTGCCCCCTCGCAACCAACCCAGCCGGAAGAGCTCTTGCGAACTCCCCGGCATCCCGAGGTACCGGCTAGGTTTGGTGGACCAACTGGAGTTCGCGGGATCGTCACACCCGTGAGACATTCGTCTCCTCCTGCGAAGAACGTACTCTCTTGTTCTATGGACTCTATCAGGATTGAATATGTACTCTGTAGGAAGCGGAGTCCCCGTGATGGGCTAGATCACGGGGCCTACCAGCGTTCATCCCCTGATCTCTATCGATCCGTCGAGCTTAGTTGGGTCTGTGGTACACCAGACCCTTAACAACGTCACCCGTGGCAGTAACCACTTCGAGAAGGTGCTCGATCGGTCTTGAGTTTTTACGCCCCAGTCATCACTTAAGATGACTTGAACCCGCCGGACTTTCCAAGTAAGTTCGAATAGAACAGGCCGACGAGCGGGACCATCTGACCCGGTGGCCGCAAAATCCCAAGAGAAAGGCAAAATCGTTCAAGGTAACCTAGTTAGGGCATTAAGCCTCCGATCCCAGTGGCCCCCGCCAGATCGAACGGACAATTGTTCTATTATGCCTTTACCAGGTGGTGGGTAAGCAGACACCTCGACTCATTGGTCTATATCCTGCTACCACACACACGCATAGTTTGCCGGATGATCGGGCGCGGCTAGTCCAAATTAGCCAGTTCTCTACAGCCCAGCGGACGCTTGCCAAAGCGACTCCGCCACCGCCCCCTCGAAACCAACCCAGCCGGAAGAGCTCTTGCGAACTCCCCGGCATCCCGAGGTACCGGCTAGGTTTGGTAGACCAACTGAAGTTCGCGGGATCGTCACACCCGAAAGACCTTAGTCTCCTCTGCGAAGAACGTACTCTATTGTTCTTTGGTCTCTATCAGGGTCGAATCGTACTCTGTAGGAGGCGGAGTCCGCGTGACGGGCTAGATCACGCAGCCTACCGGCGCTCCTCCCCTGATCTCTATCGATCCGTCGAGCTCAGTTGGGTCTGGACTGACTGATGTGCCCCACATGTCATCGCCAAGTCCACCCTAACAGCGTCACCCGTGGCCGAAGCCACTTCGAGAAGGTGCTCGATCGGTCTTGGGTTTTTACACCCCTGCCATCACTTAAGATGACTTGAACCCGCCGGCCTGTCCAAGTAAGTTCGAATAGGACAGTACAACGAGCGGGACCATCTGACCCGGTGGCCGCAAAATCCCTAGACAAAGGCAAAAGCGTTCAAGATAGCCTAGTCAGGGCATTAAGCCTCCGATCCCAGTGGCCCCCGCCAGATCGAAAGGACAAGGCTGTGCTGGGGAAGTCCAGACCGGTTGTGTGCGTTGTCCCGGGTGTTGGTAGATAGGCGGAGTGGAATTCGCGGATTCGCTCGCCGTTTGTCGGGATGCTTGCGACCAATACAAGCGTGCGGCTTCGCGACGTGCCCGGTGTTTTACTACAGCCCGGGGAGATCCTCTATAATCCCTACGTCGCTGGCGACGTCGGGGTGCTGGGGAACGGGGTGCTCTCTGGTTATGGATTTGACTGGGAGAATAGTTCCGATCCGTGGAGATGACCACTGGTCTTGGGGCCGAACCGTCGTGCGCCGAAAGTGGCTGGGGAGCCCACGATCGCAGCGAGGGGGCCGCCGCGGGCCAACGGAACCTATGTCCTGAGGTTGCAGCGAATGACTCGCTTAAGGATTACCGGAACCCGGAAGCTCGAGGGTGTCGGCGGGGTATTGCCCGCTAAGCAACTCAGGCACAAGCTCTATGGCGGCAGCAAGGAGCGCTCGGTTAATGCGCCCGGCGGTTTCGGTAGCCCAAGTTATCGCGGGCTGGGAAAGGGGTGAAATCCCCCGTCTAATTAGACTCAGAGAACACTCCGATGACCAGGTTTTACGCGGGTGTACGTGTGCGCGTCGCGAGGATGGTTGGTGGAGTCAGTGATGTTTCTGGGGACGCCGCAGCATCCTGCGGCAATTTGGGGCAACAGCCTGACGCGATGCACAGGGCCAAAGAGGTAATGCGGGGTAAGGTAGGTTATAGCGGTTAGTATATATTTAAATATAATTATTTATATATCAATATATATATATATATAATTGTTATAATAGATATTATGGAAAAAAGTTCTTTCATATTATTTATTGTTTTATTTAATTTTATTTATTTAGATTTAAAAATTGTGATGCCATATTTATTTTCTATGTTCAACCATAAATGTGATATTTTTTTGTTATGAATATTGATAAGTTTTTTGGCAGTTTTCCTTACTCTTGCAACAAATGTTGGTATTCGTTACAATTCTGCGAAGTAAAATATTTTTGTTAACTGAATAAATTATTCAAAAATTATTTTATTTCCTCTTGTTTCCTTAACCAAACCTTTTCTATTTGATTATTATGTCAATATTGTATAATATAAATATGTTTGTGTATAAATAATGCCACAATTATCTAAGCAAGTCTTTACATCGCTTTTTATGATATTGTTAATTATTTATTTGTAATTAATTAATTTGTAACATATTTTCTATTATTTTTAATACTATCCGAGCAGAGGGCCCAACAGAACCCTTTTTCTTCTACAATTAACACGCTCCTTAATTGAGATTTCAATGCGCATGCGCGAGAAAGCGTCCCCAGGAACATCAGTGGGTGGAGTAGGTGATTCACGAGATTGTGTACTTGGTGTTTATTAGCTGATCGAACCCTACAATTTGGAGTGGAACAGCTCCACTTCGTTGTCGCGAGCGGAGAGTCGGAGGTCGAGACTAGACGGAGTGTCTCGACCACGCAGGTTACTTATAATTAATTGAATTTCCAAACTTCACCACGCTGGTTACTTATAATGGTCCGAATTTCGAAGATTGACCACGCAGGTCGTTTATAATTAGTTGAATGTCCGAGCTTCACCACGCTGGTTACTTATAATGGTCCGAATTTCAAAGACTGCTTGATTGCAAACCTGGGGTTGCCTGACGAGATACAGGAACAATGCCACTGATTCTACCGCGTTGATTATTCACTAGACTTAACTTGATTTTATTGACTCGATTCGACTTGACTTGATTCTATTCGTTACACTTGATTCACTTGCAAGATACCGAAGGCAAATACTAAGTCGGGCGTTACGCTTCGCTCCCGCACTTGAATTCTTAATACGCGAATAGCGGTGCAGTTCGGTGCACTGCACAGACAGAATTGAAGTGATGTAAATACGTTCAACGAGTAAATCACAAGTCCCGAACGGTAAGTCGTAACCAAGAGTGCGCGTACGAAGTAACTGCGTAAGTAAGTAAGTAAGTAAGTCTCGAAAAGGGTCTCCTACTGCCCTATATAGCCGCCGCGCTCCGCTGGGCGGCGTTTGCATGCTGACACTGCACCAGCGTTATTTCCTGGGAACGACAGGGCGCGACAAGTGCCTTTCCCAGGACTCAATCGTACGTGTCTTCTCTTAAATGGGGGTCCGTGAGAACCTTGCTACATTCCTAAAGTTAGATTAGAGTAAATCTTAGAACTATTGAGCGAGCGGCAGAATGCTGCGAGAGCAATCGATTAGTTATTCTTGAATAATTTAGAAAAGCAAAAAATTTCGCGGCGGGTGGAGGACACAGGACGTAACACGGCAATAAACGATATTCATTTAAAAATATTTTAGTATTTAATACGAATAGTTTTTAATATTTTGTCAGCGGAATGGATGTATCGTATGGGTTTATGATAGATATGGACATTATATATGTTTCACGTTATGGCAAAGATGGCATCATGTACTCGGATAGGTACAGAATTGTTTAACTTCTTTTGTTCTGCTGATACATGCATGAACTTTGTTGTAAGAACACGTATCTTTATTTGAAGAATACTTATCACCATTACTGTCATGATGAGTACGCCGTTACAGTTTCAGTTCTCGTCACTATCTGTATTAATGATGGGTGTTACGTCCTACGTCCTCCACCCGCTTTTTCTATAACCATATTCTCACAACAGGTTCATCGCACCATGTATCCTCCTATTAGCAATAAGTCGCGCATAAGCGAAATAAGGTTCATCGCTCCGCGTATCCTACCATCGGTAGTAGATCACGAATAAGCAAAATAAGAGCCGGCGCATCGCGCCACCGAAATTCCTTCACGGAATGCTGATGCCGAATCAGCCCGCAGGTCAACCACCCAACTAACGATCAGCGATTCGCGATCATATAGATCCGCGAAGGCCAATGCCAGTTCCACGAAGCGCCTAGCGACCGTCAGCAAAATCTACCATTTAAATAGGTTTACAACCGTAGAGCGAGTACTCTTGAGTCAACCAAGTTCGGCCAAGATCAATCTAAATTCGGCAACTCATAAACCAGTGTTCGACCGCTATCATTCAAAGTTGTTCAATCTTCGGACGCGCAGCGAGTAGTGTTAATCATTAAGTGAACCATTGTAAGCCAACTAACTGCACTTCGAGATAAAACATCCAGTCCACTTCCACCATCTGAACATTAATTCACACGACTGTGCCTTTCCTGTGCATCAACACCAATCCACAACCACACACACGCCCACACATCCTAAGCCGTAGCCATTCAGACACCTCCTTCTTTCACTCCGCGATACGTCAGTGAGCCGCTCCATTGACGGATCAAAATCCTTTCGGTGCGATCACTCCTTCCGTCCGTCCTCGATCCCCGGTATACCCGGTGAACGTAGGGTGCCAAAAACGAGGACGTAACAGTAGGAACTAATTATTAGACTGGTGTGCCAATTGTCGGCATAAGTGACGAGAACTAACAAAACTGTAACAGCATACTCATCATGACAGTAATGGTGATAAGTATTCTTCAAGAAAAGATACGTATTCTTACAATAAAGTTTATGCATGTATCAGCTGAACAGAAGAAGTTAAACAATTCTGTAGCTATCCGAGTACATATTCCATCTTTGCCATAACGTGAAACATATATTTTGTCCATACCTTTCATAAACCAACACGACACACCTATTCCGCTGACAAAATATTAAAAAGTATCCGTAGTAAGTACTAAAATATTTTTAAATGAATATCGTTTATTGCCATGTGATGAATAATCACAAATAAAAATTATCCTACGAAAAAAATTTGAAGCATTGCTGGGCGCGAACCTACGAAAAAAAAATTTCCAGTGGTTCCGCAGAGCGACGACGAGTATGACGCCTCAATCCGAACCTTCCTGGATCCACTTTTCTCGCGATCGCGCTCTGCTCAAGGCGGTGGTGCCAGATTTGTCTTCCGGTTGAAAGAACGCAATGATTCGTGCGATGCCTCATGCGAAATCTGGCACCACTGCCTCAACCTTATACCGGCCTGTGTGCGGAACGAAGACGCGACGCCGCGACTGCATGTAGAACAAAGACGCAACGCGCGATGTTGCTTGAAAGGGGACGGAGGATAGTTCTGTCCTTTTTATGTGTCGTCACGATACCTGACGTCACACGACGTTGCTGCAAGGGAGACGCAGCACAGTTCCGTTCTTCCCTCCACGCATCCCTCACAGACAGGGCACGCACACTTGCGCGTATCCCCACTCCCGCGGGCACCAATGGTGCACGGGAGCTACTTCTGGCCACACTGGCGTAAACTAATGCCCGCGGATTCTCATACCGTCGCTGCAGTAATTCCCATGCCTGCTTGAAGTTTGCCTCAGAGACCTCCGTGTTCTTGAGAACATCCGCGACCTGACCCTCAAGGCTGTTTTTCAAATATGAAATTTTCTCCACCTTTGTCAGATCGTCGCGTTTCTCGACCAACGAACGGAAATGATCCCGGAAGCCCGGCCACTTTGCGAGATTTCCTGTAAAAATCGGGAGATTCATCGGCGGCAAATGTAATAGTCCGGCCTTACCCCTTGCGCCATTGCCTTTCAAATCTGTAACGGTTGCCGCAGGGGTCACCGCCAGAGCATCCAGCGCCTCGGCCAAATTATCTCGTACCTCCTCCACAGTAACAGTAATAAACGCAAATGTATCTAACATAAAGTAATCTAATAATTGCCTCTCCTCAGGTGTCGAAAGAAGGAAGAGCTTCTCTTGCCGGTGAAGTATATCCTGCCAGTGACCTTCCAATACTGATCTCTATACAATGGATGCGAGATCAGGATCTGGGGAATGCTGCCAATATGAACGGTGGAGTCACAGACGGTCCTGCAGGGTACTACGTATAGTGCCGGGCCTATTATTCAGCAAAGTGGGTACCTTGTAGGGTGCCGCGCTCTGAAAATTATTCTGAAACATTTTTTTTTCTTCGGTGCGCCCCCGTTTCCTTAAGAAAAATTGCTATCTGTTGGGTTGAAACGTTTAATGCCGGCCCTTCACTCTGCTAAAGGTAAACATACCGACACCACAAACACTTTTTGGGAGACATCGACTCATATACTTTGACATAAATATATTCATCCATAAGTATGTGTTGTATTAGAAAGCATCCAAAATATTGTTCAAACGTGAAACGAAACGATCCTAACCCAATAAGCGATTGGCGAAGACAGGTGAGATTAGTTAATATTACAAAATTAAAATGCAGAAATGTGTCAAATCTTGGAGAGTTAAAATTTTACAATGTGAGAAATGTTGAAAATTATGTAAGCTTTGCATATTTCTGGCCATGGTTTCTTCAACGCACTGATTTGCTTTCAGACACTGTGCAATGTCAAAAAATTGAAAGAATCACATAGGAAAAATTGGCTAAACTTTGAAACATACCATCTCAATACCGCATCCTATATCAATTTACGTGAGTTCCACCACAATAGGATACATCCGCTAGATCTACAACTAAAATGTAATAGACATTCACATTAGTTCACTTTTGTACGTTATAGACTCCTGATAAGGAAACTAATTGTTTTGAAACATGTAAGGGATGCAATATATTGATTCATTCCATTCCCAACCCAGAAGAGGGCAATCCTACATTATACATTATGTATACAATTCTTTTCCTGATTCCGCTGTTCAACTTGGTGTTGGAAACAAATGTAAAATTTTGTTGCTGCTATGGTGGGTTGGTCCCTGTTCAGGGCATTGGATTTGGTATGAAGTTTCAATGTAATAAATGGCTTCATTTTACAGGTTCATTGCCTATATTATATTATCAAGAATGACCTGAGCACTAAATTGTTCTGGCCCCATATTGGTGATTGGAAGTAACATGGACGGCAAAAGTCATGCACATTATGAGACAATTGATCTGAGGTACGTGTACAATTATATTTTTAGCTATTGACTGTCATTATGATTTTCATCAGTTCTTCACATTATTAAAACAATTTTGTATGAACCCACTTAGCATGAGGACATCTTCGGAAAATCGCAAGGACAATCAATAGTGACATAACGAATATCCGGGGGAAATACACATATGCTATTCCGACATGTGGCCTGGATATCGTGAGGAAGAGGAATTCAGAGGTGAATACTACTTCGCCATACATACAGGCGAGATCACGTTAGGCAGCGTTTGAATGTTCTGTCAGTTTATATGGATAGGATACGTTTTATTGATTTGACGACGCGAATAAATACCATTGTTTGTAAACCAAAATGTACTTCACATATGTCACTGATATCTGATGTATATTTAGGTGAATTATAATAGGATTAATAAATTTATTAAAGAGTTATTATGAATTTACTTTAATGTAACCCTTCAAATATAATAAAAAGTACCGTATTACATATACTATTACTTATATATATATATATTGTTGCGTGGACGCGGGCGAGACATTTACAATACACAGGAATACGAATCGTAACACCAAATAGTTTAATAACACGTCCGTCTGGTATGAAGACCAGAGACAGACTTCTTGGTTTGGTTACCAATAACAATAACATTCGAACGTCATACAATCGATAGAACTAATTAACATTATAAAATTATGACACAAAATCAATATAGTCGATTTGTATCTTCGCCGTGGTGTTCTTCGCGCCTTCGCGTCCGTAACACTGCCTCCCCTCGACGATCACGGACGTCCCGGCCGTATATTATCGCGAGATTTTCAGATGCTTCGGTTCAGAAAAAGGCACTCTCAGGTGTAAGCAGCAATGGCTCCTCCTCAACCGAAAATGTCATCCCAGCATTTGCTCACGGTCCCAAGGGAAAACCATGCCAAAAACCCTGGGCGAGATGACCGCATCACTTCGGCGAAGCTCTTATTAATGGATATCTTGATACTTCAAACACCCGAACGCTTGCAAAACCGCTTGCAACCGCCGGAACATGATCAGAAACGGAACAGGCTATCGCCAAACCACGGATAGAAGATGATGCATCTTCCATCTGAAACTCAACGACACAACAAAGAACTTTATTGCATACTGCAATTCCCGGAGTGCTCAGCCCGCCGGTTCAGAATTTCGTCCTTTGCTTTTTTTACACCAAGACAGTACCTTTGTACCCTGATATTTTGCTAATCTATTGACATGAACCACTTTAAGCTTTCCTTTAGCGGAGCACTGAATTCCATAAATTATATCATTTATTCGTCTTATTACCAAATAAGGACCTTTCCAATTCGATTGTAATTTCGGACATTTTCCTTTGGTTCTCTGTGGGTGATATAGCCAGACCTGATCTCCCACATCGAAGGTAATGGACGCATTATTACAATCATGCCTAAATTTAATTCGCTCGGAACCTCTGATGATCTTTTCCCTAGCTGCACTATGAACATCGTTCAGAATTCTCTTAAGATCTGCCACATACTCTATTGAAGAGATTGGCTGCTCAGGGGTAACTCCTCGAAGAAAATCTAACGGCAAACACAATTCCCTTCCATATAACATTTTCGCCGGAGTCTGTTTAGTTGTTTCATGCTCTGCCGAACGATAAGCTAATAAGAACAAGGGTAACCAATCATCCCAATCCTTCTGGTGACGTGATACGAATAATGATAGATATTGGTGAATCGTGCGGTTCAGTCGCTCCACTAGACCATCAGATTGTGGATGCAACGGTGTGGTCCTCGTTTTTCTGATCCCAAGTGTCTTCAATACCTCACGAAATAGGTTCGACTCGAAAGAACGTCCTTGATCGGTATGGACTTCGAGAGGCAATCCATGTCTACTGAAGACTTGCGACATCAGAGCCTTTGCTATAGTCTCAGCCTGGTAATTTTCTACGGGAATAACCTCTGGCCACTTGGTAAAATAGTCCATGACGACGACGAGGTATTTGTTGCCACCGAACGTCTTCGGATATGGCCCCAATATATCCAAGCCTATTCGTTTAAATAGAAAGCCAGTATTATAGATGTGTAGATTCCCATGTCCTTTCTGTCGCGGCCCTTTCTTTGCTGTACAAACATCACAAGCTCGACACCAGTCTTCCACGTCGCGTTTTAAACCAGCCCAAAAGAATCTCTTTCTTAATCTGGCCAGTGTTTTATTAATTCCGAAGTGTCCAGCGGTCGAGGAACCATGGGCTTCCTGAAGAATCTCTTCAACCTTGCTCGATGGGACCACGAGTTGAAAGACATCCTCTCGCTCGTCTCCGGATTCCCATTTCTTGAACAATAGCCCATTCCTGACCCACAATGAGTCCCAAATCTGCCAATAATGCCTGGCCTTTGGACCCATCACCGACACTTCTTCCTTCAACGGACGTTGACTGTGTCTTTTCGCCTCCAGAAAGAACTTTATTACCGGATCGTCCATCTGTAGATCTTGCCATTTCCCTTCCAGGTCTTCGTCGTTAAAACGGATCCTCTTGCACGTGTCCTTGTCGACCGTTGCTCCTTCCTTGTTCTCGGCTTTTCTGCATCATATACAATCTCCACAGGGTTTTCTGGATAAGGCATCTGCATTTGAATGCAACTTGCCACCCCTGTGCACGATTTCAAAGTCATATTGCCCTAACTCCTCTAACCAACGAGCCATTTGTCCCTCAGGTGATTTAAAAGAAAATAACCACTGCAGCGCACTGTGATCTGATCGTACTACAAACTTCTTTCCGTAAAGGTAGTGATGGAAGTGCCGTATGGATTTAATGACGGCCAATAATTCCTTTCTAGTGGCGCAATAGTTTTTCTCTGGTTTATTCAAAACCTTACTGAAATATGAAACGAACCTTTTCTGACCGTTGTGGTTTTGCGAAAGGACAGCACCTATCCCATAATTGGACGCATCGGTATCTAAGATGAACTCCTTCTCTACATCCGGATATACCAAAATTGGCGACGATATCAAATTCTGCTTTAAATTAGAAAATGCTTCCTGACAATCAGCGGTCCATACAAAATCGGTTTTAGCCTCCGTTAATTTGTACAACGGTTTTGCTGTTTTGGCAAAATCCCTTACGAATCTCCTATAATACGAGCACAATCCTAAAAAGCTCCTAACCTGTTTAACATTCTTTGGCGCCGGCCAATTCTGAACAGCCTCCACCTTTCCAGGATCTGTACTAATTCCGTTCGCCGATACGACATGTCCTAAATACCCTACCTCTCTTTGGAAAAACGTACATTTCTTGGGATTCATGAGTAATCTGGCGTCACGTAAACGCTGAAAAACTTGCTTTAAATTGCCTAATTCTTCAATGAAATCTTTGCCATAAATTATAACATCATCTAAATAGACTAAACAAATTTTCCACAATAGTTGTGACAAAACCCTATCCATTAACCTTTCAAATGTAGCTGGCGCATTACATAATCCGAAGGGCATGACTACGAACTGATATAGACCATTCCCTACTGTAAATGCGGACTTTTCTCTATCCTCCTGCGCTAAAAGCACCTGCCAGTATCCACTCTGCAAATCTATAGTCGAAAACCAAGACGAACCCGCTACCGCATCAAGAGTATCTTCTATTCTGGGTAAAGGATATGAATCCTTTTTTGTAACATTATTTAGTTTTCGAAAATCTACGCAGAACCTAGTCGACCCATCTTTTTTCTTTACCAAAACTATTGGAGATGCCCAAGGACTTGAAGACTCCTCAATAACTCCCTGCTTCAACATTTTTTTAACCGTTTCCTCCGCTATTTTCCGTGTATGGATCGGCATCCTACGGGGTTTTTGTTTAATCGGGGAATGATCCCCTGTTCTAATAAAATGTTCTACCATCTCACATCGTCCAACTTGTTCGGAATCTTTCGCAAATACATCTTGAAATTCGACGAGTAAATTTTGAAATTCTTTCCGTTGTGAAGAACTTAAGCCTTTCGAACTTCTTTCAAATAAATCCTTAAAAAAATTGGGAAATTTGTTTTTCTGCGAAGAAATGCACCTATTACTCAAAGGCTGGCTCGGACTTTCTTCCAAAGATAATTGATCACCATCCTTCAATTGTAGAACACCATTTTCTAAATCTAACTGTGTCGTCATCTTTTTTAGAAGATCTAATCCTAATATACAAGTCTCGTCTATATTGCCTAAATAAGCCTCGTGACTAATCTTTGATTGTCCGAAGTTAAAATCAAATTTCCTGCTTCCGATGATCCCTGCTAGTTCTTTCCCATCCACGCCGTATAATTTTCTATTATTTTTTGACGTCTTTGACTCGGAAGGCAAAGCAAATTCGTCTTTATGCACGAGCGTAACTGAGGACCCCGTGTCTACAAGACAGTTCGATGGCTTTCCATCGACGGTTCCCTTCACATAAAGACCTGAAGTTGCTGCAGTTCCGCGAACATTGTCCGAAATTGGTTGCAGGTTAAGATTACAGATGTTTTTACAAATCGTTAGAAATGCATTAGTGCCTTTTGCAATAAGGCAACAAATTAAGAAAAAGACTTGCAGAAAAAGATTTGACATGTAAGGTTCCTCTTTAGCATCAACAACAACTCCAGAGCCACATGTGGAAGAATCCACCTTTCCAACTCTGGAGGCCTGAAGATTTCGATTTAAATTTTCCTCCCTAAATTTAAACCTTATTCGTTTTTTGAATAATTCTTATTATGCCTTGCTTTTTTCGCGTTATTTCCTTCGCATTGATATTGCGTATGCCCCTCTTTTCCGCATTTCCAGCACGTAATCTTTCGGGTTTTCCGTACATTTTTGTCATAAACGTCCCTTGACACCCGGTTTTCCCGATCGACATACGCACGATCGGAATCACCGGCGGTAAATTTCTGCCCATTGTCTGGCCTAGCAATGGGAAAGGGATAACGCGCTTTCTCATTTCCTTTGAAGCACAATTTCTCTATCTGTTCAACTTCTATTGCCTTTTTTACCACCTCCTTAAATTGATTGGAATTTAAAAGATATAATTGTTTTCTGATCTCCGGATTTCTAATGGCACTGATAAATTGGGCCATCGCTATTTTTTCGCGCACTTCGACAGGGCAGTCTGGTAAAGCTAGCAACGCTAATTTTTCAATTTCACCAGCTAATTCTGGGATTCCTTGACCCTGTCTTTGCTTATATCTTTGAAACTCCAAATAATTGACCGGGGCCGACTTTTCTTTTGCGAAACGCATTTGCAAAGCCGTATGCAATTTTCCATAGTTCAACCGAAGTCCGACCTCCAAAGTGGTTAATACGGAACGAGCGGGTCCTTCTAACGCGTTCAATAACGCGGCAGCCTTTGCTTGTTCGCCCCAACCGTTTACTCGGGCAATTGCATCGAATTGTGCCACAAATTCGTCCCAGTTTTCCCCATTAAATTTTGAAGGCATCAATGTGCAACCCACGTTTGCGTTAAAATTTGTCGACTCGTTCGCGGACACACTCGCGCCGTGATCCCGAACAGGGTTATCACTATTAATTAAATTTTGAAATGTTTGTGTTAGCTGGTCCATTCTGGCGTTGCAACTGGAGTCAATGTCCTGCAAGCGCTTCTCAAATTGTTCCTCCCGTCGGCGAGCATCCTCTGCTTGGACGCGGAGCCCTTCGCGAAATAACTCCTGTCCTGCAGAAATTTTCACTTCCATCCGCTCCAGCATGGCCTGAACTAACGCCATCGAAGCTTCGTTCGATGCGTCTCCTCGTTCTGGTGTTCGCTCTGAGGGCTTCAATAAATTTGTCGAAACATCTTCCGTTTCCCCGCCGCTTGCGGAACCATCGATGGTCGTCTCCTTCCTTCGCGATCGCATCCTTATCCCACTTCTGACACCAGTGTTGCGTGGACGCGGGCGAGACATTTACAATACACAGGAATACGAATCGTAACACCAAATAGTTTAATAACACGTCCGTCTGGTATGAAGACCAGAGACAGACTTCTTGGTTTGGTTACCAATAACAATAACATTCGAACGTCATACAATCGATAGAACTAATTAACATTATAAAATTATGACACAAAATCAATATAGTCGATTTGTATCTTCGCCGTGGTGTTCTTCGCGCCTTCGCGTCCGTAACAATATATATATATACACACTATTTTATGTTACACTATTACTTCAATTTCATATAAATAATTCATTTTAAACATGCGTTATTGTGTATAATGTGCACGTCGCAAGTCCAATGATTTGGAAACCAACGTATATATATTCCTAGTAACTTTTGTAGTTCCCTGCAGGACCGTCTGTGACTCCACAATGTTTGAAGGCGGTTCTGGATGGCTGACTTCGACCGTCTCGCTAGCGGCAATTTCTTGTAATTCGTCCAACTCTTCTCGATTTGGCGATACTGATCGAGCTGCGCAGCGATAGTTTCTCGCAGTTCCGATGGAGAATGTATCTTCTCGATTGCAGAAGCCATCGGGACGACGGTTAAAATGTCCTTTTGCGTAGAGGTCAAACAAAAATGGCTAGCCTCCACGTGGTTATCGTCGTATAATGTTCACTTTTCCAACCCAAAATCCGGCTCGTTGGACCAGAATATTTCGGATTTTTACTGCACGACCCGTCGGTATTTTGTGCCGCTAGTGCTATCCGCTTTAACCCCTCGGATTCAAACTGCTACAGCAGTTTTCTGGGTGGAAAGGGTTTTCCCAATTTAGTTAAAACTGTGAGATTTTATGTTTCAAGACACTTTATTGCGGTCTATACTGTTACGAGCCGCGGCCTGACGTGGTGAGGGTTTGTGTTATCGTCAGTGCCGATAGGAAATTATATAAATGAGAGGAGTGAGCAGCTAAGTACAGGCCTCGTCCGATTTTTCACGGCTGCACCCCGGGCAAGTAAACTCGAAAGGATAGCTGACAAGGGCCTCGTCCGATTTTTCCCGGCTGCACCCCTTGCGCAACTTTGAGGATAGAGGATATTGTAATTTCTTTTAGGCTCGTTGGTTCCCTTGAGCGGTAAAGGGAAACCTCGTTCGTAGGATTCGAGTTCTAGGCGATTAAATAACGCGATGTCAAAGAATTGTGGAAAACAATAAAATAGATTATATTGAATCAAATAAATACACAAAAAGCAGTTAAATATAACAAACACAACGATAATTCAACTACTATTTCTAATAACGTGATTAAAATAAGACGCAAATAAGTATACAGAAAACGATCAATGACTAGAAATGTATGTTTTGGAATTGAAGGAAGAGCTAATTGAGATTTTCAGACTACACACAGACGTGTGGCAAGACGACTATGACTAGAGTCGCTCCGAATACGCACAAGTTATTCCTTGCAAGAGCACGGTCAGCGAAAAAGATACTCTTTTTCTGTAGCTACCTGAGACTCAGATTTTAGACTAGAAACGCGCGGAACACGCACAAGTTGTTCCTTGCAATGAGAACAGACGGCAAAAAAGACACTAGCGATTCTGGAATCACTCTTTTCTAAGTATGTAAAACGCTCGGGAATTTCTAATGCAGACCCTTGCACGGTCTTTTTCTGAAGCAATCTGAACTGATGAGGCCGGTCGGATGCCTCTTTTATACGATTAGATCTTGGACAAGGGGTCTCGAGATGCGAAGAAGTAGTGCATCGAGGTGTGGCGTATTTTCGGTGGGGCAACGCGTTCCCAACCGTCGCTAAGTACTCGCTGTGCACGTGATCGCGCGTGGCCACTGCGCTTTGTTCGGGGGTCTACGTCACTACACGGGCGCGTCGCTAGATCGGGCGCGTCACTGGTGGGGGCTACGTCACTACACTCCTCGATGCGTGTGACGTCACGGTAGGTAGGCAGGTACGCCGTCATGGCCGCAGCGCTGATCGGCGGCGCTGGGCGGCGCTGTACGTAAAGCTGGGTACGCACCGGGCGAGCCGAGCCCCGAGCCGATTCTCGGCCGGTGCGTACGGTAGCCGAACCCCGAGCCTGCCCGAGCCTCAGCGGACCTAGGTAACGCAATGCTCACGTATATACGAATCTTTCTGCGCCACTCACACACTTTCAGTCACGCACACGCATTCCCGCTCATCGCACCCATCAGTCCATGCATCCGATACCACCGCATGCGCGCCTATTTCAAATAATGCCACAGATAATTGAGACATTAACCATTATCGGATGAATATGAGACGGTGTTCAATGTATTGTTTATTATTATTGTAACTGCAACTATATTATTACTAATTATGCACTTTGGTCAGAAAATGTGAATTTATAATGCGTAAGTATATTCTATTACAATGTTTCAATATACCTTCCCCCATGGCGACCTATCTAATCTCAATCCTTTGTCTGAATCCCTTCCCCTGCGGACTCGAGAGTGAGTTCAAGTCCGGTTACCATGCGTGCATGTAATTTGGCACAATATATTCGAAGCAGTGGTAGAGTGAACGTCGTCGAAACATACTAAATTTCCAGTCTAGTTATCGTTGTGTTTTTAGTTGTTACATTTTTTTTATTGTTTACTTTTATAATCTCATTGTTTTAGAGTGCGTAGTTTATACATTTTTTATTTCATTTTTTATTTTTGGGTGTACGGTTTTTTTTCTATAGTGTTGTAATTATCGCGTTTAGTGTATAGATTTGTTATT
The DNA here is from genome assembly GCA_963942575.1 of Priocnemis perturbator. Classification (NCBI taxonomy): domain Eukaryota; kingdom Metazoa; phylum Arthropoda; class Insecta; order Hymenoptera; family Pompilidae; genus Priocnemis; species Priocnemis perturbator. Next base: position 10,819,180 of record OZ012643.1, on the reverse strand, counting down.
TTATATTTTATTGTATCTAGGTCGTATGGGTTTTCTTTAATAGTTTTTCAGTTTTCGTGTATAAGTTTGTTTTATTTTATTTTTGTCATATAAATGTCGCGAGATTTAATTGTTGCGGCCGGAGCCGTTAATGTAGTGATGCACGCTATAGTGCATAAAAAAAGAAATTCCCCGCGATGGTGGATGCGCGAATTTTACAAGCAGCGACTACATTCCACTCTACTACTGGATCTGAAATATCAAGGACTGAGTGGTCAATTTCAAAATTTTACACGCATGAGCGCAACTGATTTTGAATATTTGATTAATATCATCGGCCCGCGAATTGCCAAAAACGACACAAACTATAGGGCTGCCATCCCAGTCCAAGATCGTCTGGCTTTGACACTGAGATTTTTGGCCACCGGTGACAGCTATACGAGCTTGCAGTACTTGTTTCGAGCATCGAAGCAGATAATTTCGGCAATTGTCCCGGAAGTGTGTGCAGCCCTTATTGTGGGATTGAGAGACTTTGTCCAGGTATGTGTCATATATTTGTGTATATAGTCTGTTGAAATGTACGATCTATGCCTATGGTAATGGGTTACGTAGTTTTAATAAATTCCTAAATATATCGCAATTGACGACTTGTGTATTATGGCCAGATGTATGTCGTATTATAATTTGGAAACACGTCTTGCTGAATAATCTGATGCCATTAGTTCCTAAAACTTCTAATTTTGAAAGTGTGTACATATAATCTGTAAGAACAATCTAAAAGGACATGTATCTTAATTTTATACATAAAACATTTATGTTGCCACCATACAAAAATTGTTAAATTCCACAGACTTTGACTCCGGTCAGAAGCTTTTTAATCTGCGAATGAGTATGAATGTAATATCACGGGAACAATAATATATGAATGATTGTTTTTAAATTTCTTTATTTACTTACGGGCACCCGATTTTTTGTCGCACGATTATTTATTCGCCCGAAATGAAGCACACAGGTTTCAATTCAAATGTACGCACACGCGATTAATTAATCGCACCGATTCTTATTGAAAATGTGTGTTTCATTTCTGCTTCTAAATAATCGTGCGATAAAAAATCGCACGTGCGCGCCTGGCCTAAAACTAAACTAATAATACTTTCATATATACAAATATAAATAAATGATATAAAAAAACGGGAAAAGCAGAGGAATAAAATTGAATACGGCGATGCACCTTGTGTGGGTTGTGTATGTTTGCAATTTATTTGCCACGTGTCTACCAAACCCTTGGCATTCGTTGTCGTTATTTTCCTCCGGTGCACGCTTGGCCACATTGTACAGAATGACCAACGCCTCTTGCAGGATTTCCGTGTGGACGTCCGATTTTGCCTTTTTTCGGGGAGGCTGTCCCAGTGCTTGACTGGTGTCCACCCCTGTCTCATCGAACACTTCTTCCGGATTCTGAAATAAACAATATTGTTTTTTTTTAGTTGCCAAAAACTGAGGAGGAGTGGATGCTAGTGAGCCGAAAATTTAACGACTCCTGGAATTTTCCACATGCCGTTGGAGCCGTCGATGGAAAGCACGTGGTTCTCCAATGCCCCTTCAATAGTGGGACGGAATATTTTAATTATAAATCGCAATTCAGTATTGTGTTGCAAGCGATTGTCGATGCGGAATATAATTTTCTGTACGCCCACGTTGGAGAACAGGGCAGAATATCGGACGGGGGAATTTTTAAAAACACTTCCATTTTTAAAAAACTGGAGAACAACAATGCTAATTTGCTGAATCCTTCACCGCTGACAAATAATCGGTCGAAGAATATCCCCTACGTAATTCTAGCGGATTCTGCGTACGCAATGTCGGAGTACATTATCAAGCCGTACCCAGGTCAACACGCAAAAGGGTCAACACCCCGGATATTTAATTACCGTCTCTCAAGGGCGCGTCGAGTGGTAGAAAACGCCTTCGGCATAGTATCCGGTGTATTTCGGGTGCTGCGCAAACCACTGCTGCTGGAGCCAAAAAAGGCGGAAACAATAGTTATGGCAACGATATATTTGCATAATTTTTTAAGAAGAGGGACATCAAACACTTTATATGCGCTGCCGGGATACAGCGACACAGAGGAGAATGGGGAAGTGACTCCGGGAACCTGGAGAAATGAAGGAGTTGGCACCTCCTTCCTACCTGTGGCAACGATGCCACGAAGAGCACTACAATCTTGCCAGGAAATGAGGGACGAATTCGCAAACTATTTTATATCTGACGGCAAAGTGCCATGGCAAGAAAATTATTGTTAAACACAACTTTGTCGCTATACTTAAATCTCTAATCAAAAATCTATAAATAAATCTCTAAAAACGAATCTATAAGTTTATTCATATTTAACCTAACCCAGACCCTACGAACTTCCTCCTCTAGATTAATAGTAATATAAAGTTTTGATATTGCATCAAGTAATTCAGATATTTATAAAATCGGAAATAAATTTGCAAATATGACTGACAGAACACTTGGCACCATAGAAAATCCCTTTTAAATTGAATTTTTGTTTCTCTTTTTAGAGCCTTCGAACTCGGTTTAATGCACTTCTTTGAACAAGCTTTTTATCGAAAAATCTACTTCTTTATAATGTTTTTCTTCAATTCAAGCAACATTCGGGTGGTACGTATAAAATATAGACACTTATAGCTTTGTAACATGGCGACCAGGAAGACAACAATTTTTTTTACAATTATTCAATAACAGTCAGAATTACTTACCGCGCAGTCAGTGCTTATGCCAGGCTGTGGTTCATCGCGATCCCGAAGGAATTGCATTGCCTCGAACGCAAACCAGTTGCTTTGGTATACTTCGGAAGTTCCTTAAAACTGACAGATTAATTGTGGCAAACTTTTAACAAATACGATATGGATGTGTCTTGTATGTATATATATATATATCCGTTCATACCATCCAAAAAACGTACCTTTTCCGGTTCCAATGGATTTTCTTATTTTACTCTTCTCCCTCCGGAAAGAAGCAAGCAGGACTGTAATATTATGCTTGCACTCAGACGCAAGGGCTTCCAAAAACTGTCCAATCGTGCACCACGTGTGGTGCTCTTTCGTACAGCTGAATTAGTTGTAACAATTTGGTTTTTGGCCACTTCATTTTGTTCGATTTTCAATGTTTGTTCTGAAACGCACTCGATGTTACTTCAGGAAAATTCGAAGAAATACTAACCGTGAAAGTTGTCCAAGTCGCGGATTTTCTTCGTTTATGGGTAAAATGGGAGGGTGGTTTCATTACGTAGCCAATGGGGAGGCTTCATTGAAAGGCACCTAACCCAGAGAAAACTCGAATACCTAATTACGCGACAGGTAGTATGTGGTCAACGGTATGGCCTAGTAGGGTCATAAAATTTTCATAATTTATGATCGACCTATTCATATGTGAAATCCTAAACCTTTTCACTGAAAATAATGACACAAGTGTCAAAGCGGTTCTATCACACCAGTTCAGAAACACTAGCGCCCATTGAAAGAGCGTACGCAATATTGAAATAGAAGAAAATATACGCATTTATAGCACAAATAACCGGAATACTTTTAGACAGCTTAGCGACACGATTGAACCGCTACGTCTCCACATTTTAATTCAACGAACTGTTATAAGAAGTTGTTCGCATTTGTTGCACTCGAAATAGTATAACATTGATAAAATAAGACGTTGCAATTGTATTCTATTGTCAATGGGACGATTATAGCGACAATTTAGCGTTACCGGATAAATATGAGGCAATAATTTATTTTCCTTCATTACTATACTTTCGATGTTTATTATTACTGTTTTTGGTTTCTCGTCATTAAAACTGACTTACGTAATTATGTTTGATAATTACTTTGTATGATAAACAAAAATGTCCTTTCCCATTTTATTGTATAAAAATAGTGTGTTCAGTATCCAATTGCAAAATATTTCGGAACCGAAGCACGGGAGACTGGGAAAGGCTCGCACGCTTTCCATCGGCGGTGGATCGCCCGCGAGCATCCACGCGATGCACGTATACACGCGCAAAAAGTACACCGACATCGTGTTTTGGGTGTGTCAGTAGCATCCTGCGATACTCGGCTGGGCAAAGACTAGGGGCTGCGGGATGGGGAGAGACAAGAGAAGAAACACGGGTCGGGCCCGAACCTTACACAATGAAAAACTTAGGCCTTATGCAGACATCGTTATTTGAGTGTGTGAGAGGCTCGAGGCTCGCATGCTCGCCCGGTGCGTACCCAGCTTTACAATACCGCAGTGCTGTCCAGGGAGTGCTCCCAGTGCCCCCACCAAGCCCGCAGGCTTCCCCCACCCCAATTCCGTTCCGCTGAAAACCGACGACGCTCCGTGTGCCGTATGATCAGCATAAACAGAGAAAGATATACCGCGATGCCTCGGAACATCTCCTTTTATCTCTGACGAGCAAATGTTTCGTGCAGCCACGTGCTGCAACGGAACGATTTCTCGTCAGTTTCTGTGTAGCCGTAGCCATTACAGCCCGAAGATATCGTGGACAGCAACCTTAGAAGACTTCGTGACACTATTTAATTTATTTTAATTAATTTTTTTGTAAGGATTGGGTTTCCATGTCGGAATTTACCACGTCGCGACGACTTTCTGTAGCTTCACTCAAAGAAAAATATTTAGTTGCTAAGTCAGAAGACAAAAAAGTCACATGTACGCTTTGTGGCATATCATTTGCGAGTAGTAAAAAATGCAATATCTCGCGACATTTTATGAAGTTCCACAGTAACAAATATGGAAATTATTCAGTACAAACGCGACGTGAGTCGGTGAAGTCATGGAAATCGAAACAGCGTGAATCTTCGCCCATGGCAAGTACATCTCGCGACGAAACTGTTACAGCTGCGAATCGTACCTTAGAAAGTACAACAGCTTCGTATGCTGTAACAGTAGGAATTATTCGCGGTATAAAATCGTTCAATAGTGGACCATTTGTCCAACATTGTGCTATCGAAATGGCGTAAGCGTTCGGGCATTATTCAGTCGCAGAACAATTTAAAACAGTTCCATTATCCCACCAAACGGTCTCCAGACGTACCGTAGAAATTGACGATTTTTTGGTAAATGAATTACGTACACTTATCCAAAAGAGTACGTACTATTCTTTATGTTTAGATGAAAGTACGGATGTAAATGACGTTAGTCAACTCGCCATTTTCATCCGTACTGTTGATCAAAATTTTGTTATTAATGAAGAATTACTCGCCTTAGTCGCGTTGCATAATACGACAAAAGGCAAGGACATTTTTGCCGCGTTAAAATCTCAAATCGAAAATTTTTGAATGTCTTTTAATAATTGCTCATGCATTATGACCGATGGAGCGCCGTCGATGTGTGGGGTTAATAAAGGATTGGTTGGTCAATTGAGAAAAAATTTAATTTCTTGTTGCGTTTTTCATTGCGTAATTCACCAAGAAGTGTTATGCGCAAAATCTTTGAGAACTTCATATGCTATGGCACTCGTTACAAGAGTGATTAACCTTGTCAGAGGCGGAACTCACTCGCTCACACATCGAAAGCTGCAACTCTTTTTGAAAGAACATAATGCAGCTTTCGATGATTTGCTAATGCATTGTGAAGCTCGGTGGTTAAGTGCGGGAAAATCTTTAGAACGTTTTTTTGCAGTTCGTAAAGAACTAGTTATGTTTCTTAAATCAGAAATAAAAGTAGATATAGATGCAACCGTCAAAGAATTAGAAAGCCCCGAACTTCTGTCTGTGTTAGCATTCTTAACAGACATTGCTTCTCACCTGAATAATTTAAATTTAAATTTGCAAGGTAAGAATCAGACTATTGTCGAATTGTACGGATATATAAATAGTTTCAAGAAAAAACTTGGATTATTTTCAGCACAATTTTAAAAAGAAGTATTATCGAATTTTCCGCATTGTTCCGAAATTAAAACAGAATTTCCAACCATGGACTTTACTTCGTTCCATAAAAATATTAATGATATTGTTACGTCCTCCGTTTTTCGGCACCCTGCGTACACCGGGTATACCGGGGATCGGAAGACAGACGAAGTGACCGGCCTGATAAGAGATTTGACGCGTCAGCGGAGCGGCTCGCTGAGGCGCCGCACGCGCCTAAATATACTTGGTGTCCTGATTCGACACTAAACCTACGTGTATCCTCGCGTCCGACTGGTTACGGCGCGGAAAGTATGGGCGTAGCTGGTGACTCGGAATTACACCAACCCGAGAATCTACTCGCGTCCGAATGGTTACGGCACAGGCAATGTGAGCGTCGCTGGTGACTCGGGATTACACCAACCTGAGAATCTACTCGCGTCCGAATGGTTACGGCACAGGCAATGTGGCGTAGCTGGTGACTCGGAATTACACCAACCCGAGAATCTACTCGCGTCCGAATGGTTACGGCACAGGCAATGTGAGCGTCGCTGGTGACTCGGGATTACACCAACCTGAGAATCTACTCGCGTCCGAATGGTTACGGCACAGACAATGTGAGCGTCGCTGGTGACTCGGGATTACACCAACCTGAGAATCTACTTGCGTCCGAATGGTTACGGCACTGGCAATGTGAGCGTCGCTGGTGACTCGGAATTACACCAACCCGAGAATCTATTCGCGTCCGAATGGTTACGGCACAGGCAACGTGAGCGTCGCTGGGAGCTCGAGATTACACCAACCTAAGAATTTACTCGTATTCGTGCAGGTTACTTAGTCTATGATTTCGACATCCGAATCTTCGCAGATCTCAGTTACCACGATGGTGGACGGTACGATTTCCGGTCCTAGAGGCTCGAAGTAGACAGTGAACTGATCTTGGCCTGGGGGTAGTTCGAACGGACAAGGCAGTTCTGGAGAGGTCCAGGCCGGTGGCGCGTGTTGTCCGGGGTGCGGGTAGGTAGGCGGAAGGGAATTCGCGGATTCGCTCGCTGTTTGTCGAGGTAGCTGCGACTGATGCAAACGAGCAGCGGCGCGACGTGCCCTGACCTTTACTCCGGCCCGTCGATGTCCTCTATAGTCCTTACGCGGCAGGGGCCGCCGGGGTGTTCTCTGGTTATGGGTTTGAGTGAGAGGATAGTTGCGATCTGTGGGTGTGACCACTGGGCTTGGGCCCGAACCGTGATGCGCCGAAAGTGGTTGAGGAGCCACGGTGGTAGCGAGGGGGGCCAGCCGCGGGCCGACGAAACCTGTGAGCTGAAGTCGCAGCAGAAGAGTTGCTGAGGGGTTACCGGAACTCAGAGGTTCGACAGTGCCCACGGAATTTCCCGTGAGACGATACAGGCACAGGCTCGAAGGCGGCAGCACGGACCACTCGATTTATGCGCACGGCGGTTTCGGTGTCGCGGAAAGAAAAGGGGTGAGATCCCCTGTCTAATTACACTCAGAGAACACTCCGATAACCAGGTTTTACGCGGGTGTACGTGTAGTGTTGCGAGGATGGGTGTGCAATAGGTGACTCACGAGATTGTGTGTATGGTGTTTATTAATTGATCGAACCCTACAATTTGGAGTAGAACGGCTCTACTTTGCTATCGCGACCGGAGAATCGGAGATCGAGTCTAGACGCAGCGTCTCGATCACGCAGGTTACTTATATTTAGCTGAATTTCGGAGGCTTCACCACGCTGGTGGCCTAGAGCGGTCCAGATTACAAAGTTTAGTTGGTTACACAAACCTGGTGTTGCCTGGCGAGTTGCAGGAACAATGGCACTGATTTTATCGTATTGATTATTCGTTTGAAGTTAACTTGATTCGATTGACTCGACGTGACTTAACTTGATTCTATTCTTTACACTTAAAAGATACTGGAGGTGAACGCTAAGTCAGGTGTTGCGCTTCGCACCCGCGCTTGAATTCTTGAATCCGAACAACGGTGCTATTCGGAGCACTTCACGCACTGAATTGAATTGAAGTAAAATAGTTCGCAAGTGACTGTCGTAGGCAAGAGCGCGCGTGTTAACACTTGTCGTAATCAGAAGAGCGCGTACAGGTGCTTCTCGTGACCAAGAGTGTCGTAGCGACCAAGAGTGTCCGAAAAGGGTCTCGTACTGCCCTATATAGACGCCGTGCTCCGCTGAGCGGTATTCGCATGCTGACACTGCATCAGCGTTATATCCTGGGAACGGCGCGACAGATGCCTTTCCCAGGACTTGGCTACACGTATTTTATCTTTTGGAATTCCTCCTCTGACAGGTTGCATTACTTGGCGGTTGTCCGGTCGCGCAGCGCGAGAATTTGGCGGAGCTTTTACTTGTATGTTTCGCTTGTTCCCTACTCGCGTCGTCTTGGCTATCGCTCGGGTGTAAGTTACCTCTACTTGTCGCGCGCGGCATGTCTTATCGCTAACGGGGGTTCGTGAGAACCGCACTTCATTCGTAAGGTTAGATTAGAGTAAATCTTAGAACTACTGAGCGAACGGGAGACTGCGGCAAGAATGATCGATTAGTTATTCTTGAATAAAAAGCGAAAAATTGTGGCGGGTGGAGGACGTAGGACGTAACAATATTGCTCGCGAATTTAATAATCGATTTGAAGACTTTGATTTAATCAAGAAAGAAATTAACTTATTTGCCAATCTTTAACAGCCAATGTCGAGGATCAGCACATTGATTTACAGTTAGAGTTGTGCGATTTGCAAACTGATCCATTTTTAGCCTCGCGTAAGGAAACGGGACAAGATTTTTTCAAATTGTTACATGCAGAAAAATATCCAAAATTACGCGATTTTGCATTAAAAATTCTTTCTATGTTTGGGTTCACATACATGTGTGAAAGTGCATTTTCGGTCATGAAGCACATTAAAACACAACACCGAAATTCGTTAAATCAGAAATCGTTAACTGGCGCGTTACGTATTAGTTTGACAAATATTCTCATTAGTATACCGGACATTATAAACGGGAAGTAATATTTTTATAGATCCGAACAATTGAGCAGACTGTTTTTGACGGGTTTTTTTTATTGTATAATTTTTATTCTATAAATTTCTTTTATTCTTTTATCATATAATATTTATTCAATGCATGTTATAATTGTTTTCCATAAATTCAGCAATTTTAGGATACGTTTCGGATGCCCATATGCCACCGATGGGATCACTAATAGTTGGGAAATATTTTTAAATTTTTAAAAAGATAAGTGCTGTTGTTACTTGCTAATTGTCGTAATTGCATTTTCCTGGCAGCGTTAATTAATTATTAATACTGTTTGGGAAATCCGCTCGTCGACAGCGCATCCTGTCGCCGACGACCACCTGGCGGCAGCACCTCCCGAGCTCGATTCGCGAGCGCCGGTTCGCGTACCGGTGAGAAGCGGAAATGCGTGGAATGCGCGAAACGCGGGCGGCGCTATGCGGCGTCCCGCCAAAAGTGAGCACTTCTACCACGTCTCTTGTAGCGGGAGTCAGATTTCTAAGCCCGATCACAGTAATTATCAGTTTCCACCGCATCCCAGCTTCTCATCTCTAATATATTTTCGACCGATCAACACGAGATACACTGTCGTGCATAGCAAGCGATACGCCGACCACCGTAGCGTGATTATTTAAGGTACATCACCACGTTTCTAATCAGGCACTGCACGTGGCCGTACTTTTACCACGTGCATCCAAGACCGCGCAATTACACTATACATCGGGGGGCATTAATTAAGGCAATTGTGTCCGAATCAACACAAACAGACATTTATACACTGACGAGCTGCACCGGTTTACATACAATAAATCGGCACTGGCGAACGCAACACGCGAACACGTGTATTTTCTAACCTCACCACCAGAAGATCTATTCATTTCCGCACCCTTCCCCTCTCCGCTCCTAAATTTTCCTTTCCACTCATTTTCCCACACATTTCCCCAACAAATACATTTTTAATAGGGCAACATGCAGTACCTGGTTGTTTAGGAGCTTCAAGAAACGCGTGTTAAGAGCGTCTTTTAATCGTAAACATATGACAGCGCGAGTCGTGCGAAGCGTGCTCGCTTGCGCTGCGGCGGTAGGGCACGGGGGGGGGGGGGGGGGGGTCGGCACTGCTTCCAGCTAGTGGAGGTGGAAGCGGCCGCGTGAGGGGCCCCTACCGTGGACTGCACCAGTGATCTCAGAAATAGCATCCTGCCGCATTGCGACACGCGTGGTGGGGGAAGGCGAGAAGTGTGTGCGTGCCGTGTCCGTGAGCGCTGCGCACGCACCGTACGTAGCCAAGGAAGGAGCTATGCTTATCGTCTTTCTTCTACCAATGCAGGGTAAACTGACGTCAGAAGCTGCGCGCGCACCGTGGAGGAGAAGGAAGGAGCTATGCTTCTGGTCTTCTTTCTACCAATGTAGAGAAAAATGACGTCAGAAGCTGCGCGCGCACCCAATAGAAAGAGGCACAAAATTATGCTCCGCCTTCTTTCCACCACGATCGCACGCACGTGCTTCGTTCGGCATGCGACACCAGTACCGAATTTACTTTTCGGCTGAGCGTTGAGCCGGCTGAAATTGTCAAAAATGCACTTGTACCAAATTTATCTCGCAAGGCGTCATTCGATAGGGGATCAAAAGAAAACGCTCTGTGCCAAGTTTCAACCCTCTATCTCCATCAGAAGGGTAGTTATAGGGGAAATGAAAAAATCAGTTTTTGACACATTTTTCGTATTTAGCGGTGCGGAAAAATTCTGAAAAAATGGAGAATATTCAGAACAGGTGAATTTATGGTTGGTAATTTTTGCACATTTTTGTCTCGCAAATCCTAAGCATAAAAAATAAAAAAAAACCCTAAAAACACGAAAAATTCCAATTACGTTTTGCAGTTTCCGACCCACAGAATTTTTATAAATTCTGTAGTGAAGTATGGGCATAAGTAGTACCACCAATTTTTTGTAGATTTTTTGGTAATGTGCGTCGTAGTTGAAATAAATAAAAACCGATATTTACGACATATTTCGTGTAATAACTTATTGAATACTTAAAATAATTGCGTTTTCTTGATATTGTCAGTCAGTTATACCATGCTCTATGGTTTTGCAGGCAAGACAGCAATGTACAAATAAAGGGAATTAAGTTATTTCGAGTTTATTGAAAGTATGTGTGCACCGTACTTTGAAAAATATTCAACAATAACCCAACAGCACGAGTAGCTCGTTGGTTCAGCTACACCCGTCTGTGACATCCTTGGACACTTTTATCGGACGTTCGCGCCCAGGAAGGCTCACCTTTTTTTTTCTTTCAAACAACTACACGACGGTAAGCGATATTCACTTACAAATATTTTAAACATATTTCTATAATATTTAACTGTATTGTGTATGAAATATCTATGCACGCATTGCATTATTTATGTGACCTTTACTTATATTTTATCACCCAATGGAGCTTCCAATGCGTGTAATGCATTTGAACACAGGAACATTGTAGGAATCTGCTAGTATAAGTATTTTATTCCCCAAATATAAATTTTCACGTGGTCTTCCACGCCACCCATGAGGTGCTACGACTAGCGCGTTCGGTTTTTTATTGTGGACCTTCGCCGGTAGCCCTATTGTACCACATGTTTAATTTATTAAATTACAGTCGTGATGGGATATGTGTCAAGAAAAGCATATTTTCAACACATGACAGCAATCACCATACGACAGATTTCTTAAACGTAAAGACATGCGGTCTGACACAAGTGAGGCCAGACCAATTTTTTTTTGCTGTACCTCTCCGAAAAGGAGAGGTATGGTCTGACACAAGTGAGGCCAGACCAATTGTTTTTTTTGTTTAAGCTAGCATTTACCATAAAATAAACTATTTTATGGTACACATTAGTCTTATACATTATGAGACGAGCAGGGAGTAGCAATGTCTGCTGCATGTTCTGTGACTATTTTATGGGAACATGCAGGATATAAAGTTTTACTTGACATGAGAGACAAATGTCTCTCAGTGACATCTAACTTCTTAGCAGTTTCCCTTCTCGCCTTTAATGCCGACTTTACAACACAAGTGGCATTTACATTACCGGACGAGAGTTTGTTTCTTTTTTTTGTTTTTAAATCTGTCAAGAGGGAAAAGATTCTTTCCGAATCAGCATTTGAATTCGGGAGGGACCTTAAAGCATTTACAAGACACTGCAAGTTGGGATATTGACGAAGGCGGAAAATTTATCCCACATTTCGTCAAAACTAAATTTTAAGAAGTAATCTTTTTCTGTTGCATCAAAATGTTCATACAAAGCGAACCATTCCGATCTTAGACCATTGTTATCAAAGCCTCTCAAAGATTCGGCGACAAAAGATACATCAATAAATAATATTTCTCTGTTCATATCGCGCAAAGTATTTTCAAGTTCAAAAACTTTCAACTTTGATAAAAATGCGTCTTTTATCGGTAACCTAGTGCAAATGTCCTGAGCGGCACTCATATAAAATTGCAAACAATTCTGACGAACATTTGCAACTACATCTGCGTGCCCTTCTGAAAGCAATTTGTTAAGGTACTCTTCGCATTCAAACCCTAAGTTAATCTCATGTAGACATTTTTGATTATCTACATGCGAATAATCGACATTATTAATTAAATTTTGAAAAAGCTCTGGTTTGAGAAATTGATGACAAACAATTTCCAGCAATTTCAATGATTTCGGTTGCAGCAAATGAATTCTAGTTTCCAGAGCTTGGAAAAACGAAGTAAATTCATTGAAATTAAATAATATATTTTGAAGAAATAATTAGTAGGCTTTTAAATCGGGATTTTGCATGACCAGTAATAAGTGCTGTGAGCTTTTGCTTTTATCATTTGCATTTAAATATATTAAGAAATTCTCGATATTATCCCAAGACTCTAAAAGTCTTGTGATACATAATTGGCGCGAAAGCCAACGTGTTTCGAACAGTTTCAAAATTTTATGGTTTGTTCCCTGATAACTATCAGCAAAAATAGCAGATCTCTTGGGACTGCAGTTAATAAAATTTGTTACATGCTTTACAAATTCCTCGCATTTGTCTGGAATCATCTTGCATGCTGAAGTTGCAATTAATGCTGCGGAATGGCATGGGCATGTCAATGTTAAGACATTTCCACACTTTTCCTCTAGCTTTGTTTTAAATGACGAATGTATCCCTGTCATAACACGTGCATTGTCGCATGACAGGGCAATAATATTCAAAAATGGAATGTTTAATCTGTACATTTCGTTTCGAAACGTTTCGAACAATTTGTCTGCAGTACAACTTTTTGCATCAAGATGAATCAGCTTGACTAATTGGGAGGTAACATGTAAAGAGTCAGGATGAACATACCGAACCTGAAACGTCATCCATTTTGTATTACAAATATCAGACGTTTCATCAATAAAAACACTAAATTTTCCATTCTGAAGAATTTCCGAAACACGTTCCGTTTCAATCGGACAGAGCACATTAGAAACAATGTTTTTACATTTTGTCTCCCCCATACTCATTGATTGCAATACGGCATAATCTTTTCCTATCACTTGGAAAAAATGTAATAATTTTGTTGCTGTCGGGAACGAAAAATTATTTTCAGCGATCAAAGCAGCGTACCGAATTTCTGTTGCTTTGTTTCGCATGTCGAAAGGTACATTTGTATCGTCCGTCGTATTTATATTCTTGTCTGTTCCTTTTTTTTCAATACATTTTTCCTTTTCTATGTGCACTGCGGATTCTGCGTGCCGATAAATGACAGACACTTTTGCGCTCATGTGTTTCTCACAATATCTGCAAAAAGCGAGTGTCGTGTCCTCCGATACTTCGCATAGCCGTGGTTGAAATGTTAAATTTTCTAACCATTGCTTACGAAATGATCGTACCTCTGGACAGAGTAGAACTGAATTCTGTCTTTTTATTACGACAGATGAATTTCTCTTTGCATTCCTTTTGTGGCACTGAGAATCCGCATGCTTCGAAATGAACGTTTCGCATGACAAATTTTTTTTGCATATTGTGCAATGAAATAAGTAATCGTTTGTTGGTACTTTGCGTACCCAAGAATTGTATCTAGTGTCGCGAAGCCAAGCTTCACAAAACTTTCGCCTATTTTTTTTTTGCAACGGCTCGCTCATTTTGATGTAAATTAAAACAGGAACAGACAAAAATGTAATTTGATATTATTATTAACTTAATACTAAAAATAAAACTAAAAATAATGTTTGCAATGGAATAAAGAAAGTAAATTACTATAGAAAAGGAAAAAAAGAGAAAATGAGAAAGAAAAGGAAAAGGAGAAAAGCTAAAAAATTCAGACAAATAATTTAATAATCCGTACCGTGCCGCTCGGGATCCACAATCTGCGCACAACACTGGACGAAAACGAACTGAAAGCAGTGTTACTGTGCGTACAAAGTATGCTGCGATCTGCGTTTGTTTCTCAACGGCTTTACGCTGTGCTACGACGTACAAGCGGACGCCTCACTTTCGATGAAGCTACCGAGCGGCGCGGACGTGTTATGAATCAACGTAAGTAATACATGTATCATTATACACTTCTTACATTTTCATATAATTAATGATTATATGTGGAAGCACAAAATGTGATGATATTACAGTATCGCTTCCTTTCTTCCCGCAGACAACAAGCAGCAGAAAATGGTCGGCAGTGACCAGGAGGTCCAACAGGCCATTCTTGCACAGATATGGCACCTCCTGGCACCGCCGCTGCCGCCGCCGCTGCCGTCGTCGCAGCAAAATGTAATAAAAAGTAAGTGTACTATCAATACTTGTTGCATTATAACAACATTAGCAGCACGTGCACGAGCGAGCCCAATCGCTGGTTAGCTGCATGGGTCGCTATTACGTAACAATATAGTACAATTGTATACATCTGGTGCATATGTGTACGTTGATATTTTAGAGAAGAAAAAAAGGGGAGCCGGCCGAAGCCGGGCATTCGCCCACCGAAGATACTGGGGTGGGCAAGGAGGCCGCGGAGGAGGCCAAGGAGGGGGCCAAGGAGGGGATGGGCCACCCGTGTATTACATAAATTGCCAATGGTAAATAAAAAAATATATTTAAAAACCTCAGTTTCTTTTTTTTTAATCCTAGTAACTCCTGCAATACCTGCCTACATTTCATGTGTTGAAAATATGCATTTTCGCGTATATATGCTTCCGGCACTGTCATTGCCGACTACTTCAAAAATGTGGTACAATAGGGCTATTGGCGAAGGTCCACAATAAAAAACCGAACGCGCTAGTCGTGGCACCTCATGGGTGGCGTGGAAGACCACGTAAAAATTAGTTTCAGAAAATAAATTCGGTCACTTATGCAATAACACACCAACGTAAAGCACACGTATAGCCAAAACGTGTGCATAATAAAAAAAAAAAAATACATGTTCGAACCAGAAAGTAATAATACACACGCACGTCGGTGAGCATAGACTCGAACCTGCAACCTTCGGATTCCGAAGCTGGCACCATAGGCACTTCGCCACCGACCGCTTCGTTGATTTAGGTGTGTTTCATCAATTAAAAATTCAAATGCATCCCTGGGGTGGGATCCTTTGAAATGCTTTCGGAAATATGGGATAAGAAATGTTCCTCTTCCCAGCCGGTTGAACTAGTCGAAATGCGACCCCGGGTCAGTAGGTAGGCTATGCAATCCATTTCAATCGTTTTTGTCATTATGTATGAGTTTATTACTGATGGTAGTGTGTCCAACATATTTTGTAAGGGAATGTGGCTCATCGTCGTGTGATTTAAGCAAGAAAAAACAACTATCGCAAGGAAAAAAAATGGACCAATACGGGGCGCGAACTTGCGACGCGAAAGCTCTTAACCGCTGCCTTAGCCGCACTCTTTAAAAGGTATTTAATATTTCTGAATAGAGCGTGCGCACGCTCTCAATTAAATCGAAACGACCGAATTCCCTTGATATGTATATTACTCGCTTGTGTGCAGACGTACAAAGGAGCGTCCAATTCAGTCACTATATGAAGGTAATGCAAATATTTAAAGTATTCATTCGGTTATCGCTCAAAATATGCCGAAAACATCGGTTTTTATTTATTTTAATTGCGACGGACCTTACCAAAAAATCTGAAAAAAATTGGAGATAATAGTCATGACAATACTTAACCACAGAATTTGTAAAAGTCCAGTCGGTCGAAAACTTCAACACGTAATCGAAATTTTTCGTGTTTTTTTTACGTTTTTCATTTTTTATGCTTAGGGTTTGCAAGAAAAAAATCTGCAAAAATTTCCAACCGTAAACACACATGTTCAGAATATTCAGGATTTTTTGCAGAATTTTTGCGTACCGTTAAATACGAAAAATATGCAAAAAACCGGTATTATATTTTACCCTATAACTACCCGTCTGATGGAGATAGAGGGCTCAAACTTGGCAAAGCATGATTTCTTTTAATTACCTATCGAATGACGTCTTGCGAGATAAATTCGGTGAAAGTGCATTTTTGACCATTTTGGCCGGCCCAACCGAAAGAGAATTTCGTTGCCGCTGTCGCATGCCAAACGAAGCACATGGGTATGACCGTGGTGGAAAGAGGACGGAGAGCATAGTTCTGTCTTTCTCGCAACTGGGTGCGCGCGCAGCGTCGACGTCATAAGGACGCTTCATTGGTGGAAAGGAGACAGAGCATAGGACTGTCTTTCTTTTTGTTGGTTGTGACGTCACGGTACGCAAGCCTTGATGGAAAGGAGACGGGGAGCATAGCACCTTCCTTGTCTCCGTACGGTACGGTCAACCGCCGTACCGCGGCGCGCACATCGCACACACAGACACGGCACGCACACACTTTGCGGTTTCCCCCACCACGGTCGCCACATATGCGGTTTTAGGCCGGAATTGATATCACTGCCGACCATCGTTTTTGCTCTAACTGCCGGCTCGCGCTACGCGTGTCGTAGCTTGTTTCTCCTGACTCCTCATACTCCTTACATACCTGTATATAACAACCTCACCCCCTTTGTTATCATAGATCCGTATTAAGGAAGTATTTTACATTCGTCAGCAGTCTTGGTCCACTCAGCGGTTTCGTTAGGCAATCTGCATTCATCTTCTCGCTGGGAACATATCTTATTAATAGATTTTCTTCCTTTACTGCTTCTCTGATAAAATGGCATTTCCTGTTCAATAATTTGCATTTAGTTTTAAAATGTCCGCCATTTGCTAATTTCACCGCATTTAGGTTATCGCTTCTTAATTCTCTGATAATCTTATCATCGTGCTGAATCTCTTTTATTACGTTACCAATCCATATGCTTTCCTTTACGCCTTCAAGCATCGCGTCGACCTCACTCTCAATCGATGACAACGCTACTACTCTTTGTTTTTTACTTCTCCAATGTATTAGATCACCATTTCTGTGTATCAATATTCCTGTGAAAGACTTTGCATCTTTAGTCCTGTCCCATGATGCATCTGTTTCGCACTCAATTCGTTTTTGTGGTTTTTTGTTCCCAAATTCTAGGCAATAGTTTATTGATCCCTTCAGATATCTGAGTATCCTTTTTAAAGCATTCATATGCATCACCCTCGGATCAGTATTAAATTGCGACAAACAGCTTAAAGCAAAAGAAATGTCTGGCCTTGTATAAACACTAAGATACATCAGTCTTCCCATAAGTTCCTGTTATTCTACAACATTGCATCTTGGACTTTCCTCACAATTTCCCAATTTTATATTTCCATCAATTGGCGAAGTAACTGCGTTGCATTCTCTCATTCCATATAAATCTAATAGTCTCTCTATATATCTCTTCTGATGTACGTATATCTTTTCCTTTTCTTGCTCTACTTGCATTCCTAGAACCGTCTTAGTTTCCCCTAAATCTTTTATATCTATTTCTTTTCTTACATTCATCATACATTTCTCTTCAAACTTCTGGCTACTAGATATTGTTATCATATCATCTACGTGTACTCCGCAATAGAAAAAATTTCCGTTTTCTTTAACATAAAATAGACATGGGTCTTCTCTTGACTGAATAAATCCATTTTTTACTAACACCTGTGTTAGAAACTCGTTCCAACATTTGCCTGCTTGCTTGAGCCCATAAATGCTTTTCTTCAGTTTGCATACGCAATTTTCTTCGTTTTTATACCCTTTTGGTAATTCCATAAATATTTCCTCTTTAAGCACGCCATGTAAGAAGGCAGTTTTTACATCGTATGTCTTTATCCTTCTTTGTGTTTCTGCGCTTATATTAAATAATAGTCTTACTATTTCTGTACGAATGACTGGTGCAAAAGTTTCATCATAATCGAATTCTGGCCGTTGACCGCATCCCAACGCTACAAGCCGAGCTTTATATTTGTTCACAGGTGATGGGGTCTTCCTTTACATTATACACCCATTTGCAAGCTATTACCTTTTGATCTGTAGGACGTGGTACTATATTCCATACATTGTGTTTCTCCATTGACTTCATTTCTTCGTCCATAGGTTTCTTCCATTTGGCCCAATTTTTTTATTCTTTTGCCTCTTTTACAGTATTTCTGCATCAGTAGTCAACATTACAGTCTGTCTATTCTTTACTCTTTCTGATCTTCTCACATTTCTTCTTTCATCAGCTTCCTTGTTTTCTTCTAGGCCAATGTATCTCCTCACTTTCATTACATCTTTTTTTGTTCCCTTTGGTCTCCCTCTATTTCTTATTTCCATAGGTTCTTGTCCCTCTATATCTATTTGCTCTTGTTCATTTTCATTCTCTGCATCAGCTCTTATATTTCCCTCGTTATCTGTTTCTATCAATTCTGCATCCTCATAATTACTACTATCGGTTTCTATTATTTCTAACTCATTGTCCCTCAACTCTTCAACAGGTTCTAATTCTTCCATGTCATCATTATTATAGTCCAGTCCGATTATTACGATCTGATCTTCAGCCTGTGCTTCTCTGTTTAATTCGTTCTTTAATAATTCAATTCCCTTTCTGTTCTCTTCAAATTTGACATCACAATCACATCGGATTTTCCCGGTCTCTGAAACATAAACTCGATATGTGTTATTTGTTGCATATCCCACAAATATTCCTTTAATTGTCTTCGGTTCGAATTTTCTTCTAGATTCATCTTTATTCAACAAATATGCAATACAACCAAATGTCTTCATGTAATATATGTTTGGTTTTCGTCCATGCCACATCTCATATGGAGTCTTTCCATGAACACTTGATTTTATTCTATTTCTAATATGTGCTGAAGTGCATACTGCCTCTCCCCAAAATTCCATAGGTAATTTCGAATCCGCCATCATTGTTCTAGTCATTTCAATAACAGACCTATTTGCCCTTTCTGCTATCCCATTGCATTGTGGTGTCCTTGGTGGACTGAGTTCATGCTTGATCCCTTTTTCTTCAAACCAGTTTTTTAACGCTTTACCAATAAATTCACCTCCATTATCTGATCTGATGGCTTTTAGTTTTAATCCAGACTGGTTCTCTTTCAGGATAATCAGTTTCCTTATTTCCTCTGCTGTTTCGTGTTTTTCTCCTATCAGCTGCACAAAAATAACTCTAGAATAATCGTCAATGACAGTAAGCACATACCTTTTCTTTCCTTTTGTCTGTGGTTTTATAGGCCCTATTAGATCCATATGCCATAACTCTAATATCCTACTCGTTTTTCTTTCTCCTATTCTTGAATGAGTCTTTCTATGTGTCTTTCCCTCAATACATGATTCACATTGTACATGCGTCTTACTCTCATGCATACCAGTAATAAGTTCGTCATTCTTCATTTCTTCAATGATCCTCTTGTTAGCATGGCCAGATTTCTATGTCCTGCGTGCTATTTATCATTTCATCATCGTGTAATATTTTTGTGCTTAAATGAAATGCATTTCCTATTCTTTCAGCCGTCATTTGTATCTTGCCTCCATCTGGTTTGTATATTTTAGCTCCATAATTGTCAAATTCTACGTTGTACCCCTTGTCAGTGAACTTGGCTACAGATAGCAAATTAGTATTTAAGTCTGGAACCCACAGCACATTCGTTAATCTCATTCTATCTTTTATTTCTGTTTGTTCTATTATAATTTCTCCAATGTTGGTAGAGTTCAATGTTCTTCCTTCTTTATCAGCTAGACAAATTTCTCTTTCTTCCCTTTATAATAAATCAAATATTTCTTTATTGTTTGTCATATGACTTGTGGAACCTGAATCTAATAGCCATACACACTCTTCCTCTGTTTCGTTTAATCCTTGTCCTTTCTTAGTTTCTTTTGCTTGGTAAACATGTGGTTGTTCGCTTACCGTCATCACCGTCTCATCAGTGGTTCTCATCATCGTTTCACTGTGCCCTCTTCCGCGTCCGCGTGCATAGCCTATTCCACGATGGGGTTCTTGAAAGTTTCCTCTATGTCCCCTTCCACGTTGTTGATAAAACCTTCTTTGTTCTTTGCAATCTGCTGCAGTGTGACTAAACCCATGACAATTAAAACATTTCTGCTTACCATAGCATTCACTCATTGCGTGCAATTGTTTTCCGCAGTTATTCCAACGTAACCCTCTCTTCGAGCTTTCTCCCACTTTTCTCACATTTTCGTTCTCTCTCCACGTCTTTTCATCCTTTCTTTTCTCTTTCCGTAGTTCTTCCTCCTTTAGTGCATGTCTTATGTCATTTATAGTTATATCTCTTTGGCTTTCTAAAACCCTAACGTTTTGATCAAATTCCGATCTCAGACCTCTCAACACATACATCCTTAACTCATATTCCTCGATGTTTTTTCCAAGCTGTATACATTGGTTCTTCAAAGCTTCAGCTCTTTTCAGATATGTATAGACACTTTCATCCTTTTTCATTCGTAAATTTGATATTTCGCTCAACGATCTTGCTTTTAATTGTTCTGTTTCAGCCGCCATATTATTTTTTATTTGATGCCATAATCTATCAGCACTTTTTTCATTACTGTACCTTAGTAATTGCGCTTTGCTCATCGTATTTATCATTATTGTCCTCGCAGCATAATTATCGTCATCCCATTCGTTCCACTTCCTATATTTTGCATCATAATTCTCTTCACCACTTTCAGGTTTCTGTGGTGCTTTTATTCCTATAACCTTTTTCCATAATTTCCTCGATCTCAGTATCCCTTCGATCTTCTCTCTCCACATAAAGTAATTTGTGTCGTCCAGCATTTCGACACTTGATATGTTCCAGTTATCCGCCATAATGCGTAGTTTCTTCACACGTGGTGCGTCACTTTATTTCGTTACCTTTGCTGGATCTTTCTTTAACCATGCTTCTCTGCTACCATATTGTGGTAGAAGGAGAGACGAAGGGTGTTATTGAGTATTACACTATTTATATGTGTTATATTTCTTTATATTTATTTGTTACTTAACTTCGAACAGGTCACCCATTTATGAAATAAAACCTCTTGTAATATTAACTTCTTGAATTTCATACTTTTTTATAATTCACTCTTTTACACATGTACTTCGTCGAACCGTTCTTTCTAGAACCCTTTCGCTTCGCTCCTACTTGCACGCCATCTACTCTAACACATCCATCCATGTGTTCAGTGGCTCTCAACACCCCTCCTCACTGAACACCCTTTTTTTTTTCTTAACAATAATAAAATATCTTTCACTTCTTTTCTTAATAGCTATGTATAACAAAAAATAAAATATTTTCCTTTTTCTCTTAATATCTATGTAAAACTATATCTTAATAACTTAACCGTTCCTTTCTACTACATACATATAGACCTATCTTTTCTCTCAGTTTCTCAAACCTTTGTATTGCTAATCCTTTCGTAAAAATATCGGCTATTTGGTTCTCAGTCTCTATAGAATTCAATTCCACTTCTTTCTTCTGTATTTTGTCTGCAATGAAATAATACTTTATATCTATGTGTTTGACCCGCTTATTATTCTGTGGATTCTTAACTATTTTTATGCACGCTTGATTATCCTCATATAGTCGCATAGTTTCTACATTAACGCTCATATCTTGTAACAATCTACTTATCCAAATACCGTCCACTATGCCTGTGCATAATGCTACTAATTCCGCCTCAGTCGAAGATAATGCAATACAGTTTTGCTTCCTCGTGGACCATGCCACTACGTTTCCCCCTACTTTGTACACGTATCCAGTTACTGACTTTCGATCATTTGCATCGCTTCCCCAATCAGAGTCAATATATCCTTCTAGATCCTCTTTCCCTCTTTTATAACATAATCTGTACTCTCTTGTCCCTTTTATATATCTTACAATCCTTTTTAACCCTTTCCATGCTTCATCATTGTAGTTACTCTGATATCTACTAAAATAATTCAAACTAAAACTAAGGTCTGGTCGAGTGCCAAGCATTAAGTACATGATACAGCCAATCAGTTCCCTGTATGGCTTCTCACAATTACTGTTTTCTTTTACCTCAAGATTTAATTTTGGTTCAATAGGTATTGCACTTGGTTTACATGTTTCCATGCTGAATCTATGTAACAACTTATTAATATATTTCTCTTGTCCCAATTTTAATATACCATTTTTCTTATCATAATCTATCTCTAATCCCAAAAAATTCCTTAGTTCTCCTATTTCAGTCATTTTAAACTCTGCCCTCAATCTTTCTTTTACTTCTTCAATTAAATTTTTATCTGCACTTGCAATTATTATATCGTCCACATACAGCAACAAGAAAATTAATTGCCCATTTTTTGACTTCTTACATAGACAGCCATCGCTCTCTGCCTTTACAAAATTCTGTTTAATCATGTAGTCATTAAATCTATCATTCCAGCACTTCGCTGCTTGTTTTAACCCATATAACGCTTTCTTTAATTTAAGTACTCTATTTTGATTTATATTTACTCCTTGTGGTGGATAAATAAAAATGCTTTCATTTAAATATCCATTTAAAAAGGCTGTCTTAACATCTAATTGCTCAAAAAACATGTTCTTCTGACAACCTATTACTAGCAACGTTCTGATTGTTGTCATTTTCGCCACAGGTGAATATATCTCTTCATAATTAAAGTCTGTTTCTTGTGCGAATCCTCTTACAACTAGTCTCGCTTTGTATCTGTTTTTCACGTTTTCCTCTAAGGGTTTGTATGCAAACACCCATCTTGAGTCGTATACTTTTTCTTTTGATGGTTCTCCAACCTCTTCCCACGTTTCATTTTCTTCAATTGCTTGTATTTCTCTGTTCATAGCGTTTAACCACCCTCTTTTGTCGTCTCTTTTAAGAACATCATTAAAATTCTTTGGTACATCTTCAACGAATGACATCGCACTTAGGGCATAGTACAGTTCAAAATTATCATACTTCGCTGGTACCCTTATTTTTCTTTTACTTGGTTCTCTATCATCCTCATTTCTTAATTCTTCCCTATCCTCCTCAGCTTCAATATTTTCAGGAATCTCCTGTTGTATTGTCATGTCTTCACCATCATCCTTATCTAATACCGGGACTATTACATTTGTATCCTTAAAAATTAAATCTTTTTCATAAAATACTACATCACGAGATATCATTATTTTCCTTCTATTTACATTCCATAACCTATACCCTGTCGGTGCATATCCTACCATTACACATTCTTCTGCTTTAGAATCTAACTTATCCCTCAGTTGCTTTGGTATGTGACTGTATGACTTACATCCAAATACTCTTAAATTACTAATATTTGGTTTGTGTCCTAACCATACTTCTGCTGGAGTAATGATTCTTTTTTGTGTTTTACACGGACTTCTATTTATCAAATACACAGCACTTCGGGCTGCTTCATTCCAAAAAGTCTTATCTATGCCTGATTGCAACAGTAATGCCCTAATTTTTTCTATTAACGTGCGGTTCATCCTCTCAGCTTTCCCATTCTGTTCTGGGGTATATGGGACTGTGTAATCTATTTCGACACCGTTCTTATTGCGAAACTGTTTTAACTCTGCTGATATATATTCCCGACCATTGTCACATCTAAGTTTCGATATCTGTTCTGAAAACTTTGATTTTACCATTCTATAATATTCTTTAAACTTTTCAGTAACCTCATCTTTTCGCTTTATTATATAAACCATTGTAAAATTTGAAAAATCATCTATAAAGGTTAGGATATATTTCTCCCCTTCATGCGACACTGGTGATATTGGCCCACATAGATCAGAATGGATTATTTCCAACACTCTTTGGCTCCTACTTCGCTTTCCAAATGGAAGTCTGTTCATTTTAGATTTTACACATATCTCACACAATTCGTTCTTATCAAAATTTAAATTTTCATCTAACCCTGTTACTAGATTTCTTTTGACTAAGCATTTCAAACCCGAATTCCCTATGTAACCATATCTCATATGCCATTTCTTTAGGTTAGCTTCTGCGCTCCCTACATAATATACTTCTGGCAGCTTTACTTTAATTTCTATTCCATACAGATTCTCTCTTTTGCTTTCAGCCACTACTTGTCCTAATTTGTTTAGTACTCTCATCCCCCCATTACCGAATACTATTTGGTTTCCATTCATGTCTAGTCTTTTAACTGATAACAAATTCTTTCTTGCATCTGGTACATAAAATACATTCTCTACCCGACATTCCACATATTTATTCCCAATCTTTATTTCTCCGATTATTGTTCCTATTCCTAAGATATTCATGAACTGTCCATCTTTTGCAACTAATATTTTCAACGGTTTGTCTGATGTTACAAAATTAACTAGATGCCTCTTGTTATTTATGATGTGGTCCGTACAACCAGAGTCTATTACAAAAAACACGGTATCATCCATATCGTCGGTCTTGACTAATCCTCCTGTTTGGAAGCAAACCTTCTGTACTTTGTCATCAATCTCTTCTTCACACGTCAGTATCTGTTTTTCTGTCCTCGTAAAGTTTGACCTTGCTCGTCCTCTTCCTCTTATGTTGTAGTTTAACCTTCCGCCCTTCCTGGGTCCGAAGTTGGCATCTCCTCTACCCCTTTGTCCTTGGCATTGGCCATTTCTCATATTCCAACAATTCTTTGCTACGTGACCTATTTTTCCACAATGGAAACATTTAAAATCTCTAGTCGTCCTTGAATAGAATGCAGTTGGGGTTGCAACTTTTCCTGAGTGAGAAGACAATGGGCCTCGTTTCTCTGCTACATCCCTAAGTCTTCTTTTTACATATTCAATAGTTAAATCTGGTGTACCTTCCAGCACTGCCACTATTGTCTCATACGACCTCGGTAAGGCCAATAGTAGACTACATATTATGTCAGCTTCTTTCATATCTTCTCCTGTCTGTTTTAGAAGACGTATTACTTCTTCAAACCTTTTCAAAAATTCCTCAAAGTTCTCGTCTTCCGACATTCTCATAGACATCAATTTCTTCTTCAATATCATTTTCCCTGGCAAGCCTTTTTTCTCATGGATCTCACATAATGCATGCCACATTTCCCATGCAGTTTGTTTTCCTTTCACGCTTTCCAGTTGCCCATCCTCCAAGCACTGGACTATTATACTCTTTGCGCGGTCATCCTTTCTATCCCACGCCGACCTTATAACATCTCGCTGCGCTTGGTTCAGGCCCTCAGCCTCTAACCTTTGATCGTTTGTTTTCTTTATACATTCTATTACTTCCTGCTCTGCCAGTATCAATTCCATTCTATATTTCCAGTTGTGGAAATTTGTGCCATCAAACGGCTTTACTAACGCATACCTATTTGTTGCGTAGGCCATATTTTAGGATATTGAATTTTCTTGGATCCTTTGTTCTCCCTTCTCACCATGTGCTTTTTCTAACCTCTGATCCTCTAACCTTTGATCGTTTGTTTTCTTTATACATTCTATTACTTCCTGCTCTGCCAGTATCAATTCCATTCTATATTTCCAGTTGTGGAAATTTGTGCCATCAAACGGTGTGACGGCCAGCCGTTACCGACACCATTTCCGACCCGCCTTTAACCATAAGAACTAACGTAGCCGGCTAGTATCTTGAAGACACTCCTAGAGGTCGCCTAAGTGGACGAGCGACGGAACTTCTCCCTCACTCGTTCACCTTCACATTCACTTAGTTTAAGGCCATAATAACATAAGATCGAGTTATAACTCTATATGTACATCTTTGCGTCTATGCCCATCGACCGCTAGGGCAATAGTTCTAAGTAAAAGCGCAAGCGGCGCTCCAAGTGGACTGCGCTCCACCACCAACGCGCCTGCGTCAAGCGCCGAGCCCCACTCCAAGGGCCGTACCCCTTCCTTAGCGGCGGGCCCTAGTAATTAGATTTAAGCCGGGTCGAACCGAAAATCGGCTCATTGCATTGCATTACATTTTGCTCATTAGTCTCTTTTGCTCATTTGCATTTTGTGATATACTAAAATCAGTGCTACTATTCCATCTTGAAGAATAACTAAGTCGTCTTGAAGACAAGCAGATTCACCATATCGAAGAACAATTCTTTGTACGAGATCTAAAGTAAAAGCTCAATTCAGTTCTATTCAACCATATCTCAAACTCTTAAATCTAAAACCAAACTCAAATTCAAATCATAAATCAAAGAATCAGTGCTGAAGCAACCACTGAAGACTCGACAGAATCCACTCACGGTAAGCAATCTGACTTGCGGTTCGACACTCACCTAACGTTATATTAATCGTTAAGATAGAATCTAGTTCCCTTTCATTGTCAAGCGTATAAACTAACGTTGTAAGAATCACACAGTCAAGTCAATATATAGACCTTGTTATACAAACTACTTTCATTCATTCAAACCTTGCATTCCTTAAAAGTAAATTAAGTCTTCCATAACGCTCTACGTCTAAGTACTCCTTCATTCCACATATCTTAGTAGTCAACGAGAGGACCACAGCTCGACGACATAAATGCCTATAAACCCCATACTTGCCCTCACCTCATACAGTCCATTTACCCGCCAACAAGAGGACGATTCGCTTGACGGCATACACATCCGCCCCTAGACTAAAATCCAACGCTATCTCGAATGCCTAGACAAAAGAGAGCCGGCCGGAAGAATCAACTACGTAAACTCCTCAGGAACTTCTACGCGATTCCTTCAGAAACTAACAGGCCTCTGCCGCCAACTCCAAAACCGCGTATAGTCGAGTGTCGTGCCGTTAGACCGAATATAAGAGAAGTACAGCCTTCGGTAAGCAGCGTAAGAAGAGTACAGAACGCGTTAGTTGCAAAATCATTTGCGAGCTCGGTAAAACCGGGTAAACCATCGAAGTGGGAACTTATCCCGCTTAATTTAGAAGCACCGGTATATCCCGCGACCGTACCGAGATCTGATCCGCGTTACAAAACATACATTCGAAAGAGGCGCGAAATCCTCTATCCGGGACTCGTCTTGCCCGACCTATAGAACCGCACCGCCAGGATCCCCAAGTCGCTGAGATCGCGCTCCGTGGCCTCTCGACTAAAGGAGGAATTAAAAGTCGCTTCCCGACTGTAACCGCTTCGTGGAAACTCCGCGAAATCGTCAATTGGGACGTGACAAACGGCTTTACTAATGCATACCTATTTGTTGCGTAGGCCATATTTTAGGATATTGAATTTTCTTGGATCCTTTGTTCTCCCTTCTCACCATGTGCTTTTTCTAACCTCAAGTCCTCTCTGCGCCTTTCGGAACCGTTCTGGGCCCATAACCTGTTATATTTCTTTATATTTATTTGTTACTTAACTTCGAACAGGTCACCCATTTATGAAATAAAACCTCTTGTAATATTAACTTCTTGTATTTCATACTTTTTTATAATTCACTCTTTTACACATGTACTTCGTCGAGCCGTTCTTTCTAGAACCCTTTCGCTTCGCTCCTACTTGCACGCCATCTACTCTACCACATCCATCCATGTGTTCAGTGGCTCTCAACAATATGAATACACACTTATTTATTAAACGTAATACAATTTACTTTTGGTTATGTGCGCTGACTCGCACATGGTGATACCGACCATCGTTTTTGTTCTAACTGCCGTCCCGCTACCCGGCTCGCGCTACGCGTGTCGTAGCTTGTTTCTCCCCACTCCTCATACTCCTTACATACCTGTATATAACAACCTCATATTTTTGACAATTTCAGCCGGCTCAACGCTCAGCCGAAAGATAAATTCGGTACCGGTGTCGCATGCCGAACGAAGCACGTGCGTGCGATCGTGGTGGAAAGAAGACGGAGCATAATTTTGTGCCTCTTTCTATTGGGTGCGCGCGCAGCTTCTGACGTCATTTTTCTCTACATTGGTAGAAAGAAGACGAGAAGCATAGCACCTTCCTTGTCCTCCACGGTGCGCGCGCAGCTTCTGACGTCATTTTATTCTACATTGGTAGAAAGAAGACGAGAAGCATAGCTCCTCCTTGTCCTCCATCGGTGCGCGCGCAGCTTCTGACGTCAGTTTACCCTGCATTGGTAGAAGAAAGACGAAAAGCATAGCTCCTTCCTTGCCTACGTACAGTGCGCGCGCAGCGCTCACGGACACGGCACGCACACGCTTCTCGCCTTCCCCCACCACGCTTCCCGCAAATCGGCAGGATGCTATTTCTGAGATCACTAGACTGCACTGCAATTCCGACTCACCACCTTTGCACCGTTGTAAGAGATACACCTTTTACATTAAGACTGCACTTCCTTATCGCCCTTTAATTTCAGTCAAGATTGTCCGAAAAAATTGCTCTCACGCTCACTCCGTTCGCTTGCTCAGTTCTAAGAAGAAGAATGTGTCACGAAAGGGGGAACCTGTGGTTCGTCTTCCCCAGACACATCTGTGTAGGGCAAGAGAGTGTACGCGCCAATCCCGGACGTCGCACGCTTCCTTGCCACGCACATCAATGTGCGGAAGGGCGCAGTCGGCACAGGTGACGACGATTATTTAAACATATTTGTAAATTGATATTGCAAAAACGATTGACAGCAATTTATGCAGAAATGTCTGATGAATTGTTTGCGACTAATAGAATCTGTCTATCTTTTATCGTTTTAACAGAATTGTTGTTCAAAGTTGAAAAAAAGTGTTTTTTTTTTCAAAATTCATTTTTTCAAAAACTGAGGGTGATGGAAAGGAACGGGTTTCAGATTCGGTTTTAGAGCAGCGAAATCTATAAGAATCACCTAATTGACATTACGAGATATAAAAAAAGTAAAAATTTGTTGGACAGTGTTATCTATCACTCCTCCTATCGATACTGTAATGATCAGAAACGATATGACGGGCATGCGAGAGGTGAGGGGCGAGAGAGGGAGAGTGAAGAGGTGAGAGGCGAGAGGTGGAGAGCAAGGCAAGGCGATCTACGGACGCAGGTGACTCCCGAAAACTAGACCGGTACCGGCAATCAGACGAAAGAGTCGCTATCGAAGTTGATCTTGAATAAAACTCTCGTCCGCCTCAATCTCCAGGAGCATTCAATAAGAAGGAAAGAATAAGACAGTTATCCGTGGCGTACAATAAGAAGGAAAGAATAAGACAGTTCTCCGGGGCGTACAATAAGTCCGGGTGCTCGGCATTTCATAAAGAAAGTGTGTATGTATGCGTGTGAGTGTTACGTTATGATTTGTGTGTTTTATAAGTAATATGTATGTTAATTTAATAAGTCGTGTCATTTTCTTTTTAATATGTGACGAATATGGGATCTATTTTATTGTGAAGACTATTTTAATATTTTTATCGATCCCATAGAATATATAATTATTATCTTAAAGCAGCGTTATGTAATAGCCCCTTTTCATTTATATTATGTCTTTATTTTTATCCGTGTAAATGTGACGAAGACTACGAAAGATTCGTTACAATACATGTAATTACAAAAATAACATTGAATAAGGTACGCAATATAATCTGCAATTAGGTCTCTCTTCTTGGCGGACGCACGTTTAACATTTCAACCCATCGGTTATGCTTATCTCTAGTTAATGACTTTGTAAATATATCAGCAATCATAGACTCCGTATCTAAATATTATACTGCGATTTCTTCACGCTCTACTAACTCTCGAGTGAAGTGATACTTAATATCCATATGTTTGCTACGTTTGTGAAATACAGCATCTTTGGCTAACTTAATCGCGCTTTGGTTATCACAATATACCCTAATTGGAGTCTTTACGCACTTGTCAAAACCCATGTAATTTAACAGTCTTTTAATATAAACTATTTCTCGCCACACCTGTGCTAATGCGGCATATTCAGCCTCCATGGTTGATAATGCAACGGAAGGTTGCATCTTCGAATTCCAACTAATTGGACCTCCGGATAACATGAGAACGTTTCCTGTACATGATCTTCTGTCGTCTGTATCTCCAGCCCAGTCCGAATCTGTGTAGGCCTTCAGGTTCTCCCCCTTTTTGCTATATGTAATACCGTAATCGGCTGTTCCCTTCAAGTATCTCAATACTCGCTTAGCTAGAGTCCAATGTATTTTTCCAGGATCTGAACAGAAACGACTCAAGGTGGTGGCTGCAAAAGCGATATCGGGTGTGGTTTCGTTTGACAAATACACCAACCCACCAATTAATTCTCGATAAGGTCATTCTCTCATTTCTTTTCTTTCTTCCTCTGTATTTGGGCCTATTCCTTTTGTAATTTTTGTATTTGACTCAATTGGTGTAGACGTCATTTTAGCCTCTTCCATATTAAATTTTTTAATCAAATCCACGATATACCTTCTCTGTGACAGATAAATTTTTCCAATTGGGCCTTCACGTTGAACATTTATTCCTAGTATATTACTTATTTGTCCAAGATCTATCATCTTAAATACTACCATCAGTTTCGACTTAATTCTAGTTAGTGTCCTAATATTCTTGGACGCCAATATTAAATCGTTTGAGGTGTAGCCGCGTTGGATAGTGTTGGGGATTTAAAGTCGTTGGCGCGTTAGCCTCGCTACTTGCGCGTAGCGGGAGCCGTTTGCGTATAGGCAGCGGCCTACTTTTATATAGTTTAGTTTTAAGGCTAATTTGCGTTACCGCGCGCGTAGACAATAGGACTGTGGCGTGTAGCGTATGTTGCGACTTTCCGCTGATTGGCGTTGCGGTCTATCAGTAACGCCATCCGCCGTTTACGTGCGTGACTAATGAAGAATCAGCGGGGGCATGTCCCGCTTCCTTCTTCCTGCGTCTTCTTCCGTCCGTTGAGAGATCAACACGTGTGTGCCGTCGTGCGTCGTGGCCCTTTCGAGTGAGTAGCCATCTTGGTTTCTCAAGGTGAGAATCTGCGTTATTCCACCTCTATTATACGTTGTGTTTCCTTCGAGTTCCATTACTGAACCGAAGCTTTCCTTCTCCGGCAAACTCTCCTTCTGGGTTGCTGCAACGAATCCCATCGTGCGCACTTGGCGACCTTTCGGATTCCTTCCTTTCCACGGACCGCAACGGTCCTCCCGTGCGAGTCCTTCTCTCGGTCAGAGGATTTATCCTTTGTCCCTTCACCCACGACTGCGATTCGTCGCTTGCTAGAACGCTAGTCGTGGCCCCGCTCTCTGAGAACAGTTAATACGAGGAAACACGACGTACGGCGCACCACGTGCTCAACGCTCCACAGTCTTGTAACGAGTGATTTGTAGAAATCCGTTTAACAATCAGTTCGTGGCTGTGATAATAATAAATTCTGTGACGCCTCTAATCATCCAAGTTACACCCACACACGCTCCCGCGGCTATCCCTATTCCACGTGAACTAGCTTACTCGTTCCATCGCGAACAGATAGACTAAATGCGTAGTTCGTCTATATAACTTTATTCGCCTTGATCACTCTACAAACGTCTTAGCGCGTCGCGTCTTAACGGCGTCTCTTTCTTCTCCTGCTCGCGACCCCGCGCCGCTCTTCCTTCCAGCCCGGCCCGGAGGCGGCCGAGCGATCCCGAGCTTCCCGCGTGCCTCGCGTTGCTCGGCCGACGCACCGACACAGCCGCGGTGTGTGCGTTTGCGCGTGGTGTGTCACCACACGTCCACATAAATAATAAGAATTACTCTGCCTTCGCCTTCGCCAAATACGTAGACGCAAGGATCAGCTGCTGTCCGTCTACCGCCGTTATTTATTATATATCCGTCGAGTTCTTTATACCACTCTCGAGCGGATTGTTTTAATCTGTACAAAGGCTTAAACAATTTACAAACTTTCTGATTGTCTTCGTCTTCAATGAACTATTCTGGCTGCTCCATGTATACTTCATCGCTTAGTTTACCATGAACGTAAGCTGAAATCACATCCATTTGATGCACGTACATTTCATCATTTACTGCAGCAGCCAGCAGGGCGCGTATCGTTTCATATCTCGCCACTGGTGCAAAAACATCTTCATAATCTATCCCATATTGTTGAGTATGTCCACGGGCAACTAGCCTTTTTATATTTTTCAATCTTTCCTTCTGGATTAATTTTAGTCTTGAACACCCATCTACTAGTCAAGACTTTCTTATTCTCTGGCCGTGGTACAAGAATCCAAGTCTCATTTTCTTTTATTGTTTTATACTCTTCCTGCATCGCAGATAGTCATGCTCTTTTATCTTCGCATTCATCATTTCCTTTACCGTTATAGGATCGGCGAATTCTGCTCTTTCGACATTGTAAATATTCTTTGGCCTCCCCGGTCGACCAGTTCTCGATAATTTTGGACGTCCTGGCCTTCTTCGCAAGTTCTGTTCTTCATCGTCACTATTACTCGGGGATGGTCCTCTATCTTCAGATTGAGAGTCTTCAAATATCATGTCTCTATTTTCCTCATACGGTTCTTCGCAGTTTTGTTTAGCGTTCTCATTAATTAGACTTATTGTCGAAGATGTATTATTCGATAGTTCCTTGTCTGGCATAATTTCTTCAAAGAATTTAACATCTCTCTCTTTTATTACTGTTTTTGTACCTGATTTCCAGAGATGATATGCTTTCGATTCATCAGAATATCCCACCATGGTATAATCATCACCTTTCTGCTGGAATTTTCCTCTGCCATACCTTTTGTTTAATGCGATCACCCTACTGCCAATTGTTCTAAAGAAGCCAACATATGGTTTTCTTCCTGACCATGCTTCAAAGGGTGTCATTCCGTTGAGGGATTTCGTTGTGCATCTATTCCTCAAATACGTTGCCGTGTTAATCATTTTAGCCCACAAAGAGTCTGGGAGATTTGCTTGTACTTTCATGCATCTCGCCATTTCAACGAGGGTCCGGTTGGCCCGTTCCGCCACACCGTTTTGTTGCGGAGTGTACTCCACACTTTGCTGTCGCAAAACTCCTTTGTCTGCGAGAAAACTTTTAAAATCATTTGACAAATATTCTCTACCATTGTCAGTGCGCAAACATTTCATTTTACATTCCGTTTGTTTCTCGGCTCTTCTCTTGTAATTTTTAAATGCTTGAAGCACGTCGGAACGATTTCGGAGTATCGCTGTCTCAGTATATCTGGTACAATCATCTATAAAAGTCACGAAGTATCTGGCTCCACCGAGTGATTCGACATTCATCGGGCCGCCAATATCAGAGTGAACTAGTCCTAAAATTTATTTTTCTCTACTACCTGACTGTTTAAAAGGGTGAACGTGGATCTTGCATTTCGCGCATACGCTACAATTTATTTGGCCCACTTTTGACTCAAGATCCATGCCACATACCAGGTTTTCATCCTTCATTCGTTTTAGATCATAAACATTAAGATGCCCATACCTTTGATGCCATTTGTATAACTTTTCGTTGTGTGTGTCACTTACAAGTAGTGCGCTATTGTCTGTCTCATTCACCACATATAGGTTATCTTGCTTCGTTGCTGTGAGGGCTATAGTACCATTTTTCCGAATAATCGTTGCGCGATCTTCTTCGAATTTTACGTCGTAACCGTTCCTCGTTACGCACGACACAGATAAAGGGTTATTTCTCAAACTTGGCATGTATATCGCATTTTTTAATTTTACTGAGTTTGTTGCCGTTCGATTTATTCTTGTATTTATATTGACATCACCCGCACCGGCTGATTCCACGTAATGTTCTGCGGCTGTACATACTTTCGAACGTTTGTTCAATGTCTCAAATTTACCCTTATCGTTGCACATATGTTTTGTGGTTCCGCTGTCGATACAACACACTTTTGATTTACTCACCGGTTCCGTGTTACAAGCAATCGTAATCATTGCGTCATTCGTATTAGCGGGCTTATTCTGTTCACGTTTTAAGCGACATTCTGTACTTTTAAGTCCTATCCTACCGCAGTTGTAACATTTTCCTACAAATCTACGCGGGTCTCTTTTTGCATTATTACTTCTTGTGTTTACTTTCGTATATTTCTCACGGTTAGTACTCCCCTTCGATAGTAATGCGTCACTTCTGTTACCTTCGTTCGACTTTTCATCGCGGTCGCTTTGTCTCGCCTCCTCCTCTTTTAACTTGATCTTGAGGCTCTCTAGCGACGGCACCGCCGTATAGTTAGCAGAAAACTATCACAGATTTCGGCTATTTTGATCTCAATCGTTTACGAATAGTTTACGCAAGTTTACGCAATCGATTTCAGAGTTTACGCAATCGATTTCAGAGTTTACGAAATCGTAGTTTGCCCGTTATTAACAATTTCAGGATCGGCTAACGTGCAGCTCGCAAGCGCCGCCGTTGGCCGAGGCGAGAATCGCTCATCGGATATAGAGTAACGAAATAATTTTGACGTATCTCATCTCTAACGGTCTCAATCGTTTACGAATAATTTTCGCAAGCAGCCGTATCGATTTCGGAGTTTACGAAATCGTAGTTTGGCCGTAATTAACAATTTCGGGAATCGGGTATTGTAGGTCTTGCACGCGCCGCCAGTGGCCGAAAGCAGAAGCTGACCAGATGCAGAACCTGGCGAAATAACTTTTACGTAAGTCGTGTGCAACGGTCTCAATCGTTTACGAATAGTTTTCGCAAGCCACTGTATCGATTTCAGAGTTTACGAAATCGTAGTTTGGCCGTAATTAACAATTTCAGAATCGGCTATCGTGTAGCGTTGATTTGCTCATAAGCGCCGCCGTTGGCCGAGGCGAGAATCGCTCTTCGGACATAGAGTTGTTACGTCCTACGTCCTCCACCCGCCTATTCAGTAGCCATACTCTCGCAACGGGTTCACCGCACCATGTACCCGCTCCTTATCGATAAGTCGCGCATCAGCGAAATAAAGATCATCGCCCCGCGTAGAAGTCATTAGAAGGTCGCGGATAAGCAGAATAAGAGCCACCGAAATTCCTCCACGAAACGCTGACACCCGTCCGCGCTACGCGGAGGAATGACCGCGCGCAACAAGACAATAGATGTAAGTCGAAACACAAGAATGCGAACGCCGAACCGACACGCAGGTCAACCACCCAATAACCGATCAGCAATTCTCAACGATAGAGTTCCAAGAATACAAACGCCAGTTCCACGAAGCGCCTAGCGATATCAGCAAAAACCAACTAGTTAAATAAGCGCGGAACCACAGGGCGGTCTCTCTTTTTACTGACAGTCCGACACCAACGTAAACCCAGGTCGCGTCGGTTCAGTTCGGCTATTCGCTTAAACTAAGTCATCCATTGTCAGGCTCCCAGTAGCCAACCTTTAAGTACAATAAAGACAATTGTAAACTGTGACACGAGTGTGCTGCTGCCCATACGACACCTCACCCATCACAAGGTAAGTGACCAACGTCTCCTCTTCCGACGATATTCCCCGGTAACCGAACACCGCGATTATACTCTGTCGCCGCGATAATCCACTCAGCTACCGGTACATACGTTAGGTCAGGGATAAGTCAGTGAACCGCTCCACTGACGGATCCAAATCTTTCGGCGCGATCCATCCGTCCGCCCGTCCTCGATCCCTGGTATACCCGGTGAACGCAGGGTGCCAAAAACGAGGACGTAACAGAGTAACGAAACAATTTTGACTAGGCACGCACCGACGTGATCAATCAGTCGCCTTCCGGCGGTCACCGGCTTAATAGTGTCAAAGATGGATCGGATGCCGACTTGGACGAGTTTAACATATTGACTGGCGTGTCAGGCGCTGCGTATCTCAGGGAGCTCGTAATCTAATTAATAAACAAACCCTTTGAAAAAAAGTATCACTAGACAGTCGATTTGTAGAACATCGCGTCAAGTGGAAACCGTTAAGGCGCCGATTATCAGTATTCCTCTTCCGTCCACGACGTCGTCAACACTGGGCAGGAAAAACGGGGGCCGGCCGCTAAGACAAATCTTCCGTAATCCACGAAGAACAACTCCAGTTGTTTTCCCGTTTATTTCCGTGCAAATGGGGAGGCGATGACGACGTCCTCATGAGGGCCCGATTCATTATCAGGCCTGAATAAATCATGGCGCATGAACATCGAAACGTTTCGAGCGTGACCGATGCACGTTCGTATTTACGCCCGCACACCTTCCGAAAGCGGGCTGGTGTGTGTCCAAGCATGTCTCCTAAAGTGATTATTCGTCCGTCGATGCCGTGTCCTGCTCGACGAAATTGACCCCAAAGGACGAGCGCCATGTCCACGGTCCCGTTTCCTACGCCACCATGTATCTCCTGTACCTGCATCATTGATGAACGAGGCTCTCTCGGAACCTTCTTAATTCTCCTCATATTCTATCGTTCGACAACTTTCATGCACCCTGACTCCTCGTTTTTCCCTCGAACGAACGAGGGACGGAATTGGGGGACGATCAACGGTCCACCGTTACGAACAAGCGTCAACGTTCTTCGTTAGTAGATGGTCTTCGGCGAGACGAATCGTTTTTGCTGGAATATCCCAATGCAATCAGTTCCCTCGAATTACTGCTTAGTCTATCAGACGCAGAATGATAGGTAAGCAGAATACTCTCCGACGGATTAACAATAAAGTCAACCGTCGACCATCTCCTAGCAGGCATCGGGCGGGCGTGCATAATTTCACGATCCACTTGGACGACGACAGCGAGACAGACCGTGACCACGTAGCAGCCGTAACGCAGTTTCGATACGGATCGTCTCGGAGGAATACTTTATGCGCGGTACACGTCATTTCTGTGGAGAAGGCGGCCGCAGTGACGAGGAAAGAGGACGCGCGGGATGAGGGCATGAGGACGAAAGGGCGGGTGGGGAAGAGGACACACGGGGCGAAGAGACGGCTCGAATGTAGACACCTTAAGTATTCTACGCGTCGTGCAGGACGACTGCATCTAAAGATGGCGGCGGCGACGACGAGAGCGGGCGAGAAATAGGGGGTGGCCGGAAGGGTGGCGAGGATGGTGGGCGAGGCGCGAGTCGAGAAAGTGGTAGGGGCTGAAGAGGGTGAAACGATACCCTTTTTGCAAAGAGGCAGGACACTCGAAGATCTGCGGATAATCATATAAGGATAGGAGTTCTGCAAGAGGCCGGGTATCAACTTTTGATCCGTTCGATATACATGTGTATGTGTCCAGAGAGGTAGCGAGAGGGAAAAAGAGGGACATCGAGATGGGAGCCCTTCTTTCTCTTTCGACGTCCCCACCCGCGAGCGTGTCGGTATTCAAACGGCTCTAACTCGATATAAGCGACGCTCCCCAAGGCATCCTTCCGCCAGGACGAGAGACGACGATCCCACCGAAGATACCGAAGGATCCTTCCGCCAATCCGGCTCGACTTATAGACGTCCTCCTTTTTCGAAAAGTCGATCGGAACGTGCGACCGTTCGATCGGGTCGCTGGTCGAATCAAATTTTCATCCGCGCTGACAGGGCTGGAGGACGGCGGACGGGATAATTTTTGCTCGCTACGAGGTTCATCGGGCAAGAGGGTTCGTTACTTTTGTCACCGCTAAATCGTTTCGACTAATTCAATGCGATTCAGGATTTTTTTTCCTCCTATGATAAATTGAACAGAAGAAATCGAGCAACCTTGAAACCACCCGCAATTCTTCAACCACCGAATGTGTATGACCACTGAATAGTGCATGTTCGGCAAATGGTACGTCGTGGTGCAGGGAATGTTATTCGCAAACGATAAACATGCGACGATGTGGGGAATAATTGTGCTTGATAAAGTTTTATTGTAACCAACTAATGCAACACACACGGTACAGTTTAAGTTTCTTCATCGAAAGTTGGTTTATCCTCCGACTTAGAGAAAGAATATATGGGATGCATCATCGATAAATCGTCATATCCTACTAGCCACTGCCTCAAGGTCTGTTTCACACCTTCGGCATTTGGCAACTGATCGAGATTTTTATCAATAGCAGTTAATTCATTTTTAACACGAGAAACATTTAGTACCCATAACTGCGAACCATTTTGTAGAATCCACAGATTGCTTGTTAACAAGCCCACGACAATTGTGCAATGTGTATTGTTTGGCCTGTAAAACGATAATTAAACATAAATTTCCTGGGGAAACGCGATCGTATGATGGCCTGCCTACTCCTTACTTGTCCTTAAATTTTTCAATGATTTGCGTCAAATCAACTCCCCAGGGCGCCATGGTCCTCAAAATAGTTTCGCTATCCTCCGTGTTCTTCGCTCGCTCCAACATTTGCAACAATATTTTTTTATTCTTTTCGAGACCCACTTTTCGTTTGATACAACTTTACACATTAGTTTTGCTACTTTACGATTAGCTTTCTCATCATCTGCCTGATCTCTATAGAGACCGCGTTCTTCAGACGATAGCTCTTTCCACATACTGATTAGTTTGCGAGCAACCTCGACAGCAGTCATATTCGGAGTATTCTTCAATACTGTAAATAACTGACTGATACTGACACACACAAATCTCCTAGAAGCAGGTAAGCTTCACACGTCGATAGATCATTCCAAACACTTACGTTTTTTTCGAAATTCTTTCGAATACTCAAGAAATCCTTTACAAGTTGACTTTTCGCATATCGATTCGTCGATGCAATAATTGTACTGACTACACAAATCGTCGCCATCTGAATTCCTATACGGTATTACGTCTGTACCTCCCTGAGAAGAATGGACCAGTAAACGAAAGTTCAACAACTATCCCCAGATACATTGATTTCAAAAGACTATCACCTGCAGTACATGCCCTTTACTCCATTCCTTTAACGAATAACTTCTAACTTTTTTCTGTTTCATCTGCGCTTCCGAGTTCCCTTCTTCAACTTTCGTGCTATCAGAAGACTTACTGAGATCAAAATCAGCCAAGTCTAGTGATGGCAATTGAGAAATGTTCTCGCTACTTGAACTTTCAACGATTTTTACCGAATCGTTGCTCGAACTGATCTGAACCAGTGTCGAGCTATCATATATAATCGTTTCGTTAGAATCCTCGCTCAAATTCAGGTTTTCCAAATTGCTAATGGAAAGTCTGTTTCTTGTCTTCTTTCTTTTATAGCTGTTTGCTCTCGTGTTATCTTATCGTATACAAGGGACGTTGACGGGGCCCGGAATAAAGACCCGATCGTTAAGTACTTGGTTAAACTCGCTCACTTTCTCATTGTAACTTATCTTTCGTTTTTTAGTCACTGGCGATTCCGCATCCGTATCAAGTCTGTCGGTATAATCGTTGTAAGGTTCGCTCACGTCGCAAGATAGATTTTCTTGGACGGGTTCCGCATTTGGAATGCCGTAATAATTGTTTAACAATATTTCTAACGTTTTCAAGATTCTTTCCTAAAAGTCCGTATAAAGCGTTACTTTAATCAAATGCAAAGCCACTGTGTGTTACTCATAAGTTTATATGTACCTTATCATTCAAGAAAACAGCGGTTTTGTTCGGATTTACGTTGACGTCAACCTCTTTCGAGTCTATCAACATGTATAGTAAAAAAATTAACCTTTTTTTTACCACGCATTTTTTGTTCAAAATATTCTGTTAATATCTTTTTTATCAATTGCTCTATTCTTCTGTCTTTGATAGATCGGTCATTTATGAACACTAACTCTTGTCCCGTTTGATACAGATCCGACAGATCTTTTACACTCTTCGATGGAACCAATAATTTGATTGTAAGCTAGAATCAATAGTTGTTAATTAACTACTGGACGAATATTGATAAGATACGATTTTTTCTGATTCTAATACCTCTACATCCTCGGACTCGATCCACTCCATGTTCGAAACTATTTTCTTATCAAGTACGAAACTAACGGATTCTTTAACGCTATTGCTATAAGGTTTCATAAAAACTGTCCTGCCGTTAACTCTGAACAAGAATCTCACATGAGGTTTACACATGCTGAAACCCCTGATATATGATTCAAGCAACTTTACATCCTGCTTCGCCTTTTCATTGTTCGTTACAATATGTCTCCTCACTGGCATGCTTTTAAATATATTTTTTACCTGAACTGTCGTCCCTAACGAAAACGAAACGTTAAAATAATTGGCGATCCCATCATCTAGTTCTAGCATTTTGACGTACCCACAGTTCCGTGAGACAACTCGGACTTTACGATGGAGCCATTAGAGTTTAGAGTGTACGACATTGCGATATCGTCGTCTACGGTTTTCGTAGTGATCGTTACATCAGCAATGGCGCATAACGAGCATAGTGCTTCACCACGAAATCCGTAAGTATCTAGTATATCTATCGAGAGGCAAGCTATTTAGCAGTGTTCGATCGAACGGCAACTTACACACGGTCGGTTGAAATTTTACCTAAGCCCTGAAAGTTTGTTAATTTTGTTGTAAGAGATGGTAATGCCATGCAAGGCACATCCACTTTTGGTATACCACATCCGTTGTCTTTCACTTGTATCTGTGATGTACCATGTTCTGCCTAATAATAAAATTAAAGACCCTATATAAACTCTGGCTAAGATATTGCATAACGCTTAATCTGATGTCTATGAGTATTCTATGTCTTCTTTATTTTGCTACTGTAGACTCATGCACAAAACAACAAGAAAACATACGAGACTTATTTTAATGTTGCTTGACCCTGCATCCAGCGCATTCTCTATTAATTCTTTTGTCGCTGTGTAGACAGTTGTGACAATTTGCGTTGCAATTAAGAGTGTGGTACATTTTTTATCTAA
The DNA here is from genome assembly GCA_963942575.1 of Priocnemis perturbator. Classification (NCBI taxonomy): domain Eukaryota; kingdom Metazoa; phylum Arthropoda; class Insecta; order Hymenoptera; family Pompilidae; genus Priocnemis; species Priocnemis perturbator. Next base: position 10,778,342 of record OZ012643.1, on the reverse strand, counting down.
TGCTTTAATGGACATTGTTATTATCAAGATATGAGCCGAGTAGTTCAACTTTCCCACAGTATCCTGAAATAAACTTTCGCTGTACATTTCATGCAGTAATAATTGTGCCACGTTTCTGGTATAACAACCACATAATGCACCACATAAATTTGATTATTCTATGTGCTTAACTGTTAGACACCAGCAATGCAAAGTACAATAACATTCCCAAGAACCATTGCTTTGATTATCAAGTGGGACTAACCGAAATCAGAAAACATTACCTGACCCCTTTCTATGAATAATTCACTGCCAGAACCCCACAAACTTATGCAGCGATTATTCTTGACAATATCACAGACAAAAATCCTAGACAACTATTACCGGCATAAACGCTCAGTGATAATTTTACTTCTACTGAATCCTACTGATTCCTACTTGTGTACGACCTACGTGGACCTACGACCATCGACGCATAATAAGCGACCGAACCAGGGGAGCGGAACTCCGCTCCATAAAGTGTGACATGGACCGAACTCGTGTCAGGATCAGGAGTAAAAACCTGACGGCTGATGCCATCTAGATCAGTCTAGATGCAATGTCAGCCTCGGCATCTGAATTTACCGATAACGAAGATTCCTAAATGGTCCAAAGGAGCTCCGTATAGTTAGCACCCCATCCTCAACCGATTTGAGTTTTAATAGTTGCAATCGTTTGAAGGTCGTTTGATAGTGTTTGATAGTCCAAAATAAACGTTTGATAGTCAACCGATTGCAACTATTAAAACTCAAATCGGTTGAGGATGGGGTGCTAACTATACGGAGCTCCTTTGGACCATTTAGGAATCTTCGTTATCGGTAAATTCAGATGCCGAGGCTAACATTGCATCTAGACTGATCTAGATGGCACCAGCCGTCAGGTTTTTACTCCTGATCCTGACACGAGTTCGGTCCATGTCACACTTTATGGAGCGGAGTTGCGCTCCCCTGGTTCGGTCGCTTATTATGCGTCGATGGTCGTAGGTCCACGTAGGTCGTACACAAGTAGGAATCAGTAGGATTCAGTAGAAGTAAAATTATCACTGAGCGTTTATGCCGGTAATAGTTGTCTAGGATTTTTGTCTGTGATATTGTCAAGAATAATCGCTGCATAAGTTTGTGGGGTTCTGGCAGTGAATTATTCATAGAAAGGGGTCAGGTAATGTTTTCTGATTTCGGTTAGTCCCACTTGATAATCAAAGCAATGGTTCTTGAGAATGTTATTGTACTTTGCATTGCTGGTGTCTAACAGTTAAGCACATAGAATAATCAAATTTATGTGGTGCATTATGTGGTTGTTATACCAGAAACGTGGCACAATTATTACTGCATGAAATGTACAGCGAAAGTTTATTTCAGGATACTGTGGGAAAGTTGAACTACTCGGCTCATATCTTGATAATAACAATGTCCATTAAAGCATTAGATAAAAAATGTACCACACTCTTAATTGCAACGCAAATTGTCACAACTGTCTACACTGCGACAAAAGAATTAATAGAGAATGCGCTGGATGCAGGGTCAAGCAACATTAAAATAAGTCTCGTATGTTTTCTTGTTGTTTTGTGCATGAGTCTACACTAGCAAAATAAAGAAGACAGAATACTCATAGACATCAGATTAAGCGTTATGCAATATCTTAGCCAGAGTTTATATAGGGTCTTTAATTTTATTATTAGGCAGAACATGGTACATCACAGATACAAGTGAAAGACAACGGATGTGGTATACCAAAAGTGGATGTGCCTTGCATGGCATTACCATCTCTTACAACAAAATTAACAAACTTTCAGGGCTTAGGTAAAATTTCAACCGACCGTGTGTAAGTTGCCGTTCGATCGAACACTGCTAAATAGCTTGCCTCTCGATAGATATACTAGATACTTACGGATTTCGTGGTGAAGCACTATGCTCGTTATGCGCCATTGCTGATGTAACGATCACTACGAAAATCGTAGACGACGATATCGCAATGTCGTACACTCTAAACTCTAATGGCTCCATCGTAAAGTCCGAGTTGTCTCACGGAACTGTGGGTACGTAAAAATGCTAGAACTAGATGATGGGATCGCCAATTATTTTAACGTTTCGTTTTCGTTAGGGACGACAGTTCAGGTAAAAAATATATTTAAAAGCATGCCAGTGAGGAGACATATTGTAACGAACAATGAAAAGGCGAAGCAGGATGTAAAGTTGCTTGAATCATATATCAGGGGTTTCAGCATGTGTAAACCTCATGTGAGATTCTTGTTCAGAGTTAACGGCAGGACAGTTTTTATGAAACCTTGTAGCAATAGCGTTAAAGAATCCGTTAGTTTCGTACTTGATAAGAAAATAGTTTCGAACATGGAGTGGATCGAGTCCGAGGATGTAGAGGTATTAGAATCAGAAAAAATCGTATCTTATCAATATTCGTCCAGTAGTTAATTAACAACTATTGATTCTAGCTTACAATCAAATTATTGGTTCCATCGAAGAGTGTAAAAGATCTGTCGGATCTGTATCAAACGGGACAAGAGTTAGTGTTCATAAATGACCGATCTATCAAAGACAGAAGAATAGAGCAATTGATAAAAAAGATATTAACAGAATATTTTGAACAAAAAATGCGTGGAAAAAAAAAGGTTAATTTTTTTACTATACATGTTGATAGACTCGAAAGAGGTTGACGTCAACGTAAATCCGAACAAAACCGCTGTTTTCTTGAATGATAAGGTACATATAAACTTATGAGTAACACACAGTGGCTTTGCATTTGATTAAAGTAACGCTTTATACGGACTTTTAGGAAAGAATCTTGAAAACGTTAGAAATATTGTTAAACAATTATTACGGCATTCCAAATGCGGAACCCGTCCAAGAAAATCTATCTTGCGACGTGAGCGAACCTTACAACGATTATACCGACAGACTTGATACGGATGCGGAATCGCCAGTGACTAAAAAACGAAAGATAAGTTACAATGAGAAAGTGAGCGAGTTTAACCAAGTACTTAACGATCGGGTCTTTATTCCGGGCCCCGTCAACGTCCCTTGTATACGATAAGATAACACGAGAGCAAACAGCTATAAAAGAAAGAAGACAAGAAACAGACTTTCCATTAGCAATTTGGAAAACCTGAATTTGAGCGAGGATTCTAACGAAACGATTATATATGATAGCTCGACACTGGTTCAGATCAGTTCGAGCAACGATTCGGTAAAAATCGTTGAAAGTTCAAGTAGCGAGAACATTTCTCAATTGCCATCACTAGACTTGGCTGATTTTGATCTCAGTAAGTCTTCTGATAGCACGAAAGTTGAAGAAGGGAACTCGGAAGCGCAGATGAAACAGAAAAAAGTTAGAAGTTATTCGTTAAAGGAATGGAGTAAAGGGCATGTACTGCAGGTGATAGTCTTTTGAAATCAATGTATCTGGGGATAGTTGTTGAACTTTCGTTTACTGGTCCATTCTTCTCAGGGAGGTACAGACGTAATACCGTATAGGAATTCAGATGGGGACGATTTGTGTAGTCAGTACAATTATTGCATCGACGAATCGATATGCGAAAAGTCAACTTGTAAAGGATTTCTTGAGTATTCGAAAGAATTTCGAAAAAAACGTAAGTGTTTGGAATGATCTATCGACGTGTGAAGCTTACCTGCTTCTAGGAGATTTGTGTGTGTCAGTATCAGTCAGTTATTTACAGTATTGAAGAATACTCCGAATATGACTGCTGTCGAGGTTGCTCGCAAACTAATCAGTATGTGGAAAGAGCTATCGTCTGAAGAACGCGGTCTCTATAGAGATCAGGCAGATGATGAGAAAGCTAATCGTAAAGTAGCAAAACTAATGTGTAAAGTTGTATCAAACGAAAAGTGGGTCTCGAAAAGAATAAAAAAATATTGTTGCAAATGTTGGAGCGAGCGAAGAACACGGAGGATAGCGAAACTATTTTGAGGACCATGGCGCCCTGGGGAGTTGATTTGACGCAAATCATTGAAAAATTTAAGGACAAGTAAGGAGTAGGCAGGCCATCATACGATCGCGTTTCCCCAGGAAATTTATGTTTAATTATCGTTTTACAGGCCAAACAATACACATTGCACAATTGTCGTGGGCTTGTTAACAAGCAATCTGTGGATTCTACAAAATGGTTCGCAGTTATGGGTACTAAATGTTTCTCGTGTTAAAAATGAATTAACTGCTATTGATAAAAATCTCGATCAGTTGCCAAATGCCGAAGGTGTGAAACAGACCTTGAGGCAGTGGCTAGTAGGATATGACGATTTATCGATGATGCATCCCATATATTCTTTCTCTAAGTCGGAGGATAAACCAACTTTCGATGAAGAAACTTAAACTGTACCGTGTGTGTTGCATTAGTTGGTTACAATAAAACTTTATCAAGCACAATTATTCCCCACATCGTCGCATGTTTATCGTTTGCGAATAACATTCCCTGCACCACGACGTACCATTTGCCGAACATGCACTATTCAGTGGTCATACACATTCGGTGGTTGAAGAATTGCGGGTGGTTTCAAGGTTGCTCGATTTCTTCTGTTCAATTTATCATAGGAGGAAAAAAAATCCTGAATCGCATTGAATTAGTCGAAACGATTTAGCGGTGACAAAAGTAACGAACCCTCTTGCCCGATGAACCTCGTAGCGAGCAAAAATTATCCCGTCCGCCGTCCTCCAGCCCTGTCAGCGCGGATGAAAATTTGATTCGACCAGCGACCCGATCGAACGGTCGCACGTTCCGATCGACTTTTCGAAAAAGGAGGACGTCTATAAGTCGAGCCGGATTGGCGGAAGGATCCTTCGGTATCTTCGGTGGGATCGTCGTCTCTCGTCCTGGCGGAAGGATGCCTTGGGGAGCGTCGCTTATATCGAGTTAGAGCCGTTTGAATACCGACACGCTCGCGGGTGGGGGCGTCGAAAGAGAAAGAAGGGCTCCCATCTCGATGTCCCTCTTTTTCCCTCTCGCTACCTCTCTGGACACATACACATGTATATCGAACGGATCAAAAGTTGATACCCGGCCTCTTGCAAAACTCCTATCCTTATATGATTATCCGCAGATCTTCGAGTGTCCTGCCTCTTTGCAAAAAGGGTATCGTTTCACCCTCTTCAGCCCCTACCACTTTCTCGACTCGCGCCTCGCCCACCATCCTCGCCACCCTTCCGGCCACCCCCTATTTCTCGCCCGCTCTCGTCGTCGCCGCCGCCATCTTTAGATGCAGTTGTCCTGCACGACGCGTAGAATACTTAAGGTGTCTACATTCGAGCCGTCTCTTCGCCCCGTGTGTCCTCTTCCCCACCCGCCCTTTCGTCCTCATGCCCTCATCCCGCGCGTCCTCTTTCCTCGTCACTGCGGCCGCCTTCTCCACAGAAATGACGTGTACCGCGCATAAAGTATTCCTCCGAGACGATCCGTATCGAAACTGCGTTACGGCTGCTACGTGGTCACGGTCTGTCTCGCTGTCGTCGTCCAAGTGGATCGTGAAATTATGCACGCCCGCCCGATGCCTGCTAGGAGATGGTCGACGGTTGACTTTATTGTTAATCCGTCGGAGAGTATTCTGCTTACCTATCATTCTGCGTCTGATAGACTAAGCAGTAATTCGAGGGAACTGATTGCATTGGGATATTCCAGCAAAAACGATTCGTCTCGCCGAAGACCATCTACTAACGAAGAACGTTGACGCTTGTTCGTAACGGTGGACCGTTGATCGTCCCCCAATTCCGTCCCTCGTTCGTTCGAGGGAAAAACGAGGAGTCAGGGTGCATGAAAGTTGTCGAACGATAGAATATGAGGAGAATTAAGAAGGTTCCGAGAGAGCCTCGTTCATCAATGATGCAGGTACAGGAGATACATGGTGGCGTAGGAAACGGGACCGTGGACATGGCGCTCGTCCTTTGGGGTCAATTTCGTCGAGCAGGACACGGCATCGACGGACGAATAATCACTTTAGGAGACATGCTTGGACACACACCAGCCCGCTTTCGGAAGGTGTGCGGGCGTAAATACGAACGTGCATCGGTCACGCTCGAAACGTTTCGATGTTCATGCGCCATGATTTATTCAGGCCTGATAATGAATCGGGCCCTCATGAGGACGTCGTCATCGCCTCCCCATTTGCACGGAAATAAACGGGAAAACAACTGGAGTTGTTCTTCGTGGATTACGGAAGATTTGTCTTAGCGGCCGGCCCCCGTTTTTCCTGCCCAGTGTTGACGACGTCGTGGACGGAAGAGGAATACTGATAATCGGCGCCTTAACGGTTTCCACTTGACGCGATGTTCTACAAATCGACTGTCTAGTGATACTTTTTTTCAAAGGGTTTGTTTATTAATTAGATTACGAGCTCCCTGAGATACGCAGCGCCTGACACGCCAGTCAATATGTTAAACTCGTCCAAGTCGGCATCCGATCCATCTTTGACACTATTAAGCCGGTGACCGCCGGAAGGCGACTGATTGATCACGTCGGTGCGTGCCACGTCAAAATTGTTTCGTTACTCTATGTCCGAAGAGCGATTCTCGCCTCGGCCAATGGCAGCGCTTACGAGCAAATCAACGCTACACGATAGCCGATTCTGAAATTGTTAATTACGGCCAAAATATGATTTCGTAAATTCCGAAATGGATACAGCAGCTTCCAAAAACTATTCGTAAACGATTGAGACCGTTACACACGAGTTACGTCAAAATTATTTCGCCAGAGTTTGCATCTGGTCAGCTTCTCTTTTCGGCCACTGGAGGCGCTCGCAAGATCTACATTACCCGATTCTCCAAATTGTTAATTACGGCCAAACTACGATTTCGTAAACTCTGAAATCGATACAGTGGGTTGCGAAAACTATTCGTAAACGATCGAGACCGTTGCACACAAGATACGTAAAAGTTGTTTCGCCAGGTTCTGCATCTGGTCAGCTTCTGCTTTCGGCCACTGGCGGCGCTTGCAAGACCTACAATACCCGATTCCCGAAATTGTTAATTACGGCCAAACTACGATTTCGTAAACTCCGAAATCGATACAGTAGCTTGCGAAAACTATTCGTAAACGATTGAGACCGTTGCACACGAGATACGTCAAAATTATTTCGCCAGAGTTTGCATCTGGTCAGCTTCTCTTTTCGGCCAGTGGAGGCGCTTGCAAGAACTACATTACCCGATCCTCCAAATGGTTAATTACGGCCAAACTACGATTTCGTAAACTCTGAAATTGATTGCGTAAACTTGTGTAAACTATTCGTAAACGATAGAGACCAAAATAGCCGAAAACTATGATGATCGTCTGCTAACTATACACCCACCTAAAAGTTGTTAATTACGACTAAATGATGATTTCGTAAACTCGGAAATCGATTGCGTAAACTTGCGTAAACTATTCGTAAACGATTGAAACCAAAATAAGCGAAATCTATGATAGTTGTCTGCTAACTATACGGCGGTTTTCACAAGATTCCAGCTGTCATGTCAATATAATTGTAGACGCTGTGTTTCTTCTTGGAAGTTTAAATAAGCAGAGATGGTCACATAAACCTAAGTACATAATACAACCCAATGTATTTTTCTTTCGATTCTTTATTCCGCGGTGTGACATTGTAAGGTTTGCCGCTTCGCGACTGCGACGGTACAATGTATTGGGACAACTTTGTAGAGGGGACATGGTTTTCGAGCCTGACGGCTTGATCTTTGATCATCGCCGAGAAGGAAGAAAAGGACGACAACGAATAAAACAGAATGATGAAACAACGATCGAGGCAATTCGCAATGAAACATTCAAAACTCAGCGTACCAAACGCTATAATAAAACAGATACTACATTTAGGTCACATTTTCTGATTAATGAGTAACTCAGTAACTCATTTCGTTTCGTTTCGTTTCGTTTCATTAACGCCTTGCGAATCGTAACATGTGTAAATGCTGCTACTTGTCTCTCGCTAAGTTAAACTTGCGAAACTGTTTAAGGATATTTTTTAAGAGTTTTTATTCTAACAATATATATGTACAACTAATAACAACGAACGTGTGATAAGCCTTAGACAAAGAGCTAACCCGCCGTTTGCAGTTCCAAGACGACGGTAGAATGTGGTCATTATCATACGACATACGTCGTGGTATCGTAATAAAGGTATCGGCGTAAGAAAGGAAATACAGGTACCTATCGGCGTAGGAAAGAAAGGATATGCAATAGCTTACAAACTAGGGAGTTATGATTATGAAATGCGTCATCCACAGATGTAGGTTTAATGTACGCGACGGAATACATACTTTGAAATATCTTGTGAATCAAATGTAGGCTGTTACTCCGCATTGTCCGCCGAATAGATCGTGAAGACAGAAGCCTACATTTAAATGATTACTTTCGACATTTTTCTAATGTAATCAAGGCGATAGTGAAGTAAAGTGCTAATGAATGGATTGCATGTGACGCGTTTGCGATCGTCGCGCGGTCGATTATATGCGACGATCTGCCTTGTATGACAGGGCTCTTGAAAAGGTAATTTCCCGTTGCTCGCGACCGAAAGGAGAAGTCGCGGGTGTGATCTCGAAATTCGATTAATCGACCCCATCATTACGTTAGAAGCCCCCAAAAATGAAAACCATTTTCGCCGTTTTGCCCAATGCGGCTTATTAATTGAGAAAAATGCATAAATAAATTGTCGTCTATCCAATTCTTCACAATCTCAGTACGCAATGATACGAAGCAACCGTGTTGAGGCGGCAAGGCGACCGAGCAGTAATTACCTGGGCCGGGTTCGATTCTCTCTTTACGGCAATTTTTTTTCTGTTTAAAATCTTTTTTATCTTGGTTCAAATGTTTTATCATACGCTAAAGAGACTGTAAAAAGTTTTTTTTTTCACCTTTTCCACCACTCATCCACTCCTCGATACAGGTCAAAATCGCATTACTACGAGGAGTGGTACTGTGCTTTCCGCCAGTGTTGCGGTATTATATATAATAACCGCGACGCTCGACTTATCCATATGTGTAGATACATATTTTTCGCGAGGAAAAAGACAAAGACGGTTCGAAGGCCACTATGCGCGACCGATTCATAAATATATATATTACGGGCAATGTGTTCAACGTGGGCATTCTATACAGTGCCCGGACATTATACAGAATGCCGACGTCGAACACATTGCCCGTAACATATATATATATATATATATATATTATATATATGGCTTTGTTTTTTCCTCGCGAAAAATATGTATCTATAATCTACATACATAGATTGGTGGAGCGTCGCGATCGCGAGCTGCGGAAGGCTACCTGTAGACTACTTTAAAAGGTAACCTTCCGTTTCCCGCGACCGCGGCACCCAGCCGCGGTTCAATCCATATATATGTATATGTATATAGTTCTTTCCCGGAAGATATATTGATATATATGTGGGAGTTTTATGAGGTTGTATGGGACCAGAACCACTTACTGTATGTACTTATTTATTAATACAAAGAATCCGCACAAAAATAAGTACATTGCTCGCTCAGCGCTCAATCAACGACTGACTCTCTCTCTCTGCGCCGTTTACCCCAGTCTCCCAACTCAACGCACTCCCAGTGCCGTGCGGCCCTATGGGTCTGAGGCAGGGCCGTCTCTCAATTCCTACATCAGTGCAGTCCACGAGAGGGGCCCCTTACGCCGCTATTTCCACTTCCACTAGAAAGAAATGGTTCTGTCCTTTATGTTTCATCGCGTTTTTTTGTTTATGCCGATCATATGACACACGGTGCGTCGTCCGTTTCCAGGGCAACGTTAACTTGGTGGGGGGGCCTATACAGCACTAGGAGCGCTCCCTGGACAGCACTGTCCTACATATATGTATCGATTGGTCGCACGTCACGGGTAGCGGAAGGTTAGTTTCAAACGTATCAGTATGAATTAATTGTTCACTTATTGTTATTTATCGCATCTCCTGTAAACGAATAAAATAATACGTAAGCGGCAGAGGGGGAGGTTGCGTAGCAACGCGCCAGTATGGCGAAGAAACAAAACGTTCCTACAGAAGCGATACGTCACAGGCAGTGAGAGCCATTGGTACGCGAGTTCTCTGGCTATACGGACGTATTTCGGCCAAAATTCTGCGCGCGTGTGTGTGCATATATGTGTGTATGCATAAGTGTGGGCCGCTGAACGTTCAACGTTGAGCTGCATTCTACTTCTGCACTAAGCACTAAGGGTAAGTTTGTTATTCAATGTATTGAATCTTGTAGCTTTTGAAGATATCGAAAAGTTAGATAACAGAGAGGCTAAATGTAATGAATTGTTCGAAAGACTATGTCGATCTCAGAGATCTCCATTCGCAGTTGGCAGTTATCTTCTTTCAATTTCGGGCTTAGCGTAGGGTAATAATTACGGGTTTCCTGATATTCTATACGTTTCAAGTGTTATCAGTGTCTGCAGAAAGCCAAATACCATCCACAGCCGATTGTTGTGGGGGCCACGTGGCAAGCGTGTGCGTGCCTTGCCTGTAAGTGCTTTCCGATTCTCGAACGACGTGCGAGACTTTCACAGACACTGTACGCATACGCGGTCGGTTGTTAATGGTTTTTGGCGTGTTAACGACACTGACAATGAGTGTTATAACGATAAACGGCTGATACAGATGCAGCGAATTGAACGTGAAACCGTATACACCCATACCTCGCTTTACGGGCTAGATACGTTCCGGAAAAGTTGACCGTAAAGCGAAAAGCCGTCTAACGAATCAATTATTAAAACGTTCTTTATATTTTCGAAAGCAGCTGAAACTAAATAGAAGGTTGCTAACAGTGCAGCATTTTTTTTGGCCGTACCTTTCACGAAACGTTGTGGGCCGTAAATCGAAAAAGTGCCGTAATTAGTAAAGGCCGTTATAGCGAAATGCCGTATAGCGAGGTGTAGGTGTATCTTTATTGTTTGGCACCTATTAAGCCACCGCATCTGTGCGGGAATGATAAATATGAAATCGCGTTGATCATCATTCAATTGACACATTGATGCCAGGTCTATTCGACTCAAGTCTTACGTCGGCTCAACTTCACTTTAGCCCCACCATGCTTTTCGAATGTGCGATACGTCATCCTACGCAGTTTCACCCGCTGATCACGAATATCGCAATGTTTTTTGGCGGAAATGCCAAACAAGCCAAAAAACAGGAAAAAAGTTTGAAAACAAAAATCGTTTTTCTAAGATTACTCAGTACTCCATATATGTTTTTCGACGCGCGACACGTCAATCGACGCGCCTTTTTGCCCCGCATACGGCTGTCGTTTTCGTTTTTTGCAGAAACCTAAAATGCTTACGAAAATCGCGAAAAACTGTTACAACGGTTATTGCACGATTACTCAGTATTCTATTGATATTTTCCGATGTGCGACACGTCATTTGACGCGGCCTTTCACGATCAACACGGCCGTTGTGTTGGTTTTTTGCAAAAACCTAGGAAACTTCCGTTTTTCCGGATATCAACTCTTTTCGAAAGACATTTGGTGATATATATTAGTTTCACGCCGAAGGCGCGTCATCGATATACCCCCCGCGTAGAGACAAGGACGGAACTATGCGCCGTCTCCTTTCCGCCAACGTCGAATGACGTTTGTATTACTGTTCGCTTGTACGTCACATGAAAAAGGACCAGGGCCGTCCTAAGATATTCGGCGCCCGTGGGCTACTAAAAATAATGAGCCCCTTTTCGTAAGAAAATACTCGGGATGGCTAGCGGGAGCGGGGTGACCGGCAAAGTTATACAAAAGTGTCAGAACTAGAAAAAGTCAATTTATTACGATTACACTAAATAAAAACATAACATTCATATAAAATTAAAAAAAACTATATGAACAAAAACAAACTTTATAGTAAACAAAAAACAAAAGTAACTTATATATTTATTTTCCTAGCTTTTTCTTTTGCATATTGATTAATAATATCACACGTATTTAAGTTATTAAATAAGTCACTCTCTATGGATAAAATACTCAAATTATTTAATTTGCTCTGTCCCAAAGAAGACCGTTGTTACGTCCTCGTTTTCGGCACCCTGCGTTCACCGGGTATACCAGGGATCGAGGACAGACGGAAAGAGTGATCGCACCGAAAAGAGGGTTGTTTGATCCGTCAGTGGAGTGGCTCACTGACGTATCGAGGAATGTAAGAAGGAAGTGTCCGAATGGCTACGGCTTTGGATGTGTGGGAGTGTGTGTGGTTGTGGATAGCCGATCCCGAAGGTTTTCCCATAACCGAGAGGGCGGTCGACCGGGGCAGTAAGCGCGGGGTGCAGGAAGCCAGAAGCTACCAGGTTACCTCGCTGCTAGTTGCTCCTATCAGAGCGCTCGCGTCTAGTGCGGTGCGGGAGCTGCCGCAAGGGAGCCCGGAGGCTTCCACGCTCGCTGGTAGCTCGCCGATCGCTGGGATCCCTGGGTTAGAGGTAGAGGTGGTGGTGTTTGGTGTTGACGTGCAGGAAGGGCACGGTCGTGTGAATTAAATAATGTTCAGATGGTGGAAGTGGACTGGATGTTTTATCTCGAAGTACACTTAGCTGGTTTACAGTTGCCGAATTAACATGGGTGGTAGCCGAACTTGGTTGGTTGAAGAGCTTGATAACTTAGATTAACGAGTTGCCGAAAGTAAACTGACGTGACTTAGTGACGTTAACTATGGAGCGGAGTATTGTGACTGACTGACTGACTGACTGTGGCCCATTTAAGTAGTGGGTTTTGCTGATGGTCGCCAGGTCCTTCGTGGAACTGGCACCCTAGCTTCCGTTTGGAAGTTGGCGTTCTCGGAACGATGTGTTGCCGCGGATCGCTAGTCAATCGTTGGGGTTAGCCTGTGAGCTGATTCGGCGTCAGCATTCTTATGTCTCTACTTACATCGCTATTGTCGTCGTTATGTCATTCCTTCGCGTGGCGCGGATTACGTCCCGGATGGGCGTCAGCGTTACGTGAAGGAATTTCGGTGGCGCGGTGCGCCGGCTCTTGTTTCGTTTATGTACGACTTACATCTAATTAAATAGATACGCGGTGCGATGAGCTCGTTGCGAGAATATAGTCGTTAAAAAAAGCGGGTGGAGGACGTAGGACGTAACACCGTAAATAATTTTTTATCCTTTTTAGTGCTGAAAAAGATCTTTCGCCGCTGCAATTTGTAGTGGCAATACTTAAAAAAATTCGCAATGCTGTGGCCACGTTGAGAAATGTAGACTCAATTTTCGAGTCAATTATTGTCCTTAAACTAAGTTCCGCAGTAGATATATTTTCTTTATTTTCCAAAAAATATACGTGTTTAAAATGAAGACATTCTTCAATAAAATTATTTTCTAAATCGTGCATATACGTTTCGCACAACTTTGCAGCATGCTTTCTAATTGTGTCTTCATTTAAATTTTTGAAATTGACCAGAATCCCAAATTTTGAGTAAATGTGATCATAGACACACTTTCTCTTTTGTATTTCTGCTTGAAGCTTATCAATAATAGCATAATATGTATTTATGCGGAATTCATTATTAGCATCAAATTCAACTTCCTCCGACGTATTTTTGTTGTACTGTTTTTTTCTTTTGCGTAATCGTTTGTACTCATCACATCCGGACAATTTACACCTTCAGATTTGTAAACGTTAAATGATTCTGGATTTCGTTTCGACTGTACAAATTTTTCTAAAGAAGCGTATAAACCAATAATGGTTTCAATTGTAATATTAACTTTTTGAAGTGATATATTAGTTTTATCTATTATTTCTAATATTTTGCTCCAAAATACTACCATAATAGCAGTTTCCATTAAGTTGAACTCATTTAATAACCCCTCAGCTTCATCTTTTGTTGCAGGTTTTTGAAAATTATTGTATCTTTGTAAATTGTATTCAAAACTTCTTTAAAATTTTCGTAACCGGAAACCAATACCTTCACTGAATCAGCTCTTACTGACCAACGATTGTCACTTAATTTTTTGGGAAGTTTGTTTTTTGCTGCTAGCACATCTTTCAAAATTTGCCATCTTGATGTTGACGCGGCAAAGAAATTGTATAAATTTTGTATACATAAAAATAATTTAGCTGCTTGTACGCAGCATTTCGCCGCCGACTCTCCAATTAAATTTAAAGAATATGCTGCACAGGGCACCTGGCATACGTCATCGGCATCTCGCTGCACGTGCCGCCTAGCGCAATATCATAGTACAGCCGCTATCGCTGTTTCGGACGCTACACACCAATAGAAATTGCCGCCCACCAAAAGGCTTGCGCCCCGGGGCTGTAGCCCATTTAGCCCGGTGGTTAGGGCTGCCCTGAAAATGACAGAACTACTTTCCGTTCCCTTTCAACCAAAATCGCGCGTGGCGTCTTCATTCCGCATACAGGCCGGTATAAGTTTCTGTGAGTGGTGCCAGATTTCGCACTAGGCATCTCACGAACCATTGTGGGCTTGCCGCTCAAAGCCAAATCGGGCACCATTGCTTTCAGCTTGAACGCGATCGAGAGTACATACAGTGGATCTACGTGAGCTGTGATTGACTCGTGTACGTGTAGTCGTCGACGCGTTCGGGCCCGATATCGATGATAATGATCAATCTATAATCGATGAGGATTCGATGAATTATTGATGGTAGTGTAAGGTACTTATAATTGACGGGTGGAAAAAATCGGTAGACACCCTTCCTTTGCTGGTTCTTATATTTCTGACTCTACTTGTCCGCACACACTTCACGCATTCGCTCATCCCCACTCACTCGTCACGCTCGCTCATTCGCTTACCTCGCTCACACACATATATTCTCGGACTTATCCTTTACAGTAGTATTTCTCTAAATTGTTTTTGACTTCAAAAAAATATTAGTTTATTTATGGATAATTGTTTAAAAAATTCATGGGATAAATTACATCCGTTTTATGTTAAAGTATGTATGTATGTATTCTTTATTTGTTCCCTGACGGGTTACAATTTCCATTTCCTTCTTCCACCTCCATTCCACACATCACACCGCTCCTTACATCTAACTTAAACTATCTTATCCTATCTTATCTTATCTTATTTTATCTTATTTTACTTTTTTTTCCCTACCCTGCCTCTTCACCCATCATCACCCCACTCCTCCAGCACGCCGCCCTCTATCTCGCACGCTCGCACACTCGTTCGCTCGCCCGCTCGCTCGCTCGCTCTCTCCTCTCCTCCCTCTCTCTATTCTCATTCCCCACTCCCTTTCACTTCTCCTTTTCGTTTTTTTTCCATTTCTCTTATATTCTATCTTACATTTTCTTTTTCACCGCCCTCTATCTCCCTCTCTCTCCTCCCCCCTCCTCCTCACCCTTCGGACTTCCGTTTCCACCCATTCCTTCATCCTCACACTTCTCACGTTCTCATTCATACCTCTCCCTCCCTTCCCTTCTTTCCCTCCCACCCTCCCTTTCTCTCACCTCTTTCTCCCATCTCGCTCTCTCCAGTTTCTTCATCCATTCCCCTCCCCCTCCTTCCCCATCTAGTATTTCCTTTACCTTCACCTTTACCTCCCACCCCACCTTTCTCTCCTCTACTCCCCCCCAACCTCCGCACCTTTCCCACACGTGCTCCCACGTTTCTTCCTCTTCCCCGCACATTCTACATTTCCTTTCTTCCTCCTTTGCCCAGTATAATCCTTCTCTCATTTCATTTCCCATCGTAAACCTTGCCACTCTACTCACTCTTCTTTCATTCCACCCCTTCTTCAGGTATCCTTTCCCTCCTTCCCCTACTACTTCCCTATACCACCAATTCGACCTCGATTCCTTTATTCTTTTCTCCCTTTCTCTTTTCTGTTCTTCCTCGTCCCTCTTCTTCGTGTCCCCATATTCCACCCCTAGTTCCTCCCCCATCTTTATCCCTCTTTCCCTTAAAAATTCCCTTCTCTCCTCCTCCCATTTCCTTATCACCTTTCCCTTTTTCCATCTCTCCCTCATCTCTCCCCAACATTCTCTCGCTGTCTCCCCCCCTTTCCCCTCCTCCAATCCCTTCTCATAGTTCCATGCCCTTCTTCCCGCCCTTACCCTCATCTTTCCCCTGTCCGACTCTTCCCTCACCATATACCCTGGCGTTCTCCACCCTAGCCCCAGTACCCACCTTACGTACCTCTCCTGCAGTGCCTCTACTATCCTCCTTTCCCTCCATCCCCATACCTCCACCCCATATTCCGCCACCGTCCACACTAGCGTGTCGAACAACCACATCCGTCTCCCCCAGTCCTTGCTCCATAGCCTCTTCCCCATTCCCCATACCTCCCTCATCGCCGCCGCCGCCCTTCTAACTCTCTCCCTCACATTCTTCTCACTCCCCCCACCCTGCTCTACCCAATATCCCAAATACTTTACCTCCCTTACCTCCTCCAGTTTCTTAACCCCCCCCCCACCTCCAGTCTATTCTTCTCTTTCTCCCTCCCCCCTTTCTGAACCTCATTACCTTCGTCTTCCCCGTGTTTACTTCTAGGCCCTTCCTTTCCATGTACCTCTCCAACCTTGCCATCATCGTCCTCATCTCTCCTTCGTCCTTTGCCATAACCACCAAATCGTCTGCATAGGACAGCGAGAACACCTTTTCCCCCCCCACCTTCATACCTCCCCCCCCCCCCCCTTTCTTAGGACCTCTTCCAGATCCGCCATCAGAATATTAAACAGTATCGGGCTGAGCGGGCACCCTTGTTTCAGACCTCTCGCCGTCCAAAATACTTCCCCCTGCTCCCCCCCCCCCCTATTCTCACCCTACTCTTCGTCTCCTTCATTAGCTCCTCTACCCTTCTCACTAGTCGCTCCCTAACCCCCCTCTCCTCTCATCGCCTCGATCACTTTTCTCTTCCCCACCGAATCAAAGGCCGCTTTCAAATCTAAAAACAGCGCTACCATCCTTCCTCCTTTCTTCCCTATCCCTCTATTTATTATGTAATTTAATACATAAAACTGGTCCCTCGTTCCCATCCCTTTCCTGAATCCTGTCTGTGTTTCCCCTAGTAACCCTTTGCCCTCTACCTCCTCCCTCAGCCTGTCCGCTAATACCTTCGCGTATATCCTGTATAGCGAAGGCATTAGCGTGACACCCCTATAATCCCCCGCATTCTTCCCCTCTCCTTTCTTTACAATTGGCACTATCTCTCCTTCGCACCACTCCCCCGGCCACCCCTCCCCTTCCCACACCCTCCTGCAAATTTCACCTCCCCACTCTCTTACCTCTGCTCCCCCAAACTTCCACACATCATTTGGAATCCCCCCCCCCCGCCTTCCCTTCCTTCATCCCATTCATCACCCCACCTATTTCCTCCATACTCAGTTGACTCTCCTTATCCCCTTCCCTCTCCCTTGCCCGCCCTCCGCAAACGACCTTCCTTTCTACCCCTCCCAGCAACCCCATGAAGTGCTCCTTCCACTCCTCCCCCGTAATTTCCTCGCAGATCCCCTTCCTTCCCCTCCTGTTCCTCCTTACCACCCCCCATACATCCCTCTCCGTCCTTCCCTCTCCCACTTCCCTTAGAACCCTCTCTCTCTCCTCCTCCTTCTTCCTCTCGCATAGTCCCTTATATTCCTTCTTTTTTCCCTGTACTCTTTCCCTCCCCCTTCCTTTCTCTTCGACCTTCTCAATTCCCTTCTTAGCTCGCTCTTAGCGTCCCTACAATCCTCATCCCACCAAACCCTCCTTCTTCCACCGCCATTCTTATCTTGTCCCCCAGCCTCTTCAAGTCCTCCTCTGGTGTCCCTCCCCCCTCCCTTCCTCCCCCCCCCCTGTCCTCATGCTTTCTCTAAACCTTTCCCTTCCCTCCTCGTCCCATCTCCCCCTACACCTCCCCTTCCTCCCTCTTCTTCCTCCACCTCCCCTTTCCATCTTTCCCTTTATCTCCACCACTAACGGTTGGTGGTCGGAATCCACTTTTTCTCCCACCTCTATACTCTCCACCTTCTCCTTCGTCCTACTATCCCCAATGACGTAATCTATCACCGTCCTGCCCCTCGCCCCAACATACGTAAATTCCCCCTCCTCATCCCCCTTTGTGCATCCATTCATTATTGTCCATCCCCCCTCTTCCACACACTCTGCTAGTAGCCTTCCCTCCCTGTTCATTTTCCCGTCCTTCGATCTTCTTCCCTCCTTCTCTTCCTCTTCCTCATCCCCCTCTACCCATCCCCCCCCCCCCCCTCCTTCCTGTCCTGGCATTAAAATCCCCTATCACTATTATGGATGTTCCCTCCTCCTCCCCCCCCTTCCATCCTATTCCTCAGCCTCTCTAACTTTCTCTCTATATCCCCCCTCACATATATTCCTATTACCCTTCATCTATCTCCTCCTACTCTCATCACCCACTCCCATTTCCCGTCTTCCTCCTCCCCACTCTCTTCCTCTTCAATCATTATGCCCTTTTTCGTCCCCCTAATCATTCCCCCGCATGCTCTAACTTTCCTATTCCACCTCTTTGCATACCTTGCCTTCCACTCAAATTCTTTCGGTAGCCTTTCCTTTAGTCTTTCCCACCCTTTTTCCTCTATCCACGTCTCTACCCATAGCACCACATCCCACTCCTTCACCCCCTCCCAGAATTCCTTGTCCTTATTTCCTATCCCCGCCACGTTCCAAAACGCTAACTTCCCCCTCATCCCCTTTCATCCCTTCCTTCAGTCTCTCCTCTTCCTCATCCCACCTCCACCATTTCCCCTCTATCCTTACTTTCCCGTAGCCCACCCATACATTCTTGCCTTTGTTCCTCTCCTCCGTCGCTATTTCCTCTAGCCCCCACCTCATCTTTCTCTCTATCCATGTTAAATCATCCTCTATCCTTATGCCTTTGTCTTTTATTTTCCTCCTTCCCATCATCACCTCCCTCTTTCGCTCCCTGTCCTTCAAGTCCACTATTACCGTTCTCCCCTCCCCTTCCCTCAACCCTCCCCCGATCTCCCTCATTCCCTCTATCTTCATCCCTACCCCCATTTCTCCTAACAATCCCTCTATCTCCTCCCTTCTCTCCACCCCTTTTTTCTTCAGCCCTCTTATCAGTATGTTATTCCTTCTTTCCTCTCTCTCCTTCCTTTCTTCCCTCCATTCCATTCCTTTAACCCCCCTCATTACCTCCTCCACTTTGTCCCCCCCTTCATTTCCTTCATTTCTCCCCCTCCCCTTCCTTCCTTCCTCTATCTCTTTCCTCCTTTCCCTCTCCAATTCCTCTATCCTTTTCTCCAGCTCCCTTTTCTCCCTTCCCCATTTCTCCTCCCCCTCCTTCATTTGTCTCCTCAGTTCCTCTATCTCCCCTCTCACCGTCTCCTTCAATTCCTTGACTTCCCCCCTTATCCCCCCTCCTTGCCTGGCCATCATCTCCATCATACTCCTCACCCCATCCCTCCACTCTTGTCTCATTTCCCGTACCTCATTTCTTAATTCCTTCTCTTCCCCCTCTCCCTCTTTCTTCTCCGCTCCCTTCCCCGGCGACCTCTGTAGTTTTTTAGAGGGTTTGAATATCGCCTCCTCGCCCTTTTTTCTTCCCCCTTCGCTTCCCCAGGGCTTTCTCTTTTCCTTTTCATCACTTCCTCCCATCCTACCTCCCCCTGTCCTCTACCGCTCTGCCCTCTCTCTGCTCCTTCTTCCATTTCTTCCTTTTCTTTCCTGCTTTACCGACCCTAATTCCCTTCCTCTCCGCTAGGTGTCTCACCCGCCGCCCTGTACCGTCTTCCCGCTTTTCCTGCCACGTTCTCTCCTAACCTCTTCCCTGCCCGCTTCTTTCCTTCCTTATTACTCCTCACCCACTCTCCCGTTCATACCACCATAGACCTTATATACATGGACCGCATGTTTCAAACAAGAGATGTCTCCGAGACCTAAAGGACAGAGATATCTGTTGGTGCTCTGTTTTCCATTATGTACTGATGGTAGGTGATAATGCGCATGCTCCGCGCAGAATGTAGTACATAAGCCGAAACAACCAATGGGGAAGCTCCGCGGGGAACGCGCATGCGTGAAAGCAAGAGGCCGATAACAACGCTATTACCGGCCATAACCTTCGTCATTTCAAGTTTGAATATTCGTGATCGAATCTTTGAGTATATTTTTTGCTATTAGTTTTCTGTATAATTCATTGCTGCATATACAGCGTAATTGAAATGGGTTACCGATGTGTGCTCTGTGGGAGTATCAAGAACAAAGAAGCCTCTTGTTTCTTGTAAGTATAGATCGGGGCCACACGAGCGTTAAAGAATACGACGTGCGTAATAATTATCGTTTTACACGCGTTTGCAATTCTAAACTGTATGTTTGAAAGGTTCCCAAAACAGGAACATTTAAGGCAACAATGGGCAAATTATTGTAAAATGAATATTGAGCATGTACTTCGGACCCATACATTGTGCTCACGACATCTTTTGGACACTGATTGGACTTTATCAAAGAATGGGATTCGTCTTTTGAAGAAGAACATAATACCATCAGTAAAACGTATTGGGAAGAAAAGGTAGTAAACATTCCTATTATTATTTACGTATAGTTATATATTCACGTTATTCATTTTCTATGTATTTATTTTTCGTTCAATATAATAAATTTTATTTTTCATTATAATTTTGCATTGCGTAAATTCTTAAAACCTTCGGACTCAAATCCCGAACGATCTTCTTAACCGCTCAAGAAGATCGGCGAGCCAGCTCAATATACCTATACCCGAGTTCCATGAAGACGAAAAAAAATCGGCGAGCCAACAAAATATTCCTGTACCCGAGTTCCATGAAGACGAAGCCAATACATCTTGTACGTAACTGTGTCTATAGAAGATGATTATACGATATATGTTAAACAAAGTTAATCTTACGTTCTTTCTATTTGCAGCATTGGCGATTGACACTAAATGCACTTACTATTCCGAAGCTCGGTATATAGGGGATATAACACCAGATCACCTGTCAACTCCTAGAAGAGCACTGCGAACATTTCGAACAGTGTTGCAAAAGTATTCTACGCTTACACTCTCTGAAAGATCTCCTCATGGATTTGAAGAATAAGAACTTAATTGAGCGTGATACAGCAGATAGTATAATGGTACATGTACACGCTTTATTAACCCTCGGACAGCCACGGTGGGTGGGGATTTTTTCGGCGCCTGGAGATAAACTACTGTGTCTGCATTGGTACATATCGGTCTGCCGGTAGAAATGATGAATTTTATACTTATATTCCTTCTGTTGAATGAATATGTACGGATTGACTCTACCATAAATACACAATTTAATATATCTTTTTCTTTTTTTTTCTTTTTCCCTAATTCCAAATCCATTATTGACATAACATCAGGAAAATACCGTGTAGAAATCGCTGATGCGCCAACCGTATCACTGTAGATTTGCTCAGATTGCCCGCTACAGATGTAAGACGCGCGAGAAATAGCTCGACAGCAAAGTGTTAATTATACTATATTTTTACGTTTTCATTATCTTTATTTGCATTTTTGCACGCTTTATGTAGGATACAGTTCCAGATACTATTAGAGAAGTGATCGATAGCAAACTGAGGAAAAGGAATCGAAAATATAGTGTCAAACTTAGGACGTTTGCAATGACACTACAATTTTATTCGGCACGTGCCTCCGCCTATGTGCGAAAAAATTATAACAATTTACTACCCCATCCGGCAACGATACACCGATGGTACACAGTTGTCGACGGAAGTCCGGGATTTACCAAGGAGGCATTTAATGCCATATTATCCAGGGCTAAGACCCAGAAAGAAACGGTGCTGTGCAATATTATATTGGATGAAATGTCCATCCGGGAGGAAGTAGTGTATAAAAATAATAAATTTTATGGAGGCGTCGACATAGGATCCGGCATGAATACTGATGGCGACAACATACAAAAAGCCCGCAATGCACTAGTTTTTATGGCAGTCGGTGTAAATTCCCGGTGGAAGGTACCATTGGGGTATTTTCTTATACAATCCCTCAGTGGCTCTGAGCGGGCTAATTTATTAAGTATTTGTTTTGAATTATTATACATTATTTGTTATGAATTATTACAATTTGAATTAGAAAAAATGGAACCATGGATATACCACCCCATTACAAAATCTAAAATATTTATTTTCTGGGACCATTCTCATATGTTAAAATTAGTGAGAAATACATTAGCTGAAAGGGGACCCATTATAAAAGACGGCAATACAATCAGCTGGAAACACATAAAAGATTTACACGAATATGAGAAATCTAAAGGTTTAAAGGCGGCTACAAAACTAAGTAGCCGTCATTTCGATTTCTCAAACAATAAAATGAACGTTAAATTAGCAGCACAAATACTCAGTAATAGTGTCAGTGCTGCTCTTACATACGTACAACAAATTGACAACGTACGTTTTTCTGACGTGACTCCTACGACACAGTTTTGTAAAAAATTTAACGACGCATTTGATATTTTAAATAGTAAAAATAAATTTTCGAAAACACGCTACAACATGCCCGTTACCGATAGCAATTTTGAAAGCCTTGAAAATTTTACAGTGGAATTTCAAAATTATGTACAAAATTAAAAATTTTCCAATAATATTGACATTGTCAGTTCCAACCGCAAAACAGGTTTCATGGGATTTATAATAGACCTTAAAAACATTTTAAATTTATACAAAAGGTTGAAATTATCCGGGCAAAAATATTTATTAACGTTTAAAATAAGCCAAGATCATTTGGAAAGTTTTTTCAGCGCCATTCGCAGTAGCGGTGGTTTTAATAATAATCCTAACGCGTTTCAATTTCAGACCGCATATAAAAAAATGTTAGTGCATCACGAAATCGCGGCATCCGAAAACGCTAACGTTATTATTGCGGATATCCCTATTTTACACGTTGCTTCTACAAGCTCATACGTACCTGATGCAGTCTCCGAGGGGGCAAATTATGACGAGAGTGACATTCAATATGATTTTGACCAAAATCGGAATTCCTCCACTTTTGTTGACAATATTGTCGCTTACATTGCAGGATTCGTACTGCGGAAACTTAGCATACGAAATACATGCCCCGTATGCATGTCAACTTTGTACGCACCAGAATTTGATTTGAAGCAAAGAAATCATATACATTAATTTCTATTAAAACAGAGGGGGGGTTGTTATACCCTTCGATTAGATTAATAAAAATATGTTTAGAAATAGAGCGCATTATACGGCAACATCCCAAACTTATTTTTAAGAATACATTTACGCTTTTGGTCTCAAACAAAATATTGTCATATGCGACTGATCTATTAAACGAGCCAAAAATTGCAGATCATCTATCTTCGCAAGATTTCTTAGATAATCACATTGTTCAAATTGTTAAATTAATAATACAATTGTATTGTAAAATTCGTACTCACCATGAAGTGGCAAAAATATCAAATAGGAAAGCTTATATTCGCCAAAAATATAATAAACTTATTTTATTTCATAATCAATAAAAATGTTTCGAAATAATAAAAGCGTATTATTTTTTTTCATATTTCTAGGTGTAAGTGTTAGATCCTTTCAACACATCCAAATGAAAATAATTGCACTTCCCCATTAATATCATTTTTTTATTAAAAAAACAGGTGTTAGTTTAAACATGAACAAATATGGAGTAATGAATAATATATAATTAATTTACTTATATTGCCTTGGAACAACACCGTAGATTACCCTCTGAACTGAAACAATTATATATGTCTCCCTAATAAAAAAATGTACTCGTATATTGATATACGTGTGTGTTAATATAAATATTATATTCCATAAATATTGAAATAAGTTATACCGTCATTTTAAAATAGATTTCAGTAATCAGTTCCTAGCACAGCTTGCTGATTGCTTGTTTCGGCTTATATACAAAGGTTATGGCCGGTCATGGGCATCTTGCTTTCACGCATGCGCGTTGCCCGCGGAGCTTGCCCATTGGTGGTTTCGGCTTATATACTTCATTCTGCGCGGAGCATGCGCATTACCACCCACCATCAGTACATAAAGGAAAACAGAGGATGGAGATATACGTCTGTCCTAGACTGATTGGGACACTATCCGTGCATTGGCAACATAGGAAACGCGCGGTCCATGTATATAAGGTCTATGCACACCACTAACACTCACCCACGCACCTCACCCTTTCCTCTACCCTCTCCCACCCTCTCTATCTCCTACGTTCACTTTTTCTCTCTTCACACTCTCTTTCCTATTTCCACACGCTCGCACCCGTACACTCTCCGTTTTATGTTAAAGTATTGTGTCATATTATTATTGAGTGTATTTCCATTTTCGTTTCAATAATTGTAATCTTTCTGTGGTAGTAATATATACCTAAGATATAATATAATAAATGACAATTACTACGTATTATGCATTATCTGTAAGATAGTAACATTTTAACAAAAAAGTAACATTTTATGAAAGCCATGGTTTTTGAAATTTTAGCGTCACAGATTTGTTTTCAAAATAGAAGGCGATAAAATTGTATATAGTATATTCCAACAGTTCTGATCAAGTTCCATCATATTTATCTGTACGTTTTTGCTACGAGGCGTATTTGGTTGAAGAACGCTCTCTCCTATCTTGAAATCCCAAAGAAATAAATACGCGTTCGGTTTATTCACCGTCGATGGTGTAATCCGTATGTATGCCCATTGTCGCACCCTGGGTACGAAAAGTCGCAACGTTCGTAATGTCGAAGAAAGCATCATAAATCATAAATCTCGACAATAATCGCAAAACCGCTTTCAATGGAAAACCGAAACCACCACCGACCGCTGGTCGCGGTTGGGCTAATTAAAATATCTCAGTAGTACAACCTTTATTAGCGCGTATTTTACGTACGTACCGAAAATGATTTCTATTCGAGTTTCAACCAACTCTATGATATGTATTACTTTTAAATGTATATATACACGGCGTTCGCGGTTGTTACTACCAAGCTTTTTTCCTGTAAATGGTATGTAGGTACTAGAAAAAATTACAGAGGAAAAGGCTCAATGGTATAGTAATGTCTATCTTCTACGAGACTTCGATCTATTGAGAAGTGCAACGCTGCACCCGAAGAATGCAAATGTACTATGTTTAAAATGGAATTACATTTTTGTGTTACTTCCAGGCATGAACTCCTCGGGTCATTCTGCGTGAAAAAGTTATTGCGTTAAAAACTTATTAACGTCGATTTAATGAAATTCCATCTGTGGTTTAACAGACTATTTACTGTCTATATTTCATTGCAGGCAATCCATCACGGATAGCACCACCGGACGGATACCAAGCAGAACGTCCAAGCAAGCAGAGAATATTGTACCGCTTTTTGAAACGAATAGGTAAGGTTCAAATGTAACGTCCCGCACTTCTATTTCATAAGACGAAGGAACTCGAAAATTGTTAATATTATTTTTATTATACACAATTTTGATTTAAATATTACAGATAATTTATATGCAATATCATGAAGTAGTTTCGCGAACGAATTAGCGACGAAGAAACCCGTTATTTGCCATGTAGGCGGTGAATAACTGCTCGTTTCTGTTACAGGCAATAGTAGCAGAAAGTTGTGGAGAGCACCAGGACAAGCCTCACAACTAGTTTCGCATCAGTTTGATTAAAGGTAAGTCTGTCATTCGACGTATAAAATCTTTTAACCGACTTCGAATAAAACACTTAACAAAAAGGTGAACACCAATTTAACGGTCCGTTGAAAAGAACAAAATAATATTGATTTTCTCACGTCGGTGACCTAACGCAGACCCTACATTGGGTCCGCACCCATTTTGGCACCGCCCTCGAACATGAAGAATTATTTTATCCTTTTTAGACCACCTTTCAAGTCGGTTTTTAGGCAATTATGTCATTACTGCAATGTATTTTGAATGTAACATGTACTATTTTCCTTTCATATTTTCAGATGGGCCGCCCGCGCACGGTCACGGACAAGGAGGCCGTTCAGCTGATGCAGAAGTATATGAATTACTTCCGGACCAACGAATTTCCGTCCAGTTCATCAAACGTCTGGAAGGAAATGAGCAGAGACCTCGATGGAAGGTGGAAACCGCACACGGTTTATTTACACGTCAGGGAAAATCAGCGTGGGAATTTGACAGCGGCTCGTGAAAGCCTCGGCATAGAAGTGGAGTCACCAAAACCATCGAGGGAACTGGTGCTCTGCAACACCGTCGACAATGAACCATCGGGGGATTCCGAATCGGCCCAATCTTCGTACTGCGACGAACAAATTGAAAACGCTGGGAAGGACGCCGACAGTTTCCTCCTGGTCCTCTCACCCAGTGAGTGGGAACAAATTAAGCCGGCCGAAGCGTCCGAGGATTATCATTTGAACCCACGCGTTTGGCCGAATGTCATTTTCAAGGCATTCTGGAATATGTACCGATTCCCATGTGCTTTCGTGGGCAAATGGTCGTACATCGCGAGGAAACCAAAGAAGAAAATACGAATGACGCTGCTGGATTATACTTAAAATTCCAAGGATCCTGCCGAAGCAAGAAATGCAGCAACAAAATTTTTGGATTTTCCGAGAAAAAGCCGGTTAACGGAACGCTTCATTTAACCATCCGAACACGTGATACGCGTAATGATTATCACGAGGATGTTAAGCGACCATTGAATGGTCCCGAAAGGAAAGCCCTTGGACGAGAGCTGCAACGAAGAGGAGTCGCAGGACATCGCCAAAATGTACTTGCTGACAACATGGAGTTTGGAGAGAACGAACCTCCGTGGATCCAAAAATGCCAGGTTTACCGCCAAGCCAAGATGGAAGTGAACAAGGAAAATCTTGGCATTAAACCAAACATGAAGATGGATATGATAACCACCATCGGAAATATGCTTCAGGACATCCGCTACGAAAACAGTTTTACGTCTTCTACTGCAGTCCCGAGCAAATATTCGTCGAGAAAGAATACTGTCGAGTGACAAAGGGACTCTCTCGAATTTGCGTGGATGCAACGGGAAAGATGGTGAAAACGTTCGAAATGTTTCCAGGAAGAAAAACTGGCCACATTTTTCTGTATTTTTCTCCACATCCCCGTATCCATTCCTGACGCCGCATTCATCACCTTCTGGCTTCAGGAATGGATACGGGGATGTGGAGCCTCCATACCTCATGAAGCTGTGGCTGACCTTGGACGTGCTCTGTTGTTGGCAATGTACGACGCATTCAACAGAATGAGCCTAAAAGAGTACGTGGATGTGCTCTTTAAATGGGCTGTTAAGGACAATCACGAAACATCTCAGCCATTCAACACCTTCATAAGAGCGGATGTCGCTCATCAAATGGCTATCATCACCAGGTGGAAATGAATAAAAAATCTACGCCATCCTGTGGTGAGAGGATTTTACATACGGACAGTGGCATTGATGATCGACTGTCAAACAGTGCAACAGTTTGAGCATGTTTTTCTATTAACATGCATCATCGCATTACATCCCGATCAGGATGTCCGCACCACGGTGTCGGGAAAAAATTAACCGTTTTGGAAGCCAGACGCACCTTGGGAGATTTCATGGCTCAACACCAACCAGCGATTGACCAGCTGCGAACATCCATCGAGAACATCGAAGTCGAAGAGGAAGTCGAAACGACTCTAAATTCGACTAAAGAAGAGGATGGGGACAAGTTGACTGTCACCCATAAATGGATCAAGAGCCTCATCACAATGTCGACACCATCTCAGGAGCATCAAGGGGAATGCAATACGGTCAACGGCTTTTATTTGCCGGAATTCATACAGCCACTGGAACGAATTGCCAAGGAATTTCCGCTATGGACTGCAGCAGCTTTCCCTGGCAGACAAACGCACACATCGACAGCGTTTCAAGAAGGATACTTTGCGGAAGTCAGAAGAAAAATTGTTGAAGGCATCACTCTGCCATGTTCGGCGAACAAATTCTTGAATGAGCATATTCGCGACTTATATTCCGGCATCAACGAAGTAGCAGCCAAATTGAAGCACTTCAATCACAACCTCAGGCAACCTATAGCACCTCCGCATACACCAAAGGAAGAAATAAGGTCATCAGTTTCGCCGAAGCTTACAGACCTCGTTGGGAAAGAGGCAACACCGCATTCAACGGATCAAGAAATTAAGTTACCATTGGAACAACGCAATCTACAGATGGATTTCGCTTCAATAAGTCCATTGTGCAGAAGAGCGCCCATGATGGATGATTCCGACTTCAAGAGTGATGAAGCCTGGAAAGGATTTATACATAAGGTGGATACTAAGGCAATAAGCCTCACAAACCAAGAAGATCCAAGAAATGCCGAAGATGAGGAATTCTCGTCGCCGGTGCCAGGAAACCCCATTTTCTCGAGTTCGCCGTTAATCGATGAATGCTTCGTAATCTCTTCAGATGAAGAAGAAGTGTCACCGATTAAAGTCGCAGAAGACGAGCAGGAAAATGTAAATTTAAAGTCAACGAAGATCAAACCTGCCAAGGAAGGATTCTACTTCCAGCCATACCCCCAAATACGTCTTCTCAACGAGCGATTCGACAACAACGGAAGAAGAGGATTTTTTCTGACGAACGGTTTAAAATACGGCGTCATGATAGTGGCCAATAAAGCCGTCGACTTACAAAACACTTGTGGGTTTGAGGCCATCATTCCCATATTGCAATTTGGCGCACTGTACGATTCACGGTATAACTTCCGTATACAGTCGTCAAGCAATGATGGATTGAAATTCTTATGCAAATTTATGCAA
Source organism: Priocnemis perturbator (assembly GCA_963942575.1). Taxonomy (NCBI): domain Eukaryota; kingdom Metazoa; phylum Arthropoda; class Insecta; order Hymenoptera; family Pompilidae; genus Priocnemis; species Priocnemis perturbator. The sequence continues at coordinate 10,749,659 of OZ012643.1, read as the reverse complement.
GCTGGCCCAACAAAGGAGATATTGCGACAACGCATTATACTTCTCAACCTATTTTACCCGCTTATAAGGGATTGTGACGCACCGTCCATCGTACCATTTAAATTAAATGGCGAAGACTCCATAACAACCATCTGGAAACACCTCTTCTCTTCATCGGAACCGACTGAGCCAAGTGCAAGAAAATCATCGCAATGTAACAGACCGGATGTAACACTGGTTATTGTGTTTTCCAGTGCCTCGCGATGTTAGAGATGAAGGTGTTAGTCGATTTGTTGTTTATTTTGATTCTGGCAACCTCTGAGCCTTCTGTGTCATTGGTCAGGCTCTCGTTTTGACTCCCCCGAACTGAACATTTGATTTTTGCTTATTGCAGAAACAATCCCAACATCAAAAGTACAGGCGTCAAAGTACTCTGGGTCATATGCGCTTCAATTCAAGTGCAACGCTTGGCGCGCCTTCGGCGCGCATGAACATATAGCAATCCCCTCATTGCAGAAACGATTCTAACATTAAAAGTACGGGTGTCAAAGTACTCTGCGTCATATGCGCTTGAATTCAAGCGCAACGCTTGGCGCGCCTTCGGCGCGCATGAACATATACCAATCCCCTCATTGCAGAAACGATTCTAACATTAAAAGTACAGGCGTCAAAGTACTCTGCGTCATATACGCTTGAGTTCAAGCGCAAGAATCAAAACAAACAACAAATCGACTAACACCTTCATCTCTAACATCGCGAGGCGCTGGAAAACACAATAACCAGTGCTGCTGACGTAATTTTTCGCAAATACATTCATAACTTTCGCAGGCGTGATTTCCCAAAAAAAAGTCATAGGGAAAACTTATAGAACTTTCGATGCTCTATCCAGGGAAACAAAGAACGCCGAAAAATAATGTACCTGCTGGAAAATACGGCGACAAACGCTACTTCGCAAAAAACGCTTATAACTTTTGAAGGAATGATTTCCGGCAAAAACGTCAGAGGAAATACTTTCTTACCTTTCGATGCTCTATCCAAAAAAAATAAAAAAATCCCAAAAATTCGTGCCCGCTAAGACAAAGATGAGCCGAAATGTCGACAGAAAAACTGTTTGGGTACAGTCGTTGAAACGATCCGTCCACATTTCCACATTTTTATTGATCTGGATACAAGGGCGGATCCTACAAGGCGCTATGGCATGAAATGCCGATTGGCAGATGTTCCGACCACATTGGATTTGGGAAAATCCAATTTTACCTTGATTGGTATCATCGACTATTTCTCCGGCCATATCGTTGGGTACTGCAGGAAACCATCAGGACGATGGCTCAAATGCGACGACATGCAGCCCAACATAGAAGGATGTGACGGCAATTTGGCAATTACACCGATTGGGGCCATTTTCATTGCAACATGAATTCCTGAACATGAAAGTTTGCGACTGCATGGACGAGTGCAAATCAGCGCACATGAAGAGCTGTCCGATTGCAATCGAGGTTCGTAATTGCACCGGCGAGTGCAGATCAGCGCATATGAAGAGCTGTCCGACTGCAATCGAGGTTCGCTATTGCACCGGCGAGTGCAGATCAGCGCATATGAAGAGCTGTTCCATGGCCTATGAAGAAGTAATTGGAAAAACATGAGGATAAGTGGAATGTTTGTATTTTTATTGCTTGTACATTATATCATTTGAAATCATCATAATCTTGTGTATTTATTTCGCAGGCGCACGTTGGGACAGTGCTGAGAGGCGCCAGATTCACCGAAGGAGGGCGAGGAGGGGCTTTAGTGAGTATGCCTCCTAGGAGTTCCATCTCCTGGGAGGAGAGTCCCACATAACCCGACCCCATTAGGGCCGGGTATGCGTAATGCAATCCGCCTCATAAAAAAAAAAAAAAAAAAAAAATCGAATCGATAACTTCAGAAGCTCGTATTCTACCGCATGATGGGAAGGAACAAAGCAACAGCTTACAACACATACAAAGAGATAAGTAAATCACAGACACTTCTAATCGAAACTCAATTCATCAGAAATCGGTCACATTGTGCTTAAATTTATATTACAGATTTGATGGCATCAGTCATTCAAACGGGCTAGAACCGATTCAAGAAAAGGTTTACAACAAAAATAGTGTAGCGTCGGGCAAGTAGTCTTGCGCGGCTACGGGAGGTGACTCGAATTCCTGCGGTGCGTAACTAACGCAGGATCGATTGTTCCTCCTTGTGATGCGTTGCGATTTCTCGTAATGCACCTAATTCTCAAATGAGTGGCTCTAATTACAGTGATGCACAATGAAAAACTGATAACAAGAACGCTTTATTGTATTGTAAATTGAAGTGTATATATGTCGGAAGGATTGGTCGTGATTGCACGAATGTTCTTGGGTACTATCCCGTAAAGGATGCACCGAGTTGTATTGTAAGTTCCACTGTAGAGGTGGTTTCGTTGGAGTAGCCGAGGCTGAACTGATTTTTACATGGCTTACGACTAGCTAAGTAAACTACAAAATGGGCGTTCCAGGCATTCGCTGTCAGTAGCCCTCCTTCGCTGATCCTTTGCATTCCGTGATTTGATTGGAAGGAAAAGAACAATATACTAGTCGGTGAAGTTCCGCCTAGTTGGAAAAACCCGTAAAGAATTGAGACGCGTGGGGGTAACGTACATCGTGTTTTGCTTTCCAAGAAGCCATAAAAAACGTGCACGACAACTGACCAGCGATTGCCTGGAAAATCTGCGCCAGCCCTTTCTAAATCCTAGTAGAGAAAGGTGACCTTTTTTAATGACTGTGCCACGTGTTTGGACAATGGACAATAAAAATTGTCACATATGGTCAAAACACTGTCCAGGCACGTCGATGGTCTAGAGAAAGACAATAGGTGCCAGCAGGTAGTCACCAGCGACAGAGCGTCGTTGGGACTCCTTTTTACCCCCTGCGATCCGTTACAGGACGAAAGCACAGGAGGGGCACCCCTTAGTTGACATTCCTTATAATTAAATAATATTATGAGGAGAATAGATATTTTGCAACGGAACATACTCCCCCCGTTGAGAAGATCCACTCAACAAGTTCGTGAGACGTTGCTTATATAGAAAAGAGAGTTTGTCATTAATCAACTAGTAGTATCAGCAACAGTAGATACATACTCAATTAACGTAATAATAAACTGATAGATGAACGAGTTAGCATTAACGCTTATAAATATACTAATATATAACATAATAACAAAAGAAAGATAACCAACAAAACAGAATCACAGAAAGAACAGACGACTGACGGCCTTAATGATAGCGTCAGGAGTCTTAAAATCACTGTTTGTTGTCATCAGTGTCTTTAGCAATGGGTAGCGGTGCGAGTTTTGTAACATTCCGCTTGATCTCGCCCGCAGTAGTTTTCAATGTCACGGCTCGGACAACTCCATCCTGTCCTGGGTGAACTGCGATGATGCGTCCCAATGCCCATTGCATTGGTGGAGTGTTGTCTTCCTTGATGAGGACAATGGCATCCACTGCGATGTTTGAGTGACTTCGGGTCCATTTGTTGCGCATGCAGAGTTCGTTGAGATACTCTTTATGCCATCGTGTCCAGAAGTCCTGTTTCAGCTTCTGAATATGCTGCCACGATGATAGCCTGTTGGATGGTACTCCACGAAGATCGTGCTCGGGCACACTCATTAACGAATCGCCAAGTAAAAAATGACCTGGGGTGAGGGCAATAGGATCGTTTGCGTCGGAAGAGATAGGTGTAAGAGGCCGAGAATTAAGGATCGCTTCTACTTCAATCACAAAAGTATTGAGACCTTCAAAGGTAAATAATTCCTTCCCAACGACACGTCTCATATGATGCTTAAACGATCTAACCGCAGCTTCCCATATGCCGCCAAAATGCGGAGAGTGTGGCGGGATAAAATGCCATTTAATACCGATATTAGTAAGGTGACGAGTAACCTTGGCCTGATGTTCGGATGTATTTAGCAAGGACGGAAGGTCCTGCAATTCTGAATTTGCACCTACAAAATTACTGCCGTTATCAGAATAAATATTTTTACATAACCCTCTTCTGGCAATAAACCGTTTTAACGCCGCGATAAAGGCTTCGGTGGTCATATCACTTACCACTTCCAAATGTATGGCCTTTACTGTAAGACAAATGAAGACTGCGACGTAAACCTTTACTTTAGTGCGGTTGCGAAATTTCCGTTCTTTTATATAGAATGGACCGCAATAATCAATCCCGACATTAGTAAATGGTCGAACTTCGTTTACGCGAAACTTGGGCAGATCACCCATGATGTATTCCATTGTTCGCGGCTTAGCACGGAAACATTGAACGCATTGGCGTATGACCTTTCGTATCTGGTTCTTTCCGTCGATGAGCCAGTATCTCTGTCTCATTGCATATAAAGTTGCCTGAACACCGGTGTGTAAGTGATGTACGTGTGTATCGCGTATGAGCAACTCGGTAATATAATGCGACCGTGGTAAAATGACGGGATGACGTTGTGCTAGTGGAACAGAAGAGTACTTCAGTCTTCCTCCGACGTGTATAATGCCGTCTTCATCTAAAAATGGACTTAATGATTTTAATTTACTTTTTGACGAAACTTGTTTGTCCTGTCGTAATGTCCTTAAATCATCGGAAAATGTCTCTGCCTGCACAAGTTTTATTATTCGCATGTTTGCGGCTTCCAATTCTTCCGGAGAGAGATCTCCCTTATGCGTATTCGTAATTCGCATTCGCAAACAATATGCAATAACGCGTCTCAGTTTAGTGACGGTGGAATATTTATAAAACAATTCATTTTTCGCGATCACAGTTGAAAAGCATAGTGTTTTTCGTAATTCTGGAACATCAGTCCGTAACGTGAGATCGAGAATTGGCCAGTGCGGTTCGGTTAGCATAAGCCAGGTCGGACCGTAGCGCCATAAATCAGCCGATATAAATTCGGAAGGAAGAAGTCCTCAAGACAGCGCGTCTGCCGGATTATCGTGCGAACGTACATGCCGCCAGTCTCCAATTTTGGTATTTGACTGAATGTCTGCCACTCGGTTAGCTATAAACTGCTTCAAAAGGTGTGGCGACGTATTTAACCATTGTATAACTATAGTGGAGTCTGACCAGAGAACGATTTTATCTATGTTTATATGTATGGTATTACGTACAGTGGTAAGCAATGACGATAATAATTGGGCTGCACACAATTCCAATCTTGGAATGGAACAGGTCTTTAGAGGCGCGACTCGCGATTTTGCGCATAGAAGTGTCGTTTGAGCCTTACTGTTTTCATCGATGGATCTAAGATATAGGCATGCCCCGTAAGCTCTTTCACTGGCGTCACAGAAGCCGTGCAATTGAATATGGCTTGAGTTAGTGATGATCGTTTTTCGAGGAAATGATATATTGTTCAATGACGGTAACTCTGAAATATATGTAACCCACTCAGTTTGAACACTAGCTGGCAAAGACTCGTCCCAATCAATTTTGAGCTGCCATAGCTTCTGCATTATTAGCTTGGCTAGGAGAATCACCGGTCCGAGAAGTCCGAGGGGATCAAAAATTCGCGAAATTTCAGAGAGAACTATTCGTTTTGTAATTTGAGCTTGAGATGGAATGGGTGACACGGTATAGTGAATCTTGTCCTCGCGCGCATTCCAATAGGTGCCTAATGTTTTAATAGGCTTATCGGGATCTGCTGATAAATGTACATTTATATCAGTAGTCGGCAGTCCCTTAAGAATTTGAGGTTCGTTTGAAGACCACTGGCGTATATTAAATTTGCCTAGTTGCAATAGATTTTGCACTTGTTCGCGTAATTTTATCGCTTCGTCTATTGAATCGCTACCAGTTATTAAATCATCGACGTAGAAGTCGCGTTTGACTACAGTTGCTGCTAATGGAAAATTGTGACCATGATCTTCAACTACTTGATGTAAAGCTCGGATCGCAAGGTAGGGAGCAGATGACGTGCCGTAGGTAACCGTATTCAATTCATATACCTCAAGCTCTCCGCGTGCATTACGCCATAGAATCTTTTGGTATTTACGATCCTCCTTGCGTACTAAAACCTGGCGATACATTTTTTCGACATCTCCGATTAAGACATAATTGTGCAAGCGGAATCGTAAAAGTAGGGAAAATAAATCGTCTTGTATTGTTGGCCCGATTAACAACGTGTCGTTTAATGATAAACCGGTGCTAGTTTTCGAAGACCCGTCAAATACTACCCGCAATTTCGTAGTAGCGCTGGTCTGTTTAATTACGCAATGATGCGGTAAGAAAAAACCGTCGTCATCAGACGACGCATCTGATATAGCAGTCATGTGACCGAGTTCTAAATATTCGCGTAGAAATTCTTCGTATTGCTGCCGAAGTGAAGGATCTCGTTTGAGGCGTTTTTCGATAGAATTTAACCGACGCAGTGCCTGATTGTATGAGTTTCCGAGTTTGCGATTTCTTATCATTAAAAGGCAATCCTACCACATAGCGACCGTCGTCGGTGCGCGAAACATTGGAAACGAAAGAATTATGACACGCGAGTTCGTCTGAGGATAAATGACGAATAGGCGTCACCTCTTCTAATTCCCAGAATTTATCTAAATCAAGAGACAGTTTTGCCAAATTGCACGTGGCCTTTGGCTGCATCGGTACCGATGATTGTATTTTACCTCCCAAAATCCATCCAAACAAAGTTTTTTGGAGGATGAGGTCATGTCCCGAAGACGGACGTAAATTAATTTGACCAACGCAAAATGACGCTAATGTAGGTCCAGAACCGATAAGAATGTCGATCTTATTCGGTTGGTGGAACATTGGGTCGGCCAACGAAATATTCTTTGGAATTACGAGCTGATGTCGGTCTATGTATGAATCAGGAACGGAATCACAAATTTGTGGAATGGTAAAGAACGATAATGATCGAGAATACTTTCTATTGCGTGATTCTATCATGGTTGAGGTAAATGTTGTTGAAGTAGTTTGTGACCCACCGATTGAGTTAATGGGTAAAGAACACATTTGTGTTTTCAGATTTAATGAATCAGCTAATTCCTTAGTAATAAAATTGCTACTGGAACATGTATCTAACAATGCCCTACACTGTACCCAGTGCCCGTCCCGATTCCGAATGTATAACGTTGCAGTAACTAGTAGATCGGGTGTAGGCATATTGCACACATAACTGGCCGATATTTCGGGGACGGAAGCAGGTACTTGTAATTGTCATGCACGATTCGGAGGTTCGCGATTACTCGACGGCAAGATGCCAGTGGTTAAATGAAGTAACGTATGGTGACGTTTCGAACAAGTCTGGCAGGTTGGACCAGTGCAAATCGCAGTTCGATGTCGGCCGCGCAAACAATTGAGACACAATGATGCCCGTCTAGCCACGTTAATCCGCTCAGGTATGTCGAGCTTTAAGAACGACTGGCAATTTTCGATGGCATGCGGTCCCGAACAATGAAAACAGTTTGGTTTGGCAGTAACGGCAAATGCCGGACGAGCATTACGCGTTGCTGGTCTGAGATTTGATTTCGCGGGAGGAACCTCTCTGGCGACAGGCTTTGTACTAATCGACTCTGAGCAATACGCAATCTCACGTAAGAATGTAATGAGACCGTCAAAGGTCCGTATCTTCGTCCCCGCCATTGCTTGATCCCATCGTCTCAAGATGTCTGAATCTAGTTTGTCTTGTAATGAGAGTACCAATAGGGTACTCCACTGATCCACGGGCTGGCCCAATGATTTTAACGCACGTAAATGTTGCGTACTAGTATGTATGAGACTTCTCAACCCGAGCATGTCTCCTTTTTGAACGCATGGCAAGTGCAGCAAAAGAGTACCGTGTCGCATAATAATAATCCAATTTTGGTTATACGTGGTTTTTAAGATTTCCCACGCTTCACGATAGTTGGCACGGGTAATTTCAAATCCGTTTATGAGGTTTAAAGCATCACCGGAAACGGAGGCAAGTAAGTAATGAAACTTATCAATATCTGACAAATCGTCTTGTTGGTCAATCATCGACTGAAAGCCTTCGCGAAAGGTCAGCCAATTTTCGAAACGACCATCGAATTTCGGAATCTCGATACGCGGCAGTCTCATTGATCTGGCGCTACTTGATTCGGCGACGGGCGATACGGGCGCGTTCACTGCCAGCGATGAGTTTGACGTCTGTGTGGGAAGCTGCGGCGGTTCTAATTTATATTGAGCTGCAGTGAGGATGTTATAAAACGTGTCTAACATGCTATCCCTTTGTTCCCTATGATCCACGTTCGGCTCTAGTAGCTCGATTTCATCGTACAGGTCGTCGAAGGATGCGAACGACTCTTCTAATTTTCTGGCACGAAGGCGCAATTGCAAGAGATCAGAACTCTCATTAAATCCGTCTAGGAATTTTTGTAGGTTAGTCAGTTTACCTTTAAGGGTGGTACGCTTCTGCTTCAACGCGGCGAGTGCTTTAGCATTGTCCTCTGCCATTGTGAAGATATGTAGAAGATTTGGCGTAGGAAAGCGGTAAACCAGGAGGTCAAAAAGATGACTAATAGGCGATTCGATAAATGTGTCGAGCTCACCAAAATGCAGGATCAGGTGCTGCCCAAGCTGGCCCGTAGTTGGTGGCTGCTGCAGTAGCAGTCCAAACACCAGTTGTCCGTCTGTCCCAGTGGGACGATTTTCTTGATCAGGAACCGAAAGTATGAATCGGCAATCAAAGGATTCCACGACGTGGATGTGCTGTTGCCCAAATTGGCCCGTACTTGATGGCTGCTGCAATAGCAGTCCAAACAGCAACTCTTTCACGTGCCGCTGTTGCAGTTTACCTCGCCCACAGGACGCAGGTGACAGTCGGCAACGATGAACTTGTTATACCAACACTTCTTAAAGATCACTTCCGACTGAGTTCACAATGAACACTTTGCTATCCATAGGTCGCTGGTTCGAATCCGGCTCGAAGGACCAAAAATATGTAGCGTCGGGCAAGTAGTCTTGCGCGGCTACGGGAGGTGACTCGAATTCCTGCGGTGCGTAACTAACGCAGGATCGATTGTTCCTCCTTGTGATGCGTTGCGATTTCTCGTAATGCACCTAATTCTCAAATGAGTGGCTCTAATTACAGTGATGCACAATGAAAAACTGATAACAAGAACGCTTTATTGTATTGTAAATTGAAGTGTATATATGTCGGAAGGATTGGTCGTGATTGCACGAATGTTCTTGGGTACTATCCCGTAAAGGATGCACCGAGTTGTATTGTAAGTTCCACTGTAGAGATGGTTTCGTTGGAGTAGCCGAGGCTGAACTGATTTTTACATGGCTTACGACTAGCTAAGTAAACTACAAAATGGGCGTTCCAGGCATTCGCTGTCAGTAGCCCTCCTTCGCTGATCCTTTGCATTCCGTGATTTGATTGGAAGGAAAAGAACAATATACTAGTCGGTGAAGTTCCGCCTAGTTGGAAAAACCCGTAAAGAATTGAGACGCGTGGGGGTAACGTACATCGTGTTTTGCTTTCCAAGAAGCCATAAAAAACGTGCACGACAACTGACCAGCGATTGCCTGGAGAATCTGCGCCAGCCCTTTCTAAATCCTAGTAGAGAAAGGTGACCTTTTTTAATGACTGTGCCACGTGTTTGGACAATGGACAATAAAAATTGTCACATATGGTCAAAACACTGTCCAGGCACGTCGATGGTCTAGAGAAAGACAATAGGTGCCAGCAGGTAGTCACCAGCGACAGAGCGTCGTTGGGACTCCTTTTTACCCCCTGCGATCCGTTACAGGACGAAAGCACAGGAGGGGCACCCCTTAGTTGACATTCCTTATAATTAAATAATATTATGAGGAGAATAGATATTTTGCAACGGAACAAATAGCAACTGGTGGTTCAACAAGATGGAAGTCACAAGACAAATTTAATACAAAAGGTACTTCATCTTTGCATATCACTTGCATTTTACTTGCATTTCACTTACAGATTCATTCATGCTGCTTCATTATCATATTGCTTACAGAATACAATCAGCTCTGCGTACACGAGCGGCAATAAGCGTCACATTCAAGACCGATGGTATATAGCGAGTCTCTGTGCTGATACTGACTGTACTGAGATCATCGTAATAATATACTGAGAACATACGTAGAACATCTCTGTAGTACCCGCTCTTAGTGCCCATATACGTAGGTAAATGTATTTCAATTCTAATACATATATATATAACATGTAAGAGACTTTTGTGAATACATTTTTTATAATTGAAATTTGTATAATGATTTTAGGTTAAACAGCTGCTTCGTAACACTGATCTCTATTTACACTGGATGTATCATGTATCATCGGAATCATAGGATACAACTTACGCCGAATTGAAAGTCCAAACCGCCATAAATAAGATGGTGGATGTAGCACTTTCAATATGGCAACTATCATTCTATCGGGTCAGTGGAGTCAACATACACACTTGTTATTGATTATTATGTTTATTTTGCATATTGCAGGTCGCAGCCCTCAGGAGAGAAATAAGGCAAATAAAATATGGCCGGAGACGGAGTGGCCGCGGAAGGGGCGGTGGTGGTGGTGGAGGAAACACCAATACCGTGCAAAGAGGGGGCCCACGACGTGGACAAACAGCCAGAAAAAATAGCATTTACATTTATCAAACATAAAATTTGTATATATTTAAACTTAATATTATATATAGGTAATCCGTGAATTTAGATTTAACGTAGTTATTAATAACATTAACCATTTGACCTCGAGAGATGACTCTCAGTCACTATCTGGCATGGTGAACGACGGACACTTTTCGTGAAAAGTGACTGAGAGTCATCTCTCGAGTGCAAAGGGTTAGGATTCACTTATAAATGTTTATACGTCCTTTTCCTCCCACTTAGCGCTATAAAGGCAGCCTTCCGCTGCTCGCAACCGCGACGCGCGACCAATCGATACATATATAATGATATAGATATACTCTGTTTCTTCGCGAAAACTGTGACATGTGGCCACAAAGCGCGACCGATCGATAAATATATATCAATATAGTCTCTTTCTTCGCGAAAACAGTGATGATAATCGATTGATAAATACATATAGATATAGTTTTATCGCGAAGAAAAGAACACGTATGATTTTGAGCCAATATATTCACAACGCACACAAATAATACACAACGCAGCGTGTCGCATGCAATCGATTGTATTGTATACGACGCGGTGCATCGTGTGAAAGAGCTCCGAAGATAGCCTTCCGTTGTCTGTGATCGCGATGCGCAACTAAATTCATGTAATGTTTGCTGCGAGAAAAAAGGCAAATACAGTTTCGAGCTCAGGAACAGTATATATTTATTGTATAGTGCTTGTCCATCAAATTATTGTCCTTCGGATAATAAAGAATTGATTGCTTCCATTTGCTTATCCATTATTTCAAACACCCAAACAGTAACTCGCCGCGGTGCCGCTACCAGCAGACGCTGATTACGAAATATTAAAATTGTTAATTTCGATTCGAAAACTTTAAAGTCTCTGCACTCCCTGCATCAAATCAGCTTCAATCCTCGCATCCTCGGCCAACGGCGGCGCTTGCGAGCAAATCAACACTGCACGATAGCCGATTCTGAAATTGTTAATTACGGGCAAATTACGATTTCGCAAACTCCGAACTCGATACAGTAGCTTGCGTAAACTATTCGTAAATGATTGAGACCGTTACACACGTGATACGTCAAAATTATTTCGCCAGAGTTTGCATCTGGTCAGCTTCTCTTTTCGGCCACTGGCGGCGCTTGCCAGATCTACAATACCCCATTCTCGAAATTGTTAATTACGGCCAAACTGCGATTTCGTAAACTCCGAAATCGATACAGTAGCTTGCGAAAACTATTCGTAAACGATTGAGATCGTTACACACGAGATACGTCGAAATTATTTCTCCACGTTCTGCATCTGGTCAGCTTCGCTCCCCGGCCACGGTGGCGCTGCGCGGTAGCAGACGATAATTACTAGATATTAAAATTGTTAATAACGGGCAAACTACGATTTCGTAAACTCTGAAATCGATTGCGTAAACTTGCGTAAACTATTCGTAAACGATTGAGACCAAAATAAGCGAAATCTATGATAATTGTCTGCTAACTATACGGCGGTTGCTTCCTCCAGTTGTTCGGCTTTGTTGGTAAATTCAGTAACATACTGCGTCATGGATACATTTTGTTTCTTTTCCATCTTTAATAACTGTTTGTACAAAGCCGCTTTCCGTACAGGTCCACGGGACTCGAAAACTTCTTTCAGACTGTTCCATGCTTCATTCGACGTCTTTGCCCTTTTCACATGGTTGAGCTGTCCATACGTTACGCTCAGATTTATTAGCGCCAATGCCTTTGCGTCTCTTTTAACCTATTCTAGCGCATTTTCATCAGTTCTCTTTTCGTTACCATCAACGTAATGCCACAAGTCATTATACACGAGAATGCTTTTCATCTGTACTTTCCATAACTCGTAGTTATCCTCGTTCAGCTTCTCGATGTTTCCAAGACCGCTTGCATTCGCCATTACTCGGTTCTTTCTTTACTGCGTTGTACAATGTAAAATATTCACTTTACTCACTCGCGCAGTTGATGCAGTCTACCTGGGCCCATAACCTGTCAGGTTTTGGTAAAAGACTGGGCACGTTAGTCAATCAAAGAAAACGTTTTAATGAACAAGTTACAAAGAGGTGCGTTCGGGCACGTGCGACGCCATAGCCAACAAGGTAAACGACTATACAGAATCCACGGATCCACGAAACATCTCCATCAGAGATAGACGTCGTCAAAGTGACATGCGCATGGTCCATCAGTACCGACAGAGACATTATCGATTATCTATCACAATTCTTCTTCTAAACCCGTGATTTTAGCTATTTTGCTTATTTCATTAAAAATACATCTAGCCGTATTCCCATCGTTGGTTGATCCCGACCTTGTAGTACTGTTATGCCGCGTTGGGAAGGTGTGGGGTGATAGTCTCGGTATTCACTCCTCCTCTCCCAAGCACAACTTAAGATTTATTAGGAATAGCGTACAGTTTGCAAAATGAACTAAGTGATTGAGCGGAGAATCGAGCAGCGTTACGATGTTGCTTGCTCGATGGTATTTCTTAGAGTGTCGGGCCCAGATTTGGGCGTTTTCTAGTGTTCGTTACCACTCCACCCCTTCTCAAAAGTCGCTGCGTTACCTGCCGCCTGCCTAGCGAAGTATCTAGTAGTATGTTTTCCCGCCACAAACGGAGCACTACAAACCCCTTCCGCCAAGAACCCGCAAGCAGACGAGACAACGAGTCGCCATAATGGATACTTAAGGGTGGGGAACAACAGCCAACGCAATTGGAGCTGCAAAATCGAGGAAGACTGGACGGCACTCAACGCGGGAGTTTGATTTACTACCATGGAGATGATCGCTATGACGATCAATATTCATTATGTTGTCAACGAGGACGATGTTTTAATGAGAAGAAGGAGAATAAACGGCACTTGATTAACAACCAGCAAACTGGGAAGACATATTTCATTTTTTCCCTCCTGTTAATTGTTTCCTGACCTAAAACGTAAAGTTACCACTAGGGTATACAACACAAGGTACTGTCTACTGGGGGAAAACTCTTAGCGTTGGTTACGTAGGCACGCGGTGCACATGGTGACATCACCATTGGCACAAAGCTTCGGTTGTCTTGAAACTTAAGTTATTTACGCAAAATGAAGGGCTTGCCCTAACGGATAGCTATAAAAATAGTGATGGCTTAGACCTAACAGAGAAATGCTTAAATCTAGTTGACGACTGGCGATACCGCCGCGACGTCATCTCTGCAGCATGCTCTCAGTAACGTTTACCCATTGAACTATAGAATATCTAGAATGCGCACGGCCGTATGTAGAGCTGCAGTCGAGTCGCTCCGAGAGAGAAAGAAGATATTTTGGTATTGTGTCCTTTGTTACGTGTACTACCCTTTCAATAATGTTGTGTACGCCGTTAAAATATACGGAACTGAACTATCTTTGCTGTACTATCCTTTTGTTGCTTCTATGACAAAAGGGTTTATGGTAAGTCGTAATAAAAACAGGATGTGTTTGAAGAAAAACTGTTCCCATACAAGAAGTATAGACTATATATATTTCATAATTTGCAATTTTTATACAAAGAGATAATTCCAAATGTGTACATCAATCAGGCATCTATTACAATTTCTGACTGTGGCAATAGCATGTGAAACTTATTAATTACCAGTATATATATTATTCTATTCCTAAAATGTTAATGAGTGAACCTGAACGAGGAAACACTACTTTCAAACGCATAAAAAACTTAAAAAAAAGTACACCGACTTCAAAAATCGAACATTATTTTATATTTTTCAGTGCATTTTTGAAGTCTGTTAAAAAGGATACTTTCTCAAACAAAATTAATAATATGTATATTTTTGCATCCAGCATGAACCAAAGGAAAGCAATTTCGATATGTATTAACAATTAACCTTCACTACCTCTAAAACAAAAAACCATTTGTAATTTTAATGCGTTTGATAATATTTTTTGCTTTGTTTTGTGATCATATACATTAATTTCTGTGACATACTGACATCACCTAATGAAATATCTAAACAGAAGAGAGCAACTCTTTTCAAACCGGTCATATCTAGTCAAATCTCTGTGGAATTTACGTCGAAAGGCGAAAAATCGACTGTATGTCCCAAAGGTCCAGTGGTAAGAGTGAGACAGAATACCAAAATGTCTTTCTTCTCTCTCTAACAGCGAGGCACAGCTGTTCCTGCATCCGTGCGCATTCCAGGTAGTATATAGTTCAATGGACGGCGTCTCATTGGTTCCTCGCCTAGCCTTCTGCGATGGTTTTGTGCAGATCCGACTATTATCAAATTCTTGCCGAAAACAGATGGTAGCGCCTTGTATGTGCCGAGAAGGCGTATTACAGTTTATTTAAGGTAGGCAGGTGGCAGATAAGGCAGCGATGCCCTATAGTACCCCAAACAGCACAAACGGCAATTTGCCCATTAAAAGTTGACTTTTCCCCGTCAACTTTAAGTCGTCTGTGGAAGTCGACTATTTCTTGACTGGTTTTTAGTTGACTCCAATTGTCGACTAAACGCTGACTTTTTCCAGTCAACTTTAAGTCGAGTTTGGAACAGTGATCTCAGAAGTGGCATCCTGCCGCATCGCGGCACGCGTGGTGGGGGAAGGCGAGAGTTGTATGCGTGCCGTGTCCGTGAGCGCTGCGCGCGCACCGTACGTAGACAAGGAAGGAGCTATGCTTTTCGTCTTTCTTCTACCAATGTAGAGAAAAATGACGTCAGAAGCTGCGCGCGCACCCAATAGAAAGAGACACAGAATTATGCTCCGTCTTATTTCCACCACGATCGCACACACGCGCTTCGTTCGGCATGCGACAGCGGTACCGAATTTACCTTTCGGCTGACCGTTGAGCCGGCTGAAATTGTCAAAAATGCACTTGTACCAAATTTATCTCGCAAGGCGTCATTCGATAGGGGATGAAAAGAAAAACGCTCTACGCCAAGTTTCAACCCTCTATCTCCATCAGAAGGGTAGTTATAGGGGAAATAAAAAAATCAGTTTTTGACACATTTTTCGTATTTAGCGGCGCGGAAAAATTCTGAAATAATTTGAGAATATTCAGAACATGTGAATTTATGGTTGGGAATTTTTGCAGATTTTTGTCTAGCAAATCCTAAGCATAAAAAATCAAAAACCCCCCAAAAACACGAAAAATTCCAATTACGTGTTGAAGTTTCCGACCCACCGAATTTTTATAAATGCTGTAGTGAAGTATTGGCGTAAGTAGTAACACCAATTTTTTTTAGATTTTTTGGTAGTGTGCGTCGTAGTTCAAATAAATAAAAACCGATATTTACGACATATTTCGTGTAATAACTTATTGAATACTTAAAATAATTGCGTTTTCTTGATATTGCCAGTCAGTTATACGATGCTCTATGTTTTTGTATGCAAGAGAGCAATGTACAAATAAAGGGAATTAAATTATTTCGAGTTTATTGAAAGTCTGTGTGCACAGTATGTATTTTGAAAAATATTGATCGGTAAACAAACAGGACGAGTAGCTCGTTGATTAAGCTACACCCGCCTGCGACATCGTTAGACACATTTGTCAGAGGTTCGCGCCCAGGAGGCGGCTCACCTTTTTTTTCTTTCTAACAACTACACGACGGTAAGCGACATTCACTTACAAGTATTTTAAACATACTTCTATAATATTTAACTGTATTGTGTATGAAATATATATGCACGCATCGCATTATTTATGTAATCTTTACTTATATTATATCACCCAATGAAGCTTCCAATGCGTGTCATGCATTCGAACACAGGAACATTCTACGAATCTACTAGTATAAGTATTTTATTCTCCAAATATAAATCTTCACGTGGTCTTCCACGCCACCCATGAGGTGCCACGACTAGCGCGTTCGGTTTTTGATTGTGGACGTTCGCCGGTAGCCCTATTGTACCACATTTTTAATTTATTAAATTACAGTGGTGATGGGATATGTTTCAAGGAATGGTATAGGTATATTGACTTTTTATAAAAGAATAAGAAAAAGCAAAAAAAAAATTGGTCTGGCCTCACTTGTGTCAGACCGTACATCTCCGAACAGGAGAGGTACAGCAAAAATTGGTCTGGCCTCACCTGTGTCAGACCGTACCTATCCGAAAAGGAGAGTTCCAGCAAAAAAAAATTGGTCTGGCCTTACTTGTGTCAGACCGCATGTCTTTACGTTTAAGAAATCTGTCGTATGGTGATTGCTGTTATGTGTTGAAAATATGCTTTTCTTTACACATATCCCATCTCCACTGTAATTTAATAAATTAAAAATGTGGTACAATAGGGCTACCGGCGAACGTCCACAATCAAAAACCGAACGCGCTAGTCGTGGCACCTCATGGGTGGCGTGGAAGACCACGTGAAAATTTATATTTGGAGAATAAAATACTTATACTAGTAGATTCGTAGAATGTTCCTGTGTTCGAATGCATGACACGCATTGGAAGCTTCATTGGGTGATATAATATAAGTAAAGATTACATAAATAATGCGATGCGTTCATATATATTTCATACACAATACAGTTAAATATTATAGAAGTATGTTTAAAATACTTGTAAGTGAATGTCGCTTACCGTCGTGTAGTTGTTAGAAAGAAAAAAAAGGTGAGCCGACTCCTGGGCGCGAACCTCTGACAAATGGGTCTAACGATGTCGCAGGCGGGTGTAGCTTACAATTAGCCAACGAGCTACTCGTCCTGTTGGTTCACCGTTCAATATTTTTCAAAATACATACTTTGCACACAGACTTTCAATAAACTCGAAATAATTTAATTCCCTTTATTTGTACATTGCTCTCTCGCAATACAAAAACATAGAGCATCGTATAACTGACTGGCAATATCAAGAAAACGCAATTATTTTAAGTATTCAATAAGTTATTACACGAAATATGTCGTAAATATCGGTTTTTATTTATTTGAACTACGACGCACACTACCAAAAAATCTAAAAAAAATTGGTGTTACTACTTATGCCAATACTTCACTACAGCATTTATAAAAATTCTGTGGGTCGGAAACTTCAACACGTAATTGGAATTTATCGTGTTTTTGGGGGGGTTTTGATTTTTTATGCTTAGGATTTGCTAGACAAAAATCTGCAAAAATTCCCAACCATAAATTCACATGTTCTGAATATTCTCAAATTATTTCAGAATTTTTCCGCGCCGCTAAATACGAAAAATGTGTCATTAACTGATTTTTTTATTTCCCCTATAACTACCCTTCTGATGGAGATAGAGGGTTGAAACTTGGCATAGAGCGTTTTTCTTTTCATCCCCTATCGAATGACGCCTTGCGAGATAAATTTGGTACAAGTGCATTTTTGACAATTTCAGCCGGCTCAACGCTCAGCCGAAAGGTAAATTCGGTACCGCTGTCGCATGCCGAACGAAGCGCGTGTGTGCGATCGTGGTGGAAAGAAGACGGAGCATAATTCTGTGTCTCTTTCTATTGGGTGCGCGCGCAGCTTCTGACGTCATTTTTATCTACATTGGTAGAAGAAAGACGAAAAGCATAGCTCCTTCCTTGTCTACGTACGGTGCGCGCGCAGCGCTCACGGACACGGCACGCATACAACTCTCGCCTTCCCCCACCACGCGTGCCGCAATGCGGCAGGATGCCACTTCTGAGATCACTGTAGTGGACGGGTGAGTGGCAAGTAAGCTTAGGCGGTTGAAGTTATAAAAAACAGAACAGTTGATTTATTTTACGCACTAAATAACAGTTATCTATACACTGAGTGAACCCGTGTTGAGTTGCACCGTACAAGAAGTAATAATGATAGAAAAGAGATGAAGTGAAACCGTCCGAAAAGAGAAACGTTTGCTATAGTACAAGAAGTAGTGAGGTCCGCGCGATACAATGGTTGCGAGGTGAGTGAGAATAAAAGGCGGGCGCCGGAAGCGCACCGGCTCGTCACGTGAGTTCTCGAAAGTAATCGATTAAATCTATGGTGATCGCTGATAGGTGGACAAGTTATCGATTCGAGATCTCGCATGATTAATGAGTGTGAAGTGAGGTGAAGTTAGTCGGTAACATAGGTTTCTCTGACAAAGCGAGTAACATAGATACCAAGGGAATGTAGTCGTTTCGATTTTATTAAGGATGTGCGCACCTTACCTTCATAAATATAAAATACCTTCTAAAGTGTGCCGCTACCGCAGCGGTTAAGAACTTTTGTGTCGCACGTTCGCGCCCCGCATTGGTCAAATTTGTTGTTGCTGCGGTTGTTGTTTTTTCTTTACAGGACGATGAGCCACATTCCTTTGTAAATAATGTTGAACACACTACCATCAGTAATAAAACTCATACATAATAAAAAAACTCCATTGAAATGGATTCCATAGCCTACCTACTGACCTGGGATCGGATTTCGACTAATTCAATCGTCTGAAGGGTGCAACATTTCTTAACCCATATTTTCGCAAACATTTGAAAGGATCGCACTCCAGGGACGCATTCGATTTTTTAATTTATGGGGTGCCACGGCTAGCGCGTTAGGTTTCTTCATGTGGACCTTCGCCAGTAGCCCTATTCTACCACATTTTTAAATAACACTGGACAACAAAATTGAACTTTTTTTTTGCCTTTTGATCGGAAATAGGCAATTTCGATTAATCTTGACTCGCTGAAAACGAATCTGAAACCCGTTTTTCAAAATTGGCTCGAGATTTTGAGTAATTGAATTTTGAAAAAAACAGCGTTTTTTCCACTTTTAACAACAATCAGGCCGTAAGTATACAAGTTAGACAATTTTTATTGGTTGCAAAAAATTCTCCAGACTTTTGCGAATAAAACGGTATCAAACACTTTTACAATTTAAACTTGCTAACATGTTTAAAAATTAGTTAAAGTGAATAAGACACGTTTTGCGCAGCTATTTTTCGAGATGTTTTTCAATTTTTAGAAAAAACTGTGAATCCGACGAGGATTCTAATACCTCTACGCGATAGAGCAGACATTTGTCTTTGGAAAACCACTTTAACACTATGTAAATTATATTTCTGCTTCGCACAGGAAAACGAAAACCTCGTGCGTGTTACGCAGTGTGAGCAGTGGTTCTCTGACTCAATGCCGTGCAAACGCTAGGCGAAAACAAGCCACAGCGAAGCGCGTGTTACTACGTGACGCGCACGAAGTCTTAGTTTTCCTGTAGGAAACCGAAATTTGTTTTACATATTATCATGAGGCTTTTCCGATGGAAAATGTCTGCTCTGTCGTGTAGTGTCATTGGAATTCACGTCGGAGTCACAGTTTTTTCAAAAAATTGAAAAACATCTCGAAAAATAGGTGCGCGACACATGTCTTATCCACTTTAACTAATGTTTAAACATGTTTGCAAGTTTAATTTGTAAAAGTGTTTGATATCGTTTTATTCGGAAAAGTCTGGAGAATTTTTTGCAATAAATGAAAATTGTCTAACTTGTAAACCTACGGTCTAATTGCTGTTCAAAGTCGAAAAAAGGCTGATTTTTTTAAAATTGAATTACTCAAAATCTCGAGCCAATTTTCAAAAACGGGTTTCAGATTCGTTTTCAGCGGGTCAAGATTAATCGAAATTGGCTATTTTCGTTCAAAAGGCAAATTTAGTGTTGTGCAGTGTAATTGGTCAATGAGAGTGTCGAATGGAATATATACAGAACAATGCATATTTTTAATACATGATAATGATAACACTAAACATACATCACATTTTTGACACATCTCCTTGCAAGAGATGTGTCAAAAATGTGTTATATGTTGTATGTCAATACTCTGTCTGGCCTTAACTGTGCCAGACAGGACACATCTCCTTGCAAGAGATGTGTAAAAAATGTGTTGTATGTTGAATGTTATCATGTGTTAAAAATATGCATTGTTCTGTATATATTCCATTCGACACTCTCATTGACCAATTATTTAACAATGTGGTAGAATAGGGCTACTGGCGAAGGTCCACATTAAAGAACCTAACGCGCTAGTCGTGGCACCTCATGGGTGGCGTGGAAGTCCACGTAAAAATTTGTATCAGAAAAGACATTCGGTCACTTATGTACTAACACAGAAATGTAATGCACATACATATATGTTAGCGTCACCGCGGAAGGAAGTGTGGACGCATGGAATTAGAGGGGGGCAGGGGGGCCGACGCATTGGTGCGTGCCGCCGAGGCGGCCGAGGTGATGCGCAATCTTTTAGGAAGGCGCGAGCGCGGGCTCGATGACCTGACGTTATCGATGCCTCATGGCACGCGCAAATAAATAAATAATTGAATAAAGGATCTGGCCATTTAGTGGGGAGAGTTCGAGAGAGATCGAACTCTCTGAAAAGAGGACCGTTGTCAAGGGACACGGCGCTTCCCCCAGAACCGTCGAGTTGTGTAGACATTTTGAAAATTATACAAGGATAGAAAATATTTCTAACATATAAATTCAAAAATCAAATGCATCTTTGGGGTGGGATCCTTTCAAATGCTTGCGGAAATATGGGTTAAGAAATGTTGCACTCCCCAGACGATTGAATTAGTCGAAGTGCGATCCCGGGCCAGTAGGTAGGCTATGGAATCCATTTCACGGGAATTTTTTTATTATGTATGAGTTTTATTACTGATGGTAGTGTGTTCAACATTATTTACAAAGGAATGTGGCTCATCGTCCTGTAATTTAAGCGAGAAAAAACAACAACCGCAACAACAACAAATTTGACCAATGCGGGGCGCGAACCGGCGACACAAAAGTTCTTAATCGCTGCGCTAGCGGCACTCTTTAGAAGGTATTTTATATTTATGAAGGTACGCACATCCTCAATAAAATCGAAACGACTACATTCCCTTGGTATCTATGTTACTCGCTTGTGTGCAGACATACAAAGAATCGTACAATTCACTCACTATATCGGGGGAATGCAAATATTTAAAGTATTCATTCGGTTATCGTACAAAAATGCCGAAAACATCGGTTTTTATTTATTTCAACCATGACGCAACCTACCAAAAAATCTGACAAAAAATGGAGATAATAGTCATGGCAATACTTAACTACAGAATTTGTAAAAATCTAATTGGTCGAAAACTTCAGCACGTAACTGGAATTTTTAATGTTTTTTGGACGTTTTTGATTTTTTATGCTTAGGATTTGCAAGAAAAAATCTGCGAAAATTCTCAACCGTAAATATACATGTTTAGAATATTCTGCATTTTTTGCAGAATTTTTGCATACCGTTAAATACGGAAAATGTGCTAAAAACCTATTTTTTAATTTATCCTATGATGGAGATACCCGTGTGACGGAGATAGAGGGTTCAAACTTGTCAAAGCACATTTTCTTTTGATCACCTATCGAATGACGTTTTGTGATACAAATTCGGTTAATGTACATTTTTGACCATTTCACTCTGCCCAGCCGAAAGAGAATTTCGTTGCCAGCGCGGCTCGACTGCAGCTCTACATACGGCCATGCGCATTCCATAGTTCAATGGTCTAATACGGGTGCTACTGGCGGTCCATACCTTAGACTAAGGGCCGGTTCGACCAACCTCGGTTAAATCCTTAATCGGCGGTTAACGTTTGTTAATCGATACTTTGCGTTCCACCAAACTTTGAACCCCGATTGAGTTAAGAAAACGCCGGTTAAACTTAACCGGCCAATTTTGGCCGGTTACCGTATTTAATCAGTGGTTAGCGTTTGGTAACATCTGGTAACATCGTCAAAATAAAATTGAAGTCATTACTATAGTCATGGACGCGCTGTACGACGATGTATTATCCTCAGAAAAAGAAGAAGGTTATGAACCTATTAGGGCTAGAAGAAGAAGAATTATCAAAGACCGAATTAATTATTTCGAAACGTTAGACGATATCGACCTTTTTACAAGATTTCATTTTACAAAAAATACTATTGCGGCGTTGCTACACGACATTGAGCCAAGTTTAGAACATGCGACAGCAAAGTTGTATAACTTAATTTTGGTAATTATGCCCGGATAGCAGGGAATATTGCAGGAATATTGTAGGAAGATTATTACTTACACCTTGCAGCTGACATTGCCAGAGTATTGCAGGAATGTTGCTGCAATATTCCTATGTCCGCGCATAATTAGCAAAATCCAATCATAACTATTTTACTATGGCATTATGCCATAATATATGAATATAATTGTACATTAAGACGAATAAAAATATATATTTTTACATAAAATTCATGTTTATTTTCAATTAAACCTTATAATAGTAATTTCGGTTGTTAACCCATTTGCATCACACCTCTGAATATGCTGCAAGCCCAATTCATCCGAGACATGAAAGCCTTAACGCAAATATATAATGTTTTTATAAAATTTTTAGTATTTATTAACCTCTAATGATTTTTCCGCCATTCTTCCTACTGCCCTACACTTTTCTCCTCTTTACAAACTTCACAAAATACAATACGCTAATGACGATCAACCGCGTGTTGCCATGCTTTGCCGCCTGCGGATTAAATGACACTGAGAATTGAACCAATCAGAGCCGCAATTACAACGGAATTCAGACTCGCTCAGCGAGTCTCGCTGAGAGTTATCGCGAAGAGGGTATACGGTTAACTAACCAGAGCTGAAATATTTTTGGTGGAACGGAACAGCACTTAATCATGATTAAAGCCTCGGTTAAAAATTAATCATGATTGGCTAACCGCCGATTTAACCGAGGTTGGTGGAACCGGCCCTAAGGTCCATACATATGGACCGTTTATTTTGAAAGTGGTGTAAGTCCATTTTCTCTTGTTTCGAGAAAATTAAATGTTAACATATCTGTTAATTAAAAAATTTAGGCAAATTATATGAAGTCTGGCAATGTTTCTACTGTTTTATCAATATGTAATTTGGTTATATAAATTTGTTTTAGGCGTATTTTACTAAACTGATGTATACTTACGGGCTGCAAATGGACTGACACCACTTTCAAAATTAGACAATTGTAAAAATCGTTTAATTTCAATTTTGAAAAATCAAATATCACTTAAAATATACTTCATATTAATCCAATTTTGTTTACAAATAATGACACGACATAAAATAGAAGTAGTATTTTTAATTTTAGACGCTAATTACATTGTTAAAATTAAAAGATATTGATAGTATTTACTTATGCTCCGCATATGGCAGTGTTTCGAAATATGCATGATGCACCGGGGGTATATAAGGTAATAACTGCTTGATGTCTTTATATTTTTCATAAGTAATAGGCCTGGCATCTTGGTACAAAGGCGCCAGGGCGATTTTTTCAAATTTTAGCGGTCTTCCAGGACGTGTAGGTAATAAATTTATAGTTTTAAATTCTTTGTCCTTCATCGATGTTTTATATAAAATAGTGTATGGTGCACTTTTGAGAAACCTCATCCAACATATTTGCAACCAATTTACCTGTTCTCCATTAGTGTTTTTTCTTATCTGTTCGTTTGTCGCATTTTGAAGGTTTTTTATTGAAACGAAATTCTCTGGTTTCATTTCATGTAAAATGAATTTATCATGTTTTCTACATTGTGTTATTACATCATAATAATCCTGTGGTGTGTACAGAAAATTCTTTTTTCGCAATGCCATTTCTATGATGCCAAAATCTGCATCGTTCGGAAGGTATGAATGCCCCGAGAGTAAAAATTTGTGATCAATTATGTCAATGTTATTTTCCAACGACTGGATAACCTTCAACCACATCAATGCCATTTGTAAATTTCGATTTTGCCCAGTACACATGTCACTGTAGGCAATAACATGGCATTGGGTCGTTACATTTTCTAAATGTCTCAAACAGCAAGAAGCTACTTCTTGCGATCCCCTGGAAGCAATAGTTTCGTCCCACACATACATATTAACTTCATTGTCGTGGAAATTGTGAAAACCCTCGTTTAAAACATACATATTTCGCTTATAATAATATTATAAATATATTACAAATGTAAAATAAGAGGCTACTGATCGGCAACCATCTGCTAAGCCACCTACCTCTGTCAATTGGACTTACACCACTTTCATAATCGATGATTATGCAATTTCATTTACCGACCAATTTTAAATTGTACAAAACATAGGAATTATTTAAGAAATTAAACACGGACTACAGTAATATCTCCGTTAGTGTCCACCCAGATCTCCCTTCTGAGTGTCCACCGCGTTGGTCCTACGCCTATGTTGTTTTCGTCGGAGCCAGCCAAGCGTGCATAATCCGACACGCGCGCGGTCTCTTTCATGTAAGCTCACGGCTTGACAGTTCGAAATACAATAATACAAGTTTCTTAATATTATTTTTTTTTATGCGAAAATTTGTGTACGGTATTGGTGAGATTTTTGCGATTAAAATGATATCAAATATGATATAATTTGGACCACATTTATTATTTAATAGTTATCATGTAACTCATACTTTCTTATCGCCTTGATCACAGTCGAAATTTGGCCTCTTAGTCGCATTAGAAATAACGAATATAATGACTTTGATAATTTTTACTTTTATTTTATTGAAAAGAGTACAAAATCTTAAATCATGGTTTTTTATCCCTCTTGAGTCCTCTAGGTGTACACTAAAAACAATAACATACAAAATTATTCGATGAGTAATTGAAATGTAGATATGTCACAAATTGTTTCCAGTGTGTAACTACGTGTGTACTTACCCAAATCATTAGTAGCTCAGTGAGTTTACAGCCACTATGAGGATCCGAATGTTGGATTGGTCCCGCTCAATGCTGACGGTAATTTTATCATCCTACATTTGGGGGTTCAACCGGGATAGGGGCTCTTCCTGTATTTGATCCACGTATCGGAAGAATCCTGAACGTCATATAGAGATGCAAGTTGTCGAAAACTGCGGAAGTTTTTACAAAAGATTATGTATAAAGATTATTCGTACAAAGCCATTTGAACGTAAGAAACCAACCGACGGATATACGTACTTACTTTTTTATTTTACAATCATTTGTCTTTCCCCACAAAGAATATTTTGAGGCCCTCTACCATATATTGAATATAGGTAGGTGCTCTTCTGCTGTAATGAGTTAACCGTTGGAATATTGCGCATAACTCTTCGTTTGCTGCTTCATCAGTGTTTGTCGGGTCTTCAGCTGGGGGTTCTTCTTCGCAATTAGTATTTTCAGCGACTTCTTCTGCAGAATATGATTCCGTTTGTTCACATTCAGTAAAATAATTTTCCACATCCTGCTCGTCACAGTTTTCACCAGTTACATCACTAATAATCTGTTGCCACTGAATATTTGGGGTGGGTCGGTCGGGATTGACAGATGCTTCACTTCCTATTAATTTATTCCACGCGTTGCGAAGGTTTGCTTGCGTCACCTCCGACCACGACGAGACCAGCAAATCAATGCAGTTCTTCAATGTGTAATATTTATAAAATTCTTTAACTCCGTTGTCATATGTAAGCACGCGCTGCAGCATGTGGTGCCGGAATACCCGTTTGGTTTTTTCAATAATTCCTTGGTCCATTGGTTGAAGTATGGACGTTGTGTTGGGCGGCAAATATTTTATTTTAAACTCCTCGTCCTCTTGCAGTTCTTTAGTAACTTTGTGGCCTTCACAATTGTCTAATAACAAAATTACTGGGCCTGATATTTTCCTCTCATCTCGATACGCTGCTACGGCTGGTTTAAAATAGCTCTCGTACCATTCTATAAATATTCTTCGGTCCATCCAAGCATTTGGTTGGGATTTAAAAATAATTTGTAAATTATTTTCATGTTTCAACGCTCTTGGATTTTTATATTTGTAGATGACCAACGGCTTCAATTTATGTGTGCCAGTTGCATTTGCACATAATGCGACCGTGATTCGATCTTTTCTCATTTTATGACCACTCATTTTTTTTTCCTCTTCTCCTGCGAGCGTCTTTGTTGGCAAAGCCTTCCACACGAGACCAGTCTCATCCATGTTATATACATTTTCTAAATTAATATTCTCCTCTTCTAAGAATTTATTAAATTTCTCGGTGTACACGTGTGCAGCTTCCTGGTCAGCGCTACCTTTTTCGCCGTGCATGTGCACCAAACGAATGCCATGGCGTTTTTTGAATTTGGATAGCCATCCATAGCTCACCTGAGAATTCGAACAATATGGCAAATTGTCCCGTAACTCTCTGCCTTTCTCCAACATCAAGGCGTCGGTGATGTGGTTGTCCAGAGCCCTCCTTTCCACAAACCATGCAAACAATGCATTGTCCAACTCGTCGTAACGTGGTTGCAATATTTTGCACCGTTGCTGTTCACGTTTCTTTTGGTCAGCAAACGTGTTAATTTGTGCTCTATTATTTTTAATGCGTTGTATTGTTTTTGCGCAAACACCATATTTTTCTCCCAGTTGTGTAAATGATAGTGACGTCTCTTCAAGATCTCGGAGAACGTCCAGGCGTTTTTTCATATTTAAAACGCTCTTTTTCTTCTTATTGTCCATTATGGGCAACGGATTTTGTGAAGACTTATTCGTGTCTTTACACGCGCGACCACGTGTACACACCCACACACACCCGCACACACCACACTTATAAAATTAACAATATACAACAAAACAAGATATAACAAAATAACACAAGATTTAACAAAACAAGATATAACAAATAGCACAAGATTTAACAAAACAAGATATAACAAATAACACAATATGTAACAAAGCAAAACAAGATATAACAAAATAACACAAGATTTAACAAAACAAGATAGGAAAAAACAACTAAAAACTCAAAAATAAAACTGAAATGTGGTTCGAACGAATATGTTGATGTCTACAGAGCTGCGCAAAGACTGAATTGTGCCGGACAGTTTTCTCGACATGTCCTGTCATACGCAACCCTGGACAAAGGACATGCAACTATGTATTGTAACAAGGGGCGGTTAGCGCAGTTTTATCTAAATCCTCTCGTCGCAGCTCAGGCGTTATTTTTCCGTTCAAATATGAATACATATGTACACATGTACATATGTACTGTGCCACACGCTGTACGTATCTGTGTTTGTCGTACATATCCTTGTACGGCCTGCCGGTTTCCCAGCCACTATTTTAGAAAATCGCGCTACGAAAACTGCGAATAGAAATGCTTGAATAGACATAGTATTTTTCAATAAAGTTCAAAACTATGATGTCAGAAAACGGAAAAAGTACATACAATATCCGCTATGTACATTGTCTCCCGAATGTATATAACTTTTTCGTTAAATGATTGATCTACATTTCCATTTTTATCATTTAACGTAAAGTCGATTTTGATGCGTCTTGAAACTGGCGCCCGGGGCCGGTGCCTCTCCGCCGAAATGCAGGCTCCTTCCGCCGCTAGAAATCCCTTAAATGTAGGCTCCTTCCTTCGTAGTGTCCGGACACTAAGGAGGATGGAGCCTACATTTCACTACATTAAGATCGCCGCACAACCTATATGTAACGGACAATACGAAGGAAGGATCCTACATTTCATTTCACTACATTAAGATCGCAGCACAGCCTATATGTAACGGCCACTACGAAGGCAGGGACCTCCCTACACACAGGCGGTTCGGACACGAGTTACTCGATAAGTAAATGTGCTTCAAATTATACCATGTTTGGTGTCATTTTGATCAGAACAATCTCATCAGTATGTTATAAACTTTTTCCTAGAGAGAAAGTTAATAATTCAAAAGTTTAAGGACTGTCTTTATTGCGACATTTGGTACGTTACATTTTAATGCCTCAGGTGTCCCGACTGTGAGTTGTTTATCTCTTTTATTCGCTGTCCTTTTCTTCGTTTGGCGAACTACAAAGGCGAGCGCGAGGCTCGAAAAGCGTGTCTCCTCGCCTCGTACTGTCCCAATACGAGTCCGAGTTGGTGGACACTACGGGAGATATTACTGTAGTTATACATAAAAAATTTACATTAAATTAAACAGGAATTACGTAATATCTCATTTTTTTCAAAAATGGATTTACACCACTTTCAAAATAAACGGTCCATATGTAGTCTAAGGCCTAAGGCAGTGATAGAAGATTTGGCCCGTTTGCACCATCGGCGGCGGCGGCACAGAAGTGTGCGTGCCCTGTCCGTGAGAGCTGCGCGCGCCGTTTCTCACCGAATCGCGCTCAGCTTGGTGAGAAGGACGGAACTATGCTGCGTCTCCCTTCCACCAACGTCGCGTGACGTCACGTATCGTGACGACACATAAGAACGACAGAAGTATGCTCCGTCCCCTTTCAACCAACATCGCGCGTTGCGTCTTTGTTCGACATGCAGTCGCGGCGTCGCGTCTTCGTTCCGCACACAGGCCGGTGTCAGTGGTGCCAGATTTCGCATAAGGCATCGCACGTACCATTGCGTTCTTTCAGCCGGAAGGCAAATCGGGCACCACCGCGTTGAGCAGAGCGCAATCCAGCGGAAAGTGAATCCAGGAGAGTTTGAGATTGACTCGTCGTCGCTCGTCGACGCGATCGAGTAATTTTTTTCGTAGGTTCGCGGTACGCCTTGGTTCCATTTTTTTCACAAAATAATTTTTTTTTTAATTATTCATTACACAGCAACAAACGATATTCATTTAAAAATGTTTTAGTGCTTACTACGGATAGTTTTTAATATTTTGTCAACGGAATAGATGTGTCGTATTGGTTTATAATAGATATGGGCAAAATATATATTTCATAAATTTTGGTTTCAGTAGCATTACTCTTTCTATGGTAGTAATAAATAAGAAAGTATATAATAAATGTCAATTATTGCGGATTATGCATTAACCGTGAAACAAGTAATAGGAGTACTTCTTGCACTGTAACGTTCTGAGGGATCGTACTAACACCCGATTTTAACACACGACAGCGTACGTCAGGAAGAATTTGCTTGACACGACGCGACGACGGTGCGAATGTTTTTATGAGTTGTTCTCTATGATTTGTTCTGCATGATTTCTTTTCTAAATAGAAGGTGATCAAATTGTGTATATATTCTAACAGTTCTCAGCAAGTCCCATCACATTGATTTGAAACGTTTTTCTTACTTCGCACGTTTAGTTTAAGAACGCTCTCCCCATTTCGTGAAAGAAAAAGTTGTTCGGTTGAAAGCAATTCACCGTTCATACTGTAATCCATATGTACGTCCATTGTCGCATTCTGCCCACGAAATGTCGCAACGTGCGTATTGTCAAAAAACAGGACAATAATAACAAAATCCCTGTGAATTGAAAACCGAAACTTTCATTGTGCCGCTCCCGACCGACCGCGGGTCGCGGTTGGACTAATTAAAATATCTGAAAAGTCTAACCATTCTTAGCACGTATTTCACGTACGTACTAGAAATGATTCCCCCGGAACTGTAACCGACTTTTCCAATGTCATTTATTCATCATTATGTACGACATGTATTACATTTAAATGCACATGTACAGGGTGCACAGGTTGTGATAGTCAGGTTTGTTCTTGTAAACGGTAAGTATTACACAAAATTATAGAGGAAAGGGTTCGATGGGATCGTAATATCTATATTCTACGAGACTTCATTCAATTCGAAAGTGCAACGCTGCACCCGACAAATGCAAATGCGTATGTAAGGTTGTTGTTTCTAAAATTTAAGATACGTGAACTTCCACACCACCCATGAGGTGCCACGACTAGCGCGTTCGGTTTTTTAACGTGGACCGTCGCCTATAGCCCTATTGTACCACATTTTATGATAATCATACTGCGTGCGGCAATACCTCTGTCCACTTTGAACGACCATGCAGAACAAATCATAGAGAACAACTCATAAAAACATTCGCACCGTCGTCGCGTCGTGTCAAGCAAATTCTTCCTGACGTACGCTGTCGTGTGTTGAAATCGCGTGTGAGTACGATCCCTCAGAACGTTTTAGTGCAAGAAGCTCCTGTTACTTGTTTCACGGTTAATGCATAATCCGCAATAATTTACATATATTATATACTTTCTTATTTATTACTACCATAGAAAGAGTAATGTTACTGAAACCAAAATTTATGAAATATATATTTTGCCCATATCTATTATAAACCAATACGACACATCTATTCCGTTGACAAAATATTAAAAACTATCCGTAGTAAGCACTAAAACATTTTTAAATGAATATCGTTTGTTGCTGTGTAATGAATAATTAAAAAAAAAATTATTTTGTGAAAAAAATGGAACCATGGCGTACCGCGAACCTACGAAAAAAATAACTCGACCGCGTCGACGAGCGACGACGAGTCAATCCCAAACCAGTGACTACAGATACTATAAGACACCACATGCCTATGTTATCCGTGGGTCATGAATTCTGGGGTCCTTAGGACCCCAAGGTGAGGTTAGGTCTTACTGCACAGGAAACAGCAATATCGACCGTCGTGCCTGTTTTACCATTCCATCTTTTACCACATGTACGGCGCAGCTACCTTATCTGCAAGTAAAGAAATCTATATATAGCAATCATGCAGGTTTGCCAAATCTATCTCGAAATATGGCAACATTGCTTTTTAGACCGAAACAGACCGAAGACTGATTCCTGAACCTGAGCTAGAAATCGCATGGTATGAGGAACGTCAGTGGCGGATCACGCGATTTAGGGGCCCAAGGTGAAACAAAATTTATGCGTGCTACATAAATTTGTATATTTTTTAAATTAATATAGGAAGCATATAAATGTATAAAATTATATTTGATTTACATTTTCATTTTGATAATAACAAAATGTGGCGTAGTTAAATACCTTCATACGACAAATAATTTAAAATCAAGACATGTATATCCCGTGCATTTTTTAAATAATTATCTATAAATAAAATTGGATCTTTTTGCAGTCAAAAACAATTTAAAAAAATACTAACACCGATAATTCATGGAATACTCATCACTAACAGATTGATCAGTATTATCGATATCGGGCACGAACGCGTCGAGGAGCGACGACGACTACGACGAATCAGTCAAAAACTCTCACGAATCCACATTTCCCTCGATCGCGTTTACGCTCAACGCTGTGGTGCCCGATTTCGCTTTGGCCGGCTAGCACGCAATGGTACGTGCGATGCCTTATGCCTTATACGAAATCTGTCACCACTGCCTGAAGCTTGTACCGGCCTGTGTGCGTTACGAAAACGCGAGAACGCGACTGCATGTCGACAAAGCCGCAACGCACGACGTTGGTTGAAAGGGTACGGAGCATAGTTCTGTCCTTCCCGTTCTTATGTGTCGTCACGATACCTGACGTCACACGACGTTGGTGGTAGTGTTTGTATCTTGTTTGGAGTACATTTCGAGATCGGGGTTTACTTCAATTTTGGTGATCATCCATGGTGGGTTTTTTGGAAATCTTCTCAGTTCAGGTTTTGATAGTTTTTTATTAAATTCGTGCTCATATTTAGATACTCTATAGTAGAACGGTTTCGGTATTTTGGAGTTTGATGAGAATATGGAACTATATCTTTTAAAGAACGTGTTTAGGTAAACAGGATTTCTTGGGGTCGAACCAATTTTGATTGCTTGAGTAATGCTGAGATTCTTACGTCTGGTTGTAAGTGGGGGTTCAGTGCTTTCTTTTAAAATGATTAGAATTGGGCTAGTTCTGAAGGCTCCTGTGGCAAT
The DNA here is from genome assembly GCA_963942575.1 of Priocnemis perturbator. Taxonomy (NCBI): domain Eukaryota; kingdom Metazoa; phylum Arthropoda; class Insecta; order Hymenoptera; family Pompilidae; genus Priocnemis; species Priocnemis perturbator. The sequence goes on along the minus strand of OZ012643.1, from coordinate 10,717,509 downwards.
TCTCAGGGCTGAATTATGGATAGGGGCCAGATTTTTAAGGGTCTAGGATTTGGCAGAGTTGTAAATAATGGAGCCATAGTCAATTTTAGATCTTATTAACGCTTTTTACGAACTTATAAGGGTGCTTGTGTCGGCCCCCCAGTTATTGGCTGCTAGATTCTTGAGAATGTTTAAGTGCATGTTACAGTCCTGTTTTAGTTTCGTTATATGCTGTTTCCATGTTTTTGTTACCAAAGGTCGTGCCAAGTAACTTCACAGCGTTAGATTGTTTCAGTTCGGTATTGTTCAAATAGATTTTCATGTTTAAATTTGATTTTTGTCTACTATAAGTAATTACTTCGGTTTTTTTTAACGGAGAATTTGAACCCTATAGTCAGTGTCCATTCTTGGAGTTTATTGATGGTATCTTGTAAATTGTTTTGTGTGGAGATTCGTATTTTTCCCGATGCAGATGATAGTAAGGTCATCGGCGAATAGGAACGCTTTGACCGAAGATTTTATTAGTTATAGGACATCATTTATTTTCAGGAGAAATAAGGTGACACTTAATACCGATTCTTGTGGAGCACCATTATCAATTACCCTCGATTCGGATAATATTTTGTCGCTCGAACTTTGATGTATCTAATTTTTAACAAATTTGCAATAAATGTACTTATATTACCTTGAATTCCATATTTTTTTAGGATTAATATAATTCAATGTCTCTAAATCATGTCGTAGGCGTTTTCTATGTCCATGCATACGGCTGTCACATGTTGTTTGTTTGCAAAAGCTTCGCATATATAAGTGTCAACATTAATTAATTGGTCAAGAGTGGAATGGAATTTTCTAAACCCACTTTAGTAAGGCGAAATGGGGTTGTGGTGTTCTATTGTCCAGCGGAATCTGTTATTAACAATTTTCTCCATTAATTTACACATCGTATCTGTTAGTGCTACTGCTCTGAAATTTCCCGGGTTTGTGTGATTTTTTCCCCGTTTTGGAATGGGAACAATGATATCTTTTGTCCAGTTCTTAGGGAAAATACCATTTTCCCATATGCAATTGAAAAGAAGAAGTAAATAATTTCATCCACTCATCGGCAGGTTTGTTAGTAATTTGTTTGGGATACCATCAGGACCTGGACTAGTATTTCAGTTTTTAACTTTGTGTAGTACTTTTGTTAGTTCGTCAAACCGAAGAGGAGTATTTACTGGAAGCATACTATCTGTTTCGTTTTGACATGTCTGCATCTTTATCCAACGTATCTTGACTTTGGTGCGACAATTTAAAATTTAAGGAATTCTATTTCATCATTGTTGTCAGTAGAATTTTGGGCAAAGGTATCGGCAAGGATATTTGTCATTTTCACCTGGTCTGTTGTTAAAGAATTGTCCGATAAAGTCAAAGCAGGGATCTTTGTCATGTAGTTTACGCCTCTTATCGCTTTTATTTTATTCCATATTATTTTAGAAAGGGTGTTCCTGTTTAGGGTAGTTGTAAATTCCGTCCACGACTTACGTTTGCTTTCCCTAATCGTTTTTCTCAAGATCGCTCTGCGTTTTTTGAATTCGATTAGATTATCAAAGTTTCTGTTTTCTTTTATTTATTAAATGCATATTTTGTTTCCTTGATAACTTCTTAACAATCATGTTCCACCACGGGACGGGTTTATTTTTCTTCTTTGCGTGAGGTTTTGTTTGGGGAACAGATTCTTCAGCTGCATTATTTATTATGTCGATGAATTTTTGCAGGATATCATCAATGGAATTTGAATTTAAGTTAGAGGGAGTTTCAAGAGTTGGTATAAAGGTACCTCTACATCTGAGCACGAACGCGCACGAGGCAGCCTGAGCATGATGTCATCAGAGGCGGATGAGCAAGCCGAGGCAATCCGATTCAATGGCTTTACATTGCACTCATCGATCGATCGGTTCGCCGCCGTACGAGAAAAAATTGAGTGTGTTGGAGATTTATTTTAATGTTGGAGAATCGGTGTAGCTTGCTCGGACCGATCCGCAACTGTCTGAGCGCGTGAACGAGAAATCATTTGTGTGTTGGAGGTTCATTCTAGTATTGGAGAATCGGTGTAGCTTGCTCGGCCCGATCCGAGACTGTCGGATCGGACAGTGAGCATATGTGGCGATCCGCGACTGTCTGAGCGCGTGAACGAGAAATCATTGGTGTGTTGGAGATTCATTCTAGTATTGGAGAATCGGTGTAGCTTGCTCGGCCCGATCCGAGACTGTCGGATCGGGCAGTGAGCAAAAGTGGCCGATCCGCGACTGTCTCGGATCGGGCCGCACAAGCACCCTAAAGGGGTGAGAATTTTTGTCGTTACGGCTTCAAAATTGGCGTCCATTTCAAAGGCTTCACTATAGAAGCTGTTCTTAACGTATATTGCAACACCACCACTAGCAGTCACTGAGTCACGGTTCTTGAAAAAGGGGATATATCCTCTGATTTTTGCAAAATACTGGTCTTTAAAGTTAGTTTCTTGCAGAGCTACAATATCAGCATTGTACGTGTTTATGATGAGCTGTAATTGGGCGGATCGTTCGAGAAAACTGTTTAAATTCCACTGTAATAATGTTACTGCCATTATTGGGTGAGATTGAGCCAAAGGATAGGAATGAAGCATAGTCACTGTCTGATTTTGACTCAGTTCGCCAATGCGTGGGTGTTACCTGTCGACTTGTTGTTGGATTTCCAATCTGGGTCTGTTCTGTAGTACTATGTATAAGCTTTTTCCGTAATCTATGAATTCTATTGTTAATAGTGCGTTCCTTAAGCGAAGGGTGTATGTCAGTTAGCATTTTTATTAGATTTTCAGTGTTCTGTGTAAAATCTTTTGTAATTTGGGTAGGGTTCTCTGCTTCAAAGACATTTTCAAGGAAATTTTTAAATTGAGTAGAATCTAATGGAAATTTGTTTTCGGGTTTTTCTATTTTTTCCTTCGCAGGTTCTATTCATTGATTTCATTTCATTGTTTTCATTTATTATCATATTTCTTGATTAATTCTGATTAGATCGTTTTTTTTTTGTTTTGTTGAACAGCATTTCATTGTTGCTCGGTGAGTTAGATGATGAGATTGAGGGACTTATAAATATGGGATTAATAGTGGTGCAGTCTTCTGTGGTTGTCGAGTGTGGTCTTTTGGTAGTAGTTGTGACTGGAGCGGAAGCATTCATCGGTTGCTGAATTTCGTTTATTTCAACGGAGAATCAACTGATTTCATGTTCCCCGCTGACTCGTATGTGTTCGAGCTGTTAGTCAGTAGTTCTGTCTGAAGTTGCTCTTTATTGTTTGGGCACATTCTGGTGATGTGTCCCTCCGACTTGCATATATAGCAACTAAATGTATCGGTAGATATAAATATTCTATGCTGCGTGCATCGTGCGAAATAACAAAGGACTCTGGGATTTTGTTGACATCTTCAGGCTAAATGAAAATTTGTCGATGGAAACTCATGATATGGGCAAAACCCGGTTCTTGAATCCCAGTTCTCAGAAAGGATAGCTTCGATGTGACTCGAACATTATTTCTAATGAACATGCTTTCGATAATATTATGTGGGGTAGAAGGAGAGACGTTGGAGAGTATTATCCTTTCGGATGGGACTACTACAGAGGTCGGACATTCATGTTTGTATTATTAATACATATAATGTTGTGACTGGAAGTGAAAGAAATCATTGTTTCCTTGCTATCGAGGTATACGCATATCCTTCCATTTTAGATCCGGGAAATAAAGCGAATTGCATTCGAACCAGTTATATTCCCAATAACAGTAGCGTAATCTTTAATTGAGATTCCTTCAATTGCGTCTAGAACAATCGCTTCATCTTTCGTTGGAAATCCGCTGTTTGTTGGGGCTCCTGCGTTAAAGTTTGTCATGGCAATTGAGGCCTGTGTGGGTTTCTGTGAAATCTGTTCATTGTTGGCATCTGTGGGAATTTCCTTTAGATTATTAGTCTTGAGACTCCTGTACTCAGAGGTCTCATTGTCACGATCTTATTGATCACATCCATTTTATTTATTTAATACATGAACCATTCGTGCCCCGTATAATTAAGCATTTACGTATATTATCACACACATACACACACTTAGTATACGAGTCGGGTCTTAGCAACACTGTATGGATGCTTCATCGTTTGTTTTGAAGGTATGGGATGTCGGTTCACATCAAGTCAGTCGGTATCACGCACAAACATTCCGCTCTTACCGTAACTGCATTAGACGGCTGCAGCAGTGATCTCAGAAGTGGCATCCTGCCGCATTGCGGCACGCGTGGTGGGGGAAGGCGAGAGTTGTATGCGTGCCGTGTCCGTGAGCGCTGCGCGGGCACCGTACGTAGACAAGGAAGGAGCTATGCTTTTCGTCTTTCTTCTACCAATGTAGAGAAAAATGACGTCAGAAGCTGCGCGCGCACCCAATGGAAAGAGACACAGAATTATGCTCCGTCTTCTTTCCACCACGATCGCACACACGCGCTTCGTTCGACATGCGACAACGGTACCGAATTTACCTTTCGGCTGAGCGTTGAGCCGGCTGAAATTGTCAAAAATGCACTTGTACCAAATTTATCTCGCAAGGCGTCATTCGATAGGGGATGAATAGAAGGGTAGTTATAGGGGAAATAAAAAATCAGTTTTTGACACATTTTTCGTATTTAGCGGCGCGGAAAAATTCTGAAATAATTTGAGAATATTCAGAACATGTGAATTTATGGTTGGGAATTTTTGCAGATTTTTGTCTAGCAAATCCTAAGCATAAAAAATCAAAAACCCCCCCAAAAACACGAAAAATTCCAATTACGTGTTGAAGTTTGCGACCCACAGAATTTTTATAAATGCTGTAGTGAAGTATTGGCATAAGTAGTAACACCAATTTTTTTTAGATTTTTTGGTAGTGTGCGTCGTAGTTCAAATAAATAAAAACCGATATTTACGACATATTTCGTGTAATAACTTATTGAATACTTAAAATAATTGCGTTTTCTTGATATTGCCAGTCAGTTATACGATGCTCTATGTTTTTGTATTGCGAGAGAGCAATGTACAAATAAAGGGAATTAAATTATTTCGAGTTTATTGAATGTCTGTGTGCAAAGTATGTATTTTGAAAAATATTGAACGGTGAACCAACAGGACGAGTAGCTCGTTGGCTAATTGTAAGCTACACCCGCCTGCGACATCGTTAGACACATTTGTCAGAGGTTCGCGCCCAGGAGTCGGCTCACCTTTCTTTTCTTTCTAACAACTACACGACGGTAAGCGATATTCACTTACAAATATTTTAAACATACTTCTATAATATTTAACTATATTGTGTATGAATTATGTATGCACGCATTGCGTTATTTATGTGACCTTTACTTATATTTTATCACCCAATGAAGCTTCCAATGCGTGTAATGCATTCGAACACAGGAACATTCTACGAATCTGCTAGTATAGGTATTTTATTCTCCAAATATACATTTTCACGTGGTCTTCCACGCCACCCATGAGGTGCCACGACTAGCGCGTTCGGTTTTTTATTGTGGACCTTCGCCGGTAGCCCTATTGTACCACCCCTAGTAGCACACAATATTAAATACATATGTATGTAATGTTAAAACACGATTGAATCTCTTTTTAATATTTAAATATGTAACGAATATTCATTTTAGATTTAAAAAGAAATATTTTTTTACAAATGTTTACCAAATATTTATTTTAGATTTAAAAAGAAATATTTTTTTACCAATGTTTACCAAATATTTATTTTAGATGTAAAAAGAAATATTTTTTACAAATATTTATTAAATATTTATGTTAGATTTGAAAAGAAATATTTTTTTTCTGATGTTTACCATATATTCATTTTAGATTTAAAAAGAAATATTCTTTACAAATGTTTATTAAATATTTATGTTCGATTTGAAAATAAATATTTTTTTTCAAATGTTCATTAAATAATTAGTTTGTGTCTAAAAAAAATATTTGTCTTACAAAATGTTCATTAAATATTTATTTTATGTTAGTAGTACATACAGTCAGTCTCAGAAACATTCGGACACTAAAATATTTTGAATTCATCCCTTCGTATCTCGGTCATTTGTCAATGTATTGTGGTTTTTCTTGTTTCACCTGATTCGTCTTTCATTCAAGTTAACAAAAATGTGTAGTTTTTATTTAAATTTATGCGTGGTTTATTTTATATTAAATAATGAATTCACTCATGTCACGTTTTCGGGTTGCAAAAAGATTCGGACACTTGTGTTTCTATCATTGTTTAATTCGACATGCACTATTTTTAAACTTTTGCCGCATGTCCTTGTTGACTTAATACTTCCCTTAACCGATGTAGCGTGTGAAACAATTTTTTTTGTTAATATTTAATCGTATATCACGTTCATTTCTCCTTTGATTTTCATTTCAAACTTATTATTGTTTTTTTCCATTTTTCCGACGACATTTTCCAAACATTTTTTCGCAGAATTGAAGCGCAAGGGTTGTGAAGACCGATGAAGGACTTTGAGCCAGTGGTGTAACGCAAATTGTTGCTCCCTGTGTGCTTTTTCTTTGGATTTGGTGCCTCGATAGAATGTACGACTTTCGTAGAACGCCATTTTCTCAGCAACCCCTACTAATTTTTTTATTCTTGGACTGAACTAATGAACCTTATGCATGAGAGAACTAATAAATTCCAATTTTGCAACCCTATTGTTTAAATTATAGATTTTACAAGCTAGTAGTATGCTACGGCAGAGTGTCCGAATCTTTTTGGAACTTTTCACTAAGGTGTATATGAGCGTCCGAATCATTTTGCAACTTTTCACTAAGGTGTATATGAGCGTCCGAATCATTCAAACAAGAAAAACCACAATACATTGACAAATGACCGAGATACGAAGGGATGAATTCAAAATATTTTAGTGTCCGAATGTTTCTGAGACTGACTGTATATGATTAAAGTACACTTCAGTTTATCGGATCATATCTGTTCTGATTTTATATGAAATATTTTTTATAAAACTCTATGGAAAAGATGTTTTATAAACAAATTTTTATATACAATAAGAACAGATCGATGATAAACGCGCGTGTGATTTTAATATTTATGGGCTTAGAAAATTAATATTCTGTACAACGAGATGTTTGCATGGCTCAGTGAGGAAGCACAGTATCCAGTAATCGGTAGGTCCCGTGTTCAAATCCCGGCTCATCATAAAAAATGTTCTTATTGTATACTATAGTTTGATAAAAATACCAGAGAAAGAGAAAATTTATGCTCCTATTAAATAATAATGCGCAAACAATCAAATTCGGTCGTTCCTAATTTTTTTTAAATTTAAACATTATTATTTAAATATTAAATACATATTTTTTCAAAATTATTTATGTATCAAATGCATATTTTGCAAATATCTATTTTATATTTTTCAAATATCTATTTTATATTCTATATCTATTTAATATTTATATGATATTTTTCTGACCATTTATTTGACATTGTTTTTATATCTATAGAATATTTGAAACTAATATTTATTTCATATTAAAAAGTGTCGCCAAAAAAATATTATTTTGATATTCGAAAAAGATGTTAAATAAACATTTGTGTGCTACTAGGGTACATTGCCAACATTATGTCGTCCATATGCCAACGTTATGTCGACTATAAGTCATGTATATTCTATTACTGAATTTCTATTTTAATATTGACGTTTCTAAAAAACTTGATGAATTGAATTGTATGACATCATATATGCAAGTAAAGAATACTATACTTACACACATCAAGTTTTTGAGAAATGTCAAATTTAATATTAATATGGGTGTTTAATGAAATAAAATCGCAGTAGTGTTTTTGAACTACATTTTTTATTTTTTCAACAGTAATCTCATACGATCACCAGATCTTCGTAGCCATTCGCGAATGGCGCTTTCAACATCGGATATGGTGGCACTCGGCCGCTGTCTCAAAACAGTATCTGAAAACGTAAGAATAATAGTATCTGCATGTATAAGCATACCATGACAATAAAAGGCTCATATAAATTAAACTAAATATCGATAGATATTGTTTCATGTTATTAACATAAATACATACCTATCACTGCCTGCGCTACCTCCAAATCTTTGAAAATGCAATTTTTTTTTTGTCCTGTCCAGCTGTACATCTTAGCAATTTCGTTTCCCATTAATCTGGACATTATATTTTTAACAATTTTCGGCAAATTGTCGCCCCCCAATTGCGACATTGTTTGAATCTGAAACAAACGTAAGTGAATAAATTGTATGAGATGTGTGTATCATTCAATTACAAAATTAATAGAATTGAATGCATTCATATGATTTTAAATTATATTATTTCTGATTTGCACGATATTTTTATTAATTGCGATAATGGTAATTAACAACATTAATATTGTCTGAGATACGGAACACGTAACGGCTTCTGCCTTATATTACATATATGTCATTGTTGAATACATGCTTAACCCATGTAGCAAGTTTCTAAAGTTTCATCTCGTTTAAAGCAATCTTGGGGCATATTGGGTTGATAATTTTGATATAAGATAGATACTTACAAATTGTCGCCGAAAGTTGTTGTCATGCAACCTGTTATTTAATTAATCGATTTCCCGAATGGTTGTTATTGGGAAATTTTGCATTGGAGATGTTGCTATTTCCTCGTGGAGTACTTCTGGACTCTTGTAATGGTTTTGTAGCAAATGTATTATAAAATTCAGTTTTTTATCTAATTTTTCAGCTGTTGTCGCATTGGTCTGCCGACATTTTTCTAAAAAACAGAAATTACATGTTGACATTTTCAAATCCGGAATTATAGTATTAGTCTACCATGCATACACATTTCTGTAGCTTTGCATTATAGGCACTAAGAACAAAATTAAAAGAAAATGAACCACAACAGGAAGTGTGCTCGAGGTTGGTGGAACTTGCCGAAACGCTCGTCTCACCAGCTGGGCTACGTATTGGCGTACCTGTCAAAATCATCATTATAATTATTATAGACAATTCCTGGCCGTACGTAAAATGATATGACTATAAATTTGAGGCTTATAATGTGGAATTGCTGACACATGTTTGTCTGCATGTCTTACACCTGCAAATATTTCGAAGGCGTTATCGAAATGGTTTGCTACAATGCTGCTCGATGTTGCTTTATCCTTCGCAGCATTTTTGTATTCTGCCGTGATAGAGTAGAAGCAATGTAAGAGAAGATGATTTATTTATGTTGTGTGAATGGAACATTGATAATCGATGCAGTGCGAAATATGAAGTTGTGATTTATTTGTAAAAAAATGAAATAAAGAGTATGTCGTACTTATGGCTAACCAGCCTTTTTCAATTTCAAATATAAAAAAATTTTCATTCACAAATACAGAATAAACTCAGTGGAAATGCAATATATTAGCAAACTTAATCTGGCGGTGTACACCATTATATCTACACAGTACACACTCTAAGGTGATGACATACCTGACGAAGTTATACCCAACGGAGAAATGTCTGGTGTCTCTGCATCTGACGTGTCTGTGTCGATTCTATAATTGGCGGTATATTTCACCTTCCTTCGTTCTTCATCTGCACATTTGAAAATTTGTTTACTTTTATATTGTAACTGGAACATGTAAACTTCTTTATGTATACATGTCGTATGAGTATGCAAAAAAATCCGTCAACGGAGAAATGCTGTACAGCCGTCATTGTTCAATTAATTATTATAAATAAATTATTTTATATAGTTTATTAGTTGTACATTAAAGACCTCTAAACAGATTTTCCATTTATTCCATTATTTCGCTAGAAAAAATTTCCACAATAAGGCTATTTTGACCTCCTCTAGAGTGGCATACCCCCTCAAAATACGATGCCCGTATATTTTGTTCTTACTAAGTAATGTACAAAGTAAAGCAACTTTTCCAAATTGGCAACTATTGCTATAAATAAATGAATACTTACTTTCTGCATCATGGTCCGTCCCCGTAAACAATGGTAGGACCGGGGCTGGGGCCATTAAATTAGACATTTCCCTCAATTCGTAATTTGTTGGATCCTGCAGATTCGATTTGATATTTGCCCACAATTTCTTTAATTGCTTTATGTGTTACGTCCCAGCGTAACTTTTTGATTTTTCCTTTTCTTTTAGCATAATTTCTGATTTAAACTCTCTTTTCTTTCCTTTATTCCGGCCACCGGATACGAATTATTCGTATCATGGCTTAGGCTCATCGCATCCGGTGCGCTGTTAGAGTATTAGTTGTAAAATCATGATTATTCTATTTTTCCTCCAGGCCGCGTATGCGAATTATTCGTATCATGGCTTAGGCTCTTCGTATACGTGGTGCTGTCGAGTTGTAATATGTAGTGGAGTTCCCTCACCGTGGAATCATACTCGTCCCATCTTATATATATAGGTAGTTATAAGTAAACGTAAGAGTAGATATAAGCCTGTGAGTGAGTAGGAATGCGTGAACATAGTATGAGTGTGTGTGTGTAGTATGAGTGTGTGTGTGCATAGGTTAAGGAATTTGCGATGAGGTTCCGCGTGTTAATTTTTTAGTTTCTCTCTCTCTCAAAAGTAAATTAATATTTTCGTGGCAATAAGGCATTGCCCAATTATCAACCTAGTTCTGTTCAAGCATACGAAATCAGGAGCGTGCGCTACTGAAGTTTTAGATGGTTGAGTCAATGCAATCATATTTTATTTGCAATAAAACTAAATAATTGGAAGAGGATAGATGAGCAAACGAAAGTCTCTCGCTGAACATCGAGCGAGCATAGTAACACAATATTTGTACACTGAATCGACCGCTGATCGACCGTTTCCATGGTTAGGGTATGAAAAACTGGCTTAGAGTGAGCCCAGGAGCCGTCTCGCGACGGATTTCTCTGGGCAGCTGGCTGTAAAGTCGTGAGGTACGTGGTCGATTGTCCGAGGGTGTCTTAGATATCATTAATTTCTGAGCCTAAAGTGCATATTCTTCTTGCAGTGTGTAGTAATACGGACTCAATAATCCTCGTTAAACAATAGATTATAAATTCCAGTTATTAAGTGAGACACAGACTCAGTTTCTTTAATTTAGTGAAAGTGCGAAGGTGTGCGCGTTCGATTTGCACGTGCCCGACAAATTGCGTCGGACGCGTTAGCTTTTAAGTTTCCTCTCTTTGATTTCATTTACATTATTCTTTTCTTATTATATTCAGATTAATGGGAAACGAAATTGCTAAAATGTACAGCTGGACAGGACAAAAAAAAAATGGCATCTTCAAAGATTTGGAGGTAGCGCAGGCAGTGATAGGTATGTATTTATGTTAATAACATGAAACAATATCTATCGATATTTAGTTTAATTTATATGAGCCTTTTATTGTCATGATATGCTTATACATGCAGATACTATTATTCTTACGTTTTCAGATACTGTTTTGAGACAGCGGCCGAGTGCCACCATATCCGATATTGAAAGCGCCATTCGCGAATGGCTACGAAGATCTGGTGATCGTATGAGATTACTGTTAAAAAAATAAAAAATGTTGTACAAAAACACTACTGCGATTTTATTTCATTAAACACCCATATTAATATTAAATTTGACATTTCTCAAAAACTTGATGTGTGTAAGTATAGTATTCTTTACTTGCATATATGATGTCATACAATTCAATTCATCAAGTTTTTTAGAAATGTCAATATTAAAATAGAAATTCAGTAATAGAATATACATGACTTATAGTCGACATAACGTTGGCATATGGACGGCATAATGTTGACAATGTGGTACAATAGGGCTACCGGCGAAGGTCCACAATAAAAAACCGAACGCGCTAGTGGTGGCACCTCATGGGTGGCGTGGAAGACCACGTGAAAATGTATATTTGGAGAATAAAATACTTATACTAGCAGATTCGTACTAGTCGTGGCACCTCATGGGTGGCGTGGAAGACCACGTGAAAATGTATATTTGGAGAATAAAATACTTATACTAGCAGATTCGTAGAATGTTCCTGTGTTCGAATGCATTACACGCATTGGAAGCTTCATTGGGTGATAAAATATAAGTAAAGGTCACATAAATAACGCAATGCGTGCATACATAATTCATACACAATATAGTTAAATATTATAGAAGTATGTTTAAAATATTTGTAAGTGAATATCGCTTACCGTCGTGTAGTTGTTAGAAAGAAAAAAAAGATCAGCCTTCCTGCGCGCGAACCTCCGACAAAAGTGTCCAACGATGTCGCAGATGGGTGTAGCTTAACCAACGAGCTACTCGTGCTGTTGGCTTGTCGCTCAATATCTTTCAAAGTACGGTGCACACAGACTTTCAATAAACTCGAAATAACTTAATTCCCTTTATTTGTACATTGCTCTCTCGCATGCGAAAACATAGAGCATCGTATAACTGACTGGCAATATCAAGAAAACGCAATTATTTTAAGTATTCAATAAGTTATTACACGAAATATGTCGTAAATATCGGTTTTTATTTATTTGAACTACGTCGTACACTACCAAAAAATCTAAAAAAAATTGATGGTACTACTTATGCCAATACTTCACTACCGCATTTATAAAAATTTTGTGGGTCGGAAACTTCAACACGTAATTGGAATTTTTCGTGTTTTTGGGGGGTTTTTGATTTTTTATGCTTAGGATTTGCTAGACAAAAATCTGCAAAAATTCCCAACCATAAATTCACATGTTCTGAATATTCTCAATTTTTTCAAAATTTTTCCGCACCGCTAAATATGGAAAATGTGTCAAAAACTGATTTTTTTTATTTCCCCTATAACTACCCTTCTGATGGAGATAGAGGGTTGAAACTTGGCATAGAGCGTTTTTCTTTTCATCCCCTATCGAATGACGCCTTGCGAGATAAATTTGGTACAAGTGCATTTTTGAGAATTTCAGCCGGCTCAACGGTCAGCCGAAAGGTAAATTCGGTACCGCTGTCGCATGCCGAACGAAGCACGTGTGTGCGATCGTGGTGGAAAGAAGACGGAGCATAATTCTGTGTCTCTTTCTATTGGATGCGCGCGCAGCTTCTGACGTCATTTTTCTCTACATTGGTAGAAGAAAGACGAAAAGCATAGCTCCTTCCTTGGCTACGTACGGTGCGCGCGCACCGCTCACGGACACGGCACGCCACTGATCTCTATACAATGGATGCGAGATCAGGATCTGGGGAATGAAGCCTATATGAACGGTGGAGTCGCAAGCGGTCTTGCAGGGTACTACGTATAGTGAAGGGCCTATTATTCAGCAAAGTGGGTACCTTATAGGGTGCCGCGCTCTGAAAATTGTTCTGCAACATTTTTTTTTCTTCGGTGCGCCCCCGTTTCCTTAAGAAAAATTGCTATCTGTGGGGCTGAAACGTTTAATGCCGGCCCTTCACTCTGCTAAAGGTAAACATACCGTCACCACAAACACTTCTTGGGAGACATCGAGTCATATACTTTAACATAAATATATTCATCCGTAAGTATGTGTTGTATTAGAAAGCATCCAAAATATTGTTCAAACGTGAAACGAAACGATCCTAACCCAATCAGCGATTGGCGAAGACAGGTGAGACTAGTTAATATTACAAAATTAAAATGCAGAAATGTGTCAAATCTTGGAGAGTTAAAATTTTACAATGTGAGAAATGTTGAAAATTATGTAAGCTTTGCATATTTTTGGCCATGGTTTCTTTAACGCACTGATTTATTTTCAGACACTGTGCAATGTCAAAAAATTGAAAGCGCCACATAGGAAAAATTGGCTAAACTTTGAAACATACCATCTCAATACCGCATCCTATATCAATTTACGTGAGTACCACCACAATAGGATACATCTGCTAGATCTACAACTAAAATGTAATAGACATTTACATTAGTTCACTTTTGTATGTTATAGACTCCTGATGAGGAAACTAATTGTTTTGAAACATGTAAGGGATGGAATATATTGCTTCATTCCATTCTCAACCCAGAAGAGGGCAATCCTACATTATACATTATGTATACAATTCTTTTCCTGATTCCGCTGTTCAACTTGGTGTTGGAAACAAATGTAAAATTTTGTTGCTGCTATGGTGGGTTGGTCCGTGTTCAGGGCATTGGATTTCAATGTAATAAAAAAGTATGAAGTTTCAATGTAATAAATGTCTTCATTTTACAGGTTCATTGCCTATATTATATTATCAAGAATGACCTGAGCACTAAATTGTTCTGGCCCATATTGGTGACTGGAAGTGGACAGCAAAAGTCATGTACATTATGAGATGATTGATCTGAGGTACCTGTACATTTATATTTTTAGCTATTGACTGGCAATATAAATTTCATCAGTTCTTCACATATTAAAACAATTTTGTATGAACCCACTTAGCATGATGACATCTTCGGAAAATCGTAAGGACAATCAATACCGACGTAACGAATATCCGGGGGAAATACACATATGCTATTCCGACATGTGGCCTGGTTATCGTGAGGAAGAGGAATTCAGAGGTGAATACTACTTCGCCATACATACAGGCGAGATCACGTTAGGCAGCTTTTGAATGTTCTGTCAGTTTATATGGATAGGATACGTTTTATTGATTTGACGACGCGAATAAATACCATTGTTTGTAAACCAAAATGTACTTCTCATATGTCACTGATATTTGATGTATATTTAGGTGAATTATAATAGGATTAATAAATTGATTACAGTGTTATTATGAATTTACTTTAATGTAACCCTTCAAATATATATATATACACACTATTTTATGTTACACTATTACTTTAATTTCATATAAATAATTCATTTTAAACGTGCGTTATTGTGTATAATGGCACGTAAATATAATAAAAATTACCGTATTATATATACTATTACTTGTACATATATACACACTATTTTATGTTACACTATTACTTCAATTTCATATAAATAATTTATTTTAAACGTGCGTTACTGTGTATGATGTGCACGTCGCGAGTCCAATGATTTGGAAACCAACGTATATATATTCCTAGTAACTTTTGTAGTTCCCTGCAAGACCGCTTGCGACTCCACCATTCAATTGGCTACGCATAGCCAGCACGGGATCTCGGATCCATTGTATATAGATCAATGCGGCACGCATACAACTCTCGCCTTCCCCCACCACGCGTGCCGCAATGCGGCAGGATGCCACTTCTGAGATCACTGTGCCTGAGCCGTGTTAAATTCGTGACGAAACATCTGTGGCGCCGCTACTTCCCAAGAACTAACTTTAACGTACGTTATATATCTATATATATTGATGTACGCATGCGCTCGATTGACTCTTGGTTGACTCGTGTGAAGTTAGTCAGAGCCACAGTAAGCGAAATATATTGCGATTCTGTAGTTCTTGTGTTGTAGCGGCGCCACAGGTCTTGCAACTAACGTGAATACAGCAACTAGCGGTCCATATGTATTTAGTCTAAGCAATTGTCAATGGCAACTTTGACTGATATATATATATGCGTATTTAGCTTTCAACGGTTACGGTACACGTGTGTTCATACTTTTTTAATAGATTTTTTATACCTTTGGTACTCGTTTATGTCAAGTACTCAGTATTACGATAAAGGATTTAGTGATAAATGAGTCCTCGACTCAGAAGAATAACAGAGTATATATTAACCTTTATTGTGCTTTTAATTTTTAACTGTTTACATTTGTACACATTTATGATCATTGATATTGAATAAGATGTGTAACGCAGTTGAAATGTTTGCAGGTACAATGGTAAGGTATAACAATTAATTGCCAGATAATCTCCCACAACTACAGTATCTTATCAAACAGGATTCTGAGTCGTACAAAGAAGAAGTAAGTAAAAATTAAACGTATATGTTATAATAATATCATGAAGTCATTTCATACATTCGGTAGGAAATGTATGCGCTCATTACTGAATATTATGCTCTCATTACAGCATGTACATAAAATGTGACATCTGTTGCACTGCATTATCTAAACTCTTTATTTAAATAAACGTTGTTTATTTTCAGTTTTTACAGCATTATCAGCATTACAGATTTGTGTCAGAAGTTTTTCTTTTGTCACTGAGTAAATTCAACAAAAGCTTGGATGAGTTGGTTATATTCTTGGCTCAGGTAATGCACTTTCATTAACTTCCAAAATAATCAATCACCGTTCATGTTCTCTGGTTGTGTGTCAAGAGAAATTTATGTCAACTGTAGAATACCATATCTATAGTTAAGAATAATCTATAAATTGAGCTAAAGTGTTTATTTTAGGGACACATATCTAATATCAGACAATAACGTGATACATCTATAATGCTCAGTGATCAAATTACGTGACACAACCAAAGTACATAGTTCACTAATTATTTTTTAATATTACATTATTGGGGACATTTTCGTTTCTTTTCCAGGTAAAACACTGAAGTGCGTCCATTAAAGCAAAATTGTTTTTTAAATTATTACTACACAAACAGTTTGTGAATATCTTGAAAATTCCTAACAATGGAGTTGTATTTAAATAGTGTCAAGGATCAAATTTTGTGTAGAGAGAAGGAGATACAGAAACTGTTTGCCTTAATCGGAGCACCTAATGAGCCAATACCACAGAGTATATTTATATGTGGCCATGTTGCTACAGGGAAATCATTAATTATTGAGAGTCTACTTCCTTATTTACAATATAATTTCAGTATTATCAATTGCATTGAGCATCAAAAGGTCAAACATGTGTACGAGTATATATTGGACGATCTGTGTTCGGACGATGCTGGATCTAGCTCGGGTTTAACAATAAATCACAAATGTGATAAAATGATGGATTTCATTTACAATCTTAGGAAAATTCCGATGCACGACAGCCGCCCTATTATAATCGTTCTAGATAAATGCGATAGACTTCGAGATATCAATGCCAATTTTTTATCAGTGTTTTTAAGGTTGAAAGAATTGTCGGGTGTGAACATTTGTACAATTTTTATGAGCGATATCGTATGGGAAAAGTATTATGTAAAGATGGGTTTGCTCGAACCGATTAAAGTGCACTTCCCCCAATACGTGCAAGAAGAAATGGCTGAAATATTGTTACAGTATAAACCTGACACGTACACCGATGCATTCTACAAAACTTATTTGAATCTTTTCCTTTCTGTATTTTACCGTTTCTGCAGAGATCTAAACGAACTTCGTCATATGGCTAAGATCAATTTCGACAAATACGTAGAGCCAATAAAGAACAATCAGCTTACTGTGGCTGACGTCACTGGCTTATGGAGAAAAATATCTAGCATTCTGAAAGCTAATCTTGAGGTGATTTACCTGAGAGTATCGACGGAAGATTTTGCACAATGTGAGCCCGTGGCAATGCAATTTGAGTCAACTACAAAATTGGCATTGAGCTTCGAATTACCATTTTACGCAAAGTATATGTTGATAGCTGCCTTTCTTGCTTCGCACAATCCGGCGACAGACGATAGACGTCTCTTTATGAAATACACTGCAAAAAAGCGGAGGAAAACTAATAAAGCGAAAAAGATTACTACGACGTCTGCTTGCCAAACGCCTCGCAGTTTTACAGTTTCGCGAATGCTTGCTATCTTTTGTGCTATTTTGAAAGAGAATGTGGATTTAAGCGTCAATTTGTTGACGCAGATATCCACAATGTGTCAACTAGGCTTGTTGACTGTTGTTGGGGAGAATAACTTGGACGAACCAAAATATAAATGTTCCGTGAGCCTCGATTTTATAATGGTCATAGGTAAAACAGTTGGATTTAACGTAAATCATTATTTACCTGAAACGGTGTGGTAGACGTACTTCAGTAAATCACGAGTAAAAGAATCCCCTAACTTACTTATTTATATTTCTTCTTCGATAAATAGATATCTGTTACTCAGTTGAAAAAATTAGATTATGATATCCCATTATATTTATTTATGTCATACTTTCTTACATCTGTAACTGTACTTAGGTTTTAAGTTTTGTTTTTAAATAAACACGAATAAACGTTGTACCTGGATATTTGTAATATATCCTTTTCCTAAGTCTTGGTCACAGTATGACTGTGCTAAACAAAGTAATTTTGCGCAAAACAAAATTACATATTTGTTCTGCATTTTCAGTTTTAACAATCTCATACCTCATACTTATCTTATACATCTTATGTCTCATGCTCACAATCTTTTTTTTCTATTTTTCTGTTTGAACAGAAGTAGCCCATTGTTATCTTGGCAATCTGAAGACATTTCCACAGGAAATAATAAATATATTACAAACACGAAGACTAATCCGTTTCGACTATGTCTCTTCGTTTTTCGGACATGCTTAAGCAAGCCCTCACTGATTGGGATTCAATAAACAGGGATTGAAAGTTTAATATCAACGTGGGCACAGTTTCCAAGACAAGGATAGCCGAAATTGTACACATACATCCGCCAAATCACTTCAAATATTCATATACTAACATATATGAGATCATACGTATTAATATACGATTTTATCAAATTGGAAGTGTATATAAATACATAATCAGTTGATTGTGATTATAAACGTATATTAAATTACAATTTATATTTTCACGCCCTGCATGAAGCAGTACTTATTAAGTCTTTGCCTTGGAATGTGATCGAATCAATATAAAATTCCAATACCTGCCTTTCGAAAACTATACCGATGTTACGTCCGGGCGTCGCGAAAAGTCGATATTTTTAATAGTCGATCAAAAGTGTGTCGAGGATGGACGGTGCATTCAAGCGGTCGATCGTTCCGCCCGGGAGTAACGCGTGAATACTTAAAATTATTGATATAAACCGAAAAAATGATTATAGGTTTATTAAACGATGACCGAAAAGAATAATAACGAGAAAGGAATTAATCTGCTCGATCTGCAGGACTTATAGGATGCCCACCTCCACTAAACCCGTACAGGTTCTGAATTGTTACGTTTGAATTCGAGTATTAATGATGTTATATAAAAGCATGCAAAAAAAATAAAAGGATAGATCGGATATAGTGTGAAACCAAAAGTGTATATTCTGTAATAGATGGATATGTTGCGTGTATAAATGTGTCGACATGCGTTACCATTATTGAGTACATTTGATTCAGACGCAGATTTCTGACACCAATTCCCTACTGCTAACAGTGGGTATAACGTTCGGTTGAGAATCGGAATATTTGTATAATGAGGAAACGGAAAAGCTAACTATTACGCAATATTCGGTAGTATAAATTCGCTGGTATGCTACGTGTGTTATATCTTGGTTGAAGCGACGCAGTTCGAATTGCGCTACTGCTCGCGATATAATTGGTACATGAGTATCCGTTTAGATAAAGTATAAGACAATTTTCGTTCGCCTGGCGCTCGAAGCACTCGGTTAAGAGTGTGTCCTTACGACTGTTGCCCTAGGTTCCCTGCAATACTAGTATTGGGACAAGAGTCGGGCCAGCAATCATGATCGGGGTAGATAGTTGGAATATTCTTACCGTGTTGCTGGAAACGCTCGGACAATCTCTCTTTCTCTCTCTCTCTCTCACACGCTCGCTGGATGTAGTTCGCTCGCTGTGCTACTCTCTCTCTCTCTCTTAGATCGGCGGTAATGTCGGTGGAATTCGTACATGTAACAACGATGAGTACCTTCGAATCGTAAATGTGTATTAATACTACGATTAGGCTTGAAATTGCCTGAGCTCAGATGCTATGTGAGCTATGTAAGTTACTCGCGACGAGACTCCTTAGACCAGTATAGATGTTTCAATTCAGTCTAAATTCAATACCAATTCCGCACACAAGAGAAGACTTATTCCGTTAAATTCTAAATTATAATAATACGATGCGCTTTAAATGAAACTTAAGAATTAACGGGTTCGGTGCAATTTGCCGACCACGTGCCGGAAGCTAACGCGGATCGCACTTTCGCATTCTAGATAAAATTCAAACCAAAAGAAATATGAGTCCTTGCTCTTATTAATAACTAGATTTTAAGTCTACGATTTAACGAGGATTAATGAGTCTCTGATTAAACTGTAAGAATTTGCACAGATTAGCTCACAGAAGAATAACTAATATATCCTCGGACAGAGGACTACGCACCTCGCGACTATACAGCCAACTGCGACGATGATCGCGTCTCGAGGTGGTTCCTAGGCTCGCTCAGGGATAGTTTTTCATACCCTTTTTGCGGAATCGGCCACATAGCGGTCGACCGTATATACAAATATCCGCATGGCTATGTACAGCGAGACATTGGTTTCGCTCGTTAGTCTCTTTCTCTATTAATGAATTTTATTGTGAGTGCGACGTGATTCCTGCACGTAGAGACTTAGTATCTCTCAAACGCACGCTTGGGTTGAAATAATAATAACGAAAAATAATCTTATGCTGTGGCGATGCCTAACAGAGGCGTAGTTAATAAACGAAAAGAGAGTGAGAAAGATAAACAAAATTCTTAAGCGGAAACTCTTCGCTAGCCTTAAATCTACATACACAGGCATGCATACCGCGTACACGCATTCATTCCCTATACTAGTCCGTTATGGTTATATATATAAGCGTAAGAGTTTCCGCTTAAGAATTTTGTTTATCTTTCTCACTCTCTTTTCGTTTATTAATTATGCCTCTGTTAGGCATCGCCACCGCATTCATTCCCTATACTAGTCCGTTATGGTTATATATATAAGCGTAAGAGTTTCCGCTTAAGAATTTTGTTTATCTTTCTCACTCTCTTTTCGTTTATTAATTACGCCTCTGTTAGGCATCGCCACGGCATAAGATTATTTTTCGTTATTATTATTTCAACCCAAGCGTGCCTTTATGTATATATATATGTATATGTACAATGAAAGTCGCCATATTCGGTAGGGACGACGATGATTCCAAGGCGAGGGATATTCTACTAGAAGTTACCGCTCAACAGTACCGCGCATGCGCTAGGCATAGGCCGAAATATACAAGTATAGGCGCATATGAGGCCCGGAGTGAAATGAAATGACGTGATTTTAACTCTAATATTCCAACGGCACGCCGGATGCGATAGGCATACGCCGTAATATACAAGTATAGGCGCAACCGGAGATCGGAGTAGCAAAAATAGGAAAAATACTAGGCAAATAAGTTAAAAGTTACGCTGGGACGTAACACCGATATCTCAATATACAGGGTGGTCCACGTAAATGGGAACACCTAAATATCTTCCGTATTTATGGTCTTATGAAAAAAGTTCGAAGGAGAAAGTTACGCTATTTTCAGGACCCAATGTAACGGCAAAGAAAACAATTTTTTAGGTAATCGTTTTTTAATAAAAATTCAAGGTCATCTTTGTTTTAAATCGATCGTACATGTTTTTTAACGATAGCATGATAGACAATAAAAAAACAAATCCAGCGGACACCATTTTTGTGACCTTGACATCACCTTGTGCATGTTGAAGCGGGAAAGACGAGCAAGTTTAATATTAGCGTGTTTCAGTATAAATGATGCATTTCTTACGTCGCGACTGGAGGTTCCTACCGTGTCGCTGGTCTTCGGCTAGCGTCGTGTAAATTCGCTCTCTCTCTCTCTCTCTCTCTCTCTCTCTCTCTCTCTCTCTCTCTCTCTCTCTCTCTCTCTCTCTCTCTCTCTCTCTCTCTCTCTCTCTCTCTCTCTCTCCCTCTCTCCCTCCCTCTCTCCCTCTCCCTCTCTCTCTCCCTCTCTCCCTCCCTCTCTCTCCCTCTCTCCCTCCCTCTCTCTCCCTCTCTCTCTCCCTCTCTCCCTCCCTCTCTCTCCCTCCCTCTCTCTCCCTCTCTCTCTCCCTCTCTCCCTCCCTCTCTCTCCCTCCCTCTCTCTCCCTCTCTCTCTCCCTCTCTCCCTCCCTCTCTCCCTCCCTCTCTCTCCCTCTCTCTCCCTCTCTCTCTCCCTCTCTCCCTCCCTCTCTCCCTCCCTCTCTCCCTCCCTCTCTCTCCCTCCCTCTCTCTCTCTCTCTCTCTCTCTCTCTCTCTCTCTCTCTCTCTCTCTCTCTCTCTCTCTGGCGGTAGGTCGGTAGGAATTCGGTGTTTTAAACGATGTTAATACCTTCGAATCGAAATAGAATTTTAGTACTTTGTTCCTCCTAGATTTGCCTGTGCTCAGATGTGATTGAGCCGGGATATAGCCCGTTACAAGGGTCGAAAAATCAGGAAGTTAATGCTTCTATTCGTTAAATTTCGTTGGATAATTCCGACTTTAATCGCCACGCGACCGAGGAACAACCTTTTTCGCGTTCTGTTCAAGTTTTATATAAAGAAAAGAATAATGTAATTGAAATCAAAGAAAGGAAACTTAATTTAACGCGTCCGACACAATTTGTCGGCCACGTGCAGCGTACGCGCACACTTTCGCACTTTTCACTAGCGAAAGAAAAGAAAACTGAGTCTGTATCTCAAATAATAAGCACAATCTATAACTATGGCTTTACGAGGATAATTGAGTCCTTTTTGGTAACTACAAGAAGAATATGCACTATTAGGCTCAGAACAAAGAGATATCTAAGATACCCTCGGACAATCGACCACGTACCTCACGACTTTACAGCCAACTGCCCAGAGAAATCCGTCGCGAGACGGCTCCTGGGCTCGCTCTAGGACGGTTTTTCATGCCCTATTCGCGAAAACGGTCGATCAGCGGTCGATCCGGTGTACAAATATTGTGCTACGATGCTCGCTCGATGTTCAGTGAGATACTTTCACTCACTCGTTTATCCTTTTCTAATTATCAAGTTTTATTTCAAATACGGTATAATTGCATTGACTCAGTTATTTAAGATTTGAACAGGGTACGCTCCTGATTTCGTATCCTTGAACAAAATTAGGTTGATATTCGAGCAATGCCTTATTGCCATGAAAATAATAATTTATAATGTATATATATATATATATATATATACGATGGGACGAGTATGACTCCACAGTGAGGGAATTCCACTACATATTACTGCTCGACAGTACCACGTATACGATGAGCCTAAGCCATGATACGAATATTTCGTATACGCGGCCTGGAGGAAGAATAGAATAATCATGATTTTACAACTAATACTCTAACAGTGTACCACCGACGAGATATTCTTAAAGACTGCCAGCGCCTGTGTTAAACAGCGGCCCGCAAATGGGGCCTGGATGGGGTCTCAGGGGGCGCTGAGGTCTCTTGGCGGCGTCGGTTGGCGTCGGTAATTGGGGCTAGTACCGTAGGTAATAGACAAACATAGAACGTTGACATTACCCATTGTGTAACTGCTTAAAACGTAATGAGATTTTATTTTATAATTTTATTTCACCCTCACCTTTGTAATCGATACTTCACAGATGCATACATAATTAAAGAGTAATTAGCACGTGATTTAAAAATAACATCAGTTTCTTTCGCTACTTTGCAATATCTGTTTAATATATCAAAACAGTTCGTTGGGCCTCGGATCAACTTTTCATGCGGCCTTGGGCTGCCCTCATGTGCATTCGAGTTCAAATTGGTACGCGGCTGCATGTTTTGCAACAAAATGAAAAACTTGTTTAAATAGACCAATGAAAGCGTAAGAAGTCCGATTAGTGCATTGCGGAAAATATCGAGTGCCCGGGGAAACGGTGCAATATTTATGGGTGTGCACTGTGCGGTCACGTTTGACTTCGTTTATCTTGGCTTGTCTCGGAAACCGTCAATAGAACACAACCGTGCATGGTATCGCTTTGAAGCTCTCGACAAGATCTGTTCGAATATACGAAGAACATTTTGCATTGTTTTAAGCTGAACATTTTAAACATTCTTTACCAAATTCGTCGTGTTCCACTCACAGTTGCCGAGATAGACTGACAATGAGTTAAACGCGGCAGCGCACCCGCATGAAATAAACGCTTAGAAACCGTACTTGACTAGCTCAACTTCACTCTCCAATCTGCAAGTCTTAGTCCTACACTCCTACCCAACTGACAACTCAATCGAACTTGAGCCTACCCGATTTTTTTATGTAATTGCTCATTAATCGTTTTTATAAGAATATAAAATATCGTTTACACGCGCAGCGCAGGACGCTATTAAAACGGTCGGGGAATTTCTGCTGTCAGTGCGTGACTTCGACAACTATTTTATTTATCGTTTCAGAAGAAATATACCTGTTGTATGATGCAGTAAAATTAAACGCTAGAATTTATGGCAGATTAGTCATTTTGACTAAAAATTGGAAAGGATTCGGAAAAATAGGTGTGCGCAATGATCTTATTCAGAAAAGTTGCCAGATTCTTTTGCCATAACTAATAATAGTCTAACTTTTAAATTGACGATCTGAATGTGTGGGTATCAGGTAAAGCTTGTAATCGGAAATCAAATTCGCTTTTTTATTTTTACGCACGTGTGTCCTACAATCATATACATTTGTACAATGTACATACATCCGTGGCTGACTGCCTCGTGAGTCGTGCATCGTCACCTCTCTCCCCCCTTCACGCTCCGCGACGCTTATGTTTTTCGCCGGACGCTCGCCGAGGCTCGGTGCCGGGCCGGCGATACGCGGCAGGGGACTGGTGTGGCGTGTGTGTCCCTCCCCACAGAATGTTATTCAACGTACAACAAATATTTATTTTTTCCTTTCTAAAAACTGAGGATGACGGAGATAAACGGATTTTAGATTTGTTTTCAGCGCGTCAAAGTCTAAAAATTAACCAACAGATGCTCTTATGTAATAAAATACATGTTCGACCTCAGCATTATGTCACAGAGGCGCGTAGGCAAGCCGAGGCAAACCGATTCAATGGTTTCACATTGCCCTCATCGATTGATCGGTTCGCCGCCGTACGAAAGAAAATGTGTGTTGGAGATTTTGCCTAATGTTAGAGAATCGGTGTAGCTTGCTCAGGCCGATCCGCGACTGTCTGTCTGAGCGGGTGATCGAGAAATCATTGGTGGTTGGAGATTCATTCTAGTCTTCGATGAATCGGTGTAGCTTGCTCTTTTCCAAAAGCAAATCAGACTGAGGAAAAACATCTCTAACTTTGTGATATTTAAAAAGTATAAAAAGGATTATAATTCATTAAAATATTGCCACTCTTCCGTTGCCGACATTTGCTCACAACCCGATCCGACAGTCGCGGATCGGCCCGAGCAAGCAACACCGATTCTCCAATACTAGAATGAATCTCCAACACACCAATGATTTCTCGTTCACCAGTGTGGCCAGAAGTGGCTCTTTTACACCATCGGTGCCCGCGGGAGTGGGGATATGCGCAAGTGTGCGTGCCCTGTCTGTGAGAGCTGCTCGCACCGTTTCTCGCCGAATCGCGCTCGGCGTGGAGAGAAGGACAGAACTATGCTCCGTCCCCTTTCAACCAATATCGCGCGTTGCGTCTTTGTTCGACATACAGTCGCGGCGTCGTGTCTTCGTTCCGCACATAAGCCGGTGACAGTGGTGCCAGATTTCGCATAAGGCATCACACGTACCATTGCGTTCTTTCAGCCGGAAGGCAAATCGGGCACCACCGCCTGGAGCAGGGCGCGATCCAGAGAAAAGTGAAACGAGGAGAATTTGGGATTGACTCGTCGTACTCATTGTCGCTCGTCGACGCTGTGGTTTTTTTCGTAGGTTCGCGCCCAGCCATGGTTCAATTTTTTGTCACAGAATAATTTTTTTTTTATTTGTTTATCACACGGCAACAAACGATATTCAGTTAAAAATATTTGTGTACTTACTACGGATAGTTTTTAATATTTTGTCAGCGGAATAGATGTGTCGTATTGGTTTATAATAGATATGGCCAAAATATATATTTCATAAATTTTCGTTTCAGTAACATTAATCTTTCTGTCGTAGTAATAAATAAGAAAGTATATAATAAATGTCAATTATTGCGTATTATGCATTAACCGTGAAACAAGTAATAGGAGCTTCTTGCACTAGAACGTTGTGAGGGATCGTGCTAACACGCGATTTTAACAAAGGACAGCGTACGCCAAGAAGAATTTGCTTGACACGACGCGACGACGGTTCGAACGTTTCTATGAGTTGTTCTTTATGATTTGTTTTCTAAATAGAAGGTGACCAAGTTGTGCATATATTCTAACAGTTCTCATCAAGTCCCATCACATTGATTTGAAAACTTTCTCTTACTACGCACGTTTAGTTTAAGAATGCTATCCCCATTTCGAGAAAGAAGAAGGTGTTCCTTCTTTGGCAATGCACCATGCATACTGTAATCCATATATACGTCCATTGTCGCATTCTGCCCACGAAATGTCGCAACGTGCGTATCGTCGAAGAAGGCATGATAACTCACGACAATAATAGCAAAATCCCTGGTAATGGAAAACCGAAACTGGCATTGTGCCGCTCCCGACCGACCGCGGGTCGCGGTTGGACTAAATGAAATATCTGAAAAGTCTAACCATTCTGACCGCGTATTTTACGTACCTACTGCAAATTATTTCCCCGGGACTCTAACTGACTTTTCCAATGTCATTTATTCATCAGTATTTAGTGGTCGCGTCGTGTCAAGCAAATTCTTCCGGACGTACGCTGTCGTGTGTTAAAATCGCGTGTTAGTACGGTCCCTCAGAACGTTCTAGTGCCAGAAGCTCCTATTGCTTGTTTCACGGTCCATGCATAATACGCAATAATTGACATTTATTGTATACTTTCTTATTTATTACTACCACAGAAAGATTAATGTTACTGAAACGAAAATGTATGAAATATATATTTTGCCCATATCTATTATAAACCAATGCGACACATTTATTCCGCTGACAAAATATTAAAAACTATCCGTAGTAAGTACTAAAATATTTTTAAATGAATATCGTTTGTTGCCGTGTGATAAACAATCAAAAAAAAATTATTCTGTCAAAAAAAATTGAACCCTGGCTGGGCGCGAACCTACGACAAAAGCGACAGCGTCGACGAGCGACAATGAGTACGACGAGTCAATCCCAAACTCTCCTCGTTTCACTTTTCTCTGGATCGTGCTCTGCTGCAGGCGGTGGTGCCCGATTTGCCTTCCGGCTGAAAGAACGCAATGGTACGTGTGATGCCTTATATGAAATCTGGCACCACTGTCACCGGCCTGTGTGCGGAACATAGTTCTGTCCTTCTTATGTGTCGTCACGATACCTGACGTCACACGACATTGGTGGAAGGAAGACGCAGCATAGTTCCGTCCTTCTCTCCACGCCGGGCGCGATTCAGCGAGAAACGGCGCGTGCAGCTCTCACAGACAGGGCACGCACACTTGCGCGTTCCCCACTCCCGCGGGCACCGATGGTGTAAAAGAGCCACTTCTGGACAGTCGCGGATCGGGCCAAGCAAGCAAGCTACACCGATTCTCCCATACTAGAATGAATCTCCAACACACCAATGACTTCTCGTTCACCCGCTCAGACAAACAGTCGCGGTTCTCCTTGTCCGTCACGAGATTGGGTCGAGTCGGGAGGACGACGCGACGGGACAATTCGCAACGAAGCTCCTTGACACATCTTTGGCAACGAATCGATTAGCGACTATGACTGTTAAGGGCCATAGGCCAAATATGATTTTGTAAAGTTTGAAAAGGGTATTTTATATTATTATTTAATTGCGGTAGAGATTTACTCGTACACTCCGGTGGCTTAGATAACACGGTTAGCACCAAATTGGCGACAAGTAGAGTATCCTTGTATAGTCTGAATAAAAATATTCATAGACAGCTCGTACATCGGGTTCACTCATCGTTGACAGCAGCATCGTTTTGAGAGTGGCCATAGTCCATGCGTTCACCTACACATGCATACTCACTCACAAGACGATGCTTCATTTGTTTGACGACCGACGAAAACGCACACAAACAAGCAACAGTGGCACGGTGAGAGCAGTTACGATGTGTCTCAAGAGCTGGTGTTTCAAGCATGTTTCGCTTTTTCGTCTGACAACTATATTAAATTTGGAAGACTGAACACTAGAAGTATCAAGGGGGTGAAAATCTTTTCTCTGGCACTTTGTAATAGTGATTATATATTTTTGAAACACAAAATGTTGTTTAAAATAATATCTTAGAAAATAACGGTATATGAAATGAACTTTCATGACTGTTCTGGGGTAAGCGCGGAGGGGTCAATCTCCGTCCTTTACCCAAGACAACAGATAACTCTTGCTCCGATTTTCGGCCAGATCCATTCTCGCATTTGTTTTTATGTCCACTCTTTCTATACGAGTCAATACCCCGAGATGAGCATATGCTCGTCAGCCCCTTGATACCTCTCAAACAAGTGGCATAGCAATGGGTCAATGCATGGCACTCTTCAATTAGCGCGTGTCATTGGTCAAAATTCGCAGCCGCGCTAATAAATAAAACGTCTTGAAAAGATTTGATCACTATATATAAATAAAAGCCAAACGAGGGAACTTGATTCTCTCGGTGCTTCTAGTGCTGATTTTGTAAAACTCATTGTAGCTGTCATTATTGCCAGACGAAAAAGTCAACGCCCGCCCGCATTCTAACCACTTCATAGCCATGTTTCGGCGTGGTTGCGTGCGTTTTCGTCGATCGCTAAACAAACGAAAGCATGACCTTGAGAGTGGATATGCATGTGTAGATGCACGCATGGACTATGCCTACTCTCGCAGCGATACCGTTGTTGCTATGCGACGTATTTGTCGATGTAGCTGAGTGCCACTACTGACAAATTGTTTCGGACTACAGAAGATCGACCAAAACCGCGACCATTGTAACGGCAGCCTTACTTATTTTCAATCTCACCTATAGCGATCATGACCTATACGGCAGATTTTTCCGGGCACCTGTTCTCCAATTGTCAATTTCATGTATCTCACACAGCTTCAAATGGTGGAACAAATGAGCAAATTGCATTGAAACTATACGCGAACTTCATTTCAACATACAATAATATATATTCCAAATTCAGACCAACAAGACATGGTCAGGTTTGTATATCAAAATTTCCGCGTCCAATGTTGTACATATATTTTTACGGTTAACGTTGAATAGTTGAACATTTATTAACATTTTAGTGAACTTTTTATCTTTCATTTTATGTTTCGTACACCCTTTTCTGCCGTTAATAGTAATTTTGCTTCTATTATTTTGAAACTTAAAATTCCACTTGAAATCGTCTGTAAAGAGAGCTTCACTTGCCCACACACAGGTGACATCTCATGATAATAGCTCAGTACGGTAGTGATTCGACATCAGTTTCTTACTCTGGCCGCAATATATTCTAGAGGGCGCCCGAGAACAGCGAATTTTGCTGGAGACACAAAGTCCCATAAGGCTGGCAGTCTTTAGGAATATCTCGTCGGTGAGTGTACCGGATGCGATGAGCCTAAGCCATGTGTCAGAGAAATCTATATTACCGACTAACTTCACCTCACTTCACGCTCATCACTCACGCGAGATCTCGAATCGATAACTTGTCCACCTATCAGCGATCAATACAGATCTAATCGATTACTTTCGAGAACTCACGTGACGAGCCGGTGCGCTTCCGGCGCCCGCCTTTTATTCTCGCTCACCTCCCGTCACTAACCTCGCAACCATTGTATCGCGCGGACGTCACCTCTTGTACTACCTCACACGGTTCTCAAATAAGACGGTTTTACTTCAACTCTTTTCTCTCACCATTATCTCGTACGGTGCAACTCAACACGGGTTCACTCAGTGTGTGTAAATAACTGTTATCAAGTGTCTAAAATAAATAGTCTATAGTGTTTTTATATCTTCAATTCGCCTGCGCTTACTTGCCACTCACCCGTCGACTATCCACTCGCTTTAGATCTACGCGAGCACTTCAATTACAAAACACCATGATACGAATATTTCGCATCCGGAGGCCGGAATAAGGGAAATGAAACAGAGTTTAATTAAGAAATTATCCTAAAAAGAAAGGAAAAATCAAAAAGTTACGCTGGGACGTAACACCGGACATCGCTATGCTCGCGTATGCATCGGCGCCGAGCAGAAGCTCCACTGGATCCCTTGCCTGGAACTCCGGATCTGCGAGTTGGAGTCCCTGTATGTGGGACCACGAATGTGCCGCCGACGCTACGCGGCCATTGTACGCGGTTAATCGCGGGGGTACGAGCGGTGAGACCGTGAGCGCATATTGTTCATTTCGCGCGTGCACGGTCATCGATACTCGGCCACGAGCCGAGTCCGTGGGTTGTCCACCCACGCCGTAGATCGCCACGGACGTGGGTGTGCGCGGAAGATGCAGTCGCTGCGCGAGGGATTCTGAAATCAGGGATGTTTCAGATCCCGAATCCAGGAGTGCGCGGACGGGATGAAGAACACCTGCCTGATCCGTTACGAGGACGCGCGCGGTTGCGAGGAGGACTGACGCGCATCCTGCTGGTCCGTCACGCGCCACGTTGACGCTCGCCTGGGCGACGACACCTTGATCGTGATGCGTGGCGGTCGTGAACGCGTCGTGTAGCAAGGTGTGGTGTTTCCCGGAGCACCGGCCGCACACCTTCTCGGACCCGCACTCGTCCACTTTATGACGCCCGAGACAGTTTTGGCACCTGTTTAGTGATGACGCGAATTGTCGCCGGTCCTTCGCGGACTTCTGGAGGAACCGTTCGTACGATCCCAGATAATGCGGACCCTTGCACGCGGGGCACAGGCGATTCGCGACAGCGCTACCCGGTTGGACCGTGGCGGCCTGAGCACTTCGGACGGCACGCGCGACAGGTTTGTTTCCCGAACTGAGGGGAGAGCTCGTTGCGCGAGCCGAGAGTCCCGTTAGCGCGTCCTCAGTTCGTAATTGTTTTTGCAGGAACTCCTTGACGGCCTCGTACTTCGGAGGCTCGGATGATTTTCCGAGTGAGGACTCCCATTCGTGCCTAGTCTTGTGGTCGAGGAGGTCGATGACAAGGTGTACGAATAGGTCTTCCCCTTTTGCGACCGGACGCCCGATCCCCTCCATTGCGCCAACGGTGGAGAGCATCCCGTGCAAGACACGTCGAAGATCGTCCGCGGAATCTGATTTCATGCGCGGCAAGGCTGTGAACGCGGAGAGGTACGATCGCACTAGGAGGCGCTTGTTCTCGAAGTGAGCCGTCAACGTTTTCCAGGCCCGATCAAAGTTCTCGCCCGTTACCGGTAGATCCCGAAGGAGGCCTTCGGCATCTCCTGATACGCACGATTTGAGGTAGTGGAACACCTGTACCTTACTCAACGTGCCTTCATCGTTGACCAGCGATGAGAAGAGGTCCCTGAAGGCGGGCCAGTCCTCGAACTTCCTGGAGAATTTTGGAAGCTCGATCCGGGGAAGAGATGCGCGCGGCGCCACTTGCTCTAGCTTCGTCTCCGTCGTTGCCAGGGTCGCCATTTTCCGTTCCAGCTCGGTGAAATGTGCCCGTTGCTGGATATAGCACACTTCTGCCGTGCCGTATCGGTCGCTCACAATGTACTCCTTGTCCATTAGCTGCGCACGATGCAGCCTCATGAGCTCGAAGTGCTGGGCCTCAAACTTCGCCCACTTGCTATCGAGCAGAGGCAGGGTTGCCCGTATAAGATCAATCGTGATCTTCGCGCTCCCAAGCTTCTTCACATTGACCCACGTGCGAGCGATTCGCCCGTGAAGCTCCTGTTGAGACTCCAACAGCTGCTCCATTTCACCGTGTTCAATGCTAACTGTTTGTTTCTTTTGCAGCACTCACTCACCCACTCGCGAACGCCGAAAACCACGAGGCGCGGAGATCCGGCTCGAAGGACCAGAAAATGAGCAGAAATGAGAAAGTGCGGAGAAACTAAAGAAGCCTATTGCGCGGCCAAAATAAAAGAAAAAGTCCGAGTGATCTGTGTTGAACAGAGACAGTAATTTATTACTTGTAAATGTACAAATAGTCGTTCGAGATTGTTCGGTGATAAAACACGAGAAGATAGAATTGCTTTTAGACACGGTTATTGCTTTGCGACACATGGGACGAAAGAAGGGCGAGCAGCTCGACGCCGCTGCTTTTGTCACCTTCGACCTCTGGAGGATTCAAATCATCGGCGAATAACGCCTGTTTCGGCCAATAATAGCGAAGTAGAAACCTCCAGAAGTCGAAGGGCCCTCATTTTTGCGCGCGTAGCGGGGCAAGGCGCCCGGTTGACGAAGTGCGCGTGCGCATGTTGTGCTCGGAACGTGCGGCCGGCCATGTGCTCACGGCCACGCACTGCGCAGCCGCGACGCTCGCTCCGATTGCCACAGGCCCGGGCGTTTCGAATCGCTTTTCGGAACACCTTTAATGCCGACTTTACAACACAAGTGGCATTTACATTAGCGGACGACAGTTTGTTTCTATTTTTTGTTTTTAAATCTGTCAAGAGGGAAAAGATTCTTTCCGAATCAGCATTTGAATTCGGGAGGGACCTTACAGCACTTACAAGACACTGCAAATTGGGATATTGACGAAGGCGGAAAATTTCTTCCCACATTTCGTCAAAACTAAATTTTAAGAAGCTTTTTCTGTTGCTTCAAAATGTTCATACAGAGCGAATCATTCCGATCTTAGACCATTGTTGTCAAAGCCTCTCAAAGATTCGGCGACAAAAGAAACATCATTAAATGATATTTCTCTGTTCATATCGCGCAAAGTTGTTTCAAGTTCAAAAACTTTCAACTTTGATAAAAATGCGTCTTTTATCGGTAACCTAGTGCGAATGTCCTGAGCGGCACTCATATAAAATTGCAAACATTTCTGTCGAATGTTTGTAACTATAGCTGTGTGCCCTTCTGATGACAATTCATTTAGGTACTCTTCACATTCTATTCCTAATGTAATATCTGCTAAGGGTTTAATATTTTCAAGATTTGAATAATCCACATTACTGCTAAAATCTTTCGAAAGCTCTGGTTTCAGAAACTGCTGATAAACTGTATGCAATAATTGCAATGATTTGGTTTGCAGTAACTGAATTCTGGTTTCCACAGCTTGGAAAAAGATTGTAAATATGTTGAAATAATGTAAAATATAATTTAGGAATAGAAGGTACGCTTTCAAATCAGGATCTTGTATAGCTAACAGTAACTGCTCTGAGGTTTTCGTTTTATCATTAGTATTGACAGTTAGCAAAAAGTATTCGATATTTTCCCAAGTTTCTAAAAGTCTTGAGATACATGAGTGCCGTGAAAGCCATCGTGTTTCGGATAATTTCAGAATCTTACGGTTCGATTCCTGACAATCCGCAAAAATAGCAGATCGCTTTAGACTACAGTTAACAAAGTTCGTTATTTGCTTTACAAAGTCTCTCACATTTACCTGGAATCATCTTGCATGCAGTATTGCCGACTAACGCTACGGAATGGCATGGGCATGGCAATGTTTTAACATGTCCAGACTTTTCCTCTAGCTTTTTTTTAAATGATGATTTTTTCCCTGTCATAACGCTTGCATTGTCACATGACAGGGCAACAATATTTGAAAATGGAATTTCTAATGTATACATTTCGTTTTGAAATGCTTCAAACAAATTTGTCGGCGCCACAATTTTTTGCATCAAGATCGATCAATTTCAGTAATTGTGAGACAATATGTGAAGTGTCAGGATCAACATATCGAACATGAAACGTCATCCATTTCGTATTAGAAATATCACATGTTTCATCAATAAAAACACTGAATTTAGTATTCTGAAGTATGCTCGCAACATGTTCAGTTTCAACCGGACAGATGACGTTTGAAATAATATTTTTACATTTCGTTTCCCCCATTGTCATACTTTGCAATACGTTAGAATCTTTTCCCACGGTTTGAAAGAAAGTTAGTAATTCAGATGCTGTTGAAAACGAAATATTCTTTTCTGCGATCAACATAGCGAATTGAATTTCTGCTCTTTTCTTTCGCATGTCAAAACATACATTACTGTCGTCCGTCATACAAACATCTTTGTCTGTTCCTTTTTTTTTCTAAACATGCTTGTTCTTTTGCCAGATGCATTGCGGATTCTGCATGCCGATAAATGGCAGCCACTCTTGCAATTATTTCTATTTCACAATAGCGGCAAAAAGCTAATGTCAAGTCGTTTGATGCTTCGCATAGCCATGGTTGTAATGTTACAATTTCTAACCATTGCTTACGAAATTTTCGTATGACTGGACAAGTTTTTGCCGAATTATAACTGCTTATGTTCACAACTGAATTTTCTTTTATATTTGTTGTGTGACTCTGAGAATCCGCATGTCTGCAAATATTCGTGTCACATGACAAATGTTTCTGACATACAATACAATAAAATAAATTATCATTTAATGGTACTTTGCGTACCCAAGAACTGTATTTACTATGGCGAAGCCATGTGTCACAAAATTTTCGCTTTTGCCTGCTTTTTAGCGAATCACTCATCAATGAAGTGTAAATTAAAAAAGGAACTAACCAAAATGTATTTTAACAATAAAACTAATATAAATAATTGCCCACAACTAATTTTACTAAAAGCAACAAAAAGCAAAAAAGGAATTATTGATTAAGAAAAAAAATTAATTCGCGCAAAATACCCTGCAATTAGTACCAGCAATATAGAATATTTTTACTCACGTGCCACGTGTATACAAACGCTCCTGCGTGACCATGCGTGACTGACTGAAACGAAAAAAATTGAAGAAAGCAGTCGTTACCATGCACCGAGAAACTTCCAAAAGTACTGCAGTATGTGTGTGTTTCGATGCAACGGAATATAGGAACGAGCGCGTCCGTGCCATCCACACGCGCACGCACACTCTGCTACATTTATAAAGTAGGCAATCGTTTGCGACAGCAGACCCCGTGTCAATCCGATCATGGCCTCCATTGTGTCCCGTAAGTAATGCATATATCATTACAATTGTTCTTTGATTTTTGTACAATTAAGGTGACCAGTCGTCCTCCTTAAGGAAGGACAATCCATCTTTTGTAAGTTCTGTCCTTCCTCCAAAAGTTTCCTCCCACATGTCCTCCTTTTTGATGTTTAAAGACTAATCTCTAAATCTCCGTATTCGATCGATGCAGAGTCGATCCGTGGTGTGTGATTTACGCTATTTTTGTCCTAAATTTATTTCTGTCCTTTTCATTGTATACAAGTTGGTCACCTTAATGTAATGAATGCTTGTATTTCTAACCAAAATATAATCGAATTTATGTGTCGCTTTCTTTCTTCTCGCAGAAACAGAACGAGAGAAACCGGGAGAGGGTGGCTCCGGGGAGCAGGTGCAGCAGCAGCCGCCCCTGCCGCAACACCAGCCCCAACCGCAACAGCAAAACGAAATAATGGAGCCTGCGTTGCTGCAATTTTTGCAGTTTTTGCAACTGCAGCAGTTGCAGCAGCAGCAATTCGTGCAGCCGCAGGAGCGATTGCACCTACTGCAGCAGTTGCAGTTGCAGCCCGACCAGCATCTGCAACTGCTGCAGTATATGCAATCGCTGCCTCACCACCCACACCAACAGCTGTAATTGCTGCAGCAATAACAACAGCGGCAGCAACAACAGCAGCAACAACAGCCGCTAACGGAACAACAGCCGCTACAGCAGCAGCAGCCGCCCAAGCAGGAGCAGCAAAAAAGAAAAAGTAAATATAATATCAATACTTACCGTATTGTTATTGCATTAGCGGCCCATGCACGAGCAAGCTCGATCACGAATGGGCTACATGAGTCGAAATTACATAGTATCTATTATAGATGTGTTTCATTTATTATATGTGTGTACCTTGTGTGTATCTTTTAGGGAAGAAAAGGAAGGGAGCCAGCGCCCTGAAGGCCGCGTGGAAGCAAAAGCGGGGAGGCCGAGGGGGTGGCAGAGGTGGTGGCGCACCCACAATTATTTATCAATATTATAATTAAAAGTATAATATAAATCACTTTTTCTTATTCTTTTATAAAACGTCAATATACCTACCCCATTTCTTTAAACATACCCCATCAGCACTGTAATTTAATAAATTAAAAATGTGGTACAATAGGGCTACTGGCGAAGGTCCACAATAAAAAAAACCGAACGCGCTAGTCGTGGCATCTCATGGGTGGCGTGGAAGACCACGTGAAAATTTATATTTGGAGAATAAAATACTTATACTAGCAGATTCGTAGAATGTTCCTGTGTTCGAATGCATTACACGCATTGGAAGCTTCATTGGGTGATAAAATATAAGTAAAGGTCACATAAATAACGCAATGCGTGCATACATATTTCATACACAATACAGTTAAATATTATAGAAGTATGTTTAAAATATTTGTAAGTGAATATCGCTTACCGTCGTGTAGTTGTCAGAAAGAAAAAATAGATGAGCCTTCCTGGGCGCGAACCTCCGACAAAAGTGTCCAACGATGTCGCAGATGGGTGTAGCTTAACCACCGAGCTACTCGTACTGTTGGCTTATCTTATCGTTCAATATTTTTCAAAGTACAGTGCACACAGACTTTCAATAAACTCGAAATAACTTAATTCCCTTTATTTGTACATTGCTCTCTCGCATGCGAAAACATAGAGCATCGTATAACTGACTGGCAATATCAAGAAAACGCAATTATTTTAAGTATTCAATAAGTTATTACACGAAATATGTCGTAAATATCGGTTTTTATTTATTTGAACTATGACGCACACTACCAAAAAATCTAAAAAAAAGTGGTGGTACTACTTATGCCAATACTTCACTACCGCATTTATAAAAATTTTGTGGGTCGGAAACTTCAACACGTAATTGGAATTTTTCGTGTTTTTGGGGGGTTTTTGATTTTTTATGCTTAGGATTTGCTAGACAAAAATCTGCAAAAATTCCCAACCATAAATTCACATGTTCTGAATATTCTCAATTTTTTTCAGAATTTTTCCGCACCGCTAAATACGGAAAATGTGTCAAAAACTGATTTTTTTTATTTCCCCTATAACTACCCTTCTGATGGAGATAGAGGGTTGAAACTTGGCATAGAGCGTTTTTCTTTTCATCCCCTATCGAATGACGCCTTGCGAGATAAATTTGGTACAAGTGCATTTTTGAGAATTTCAGCCGGCTCAACGGTCAGCCGAAAGGTAAATTCGGTACCGCTGTCGCATGCCGAACGAAGCACGTGTGTGCGATCGTGGTGGAAAGAAGACGGAGCATAATTCTGTGTCTCTTTCTATTGGGTGCGCGCGCAGCTTCTGACGTCATTTTTCTCTACATTGGTAGAAGAAAGACGAAAAGCATAGCTCCTTCCTTGTCTACGTACGGTGCGCGCGCAGCGCTCACGGACACGGCACGCATACAACTCTCGCCTTCCCCCACCACGCGTGCCGCGATGCGGCAGGATGCCACTTCTGAGATCACTGCTTCTGAGATCACTGGGCACGAGTAAAGTTGCATTCCGCATGATGGCAGATTCAGCCTGTAAGTACATAATACATTTTCTCTTAAATTCTATTTTCTTTCGACATGACGTGAGATGAAACCTGTTCGAGAATCTCGCAATTCCCGGTATGAGGAAATGAGAGGGAATGAAAGGAAAGAGGAAAGGGGGGAAATGAGAAGATCTATTGGCGGTGGAGAGGTTATGTTTCCACGTGGTCATCTTAGAGTCCGTTTAACAGAGTCTTTATTGTCAACAAAATCATGGTCACAGGTGCTCTACGGTAGTGAGAGTAGCCGTCATATTGAGCGAGATAACCGATTGTATTTAATCCTATCCGAATTACAATGATTCGTACCTTTTACGGGTGCACGTGCACGATTCGCGCCGCGTACAGAGCCTGCGTCGTCGGTGTTGATGTACCTTGCGTATTTAGTCTAAGTGAGATGATCCGTGGTGTGAATGAGAATGTTCCGCGATCGTGTGATGTGAGTCCCTAATGCTAGCACTAAATGTAAAGAGAAAACCCGTGAAATCGTGAAGTCAGTGTGTTCTCGACGATCACTGAGACGGTAATGGCCGACGAAACCGGCGGGAACGCCGCCCGCGTGCAGTGATCTCAGAAGTGGCATCCTGCCGCATCGCGGCACGCGTGGTGGGGGAAGGCGAGAGTTGTATGCGTGCCGTGTCCGTGAGCGCTGCGCGCGCACCGTACGTAGACAAGGAAGGAGCTGTGCTTTTCGTCTTTCTTCTACCAATGTAGAGAAAAATGACGTCAGAAGCTGCGCGCGCATCCAATAGAAAGAGACACAGAATTATGCTCCGTCTTCTTTCCACCACGATCGCATACACGCGCTTCGTTCGACATGCGACAGCGGTACCGAATTTACCTTTCGGCTGAGCATTGAGCCGGCTGAAATTCTCAAAAATGCACTTGTACCAAATTTATCTCGCAAGGCGTCATTCGATAGGGGATGAAAAGAAAAACGCTCTATGCCAAGTTTCAACCCTCTATCTCCATCAGAAGGGTAGTTATTGGGGAAATAAAAAAATCAGTTTTTGACACATTTTTCGTATTTAGCGGCGCGGAAAAATTCTGAAATAATTTGAGAATATTCAGAACATGTGGATTTATGGTTGGGAATTTTTGCAGATTTTTGTCTAGCAAATCCTAAGCATAAAAAATCAAAAACCCCCCAAAAACACGAAAAATTCCAATTACGTGTTGAAGTTTCCGACCCACAGAATTTTTATAAATGCTGTAGTGAAGTATTGGCATAAGTAGTAACACCAATTTTTTTTAGATTTTTTGGTAGTTTGCGTCGTAGTTCAAATAAATAAAAACCGATATTTACGACATATTTCGTGTAATAACTTATTGAATACTTAAAATAATTGCGGTTTCTTGATATTGCCAGTCAGTTATACGATGCTCTATGTTTTTGTATGCGAGAGAGCAATGTACAAATAAAGGGAATTAAATTATTTCGAGTTTATTGAAAGTCTGTGTGCACAGTATGTATTATGAAAAATATTGAACGGTAAACAAACAGGACGAGTAGCTCGTTGGTTAAGCTACACCCGCCTGCGACATCGTTAGACACATTTGTCAGAGGTTCGCGCCCAGGAGGCGGCTCACCTTTTTTTTCTTTCTAACAACTACACGACGGTAAGCGATATTCACTTACAAGTATTTTAAACATACTTCTATAATTTTTAACTGTATTGTGTATGAAATATATATGCACGCATCGCATTATTTATATAATCTTTACTTATATTATATCACCCAATGAAGCTTCCAATGCGTGTCATGCATTCGAACACAGGAACATTCTACGAATCTACTAGTATAAGTATTTTATTCTCCAAATATAAATTTTCACGTGGTCTTCCACGCCACCCATGAGGTGCCACGACTAGCGCGTTCGGTTTTTGATTGTGGACCTTCGCCAGTAGCCCTATTGTACCACATTTTTAATTTATTAAATTACAGTGGTGATGGGATATGTGTAAAGAAAAGCATATTTTCAACACATGACAGCAATCACCATACGACAGATTTCTTAAACGTAAAGACATGCGGTCTGACACAAGTAAGGCCAGACCAATTTTTTTTTGCTTTTTCTTATTCTTTTATAAAAAGTCAATATACCTATACCATTCCTTGAAACATATCCCATCACCACTGTATTTTAATAAATTAAAAATGTGGTACAATAAGGCTACCGGCGAACGTCACAAATAAAAACCGAACGCGCTAGTCGTGGCACCTCATGGGTGGCGTGGAAGACCACGTGAAAATGTATATTTGGAGAATAAAATACTTATACTAGCAGATTCGTAGAATGTTCCTGTGTTCGAATGCATTGCACGCATTGGAAGCTTCATTGGGTGATATAATATAAGTAAAGATTATATAAATAATGCGATGCGTGCATATATATTTCATACACAATACAGTTAAAAATTATAGAAGTATGTTTAAAATACTTGTAAGTGAATATCGCTTACCGTCGTGTAGTTGTTAGAAAGAAAAAAAAGGTGAGCCGCCTCCTGGGCGCGAACCTCTGACAAATGTGTCTAACGATGTCGCAGGCGGGTGTAGCTTAACCAACGAGCTACTCGTCCTGTTTGTTTACCGTTCAATATTTTTCATAATACATACTGTGCACACAGACTTTCAATAAACTCGAAATAATTTAATTCCCTTTATTTGTACATTGCTCTCTCGCATACAAAAACATAGAGCATCGTATAACTGACTGGCAATATCAAGAAACCGCAATTATTTTAAGTATTCAATAAGTTATTACACGAAATATGTCGTAAATATCGGTTTTTATTTATTTGAACTACGACGCAAACTACCAAAAAATCTAAAAAAAATTGGTGTTACTACTTATGCCAATACTTCACTACAGCATTTATAAAAATTCTGTGGGTCGGAAACTTCAACACGTAATTGGAATTTTTCGTGTTTTTGGGGGGTTTTTGATTTTTTATGCTTAGGATTTGCTAGACAAAAATCTGCAAAAATTCCCAACCATAAATCCACATGTTCTGAATATTCTCAAATTATTTCAGAATTTTTCCGCGCCGCTAAATACGAAAAATGTGTCAAAAACTGATTTTTTTATTTCCCCAATAACTACCCTTCTGATGGAGATAGAGGGTTGAAACTTGGCATAGAGCGTTTTTCTTTTCATCCCCTATCGAATGACGCCTTGCGAGATAAATTTGGTACAAGTGCATTTTTGACAATTTCAGCCGGCTCAACGCTCAGCCGAAAGGTAAATTTGGTACCGCTGTCGCATGTCGAACGAAGCGCGTGTATGCGATCGTGGTGGAAAGAAGACGGAGCATAATTCTGTGTCTCTTTCTATTGGATGCGCGCGCAGCTTCTGACGTCATTTTTCTCTACATTGGTAGAAGAAAGACGAAAAGCATAGCTCCTTCCTTGTCTACGTACGGTGCGCGCGCAGCGCTCACGGACACGGCACGCATACAACTCTCGCCTTCCCCCACCACGCGTGCCGCGATGCGGCAGGATGCCACTTCTGAGATCACTGCCCGCGTGCCGCGCGCAATAAAGGCGCGCTCGCATGAACCCCGCGTGTGACTCGGCCCTCAGGCCGCCTTGAGGATGCCGCGACGATGATTGGTCGGCGTCGCGGCATTCCCAAACAAAACCGTTTGTAACCCATTTGAACATTGATGATACAGTTGAGATACATTTATAGCCACAATTATCTGAAATTAGATTTTTATGTATATATCCGCCTGTCCTATTGTTACAGTAATAAGGTTTCCATAGATTCCTACAATTCGTTCATACCGTTCATACGTACTGCAGAAATGTACTTTGTCAGATCTGTTGCTCCTATTCAGAGATTTGTTAATTTTTATAAAATCAAATCAGTAACTTTCGACAGTAGAATCAATATACAAATATAAGTAAGTAATATAAGTTTATTTACTTACGATTACAAATATGTACAAATTCATGGCTCTTTGCAGAAAAAATTACAGATGCACCGATAGAGGTGGAGCCGGTGGCACCGCCACGGACGCCACCGACACCACTACCGCCACCACCGCCACCACCGCCTATAACCGCCACCGACGCCACCAGCATTTGTAACGGCTATCAATCCAGATTCCAGTAAGTTCATACATATTCATACATGTCATATTTTAACATTGTTCGATAAAATCTATCATAATCTGATTTAATTCATGACATGTATATATTGTTCATTGTTTAGGACCAAAACGTCGAGGGGCGGGCAAGGCGCGAGCCCGCCGAACTCCAGGTGCAGGGGCATGCCGATGCGCCTGCACCTGCGGTGCCACGGGTGGCGACGGCCACGGCCGAAGAGGCGGGCGCCGCGGGGGCGGCGGCCGTGGGGGCAGCAGCGGGGGGGAGGGGGGGGGGGGTCATGATAAAAAATACACCATAATTGTGAACATGAAATAAAATAAAAATAAAATAAAAAAAATGTCATTTCTTTTCTAACCTTTATTTCTACAGCGTGGGGCAATAACTCTGTCCACCTTGAACATCTTCGTCGTTGAAGGTGGACAGAAGTATTGCCGCACGCTGTATGATTATCATAAAATGTGGTACAATAGGGCTATAGGCCACGGTCCACGTTAAAAAACCGAACGCGCTAGTCGTGGCACCTCATGGGTGGCGTGGAAGTCCACGTATCTTAAATTTTATAAACAAAAAC
Source organism: Priocnemis perturbator (assembly GCA_963942575.1). Classification (NCBI taxonomy): domain Eukaryota; kingdom Metazoa; phylum Arthropoda; class Insecta; order Hymenoptera; family Pompilidae; genus Priocnemis; species Priocnemis perturbator. The sequence continues at coordinate 10,675,498 of OZ012643.1, read as the reverse complement.
TTTACATACGCATTTGCATTTGTCGGGTGCAGCGTTGCACTTCCGAATTGAATGAAGTCTCGTAGAATATAGATATTACGATCCCATAATTTTGTGTAATACTTACCGTTTACAGGAACAAAGCTGACCATAACAATCTGTGCACCCTGTACATGTGCATTTAAATGTAATACATATCGTACATAATGATGAATACATGACATTGGTAAAGTCGGTTACAGTCCCGGGGAAATAATTTGCACTAGGTACGTAAGAAACGCGCTCAGAATGGTTAGACTTTTCAGATATTTCAATTAGTCCAACCGCGACCCGCGGTCGGTCGGAAGCGGCACAATGCAAGTTTCGGTTTTCCATTGACAGGGATTTTGCTATTATTGTCGTGATTTATCATGCCTTCTTCGACAATACGCACGTTGCGACATTTCGTGGGCAAAATGCGACAATGGACGGACGTATGGATTACATTATACATGATGCATTGCCAAAGAAGGAACACCTTCTTCTTTCTCGAAATGGGGATAGCGTTGTTAAACTTAACGTGCGTAGTAAGAAAAAGGTTACAAATCAATGTGATGGGACTTGATGAGAACTGTTAGAATATATGCACAATTTGGTCACCTTCAACAATTTAGAAAACAAATCATAAAGGACAACTTATAGAAACATTCGCACAGTCGTCGCGTCGTGTCAAGCAAATCCTTCCTGACGATCCCTCAGAACGTTCTAGTGCAAGAAACTCCTATTACTTGTTTCACGGTTAATGCATAATACGCAATAATTGACATTTATTATATACTTTCTTATTTATTGCTACCACAGTAAGATTAATGTTACTGAAACGAAAATTTATGAAATATATATTTTGCCCATATCTATTATAAACCAATACGACACATCTATTGCGCTGACAAAATAAAAACTATCCGTAGTAAGTAATAAAATATTTTAAATGAATATCGTTTGTTGCCGTGTGATGAATAACTAAAAAAAAAACAATTATTCTGTGAAAAAAGATTGTACTCTGGCTGAGCGCGAACCTACGAAAAACAGAACTCGAACGCGGTGGTGCCCGAATTGCCTTCCGGCTGGAAGAACGCAATAGTACGTGCGATGCCTTATGCAAAATCTGGTACCACTGTCACCGGCCTGTGTGCGAAACGAAGACGCGATGCCGCGACTGCATGTCGAACAAAGACGCAACGCGCGATGTTGGTTGAAAGGGGACGGAGCATAGTTCTGTCCTTATGTATCGTCACGATACCTGACGTCACACGACGTTGGTGGAAGGGAGACGCACCATAGTTCCGTCCTTCTCTCCACGCAGCTCTCACAGACAGGGCACGCACACTTGCGCCTATCCCCACTCCCGCGGGCACCAATGGTACTCGGGGCCACTTCTGGCCACACTGGTGCAGAGTTCTTGATTCTTGGATTTGCTATTTGTTTCGGCCACGTGACTAACCTGCTGCGTGGACGGTTTACTGCTTTTATTATTTTCCGATTTCTATTATTTCTATGTGCAATGTTATATGCTATGTAAGGTTACCTTTTCCTGTCGAAACTCATCGATCGTGTCTTCACTTCCACTTGATTATATTAGGATTGCAATCATTTTAATGATTCTGAACGTGCCTGAGGTGTTCACTGTTACATTGCTCGGTACAATATTTAACCGTTTCACGACGGTCGCTGTACTGTTCTTGTCGAGTTATGCAGAGAGGAGGGGGTGTTTTGTTAACTTTTGTGACTTTCCGGAGGTTTATACCATGTGTGTTGTAACTGTATGCGATACATAGGTCCCGCGCGCCGCCACGCATCAGCGTGGACGAACCTAAAAGCCTGACAACGGGCATGCTCCCATGCAAAGCGAGTAATCGCCACGAGAGGGATGCAGATGCCACGCCTAACAGGAGATATTTTGCGCACACGGGGGTACTCGCGCAAGTATTTAAAAAGCGACACCACCGCAGTGGAGGCACTCTTGGTTCAGCCTGGAAAAGTATTGCTCCAACGAGTGATATCGCCCAGCTCGCTGCGTCTTGCAGCGCCTGCCGCGTCACTTTCGTCATTATATAATCTACTTACCCTAACGAGTGACTACTTGCCCTAACATAAACTTTACAAAGAAATTATCGTAGCAAGTAACATGGGCCGACACATGGCATCTCACGGCATCAGCCAGTACGCCTGTATATATATACATATATATCGTAACGTAGAAGCACGCGAGATAGAAGGAAATAATCGACAAAGCGCGACAACCACACCGTCGGGATCTTCGCACACTGCTGTACCGCGCCATACGCATACAGCGAAACAAGCGACACACGAAGGTAAACAATAACAATGTCACAAAACAACTGTACTGAGATCATGATAAATGGCCTAAAATTAGAGTCACAGCATATCTCCGACCAGTATACATATATACATATTCTCCTCTCACCGTCCCGAGTTTGAACCCGCAACGCACGGCCCGTAACCTCCGTAGGTTTATTCTTCCACATGTACCATAGCAGCACACGCACTCACAGACGACGAGAAGAAAGACGCCTGGATACGGACAGGCCACCAATAAACGGTTACAGTGTTCTGATTGGTTTTGGTTATTATGGCGTAATTAGATGGATGTAGTTCGAGAAAGGCGGCAATTTTGAGTATGTATGAGACTTCTGGCTCATTTTTTAGTGTATACTACTATTCTGCCTTAATTCGATGAAGAATTTCGTTACTTATACTTTTACTGCAAACGTAAAAAAAACGAACTAAGGCAGAATAGTAATATACACCGAAAAATGAGCCATAAATCTCATACATACTCAAAATTGCCGCGTTTCTTGAACTACATCCATCTAATTGCGCCATAATAACCAAAACGAATCAGAACACTGTAACCGTTAATATATAGTTAATTGATTATGTCTACGTTTGATAAATTATACATTATTCGCATCATCACTTTTATAACATTTAATTGACTTATATGTAGTATATAATATGCATGATCTCATCTGGATTCAGCTGCGTATGGGTTTCCCACATAGCTCCAGGTAGTGGGCAGTTGTTATAAAACCTTCGACGTTTTTCAAGTGGCGTACCTGGATCCGCCAATGCTACTACTGTTTTCCGTAAGTTAGAAAACGTAACATGCTCACTTTGTGGGATAAATCGTTGGTCATTATCGTATCTGTCGGCGGCGATCTTAGGATAGTATTGCCGATCGAAAACCTTTATATTGCCAATAGCGTTTATCGGTCGCGCGATTGGATCTGGCATGATTGTTTTGGTACGACAGACTTGCATGAAATCTGCTGAGTTGTGCAAATTCATATAGTCATCATCGTCTTCTACGATCATCTGAACTCCACGTTGACAGTATTGGAGCTTAGCTTTAAATAGAGCGAGCGATACACGATAATATTGATACATTTTTCCTCTCTGTGGGATATTGTGTAAATCTACTACTGCAAGGAAAGACGTAATTGTACCAAAACCCATTCTTCTAGTCGTTATGCATAGGGTGATCGCTTTCAAAGTGGACACGACTTCCAGTCGATCTGCGGCACTTTGTTCGGATTTTACTCCTGGAAAAAGTTTATTTTGCAAAGCTTTTGCGAGCTCAATATCAGCAAATGTTCCTCTGTCACGGCGGAGAATGTTAACACGAGAACGTCGGTATTGTTTTCGTGCTTGAGATCCTTTTCGGGGCAGAGTCTTCGCAATTCCTCTGAGTTCCTCAGAAAGAATGTCCCCCGCTTCGCGACTCGTTGAGGCCTGTACGGCCTGACTCTGGGCTGTAGTATGTTTCCTCGGGAGTTTCGGCCGCTCGGCAGATGCCTGGTCGAGCGGCCTTATCTACGCGAGCAGGTTGGTCGAAATGGAAACGAGTGATCGTCACTCTTTTAAGAAATTTGAAAGAATGTCCCCCGCTTCGCGGCCGCCGAGTTCAACCTGGGATTGTCCGGAGTACGGTATCGGTAAAAAAAAAAGGGGCTGTAGTATGTTTAGGTAAGCGTTTTGATACCATTATAGCAAGAAATATTTCCCAGGTTGCAATCAGTACCGGAAAAACCAGATTTTTATATATATATTACTGTATGATAAAATATGATAAATATGATAAATATAAGGTATATATTTTATCATTGTACAGATACAGATGTGGACAGCTCAGTAGATGCACAATTGGAAGATGAAATGAGGAAACTTGTCTCAAGATTGGATAGAATTGAAAAAAAAATTAAATATTCAGGATGTCGATGAAAGTACTGTTAGGTTGTAGCCACCACTAGATTTAAGCATTTCTCTGTTAGGTCTAAGCCACCACTATTTTTATAGCTATCCGTTAGGACAAGCCCTTCATCTTGCGTAAATAACTTAAGTTTCAAGACAACGAAGCTTTGTGCCAATGGTGATGTCACCATATGCACCGCGTGCCTACGTGACTGACGCTAAGGGTTTTTCCCCCCACTAGACAGCACCTAGAAAACGCCCAAATCTGGGCCCGACACTCTAAGAAATACCATCGAGCAAGCAACATCGTAACGCTGCTCGATACTCCGCTCAATCACTTAGTTCATTTTGCAAACTGTACGCTATTTCTAATAAACCTTAAGTTGTGCTTGTGAGAAGAGGAGTGAATACCGAGACTATCACCCCACACCTTCCCAACGCGGCATAACAGTACGACGGATGTTGATGAGATCATTATAAACCCGTCCCTCTCCAGCGTCAACGAAGTCGATGAATTTGATAATATAATCAAAGAAAATTCTACAAAATTCAATTTGTTGGTTTGTATTTGTGCTGTTTTTTTCTGCGGTTAGTTAAGGCAATACCGTGTTACGTCCTGTGTCCTCCACCCGCCCATCAATTTTTTCTTTTCTAATTATTAAAGAATTAACTAATTGATTATTCTCGCAGCCACCTGCTGCTCGTTTAATAGCTCCTAAGATTTATTATAAACTAACTTTAGGAATGTAGTTCGGTTCTCACGGACCCCCGTTAGCGATAAGGCATGTCACGCGCGACAAGCAAGGTAACCTACACCCTGCCGATAACTGAGACGATACAGATAGTGAACGAACGGAGCGTGCGGCGTACTGCACCGCCAAACTTTCGCGCGCCTCGACCGGATATGCATCAGCATGCAGTAACAAAAGTCTCAAAAGATAGGGCACGTATAGCCGAGTCTTGGGAAAGGCACTTGTCGCGCCGGACCAAGAAAGGAATGCTGACGCTGTGTCAGCAGCGAACGCCGCTCAGCGGAGCGTGCCGGCTATATAGGGCAGTAGGAGCGGAAAAAGAGGACACTATCACTGTTTAGTCAGTTCAAGTCAGTTCGAGTTCGGGTGCAGAGTGTAACATTCGACTTATTTTTCTTCGTTACGACAATATGAGTTCTAGACACCAAAGTGTCACTACACGATTAGAATTCCACTCATTCATACAACTTTCAAGTAAATCAAGTCGAGCCTAGTGAAACAGTTAACACAATAGAAGCAGTGACACCACTTCAGTCCATCTTCGAGCGAATCCAGGTTTGAATAATTGACCAACCTCTATAATGTAAATAACCATTTGTAACCAGCGCGGTTCGAGACACTGCGTCCAGTGTCGACCTTCGACCCACCTCTCGGGACAACTAAGCGGAACCATCCAGCGTGTATAAAATTATAACATTCGAGCATCTAATAAACCTCTCGTAAACAATTTCGCGAACCACCTATCCTACCACCCACAGTATCCTCTCGAGTTCGGGCTGCACCCATCTTTTGCGACACGTATACATCCGCGTACAAACCCTGGCTACCCGGGTATTCTCTGAATCTAATCAAGTGGGGTACTGCACCCTCTGTCCTCTCCGTAGTGACTTGGGCTATCGAAACCACCGGGCGCGTTACCCGACATTCTTTGCTGTCACCGTAGAGCTTGCGTTTGAGTCACCTAGCGAGCGGTATCTCGCTGTCATCGTAGAACCTCCGAGTTCCGGTGACCCCTAGAGCGATTCATTCGCTGTCATCGTAGAACCTCCGAGTTCCGGTGACCTCTAGAGCGATTGACTGGGCTAGTTTGAACTATTTTGCCTTTGTCTAGGGATACTGCGGCTTCCAGTTTCAGATGGCTCCGCTCGTCGGCCTGTTCTATTCGAACTTATTTGGACAGTTCGGCGGGTTCAAGTCATCTTAAGTGATGACAGGGGCGTAAAAAACCCAAGACCGATCGAGCACCTTCTCGAAGTGGTTACTGCCACGGGTGACGCTGTTGATGGTGTGTTGTAACGCGAGGCAGACCAACTGAGCTCGACGGATCGATCGAGATCAGGGGAGGAACGGTGGCAGGCCTCGTGATTTAGCCCATCACGGGGTCTCCTCTTCCTACAGAGGACATATCGACCCTGATAGAGTCCTTGAACAGAGAGTACGTTCTCGCAGGAGGGGACTTTTTCCACGAGGCTGACGATCTCGCGAACTCCAGTTGGTCCAACAAACCTAGCCGGTACCTCGGGATGCTGGGGAGTTCGCAAGAGCTCTTCTGGCTGGGTTGGTTTCGAGGGGGCAGTGGCGGAATCGCTTTGGCAAGCGTCCGCTGGGTTGTAGAGAAATGGCTACTTTGGACTAGCCGCCCGACCAGCCGGCACATTATGCGTGTGTGGTTGCGGAATTATAGACTTCGAGTCGAGGAAGCCGCTTTAACCACCACTTTGGAAAAGGCATACAGAACAGGTGTCCGTTTGAACTACCTCCGGGGCAAGACCGCTTCACGCTCTACACCGAGCCCCTAGAACCGGAAATCGTGCCATCCATGGTAGAGATAACCGAGATTTGAGAAGACTCAGATATAGAAGTGCTAGATTAAGGAAACCGAGCGGGTTTAGTCTAAACTAGGGCCCTTGCAGATGGTAAACACACATAGAGCCGTAATCATTCGGACGCGAGTATATGTACAGAATAGTGTCCAATCCAAGACACCCAGTATATTAAGGCGCGTGCGACGCCTCAGCGAGCTGCTCCACTGACACGCCAAATCTCTAAACCGACCGGTCACTTCGTCCGTCCCCCGATCCCCAGTATACGCGGTGTACGCAGGGTGTCGAAAAGCGAAGGACGTAACAACCGTTTTCTAATTTTCATCAAATATATAATGGCATAACCTTTTTCCAGGTGCACCAGCTATGTTTAGTTGGAGGCAACACATGCCAAAAACTAATATATAACATGGTGCATAAAGTGTTGACGAAGCAGATGGCAACACTGTATTCGGGGCAAGGCAGAAAAAACAAATTACCGTTTGTAAAGTTCAAAATATTCGACGCTGTGATGGGTTAATACGTGTTTTTTTACTCATATTTAAGTTTTATTTTAAAATATAATACACATGTAATACGCAAATTTTTAATTTATTTTCTATTTCACAGTGGGGAGCAGAAAAAGAGAAGCTAACATCACCGACGCTGAAATGAAAAAAAAGTATGGCGCTTTTTAGCGACGAAATGAGAGCCCATAATTATTTTATCAAATTGCCTTGCTCCCATGGGGTTGGGGGGAGCGCTTATGCCGTGCTACGCTGTGCCCGTGAATTTCTGGTCTTTAGCGTGTATTGGGAATCACGCACAAAACAATGCGCGTTTCTATATCAACGGCTGTACAGAGCCCCTTGCAATTGTTATATGACAAACCTGATGATCGAGATCAGCTCTCAGATCAGTCGCAATTCATCTGATATATAATATCCAATTTAGTTTAAGATATAATTCGTTAGCAGCACTACCACATTTCTAACTGACGAGCCCCTACTGATTCTTTACCAAATTCGTCGTGTTGCGCTGACAGTTGCCGAGATAGACTGACAATGAGTTAAACGCGACAGCACACCCACATGAAATAAACACTTACAAACCATACTCGACTAGCTCAACTTTACTCTCCAATCTGCAAGTCTTAGTGCTACACTCCTACCCAACTGACAACTCAATCAAACTTGAGCCTACCCAAATTGTTTATGTAATTTCTCATTAATCGTTTTTACAAGAATATAAAATATCGTTTACGTCCGCCGCGGAGGACGCTATAAAAACGGTCGGAGAACTTCTGCTATCAGTGCGTGACGTCAACAACTGTTTTATTTATCGTTTCAGAAGAAAAATACCTGCTGTATGATGCAGTAAAATTAGACAGTAGAATTTATAGCAGAGTCGTAATTTTGACTAAAAATTGGAAAGGATTCGGAAAAATAGGTGTGCGTAATCATCTTATTCGGAAAAGTTGGCAGATTCTTTTGCTATAAATAATAATTTTTTCTAGACTTCTTTCTAAAATCTGAGGGTGATGGAGAAAAATGGATTTTAGATTTGTTGTCAGCGCGTCAAAGTCTAAAATGGGCAATCGATCGGTTCCCCGCCGTACGAGAAAAAATGGAGTGTGTTGAAGATTTATTCTAATGTTGGAGAATCGATGTAGCTTGTTCGGTCCGATCCGAGACTATGACTGTTAGGGGCGATAGGCTAAATATGATTTTGTGAAGTTTGAAAAGGGTATGTTATATTATTATTTAATTGCGGTAGAAATTTGCTCGTACACTCGGTCGATTTGACAACACGGTTAGCATTTTGGGGTATCGTTGAATGTGTAACTGAATTTCCCCAATTCCTTAATAATTCGTTTATTTTGCTCGCTGTGCGCTCGCTACAACTCACCTCGTTGGACTGGCCTTTTGCTCGTCACCGAGTGCAAACCTTTCGGCTCTTTAAAAAGGAGCCTCTCTGCGTCTCTTTCTTTCGGGCGCGCACGTTTTCCTCTGCGTCACCGACTTCGAGCGCGCCTACGCTACCGCGCTGCACATACAATGTAAGCTCGTCTTACGCGTCACGGTGGCTACAGCACCAAATTGGCGACAAGTAGAGCATCCTTGTATAGTCTGAATTCAAAATTCATAGACAACTCGTACATCGGGTTCACTCATCGTCAACAGCAGCATCGTTTTGAGAGTGGGCATAGTCCATATGCGTGCACCTGCACATGCATACTCACTCACAATACGATGCTTTCATTTGTTTAGTAACCGGCGCAAACGCACACAAACAAGCAACAGTGTCACTGTGAGATCAGTTATGATATACCGTTGTATATGAATTTTCATGACTGTTCTGGGGTAAGTGCGGAGGAGTCAAAGTCCGTCCTTTTCTTTGCTCCGATTTTCGGCCAAATCCATTCTCGCATTTGTTTTTATGTACACTCTTTCTATACGAGTCAATGCTCCGAGGTGAGCATATGCTCGTCAGCCCTTTGATACCTCTCAAACAAGTTGCATAGCAATAACACGCGTCATTTGTGTATCATACGTGTATCGAAATTGATGTTTGATATTCTACAACGCGCACGTTCTGTGTGGCCATACTGACCTGTTATACATAAGAAATTATATAATGTATGCGTACGTGACGTTTTATTTTCAAATGCGGCAAAGAAAAGAGAAATATGTGAAGAAATTTCTCTGTGCAGCGAGGCATCATAAACGTTCGTGAATAGGCGCGACGTTACTCGTGAGAAAATTGTCGCCACCCGCTACACGCTGCATTGCAAATTTGCTTATCTATAGCATCTAATGATCCGTGTGTAGAACGGTACACACTGCATAGCGCGCAAGTGTCAATGGCAACTATGCCTATTGATATCAAAATGTATGCGTTCACAACCGGGAGTGTAACGTTGTACAGGGACGCAGTAATTGCGATCGTATAATCGTAAAACCTTACTCGTCTCTGTACAATGGATCGTTCACAAAGTACAATTCCATCGTAACTTGCGCTGACGTGCGCGACCGAAACGAAAGCTTAAATGGCGTGGCGTCGAGTGTCGTGGCGTGGCGCTGCGTGGCGTCGCCCGGCGCTGCGTGGCGTCGTTTCGCGTGGCGTCGCGTGGCGTGGCGTCGCGTTGCATGGCGTGGCCAGGGGACCAGCACGAGGAGGGAGAACCAACCTATACCGTATTTGACTTCTTATTTTCCTTAGATACTACATGTAGCCCACGAAATAATGAATTAGATTCATATTTGGCTGAACCAGCCATTGGACGGAACATAGATCCCTTGACCTAGGGGAACACACTGTTACGGGGCCGTCGGTGGTGGAAGTCTTCTTTGAGTAAAAATAACTCTATGTTTGGTTGTTTTGAACAAAAAATAGGTTTTTATTGTTGCTTATCCGTGGATAATTTACACTTGGTCAAACGCACCAGGTAACTCCAGACCAGTGATGCCAGAAAGCAGAAAAGCAGCAGCAGCACGCCGAATAGTGGGGGCATGCGGTAAGTGTGTGCGTGCCGTGTCTGTGAGCGTCTCTCGCGACATTCAACTGCGACGATTTTAGAGAAGGATGGCAATATGCTCTGTTTCCTTTGCATCAACGTCGCACCGCGCATGCGCCATTCCGATTCCGATTCCGCGTTCGGGCTACGTCCGATTCCGAGTTTCGATTCTGAGTTCCGAGCACGATCATAATGGCGATATTGAAATGCTTCCTCGCCTTACAATTACGTCATACGTGATGAATCCTTAACTTAATATGCAATTACAATTATTTCGCAAGCAACTTGATGATCATGATCATGATAATGATGTGTGTTTGTGTGAGCGAGCGCGTGGGTGCGTGTGTACGTATACGCAAGTATAAACTGATTTAAACAATATTATTTATTTTCTGAAATAATATAATTACGTTAGTGGTCTTCCACACCACCCAAGAGGTGCCACTGAAAGTGCGTTCGGTTTTTTAAAGTGGACCTTCGCCCGTAGCCCTATTGTACCACATTTTCTAACACATTACTGACGTTCCATATGGATGTATGTATTAATGAATGCACATGCTGAACACATATATAATTTAAGATTTGTGTTGTCTAACATTCATAATTTCAGTCATAATGGTACATCTATTATTTACAAATTTGATGTGATGTCGAAGTGTCGGAGAGAAATAATGTTCGACAGTGTTTTAACACATACGTGATGTCGAATGTTCCGACAGAATTTTAACGCATATTAACATATGCGATGTCGAATTTCTGACAGAGTTTTAACACATATGTGATGTCGAATGTTCTGACAGAATTTTAAGACATATTGAAATATATGATGTCGAATGTTCCGACAGAATTTTAACGCATATTAACATATGCGATGTCGAATTTCTGACAGAGTTTTAACACATATGTGATGTCGAATGTTCTGACAGAATTTTAACGCATATTAACATATGCGATGTCGAATTTCTGACAGAGTTTTAACACATATGTGATGTCGAATGTTCTGACAGAATTTTAACGCATATTAACATATGCGATGTCGAATTTCTGACAGAGTTTTAACACATATGTGATGTCGAATGTTCTGACAGAATTTTAAGACATATTGAAATATATGATGTCGAATGTTCCGACAGAATTTTAACGCATATTAACATATGCGATGTCGAATTTCTGACAGAGTTTTAACACATATGTGATGTCGAATGTTCTGACAGAATTTTAAGACATATTGAAATATATGATGTCGAATGTTCCGACAGAATTTTAACGCATATTGACATATGCGATGTCGAATGTTCGACAGAGTTTTAGCACATATGTTGTTTACATATGTGATGATGTCAGAGAAATCTATATTACCGACCAACTTCACCTCACTTCACGCTCATCACTCACGCGAGATCTCGAATCGATAACTTGTCCACCTATCAGAGATCAATACAGATCTAATCGATTATTATCGAGAACTCACGTGACGAGCCGGTGCGCTTCCGGCGCCCGCCTTTTATTCTCACTCACCTCGCAACCATTGTATCACGCGGACGTCACTTCTTGTGCTATAGCAACACTTCTCTTTTCGGACGGTTTCACATCAACTGTTTTCTCTCATTATTATTTCTCGAACGGTGCAACTCACCACGGGTTCACTCAGTGTGTGAATAGCTGTTATTTAGTGTGGTAAATAAATAGTTTATTGTGTTTTTCATAACTTCACCGCCTGCGCTTACTTGCCACTCACCCGTCCACTATCCACTCGCTTTCCATCTACGCGAGCACTTCAATTACAAACATTCTGGTCCTTCGAGCCGGATAGTGGAATCGGTGGCTATCGCGAAATAGTGAGTGAGAGTTCGTGCAGTGAAAAGACGGTTACGGTTACGGTTACACTTCAAATCGCCGAGCAAAGATGGCCGACAAGGGAGACGAAGAGTCATGGGCAGCGAGCCACGAGGTGGTTGAGGTCGAAGAGCCCCCTCCCACCACACCGGCCATCACAACACCGGCCATCACACCACCTGCCAAAACAACACCGGCAGTCTCACTCGCTCCGCCGAAAGATGGCACAACGGCGCACTCCTCGCGAAAAACCGGCACTTCAAAACCGCCCGTCACACGGAGCACATCACCGGCAGCACTCCCCACCGAACTCACAATCATGGCCTGCACTCAAATGAGCCGATTGAATGAGATCGAAACCATTATGGAAATAGATCCTAATAATCTCGTCATCTACGATCTGGACGAAGTCGAATTCATGACTCAACACCTGGAACGGACACACCTCAAATTCGCGGAGCAACACACCCATTTCGAACTCAACTGGCCGGCCCGACACCTCTGTCACCCCTACTTCAACGAGGACTCACACGGCAGGGAGGCCAAAGCATACAGAACGGCGCGGCTCCACCTCATAAAACTAAAAAGGGCACTCACGGTGGCATCTCAAACGGAGACACGAGCAACCACGGATACACGGGCAACCACGGACACACTTCACACAAGACTCCCGGACATCACCCTGCCCACATTCAAGGGCGATTATAAGGAATGGCCCTCCTTCTCCGATCTCTTCACTCAACTTGTCACCAACAACCCCAAGTTGAGTGACATTGCACGTCTCCACTACCTCCGTGGCTGCTTGGTCGGAGAGCCAGCCTCGGTCGTAGCCAACCTTCCTGTTAGCGCCACCTCATTTCAACCAGCGTGGGAGTTGCTGGAGAGAAGATACCGTAACAGGAGGTTGCTGATCGACTCCCAACTCACCCACCTCATGCGACGGAGCACCAGTCAAGGAACGGCGAAAGGACTCACGGAACTGATCTCACGAACGGCGGAAGCACGGACGGCTCTGCAGTCACTCGAAGTGGCAGATCTCGGTGACTGCATCCTCATTCACCACCTCACCAGGCAGCTCGATCGGGCCACATATGAACAGTGGGAAACGTCACTGGGGAACTCAACGGAATATCCCACGTTCACGAAATTGGAGGACTTCATACGCGCCCGAGCGCGCGCACTCGAAAGGGTTGAAGGCTCCACATCACAGCAACAACAACAACCACGGCGCACATCACATACTACGAGCACCTCAACGCCTGCACGTCAACCACGGCAAGAGCCCACTTCATCTAAATATGTGTGTGATTGCTGCAATGAAGAGCACTTCATGGTGAGATGTGAAAAGTTCCGCAATCTCGGAGTCACTCAACGCCGGGCAATAGTCGTTGCGAAGCGGCTTTGTTTTAATTGTTTGGGACGGCACAGTGTGGCTGCCTGTCGCAACGCCATGAGCTGCGCAAATTGCTCTGGCAGGCACCACACTATGCTGCACGATAATGCCTACCACGGGACTACCTCATCCGCCTCCTCAACACGGCCAAACACATCAGCACGTCAATAGGATGTCGGTGCAGTCGTCAAGCAACTCACCTCACCTCAAGAAACGGAGCACGTCACCAGGGAGATCAAGAATCAGCACGTCACAATGAAGAATTCAGTGCACGTCACAGGAACCGACTCATCGCTGCTCGCCACAGCAATAGCCACGGTGCACTCTACGGTATGCAATCAAATCACTCGTCTGTTAATAGATCCTGGATCAGAGCTCTCTTTTGTCACGGAGAAACTCATCAAGGACCTCAACGTACCACGTCAACACTCGTCAATCTCCATCCTTGGCATTGGTGGAACAAAATCAGCAGAAACAAGAGGCGTGGTGTCACTCAAGCTGCAGTCAATTTACAACAAGGAAACTGTTACGGTGAGAGCACACATCTTAAAGAATGTGACATCAATACTGCCATCATTCCAGCCTCGGAGTCACTCATGGCCTCACCTCAAGAACCTGCAGCTGGCAGATCCAGACTTCACCACACCACGCAAAATTGATATAGTTTTGGGAGCAAATTTCTATGGTCACATCATTTTGCCTGACGTCATCAAGGGCGATCCATCAATGCCAATAGCACAGCACTCAATATTTGGATGGCTTATTACAGGCCCAGTGTCATCAGCTCCTGCAGTGTCATCTCATGCTTACCATGTGTCAGTGCAACGTCAAAATTGTGAACTTCAAGAGCTCTTAACCAAATGTTGGACTCAAGAGGAGGTTAGGATGGACAACATCAACAAACTGACACCTGAGGAGCAAAAGTGCGAGGATCACTTCAATTCAACTCACTCTCGTGACACATCTGGACGGTATACTGGGCGTATACCATTAAAATCTCCAACATCACTCCTAGGAACTTCATATTCAACGGCACATCAGTGCCTTCAACGCACTTTAAGGAAATTCTCAAGAGATGACACATACAAACAAATGTACACTTCATTCATGAGGGAATATGAAACACTTGGACACATGCAACCAGTGGCAGGCAACTCACCACGGATAACTCAACAAGGTAAGCCTGATGTTGGCAGTGTTACTAGTGAGATGACCTTGGCACATGAAGCTTCGGCTTCAGGAGGGTTGAGGGTCTCACACGGTGGCACGTCGACTCAGGTTTCACTTCAACCATATTATTTGCCTCACCACGGAGTCCTACGGCCTGACAGCACCACAACAAAACTACGGGTTGTGTTCAATGGCTCAAGTTCCACATCATCTGGGAAATCTCTAAATGACCTCATGTACACAGGTGCAAATCTACTGCTGGACGTCACGGATGTGCTCACTTGGATCAGACATCACCGTCACATATTCGCAACTGACATCACCAAGATGTACAGGCAGATACGGGTACACAAGGATGATTGGGATCTGCAGCGAATATTGTGGATTGACGAGAACTTCAACGAAACTTCATACCACCTCACCACGGTTACATACGAAACAAAGGCAGCTCCATTTTTGGCGATAAGAACACTCTTGCAGTTGGCTGAAGACGAGGGCCAACACTATCCACTTGCCTTACCATCAATCACAAAGGGAAGATACGTTGACGACATATTCGGGGGTGCGGATTCAGTGCGTCAACTCAAACGGGTTGCTAAACAATTAACGGGATTGTGCAACGCGGGCGGATTTCCTTTGGCGAAGTGGCACTCAACAAGTCACGATCTCCTTAAGGCAACTTCCTCAAATGAAGCATCGACATCAATATCTCTCGACGACTGCGCGACCAAAATACTCGGACTACGGTGGCACCCTCAAACTGACAACTTCACCTTCTTTCCACAACTTCAAGACCATGCGGGAGCACTTACAAAGAGACACGTCCTATCTGAAGTGGCACAGATATTTGATCCACTCGGCTTCATTTCACCAGTTGTAATCAGAGCAAAGATGCTTCTCCAAGAACTCTGGTTGCACAAACTCAACTGGGATGACCCATTACCGGTCAGAATTTCAACACGATGGTTGGCTATCAGAGAAGACTTCAAATGCTTGGCCAAGCTCTCAATACCACGGTGGTTCCACACTTACACGAACTCTACGGTTGAAATTCACGGTTTCTCTGATGCATCTCAACTCGCAATGTCAGCGGTAGTGTACATTGTGACAACTTCACCGTCCACAGGCGCCAAGGCTTCACTCGTCACATCAAAAACTAAAGTAGCTCCAATCAAGACACTCACTATCCCGAGATTAGAACTCTCTGCAGCGCTGCTACTTTCAAAACTCGTGAAGCACGTCACAGCCACTCTACAATACAAGATTACGGATACTCATATGTGGACGGATTCACAAGTCACCCTCACATGGATCAAGACTCACCCCTCACGGTGGAAGGATTTCGTACGGAATAGAGTGACACAAATTCAAGAACTCACTCCAACTGGTCATTGGAGACATGTACCGGGAACATCAAACCCAGCTGATTGCGCTTCGCGGGGCGTAAACACAAAGGAACTCGAAAGGCATGCCCTATGGTGGACGGGACCACCATGGATAACACAATCACCAGCCTCATGGCCACCTCAACCGACGGAATTGGACGACTCGTGTGCACTAGAAGCTCGTCCAGGCATTTCACTTACGGCAGCCGCGCCCAAAATCGACTACCATTGGGACCTCATCTACAAATACTCTTCACTTCACAAACTACTTCGACTCACGGCTATTTGTTTCAGAGCACTTTCAAAATTCAAGGGAACTTCAGACTCATCACCAATCACGTCACTTCAATGTGCTGACATGGAAAGAGCTCGGATTTTTTGGATTAAGTCAACTCAAGCGGCATTTTTTTCACATGAGCTGAGGACGCTTAGCTTACATGGAACATTGCCGAAGAATCACCCATTCAACCGCCTTACTGCGTTCCTGGATCACCAAGGAGTCGTACGAGTCGGCGGCCGGCTCAACCTGTCAGCACTCAGCCACGACGAAAAACACCCAGTCATACTACCTCGCCATTCACGACTATCGTCGCTGGTTATAGACGACGCACATCAACGCACTCTCCATGGCGGCACTCAGCTCACTCTGGCAACTGTACGACAATCTTTTTGGATTATTGGAGGCAGGGCGCCAGTAAAGTCCCACATCCTTCGGTGCATGCCCTGTGCACGACAGAGAGGGATACGAGCCCAACAACTTATGGGCCAGCTGCCAGAGTCACGAGTCTCACCATCTCGGGCTTTCCACCACACGGGTGTGGACTACGCCGGGCCATACTCCATGAAGACGTGGAAGGGTCGCGGCGCGAAAACTTCAAAGGGGTGGATCTGCATTTTTGTTTGTTTTAGCACTTCAGCAGTCCACCTTGAGACGGTAAGCGACTATTCCACGGAAGGATTCATTGCCGCTTACCGCCGGTTCACCTCACGACGGGGCATCCCACACACGGTCTACTCTGATTGCGGCACCAATTTCATCGGTGCAGACATCAGCCTCCAGAAACTATTCATCCAGAGCACTCGAGAACATCAGGCCATCACTTCAATTCTGTCAAGGGACAGAACTCAATGGAACTTCAACCCACCTGCAGCGCCACACATGGGTGGCAAATGGGAAGCGGTGGTGAAGTCCATGAAGTTTCACCTCCGTCGCACTGTGGGCGACACCTTGCTCACATTTGAAGAGCTCACCACGGTGCTCACTCAAATAGAGGCGGTCTTAAATTCAAGACCACTGGAGGCACTCAGCGACGACCCCGACGACATCTCAGCACTCACCCCTGGCCACTTTCTCTCAGGCGGTGCGCTTACAACCCTGCCTGAACCGTCACTCGACGATGTGAAAATCGGTCGGCTCTCTCGATGGCAACTACTTCAACAAAAACTTCAACAATTCTGGAATCAATGGTCGGCTCACTACCTACAACGGCAGCAATCAATCTCCAAGTGGCATCATCCCTCCAATGACATCAAGGTGGGTTCACTCGTGCTCATCACCGATGAGAGACTCCCACCATCCAAATGGCCACTAGCACGGGTCATCACACTCCATCCAGGGAAGGACGGTCTCACCAGGGTAGTGACCATCAAGACGGCAACAACCACTCTCATGCGGCCGATCGCAAAGCTTGCGCCACTCCCACTTCACCACACGGGGTGATCCAACTTACACCTGGACATCAACTTCAATTACATCAGCGCACTCGCTGATGGCGGGCGGAAATGTCAGAGAAATCTATATTACCGACCAACTTCACCTCACTTCACGCTCATCACTCACGCGAGATCTCGAATCGATAACTTGTCCACCTATCAGAGATCAATACAGATCTAATCGATTATTATCGAGAACTCACGTGACGAGCCGGTGCGCTTCCGGCGCCCGCCTTTTATTCTCACTCACCTCGCAACCATTGTATCACGCGGACGTCACTTCTTGTGCTATAGCAACACTTCTCTTTTCGGACGGTTTCACATCAACTGTTTTCTCTCATTATTATTTCTCGAACGGTGCAACTCACCACGGGTTCACTCAGTGTGTGAATAGCTGTTATTTAGTGTGGTAAATAAATAGTTTATTGTGTTTTTCATAACTTCACCGCCTGCGCTTACTTGCCACTCACCCGTCCACTATCCACTCGCTTTCCATCTACGCGAGCACTTCAATTACAAACAGATGACTAACATAAATAATTTATGACAGATGAGCATATCATTATTCGATACGAATAGTAATGCTCTTAACAACATCTATATTATTATAAAAATTATGATTGCAAATCAGCCGACGAGGAGGGAAGAGCAATTTCATCAATATTTGTTATATTTACGTTGACATTTTGTGTAGCCACACGCGTAGAATATAATGTCTCAGATATCATTTTCTCTAAATGCTTTTCATTAATTTCCATATTAATAGCATGGTCTCCTCTCGCTTGTAACGCTGATTTCAGTACGCAAATAGCATTAGTACTCATGCACAACAATTTATTTCGTTTCTTGGTTTTTAAATCTGGCAAATAGGAAAAGATTCTTTCAGAGTCAGCATTTGAATTCGGTAGCGATCTAACAGTATTAACAAGAGACCGCAAATTTGAATAATGATGAGAACTTTTACAAGTTTCTTTCCAAAAATCATCAAATCCCAGTGTTAAAAGATGATCTATTTGTATTTGTGTAAAATCCTGATTTAAAGAATACCATTCTTGTTTTAAACCTTCGTGGTCGAAATCACCGAAGGTTTCAGCCACAAAACAAACATCGTGAAATGATGTTTCTCTATTCATATCACACAGAGCAACTTTGGGTTCAAAAACGCCCAATTTGGATAAAAATGTGTCATTTATGGGTAATCTTTTACAAATATCTGTAGCAGCAGCTACGTAAAATCCCAAACAATTTGCTCGAATATTCTCAACTGTATTTTGATGTCCTTGTACAAATAATTCAGTAAGGTATTCTTCGCAATCATGTCCTACATTGATTTCATATAATGTCTTTTGATTGTCTGGTTTCGAAAAATCTATATTATAAATTGAATTATTTAGAAGTTCTTGTTTTATAAACTGTTCGGAAATTGTAGTTAATAGCTGTAAAGATTTCGGCTGTAATAAATGAATTCTTGTTTCTACAGCTTGGAAAAATGTGTTGAAAGTATTGAAAAATTTTAATGTGTGTTGCAGAAATAGTAAATATGCTTTAAGGTCAGGATTTTGCATTAGCATTAATAAATGTTCTCCATTTGTCGTTTTTTCAGTCTGAACTGATTCTGTTAGAAAATTCTTAATATTATTCCATGACTGAATAAGTCTTTCAATACATAAATGTCGAGAAAGCCAGCGTGTGTCGGACAATTTCAGAATTTTTCGGTTGTCTTTCTGGAAACGATCATTAAAAATAGCCAATCGTTTTGGACTACAATTAATGAAATTAGCAATTTTTGTTATAAATTCGTCGCATTTTTCTGGAATATTCTTACGTGCAGTATTTGCAACTAAAGCAACAGAATGACATGGGCATGGTAATGTTAATAAATTTGGACAATTGCATTGCATTTTCATTTTGAAGGACACAGATTTACCCGTCATCACAGATGCATTGTCGCATGATAATGCGACGATGTTTAAGAAGGGAATTTCTAGTTCCAACATTTCCCGTCTAAATGCCTCAAATAAATTTTCTGCGCTGCAATTTTTTGCGTCTAGATCAATTAATTTTACTAATTGTGAGCGAATGGCTAATGTTTCAGGATCAACATACCGAACATGAAACGTCATCCATTTTTTTTTGCATATGTCTGACGTTTCATCAATGAATATACTAAATTTAGATTTTTGAAGAATGCGGGCAACATGATTCGTTTCTACCGGACCCAACACATTTTCAATTAATTTGCCACATTTAGTCCGACTCATGCGCATGCTTTGTAATAATTTTGAATCTTTACCTATTTTTTGAAATAATTGCAGCAGCTTTTCTGCTGTTTCAAAAGAAATGTTATTTTCTGCAACAAAAGCAGCATATTGAATTTCTGCTGCCTTCGTTTGCCGCTTCTGAAATGTCTGAAACATCTCGTCGGTTCCACTTAAATACTCTTCTAATTCATCGGTTTTTATATATTTCTTATGATTCATATGTCTTTTCGATTGTGCGTGATCATAAATACTCGACAGTTTAGCCTGCATGTGTCTCTTACAAAATGTGCAAAAAGCCATCGACTCATTGTCGGCTACCTCGCGTAACCATGGTTGAAATTCAGATTTATTTAACCATTTTTTATTCAACTTATATTTATATACGTGACGAGATATTTCACTCACTGCATCATCGTCATTGTTGGACCCATTATTCATATTTTCATTAGCCTTATTTTGGTGGAGCGCAGTGTTCGCATGTCTTGAAAGGGTCATGTTGCAAGAAATATCTTTACAGCAAAATGTGCAATGATATGAACTATCATCGGAAGGTATTTTCCTTATCCAGCTTTTATATTCATCATTACTTAACCAAGCCTCCCGAAAGCTTCGCTTAATTTTCTTTGATGTTACCTCGCACATTTCAATGCAAAAATATAGTAATAAATAACTGTACTACACGATGACGATAGAGAAACTATACAGAACGATTGTGAAATGACTACTTACAGTGAAGAATGTTTTAGTCCCAAAGAAAAGTAGTACAATAAAATACTTCCACTAAATTTTGTAATGCAAGATGTAAGATGCAACAACTGAATTTCAGGTTGTTTCTTCCGTGCGTCTTGCCGTCTTAGTTCTTACACTACTCTTACAGTTCTTACACCTTATACTACAGAAATACAGAATAAGATAATAAGAATTAAGTGCATCTTCGTCTGCTTGCATAGCAGAATGAGCAGAAATAATATCGATGTCGTATCTAGGCAACCGTGTTCTTCTGTTTCAATCGCGCCTTGCTTTCTTACATTACAATTACAATCGTGGTTGACAAAAGTGATATGGAAGTGGACGGCATACCGTTGCGTAAGTAATAACTGAAATTATCATACATAAACTCGTTTTTCGACAAAATCAAAGCAGATATATATCCTGCAGAAAATATGGATCAATTGACGGCACTGGCGCAGCATATGCTGCCGATCCTCGAGAAACATATAGAGGAAAAGATGCTGCTGCTGCAGCAGCAGCAGCATCAGCAGCAGCAGCAGCAGCCACAGCAGCCACAGCAGCAGCAGCCACAGCAGCAGCAGCCACAGCAGCAGCAGCCACAGCAGCAGCAGCCACAGCAGCAGCAGCAACAACAACAACAACAACAGCGGCAGCAACAGCGGCCCTCAAACGGCGATAGTAAGTACAATATAAAAAAAGTGTACACATATATTACCCACTAAGTAATAAGATTCAGAAATAAGTACAATTATGTTTTAGAATCAACTGACAGATTATACGCTGCCGGTAAAAGCAGGGCACGGTGGTACCAGCAGCGAGATAGCAATTGTTATGTACCGTACGGACGTGGAGGTCAATGGCGGAATTCAAATTTTGGGGACCGTGGCCAGGGTGGCTACCAGGTCCAGCAATGGAATCGCAGTGGCAGACGGGGCGCACGAGGTGACCATAATCGTGGTCGTGTCGGTCGTGGTCGTCGTCAGAGTCGCGCGAATATCACGAATATATATAATTATTAATAAATAATATTAGTATTCATATCTGTCTCCAATTATTTATGTTAAAATGATAGTCATCATCATCAATCATCACATATCTAACATCTAAACAATATGGTCAACATGTGTATTAATTCTGTCGATCATTATTTCTCTTCGAGTCTTTCAAATCACATTTGTAAATGGTAGTTAATAGAATAGTAGATCTCATACTATTATGTCTTACATTATGCATTTTAGACAACGCAAATCTTAAATTATATGTGTTCAGCATGTGCATTCATTAATACATACATCCATATGGAACGTCAGTAATGTATTAGAAAATGTCGTACAATAGGGCTACGCGCGAGGGTCCACTTTAAAAAACCGAACGCACTTTCAGTGGCACCTCTTGGGTGGTGTGGAAGACCACTGACGTAATTATATTATTTCAGAAAATAAATAATATTGTTTAAATCAGTTTATACTTGGACTTCCGTTTCCGGTGTGAGAGAAGCAAGAGCAGGTGAAAAGTGAGAGCGAAAAAGGAGTGAGTGTGGAAAGAAAGGAGTGAGTGGAATACGAGGGAGTAAGGGGCAGAGATAGAGGAGGAACGGAGGGAGGTCTGGAAGTGTGGGTGGAAAGAAGGAAGGTCGGGAAGAGGACAGGGAGGAGAAGAAGGGACAAAGGAAAAGTGAGGTTAGGGATTTAGCGGGAGGAAAGACAGGTGGGCAGACAGGTGGATAGGAGGGAGCGCAGAGACATCTGTGGAGGAGAGAGGGCGGAAGGATCGGGAAGAGAGTGAGCGGGGTCGGTAAGGAAGAGAGGGCAGAAGAAGTAATGGATAAGGCAAAGGCGATAGGCATGGACTTATGGGTTAGGAGGGGAAGCGTAGGGAGTATGGAGGAACAATGGAAAAGGAAAAGGGAGAGACTGGAAGAAAAGGGGGCAGGGGGAAAAGGGGAGAAAGAAAAGGGAAAGGAAGGAAGGGTTTGGGAGGATATGAAGGAGGAATTGAAGCGGGAATTGAAGGAGGGAATAAAGGAGGTGATGGCGGAAATGGTACAGGCAATGAAAGAACAGGTGGAAAAGCAAGGGAGGGAAACAAGGGAGGAAATTATATCAGAACTAAGGAAGCAAATGAAAGAAGGAGAGGAAAGGTGGGAGAAAGAGAAAGAAGAAATGGAGAAAAGGATAGCGGAAATAGAAGGGAAGGTGGAGAGGATAGGGAGGGAAGAGAAGAGGGAGGGGGCAGGGAGGGAGGAGTTGAGAGAGGTGAAAGAGATAAGGGAAAAGCTGAGGAGATTAGAATGGAAAGAGGAAAGGAAGGAGAGAGAGGAAAGAAGGAACAATATATTGGTAAGGGGATGGAAGGGAAAGGAGGAGGATAAAGGAGGAGAGCTATCAGCGATACTAAAAGGAGTTGGAGCGACGGCAGAGGTACGGGAGATTAGAGAAATAGGGAGAGGGGGAGGAGAGGGGGGAGGGGTGATAGCGAGATTGGGGGGAAGGGAGCAAAAGAGGGAAGTGATGTTGGCGAGAGGGAAGCTAAGAGACAAGGGAATAAAAATAGAGGATGATTTGACGTGGAGGGAAAGGAAGATGAGATGGAGACTGGAGGAAGTGGCGAGGGAGGAAAGAGGTAAAGGAAAGAGGGTGTGGGTAGCGTACGGAAAGGTACAGATAGAGGGAAAATGGTGGAGATGGGACGAGGAGGAAGAAAGACTGAGAGAAGGAGGAGGGGGGGAGGAGATGAAGTCGGGGGAAGAGAGAAAGGGGAGAGAGGGAGGGGGGAAGTTATAGGGGAACGAGAGGAGGGAGGAGCAGGGAAGAGGGCGGGTGAATGGGAGGGAAGGGAATGTTGGAAGATGGCATTTTGGAATGTGGCAGGGATAGAGAACAAGGATAGCGGATTCTGGGAGGAAATAAGAAAGTGGGACGTGGTGATAATGGCAGAGACGTGGTTGGAGGAGAAAAGATGGGAGAAGGTAAAGGAAAGATTACCGAGGGAGTTCGAATGGGAAATAAAATTCGCGGAGAGGAGGAATAGGAAAGGAAGGGCGTGTGGGGGGATGGTGAGAGGACTAAGAAGAGGACTAGGGACCGTAGAGGAAGAAGAGGGAGAGAAAAGAGAAGGAATGTGGGGATGGAAAATGACGATAGGGGAAGAGAAGTGGCGCATAATGGGGATATACATAAATGGGGACATAGAGAGAAAAATAGAAAAAATGAGGGAATGGATAGAGAGGGAAGACGAGGAAAGGGTAACAGTGATAGTAGGGGATTTTAATGCACGAACGGGAACGGGTGGTGGTTGGGAAGGGGAAGGAGAAGAGGAAGACGGAGGAAGGAAGTCAAAGGATAAAAAGGTCAATAGGGAGGGAAAAATGTTAATAGAATGCTTAGAGGAAACGGGGTGGGGGATAATGAATGGGGGGGTGAAGGGAGACGAAGAGGGGGAGTATACGTTTACGGGGGGTAAGGGTAGAAGGGTTATAGATTACATAATAGGGGGGGCAAGAGCAAGGGAAAGAATAGAGAGAATGGAGATAGGGGATCAAATAGATTCAGACCACCAACCCATAGTGGCATGGGTGAAGGGGGGGAGGGAAGGAGGAGAGCGGGGAAGAGGGAAGAGGAGGGGGAGGGAGACGGGAAGAGCGAGGGGAAGATGGAACGAAGAGGGACAGGAAAGATTCAGAAAAGGAATGGAGGGAAGAAAGAGTCGGGGAGGGGAGATAGAAGAAAACCTAAAAGAACTAGAAAAAACGGTAAGGGAGAGACTGGAGGAAGAGGAAAGAAGGGAAGGAGAGGAGAGAAGGAAAGAGAAAAGAGGGTGGTGGGATCAAGAATGCAGGGATAGGAAAAGGGAAGTAAGAAGAGAGATGAGGAGATGGAAGGCTGGGAGTGGGGGAGAGGAGGAGGGAGGGGAATACAGGAGAAAGAAAAGAGGGTATAAAGAGCTATGCGAAAGGAAAAAAGAAGAAGAAAGAGAGAGAATGATAAGGAGGGCAGGAGAGGCAAGAACAGAAAAGGAGGTATGGGGGATAATCGGAGAACAGAGAGGGAGAGGAAAAAGGGCAAACGAAGAGATAGAGATGGATGAATGGAAAGGATACTTCATGGGACTGCTGGGAGGGGTGGGGGAAAGAGTAAGGATGGCGGACGAAGGGAGAGAAAGGGGGAAGGACGAGGAGAGGAGTTTGGAAAAGGAGGAGGTGATAAGGGTGATGAGAAGGTTGAAAGAGGGAAAGGCAATAGGGGAGGATGGGATTCCAAATGAAGCGTGGAAATACGGAGGAGAAGAGATGGAGGAATGGGGGTGGGATATATGCAGGAGAGTATGGGAGGGGGAGGGTTGGCCGGAACAGTGGAAGGAGGGGGAGATAGTCCCGATTAGAAAGAAGGGGGAGGGTAGGAAAGTAGAGGAGTACAGGGGAGTGACACTGATGCCTTCCCTGTACAGGATCTACGCAGCGACGTTGGCGGGGAGGCTAGGAGAAGAGGTGGAGAGAAAGGGGCTGCTTTCGGGGACACAAACAGGGTTCAGGAAAGGTATGGGGACGATGGATCAGGTGTATGCGTTAAATTTTATGGTTAACAGACAAATAGGTAGGGGGGGAGGGAAAGGAAAAATGGTGGCGATGTTTGTGGACCTGAAAGCAGCCTTCGACGCGGTAAATAGGAGAAAGGTGACGGAAGCGCTAAGGGAAAGGGGAGTGAGAGAGGGATTAGTGATAAGGGTGGAAGAACTGTTGAAGGAGACGAGGAGTGTGGTGAGGGTGGGAAAGAGAAAGAGCGAGGCATTTTGGACAGCAAGGGGTCTAAGGCAGGGATGCCCCCTGAGCCCCTTGCTGTTCAACATACTGCTAGCAGATCTGGAAGAGGATATGAAGAAGGGAGGCTGGGGAGGCATTAAGGTAGGGAAGAATGAAAAATATTACTCTCTATCCTACGCAGATGACATCGTCCTCATGGCGGAAGGAGAAGATGAAATGAGGGCGATGATCAGTAGGATGGAGAGGTACGTCGATAGGAAGGGGCTGGAGGTGAATAGAGAAAAAACAAAAGTGGTTAGATTTAGAAGGGGAGGAGGCAGGAAAAGGAAGGTGGACTGGAGATGGAAAGGGAAAAGGGTGGAGGAGGTGAAAAGAGTGAATTACCTGGGGTATGTGTTTACGGCAAATGGGGGACAAGAGGAACACGTGAAGACGAGGAGGAGGAAGGCGGCGGCGGTGATGAGGGAGGTATGGGGGATAGGGAAGAGGTTGTGGGGGGGGGGGGACTGGGGCAGAAGGGAGTGGATGTTCGATACAATGGTGTGGGCAGTGATGGGATATGGAGTAGAGGTGTGGGGGTGGAGGGAAAGGAAAGAGGTGGAAGGGCTACAGGAGAGATACCTGAGGTGGACGATGGGGCTGGACTGGAGGACACCGGGGTATAGCGTAAGAGAGGAGACGAAAAGGGGGAAACTGAGGGTAAGGGCAGGAAGGAGGGCATGGGCGTTTGAGAGGAAACTGGAGGAAGGCAGGGGAGGGGAGGTAGCAAGGAAATGCTGGGAAGAAATGAGAACAAGATGGGCGAGGGGCAAGGTGATAGGGAAATGGGAGGAGGAGAGAAGGGACTTCTTCGAGCAAAGAGGGGTAGGAGGAGGGCAAGAAGAAGAGGTGGAAACTTTTGAAGAATTGGAGAGGAGGGACTTGGAGGAACAAAAAAAGGAAAGAGAGGAAAATAATAATATGAGGAATAAAGGAAGAAGGAAGGCCGGGGTATATAGAGAAAAAATGGTCAGAGGAAAGGAAGAAAAGACTGGCGAGGTATAGGATGGGGAATGAAATGAGACAGGGAAGGTATTGGGAAGGGGAAGGGGAAAGGAGATGCAGACTATGTGGGGTAGAGGAAGAGACATGGGAACACATATGGGAAAGATGCGGAGGATGGGATTTTGCAGGGGAGAGGAAGGGGGAATGGAGGCAAAAGGCGAGGGAAGTACTGGGGGGAGATGGAGAAGGGGAAAAATGGATTAAGGAATTGGAACGGGAAAGAGGAGAAAGGGAAAGGGAATGGCAAGAGGGGTAGGGGAAGAGGGAAAAAAGAGGAGGGAAGGGAATGAAGGTGTGGATGAAGATGTATGAAAGTGGAAATGGAGAGAAAGAGGGAAACGGAAGTCCGAGGGAAGGTGAAGGGTAGAAATAGGAGATAGAAATAAGATAGATTGTAAGATAGGGTAAACGGAGAGAGGAAGGAGGAGAGGGTAGAGCGTGCGAGGAGAGGGCGGAGGGTGCGAAGAGAGAGAGGGTAGAGCGTGCGAAGAGAGAGGGGGAGAGAAAGGGTAACGACGGACGGGAGAGATAGAATAAGTTAACAATAAGGAATAGGTTAAGAAAATGTAAGAGAATATGTAAGAGGAAACAGAATATGTGAAGGCGAAACATTTTGTAACCCGAAAGGGAACAAATAAACCATACATACATACAGTTTATACTTGCGTATACGTACACACGCACCCACGCGCTCGCTCACACAAACACACATCATTATCATGATCATGATCATCAAGTTGCTTGCGAAATAATTGTAATTGCATATTAAGTTAAGGATTCATCACGTATGACGTAATTGTAAGGCGAGGAAGCATTTCAATATCGCCATTATGATCGTGCTCGGAACTCAGAATCGAAACTCGGAATCGGACGTAGCCCGAACGCGGAATCGGAATCGGAATGGCGCATGCGCGGTGCGACGTTGGTGCAAAGGAAACAGAGCATATTGCCATCCTTCTCTAAAATCGTCGCAGTTGAATGTCGCGAGAGACGCTCACAGACACGGCACGCACACACTTACCGCATGCCCCCACTATTCGGCGTGCTGCTGCTGCTTTTCTGCTTTCTGGCATCACTGCTCCAGACTCGGTGGTTTCTGGCTAACTGGCTTTTGGGTGAAAAGGGCCTTTCTTAAGTACTATGGGCGCGGACCCCAAACCCTTAAACATAAGGGGTGGGCGTAGTTCTAGCGTTACACACACACAGGAAAGAGTACTCCAAACTGTTTGAATTAGCCCGGAAGTATTTATCTATTCCGGCAACCTCCGCATTGTCGGAGAGGACATTTTCATCAGCGGGCAACATTGTCACCCAGAAAAGAAACTGTTCACTACCGGAAAATGTCAATATTTTGACCCTTTTATAACAAAATAGAAATTTGTTAAAAACATAATTGAATAAAATGAACCTTTTAATATATTTTTCAATTGTTGTTGTTTCATTTATCAGTTTTAATCAGTTGTAGACCGGTGCCCATAAACTTGCCAGTGGAATCACTGTGATACTTTACTAATTTCATTACAACAAACTTTAAAGAACCGCATACACTAAATTCATTGTTCCCATTACATCACTATCGTTCCTACTACTGCTCTTCTGAGATGATCGAATGAGCGATTTTTGGAAATCTATAAAACACATTGTATCCTCGCTCAAATGTACGTAGGCGAAGATTTACATTTTCGTCGAACAATGTTGTAAATAATTTAGAAACAAATTGTTATGTTACGTCCTGCGTCCTCCACCCGCCACAATTTTTCGCTTCTCTAAACTATTCAGGAATAATTAACCAATCGTTCTCGCCGCAGTCTCCCGTTCGCTCAGTAGCTCTAAGATTTACTCTAATCTAACTCTAGGAACGAAGTACGGTTCTCTCGAACCCCCGTTAGCGATAAGACACGCCACGCACGACAAGTAAAGGTAACTTACACCCGAGCGATAACCAAGACGACGCGAGTAGGGAACAAGCGAAACGTACAAGGAAAAGCTCCGCCGAATTCTCGCGCTGAGCGACCGGACAACCGCCAAGTAATGCAACCTGCTAGAAAAGGAATTCCAAGAGATAAGATACGTGTAGCCAAGTCCTGGGAAAGGCATCTGTCGCGCCGTTCCCAGGATATAACGCTGATGCAGTGTCAGCATGCAAACGCCGCTCAGCGGAGCACGGCGCCTATATAGGGCAGTACGAGACCCTTTTCGGACACTCTTGGTCGCTACGACACTCTTGGACACGACAAACACCTGTACGCGCTCTTTTAATTACGATAAGTGTTAATACGCGCGCTCTTGCCTACGACAGTCACTTGCGACTTATTCATCGATCCATTTCACTTCAATTCACTTCAGTGCGTGAAGTGCTCCGAATAGCACCGTTGTTCACATTTAAGAATTCAAGCGCGGGTGCGAAGCGCAACACCCGACTTAGCGTTCACCTCCAGTATCTTTCAAGTGTAAAGAATAGAATCAAGTTAAGTCACGACGAGTCAATCGAATCAAGTTAACTCCAAGCGAATAATCAACACGATAAAGTCAGTGCCATTGTTCCTGCATCTCGCCAGGCAACACCAGGTTTGTGTAATCAACTAAACTTTGTAATCTGGACCGCTCTAGGCCACCAGCGTGGTGAAGCCTCCGAAATTCAGCTAATTATAAGTAAACTGCGTGATCGAGACACTGCGTCTAGTCTCGATCTCCGATTCTCCGGTCGCGATAACGAAGTGGAGCCGTCCACTCCAAATTTGTAGGGTTCGATCAACCAATAAACAGCATATACACAGTCTCGTGAATCACCTACTGCACACCCATCCTTGCAACACGACGCGCACACCCGCGTAAAACCTGGTTATCGGAGTGTTCTCTGAGTGTAATTAGACAGGGTATTTCACCCCTTTTCTTCCCCGCGATACCGAAACCGCCGGGCGCATAAGTCGAGTGGTCCTTGCTGCCACCTTCGAGGCTGTGCCTGAGTCGTCACACGGGCAATTCCGTGGGCACCGTCGAACCTCTGAGTTCCGGTCACCCCTCAGCAAATCTTTTGCTGCGACTTCAGCTCACAGGTTTCGTTGGCTCGCGGCCGGGCCCCCTCGCTACGACCGTGGCTCCTCAACCACTTTCGACGCACCACGGTTCGGGCCCGAGCCCAGTGGTCATACCCACGGATCGCAACTATTCTCTCACTCAAACCCATAACCAGAGAGCACCCCGACGACCCCTGCCACGTAAGGATTATAGAGGACATCGACGGGCCGGAGTAAAAACCAGGGTACGTCGCGCCGCTGCTCGCTTGTATCGGTCGCAGCTACCTCGACAAACAGCGAGCGAACCCGCAACTCCCCCTTCGCCTGCCTACCCGTACCCCGGACACCACGTGCCACGGGTCTGGACCTCTCCAGAACAGCCTTGTCCGTTCGAACTACCCCCAGGGCAAGATCAGTTCACGGTCTACTTTGAGCCTCTAGAACCGGAAATCGTACCGTCTACCGTCGTGGTAACTGAGATCTGCGAAGATTCGGATGTCGAAATCATAGATTAAGTAACCCGCACGAACGCGAGTAGATTCTTAGGTTGGTGTAGTTCCGAGTCACCAGCGACGCTCACTTTTTCTGTGCCGTAACCATTCGGACGCGAGTAGATTCTTAGGTTGGTGTAATTCCGAGTCACAAGCGACGCTCACATTGCCTGTGCCGTAACCATTCGGACGCGAATAGATTCTTGGGTTGGTGTAATTCCGAGTCACCAGCTACGCCCACACTTTCCCCGCCGTAACCAGTCGGACGCAAGAATACACGTAGGCTTAGTGTCAAACCAGGACACCGAGTATATTTAGGCGCGTGCGACGTCTCAGCGAGCCGCTCCGCTGACACGTCAAATCTCTTATCAGGCCGGTCACTTCGTCTGTCTTCCGATCCCCGGTATACCCGGTGTACGCAGGGTGCCGAAAAACGGAGGACGTAACAGTTAACAATCTATAAAATACATTGCAACGTTGCAAACTGTTCGTGGGTGCACATTTAAATTTTGCTCAAAAACGTTGTAAACAATTTATAAACAAATTGTTAACAAACTGCTCTGTATAGTTCAATAGCAATTGCTGTCGCATCGCGTTTTTATATTTCTCCGCTTATGCCGGAGGTCTATCAGTTAACCGGTTGAAAGATTACCCGTAACCGAAGAAGCCGCACATCTGAATAATAACTAAATAACCGGGTGACGGCTCATTATTCGAATATTCGTATTCGTACGACCCGCATCTATCATGCTATCCGGATAACCGGAGATTAACCGGTTAACCGGGTATCCGAATAACCGTATAACCGTTTAAATCAAGAGCCCTAATTAGCAATAAGTCAATGTATAGCACTCTTGAATTAGCGCGTGTCATTGGTCAAAATTCGCAGCCGCGCTAACAAATAAAATGTCGTGAAAAGATTTGATCACTATGTATAAATAAAAACCAAACGAGGGATGTTGACGCTCTTGGTGCTTCTAGTGCTGATTTTATAAAACCCATTGTAGCTGTCATGATTGCCAGACGAGAAAGTCCCCCGCCCACATTCTAACCACTTCATAGAAATGTTGCGGCGTGGATGTGTGCGTTTTTGTAGATCGCTAAACAAACGAATAGTTGAACACTTATTACAATTTTAGTGAACTTTTTATTATTCATTTTATGTTCTGCACACCCTTTTCTGCCGTTGATAGTAATTTTGCTCTTGTTACGTCCCAGCGTAACTTTTGACTTATTTCTCTTGATTTACTTAGTATTTTTTTCTTATCTTTGTTACTCCGGCCTCCGGTTGCGCCAATACTTGTGTTACGTCCTACGTCCTCCACCCGCCTTTTTTTCGATCTTAATTCATAAACTTAACCATTCTCGCAACGGCCACCGCGCGCTCCCTCGTCCACTACCATTTAAAATTTGCCAAAAACCACTGTAGGAACTAACTTCTTCCCCCGCCTAGCGGAAGCACGCGCCACGCGAAGGTGACCTTCGCGCAGCAAACGAGTAACCTATACCCTGCTGACTGTCTAAGATGACACAGCCAATAACGCCAATAACAACTAAAATATCGAAACATCAAATTCCTCCACGCAATGCCAGACTGTTCGAACAATGCATGCATAACCGAATCTGGGGGATAAGTCACGTAGCGCTGATTCCCAAAAGAGCAGCTGCCGCGCCGAACCGAGCCAAGGCTGCTGACGCCGAGTCAGCAGTAAGGACGACGCTCAGCCTAGCAAGCCGGATATATATATGACCGGATATATATAGGCTAGTGGCAACAGGTCCAGATCAATGTCACAGAGTCACTGTCAAAGTACCAGTCGTCAGTATCGCAGTAGTTCGGCAGTTCCTCTTTCGCCATGCAACAGACAACAGCCGGTCTTAGGCAATTAAGTAATTACTGTAATCCAGTTAAGTGTACCACAAGACATTACAACTTACACCAAACCTGAGCCAACTAAGTGTCTACGGTTTCTCACAATCCTGCTACTTGGGCGTTCCCTGCGTTCAATTCAGCAGCGTGCTGCACGCACTCTCCTTTCCACAGTGACTTGGGCTACCGAAACCACGGGGCGCAAAACCTGAGCATTCCTTGCTGTCGCCGTAGAGCTCACGTTTAGGTCACCACTCGAGTGATTCCTCGCTGTCACCGTAGAACCCCCGAGTTCCGGTGACCACTTGAGCGATTCATTCGCTGTAACCATAGAACTCTCGCTCCGGCGACCACCAGCGTTCATTCGCTGTGATTGCGGGCATCCAACCGCTTCCTTCGTACGATGGTTCGGCCTCAAGGTCAGTAACTACCCCCCAGAGACGATGAGCGTCTTCCAGTAACTTCACACCCACGCACACACACACACGTCACCCAATTAAGAGCCATAACCATTCGGACGCGATTATAAGAGCCGTAACCATTCGGACGCGATTATATGAGCCGTAACCATTCGGACGCAACTATAAGAGCCGTAACCATTCAGACGCTATTGTAAGAGTCGTAACCATTCGGACGCAACTATAAGAGCCATAACCATTCGGACGCGAACACAAGAGCCGTAATCATTCGGACGCGACCACACATACACAGGAGCCGTAACCAGTCGGACACGAACACACATATACACGAGCCGTAACCATTCGGACACCCCGTTTTACATTCCACGATACGCCAGCGAGCCGCTCCACTGACAGATCTAACTCATTTCCCGGTGCGACCCCTTCCGTCCGTCCTCCATCCCTGGTATATCCGGTGAACGCAGGGCGCCGAGAACGGAGGACGTAACAACTTGTATTACGGCGTATGCCTAGCGCATCCGGCGTACCGTTAGAGTATTAGTGTTAAAATCATGTTATTTCATTTTACTCCGGGTCTCGTGTGCGCCAATATACTTGTATATTACGGCGTACGCCTAGCGCATGCGCAGTACCGTCGAGCAGTAACTTTTAGTGGCAAATCCCTCGCCTTGAAATCATCGTCGTCCCAAATCTATATAGCGACTCGTACTGTATATATATGTAAAATAACTATAGTAATTTTAAATTAAGGCGCACACTGACCGCGCTGAGCGTGGTCAGGCACGAACGCCTCATACGGCCTGGTAGAGAAATATAATAGAAATACAGAGAGAGATCGTAAAGCGTGCACGTGGAAAGAATAGGGCGAGAATAGGGAAACAAAAAGGAAAGTATCGAACGAGAAGCGACAGAGATTTAATATCGTTTCTCTTATTAACAGGTAGGATTCTATATTATAAGGAATAATTACAAGTTACGAAATAAAAGGCCTCTTATTTACAGAGTAACACATGTTTGTTACTGCAACTGGCGATCCAGCACAATATAGACTAATATAAAATATCTATTATATATAACGGAGACTTAGTATAAGGTATGAATGCGTGTACATAGTATGAATATGTGTATATATATGTTAGAGTTCCGGAGAGTCAGGGAGCCGAGAAATAAATGTGAACACTTTCTATATAAAGAATACGCTCAATCGTCACGCACTTTATTCTCTTTTACCTTACAAAGACACGTCTCTTCGCGTTGCCTTTGAGACTTCTACTGTCGTCCTCCTACCTACCTACGCTGTCTCCCTCCTCGCGACATCCGCGAAGGGCAGCTATGGACCAAAGGCCGGGTTCCACATTCGGCCATTCCGGCTATTCTCCAGTCTCCCGAGAATCGTACTTATACGGTTTCATCTGGTCTGCTGATGATTTAATGATTCTGGGACCTTCCCAATCACTTACCCGAATCATCTCGTACCGATCATGTCCGTTCGCTGGTGAGATTTTGTAAGGACCCAAAACTTGTCCATGATTTTCAGGCCAGAACCAAATTGCGTCCGCTTGATGGCAACCAAATCGCCTCCACGATACTGTCTAGCTGGCCTGCACTTCCGATCATACGTCTTCTTGTTTTCTCGCTGACTATTCTCAATGTTCTCCTTCGCGATGGTGCGTAGTTCTGCTCGTTCGTTGTCGAATAAAGTGACTATCTCCTGCTCGATCACCGATAGTAATTCCAGGTCCTCCTTGCGGCGCATCTTTACTCCGAAGAGGACCTCTAAAGGAGTTGTTCCGATGCTCCTCTGATAGGTGCCGTTGATTGCACCCTGTACCCGACACCATTTATCGGGGTACTCGTGGGACAGCTTTGTGAGGATCGGAATAATTATGTGGTTCACCCGCTCGACCTGCCCATTTCCTCTTGACACCCCGGTCGCGATCAATATGTGCTCGATATTTTCATCTACGCAATATCCATGGAAATCGTTTGATGTAAACGCCGAGCAAGATCACTAACGATTCGCCGGGGATTCCTGAAAATCTTCTGCTGACCCCTCAATCTGTCTAACACCTCCTTGGTGTTAGTCGTCTTCGTCGGATAGATCCACACGAACTGCGAGAACCGATCGACAACGACAAATAAATGGTTATACATCTTCGACGTTGACGTCATCGGTCCTAGGTGGTCGATATGATAGGTCGACAATCGGCACATTGCCCTCTGGTATTGGGTGGAGCATTCCCTGTTTCTTTCTCTGCTTGTCTGTTTGAGATTGAGGCGTCGGTCGGTAACGAGTCTCGATTTGTTTCTCTTTTAGCCTACGGCTGACGCCTCTGTCTCATTGCCCTCGCCCTCAACCCCGCGGACGCCGTAGCGCTCCTTGCTTTTCGGCGTCGCCGCGGAAACGCTTTTTATGCCGCACGCGCGGTCGCCCGGCCGGCGAACTATATGCGCTGCTTGTGTGAGTTGTCCTCTCGCATCTTTGGAGCGCCCTGAGGCGCTGATTGGTTCGAATACTAATTAGCGGCTCAGGTACGTGTGCGAGATTTCCCAAAATCTATATACGGACGGTCGACACGCGGTCTCATTATTGCAATGCGCAGAATTTAGTGGAGAGTAAACGTGTTTACACATAAGGTGCGAGTTTTAAGAGAAGTGCGACCACTTAAGAGCGAGTAGTGCCGCATTATAGCTTTAATTCAAGCAGTTTTGCTTCCATCCGATAAGCTTTCCTGCTCGAATTGTCGACGGCGAATCCCATCGTGCGTCAGAAAGTCAATACTTGAGTTTCCTTGCCGTGTCCGATCAGTAGGGTCGTCCTTAGACATCGCGTCGAAGTGTAGTGCGCCACGTGGTTGGCGGCTCCTTCGTCCTTGTTCTCTCCGCGCTTTCGACTATCTCGTGTCGGGATAAGGAAAGTTTCCGTCCTTCATTCGTCCGCGGCACCCTCTTTAGTTAATCGCAGCGCTTATCTAATAGTTTTCCTTTTTTATTCTTTCCTTACATAACTTTAGTTCGCGTCGTCTGTCCCCCGCGTGTCCGTCATCCTACATTAAGTTACTTATAATTCGTAATTATTAGTAATCGCCTGGACACTGTACATAATCTATACTACGTGCTTAACGCGGGGCATTTCAGTTCCCCAAATAAAGTTCTGAGACTTAAATATCGCGCTTCCATCACTTTTGCGGCGGTCCCCCGTCAAACCGGCAAACGGTACAACCCATCCCGTACATTGTCTTCGGCCCAAATACAAGGCACGCAGCAGCTGACGTATCTCTCGACCTTTCGGTCAACTTCAGGATGTAATATTTCGACCTTAAACTCTTAAGCATCTTTTTCACACCGAAATGCCCGTTTTCGTGTGCTCTGCGTATCACATCTTGATGCATACTCGTTGGCAACACCATGACGTTCTTTTCGCCGTCCCTCTTCATCAGGATCCCGTTCTCGCAGATGTAGTTTTCGTAAGGTTCCTTCTCCGATATCGTCTTGATCACCTGTAATCTCTCTTCTGCATCTTGTTGGGTACGTATCATGGGCGTGAGTCTGTCTTCCATCACCATAACTGGATACCGACTGATTGTGAGTGCATCAACGTGCTTAAGGCGAGTCCCCGCGCGGTGCACAACCTTGTATTAAAATTCCTCTAGCATCAACGCCCATCTCGCGACTTTCGGTGAAATGTCTATTTTGCTCAGTGTTCCCTGTAGGGCTGAACAGTCAGTTACCAGCTTGAATTTAACCCCAAGTAAATAAACCCGAAATTTCTTTACGGTGTGACCGTACTCTCTTTACGGACACAGCGAGCATTCCGACGCAGTGCGGACGACGACCCCCACCACCGACGACACCTCAGGGGTTATTTCAGGTCGCACGGCTGGCCAGTAGGTAGCGTGTGCGTGCGATCTAACAAACTTCTTGCGAATGCCCCCACTTCTCGAACCATATAAAAGGGGATAGAAATTGGACATCAGTACCAATTTAGGGCATATCGAGCTAGTAGTTATCCGCTAAAGCGAAAACGATATAATTTAGGAAGGCAGTCCCGACTTAGCGAAAAACCAAGCAAAGCGTCTTACCTTTCGTTCACCTAATTATATACGCCCTATTTGGGAGTCGTCTGGACAAAACAGTCCTAGGGCACTGCTGTATTGTTGATACTCTGCCGATTGTCTGAAAACGGTCGATTTACCTGGCACTAGAAGCATTTGCACGCTGCCGCAATATTTGATAGCCGTATCTTGCATATACGGAAATTAGAAATCCGAGGATTACTAGTACTTCTGACTCCTCCGCCTAAACCCCCGTCGAGTTGGATTCGTACGTTAGGGTCCTCACCTGCATATTGGAGTCTTTCACATATAACTAGTAAATTCTCTTGCAAGGGTCTAACGACCGGCGACTCACCTCGTCCGCTCAAGTACCGGCACGGGTGATATTCGCAATTGGTCTTTAAACTACAAGGAGAGCAGGCCTCGTAGCACACCCATCGAGTCAATCAAATCACGCACAGTATAAGCCAGTGCACTATAGGATCACAGAAGTATCAGCAATACAACAATCGATTCTGATCAGAATTAAAAATAGGATATCGAGCTTAGAAGCACGTACACATATAACTTAGAAGCGCATAATATATTGAGTAAGAGGCGCATAATATATTTAGAAGCGCATGTAAGACCTCCAGTAAAGAATCGTATGTTATTAAAGCTTAGAAGCAGTAAGCATAAAGCCGCCGAGGCTCCGCGCAATACATTTTCCCTTTCGCTGTACATATTTTACTTCAATACACAGACATTTTTGTTTTTCACCACACCTAAGAGTCAAAAGTTCATTGCCCGAACAGCTGACACACCTGTCCGTCTCCTACCTCTAAGGAGTGCGAACTCTTTATAAATAGCAAAACACGGTGGTAGTCCGTAACCGCTGCCGCCGGGTCAACAGAAATAAAACATACTTCAAAATAAATCACGTTATACATCGGTAAATCTCTATTTCGCGATCTTACGAAAATAATTTCCGTATTATACGAACATCGAAATCCAACTCGGTTACAACGGCTTGCACTACTGCGAGAGTCTCGAGCTCGTATGAATGCAGATTCTTGTCGGAATCTGATGTTTTATAAACAACGTGAAATCGATCTTCACCATCGGTCTTTTGCAAGAGGGTGGCTCCATAGCCCTCCTTGCTCGCATCCGTGTGTAACTCCGTGGTCGCATCTGGACGATATATTCGTAATATCGGCTCGCTTATCAATAGTTGCTTCAGTCTCTCGAAGGACTGCTCTTCCTCCGCGCCAAGGCGGAACCTTTGATCGTTCTTTAACATATTTGATAACGGTCTCGCGATTTTTGCGTAATCGCGAAAGAATTTCCGGAAGTATCCCATTAATCCGAGGAAACTCTGGACTGCTTTCTTCGAGTTGGGCGCCGGAAACTTCTTTACTAATCGAATCTTCGAAGGTGAAGGACCAACGTTGCCATCTTCGATCACGTGACCGTGATATTCTACGCGCCTCTGCAAAAATGCGATCTTCTTCCAGTTGATTGCTAACCCTTTCTCGGCGGCAACAGCGAGCGTTTCCGTCAGGTTAGCGAATGCTTCCTCTTTGTCTCGGCCAGGTATGATCAGATCGTCTACGTATGTAAATGTTACAAGCCACGCGGTGACGTGGTGAGGATTTTACGTTTATCAGCTCGTATGGAGGTGAGATTAGTGATAGGAGTGAGCAGTTTAACACGGGCCTCAACCGCGTTGCACTGCGGCACCCTGCACCGTTGCTACTCTTAGTGACGTCTTCTTCCTGGTTCTCCGTACTCTCTCGCGAGAGTCCGTGTCACCGGTCGAAAGGGAGAGTGAGGGGGTGTAGGATTATGACCTCAAGCCTCGTCCGTTATTTCACGGCTGCACCTACCGGTTGCTATAATTGTTAGGTCACCAACCCAAGCCTCGTCCGTTATTTCACGGCTGCACCCTGGACCAATAGATCTGATGGGATAGTCGACAAGGGCCTTGTCCGATATTTCACGGCTGCACCCCTTGCAAACTTTGAGGATAGGGGATATTGTTACGTCCCAGGGTGACTTTTTGATTTTTCATTTTTTTAATATATTTTCTTGATTAATTATTCTCTTATTTCCTTTATTCCGGGCTCCGGATGCGGCAATACTTGCATTATAGCGTATGCCCTTCGCATGCGGCGTACTGTTTGAGTACTTGCTTTACCATTATACTTATTTCATTTGACCCCCGGGCCTCGTATGCGGCAATATTCGTATTATAGCTTATGTCCTTCGTATACGTGGTATTGTTGAGAAGTAACGTGTAGTGGAATTCCCTCACCGTGGAATCATAGTCGTCTCACCCAATGTACATATATTATATATATATGTATATATATATGGTAAATATGCGTTTCAAGGGACCCACCTCCGATTTGGTCGGGCTTGGATTATGTTATATATTTCGACATTCTGAACAACTTTTTCCTTTGCATTTATGCGCGCTCTTGACCTTCGTTTCGGAGTTATTTGCGAAAACATGTTCATTATTGGAGACTCATCTATGTAAGATTGTAGGTAGTTTCAGAGTATGTTTTGGCTGTTGGTGTGGTTGGGCAGTTGGGGGGGGGGGGGAGGGGCAGGAATGGGCAATGCTGTATAATTGTAATTGAAAGCACAGACGAGGTATAGAATAGACTGGACAAACAATGCATATTTTTGTCACACGGCCGAGGACCAGTGATGCCAGAAAGCGAAATCGTAACAGTAACACGCCGAGTGGTGGGGGCATGCGGTAAGTGTGTGCGTGCCGTGTCTGTGAGCGTCTCTCGCGACGTTCAACTTGCGACGATTTTAGAGAAGGATGGCATTATGCTCTGTTTCCTTTGCACCAACGTCGCACCGCGCATGCGCCATTCCGATTCCGATTCCGCGTTCTGGCTACGTCCGATTCCGAGTTTCGATTCTGAGTTCCGAGCACGATCATAATAGCGATATTGAAATGCTTCCTCGCCTTACAATTACGTCATACGTGATGAATGCTTAATTTAATATGCAATTACAATTATTTCCCAAGCAACTTGATGATCATGATCATGATAATGATGTGTATTTGTGTGTGTATACGTATGAGCGAGCGCGTGGGTACGTGTGTACGTATACGCAAGTATAAACTGATTTAAACAATATTATTTATTTTCTGAAATAATATAATTACGTCAGTGGTCTTCCACCCAAGAGGTGCCACTGAAAGTGCGTTCGGTTTTTTAAAGTGGACCTTCGCCCGTAGCCCTATTGTACCACATTTTCTAATACCTACATTACTGACGTTGCATATGGATATACGTATTAATGAATACACATGCTGAACACATATATAATTTAAGATTTGCGTTGTCTTACATTCATAATGTCAGTCATAAGAGTACATCTATTATATACAAATTTGATGTGATGTCGAAGTGTCGAAGAGAAATAATATTCCACAGTGTTTTAACACATATGTGATGTCGAATGTTCCGACAAAATTTTAACGCATATTAGCATATGTGATGTCGAATATTCGGACACAATTTTAACGCATATTGGCATATGTGATGTCGAATGTTCGGACACAATTTTAACGCATATTGGCATATGTGATGTCGAATGTTCGGACACAATTTGAACGCATATTGACATATGTGATGTCGAATGTTCGGACAGAGTTTTAGCACATATGTTGTTTATATATGTGATGACTAACATAAATAATTTTCGACAGATGAGATTAGACAGATTTATATTATTATAAAAATTATGATTGAAAATCAGCCGATGAGGAGGGAAGAGCAATTTCATCAATATGTTCTGCATTTACGTTGACATTTTGTGTAGCCACACGTGTAGAATATAATGTCTGAGATACCATTCTATCTAAATGCTGTTCATTAATTTCCATATTAATAGCATGGTCTCCTCTCGCTTGTAACGCTGATTTCAGTACACAAATAGCATTTGTACTCATGCACAACAATTTATTTCGTTTCTTGGTTTTTAAATCTGGTAAATAGGAAAAGATTCTTTCAGAGTCAGCATTTGAATTCGGCAGCGATCTAACAGTATTAACAACAGACCGCAAATTTGAATAATGATGACAACTTTTACAGGTTTCTTTCCAAAAATCATCAAATCCCAGTGTTAAAAGATGATCTATTTGTATTTGTGTAAAATCCTGATTTAAAGAATACCATTCTTGTTTTAAACCTTCGTGGTCGAAATCACCGAAGGTTTCACCGACAAAACAAACATCGTGAAATGATGTTTCTCCATTCATATCACACAGAGCAACTTTGGGTTCAAAAACGGCCAATTTGGATAAAAATGTGTCGTTTATGGGTAATCCTTTACAAATATCTGTAGCAGCAGCTACGTAAAATTCCAAACAATTTGCTCGAATATTTTCAACTGTATTTTCATGTCCTTGTACATATAATTCAGTAAGGTATTCTTCGCAATCATGTCCTACATTGATCTCATATAATGTCATTTGATTGTCTGGCTTGGAAAAATCTATATTATAAATTGAATTATTTAGAAGTTCTTGTTTTATAAACTGTTGGGAAATTGTGGTTAATAGCTGTAAAGATTTCGGCTGTAATAAATGAATTCTTGTTTCTACAGCTTGGAAAAATGTATTGAAAGTATTGAAAAATTGTAATGTGTGTTGCAGAAATAGTAAATATGCTTTAAGGTCAGGATTTTGCATTAGCATTAATAAATGTTCTCCATTTGTCGTTTTCTCAGTCTCAAGTAATTCTGTTAGAAAATTCTGAATATTATTCCATGACTGAATAAGTCTTTCAATACATAAATGCCGGGAAAGCCAGCGTGTGTCGGACAATTTCAGCATTTTTCGGTTGTCTTTCTGGAAACGATCATTAAAAATAGCGAATCGTTTTGGACTGCAATTAATAAAATTAGCAATTTTTTTTATAAATTCGTCGCATTTGTCTGGAATATTCTTACGTGCAGTATTTGCAACTAAAGCAACTGAATGACATGGGCATGGTAATGTTAATAAATTTGGACAATTGCATTGCATTTTCATTTTGAAGGACACAGATTTACCCGTCATCACAGATGCATTGTCGCATGATAATGCGACGATGTTTAAGAAGGGAATTTCTAATTCCAACATTTCCCGTCTGAATGCCTCAAATAAATTTTCGGCGTTACAATTTTTTGCGTCTAGATCAATTAATTTTACTAATTGTGAGCGAATAGCTAATGTTTCAGGATCAACATACCGAACATGAAACGTCATCCATTTTTTGTTGCATATGTCTGACGTTTCATCAATGAAAATACTAAATTTAGATTTATGAAGAATGCGCGCAACATGATTCGTTTCTACCGGACCCAACACATTTTCAATTACTTTGGCACATTTAGTTCGACTCATGCGCATGCTTTGTAATAATTTTGAATCTTTACCTATTTTTTGAAATAATTGCAGCAGCTTTTCTGCTGTTTGAAAAGGGATGTTATTTTCTGCAACAAAAGCAGCATATCGAATTTCTGCTGCCTTCGTTTGCTGCTTATGAAATGTCTGAAACATCTCGTCGGTTCTATTAATATACTCTTCTAATTCATCGGTATTTATATATTTCTGATGATTCATTTTCATATGCCTTGTCGATTCTGCGTGATAATAAATATTCGTGAGTTTAGCCTTCATGCGTGTCTTACAAAATGTGCAAAAAGCCATGGACTTATTGTCCGCTACCTCGCGTAACCATGGTTGCAATTCAGGTTTTTTTAACCATTTTTTATGAAACTTATATTTATATACGTGAGGAGATGTTTCAGTCACTGCACCATCGTCATTGTTGGACCCATTATTCAAATTTTCATTACAAATTTTCATATTTTCCTTATCCAGGTTTTATATTCATCATTACTTAACCAAGCCTCCCGAAAGCTTCGCTTAATTTTCTTTGATGTTACCTCGCACATTTCAATGCAAAAATATAGTAATAAATAACTGTACTACACGACAGAGAAACGATACAGAAGATTGTGAAATTACTACTTACAGTGAACACTGTTTAAGTCCCAAAGAAAAGTAGTAAAATAAAATACTTTCACTAAATTCTTGAATGCAAGATGCAAGTGAATTTCAGGTTATTGGTTTCGTGCGTCTTACACCTTACACTATACAAACAGACATACAGAATAAGAATATAAGATGCGAGCAGAATGAGCAGAAATAATATCGAAATCGTGTCTAGGCAACCCCGTTCTTTTGTTTCAATGGCGCCTTGCTTTCTTACATTACAATCGTTTCCTATAGTCTTATCGTCTTGTCTATTGTTACGTCCTGCGTCCTCCACCCGCTTTTTTTCGATTATATTCTCGCAACGAGCTCATCGCACCGCGTATCTAATTAACTAGATGTAAGTCGTACAGGAACTGAAACGCGAGCCGCGGCACCGTGCCACCGAAATTCCTTCACGTAACGCTGACTCCCATCCGGGACGTAATCCGCGCCACGCGAAGGAATTACATAACGACCGCGCACAATAGTAATGTAAGTAGAAATGTAAGAATGCTGACACCGAGTCAGCATAGGCTAACCCCAACGATCGACTAGCGATCCGCGGGAATGCATAGTTCCGAGAACGCCAACTTCCAAACGGAAGCTAGGGTGCCAGTTCCGCGAAGGACCTGGCGACCCTCAGCAAAATCCACCGCTTAAATAGAGCCACAAAAGCGAGCGAAAGTCAATTACAATCCTCCGTTCTACAGTTAACATCACGTTCAAAGTCGGGCATTAGTTCACGTCAATTTACTTTCGTCAAAGACATTCATCTAAACTATTAGGCTCACTACAGTTAAGCGTTAGTTTAGCAACACGGTTGTGAACCTCAAGCAAGTGTATCGACAGAAATACAACTCCACTTCGATCAAGGTAACCGTCGCAACTATTAATTATCTGCCCCCACAACTACCTCCTTGGAAACGTCCGACCTTCCTACGAGACCCTTTAACCAAACGACCATCGCGACGTCATCAAATCACCGCGATACTCACTAGCTACGGGTCGACTCAGTACTCGGCAGGTTCGGCTACATTTCCGGTCCTACCCAGGGCCCCCTGAGAACTACCTACAGCCGTGGACGCCCTCACAGGCATCCACCGTGGTATAACTCCCGGTGATCGTCACCCACAGCCGTGGACGCCCTCCCAGGCATCCACCGTGGTCGACTCCCGGTAATTGCCGAGTGATCCCTAGCGCAGACGCCCTCCCCGGCATCCACCTTGGTGATCTCACGCACTATGGGAAAACCTAGGGGTAAGTGAACGGAACCAGCCGAATCCTCCGCAGTTCGTGGTCTACAGGCCGCCATAAACCGTCAAACATTGCATAGCTTGCCACCAGAATCCGCTCCGGAAAAGACCCCTACACATTCGACGACGAACTCGGCAGGCACTACCTGTACCCATCCGCCACATATCTTCGAGACCTAGTTGAGGGAGTCCCGCCCACGGTTACGGTGACGGAACTCTACGAGGACTCGGATATTGAGATATTAAACTAGCTGTAACGGCGACTCCACAATAAAGCCCGACTGAAGACCCTCAAACGTTGACGTATTTCCCATTCCTTCCCCCCGCGCGCTTACAAACATAAAGGTAACCAGTAGGCCGGTTAAACCCCCGCCGAAGCACAAACAGTAGAGCCGTAACCATTCGGACCCATTTCTCCTATATCGCGCGATACGTCAGTGCGCCGCTCCACTGACCAATACAAACAAATAGAGCCGTAACCATTCGGACGCATTTCTCCTATACCACGCGATACGTCGGTGAGCCGCTCCACTGACCAATACAAACAAACAGAGCCGTAACCATTCGGACGCATTTAGAGCCTAGACGAAGGACTCTTACACCACGCGATACGTCGGCACGCCGCTCCGCTGACGGATAAGCCCCCTCTTACGGTGCGATACCCCTTTTCCGTCTGTCCTCGATCCCTGGTATACCCGGTGAACGCAGGGTGCCGAAAACGAGGACGTAACACTATCGTCTCTCTGCAATCTGTACAAAGTGCAATTGAAAAGTGATATGGAAGCGGAAGACATACCGTTGCATAAGTAATAACTGAAATTATCATACATAAACTCGTTTCTCGACAAAATCAAACCAGATATATATCCTGCAGAAAATATGGATCAAGTGACGGCACTGGCTCAACATATGCTGCCTCTACTAGAAAAACATTTCGAAGAAAAGCAGCAGCAGCAGCAGCAGCAGCAGCAGTTACAGGGGCAATTGCCCTCAAACGGCGATAGTAAATACAATATAAAGAAATTGAGACACATATTTTACCCACTAAGTAATAAGATTAATTAATAAGTACAATTATGTTTTAGAATCAGGTGACCGGCTATACGCTGCCGGTAAAAGCAGAGCCCGGTGGTACCGGCAGCGAGGTGGATATTACAATGGACC
The DNA here is from genome assembly GCA_963942575.1 of Priocnemis perturbator. Taxonomy (NCBI): domain Eukaryota; kingdom Metazoa; phylum Arthropoda; class Insecta; order Hymenoptera; family Pompilidae; genus Priocnemis; species Priocnemis perturbator. The sequence goes on along the minus strand of OZ012643.1, from coordinate 10,630,601 downwards.
ATATCACCGACGAGATATTCCTAAAGACTGCCAGCCTTATGGGACTTTGTGTCTCCAGCAAAATTCGCTGTTCTCGGGCGCCCTCTAGAATATATTGCGGCCAGAGTAAGAAACTGATGTCGAATCACTACCGTACTGAACTATTATCATGAGATGTCACCTGTGTGTGGGCAAGTGAAACTCTCTTCACAGACGATTTCAAGTGGAATTTTAAGTTTCAAAATAATAGAAGCAAAATTACTATTAACGGCAGAAAAGGGTGTACGAAACATAAAATGAAAGATAAAAAGTTCACTAAAATTTTAATAAAAGTTCAACTATTCAACGTTAACCGTAAAAATATATGTACAACATTGGACGCGGAAATTTTGATATACAAACCTGACCATGTCTTGTTGGTCTGAATTTGGAATATATATTATTGTATGTTCAAATGAAGTTCACGTATAGTTTCAATGCAATTTGCTCATTTGTTCCACCATTTGAAGCTGTGTGAGATACATGAAATTGACAATTGGAGAACAGGTGCCCGGAAAAATCTGCCGTATAGGTCATGATCGCTATAGGTGAGATTGAAAATAAGTAAGGCTGCCGTTACAATGGTCGCGGTTTTGGTCGATCTTCTGTAGTCCGAAACAATTTGTCAGTAGTGGCACTCACCTACATCGACAAATACGTCGCATAGAAACAACGGTATCGCTGCGAGGTTGGGTAGGAGTGTAGGACTAAGACTTGCAGATTGGAGAGTGAAGTTGAGCTAGTCAAGTATAGTTTCTAAGCGTTTATTTCATGCGGGTGTGCTGCCGTGTTTAACTCATTGTCAGTCTATCTCGGCAACTGTGAGTGGAACACAACGAATTTGGTAAAGAATGTTTAAAATGTTCAGCTTAAAACAATGCAAAATGTTCTTCGTATATTCGAACAGATCTTGTCGAGAGCTTCAAAGCGATGCCATGCACGGTTGTGTTCTATTGACCGTTTCCGAGACAAGCCAAGATAAACGAAGTCAAACGTGACCGCACACCCATAAATATTGCACCGTTTCCCCGAGCAGTCGATATTTTCCGCAATACACTAATCGATTCGTACGCTTCCATTGGTCTATTTAAACAAGTTTTTCGTTTTGTTGCAAAACATGCAGCCGCGTACCAATTTGAACTCGAATGCACATGAGGGCAGCCCGAGGCCGCATGAAAAGTTGATCCGAGACGCAACGAACTGTTTTGATATATTAAACAGATATTGCAAAGTAGCGAAAGAAACTGATGTTATTTTTAAATCACGTGCTAATTACTCTTTAATTATGTATGCATCTGTGAAGTATCGATTACAAAGGTGAGGGTGAAATAAAATTTTAAAATAAAATCTCATTACGTTTGAAGCAGTTACACAATGGGTAATGTCAACGTTCTATGTTTGCCTATTACCTACGGTACTAGCTCCAATTACCGACGCCAACCGACGCCGCCAAGAGACCTCAGCGCCCCCTCAGACCCCATCCAGCCCCCATTTGCGGGCCGCTGTTTAACACAGGCGCTGGCAGTCTTTAAGAATATCTCGTCGGTGACCATATGGTGGAGGAGGAGGCCGATATTGGCAACATGGGGACCGTGGGCAGGGTGGCTACCCAGGTTATCAGGTGCACCGATCGGGTGGCAGACGGGGCGCGCGAGGTGGCCACGGACGTGGTCGTGGCCGTGGTCGTGGTCGTCGTGAACCGCGCGTGGCCGTAACAAAAATATATAATTATTAATAAATAATATTAGTACTTATTTCTGTCTGAAATTATTTATGTTAAAATTATACTCATCATCATCAATCATCACATATCTAAAATCTAAACAACATGGTCAACATGTGTATTAATTTTGTCCATCATTATTTCTCTTCGAGTCCTTCACATCACATTTGTAAATGGTAGTCAGTAGAATAGCAGATCTCTTATTATTATGTCTGACATTATGCATGTTAGACAACGCAAATCTTAAATTATATATGTGTTCAGCATGTGTCTTCATTAATACGTATATCCATATGCAACGTCAGTAATGTAGATATTAGAAAATGTGGTACAATAGGGCTACGGGCGAACTTTCAAAAACCGAACGCACTTTCAGTGGCACCTCTTGGGTGGTGTGGAAGACCACTGACGTAATTATATTATTTCAGAAAATAAATAATATTGTTTAAATCAGTTTATACTTGCGTATACGTACACACGTATCCACGCGCTCGCTCATACGTATACACACACAAATACACATCATTATCATGATCATGATCAACAAGTTGCTTGGGAAATAATTGTAATTGCATATTAAATTAAGCATTCATCACGTATGACGTAATTGTAAGGCGAGGAAGCATTTCAATATCGCTATTATGATCGTGCTCGGAACTCAGAATCGAAACTCGGAATCGGACGTAGCCAGAACGCGGAATCGGAATCGGAATAGCGCATGCGCGGTGCGACGTTGGTGCAAAGGAAACAGAGCATAATGAAACCTTCTCTAAAATCGTCGCAAGTTGAACGTCGCGAGAGACGGTCACAGACACGGCACGCACACACTTGCCGCATGGCCCCACCACTCGGCGTGTTACTGTTACGATTTCGCTTTCTGGCATCACTGCCGAGGACCGCCGTATAGTTAGGTGGGTGTATAGTTAGCAGACGACTATCACAGTTTTCGGCTATTTTGGTCTCAATCGTTTACGAATAGTTTACGCAAGTTTACGCAATCGATTTCAGAGTTTACGAAATCGTAGTTAGCCCGTGATTAACAATTTTAATATCTAGTAATTATCGTCTGCTACCGCGCAGCGCCACCGTGGCCTGGGAGCGAAGCTGACCAGATGCAGAACGTGGAGAAATAATTTTGACGTATCTCGTGTGTAACGGTCTCAATCGTTTACGAATAGTTTTCGCAAGCTGCTGTATCGATTTCGGAGTTTACGAAATCGTATTTTGGCCGTAATTAACAATTTCGAGAATGGGGTAATGTAGGTCTTGCAAGCGCCTCCAGTGGCCGAAAGCAGAAGCTGACCAGATGCAGAACCTGGCGAAATAATTTTGACGTATCTCGTGTGTAACGGTCTCAATCGTTTACGAATAGTTTTCGCAAGCTACTGTATCGATTTCGGAGTTTACGAAATCGTAATTTGCCCGTAACTAACAATTTCAGAATCGGCTATCGTGCAGTGTTGATTTGCTCGCAAGCGCCGCCGTTGGCCGAAGGGAGAAGCTGACCAGATGTATGCCCTGACCAAGTAGTTTTGACTTTTGACGTATCTCACGTCATCCATTCACAAGTAGTAGAAGAAAAATATTGTATCGTGGAATTGAGCGATGGGTTGCAAGTGATTCCAACCTGTTGGTTAGATGCCAACAAAAGTGTAAGCAAATGGCCAGGCCACGTCAAGTCGCTGAACAAATTAGAGAAATTAATAATTTCCGAGGCTTTACCTCAAACCTCGTGAGAGGATTGTGCAGTTATTAGCGTTGCTTTGGGTCGATAGGTATGTATAGTGTGTGACCGTACTTATCGCCGCTAAGCGCAATGTATTATTTTATCGCGATCTAATCAGTGTTCGTCGCGATGTTTCGGAGTGTCGTCCGTGATCTATAAGTGACGCGGTTTGTTATGATCTCTGCCGCGTCGGTGTGCCGGCACACTGGTGTGAGCGGTCACTTTTTACTTACACCAGTGCTCTAGTAATAAGTCGGAGATAGAAGCTCGTGCTCCTGCTAAGGAGGCGGATGGTGGGGGAGAATGTTCGGGCGTTGAACTTGGTTTTTATACCCGTTTATTTTCGTAGCTCGGTACAGCTGATCGCACGCAGATCTCTAAATTAAAGATATATATTTACTTGCTGTCTTACGTAATAATTAGGGCTACCACAGGTCCTCAGCACCCTGTGGCGTTTTCAGACCCAAAGTGCACACAATGCCCCAGCCGGTACGTGAGCGGGGCAGCAGGGCTTGGCGCAGGTCGTTTCCCTTTAAACGAAAATAATACTTCTGAGGCCGAGTACAAGACACACACACGTCTGCGCGGCCGGTGCGTGAGCGGAGGCGAGACGGCGTGGACTGTAACTCCTAACTCCTTCTTATACACGAATCCTATGGCAAAGTCCTCGGAGGAGGCGCGTTAATTCTGAACGCGTGGAGCGGAAGGCTCCCAGATACCGCTCGATCGTGGAGTCTAGTACGTACCGTACTTTACAATTGACTCGGCACGAAAGGCCACGATAGTCTGATTTCGGCGCTTTAGATACTAGCACAGTGGTGGGGCTTGTTTAGAGAAAATAATAAGATATTTGTTCGGACGCACCCTACCGGCCGGCGGCGTGGTGACTAGGGTTGTTCCACTCGCCGGTGGTGGGGGCACCTCCACCACTGCTCTGTAACCGTGTGTTTACGAATGTACGGTTACAGATATCCCCCTCTCCGTCCTCTATCGTGCAGCATGCAGTATAGCTGCACGATCGCGACTTAAATTTAATACAAAAAATAAAAGAAAACCAAAAGACATCGGGTTTCACCCGTTATAGTTAGAGAAAACACTCTTTCTCACGAGCTTATGTTAACATTACGTAGGTCACCAGGGGAAGGCGACACTATATATAAAATAAGGATCATTGAGCTTGTCACCTTTGCCCTGACTTAACTAAAAGAAGAGTTTATTTGTTCTTATTGCTATATTATACGATGTCCAGCGTTGACTTGAAATTATAATGTTCGCTTTGTTTATTTCTTATCCTACTGCCGTCGTGCGGCCATAACCCATACGTGTAAACTAAAAATTTCTTTGTTCTTGGTTTTCGCGCACGATATGCATGGGGATTGCACTATTGTTGGGGGCCACTCACCGCACTTTGTCTTCTTGCCATGGCTGATCGGAGGTCGGCTGCTGACAAGATTAGTCCCAAGGGATTTCGCCGATCCAGCATAGGGATGTCTACGGGGACGTCAGAATTGTCCGGTATCCGGGAACCGAGTCGTCCTTCACGTCGGAGCTGTCGTCTTTGCTCCGGGGTGAGTGGTGGTGGTGGAACGATCAAAAGGTTGGAGATTATCCGTGGTTTGGCCCTTGTCGTTGGAGGTGCGTATGGCTTCACCCGATGGACGGGTCGGGCCTCCACCCCTTGCTGCTGTTCGCCGTGGTGATCGTGCAACGAGGCTGCAGCGTTGGTTTGCCATTCTTGCGGTGTTTGTGTTCTCGCTTCTATGCGTCGTGTCGTCATTTGCGTTTCCTGCGGAAGACCCCTTCCTCTACTACCTTCCATCTACGAGGTGTTATCACTGGTAGATTCGGTGGTGGTGTCGGTTGGTAGTAATAATCGATTCCTGTTTGGGTAGCACGGAAAACCATTGCCCACGACGCATAGCTCTGTGTTCCAACTGTTCGTGCCTCTGCCATGACTTTATTCGTGCTTGGTTTTGTGCACACTGACCGTTCGTGTCCTCCGCCGTCCTTTCCTTGCCGGGCCGTTACATGTTCATTCCTTTTTGTTGAGTGACCTGTCAGAGGTTATGTTTGTTGTGCTTCCTCGTGGTCGGTTATAAGCGCACTTCTTTCGATGTAGCGTCTAAAGCTCGTGGCATGGAATGTTCCTTTAATTTTCCCCGATCCTTGGTGGCTCAGAACGAAGGTCGCGGGACCCTTACGGTGGGTTATTACGTAAGGGCCCTCGTACAAGTGGAATAGTTTAGCTATTTCCCTATCGGCAGCATTCGAGACCGGATTTGTTTTTAATAATTCTAGTTCTCCCACCTCGTATCTCGTTGTCTTTTTTCCTTGGTTCGCCCGTTCCTGCCGCTTATGCGCCTTGCCCTTCATCGTGGCATACGCGAGCTCTAATTTGCGTGTGTATTGTTCTGCCGACTCTTTGCTACTGTCCGTGTGTTGGTGGTACCATTTCATCCACGGTCGCTTTGGTGTTTCGTTCTGAAATAGCTCGAGAGGCGTATATCCAGTGCTAGCGTGGGTGACTTCGTTGCAACACGTTTCGATGACCTCTATCCATGTAGCCCATGCGGTGTATGCCTCCGACGTAAGCGTCCTGAGGATGCGTCCAATTTCTCTATTTATCCTTTCCACTGGGTTGCTTTGCGGATGTCTGACCGATGAGAAGGAGTGCTGGATTCCCTCCTTTTTCATCGTGTCTATCCATGCGGTTGCCGTGAACTGTGTTCCATGGTCGGTGATGATGGTTTTTGGTCGTCCATACGTCGGGACAAAGTCGCGCATGATTCGTTGTATGGTGATATAAGTCGTTGCACGCTTTACAGCGTATAGTTTAATGAAATTTGTAAATACATCCTGGACAACGAGTATGTGCCTCACACCTCCCCGAAATTGCGGTAGGGGACCGTAATAGTCTATGGACAGTATGTCGAGGCGTTCCTTTGGTATTATGCTTGCCATGTCTACGTGCTGGGCATGGGTGGGTAATTTTACTCGTTGGCAGGTATCACATTCTGCGATGAATTTCCGGACCTTCCTCTGGATTTGCCGGACATAAAAATCGTTATTGATGATCGCCGTGGTTCGGTCGCTCCTTGGATGTGCATAAAGCTCGTGCACTTACTTAATTAATTTATCGGTAATTATGTTCGGTACGACGGGTTTTTGTTTGCCAGATGCGTTGCAGGTGTAGAGGATGTTTTGCATAATCGTGTACTTATTGAGTGCTTGTGTGGGGTTATCCTGACACTGCTCTCGTAAGACCTTCAGTTTTGGGTCCCGTTCCTGCCATTCTCCCAGGTTTCCTAGGATCCCTGCCATCTCTTCAGACAGCTTCCTTGCCAGTGTTGTGAGAATGGCTGCTCGACGGGTTTCCCCGATGTTTCTGTTACGTCCGGGCGAGGCTTTTCACGACTTTATGTTTGTCAAGACGGTCGATGAGAAATCCGCGAGCGGCCTGCCGTGCGACCGGGCGTAATGCTTGAATATTTTTGCTATCCAGTTACAATAGATAACGGTAATCTAACTAAAGATCAGTATTGCAAGATTCTAATCCCTTCCTGGAAGAGGAGGGATTTCCTAGTTTATTCGGTATAAGCTAAACGGAAAGTTAAATAAGGAAGCTAATATCGCGTTTAGTTATATGCAGGACTAATAGGATTCGTGTGTCTTCATAAGACCCGTACAGGTCCCCAATTACCCGCGCGAGGTTATGTTTTCGGCCGGTGTACAACGCTATGGTAGACGAGGTGTGACGTCACAACACAGATCAAATCAAGAAGAATAGTATAAGGGGAAAACAAAAGTAGTTATATTCAATTGAAAAATAATAGTATAAAGAAAATAGAATAGATATGCTTTGAACTCGGTCAACGACTAGTAGATAAATTGCATTAGATAGTTTACGCAGTATTGAGAAAAGTTCATGAGTAGTGCGCGACAATGATGCGCCTTAATACGAGCACTCTTTACAGAAGGTGAGGATGCGCTCTCGGTAATTTTACAGGTTACGCCTTTACAATCGACAGTTAAACAGGAGGAACGTGCACGGTCATTATACCGTGCCCGCGGGATCTCTCCATGATTTGAACTCGGGCATGATTATACAATAAGATGTTAAATCGTCGTCGTGTTTCGCGACTGGAGGTTCCTACCGTGTCGCTGGTCTTCGGTTACTGTCGTGAATCAAGCGGCTTGCGCACGCGCTCTTTCTCCTCCTCTCTGCTCTATCACTCTCTCTCTCTCTCTCTTTCGCTCTCGCTCTATCTCTCTTTCTCCTTGGCGGTAGGTCGGTTGGAATTTTCGGTGATTAAACGATGATAATACCTTCGAATCGAAATGAAGTTTTAGTACTTTGGACTTCCTTGATCTGCCTGTGCTCAGATGTGATTGCGCCGGGATATAGCCCGTTACAAGGGTCGAAAAATCAGGAAGTTAATGCTTCTATTCGTTAAATTTCGTTGGATAATTCCGACTTTAATCGCCACGCGAGCGAGGAACAACCTTTTTCGCGTTCTGTTCAAGTTTTATATAAAGAAAAGAATAATGTAATTGAAATCAAAGAAAGGAAACTTAATTTAACGCGTCCGACACAATTTGTCGGCCACGTGCAGCGTACGCGCACACTTTCGCACTTTTCACAAGCGAAAGGAAAGAAAACTGAGTCTGTATCTCAAAATAATAAGCACAATCTATAACTATGGCTTTACGAGGATAATTGAGTCCTTTTTGGTAACTACAAGAAGAATATGCACTATTAGGCTCAGAACAAAGAGATATCTAAGATACCCTCGGACAATCGACCACGTACCTCACGACTTTACAGCCAACTGCCCAGAGAAATCCGTCGCGAGATGGCTCCTGGGCTCGCTCTAGGCCAGTTTTTCATACCTTAACCATGGAAACGGTCGATCAGCGGTCGATTCAGTGTACAAATATCGTGTTACTATGCTCGCTCGATGTTCAGCGAGAGTCTTTCGTTTGCTCATCTATCCTTTTCCAATTATTTAGTTTTATTGCAAATAAAATATGATTGCATTGACTCAGCCATCTAAAACTTCAGTAGCGCACGCTCCTGATTTATATGCTTGAACAGAATTAGGTTGATATCTGGGCAATGCCTTATTGACACGAAAATAATAATTTACTTTTGAGAGAGAGAGAAACTAAAAATATAACACGCGGAACCTCATCGCTTTTCCTTAGCCTATACACACATACGTCCATACTGCACACACACACTCATTCTATGTTCACACACATTCATACCCGCTCGCACGCTTATATCTATACTTACATCTACTTACATATATACGTTGGGACGAATATGATTCCACGGTGAGGGAATTCCACTACATTTTACAACTCGACAGTACCACATATACGATGAGGCTAAGCCGTGATACAAGTAATTCGTATACGCGGCCTGGAGGAAAAATAGAATAATCATGATTTTACAACTAATACTCTAACAGCGCACCGGATGCGATGAGCCTAAGCCGTGATACAAGTAATTCGTATCCGGCGGCCGGAATAAAGGAAAGAAAAGAGAGTTTAAGTGAGAAATTATGCTAAAAGAAAAGGAAAATCAAAAAGTTACGCTGGGACGTAACATTTCCTTCCGGGTGTGAAATGCGGCTTAGTGTATCCGCGATCACATTTTCTTTCTCCGGGACATGTCTAACCTCAATGTCGTAGTCTTGGATTGCCAAGATCCATCTGGTTAGCCGTTGGTTGTGGAGTCTGCAGTCATGTAGGAACGTGAGTGCTTTATGGTCAGTGAGGAGGATTATGCGTGACCCATATATGTAGAAACGGAATTTGGCGAGAGCCCACACTATGGCCAATAATTCCTTCTCGGTGGTAAAAAAGTTCAATTCCGATCCCTTGAGTGTCCGGCTGGCAAACATGATCGGCCTCTTCACACCTTCCTGGTCCTCTTGCTCCATGACGGCCCCCAATGCCGCGTTGCTCGCATCCGTCGTCAGGTAGAATTCCCTTTCTCGATTCGGGAATCTGAGAACAACTTCCCGACAGAAAGCGTTTTTTAGTTCTTCAAATGCTTCCTGTATTTCCGTCGTCCATTCCCATTTGCTCCCCTTCTTCAGGAGGTTTAGTAATGGGAGCATTATTCCTGCATATTGGTTGGAGAATTTTCCATAGTAATTAACTAATCCTAGGAATCCTCGAACCTGATGTATGTTCTGAGGTGTTGGGAAGTTACGGATCTGTTCCAACTTCTCTGGGTCCTGCCTCACACCCTCATTTGATATGATGTGGCCCAGGAACTTCAGTTCCCTCCTCATGAATTTACACTTTTCCAGGTTTACGGTTAGGTTGTGCGCTTCGAGTCGTTTAAGGGGGTCTTCTAGTGTGTCAGGAAAAAAAAATAGATTTTTTATTATTCTTATAGTTTGGGGTCTTAAGAATGTGTCCCAAAAATTTTAAAGTGATTTTCGTAAAAATAACCGTGCTACGAAGGTTTAGCCGATGCGACTCCATAGAGCGCGTCGACCGGTTCTTCGCGCGCCAGGTAACAACTTTACCCAGGCGGATGGCGCCTAGCTGAGCACGTGGACGATCCTTTATTGTCCCCTTATATACTGTCGTCCGAAATTTGCGTTACAATCAGTATACTCTCGACCTCCGAGCAAAATAGACGCGAGTTTTTTAAGACAACATGGAGCGGAAAGGCAAGCGAGGTGGTCAAAAGCGTATCGGTGGAAAAGGAGCAGGGAAATTGACTGACCAGTTGATAAAAGAATTAACTACATACTACGGCTTGGCAATACGAAGAAATCCGCAGTCAGTGAAAAACATGAAGAACGCCATATGGGCCACATATGACCACAAACGATCCACCGACGAGAATCCACACCACGAACGTTATCCTGAAGGCTCCACGAGCTGGTGCGCGTGGCGTAAAGCGGAAGCTGCGGGAACATTAGACAGCTATACCCATAATAATCCTCCGCTGAACGATGTGGTGTTAGACGTCATCAGGCCCATTTATGAAAACTTGACATCGGACGACTTATTGGAGCGATGCCTGGGATGTTACACCCAAAACAATAACGAAAGCCTGAATGCGGTGATCTGGTCGTTCGCACCAAAACATTTGCACAGTGGCAAAAACATTGTAGAAATTGCCACTTTCTTGGCCACTTGTATTTTTAATGGTGGATATCACACAATTCTACAAATTATGTCTGCGATGGGACTAAAAATCGGGTGTAACGTTGTCATGTTCGCAAACGCCAGGGACAACGAGCGCGTCGAACGTTCCAACAAGCGAGCAACATTAGAATCAAAAGAGGCAAGGACTGCCAGAAGAAATGAGAAAGCGGGTAAACTTGACTTCCACGAAGCTCAGGAGGGTGTCTTGTATGGCCCTGGTATAGCCGACTAAAGGTAAATTGCTGAAATCAGTCAATATGCACCGTACAACTGCATGACAAACATTAAACGCGTTTTCCTCGAAATTACATTTTTCAACTCGGGCGTGCATGTATCTCAGAAACTACTGGGCCGATCGACTTGCAATTTTGCACACATGTACAGTACATGTCGGGCTATCGTCCGTGCCTCCACTTTTATTATTGCTTTATTATTACTATTTTTCCGGGCCACGAGAAGTGAGAATTTTACCGTGAAAATCAGAATTCTGTCTTTGAAGCGCCGCCATTTTGTCAATTGTTCTTGAAATTTTTTTTTCGAGCCTGGAACGATAACCACATTCATAAAGAATAGAATAAAACCAAAAACGTTTGTTTCAGATCACCAGGACGCCCGCAATCTACACGCCCGATTGAACACAATTTTCACGACATGACCTGCGCAACATTAAATATCTAACATAATTATCAACAAAATACTTTGAAAAAATTTAATATGGTTCTTCAAACATGTATAAATATAACTGTGAAATTCAAATACAATACATTTAACAGTTTTCCCACAATTAATTCCCAAAGAACCACCTCAGAAATGGGTGTACACACTAGAAGACCCCCTTAAGGACCGCCGTTACATGTGCGGTGTGTTCTTCGAAGGTGTTAGAAAAACATAGTATGTCGTCCACAAAGGTAGCGACATATTCTTCCATGCCTGATAGTATGATACGCATGGCTCTCACGAGGCTCGCACTACTTGACTTCAGTCCGAAAGGAGTGACGGTGTATTCGTAACATCGTCCTTGGAACATAAATGCCGTGTACTTCCAGGATTCCTGGTCTAATGGAATCTGCCAAAAACTATTGGTAAGATCAAGACTAGTGAGGTATCCTATGTGCTCGAATTTCTGGAAGATAATGTCCGTTGCCTCTGACATTTCGTGGTCGTCGTGCATGAATTTATTTATGTGTCGGGCGTCCAGACGTAATCGTATTGTGCCGTTTTTCTTGAGTACCGGGACTACCGGGTTAATGAATGGACTGGTGCTTGGTTGAATGATCCCGTTGTCCAGCATTCGTTTAATCTCTGCGTTTGCTGCCGCTTGATACTTGAGCGGTATGGGGTAGGTACGTTTCATGCACGTTGCGCCCTCCCGTATTTGTAGGTGGTGCTCATAGCATGAAATCCTACCGATCGTATCCCTCCATATTCTCGGAAATCGGTCAATTATTTCTTGCATCCGTTGTCGTCGTTCATGGGTTCCTATGCTGTCTTCGAGAGTGGGTTTTATGCGGTCCTCTGTTGCATTGTCCTCCCTTTGCATGGTGCATACCTGATGGTCGCTCCCTATTTCCGGTGTTGTCCTTACAGTTATGGTTGTGTTCCCTGTGTTCAGTGTTATTGTTTCGTCTTGAAAGTTGACTATTTCTCGGTATTTCCGTAAGATGTCGACGCCTAGGATGCATTCGCATATCAAATTTGGTACGACAATCGTTGCGCACTCTATCGTATCTCCGGCGTGTTTTATTGTTATCCAGATCTGTTTTGTAATTCGCGACGACTTGCTTCCTGTCGCCCCGATGATCTGGGTCGATGTTACCGGTAATACCGGGCAGTGCCGTAATTTGGCTATGTTTCTGTCATACCATTCTTCCGATATCGCCGTGACAGTGCTTCCTGTATCGATAAGGCTGCGTATGGGAATTCCCTCGATTGTCACCATAAGCATTGGGCAGCTATCCTCATACCCACCTAGGTTCGTACTATCTTCCGTAGTTAGTTCATGCCGAGTATCCTCAAAAATCGAGTTGATGGCTTTGAGCCTCATATCCCCTGGTAGCGTGTCGGGTTCCTTCCTTGTACGAGCGGGGATGACTCTGCTACAATCTTGATGGAGCCCCTTTCCGAGTTTCCCGGGATCTGCCGTTCCTCATCCACCTCTTCTTCTTCCCTTATCAGGGTTGCCCGCAGTGGTGCTGGCTTCTGATATTCCCTTCTCTCCCATGGTTTGTTTGGGCGGTCTTGAGATTTATATGTTTCTTGACGTGGTGGATATCCGCCCGGTCTATGGCCTGTTTCTTGTTGCGCTTTCCACCCGTACTCGCGTGTTTCATTTCCACGTTGGTATCCCCCGCTCCTGTTTACCGTACCTCCGTTGTCAAACCTTTCTAGTAGTGACAGAAACCCATCGATGGTGCGTATGTTCTGTCCCACGATGCAATCATCAACCGCCTGAGAAAAGTGTCTGGCGACTGTGAGTACAATTTCTTCGTCGGTTTGTCGCGGGGTGAGGTCACGCGCTGCACCCACCAGGCGCATTGCATATTCGACGCGTGTTACGCCGTGTTCTGAGTGATATGTTGCTTTGTTAAGTGTATCTCGCACTTTCCGTTGTACTGATGGTCCCCAGAATCGTTTCAAGAATGCATATCAAAAGTCGTTCCAGTCCTCGATTTCGTCAGCTACCAGGTCCCACCATTCGCTGGCTGTTTTTTTTAACGCCTGCGTTATGATGAATTTGACCTCTTCATCGGGAACGGCCGCTGTATTCAAAAAGGTCGCCAGTTCCCTTATAAACTTCGTCGGTCTTTCCCGTGCTTTTCCTTCGAAGGTGGGTAATTGCGGTTTTACCACAAAGGGACGTATGCTAGTTGTAGTCATTGCTGTGTCCATGCGTGCCATTGTTGGTACCGTTTCTCCGGAATATCTTTCCCTTGATATGCTCTCTCTGCTGTGTCTTGACGTATTAAGTGGTGGTCGTGCCATCCTTGCATGATCCCGCTCCATTGGTGGGAGTGAGGTTTCCCTTCCTGAGATATTTTGTGTTTGTACATCGGGTTGTCGCGTTTGTCTTGATACCCGGTTTATATCCTCCTCCGTTGTTCGGTCATTCATTGCCTTTATTCTTTCCTCAAGTTTGCGGCATCTACCCTGTATTTCTTCGCGAGACTCTCTTTGGCTTACTGCGATACTATCAAGTTCTTCCTCTACTTGAGTCTTGAGGTCGTATATGATGCCGTTTATGTAGTGCTTATGCACTATGAATTTTTCCGTTATTTCATTTCGTGCTTCTTGAATGTTTGCGCTTGTTTGCGCCTCCAATCTTTCTTCCAATTTTTCGATGCGCACGTTCTGTTCCTCCACGTGCTTGAGGATTTCCTCGAGCATTCTTTCCAGTTGTTGTGTCCGTCCTTGTCTCGTCTCCTGTTCCTGTTCTATGTTTTCGTTGTCACCCGGGGGCAATGTCCTGTGGTCTTCGCGGCGCAGGTGCTCCACAGTTTCGTTAAACGGTGCTTGTAGCGCGCTTGCATCGATTCGGCTGTGATTAGCTGCCGCCTGCTCTTCTTCATTTTCCATGTTTTCTGCCAGTGCTATTCTTGCTGCGCTGGCTTTATTTCTTGTCAATACCGCGGTATCCTTATTCATTGTGCTACTATTTCGTAATACTTAAATTTACTTATTAATTCGTTTACTTATAATTCTATCGCGTGTTCTTGCCCTTCTTCTCACCGCTCTTTAAGCCATCCGCCCCACGTTGGGCGCCATTTGTGATCGTACTTATCGCCGCTAAGCGCGATGAATTATTTTATCGCGATCTAATCAGTGTTCGTCGCGATGTTTCGGAGTGTCGTCCGTGATCTATAGGTGACGCGGTTTGTTATGATCTCTGCCGCGTCGGTGTGCCGGCACGCTGGTGTGAGCGGTCACTTTTTACTCACACCAGTGCTCTAGTAATAAGTCGGAGATAGAAGCTCGTGCTCCTGCTAAGGAGGCGGATGGTGGGGGAGAATGTTCGGGCGTTGAACTTGGTTTTTATACCCGTTTATTTTCGTAGCTCGGTACAGCTGATCGCACGCAGATCTCTAAATTAAAGATATATATTGAATTGCTGTCTTACGTAATAATTAGGGCTACCACAGGTCCTCAGCACCCTGTGGCGTTTTCATACCCAAAGTACACACAATGCCCCAGCCGGTACGTGAGCGGGGAGGGCTTGGCGCAGGTCGTTTCCTTTTAAACGAAAATAATACTTCTGAGGCCGAGTACAGGACACACACACGTCTGCGCGGTCGGTGCGTGAGCGGAGGCGAGACGGCGTGGACTGTAACTCCTAACTCCTTCTTATACACGAATCCTATGGCAAAGTCCTCGGAGGAGGCGCCTTAACTCTGAACGCGTGGAGCGGAAGGCTCCCAGATACCGCTCGATCGTGGAGTCTAGTACGTACTGTACTTTACAATTGACTCGGCACGAAAGGCCACGATAGTCTGATTTCGGTGCTTTATATACTAGCACAGTGGTGGGGCTTGTTTAGAGAAAATAATAAGATATTTGTTCGGACGCACCCTACCGGCCGGCGGCGTGGTGACTAGGGTTGTTCCACTCGCCGGTGGTGGGGGCACCTCCACCACTGCTCTGTAACCGTGTGTTTACGAATGTACGGTTACAAGTGGATATTATTAATAATGTGTGTATGTGTTTATATATAATATAGATGTCTATATTTTTTATACCTAGAAGACCTGTCGATGTCATAATAATAAACAATTATATACTTTGTAGGTGATTGAGCATGGGCCCAAGAAAAATTAAATGAGGCACAGGACACATCTGATGTTTTCTATTCGGATGAGCTCTTGGAATATGAGTTAGCTGCGGCCTTAAAAAACCGAAGGAGGGCTAAGGTTAAAAGGGTCATATTTTCGGAAGAAGAGAGTATGGAGTCCATATCTAAAAACCCAAGAAAAAATCAACATATGACGACACATTCACAGACGAGCGGAGAGTACATTAACCAATCTACTAATTACACCTGTAATGCTTGAACCCTTATTCGATTCATCAACACCTGGGGGTTTGACGTTCATTGCATATGATGAGAATGAACCCCCTACCACTGTTTACATAGCCATGGAGGTAAGCTCCATATTATCGGAGTGTATTCATAATAATAATGATTGTTGCAAATGTTTCTCATCTTTTTATAATGTTCCTTAGCTACTGAAACTATTGCAGCTCAAGGCAGTGCCTGTGGAGTCTGGGAGCATGATCCTTATACCTCAGAAATTGGTAAATAAAACAAATAAACCATTCATATCAATGTTTCTACCTTCTGTTTTCCATATTTTAGGATTTCGAAAATGTGTTTACAAAATGCTGTCTACGATATCTTTACAAATAAAGGATCTCTACACAAAAGTCGATTTTTTGTTGGAGTCCAAAAATTAAAATGCCGAAGTTGATGAGGACGAAACATCCGAAAATGAATTGCAGCGGGTTCCCATAGTGCAAAGTATGGATGATTTGGCCTCGTTTGAGCCCAAACTTGAACAATCTGAATTTTAGAAAAAATTGGTAATTATTTTTTAATCACATGTGCCTCTAAAGTACCATTATTGTTCTACAACGAAAAAAGTAATATCTTTCGTGGAACAAAATATAATAATGACCATCCAATACATTTCCTCCCAACAGCTGAGGTTTCCTGAACATGTAGTTGTCAGCATCAAAAGTATTGAAGTCACGTCACAGCTCATTTGAGTATAATGCCTATTCAGATGAATGTTTGTACTATTACAGTTTCTATGGGCATGGGCGTGGGCATGGGTAAAGGTAAAGGATATATAAGGATAGGTTTGGTGCATGTCCGCGAGAGAATCATTATTTCATGTTTTTGCGTTAATTCCACAATTCTCTTCTCGCCTATGAAGGAATCAATATATCGTGTTTTTTGTGTTGATTTCACATCTCTTTCTCGTTATGACTATCAATTTTATTGGTTCATATTGATCTGCAATACTCTTTTGCTTTCACAATATTTCTATTATAACTTATATTAATTAGTTGCTGTTTTGAACTGCCTTTTATGTACACATGATAACATCATGAAATTTTTCAGATTCGTCGACTTAAATATTGTTGGCCCAGGTAAGCTGACTATATGCGGAGCAGCTGGAATATCCCGAGTCATTGGAGACGAAATCGCAGTAAATTTCAGTTGGCAGGGTCGCTTGCAGAAGCAATGTTTTCAAAAATTGCGGACTGCAAACTTACACCAAAGTATTTTCTTACAGATATACATTATTAATAATCTTTTAATAATCACTAATATTCTTTTATTATTTTATAGTAGTCTGTATGGCCGTTGGCAATAATAAATTGAAAGAGGCGGAATTAAATAACGCCATTGGCAAGCGGCTCACTCAAGCAAAAACAAGAATTGAGTGAAAAATGAAAACTTAATAAATAGAATTAAGACTAGGTTAAGTTATTTTGAGGTTAAGATCATACAGCGTGGGGCAATAACTCTGTCCACCTTCAATATCTCCGTCGTTCAAAGTGGACAGAGGTATTGCCCCACGCTGTATGATTATCATAAAATGTGGTACAATAGGGCTATAGGCGACGGTCCACGTTAAAAAACCGAACGCGCTAGTCGTGGCACCTCATGGGTGGCGTGGAAGTCCACGTATCTTAAATTTTATAAACAAAAACTTTACATACGTATTTGCATTTGTCGGTTGCAGCGTTGCACTTTTGAATTGAATGAAGTCTCGTAGAATATAGATATTACGATCCCATCGAACCCTTTCCTCTATAATTTTGTCTAATACTTACCGTTTACAGGAAAAACCTGACTAGCGCAACCTGTGGACCCTGTACATGTGCATTTAAAAGTAATATATATCGTACAATTGGTTGCAAAATAATGATGACTAAATGACATTGGAAAAGTCAGTTAGAGTCCCGGGGAAATAATTTGCAGTAGGTACGTAAAATACGCGGTCAGAATAGTTTGACTTTTCAGATATTTCAATTAGTCCAACCCGCGACCCGCGGTCGGTCGGGAGCGGCACAATGAAAGTTTCGGTTTTCAATTCACAGGGATTTCTTTATTATTGTCGTGTTTTATCATGCCTTCTTTGACAATACGCACGTTGCGACATTTCGTGGGCAGAATGCGACAATGGACGTACATATGGATTACAGTATGAACGGTGAATTACTTTCAACCGATAAACTTTTTCTTTCACGAAATGGGGAGAGCGTTCTTAAACTAAACGTGCGAAGTAAGAAAAACGTTTCAAATCTATGTGATGGGACTTGCTGAGAACTGTTAGAATATATACACAATTTGATCACCTTCTATTTATAAAAGAAATCATGCAGAATAAATCATAGAAAACAACTCATAGAAACATTTGCACCGTCGTCGCGTTGTGTCAAGATAATACTTCCTGACGTACGCTGTCGTGTGTTGAAATCGCGTGTTAGTACGATCCCTCAGAATGTTCTAGTGCAAGAAGCTCCTGTTACTTGTTTCACAGTTAATGCATAATACGCAATAATTGGCATTTATTGTATACTTTCTTATTTATTACTACCACAGAAAGATTAATGTTACTGAAACCAAAATTTATGAAATATATATTTTTCCCATGTCTATTATAAGCCAATACGACACATCTATTCCGCTGACAAAATATTAAAAACTATTCGTAGTAAGTACTAAAGTATTTTGAAATGAATATCGTTTGTTGCAGTGCGATGAATATTTAAAAAACAAATTATTTTGTGAAAAAAAATTGAACCATGGCTGGGCACGAACCTACGTAAAAAAGAACTCGAACGCGTCGACGGGCGACGACGAGTCAATCCCAAACTCTCCTGGATTCACTTTTCGCTGGATCGCGCTCTGCTCAACGCGGTGGTGCCCGAATTGCCTTCCGGCTGAAAGAACGCAATGGTACGTGCGATGCCTTATGCGAAATCTGGCACCACTGTCACCGGCCTATGTGCGGAACGAAGACGCGACGCCGCGACTGCATGTCGAACAAAGACGCAACGCGCGATGTTGGTTGAAAGGAGACGGAGCATAGTTCTGTTCTTCTTATCCCACACAGCACAAACGGCAATTTGCCGACTAAAAGTTGACTTTTCCCCGTCAACTTTAAGTCTTCTGTGGAAGTCGACTTATAGCAGACTATTTCTTGACTGGTTTTTAGTCGACCCCAGTTGTCGACTAAAAGCCGACTTTTCCCAGTCAACTTTAAGTCGAGTTTGGAAGGACACTGCGTCACTTCCCCATTTTCGTTTTGCGTTTTGGTGAGAACGGTTGAGTTGTGGATATTTCTTGTGTACTATTTGGGCGTTATTTTGTGGCGTTGCTGTGATAAGTTGTATAGGTTAGTATATATGAAGAACACAAGTTCATGTTGAATGTATTAAGTGCGTGTTCTAATTTACCCTTATTTGAAGGGAAAGGAGGTTAAGGCGTATTTGAGGCGGAATCCTCCGAATACGAATTGGGGCGTTAATTATTTCCATCGAAGGTAATCTTTCATGTTCTTACATATTAGTGCACAATAGTGTGAAACAATAATTATAGTATTTAATTATATATATCCAGGCTGAATTACGTCAAATCGTTTTCAATCCGTACGTGTAAATATCCATATTGCACTTAGATCCACTAAAGGATAATTGATAGGACTATGGCTGCTGTCCATAATACACAGTACCGTCACCGAACCTCTATAAAATACTAAATATAATAAGAGTGCACATAATACACAATACCGTCACCGAACCTCTATAAAATACTAAATATAATAAGAGTGCACAAATTACTTTGTAAATTTATTGTAATAGTTTTGCTCAAATGAGATTACTTTTCTTAAAGTTACGCTATAATTTGACGTTATATTGATTCAATGTCTGTGGAAAAATCACATAGCCTACATTCTTTCAGGAGTGTATTAGAAATAGCGCAATGTAATATTCCCAGAATTAACATTACCTCCACTTCAACAAAGTTTATATTGGTTTACTTCAATGTATAATTTGATGTTGCAGATCTGTGGCTATCCTGGGGAGTTTTGTTTTGTTTGGACCCAGTGTATTGGTGGAAAAAGCAGGTTGCGGCTACTTCAAAAATCAAAATAAAATATTTTATATATATACATTCGTGTCATATTACTTCTGCATGTTTTATACATTCAACATTCTTCAAAAACTCGATTTAATTGTATTACTCTTGTATACATTGTATATGTAACAATAATGTTGCACAACCGAAAAGTAATACAGTTAATCCGATCAAATTTTTAAGGAATGTTGATATTGAAATAAATAATATTTAGTCGCGGTACCGTACGCTGAAACTTGGCATATAGACGGAATAAGGTTGACTTGCAGTTGGCATATGGACGGCATAATGTTGACTTTCGATGGCATAAAGTCGACTTATAGTCGACATAACGTTGACTTATAAACGGCATAATGTTGACTTCAATGGCATAAAGTCGACTATATTCGGGACATCGTCGACTGTCAGTCGACTATGCGTCGGCATTCAGCCTGCTTTCTGCCTACTTTGAAGTCGACTCTTGACGTGTTCTGCCGACTAATAGTCAACTAATAGTCGACGTGGTGCTGTGTGGGATGTGTCGTCACGATACGTGACGTCACGCGACGTTGGTGGAAGAGAGACGCAGCATAGTTCCGTCCTTCTCTCCACGCCGAGCGCGATTGGGCGAGAAATGGCGCGCGCAGTTCTCACGGACAGGGCACGCACACTTGTGTGCCCCGAGCCGCCGATGGTGCAAACGGGCCAAATCTTCTACCACTGCACCAGATACGTCTAAATTATTTCGTCACTTTATGTCCGAAGAGCGATTCTCGCCTCGGCCAACGGCGGCGCTTGCGAGCTGCACGTTAGCCGATCCTGAAATTGTTAATTACGGCCAAAATACGATTTCGTAAACTCCGAAATCGATACAGCAGCTTGCGAAAACTATTCGTAAACGATTGAGACCGTTACACACGAGATACGTCAAAATTATTTCGCCAGGTTCTGCATCTGGTCAGCTTCTGCTTTCGGCCACTGGAGGCGCTTGCAAGACCTACATTACCCCATTCTCGAAATTGTTAATTACGGCCAAAATACGATTTCGTAAACTCCGAAATCGATACAGCAGCTTGCGAAAACTATTCGTAAACGATTGAGACCGTTACACACGAGATACGTCAAAATTATTTCGCCAGGTTCTGCATCTGGTCAGCTTCTGCTTTCGGCCACTGGAGGCGCTTGCAGGATCTACATTACCCCATTCTCGAAATTGTTAATTACGGCCAAAATACGATTTCGTAAACTCCGAAATCGATACAGCAGCTTGCGAAAACTATTCGTAAACGATTGAGACCGTTACACACGAGATACGTCAAAATTATTTCGCCAGGTTCTGCATCTGGTCAGCTTCTGCTTTCGGCCACTGGAGGCGCTTGCAGGATCTACATTACCCCATTCTCGAAATTCTTAATTACGGCCAAAATACGATTTCGTAAACTCCGAAATCGATGCAGCAGGTTGCGAAAACTATTCGTAAACGATTGAGACCGTTACACACGAGATACGTCAAAATTATTTCACCAGAGTTTGCATCTGGTCAGCTTCTCCTTTCAGGCACTGGAGGCGCTTGCAAGATCTACATTACCCTATTCTCGAAATTCTTAATTACGGCCAAAATACGATTTCGTAAACTCCGAAATCGATACAGCAGCTTGCGAAAACTATTCGTAAACGATTGAGACCATTACACACGAGATACGTCAAAATTATTTCGCCAGAATTTGCATCTGGTCAGCTTCTCCTTTCGGCCACTGGAGGCGCTCGCAAGATCTACATTACCCCATTCTCGAAATTGTTAATTACGGCCAAAATACGATTTCGTAAACTCCGAAATCGATGCAGCAGCTTGCGAAAACTATTCGTAAACGATTGAGACCGTTACACACGAGATACGTCGAAATTAATTCTCCACGTTCTGCATCTGGTCAGCTTCGCTCCCCGGCCACGGTGGCGCTGCGCGGTAGCAGACGATAATTACTAGATATTAAAATTGTTAATTACGGGCTAACTACGATTTCGTAAACTCTGAAATCGATTGCGTAAACTTGCGTAAACTATTCGTAAACGATTGATACCAAAATAAGCGAAATCGGTGATAGTTGTCCGCTAACTATACGGCGGTCGGCCGAACCGGACAAGTATCACCGATTTCGCTTATTTTGGTATCAATCGTTTACGAATAGTTTACGCAAGTTTACGCAATCGATTTCAGAGTTTACGAAATCGTAGTTTGCCCGTAATTAACAATTTTTAGGTGGGTGTATAGTTAGCAGACGACTATCACCGATTTCGCTTATTTTGGTCTCAATCGTTTACGAATAGTTTACGCAAGTTTACGCAATCGATTTCAGAGTTTACGAAATCGTATTTTGGCCGTAATTAACAATTTCGAGAATGGGGTAAGGTAGTTCCCTGCAAGCGCCTCCAGTGCGGGCAGCGAAGCTGAGCAGAACCTGGCGAAATAATTTTGATGTATCTCGTGTGTAACGGTCTCAATCGTTTACGAATAGTTTTCGCAAGCTGCTGTATCAATTTCGGAGTTTACGAAATCGTATTTTGGCCGTAATTAACAATTTCGAGAATGGGGTATTGTAGGTCTTGCAAGCGCCGCCAGTGGCCGAAAGCAGAAGCTGACCAGTTGCGGAACCTGGCGAAATATCTTTTACGTATCTCGTGTGCAACGGTCTCAATCGTTTACGAATAGTTTTCGCAAGCTGCTGTATCAATTTCGGAGTTTACGAAATCGTATTTTGGCCGTAATTAACAATTTCGGGAACGGGGTAATGTAGGTCTTGCAAGCGCCGCCAGTGTCCGAAAGCAGAAGCTGACCAGATGCGAAACTTGGCGAAATATCTTTTACGTATCTCGTGTGCAACGGTCTCAATCGTTTACGAATAGTTTTCGCAAGGCACTGTATCGATTTCAGAGTTTACGAAATCGTATTTTGGCCGTAATTAACAATTTCGGGAATGGGGTAATGTAGGTCTTGCAAGCGCCGCCAGTGTCCGAAAGCAGAAGCTGACCAGATGCGAAACTTGGCGAAATATCTTTTACGTATCTCGTGTGCAACGGTCTCAATCGTTTACGAATAGTTTTCGCAAGGCACTGTATCGATTTCAGAGTTTACGAAATCGTATTTTGCCCGTAATTAACAATTTCAGAATCGTCTATCGTGCAGTGTTGATTTGCTCGCAAGCGCCGCCGTTGGCCGAGGCGAGAATCGCTCTTCGGGCATAGAGTATCGAAACAATGTTGACGTATCTCATCTGTAACGGTCCCAATCGTTTACGAATAGTTTACGCAAGCCACTGTAACGATTTCAGAGTTTACGAAATCATAGTTTGCCCGTAATTAACAATTTCAGAAGCGGCTATCGTGCAGCGTTGATTTGCTCGCAAGCGCCGCCGTTGGCCGAGGCGAGAATCGCTCTTCGGACATAGAGTAACGAAATAATTTTCACGTATCTCATCTTTAACGGTCTCATTCGTTTACGAATAGTTTTCGCAAGCTGCTGTATCGATTTCGGAGTTTACGAAATCGTATTTTGGCCGTAATTAACAATTTCAGAATCGGCTATCGTTCAGCGTTGATTGGCTCGCAAGCGCCGCCGTTGGACGAGGCGAGAATCGCTCTTCGGACATCGAGTATCGAAACAATGTTGACGTATCTCATCTCTAATGGTCCGAATCGTTTACGAATAGTTTACGCAAGCCACTGTAACGATTTCAGAGTTTACGAAATCATAGTTTGCCCGTAATTAACAATTTCAGAAGCGGCTATCGTGCAGCGTTGATTTGCTCGCAAGCGCCGCTGTTGGCCGAGGCGAGAATCGCTCTTCGGACATGGAGTAACGAAACAATTTTGACGTATCTCATCTCTAACGGTCCCAATCGTGTACGAATAGTTTACGCAAGCCACTGTAACGATTTCAGAGTTTACGAAATCGTATTTTGCTCGTTATTAACAATGTCAGGATCGGCTAACGTGCAGCTCGCAAGCGCCGCCGTTGGCCGAGGCGAGAATCGCTCTTCGGACATAGAGTAACGAAATAATTTTGACGTATCTCATCTCTAACGGTCCCAATCGTTTACGAATAGTTTACGCAAGCCACTGTAACGATTTCGGAGTTTACGAAATCGTATTTTGGCCGTAATTAACAATATCGAGAATGGGGTAATGTAGGTCTTGCAAGCGCCTCCAGTGGCCGAAAGCAGAAGCTGACCAGATGCAGAACCTGGCGAAATATCTTTTACGTATCTCGTGTGCAACGGTCTCAATCGTTTACGAATAGTTTTCGCAAGGCACTGTATCAATTTCGGAGTTTACGAAATCGTATTTTGGCCGTAATTAACAATTTCGTGAATGGGGTAATGTAGGTCTTGCAAGCGCCTCCAGTGGCCGAAAGCAGAAGCTGACCAGATGCGTAACTTGGCGAAATATCTTTTACGTATCTCGTGTGCAACAGTCTCAATCGTTTACGAATAGTTTTCGCAAGCTGCTGTATGAATTTCGGAGTTTACGAAATCGTATTTTGGCCGTAATTAACAATTTCGTGAATGGGGTAATGTAGGTCTTGCAAGCGCCGCCAGTGGCCGAAAGCAGAAGCTGACCAGATGCAGAACCTGGCGAAATATCTTTTACGTATCTCGTGTGCAACGGTCTCAATCGTTTACGAATAGTTTTCGCAAGGCACTGTATCAATTTCGGAGTTTACGAAATCGTATTTTGGCCGTAATTAACAATTTCGTGAATGGGGTAATGTAGGTCTTGCAAGCGCCTCCAGTGGCCGAAAGCAGAAGCTGACCAGATGCAGAACCTGGCGAAATATCTTTTATGTATCTCGTGTGCGACGGTCTCAATCGTTTACGAATAGTTTTCGCAAGCTGCTGTATCAATTTCGGAGTTTACGAAATCGTATTTTGGCCGTAATTAACAATTTCGTGAATGGGGTAATGTAGGTCTTGCAAGCGCCTCCAGTGGCCGAAAGCAGAAGCTGACCAGATGCAAACTCTGGCGAAATAACTTTAACGTATCTCGTGTGCAACGGTCTCAATCGTTTACGAATAGTTTTCGCAAGCTGCTGTATCAATTTCGGAGTTTACGAAATCGTATTTTGGCCGTAATTAACAATTTCGTGAATGGGGTAATGTAGGTCTTGCAAGCGCCGCCAGTGGCCGAAAGCAGAAGCAGACCAGATGCAGAACCTGGCGAAATATCTTTTACGTATCTCGTGTGCAACGGTCTCAATCGTTTACGAATAGTTTTCGCAAGGCACTGTATCAATTTCGGAGTTTACGAAATCGTATTTTGGCCGTAATTAACAATTTCGTGAATGGGGTAATGTAGGTCTTGCAAGCGCCTCCAGTGGCCGAAAGCAGAAGCTGACCAGCTGCGTAACTTGGCGAAATATCTTTTACGTATCTCGTGTGCAACGGTCTCAATCGTTTACGAATAGTTTTCGCAAGGCACTGTATCAATTTCGGAGTTTATGAAATCGTATTTTGGCCGTAATTAACAATTTCGTGAATGGGGTAATGTAGGTCTTGCAAGCGCCTCCAGTGGCCGAAAGCAGAAGCTGACCAGATGCAGAACCTGGCGAAATATCTTTTATGTATCTCGTGTGCGACGGTCTCAATCGTTTACGAATAGTTTTCGCAAGCTGCTGTATCAATTTCGGAGTTTACGAAATCGTATTTTGGCCGTAATTAACAATTTCGTGAATGGGGTAATGTAGGTCTTGCAAGCGCCTCCAGTGGCCGAAAGCAGAAGCTGACCAGATGCAAACTCTGGCGAAATAACTTTAACGTATCTCGTGTGCAACGGTCTCAATCGTTTACGAATAGTTTTCGCAAGCTGCTGTATCAATTTCGGAGTTTACGAAATCGTATTTTGGCCGTAATTAACAATTTCGAGAATGGGGTAATGTAGGTCTTGCAAGCGCCTCTAGTGGGTGAAAGGAGAAGCTGACCAGATGCAAACTCTGGCGAAATAACTTTAACGTATCTCGTGTGCAACGGTCTCAATCGTTTACGAATAGTTTTCGCAAGGCACTGTATCAATTTCGGAGTTTACGAAATCGTATTTTGGCCGTAATTAACAATTTCGTGAATGGGGTAATGTAGGTCTTGCAAGCGCCTCCAGTGGCCGAAAGCAGAAGCTGACCAGATGCAAAACGTGGCGAAATAACTTTTACGTATCTCGTGTGAAACGGTCTCAATCGTTTACGAATAGTTTACGCAAGCCACTGTAACGATTTCAGAGTTTACGAAATCGTAGTAATTAACAATTTCAGTTTCGCCTATCGTGCAGCTCGCAAGCGCCGCCATTGGCGGAAGGGAGAAGCTGACTTGATGCAGAGAGTGCAGAGATTTTAAAGTTGACGAAACGATAGTTTACTCGGAATTAAAAATTTTAATATTTCGTAATCAGCGTCTGCTGCTAGCAGCACCGCGGCGAATTTCTGTTTGGGTGTTTGAAGTAGTGGATAAGTAAATAGAAGTAATCAATTTTTAATTAGCCGAAGGACAGTATAGCTTTCACGCGATGCAACGCGTTGCATACAATATAGAATACAATCGATTGCATGCGACGCGCTGCGTCGTGTGAAAGGGTCTTTAAGGTAGCCTTCTGCTGTGCGTGACTGCAACTCGCGGGGTCGCGGGTTCCAGGCGCGACCAATCGAAAAATATATATACATATATATTGGCTCGAAATGATACTTGTTTTTATGTTCGCGATAAAACTATATGTACATATATTTATCAATCGGTCGCCCGTCGTGGCCGCGTGTAGCCGTTTTCGCGAAGAAACAAACTATATTTATATATATTCATTAATCGGTCGCGCGTCGTTGCCGCGTAACGACGTTTTCACGATGAATAAAACTTAATCTATATATGTGTAGATTGATAGGGCGTCGCGGTGGGGAGCAGCGGAAGGCTACCTTTAGGGCTAAGTGGGAGGAAAAGGACGTATAAACATTTATAAGAAAATTTTAATTTATTAATATAATATGACTTATTCTAATTATAAATTTATATTCTAAAAATAAAACCACACGCTTATTCTAATTATAAAACTATTAACTTTGATAAATATTAATTGTTCTCCCCCCGCCCCACCCCCCTTTTCGGTCTTTATCCTCCCGACGCCTCCATCCTCCTCCGCGTCCGCCGCCCCTTCCACGACTGCGGCGGCCATATTTTAAATTCCGAACTTCCTTTTTCAGATCACTCACCTGCAATATGAAAAATAAACATAATAATTATATGTCAACGTAAGTTTGAGTGTGTGTTAGCTTGTTAAACTTGGAAAGATAAACCTCGTCAAGTGGTCAATAATATTGTAACAGCGTATATTTGTATAATTACTTACGGTGCGCATCAATGTTTGGTGGTCTGGGTCTGTCCACTGTCCACGGGTGGCCCGATTCACCCTATTTGCGTGCCTCCTCTCGTTCGACGGCTCCCTCCGACGCCTGGACGGCTCCCTCGAGCGCCTGGACGGCTCCCTCGAGCGCCTGGAGGGAGCCGGGGCCGACCGTGTGCGGGACGGCCGTGCGCGGGCACGCCGTGCCGTGTTGTCGGCGTCTTCTGGGGCAGGCTGCCTTGCCCTGGTGTCGCCGGCTGGGGCAGCCTGCCCTGCCCTGGTGTCGCCGGCTGGGGCAGCCTGCTGTGCCGCGGTGTCGCCGGCTGGGGCAGCCTGCCGTGCCGCGGTTTCATCGCCGTCGGCAGCCGGCCGTGCCACATTTGCTGCTGCGGTTGCTTTTACTTTCTCTGCCATCTAAAAATGAGGCAAAGCAATAATTCATTATTTTGTTAACAAAGTATTTCAAAGCACACTAGAAGGCTACGCGCTTTCAAACTTCGTGCATAACCGTTTGAGTGCTGACTACTCCCAGCGGAAGCAATCCGCGTGAACGGCACGCGCTTAGCGGTTGCAATCGTTGGGGACGGAAGACTTTTTTTGCTAATGTGAACGATGTTGATTGAATGCGCAAGGCGCAACTAAGTTATAAATGTACTTCCTGTACGCCAAATAAAATAATACAAGAAAGTTATTTTTGATATTACAAGCGCATATATGCGTCCTTAGTCCACACAGATCGCTTATGCTGGACGCATATATGCTCGAAAAAAACTTTACACTTTACTGTACTGTTCACATTAACACTTTGACGGCCGCACGGTTCACACAAATTCTCTTCTCTGTCGCCGGAACTGTTTGCAAGGTTGTTCAACGTACTGCCACCGGAAAATAACGAACGGCTTGCCCGTGGCACCACGTTGGTGTCACCGGCCGTCATAGTGATGACAAAGAAAGTATTCCGTCCCCAACGATCGCAACCGCTAAGCACTCATATACCCATAGCACTCAAAGGGGTAAAAAACATTTAGAACTCGAATAAAGTACAAGAAGCAGGAATATTATTTAGACTTGCAGGTACTTACGATCTTTCCTTGAGGACGTTTGGTTTGAAACTGACCGCTGCGGCCGGTGGCAGCATATACGGCACCCAACTCCATTGGATTTCGCGGTGGTGGGGGAAACCTCGCTCAAGAGACCGTGCGTGGCGATAGGTGGCGGTTGGCGGCGCGAGAATTTCTATATATGTATATATATATATATATGTATGTATGTATGCATGTATTTATGTATGTTGTATATCCATTCCTCGTTATAATTTAAGCTTTCTACAAACCGGGGTCTATGTTTCAAAGAAATGTTTTGGGATTTCATAAAAACTTTTCGAAATGGAGACCGAGCGTAGCTCTGTCCTCCCCGTTTCGCGGTGCAGCCAAGCGTCGCGCACAGCGGTCACGATGCTCGCCTCAATATATATATATATAGAGAGAGAGATATATAGCTTATATATCAATATATCAGCTCGAAATCGTATTTGTTTTTTCTTTGCAAAGAATGTACATCTATATAATTATATTCAACGATCGGTCGTGCGTCGTGTCCGCGTGTCGCAGTTTGCGCGAAGAAAAAAAATATATATATATATATATTTATGGAACAGTCGCGCGTTGCGGTCGCGAGCAGCGAAAGGGTACCTACGAACAATTCGGCCAGGTGCGCACTTGCGATTTTGTGTCGCACGATTATTGCTGCGACTGAATAATCACGCGGCAGAATATCGTATGCACAAACATATTTGCACGCGTTGCAACGAAGGCAATTGTTTTTTCATACTAACCGTCAGCCGTGCCATGTGCGTATCGCTCTCGAGCTCCGAGTCAGAATTGACTCTGGCTGCGCTCTCCAAGTGTTAAGAAAAGATTATACCGCAGCCACGGCCGTTTGCTCATACGGAGTGCTGCTTCACTAAATAGTACACCCGCAGAAAAATGTATTACGCGATTTTCTGAATAAATCGTTGGAACCTGTCCTTCTTCTTTTAGTGTTCTAGGGGGTATGTGTAATAATATTCTGAATTTGATTTCACAAGATTCCAGCTGTCATGTCAATACAATTGTAGACGCTGTGTTTCTTCTTGGAAGTTTAAATAAGCAGAGATGGTCGCATAAACCTAAGTACATAATACAACACAATGTATTTTTCTTCCGATTCTTTATTCCGCGGTGCGACATTGTAAGGTTTGCCGCTTCGCGACTGTGACCGTACAATGTATTGGGACAACTTTGTAGAGGGGACATGGTTTTCGAGCCTGACGGCTTGATCTTTGATCATCGCCGAGAAGGAAGAAAAGGACGACAACGAGTAAAACAGAATGATGAAACAACGATCGAGGCAATTGACAATGAAACATTCAAAACTCAGCGTACCAAACGCTATAATAAAACAGATACTACATTTAGGTCACATTTTCTGATTAATACTTAGTGAGTAACTCAGTAACTCATTTCGTTTCATTAACGCCTTGCGAATCTTAACATGTGTGAATGCTGCTACTTGTCTCCCGCTAAGTTAAACTTGCGAAACTGTTTAAGGATATTTTTTAAGAGTTTTTATTCTAACAATATATATGTACAACCAATAACAACGAACGTGTGATAAGCCTAACCCGCCGTTTGTAGTTCCAAGACGACGGTAGAATGTGGTCATTATCATACGTCATACGTGGTGGTATCGTAATAAAGGTATCGGCGTAAGAAAGGAAATACAGGTACCTATCGGCGTAGGAAAGAAAGGATATGCGACAGCTTACAAACTAGGGATTTATGATTATGAAATGCGTCATCCACAGATGTAGGTTTAATGTACGCGACGGAATACGTACTTTGAAATATCTTGTCAATCAAATGTAGGCTGTTACTCCGCATTGTCCGCCGAATAGATCGTGAAGACAGAAGCCTACATTTAAATGATTACTTTCGGCATTTTTCTAATGTAATCAAGGCGATAGCGAGGTAAAGTGCTAATGAATGGATTGCATGTGACGCGTTTGCGATCGTCGCGCGGCCGATTATATGCGACGATCTGCCTTGTATGACAGGGCTCTTGAAAAGGTAATTTCCCGTTGCTCGCGACCGAAAGGAGAGGTCGCGGGTGTGATCTCGAAATTCGATTAATCCACTCCATCATTACGTTAGAAGCCCCCAAAAATTAAAACCATTTTCGCCGTTTTGCCCAATGCGGCTTATTTATTCCGAAAAATGCATAAATAAATTGTCGTCTACCCAATTCTTCACAATCTCAGTACGCGATGATACGAAGCAACCGTGGCGAGGCGGCAAGGCGACCGAGCAGTAATTACCTGGCCCGGGTTCGATTTCTCCCTTTACCGTAATTTTTTTTCTGTTTAAATTCTTTTTTATCGTGGTTCAAATGTTTTATCATACGCTAAAGACACGCTAAACAGTTTTTAATTTCACCTTTTCCGCCACTCATCCACTCCTCGATACCGGTCAAAATCCCATTACTACGAGGAGTGGCACTGTGCTTTCCGCCAGTGTTGCGGTATTATATATAATATCCGCGACGCTCGACTAATCCATATGTGTAGATACATATTTTTCGCGAGGAAAAAGACAAAGACGGTTCGAAGGTCACTATGCGCGACCAATATATATATTACGGGCAATGTGTTCAACGTGGGCATTCTATACAGTGCCCGGACATTGTACAGAATGCCGACGTCGAACACATTGCCCGTAACATATATATTATATATATGGCTTTGTTTTTTCCTCGCGGAAAGTATGTATCTATAATCCACATACATAGATTGGTGGAGCGTCGCGATCGCGAGCTGCGGAAGGCTACCTGAAGGCTACTTTAAAAGGTAACCTTCCGTTTCCCGCGACCGCGGCACGCAGCCGCGGTTCAAACCATATATATGTATATGTATATAGTTCTTTCCCGGAAGATATATTGATATATATGTATCGATTCAAACGTATCAATATGAATTAATTGTTCACTTATTGTTATTTATTGCATCTCCTGTAAACGAATAAAATAATACGTGAGCGGCAGAGGGGGAGGTTGCCTAGCAACGAGCCAGTATAGCGAAGAAACAAAACGTTCCTACAGAAGCGATACGTCACAGGCAGTGCGAGCCATTGGTACGCGAGTTCTCTGGTTGTACGGACGTATTTCGGGCAAGATTCTGCGCGCGTGTGTGTGCATATATGTGTGTATGTATAAGTGTGGGCCGCTGAACGTTCAACGTTGAGCTGCATTCTACTTCTGCACTAAACACTAAGGGTAAGTTTGTTATTCAATATATTGAATCTTGTAGCTTTTGAAGATATCGAAACGGTTAGATAACAGAGAGGCTAAATGTAATGAATTGTTCGAAAGACTATGTCGATCTCAGAGATCTCCATTCGCAGCTGGCAATTATCTTCTTTCAATATCGGTCTTAGCGTAGGGTAATAATTACGGGTTTCCTGATTTTCTAAACGTTTCAAGTGTTATCAGTGTCTGCAGAAAGCCAAATACCATCCACAGCCGATTGTTGTGGGGGCCACGTGGCAAGTGTGTGCGTGCCATGCCTGTGAGTGCTTTCCGACTCTCGAACGACGTGCGAGACTCTCACAGACACTGTACGCATACGCGGTCGGTTGTTAATGGTTTTTGGCGTGTTAACGACACTGACAAAGAGTGTTATAACGATAAACGGCTGATGGTGATGCAGCGAATTGAACGTGCAACCGTATATACCCATACCTCGTTTTACGGGCTAGATACGTTCCGGAAAAGTTGGCCGTAAAGCGAAAAGCCCTATAACGAATTAATTATTAAAACGTTCTTCATATTTTCGAAAGCAGCTGAAACTAAACAGAAGGTTGCTAACAGTGCAGCATTTTTTTTGGCCGTACCTATCACGAAACGTTGTGGGCCGTAAATCGAAAAAGTGCCGTAAATAATAAAGGCCGTTATAGCGAAATGCCGTATAGCGAGGTGTAGGGTATCTTTATTGTTTGGCACCTGTTAAGCCACCGCATCTGTGCGGGAATGATAAATATGAAATCGCGTTGATCACCATTCAATTCACACATTGATGCCAGGTCTATTCGACTCAAGTCTTACGTCTTACGCTTACGCCGTACCGGGGCCGCCAATTCAAAGCAGTTCACTCAATGGATAGTCTTTCGTTTAATAATATCTTGTGTAGGCATTGTCGTTTGTCGATGCCGCGGATTGTTTGTCGGCCGACAAACAATGTCGCATGTTTTCACGCATCCACCAAATTGACCGATTTTTGTCATTCTTGGTTTGTTTGAAAGGGTGGCCTGCGGTGGTCCCATATCAATTGAAAAACTTCAAAAAAAATTGTACCCATGTTTTGACAAACTTCTTTATTTTTATGTATGTTCGCGTATAACTTGCGAGTGGATTGACCGATTTTGATGATTTTGAGTACATTTGTAAGAGAACACTTCCGCGATGGTACCATATGAATTTTATAAAAAGATTCGAAAAAATGATACCCATGTTTCACTTCACATCTGTACTAACAGATTACTAGTGCGGCGTTGGTCGGGATTGACTATTTTCAGGACATACAATTAGACTGATTCTTCAGACAATTACACAAAACACATTAATGGCAGTTTTGAAGCTCTCCGTATCAAATACGGCTCTTCTTCGACGAGCTGATTCACGCAAACTTTGAAGCCGAGTCGTCTGTCTTTCCCATTGAACTATATACTACCTGCAATGAGAACTGTTGGAAACAGAAAACGGCCCATTTTGTTAGAAAAAGAGAGTTGAAATACAGGGATGTGTCTGTCTCACTCTTACACACGTGCAGTCTGAACATATAGTCGCGTGCACGTTAAAAGTGAAAGTTCTACGTTTGTTTCTGCCGCATCGATACAATTCCTTGATACAACTTGGTTGCACGTTTGCATTTGTTTGTATATACAGATATTTTTGAAACGGGTCGTACAGTTAACAAAGGACAGGTATCCCTGGAATGAAACTCTTTCTCTCTGTCCCGGTTTTATGCTACTTTACATATGGGTGTTCTCATTCCAGATAGTATATAGTTCAATGGTCTTTTCCCACCTGTTTCGCGTTTAATTACTACACTAGAGCGTTCTCTAGCGTCATTTAATCGCTTACGCCGTTCTTCTTCATTTGTCTTAACAAACGTGCACGACCTACATTCAAACGATACTCGCGATCTTCCGGTATCTCATTTTTTAATCGTTCGCGTATCAAACCAACACGATGCTCGCGATCTTCCAGTGTCTCATTTTCTAACCGTTTACGGATCAAACCAACACGATGCTCGCGGTGTTCGGCCTCTCATTTTCTAATCGTTTGCGTATCAAACCAACACGTTGCTCGCGATCTTCCGGCGTCTCCTTTGGTAATCGTTCGCGACCTACACTAAGGCGATGCTCGCGATGTTAAGGGGTCTCGTTTTGTAAATACTTTGTAATTGAAGACAAACGACCTTTTTTTTCTTCCGCCGTTTCTCTACATATGTTTCGCTTATTATATTGCCTCATTTTTGAGAACCGCGTTTCACGCTTATCGGAACTTTCATTTAACCGCTGTCTTTTATATCGTTCATTCATGTTTCATTGCCGCTCATTCCTTTCTGATTGGTCTTGTTCTAAGCGCCGCTTCCTCATACGAGCCGCGTTTTTATGCGGTCTACCCATTATCTTATACAATTTATATACGAATTGTAACTAAAAATTAATACGTTAAAAACTTTTAACAACAAAATATCGCCAACTTCAAAACAAAACAAGGCACTAAAAAGTATAAAATAATTTCCCTTTTTGACGTCGGTGCCGAGATAGAAGCAAAATAGCCTATCAATTGCCGGTAATACATTGTCCAATTTGCTATACGCGTTTCTTGAGAAGTTATAAAAGGGATTCTCTTTGGACCCAAATGCAATATTACAATCAAAAGAACAGGTATACCCTAAAACAATTACGGGATTGAGAAATTAATCTGAGCAGGTGAGTTGCAGTGCCGGTGAATTTGTATTGACCATCAATATGAATACGTATGAGTAGAAGCATTGATTCGGTATGGTATGGTTTGTAGGTTGTATAGGTGATGAAGGTTTGGAAATCGATGTAACTAGTTGTTGGCTTCTATCTCGGCACCGACATCAAAAACGAAAAATGATGTTATCCGTTTTAATGCAGTTTTGAAGTCTGTTTTCATTCTTTCTTTTTGAATTTGTTATGTTACACACTGCCCTCAAGATGCAAATCAGGAAATCTATTTACTTCAAGTTGTATAGAGTACAGACACATCGATAGCGGTCGTTTAAAATCGCGCTGTATCTACTACTTTTATTGGGAAATGGCGGCATCAATCAAAATAGATAGATTAATTTCGTGACTCTGATTGAAGGGTCTCTTGGTAGGCGGGGAAAGGGGCGCCATCGAGCACGCACGTATTGGATACGGACACCGACCATTGGTAGTTGCGGGAGTGTGGATACGCGCGAGTTGCTGCGTGCCTTGCGTGTGGGAGCTGCCGAGCTGCGCGCGTCGTTTCTGACCCCCGCGTAGAGACAAGGACGGAACTATGCGCCGTCTCCTTTCCGCCAACGTCGTATGACGTTTGTAGTAGTGTTCGCTGTACGTCACATGAAAAAGGACAAGGGCCGTCATAAGATATTCGGCGCCCGTGGGCTACTAAAAATAATGCGCCCCTTTTCGTAATACTCGGGATGGCTAGCGGGAGCGGGGTGACCGGCAAAGTTATACAAAAGTGTCAGAACTAGAAAAAGTCAATTTATTAGCATTACACTAAACAAAAACATAACATTCATATAAAATTAAAAAAAAATATATGAACAAAAACAAACTTTATAGTAAACAAAAAACAAAAGTAACTTATATATTTATCTTCCTAGCTTTTTCTTGTGCATATTGATTAATAATATCACACGTATTTAAGTTATTAAATAAGTCACTCTCTATGGATAAAATACTCAAATTATTTAAGTTGCTCTGTCCCAAAAAAGACCGTAAATAATTTTTTATCCTTTTTAGTGCTGAAGAAGATCTTTCGCCGCTGCAATTTGTACTGGCAATACTTAACAAAATTCGCAATGCTGTGGCCACGTTGAGAAATCTAGACTCAATTTTCGAGTCAATTATTGTCCTTAAACTAAGTTCCGCAGTAAATATATTTTCTTTATTTTCCAATAAATATACGTGTTTAAAATGAAGACATTCTTCAATAAAATTATTTTCTAAATCGTGCATATACGTTTCGCACAACTTTGCAGCATGCTTTCTAATAGTCTCTTCATTTAAATTTTTTAAATTGACCAGAATCCCAAATTTTGAGTAAATGTGATCATAGACACACTTTCTCTTTTGTATTTCTGCTAGAAGCTTATCAATAATAGCATAATATGTATTTATGCGGAATTCATTATTAGCATCAAATTCAACTTCTTCCGACGTATCTTAGTTGTAAACGTTAAATGATTCTGGATTTCGTTTCGACTGTACAAATTTGTCTAAAGAAGCGTATAAACCAATAATGGTTTCAATTGTAATATTAACTTTTTGAAGTGATATATTAGTTTTATCTATTATTTCTAATATTTTGCTCCAAAATGCTACTATAATAGCAGTTTCCATTGAGTTGAAGTCATTTAATAACCCCTCAGCTTCAACTTTTGTTGCAGGTTTTTGAAAATTATTGTATCTTCGTAAATTTTATTCAAAACTTCTTAAAATTTTTTGTAACCGGTAACCAATGCCTTCACTGAATCAGCTCTTGCTGACCAACGAGTGTCACTTATTTTTTTGGGAACTTTGTTTTTTGCTGCTAGCACATCTTTCAAAATTTGCCTTGATGTTGACGCGGCAAAGAAATTGTATAAATTTGGTATAAATACAAATAATTTAGCTGCTTATACGCAGCATTCCGCCGCCGACTCTCCAATTAAATTTAAAGAATGTGCTGCACAGGGCACCTGGCATACGTCATCGGCATCTCGCTGCACGTGCCGCCTAGCGCAATATCATAGTATAGCCGCTATCGCTGTTTCGGACGCTACACACCAATAAAAATTGCCGCCCCCCAAAAGGCTTGCGCCCCGGGGCTGTAGCCCATTTAGCCCTGTGGTTAGGGCTTCCCTGAAAACGACAGAACTACTTTCCGTTCCCTTTCAACCAAAATCGCGCGTGGCGTCTTCATTCCGCATACAGGCCGGTATAAGTTTCTGTCAGTGGTGCCAGATTTCGCAGTAGGCATCTCACGAACCATTGTGGGCTTGCCGCCCAAAGCCAAATCGGGCACCGTTGCCTTCAGCTTGAACGCGATGGAGAGTACCTACAGTGGATCCACATGAGCTTTGATTGACTCGTGTACGTGTAGTCGTCGACGCGTTCGTGCCCGATATCGATGATAATGATCAATCTGTAATCGATGAGGATTCGATGAATTATTGATGGTAGTGTAAGGTACTTATAATTGACGGGTGGGAAAAATCGGTAGACACACTTCCTTTGCTGGTTTTTATATTTCTGACTGTACTTGTCCGCACACACCTCACGCATTCGCTCATCCCCACTCACTCGTCACGCTCGCTCATTCGCTTACCTCGCTCACACACATATATTCTCGGACTTATCTTTTACAGTAGTATTTCTCTAAATTGTTTTTGACTTCAAAAAAATATTAGTTTATTTATGGATAATTGTTTAAAAAATTCATGGGATAAATTACATCCGTTTTATGTTAAAGTATTGTGTCATATTAATATTGAGTGTTTTTCCATTTTCGTTTCGATAATGGTAATCTTTCTGTGGTAGTAATATATACCTAAGATATAATATAATAAATGACAATTACTGCGTATTATGCATTATCTGTAAAATAGTAACATTTCAACAAAAAAGTAACATTTTATGAAAGCCATGGTTTTTGAAATTTTAAGGTCACAGATTTGTTTTCAAAATAGAAGGCGATAAAATTGTATATAGTATATTCCAACAGTTCTGATCAAGTTCCATCATATTTATCTGTACGTTTTTGCTACGACGCGTATTTGGTTGAAGAATGCTCTCTCCTATCTTGAAATCCCAAAGAAATAAATACGCGTTCGGTTTATTCACCGTCGATGGTGTAATCCGTATGTATGCCCATTGTCGCACCCTGGGTACGAAATGTCGCAACGTTCGTAATGTCGAAGAAAGCATCATAAATCATAAATCTCGACAATAATCGCACAACCCCTTTCAATGGAAAACCGAAACCACCACCGACCGCTGGTCGCGGTTGGGCTAATTAAAATATCTCAGTAGTACAACCTTTCTTAGCGCGTATTTTACGTACGTACCGAAAATGATTTCTATTCGAGTTTCAACCGACTCTACGATATGTATTACTTTTAAATGTATATATACAGGGCGTTCGCGGTTGTTACTACCAAGCTTTTTTCCTGTAAATGGTATGTAGGCACTAGACAAAATTACAGAGGAAAAGGCTCAATGGTATAGTAATGTCTATGTTTAAAATGGAATTACATTTTGTGTTATTTCCAGGCATGAACTCCTCGGGTCATTCTGCGTGAAAAAGTTATTGCCTTAAAAACTTATTAACGTCGATTTAAGGAAATTCCATCTGTGGTTTAACAGACTATTTACTGTCTATATTTCATTGCAGGCAATCCATCACGGATAGCACCACCGCACGGATAATAAGCAGAACGTCCAAACAGAGAACATTGTACCGCTTTTTGAAACGAATAGGTAAGTTTCAAATGTAACGTCCCACACTTCTATTTCATAAGACGAAGGAACTCGATAATTGTTGATATTATTTTTATTATACACAATTTTGATTTCAATATTACAGATAATTTATTTGCAATAACATGAAGTAGTTTCGCGAACGAATTAGCGACGAAGAACCCCGTTATTTGCCATGTAGGCGGTGAATAACTGCTCGTTTCTGTTACAGACAATAGTAGCAGAAAGTTGTGGAGAGCACCAGGACAAGCCTCACAACTAGTTTCGCATCAGTTTGATTAAATGTAAGTCTGTCATTCGACGTATAAAATCTTTTAACCGACTTCGAATAAAACACTTAACAAAAAGGTCAACACCAATTTAAAGGTGCGTTGAAAAGAACAAAATAATTTTGATTTTCTCACGTCGGTGACCTAACGCAGACCCTACATTGGGTCCGCGCCCATTTTGGCACCGCCCTCAAACATGAAGAATTATTTTATCCTTTTTAGACCACCTTTCGAGTCGGTTTTTAGGCAATTATGTCATTACTGCAATGTATGTTGAATGTAACATGTACTATTTTCCTTTCATATTTTCAGATGGGACGCCCGCGCACGGTCACGGACAAGGAGGCCGTTCAGCTGATGCAGAAGTATATGAATTACTTCCGGACCAACGAATTTCCGCCCAGTTCATCAAACGTCTGGAAGGAAATGAGCAGAGACCTCGATGGAAGGTGGAAACCGCATACGGTTTATTTACACGTCAGGGAAGATCAGCGTGGGAATTTGACAGCGGCTCGTGAAAGCCTCGGCATAGAAGTGGAGGCACCAAAACCAACGAGGGAACTGGTGCTCTGCAACACCGTCGACAATGAACCATCGGGGGATTCCGAATCGGCACAATCTTCGTACTGCGACGAACAAATTGAAAACGCTGGGAAGGACGCCGACAGTTTCCTCCTGGTCCTCTCACCCACTGAGTGGGAACAAATTAAGCCCGCCGAAGCGTCCGAGGATCATCATTTGAACCCACGCGTTTGGCCGAATGTCATTTTCAAGGCATTCTGGAATATGTACCGACTCCCATGTGCTTTCGTGGGCAAATGGTCGTACATACGCGAGGAAACCAAAGAAGAAAATACGAATGACGCCGCTGGATTATACTTAAAATTCCAAGGATCGTGCCGAAGCAAGAAATGCAGCAACAAAATTTTTGGTTTTTCTGACAAAAAGCCGGTTAACGGAAGGCTTCATTTAACCATCCGAACACGTGATACGCGTAATGATTATCACGAGGATGTTAAGCGACCATTGAATGGTCCCGAAAGGAAAGCCCTTGGACGAGAGCTGCAACGAAGAGGAGTCGCAGGACATCGCCAAAATGTACTTGCTGACAACATGGAGTTTGGAGAGAACGAACCTCCGTGGATCCAAAAATGCCAGGTTTACCGCCAAGCCAAGATGGAAGTGAACAAGGAAGATCTTGGCATTAAACCAAACATGAAGATGGATATGATAACCAGCATCAGAAATATGCTTCAGGACATCCGCTACGAAAACACTATTCGGGAGATAGGAGCAAAGAAGTTTTACGTTTTCTACTGCAGTCCCGAGCAAATATTCGTCGAGAAAGAATACTGTCGAGTGACAAAGGGACTCTCTCGAATTTGTCTGGATGCAACGGGAAAGATGGTGAAAACGTTCGAAACGTTTCCAGGAAGAAAAACTGGCCACATTTTTCTGTACACCGTCACCATCAACTTCGAAGGCAAGACACTTCCGGTGTACCAGATGCTGTCCGAAAAACATGACGCCGCATTCATCACCTTCTGGCTTCAGGAATGGATACGGGGATGTGGAGCCTCCATACCTCACGAAGCTGTCGCTGACCTTGGACGTGCTCTGTTGTTGGCAATGTGCGACGCATTCAACAGAATGAGCCTAAAAGAATACGTGGATGTGCTCTTTAAATGGGCTGTTAAGGACAACCACGAAACACCTCAGCCATTCAACACCTTCATAAGAGCGGATGTCGCTCATCAAATGGCTATCATCACCAGGTGGAAATGTATAAAAAATCTACGCCATCCTGTGGTGAGAGGATTTTACATACGGACAGTGGCATTGATGATCGACTGTCAAACAGTGCAACAGTTTGAGCATGTTTTTGTATTAACATGCATCGTCGCATTACATCCCGATCAGGATGTCCGCACCACGGTGTCGGGAAAAAAATTAACCGTTTTGGAAGCCAGACGCACCTTGGAAGATTTCATGGCTCAACACCAACCAGCGATTGACCAGCTGCGAACATCCATCGAGAACATCGAAGTCGAAGAGGAAGTCGAAACGACTCTAAATTCGACTGAAGAAGAGGATGGTGACAAGTTGACTGTCACCCATAAATGGATCAAGAGCCTCATCACAATGTCGACACCATCTCAGGAGCATCAAGGGGAATGCAATACGGTCAACGGCTTTTATTTGCCGGAATTCATACAGCCACTGGAACGAATTGCCAAGGAATTTCCGCTATGGACTGCAGCAGCTTTCCCTGGCAGACAAACGCACGCATCGACAGCGTTTCAAGAAGGATACTTTGCGGAAGTGAGAAGAAAAATTTTTGAAGGCATCACTCTGCCATGTTCGGCGAACAAATTCTTGAAGGAGCATATTCGCGACTTATATTCCGGCACCAACGAAGTAGCAGCCAAATTGAAGCACTTCAATCACAACCGCAGGCAACCTATAGCACCTCCGGCTACACCAAAGGAAGAAATAAGGTCATCAGTTTCGCCGAAGCTTACAGACCTCGTTGGGAAAGAGGCAACACCGCGTTCAACGGATGAAGAATTGAAGTTACCATTGGAACAACGCGATCTACAGATGGATTTCGGGTCAATAAGTCCATTGTGCAGAAAAGCGCCCATGATGGATGATTCCGACTTCAAGAGTGGTGAAGCCTGGAAAGGATTTATAAATAAGGATACCTTCTTGGTGGATACTAAGGCAATAAGCCTCACAAACCAAGAAGACCCAACAAATGCCGAAGATGAGGAATTCTCGTCGCCGGTCCCAGGAAACCCCATTTTCTCGAGTTCGCCGTTAATCGAAGAATGCTTCGTAATCTCTTCAGATGAAGAAAAAGTGTCACCGATTAAAGTCGCAGAAGACGAGCAGAAAAATGTAAATTTAAAGTCAACGAAGATAAAACCTGCCAAGGAAGGATTCTACTTCCAGCCATACCCCCAAATACGTCTTCTCAACGAGCGATTCGACAACAACGGAAGAAGAGGATTTTTTCTGAAGAACGGTTTAAAATACGGCGTCATGAAAGTGGCCAATAAAGCCGTCGACTTGCAGAACACTTGTGGGTTTGACGCCATCATTCACATATTGCAATTTGGCGCACTGTACGATTCACGGTATAACTTCCGTATACAGTCGTCAAGCAATGATGGATTGAAATTCTTATGCAAATTTATGCAAGCTGGCCCAACAAAGGAGATATTGCGGCAACGCATTATACTTCTCAACCAATTTTACCCGCTTATAAGGGATTCTGACGCACCGTCCATCGTACCATTTAAATTAAATGGCGAAGACTCCATAACAGCCATCTGGAAACACCTCTTCTCGTCATCGGAACCGACTGAGCCAAGTGCAAGAAAATCATCGCAATGTAACAGACCGGAATGCCTCTCATCGTTACCAACGAACATTCCGTATCTTCCGGTGAATATTAAAACCATCAACGCAAAAGGATTCGGAGCACTGCAAGAAGCACTCGACTTTCAGGAAAATTATTATAAAGTGAAATGTCGACAGAAGAACTGTTTGGGTACAGTCGTTGAAACGATCCGTCCACATTTCCACATTTTTATTGATCTGGATACAAGGGCGGATCCTACAAGGCGCTATGGCATGAAATGCCGATTGGCAGATGTTCCGACAACATTGGATTTGGGAAAATCCAATTTTACCTTGATTGGTATCATCGACTATTTCTCCGGCCATTTCGTTGGGTACTGCAGGAAACCATCAGGACGATGGCTCAAATGCGACGACATGCAGCCCAACATAGAAGGATGTGACGGCAATTTGGCAATTACACCGATTGGGGCCATTTTCATTGCAACATGAATTCCTCAACCTGAGAGTTTGCAAGTGCATGGACGAGTGCAAATCAGCGCACATGAAGAGCTGTCCGATTGCAATCGAGGTTCGTAATTGCACCGGCGAGTGCAGATCAGCGCACATGAAGAGCTGTCCGATTGCAATCGAGGTTCGTAATTGCACCGGCGAGTGCAGATCAGCGCACATGAAGAGCTGTCCGATTGCAATCGAGGTTCGTAATTGCACCGGCGAGTGCAGATCAGCGCATATGAAGAGCTGTCCGATTGCAATCGAGGTTCGCAATTGCACCGGCGAGTGCAGATCAGCGCATATGAAGAGCTGTCCGATTGCAATCGAGGTTCGTAATTGCACCGGCGAGTGCAGATCAGCGCATATGAAGAGCTGTTCCATGGCCTATGAAGAAGTAATTGGAAAAACATGAAGATAAGTGGAATGTTTGTATTTTTATTGCTTGTACATTATATAATTTGAAATCATCATAATCTTATGTATATTTATTTCGCAGGCGCACGTTGGGACAGTGCCGAGAGGCGCCTGAATCACCGAAGGAGGGCGAGGAGGGGTTTTAGTGGGTATGCCTCCTAAGAGTTTTATCTCCTGGGGGGAGAGTCCCACATAACCCGACCCCATTAGGGCCGGGTATGCGTAATGCATTTCCCCTCCTCGGAAAAAAAAAAAAAAAAAAAAAAACAATAACTTCAAAAGCTCATATTCTACCGCATGATGGGAAGGAACAAAGCAACAGCTTACAACACATACAAAGAGATAAGTAAATCACAGACACTTCTAATCAAAAATCAATTCATCGGAAATCGGTCACATTGTGCTTAAATTTATATTACAGATTTGATGGCATCAGTCATTCAAACGAGCTAGAACCGATTCAAGAAAAGGTTTACAACAAAAATAGCAACTGGTGGTTCAACAAGATGGGAGTCACAAGACAAATTTAATACAAAAGGTACTTCATCTTTGCATATCACTTGCATTTTACTTGCATTTCAGTTACAGATATATTCATCCTGCTTCATTATCATATTGCTTACAGAATACAATGAGCTCTGCGTACACGATCGGCAATAAGCGTCACATTCAAGGCCGATGGTATACAGCGAGTACTCTGTGCTGATACTGACTGTACTGAGATGATCGTAATAATATACTGAGAACATACGTAGAACATCTCTGTAGTACCCGCTCTTAGTCCCCATATACGTAGGTAAATGTATTTCAATTCTAATACATATATATAACATGTAAGAGACTTTTGTGAATACATTTTTGCATACATTTTTTATAATTGAAATTTGTATAATGATTTTAGGTTAAACAGCTGCTTCGTAACACTGATCTCTATTTACACTGGATGTATCATGTATCACCGGAATCATAGGATACAACTTACGCCGAATTCAAAGTCCAAACCGCCATAAATAAGATGGTGGATGTAGCACTTTCAATATGGTAGCTATCATTCTATCGGGTCAGTGGAGTCAACATACACACTTGTTATTGATTATTATGTTTATTTTGCATATTGCAGGTCGCAGATCTCAGGAGAGAAATAAGGCAAATAAAATATGGCCGGAGACGGAGTGCCCGCGGAAGGGGCGGTGGTCGTGGTGGAGGAAACACTATTCAAAGAGGGGGCCCACGACGTGGCCAAACTCGCGGCAAAAATAATATTTACATCTACCAATGTTAAACTTATTATATATCTAATCTTAATATTATATATCATAGTGTAATTAGATATAACGCAGTTTTTAATAAAATTAACCTTTTGCACCCGAGAGATGACTCTCAGTCACTACCTGACATCGTGAACTACGAACACTTCTCGTGAAAAGTGACTGAGAGTCATCTCTCGAGTGCAAAGGGTTAGAATTCACTTATAAATGTTTATACGTCCTTTTCCTCCCATTTAGCGCTATAAAGGCAGCCTTACGCTGCTCGCGACCGCGACGCGCGACCAATCAATACATATATATATATATAATGATATAGATATACTCTGTTTCTTCGCGAAAACTGTGACATGTGGCCACAACGCGCGACCGATCGATAAATATATATCAATATAGTCTCTTTCTTCGCGAAAACGGTGACGATAATCGATTGATAAATACATATAGATATAGTTTTATCGCGAAGAAAAGAACACGTATGATTTCGAGCCAATATATTCACACCGCACACAAATAATACACAACGCAGCGCGTCGCATGCAAGCGATTGTATTGTATACGACGCGTTGCATGTTGCATTCTGTAAAACAGTTCCAAAGATAGCCTGCCGTTGCCTGTGTTTGCGATGCGCAACTTAATTCATATAATATTTGCCGCGAGAAAAAAGGCAAATACAGTTTCGAGCTCAGGAACAATATATATTTATTGTATAGTGCTTGTCCATCAAATTATTGTCCTTCGGATAATAAAGAATTGATTGCTTCCATTTACTTATCCA
The DNA here is from genome assembly GCA_963942575.1 of Priocnemis perturbator. Classification (NCBI taxonomy): domain Eukaryota; kingdom Metazoa; phylum Arthropoda; class Insecta; order Hymenoptera; family Pompilidae; genus Priocnemis; species Priocnemis perturbator. The sequence continues at coordinate 10,586,077 of OZ012643.1, read as the reverse complement.
TTAATTCAAACACCCGAACAGAAACTCGCCGCGGTGCCGCTACCAGCAGACGCTGATTACGAAATATTAAACTTGTTAATTTCGATTAAACTATCCGTTCGAAAACTTTAAAGTCTCTGCACTCTGCATCAAATCAGCTTCACTCCTTGGCCAACGGCGACGCTTGCGAGCCAATCAACGCTGAACGATAGCCGATTCTGAAATCATTAATTACAGGCAAAATACGATTTCGTAAACTCCGAAATTGATACAGCAGCTTGCGAAAACTATTCGTAAACGATTGAGACCGTCGCACACGAGATACATAAAAGATATTTCGCCAGGTTCTGCATCTGGTCAGCTTCTGCTTTCGGCCACTGGAGGCGCTTGCAAGACCTACATTACCCCATTCTCGAAATTGTTAATTACGGCCAAAATACGATTTCGTAAACTCCGAAATTCATACAGCAGCTTGCGAAAACCATTCGTAAACGATTGAGACCGTCGCACACGAGATACGTCAAAATTATTTCGCCAGGTTCTGCATCTGGTCAGCTTCTGCTTTCGGCCACTGGCGGCGCTTGCAAGACCAACATTACCCCATTCTCGAAATTGTTAATTACGGCCAAAATACGATTTCGTAAACTCCGAAATTGATACAGCAGCTTGCGAAAACTATTCGTAAACGATTGAGACCGTTGCACACGAGATACGTAAAAGATATTTCGCCAAGTTCTGCATCTGGTCAGCTTCTGCTTTCGGCCACTGGAGGCGCTTGCAAGACCTACATTACCCCATTCTCGAAATTGTTAATTACGGCCAAAATACGATTTCGTAAACTCCGAAATTGATACAGCAGCTTGCGAAAACTATTCGTAAACGATTGAGACCGTTGCACACGAGATACGTAAAAGATATTTCGCCAAGTTACGCATCTGGTCAGCTTCTGCTTTCGGCCACTGGAGGCGCTTGCAAGACCTACATTACCCCATTCTGAAATTGTTCATTACGGCCAAAATACGATTTCGTAAACTCCGAAATCGATACAGCAGCTTGCGAAAACTATTCGTAAACGAATGAGACCGTTAAAGATGAGATACGTGAAAATTATTTCGTTACTCTATGTCCGAAGAGCGATTCTCGCCTCGGCCAACGGCGGCGCTTGCGAGCAAATCAACGCTGCACGATAGCCGCTTCTGAAATTGTTAATTACGGGCAAACTATGATTTCGTAAACTCTGAAATCGTTACAGTGGCTTGCGTAAACTATTCGTAAACGATTGGGACCGTTACAGATGAGATACGTCAACATTGTTTCGATACTCTATGCCCGAAGAGCGATTCTCGCCTCGGCCAACGGCGGCGCTTGCGAGCAAATCAACACTGCACGATAGACGATTCTGAAATTGTTAATTACGGGCAAAATACGATTTCGTAAACTCTGAAATCGATACAGTGCCTTGCGAAAACTATTCGTAAACGATTGAGACCGTTGCACACGAGATACGTAAAAGATATTTCGCCAAGTTTCGCATCTGGTCAGCTTCTGCTTTCGGACACTGGCGGCGCTTGCAAGACCTACATTACCCCATTCCCGAAATTGTTAATTACGGCCAAAATACGATTTCGTAAACTCTGAAATCGATACAGTGCCTTGCGAAAACTATTCGTAAACGATTGAGACCGTTGCACACGAGATACGTTAAAGTTATTTCGCCAGAGTTTGCATCTGGTCAGCTTCTCCTTTCACCCACTAGAGGCGCTTGCAAGACCTACATTACCCCATTCACGAAATTGTTAATTACGGCCAAAATACGATTTCGTAAACTCCGAAATTCATACAGCAGCTTGCGAAAACTATTCGTAAACGATTGAGACCGTTGCACACGAGATACGTAAAAGATATTTCGCCAAGTTTCGCATCTGGTCAGCTTCTGCTTTCGGCCACTGGCGGCGCTTGCAAGACCTACAATACCCCATTCTCGAAATTGTTAATTACGGCCAAAATACGATTTCGTAAACTCCGAAATCGATACACCTGCTTGCGAAAACTATTTGTAAACGATTGAGACCGTTAAAGATGAGATACGTCAAAATTATTTCGTTACTCTATGTCCGAAGAGCGATTCTCGCCTCGGCCAACGGCGGCGCTTGCGAGCTGCACGTTAGCCGATCCTGAAATTGTTAATAACGAGCAAAATACGATTTCGTAAACTCTGAAATCGTTACAGTGGCTTGCGTAAACTATTCGTAAACGATTGGGACCGTTAGAGATGAGATACGTCAAAATTGTTTCGTTACTCCATGTCCGAAGAGCGATTCTCGCCTCGGCCAACAACGGCGCTTGCGAGCAAATCAACGCTGCACGATAGCCGCTTCTGAAATTGTTAATTACGGGCAAACTATGATTTCGTAAACTCTGAAATCGTTACAGTGGCTTGCGTAAACTATTCGTAAACGATTCGGACCATTAGAGATGAGATACGTCAACATTGTTTCGATACTCGATGTCCGAAGAGCGATTCTCGCCTCGGCCAACGGCGGCGCTTGCGAGCAAATCAACGCTGCACGATAGCCGCTTCTGAAATTGTTAATTACGGGCAAACTATGATTTCGTAAACTCTGAAATCGTTACAGTGGCTTGCGTAAACTATTCGTAAACGATTGGGACCATTAGAGATGAGATACGTCAACATTGTTTCGATACTCGATGTCCGAAGAGCGATTCTCGCCTCGTCCAACGGCGGCGCTTGCGAGCCAATCAACGCTGAACGATAGCCGATTCTGAAATTGTTAATTACGGCCAAAATACGATTTCGTAAACTCCGAAATCGATACAGCAGCTTGCGAAAACTATTCGTAAACGATTGAGACCGTTAGCGATGAGATATGTCACAATTATTTCGTTACTCTATGTCCGAAGACCGATTCTCGCCTCGGCCAACGGCGGCGCTTGCGAGCTGCACGTTAGCCGATCCTGAAATTGTTAATAACGAGCAAAATACGATTTCGTAAACTCTGAAATCGTTACAGTGGCTTGCGTAAACTATTCGTAAACGATTGGGACCGTTAGAGATGAGATACGTCAAAATTGTTTCGTTACTCCATGTCCGAAGAGCGATTCTCGCCTCGGCCAACAGCGGCGCTTGCGAGCAAATCAACGCTGCACGATAGCCGCTTCTGAAATTGTTAATTACGGGCAAACTATGATTTCGTAAACTCTGAAATCGTTACAGTGGCTTGCGTAAACTATTCGTAAACGATTGGGACCGTTGCACACGAGATACGTAAAAGATATTTCGCCAGGTTACGCATCTGGTCAGCTTCTGCTTTCGGCCACTGGCGGCGCTTGCAAGACCTACATTACCCCATTCTCGAAATTGTTAATTACGGCCAAAATACGATTTCGTAAACTCCGAAATTGATACAGCAGCTTGCGAAAACTATTCGTAAACGATTGAGACCGTTGCACACGAGATACGTAAAAGTTATTTCGCCAGAGTTTGCATCTGGTCAGCTTCTGCTTTCAGCCACTAGAGGCGCTTGCAAGACCTACATTACCCCATTCACGAAATTGTTCATTACGGCCAAAATACGATTTCGTAAACTCCGAAATTGATACAGCAGCTTGCGAAAACTATTCGTAAACGATTGAGACCGTTGCACACGAGATACGTAAAAGTTATTTCGCCAGAGTTTGCATCTGGTCAGCTTCTGCTTTCAGCCACTAGAGGCGCTTGCAAGACCTACATTACCCCATTCACGAAATTGTTAATTACGGCCAAAATACGATTTCGTAAACTCCGAAATTCATACAGCAGCTTGCGAAAACTATTCGTAAACGATTGAGACCGTTGCACACGAGATACGTTAAAGTTATTTCGCCAGAGTTTGCATCTGGTCAGCTTCTCCTTTCACCCACTAGAGGCGCTTGCAAGACCTACATTACCCCATTCTCGAAATTGTTAATTACGGCCAAAATACGATTTCGTAAACTCCGAAATTGATACAGCAGCTTGCGAAAACTATTCGTAAACGATTGAGACCGTTGCACACGAGATACGTTAAAGTTATTTCGCCAGAGTTTGCATCTGGTCAGCTTCTGCTTTCGGCCACTGGAGGCGCTTGCAAGACCTACATTACCCCATTCACGAAATTGTTAATTACGGCCAAAATACGATTTCGTAAACTCCGAAATTGATACAGCAGCTTGCGAAAACTATTCGTAAACGATTGAGACCGTCGCACACGAGATACGTAAAAGATATTTCGCCAAGTTACGCATCTGGTCAGCTTCTGCTTTCGGCCACTGGCGGCGCTTGCAAGACCTACATTACCCCATTCTCGAAATTGTTAATTACGGCCAAAATACGATTTCGTAAACTCCGAAATTGATACAGCAGCTTGCGAAAACTATTCGTAAACGATTGAGACCGTTGCACACGAGATACGTAAAAGATATTTCGCCAGGTTCCGCATCTGGTCAGCTTCTGCTTTCGGCCACTGGAGGCGCTTGCAAGACCTACATTACCCCATTCTCGAAATTGTTAATTACGGCCAAAATACGATTTCGTAAACTCCGAAATTGATACAGTGCCTTGCGAAAACTATTCGTAAACGATTGAGACCGTTGCACACGAGATACGTAAAAGTTATTTCGCCAGGTTCTGCATCTGGTCAGCTTCTGCTTTCGGCCACTGGCGGCGCTTGCAAGACCTACATTACCCCATTCACGAAATTGTTAATTACGGCCAAAATACGATTTCGTAAACTCCGAAATTCATACAGCAGCTTGCGAAAACTATTCGTAAACGATTGAGACCGTTGCACACGAGATACGTTAAAGTTATTTCGCCAGAGTTTGCATCTGGTCAGCTTCTCCTTTCACCCACTAGAGGCGCTTGCAAGACCTACATTACCCCATTCTCGAAATTGTTAATTACGGCCAAAATACGACTTCGTAAACTCCGAAATTGATACAGCAGCTTGCGAAAACTATTCGTAAACGATTGAGACCGTCGCACACGAGATACGTAAAAGATATTTCGCCAGGTTCCGCATCTGGTCAGCTTCTGCTTTCGGCCACTGGAGGCGCTTGCAAGACCTACATTACCCCATTCTCGAAATTGTTAATTACGGCCAAAATACGATTTCGTAAACTCCGAAATTGATACAGTGCCTTGCGAAAACTATTCGTAAACGATTGAGACCGTTGCACACGAGATACGTAAAAGTTATTTCGCCAGGTTCTGCATCTGGTCAGCTTCTGCTTTCGGCCACTGGCGGCGCTTGCAAGACCTACAATACCCCATACTCGAAATTGTTAATTACGGCCAAAATACGATTTCGTAAACTCCGAAATCGATACACCTGCTTGCGAAAACTATTTGTAAACGATTGAGACCGTTAAAGATGAGATACGTCAAAATTATTTCGTTACTCTATGTCCGAAGAGCGATTCTCGCCTCGGCCAACGGCGGCGCTTGCGAGCTGCACGTTAGCCGATCCTGAAATTGTTAATAACGAGCAAAATACGATTTCGTAAACTCTGAAATCGTTACAGTGGCTTGCGTAAACTATTCGTAAACGATTGGGACCGTTAGAGATGAGATACGTCAAAATTGTTTCGTTACTCCATGTCCGAAGAGCGATTCTCGCCTCGGCCAACAACGGCGCTTGCGAGCAAATCAACGCTGCACGATAGCCGCTTCTGAAATTGTTAATTACGGGCAAACTATGATTTCGTAAACTCTGAAATCGTTACAGTGGCTTGCGTAAACTATTCGTAAACGATTCGGACCATTAGAGATGAGATACGTCAACATTGTTTCGATACTCGATGTCCGAAGAGCGATTCTCGCCTCGGCCAACGGCGGCGCTTGCGAGCAAATCAACGCTGCACGATAGCCGCTTCTGAAATTGTTAATTACGGGCAAACTATGATTTCGTAAACTCTGAAATCGTTACAGTGGCTTGCGTAAACTATTCGTAAACGATTGGGACCATTAGAGATGAGATACGTCAACATTGTTTCGATACTCGATGTCCGAAGAGCGATTCTCGCCTCGTCCAACGGCGGCGCTTGCGAGCCAATCAACGCTGAACGATAGCCGATTCTGAAATTGTTAATTACGGCCAAAATACGATTTCGTAAACTCCGAAATCGATACAGCAGCTTGCGAAAACTATTCGTAAACGATTGAGACCGTTAGCGATGAGATATGTCACAATTATTTCGTTACTCTATGTCCGAAGACCGATTCTCGCCTCGGCCAACGGCGGCGCTTGCGAGCTGCACGTTAGCCGATCCTGAAATTGTTAATAACGAGCAAAATACGATTTCGTAAACTCTGAAATCGTTACAGTGGCTTGCGTAAACTATTCGTAAACGATTGGGACCGTTAGAGATGAGATACGTCAAAATTGTTTCGTTACTCCATGTCCGAAGAGCGATTCTCGCCTCGGCCAACAGCGGCGCTTGCGAGCAAATCAACGCTGCACGATAGCCGCTTCTGAAATTGTTAATTACGGGCAAACTATGATTTCGTAAACTCTGAAATCGTTACAGTGGCTTGCGTAAACTATTCGTAAACGATTGGGACCGTTGCACACGAGATACGTAAAAGATATTTCGCCAGGTTACGCATCTGGTCAGCTTCTGCTTTCGGCCACTGGCGGCGCTTGCAAGACCTACATTACCCCATTCTCGAAATTGTTAATTACGGCCAAAATACGATTTCGTAAACTCCGAAATTGATACAGCAGCTTGCGAAAACTATTCGTAAACGATTGAGACCGTTGCACACGAGATACGTAAAAGTTATTTCGCCAGAGTTTGCATCTGGTCAGCTTCTGCTTTCAGCCACTAGAGGCGCTTGCAAGACCTACATTACCCCATTCACGAAATTGTTCATTACGGCCAAAATACGATTTCGTAAACTCCGAAATTGATACAGCAGCTTGCGAAAACTATTCGTAAACGATTGAGACCGTTGCACACGAGATACGTAAAAGTTATTTCGCCAGAGTTTGCATCTGGTCAGCTTCTGCTTTCAGCCACTAGAGGCGCTTGCAAGACCTACATTACCCCATTCACGAAATTGTTAATTACGGCCAAAATACGATTTCGTAAACTCCGAAATTCATACAGCAGCTTGCGAAAACTATTCGTAAACGATTGAGACCGTTGCACACGAGATACATCAAAATTATTTCGCCAGGTTCTGCTCAGCTTCGCTGCCCGCACTGGAGGCGCTTGCAGGGACCTACCTTACCCCATTCTCGAAATTGTTAATTACGGCCAAAATACGATTTCGTAAACTCTGAAATCGATTGCGTAAACTTGCGTAAACTATTCGTAAACGATTGAGACCAAAATAAGCGAAATCGGTGATAGTCGTCTGCTAACTATACACCCACCTAAAAATTGTTAATTACGGGAAAACTACGATTTCGTAAACTCTGAAATCGATTGCGTAAACTTGCGTAAACTATTCGTAAACGATTGAGACCAAAATAAGCGAAATCGGTGATAGTTGTCTGCTAACTATACGGCGGTGTCGGCCGAGGGGCTCTAGAGCCCCCTTACCATTTCCGTGTCACATCCAACGTTACCGGCCGGATGCAGCATCATATCACACCGCTGCCCGTGGTGAGAATTAATACTAAATTCGTTGATTGCACTTGTCACGAGACTGGCAGCGGCTGCGTAAAATATCAGCGCGGTTCTTCAATACAGGCTTAAATTTACGTGTTGTTATTTGTAATGAATGTAGTAATAATCAAAGTACTATGAAGAATATGATTTCTGATGATCGTTCGCATGTCATGCACGGAAATTAACAAACAATATATGTAATCTTTGATATTCCGCATATGTAAAAGTCTATAAGAAATCTACTTATAACTTATGATATTATGTATGCTGATGAAAGAATTGCATCTTGGAAAGACGTACGCTCATTATGGGAATTAGAAAACGGTGCGGCAACGAGAGCTGCTGTTAAGTTATCAGAAAAACATGTAAATCCCAATTGCATCGAAAAAATGAACTGCCGTTTACCTCTGGAAGTATTTAGTTGCGGGGTCTCAGCAGCTCTCTTAACTCAATCGCAGGAATAGTAGGAGAAATTGAAAGATCGGCGGTCATGCACCCGGCCGAATTTTGTTACATTCTTAACGACAGTTTTGATTCTTTAACCAGCAGAACTTGCAACGATTAAAATCCAAATTGATGGGTGTTACGTCCTCGTTTTCGGCACCCTGCGTTCACCGGGTATACCAGGGATCGAGGACAGACGGAAAGAGTGATCGCACCGAAAAGAGGGTTGTTTGATCCGTCAGTGGAGTGGCTCACTGACGTATCGAGGAATGTAAGAAGGAAGTGTCCGAATGGCTACGGCTTTGGATGTGTGGGAGTGTGTGTGGTTGTGGATAGCCGATCCCGAAGGTTTTCCCATAACCGAGAGGGCGGTCGACCGGGGCAGTAAGCGCGGGGTGCAGGAAGCCAGAAGCTACCAGGTTACCTCGCTGCTAGTTGCTCCTATCAGAGCGCTCGCGTCTGGTGCGGTGCGGGAGCTGCCGCAAGGGAGCCCGGAGGCTTCCACGCTCGCTGGTAGCTCGCCGATCACTGGGATCCCTGGGTTAGAGGTAGAGGTGGTGGTGTTTGGTGTTGACGTGCAGGAAGGGCACGGTCGTGTGAATTAAATAATGTTCAGATGGTGGAAGTGGACTGGATGTTTTATCTCGAAGTACACTTAGCTGGTTTACAGTTGCTGAATTAACATGGGTCGTAGCCGAACTTGGTTGGTTGAAGAGCTTGATAACTTAGATTAACGAGTTGCCGAAAGTAAACTGACGTGACTTAGTGACGTTAACTATGGAGCGGAGTATTGTGACTGACTGACTGACTGACTGTGGCCCATTTAAGTAGTGGGTTTTGCTGATGGTCGCCAGGTCCTTCGTGGAACTGGCACCCTAGCTTCCGTTTGGAAGTTGGCGTTCTCGGAACGATGTGTTGCCGCGGATCGCTAGTCAATCGTTGGGGTTAGCCTGTGAGCTGATTCGGCGTCAGCATTCTTATGTCTCTACTTACATCGCTATTGTCGTCGTTATGTCATTCCTTCGCGTGGCGCGGATTACGTCCCGGATGGGCGTCAGCGTTACGTGAAGGAATTTCGGTGGCGCGGTGCGCCGGCTCTTGTTTCGTTTATGTACGACTTACATCTAATTAAATAGATACGCGGTGCGATGGGCTCGTTGCGAGAATATAGTCGTTAAAAAAGCGGGTGGAGGACGTAGGACGTAACATGGGCATTATCAGAAATTCGATTAAATGCGGAAAATAATTTAAAATATCTATTAAAAGAATGTTCCAAATGGCGCACTATTACGCACAGCGGTCTTAACACTACCACGTTTTCAGGGCTTAAAAATGTCTTTGAAATCTATCTTAGAATTGTGGAATACGTCTGCTAAAACTTTTCGTTTATGATTGGAAAAAAATATTCTATTCAATTTATCAAAGCCTGCTCAATTTCCAAATTGGTTAGATGATGAAGATGAAGCTATAGTTACTCAGCACAGAAGACGAGAGAAGCTGTCGCTTGGCGAAAGCGATTCAAAGGCGCAAAACAGCTATATGTAAAGACCATTTTATATCCAATCGGCCAGAACCGTCTCACGCGTCACTCATGCGCACGCTCACACACTCGCGCAACACACACACATGCATACCCACGGCGATCGTCTTTCCTTAATCCTACATATGTGTTATTCGTCAAATTGTTTTTCGCAAAATCTAAATGGGCGTCTACATCTGAGCACGAACGCGCACGAAGCAGCCTGAGCATGACGTCATCAGAGGCGCGTGGTCAAGCGGAGGAAAACCGATTCAATGATTTCACGATGCACTCATCGATCGATCGGTTCGCCGCCGTACGAGAAAAAATTCAGTGTGTTGATTTATTCTAATGTTGGAGAATTGGTGTAGCTTGCTCGGACCATTCCGCAACTGCTGAGCGCGGGAACGTGAAATCATTGGGGCGTGTTGGAGATTCATTCTAGTATTGGAGAATCAGTGTAGCTGTTCGGCCCGATTCGAGACAGTCGCGGATCGGCCACATATGCTCACAGCGCGATCCGACAGTCTCGGATGGGCCCAAGCAAGCTACACCGATTCTCCAATACTAGAATGAATCTCCAACACGTCCCAATGATTTCACGTCCCCGCGCTCAGACAGTTGCGGATCGGTTCGAGCAAGCTACACCGATTCTCCAACATTAGAATAAATCTCCAACACACTGAATTTTTTCTCGTACGGCGGCGAGCCGATCGATCGATGAGTACAATGTTAAAACCATTGAATCGGTTTGCCTCGGTTTGCTCACGTACCTCTGATGACGCGTGACGTTATGCTCAGGCTGCCTCGTGCCGTTCGTGCTCATTATCAGATGTAGACGCATCTCTTTCGCAGCCCGCGACCGCGAGGTGCGACAAATCGATAAATATATATAGGTATTGTAACCGTACAAACTTTGAATCCCGCGCCGGCCCAAGGAGATCGCACCGGCGCGCGCCCGGCGGAGACCGGAGTAACAGTAGAGCGAGCAATACACGCACGAACACCGCGTGGCCGGTAAAGTGAGGAACCGCCGACACTCATTTACCGGCCTAATCATGCCCGAGCACGTGAGGGGAAGGACCTAACGGTACTTCCCATCACGAATTCACATACCTCCCCTCATGCGGCTCGGGTATAAAAGGCGCCGTTCCGCGGCAATTATCATCGAATTACGATCACCTCTGACGCGCTGACAAGCCCAGAGACCACGAACTATCGATCAGCTCTGACGCGCTGCGAAAGCCCAGAGATCGCGACTAGAAGAGAATCGCCGCGTGACAAATCGCATATCCCGGAAGACTCCGCAAAAGACGGGCCCGGCTATTAATCGATACACGCCGTGCCGCATCGGTATCGCCACAAACGACGATAATTTTCATTTCTCCGCGAACATAAGAGTAATCGTATAACGTCAGTCAGATCAAGACTTTTAGATAAACCTAACATCCAAGAACCTACCGCAGTATCCGACGGACGAGGTGGCTTACCCCGCTCACGCACCGGGTACAGCCACGCTCGCTTTCGTCTGCACATATTTCTTTCCAAATTACCCGACGGATAAGGTGGCCTACCCCGCTCACGCACCGGTCAAGGCCACGCTTGTTTCGTCTGCCAATATTCACACAACTCCGCAATACCCGGTGGCTACAATCAACCTCACCCGCTCTCGGTACCGGCCAGGTTGATGTGTAGTTCGCCAACCCATTTGTAGAACACCGAAAACCTGTGGTCAGGGAACTCTCACCCGCTCTCGGCACCGGCAAAGAGTTCGCCTGATTCACGCTCTCCTATCACAAAAGACACGACATACGAAGACGCTCTCCGCAACCGGCAACAGTAGCCGAACGCGCCGCGCCGACAACCGCGTCGCGTATATATATAATAACACCGGCGAGCGACACTCAAGAATTGTATACCAGCATTGTACATCAGAAACACAGAATATACCAGCATACATTACAGTATTAAAAGACCGCTCATCACGTTACGCCTCCCTACCGCCCACTCCTGCACATACAATCGAATTTCTGCAAGGAGCGAACTCGGCCGTCGCTGCTACAAGGGGAATCCGGCATTGCACCGCCGCCGCAGCAAAAAAGGCTGGAGACCCGCCAGACTCCGTCACCGCTGGCGGGCCGTGCTTACAGGAGCATTCACTCAAATTTTGTACGGTGACAGTATACATTGGTATTTGTTTTTTTCTTTACGAAAAAAATACATCTATATATATATATATATATATGTATATGGATTGTTACGCGCATCGCGGTCGCGGGCAGCAGAAGGATGCTTGTGGCAACCGTTGTATTGGTTTTAATTTGTTCAAAAAATAGTAAATCTGGTATAAAAAAGAAATAAAATACTGGTGGTAAAATACTTAGTGTGTCTAATTTAAAAGTTACTAAACAACAGCTGGAAAATGCTTCTCCAGAGTAGAATACCCCTCTTTACAAACGCCCGTTACGCCAGGCATTATCGTATGTAATATACAGCTATGATCGTATAAAAATCAATAATATCAATTGTATTTATTTTAGCGACAATTCTCTGAGAAATTTCAATAAGTTAGTCGTGCTAAAATTGACAAAACTTCCCAAAGTACATTCCTTTTGGTATGTATATCAGTGTAAAAATGTATGATAAATTGGAAATAGTAGTATTTCATGCACAAATAAAGTATTTGATATTTTCCGTCAAATGCTTTTTAATCAGCTTGTTAAAGTTTCAATGTATATATCTAAATCAATTTTAGTATAGAATTAGAGGGACAAGAGATTGCGTTACATTCACACCGAAACTGGGCAAATGTGATGGACCATTTACTCTTGCTCGCCATGAGCTTGCTTTACGAACCATGAAGCAAGCGGTCAAATCTCAAATGTATACATTCGTCCGAAAGTGATGATATGGCAAACGCGCATTTATTACGCACATTTGGCAACACCGCTAAAGCTATTCATACTTCAATGTAGTTTCAATTTCCACCGTTCATAGAGGTAGAGTGCGCTCGAAAACGTCTGATTTTAGGCGACGGCGGTATTTCAGACCGTGTGACACGCAACCCTATTGTATGTCCGGTCTATTCTATACCTCGTCTGTGTTGAAAGTCAGAATTGCTCCACGGTAAGATCATGTTTATGTTTTCTGTGTCGAACGTCAGTGTTCATCTGCAACGCTTGACGCGCCTTCGGCGCGGATAAATATATAACAACCGTCTCATTGCAATAACGATTCCAGTTAAAAGTACAGGCGTCACTCTATTTTCTTTTTCATATGACTTGGAACTTGGAATTAACATTAGACAGCCTTGCCCACTCCCCCCCACCAAGTGTTGTTGTTGTTGTACGCTAGGTAAGCCGGACATCAACAGCATACCACAGCCGCTTACAGTAAAACGAAGCGTACTTATAACAAAAGTTTTTCGCCAATAACTCCGAAACGAAGGTCAAGGCGCATAAATGTAGAGGAAAAAGTTGTTCAGAATGTCGAAATATATAACATACTCCAAGCCCGTCCAAATCGGAGGTGGGTCCCCTGAACGCAGTGGTCTCAGATTTGACCCGCAAGCACCATTGGGGCTCGATGGAGTGGGGATACGCGCTAGTGTGCGTGCCTTGTCCGTGAGAGTTGCGCGCGCCGTTTCTCGCCCAATCGCGCTCGGCGTGGAGAGAAGGACGGAACTATGCTGCGTCTCTCTTTCACCAACGTCGCGTGACGTCACGTATCGTGCCGACACATAAGAAGGACAGAATTATGCTCCGTCCCCTTTCAACCAACATTGCGCGTTGCGTCTTTGTTCGACGTGCAGTCGCGGTGTCGCGTCTTCGTTCCGCACACAGGCCGGTGACAGTGGTGCCAGATTTCGCATAAGGCATCGCACGTACCATTGCGTTCTTTCAGCCGGAAGGCAAATCGGGCACCACCGCCGTGAGCAGCGCGCGATCCAGAGAAAAGTGAATCGAGGAGAGTTTAGGATTTCCTCGTCGTACGCATCGCCGCTCGTCGACGCGTTCGATTTTTTTCGTTGGTTCGCGCCCATCCATGGTTCATTTCTTTTTCATCGGATAATTTTTCTTTTTTAATTATTCATCACACGGCAACTAACGATATTCATTTAAAAATATTTTAGTACCTCCTACGGATAGTTTTTAATATTTTGTCAGCGGAATAGATGTGTCGTATTGGTTTATGATAGATATGGGCAAAATATATATGTCACGTTATGGCAAAGATGGCATATGTACTCGGATAGGTACAGAATTATTTAACTTCTTTTGTTTAGCTGATACATGCATGAACTTTATTGTAAGCATACGTATCCTTATTCGAAGAATACTTATTACCATTACTGTCGTACTCGTCGTCGCTCGTCGACGCTTTCGTGTTCGATAATACTGATGAATCTGTTATTGACGAGTATTCGATGAATCATCGGTGTTATTATTTTTCTAAATTGTTTTTGACTGCAAAAAGATCCTATTTTATTTATAGATAATTAATCTACCTTTTAAAATATTACTTTTAAATGTATGTATACAGGATGCTGGCAGATGTTACTAGCAAGCTTTGTTTCCTGGAAATGGTAGGTACAAGAAAAATAATTATAGAGCAAAGGGTACAATGGTATCGTAATGTTTGTCTTCTGCGAGACTTCACTCTATTGGAGAGTGCAACCCGAACAATGCAAATGCGTATATACTTTCTTTTTATATAATCTGAGTAGTTTTGCGTGGTCTTCCACGCCACCCATGAGGTGCCACGACTAGCGCGTTCGGTTTTTTTTTAACGTGGATCGTCGCCTGTAGCCCTATTATACCACATGCTATGCCCATTATTGCATGGTGGTGCCGATGGTATATGTATACATCTACTAATCTACTTAATGAAATGAATGAAAGCACAATTTTGCACAATATTTGTATTTTAATTCATATGCATCTTGCTATAATAATAAATATTTTTGGTGATATGCCACCGCGCCCGCCGCCACCGCGCCCGCCGCCACCGCGCCCGCCGCTACCACGCTGGCCACCCCCGTAGCTGCATGCGCAGCAGCCGCGAAACTGCTGTGCCCGCTTTAGCGCTTTTGCCCTTCCGGCCCCTCTTCTTTTCCGTCCTAAACAATGAACAGACATACACGTAGTTAATGAAAGCAAATTATGATATATTTTATCGAATAATCTTAGAATGCGACATGTATGAATGTGTATGAACTTACTTGATTTCGTTTTAGTCACCGCGCTCGGGGTCTCCGGGGCCGGAGCCGGAAGTGAGGCCGCAGCACGAGCCGGCGCGTCCTGCTCTTCCGGCCTCCTCCACAACAGCCGCCTTCGGCTCCTCCTCCGGAGCCGCATTTAATGTAAGGTCTTCTGTTCGTGAAAAGAAAGAAACATCAATTTATAGATATTTGGAAGATAATTGAAAATGGTGATTGTGGCAAGTACGAAGGATGAGCGTGAGAGAGAGATAGAGAATGAGACCGAGTGAGAGAGAGAGAGAGAGAGAGAGAGAGAGAGAGAGAGAGATGGAGCGAATGTTTGTGTTTGGAGAGAGACAGGAGATGGCTGTGAGAGAGAAAGGTGATCGTACGACTGTCATTAGCGAATTCGGTGTGAAAGGTGAGAAAATGCGAAGGGAGAATGCGAGTGCGTGTGAGGTGAGCGATCGAAGATGAAAAGGCACAAAATAAAAGGAAAGTAAAAAGAACGGACGCGTTAAGTAATTTGGAGTGACCATTCCCCCTTCACCAAAATTTATTCAGAGACGCGAGAATTAAAAGGCGAATCGAGTAGGATGGCGGTGCAAAGTCCGCGTCTAAAATAAACCTTCCTACATGATAAAATTAACATAATTATAAAATTCTAATAAAAATCTTGTAAATCGAAGTTTCAGATATTGAAAAGTATATTTCTGCATTGTACGTAGGAACAAATTGTAGGAATGTACGGAATCTTTAATACTGTAACAATGGGGAAGGCGCATATATACGTAAAACGGAAGACTCAGCTATTTTTTGCTACAAATGTATCTCCCGAACAGACTTCATTAAATTCTCTGAATCAATATCATCATCAATGTATAATTTCATTACAGACGGGTTCACGTCATATCAAAAGGAATTGGAATTTATGAGAATACGTATTATCTACTTACGGAATCTATCCATTTGTCTTCGCTCACTGAGGTGACACAAAAGACTAACGCTCCCGGTCACCAAGTGTTCTCGCGGACTCATGTTTACAGGGGCTCGAATGCCCTTATTGTTGGATTGAGGCTAGCGGATCTGCCGACGCGGTCACCTCTAAATGCCTCGGTCGTGCACGTTACAACCGCTTAATTGTACCATTTTGTGCCGCGGAGAGGGACACAATAGTCGTTCCGGCGATCCGCGATATATAGTTTTTAATTTCAACGCGCGTGTGTATGTGTGAGTTTCTGAGCGTGTGGCGCGGGGTAAGTTTTATTTGTTTATTTATTTATTTCAGTCTGTTTCTTGCGGTTTTAAACAGCAATGTGCGACTCGCAAATAAAGAAATGTAAACGGAGCTCTTGCGAAGCTTGGCTTCGCGATGAAAAATATAAGTCATGGGTGCGACCTGTGGCATCCGACATTAATTCATTTCATTGCGTATTCTGTAAAAAAGAATTCTCCTGTGATATGCGCATTTCGAGACACGCGAATTCTCCGTGTCACATAAATAATGTTAAGAAAATGTCTGCAACTGTAGCAAATAGCGACGACGAAGTATCAAAGCAACATTCTTCTGTGGTACGGACATTTCGGAAACAGTGGTTAGATTTGAAAGAGTTTCAACCATGGTTACGGGAAATATCAGATCACTAAACATTTTGTTTTTGTGCTTTTTGTAACAATGCGATAACGGCTCGATTAAGTCACATTTATCGTCACGCAGAATCCGCGTCTCATATACGAAACGCAAGATGTATAGAAACGCAAGATGTATAGAAACGCAAGAAACAGAGGAACAAGATGATATCACGGACGAATCGGAATTGTCATTAGATGCGCGACACAAAGCAGCGGAAATTCACTACGCTGCTCTTATCGCCGAACTTAACATTCCGTTTACGTCAGCAGCAAAATTGTTAGCATTTTTCAAAAAATTGAGAAAAGATTCTGACGTGTTGGAAATGATGAGTATGGGTGAGACGAAATGGACTCAAATAATCGCAAACGTCTTGTGTCCGGTTGAAACGGAACGTGTTTCGGCCATTCTACAAAATACAAAGTTTAGTATTTTTATTGATGAAACATCAGACATTACTAATACAAAATGGATGACGTTTCATGTTCGGTATGTCGATCCGGAAACATTGCAAATTATGTCGCAGTTAGTCAAACTAATCGATCTTGATGCAAGAAATTGTGGCGCTGAAATGATATTTGACGCATTCCGACAGGAAATGTACCGTTTACAGATTCCGTTTTTGAACATTGTTGCTTTGTCATGCGACAATGCGCGTGTCATGACGGGTAAACATTTATCATTTCGAACAAAGTTACAGGAAAAGTGTGGACATGTATTAACACTGACATGTCCATGCCATTCTGTGGCCATAGCCGCAAATGCAGCATCCAGAACGATTTCTATCAAATGCGAAAACTTTGTAAAACAAATATCAAATTTCGTAAACTGTAGCCTCAAGCGATCAGCTATTTTTACTGATTGTTGCGAGGCCACTAATCTGAAAATTTTGAAATTGGCCGAAACACGATGGCTTTCCCGCCAATTATGCATCAGTAGAATTCTGGATTCTTGGAATAGTTTTGACAAGTTTTTAAAACAATTACTTGTAACGTACCGCGCCGCCGAGCGCCGCTGAGCGCCGCCGACCAGCGCTGCGGCCCATGCCGTCGTACCTGCCTACCCCGCTGTGACGTCGGAACGCATCAAGAAATATAATGACGCGCCCAATTTAGTGACGTGGCCCCCACCAGGGACGTACCCGAACAGTGACGCGTCGATCTAGTGACGTAGACTCGAACAAAGCGCAGTGGCCACTCGCGATCACGTGCACAGCGTGTGCATAGCGACGGTTGGGAACGTGATGCCCACCGAAATGCGCCCCACCTTGGTCTACTACTTCTTCTCATCTCAGGACTCCTTGCCTAAGGTCTTACCGTATAAAAGAGGCGTCCGCCAAGCCTCGCGAGTTCAGACTGCTACAGAAAGAGACCGTGCAAGGGTCTGCGTACGAAATTCCCGAGCGTTTTATACTTAGTGAAAGAGTGATTCCAAGATCACTAGAGTGTCTTTTTCGCAGTTTGATCTCATTGGCAAGGAACAACCTGTGCGTGTTCCGCGCGTTCTAGTCTTAAAATCAGAGTCCGGTTCCCGAAAGAGTGTCTTTTCGCTGACCGTGTTTTAGCAAGGAATAACTTGTGCGTATTCCGAGCGTTTTAATCTTAGTCGTTCTGCCACACTTTGCTGTGTAGTTTTAGTTCTCAAATAACTCTTCCTTCAAATCCAAAGATTTTACGTTACTAGTCATAATTCGTATTTTGTATATTTATTCGCGTCGTAGTTTATTAACGTTATTGCCAATAGCAGTCGAATTATCGTTGTGTTTGTTATATTTAACTGCTTTGATTGTATTTATTTTATTCAATATACTTTATTTAATTGTTTTCCATATTCCTGTGACATCTCGTTATTTGTTTGCCTAGACACTCGAATTCCACGAACACGGTTTCCCTTAACCGCTCAAGGGAACCAACGAGCAATTAAAAGAAATCACAATATCCTCAAAACCTCAAATCTGCAGAGGGTGCCGCTGTGAGAAATCAGTTCAGGCCTTTGCAGGTATTCACGTCGAGACAGAGAGCTCCGGGTGCCGCTGTGAAAAATCAGTTAAGGCCTGGCTAATCGCCCTCACCCCCATACTTTCCGAAAGGTGCACCCGTGAAAAACCGGCCGAGGCTCGAGGAAGGTAGTCCGAACCCCCTCAATCCCCCTTTTAACCGGTGACGCGTGATCTCGAAAGAGAGAGCGGGGAACCGCGAGGAAGGTATCACTAAGGGTATCAAGAGTACAGGGTGCCGCGGTGAAAACCCGTTAAGGCCTGTGTCTCGCGTGCTCACTCCTCACACAAGATTTCTTTCCTACCGGCACTGACAACAATTCCTCGCCACGTCAGGCCGAGGCTCGTAACATACTCACGAAGGAAAAGTCCGAAAAAGCTGCACAATTTGTAGCCCTGATGCAGAATCGTGATGTTAAAGCATACTTATTTTTTCTTAGATATATTTTACATTTTTTAACTCCTTTACGCATTTTTCCAAGCTCTGGATACTAGAATTCATTTATTACACCGTAAATCAATACATTCATTACAAACTGTATGTAAAAACTTTTTACAACCAGAGCTTTTAAAACATTGTAACAGTAACGTAGATTTTTCGGAAAAAGAAAATAAAAAATCTTTACATGAAATCGCATTGGGCATTGATTGTGATGAATATTTTAACAAATTAATAATAGAGGGGCACACCGATATAGTTGAAAATATTCGAGGGAATGGTTTGCAATTTTATGTATGTCAATGATCAATTTTTATGTAAATTACAAGTTTTCGAACCTGCCACAGTTTTGCGCGATATTGACAGAGAAACTTCATTTCATGATGTTTGTTTTATCGCTGAAACTCTTGGCGGATTTGATACATTTTCTTTACAACAAGAATGGTTTGCTTTACATCACGATTTTACAGAAACACAAAAAGATTATCTTTCATTAAGGGAATTTGACGAAGTGTGGGAAAACATCCTACAACGTAGTCGTCAATATCCCAATTTGAAATCTCTTGTCAATGCTGTTCGATCGTTACCTAACTCTAATGCAGATTCAGAAAGAGTCTTTTCCTACTTACCAGACTTGAAAACAAAAAAAAGAAATAAACTGTCGTCCGTGAATATCAATGCTGCTTGTGTCCTTAAATCAGCATTAAAAGCGAGAGGGGAAACAGCAATAACTATGACGGTTAATGACGAGCATTTGTCTCGCATGCCATCTCATATATTATATTCAGAATGTCCGAATAAAAAAAAAAACAGACAACATGTAGTACATGTTGATGAAATGGCTGTTCCCTCCTCGTCTAATGTTATTCAATAAGTACATAAACAGTAACGTTTAATTTATGTTATGAATGTGTCGACATAAAGAACGTATGTGCGAACAATCGGTTGTGACCGTACAAAATCGAGCGGCCTCAGTAGCGGAGGTACCCCCACCACCGGCCGGGGTAACGACCCCAATTGAACATCCTCCGATAGGGTGCGTCAGTAGGGAAAATATTCTCGAGAGGGCAAACACCACCTCACCGGTTGTTCGGTCGTATCTTGGGTTTTGCGAGTGCCCGCGTCATCTAGCGGTGCCTGTCAATAATGTATGCTTTCGGTTTTCGTCAACGCTGGCCGCGCGTGACGTGACAACGATGTATTGCGCTTTTTTGTTTTTATCCGGCAACGCTGCGGCTTGCTGCCGACATCTTGTGAGGACAGGCGCTCGTCCACTTCGCCTCGGAGACGTTACGCAGTAACACCATTTTGTACCTTGAGAGTTTCAAGTTCCGCTAAGTAAAGGAGAAATACAGTCCACTATAAACTATCGAGTATCATTCAAATCAGGCCGATCCACGACGAAATCCCGATCGGTCGCTGTGCCTACTGAAATTCGAGGCACAGGTAAGAAGCGTGAGAAGGCGCTTCGGGAAGACCGCGAGGGCATCCCGTTTCTTGGTAGAGCACGAGGGAAGCCACGTGCCATCTTTACAGTCCTGAGGAATGGGACCCTTCGATGGCCTATCAATCATTGGTCCTTCGAGCCGGATTGCGGCTTTGCAGCAAGCGGAACAGCACTCTTGGATTTGAGAAGTAGCACGTACTACGCCGTGCTATTGGACACTGCACCTTCCTTGGCCAGAGAGATTCATCGGGTGAGCGACGCCATTATAGTATATTACCGATCGTTCCTTAGTCCAGCGTATCCTTAGTCTTCCTTAGTCTAGTATAGTTGTTCACGCGTGCGAAATGGCACCCGCCGATACGCCGGAAATGAAGGCCGCCGTTGCGAAGCGGTCCGCGATCAAAGGGCAAGTTACCCGGTTTAAAGGCGTAGTAGATCAGCATGAACGACATAAAGACGTGTCGGGATTCAGGCTGAGGTTACAAAAATTTAGTGAGCTTTGGGATGCCTTTATGGCAATTCAGGAACATATAGAGATATTAAACGACGGGGTCCCTCAGCCAGCCGAGCGCAACCTATTCGAAGACGCGTTTATAGGAGTATTAGAACGCGCTGAAATGTTAGTGCAGCCTGTCCAGGCGGATACGCGGGCCGGAGATGTAGCGGCACCTTCGCCCGCACGTAGCATAGGATCGACGGTTCAATTGCCAAAGATAAAGTTGCCCGATTTTCATGGGAACTATGATGAGTGGCTAGGATTTGCCGACTCTTTCAAAAGTTTAATTCACGACAATGTCGATATAGCACCCGTTCAGAAGCTTCATTATTTGAGAGGCTGCCTTAGGGGGGACGCAGCCAAAATCATTCAGGCGCTAGATTCGTCCGCGATTAGTTATGACGTTGCATGGACATCGCTTAAAGAGCGATATGACAATCGACGGGTTATGATCCAGACCCATACGTGGGGACTGCAGGAACTTCCGCCGGTAACGGGGAACTCTGCAGCGTCCCTGCGTACATTATATGATACCGCGTTGCGCCATGTGCGTGCGCTGAGGGCTCTCGGTGAGCCCGTAGATGCGTGGAGTGCAATTTTAGTGCAGTTAATTACGTCCAAGCTAGATAGACAAACGTCACAAGAATGGGAACGTACCCTCGAGGGCACTGAGATGCCGCACATAGATGAGTTATGGAAATTTTTGAAGGCTAGATGTAGTTCGTTAGAGGCATCGAGGGCTCACGGCGTAAACGTTAGCGCGCAACCGATGCGTAGGGCTCCTAAGACGCCGCAGCAATCGAATCAGATAAATGATCGCTCGTCGCGCGCGTATGTCACCTCGCAGGGAAACATGCCGTGCCCTGTGTGTCGTGGTAATCATAATATACAAAATTGTAAGGCCTTTTTAGAATCAGATCATCGGCGCAAGTCCGAGATTGTAAAGAAGTCAGGACTTTGCTTTAATTGCCTGCGTTCAGGCCATAGAATAGCTGCGTGTGATGCCGCGGGGTGTCGTATATGTGGACGCAAGCACCACGCGACACTTCACTTGCACGGATCTGCGGACGGCAAGTCGAAGAGTGGGGACACTGCTAGCAGTGGCGTACCAAGTGCGGAGGTAATCCCTGAGAAAGCGCCCGAGGTAGTTGCTACGAGCATGCAGGTTTCCGTACCTAATCAGGTTTTGTTGTCTACTGCCGTAGTAGAGCTGTTAGATAGAAATGGAAAGGCTCACAGCTGTAGAGTTTTATTAGATTGTGCGGCGCAAACCAATTTTATTACAGACGAGTTGGCGACCACGCTCGGTCTTACAAGGGCAAAAATAGATATGCCAGTGTCGGGTTTTAGCGAGTGTGTGACGCGGTTGAAGCACTCTGTCCGAACCACCTTGAAATCGCGCGATAAGCGCTACTCGGTGGAGTTAGAGTTTTTCGTAGCTCCGCGCATCACAGGACTGCTCCCTGCAACGACGGTCCTGAGGGAATCCCTGCTATTGCCAAAGAATATTGTTTTAACGGATCCGAACTTTCATAGGCCGGCGCGCATAGATGCGTTAATCGGCGCCGCATTATATTACTCGTTGTTATGCTGCGGGCAAATTAGGCTGACCAACGGTCATACTATGCTTCAGAAGACGCGTTTAGGTTGGATAGTGGCGGGTAGCGCACCTGAGTCCGCTAGTCCGGTAGCGCACTGTTACACCGCGACATTGTCCCTTGAGACGCGACTGCAAGCTTTTTGGGAATTGGAAGAGCCGTTGCCCATTAAACATTTATCGGAGTCGGAGCGACTGTGCGAGGAGCATTTTAAAGAAAATGTTCGAAGAGACGCGACGGGCCGATATTGCGTAAAATTGCCATTTAATAATAAGATAGGTGCTTTAGGGGAATCATTCGATTTGACGAGGAATCGTTTTTTGTCGCTCGAGAGACGGTTGATGCGAGACGAAAGGCTTAGGGAAGAATATGTTGAGTTTCTTAGACAATATCGCGATTTAGGGCATATGACAGACATTAGTGCGTCTGACGTGCAAACTGAAGGGTATTATATACCACACCACGCGGTATTGAAGTTAGACAGTCACACCACTAAAGTGCGTGTAGTTTTTGACGCATCGGCTAAGTCTTCGTCGGGCGTGTCTCTCAATGACCTTCTCTTGGTGGGTCCTACGTTACAACAAGATATATTTAGCATCATGATTAGGTTCAGGACACACACATTTGTATTGACTGCTGATGCAGAGAAAATGTATCGGCAAGTCCTAGTTGATAGTGACGATGCGCGATATCAAAAAATATTATGGAGAGAGTCTCCCGATCAGCAGCTTAAGGTATACCGGTTAAATACCGTGACTTATGGCACTGCTTCCGCCTCATTTTTAGCGACGCGTACACTGATGCAATTGGCCGACGATGAAGTCGCATCGTACCCACTAGGGGCTAGCGTTTTGAAAAGAGACTTTTACGTTGACGATTTGATTACGGGCGCGAACAGTTTGGAACAATTGACGTCTATACGAGACGAATTAATAGCCTTGACAAGGAGTGGAGGATTTCACCTCCGTCAGTGGGCATCTAATGATAGCCGGCTCACTGAATCGCTAGCGGAACAATCTAGGGATGCGCATATTTGCTTTGATGGAAGGGACGAATCCCGAAAAACACTAGGCGTACATTGGCTTCCGCGTCAAGATAGAATCGCGTATCAAGTCGGTAAAGCAAAGGCTTCCGACACTTGTATTAATCGAGTCACTAAGCGTACCATCTTGTCTCGAATAGCTACTTTATTTGATCCTATTGGATTGTTGGCCCCGGTAATCGTAGCCGCAAAAATATTAATGCAGCAGCTTTGGCTTGCCGGCACGGGATGGGATGAATCCGTTCCGTTAGAAATCGCTACGGCATGGCGTGCTTACGAACAGCAGTTGGGCATGTTAAATAGTTTTAGCGTGTCGCGTGTGATAGTGGCCCCGGACGCGGTAGACCTGCAGGTGCACGGGTTTTGCGACGCCAGCGAAAGGGCGTACGGCGCGTGCGTGTATGTACGCTCCCGCGGACGTAATGATGAGATTGTGGTCCGCTTGGTTTGTGCAAAGACGCGAGTCGCGCCAATAAAAAAAATATCGTTGCCGCGGCTAGAGCTGTGCGCGGCAGTGCTCCTATCAAAATTAGTTGAAGTCGCAATAAGCGCATTAGAAATAAGGTTTTCAAATGTATACCTTTGGTCCGATTCGACAGTCACCTTACATTGGTTGAAGACATCGCCGCATAAATTGAAAACGTTTGTCGCCAATAGAGTAGCTGAAATTCAGGGGCGAACTCGTGCAGCGGTGTGGCGCCATGTACCGTCGGGCGATAACCCGGCGGATCTAGCATCAAGGGGGGTGACGCCGACGGTTCTTATGGAGCATTCATTGTGGCTAACGGGCCCTTCGTGGTTACGGCAAGACGAGAATGCCTGGCCTGAGACAATTTTGCAGGGTACAGAAGTACCAGAACAAAAAACGGTGGTAACTTTGATTGGGACGGTGGATGGCGACATATTCGATAGATGCTCGTCATTTCGCACTATAACGCGCGTGGCCGCGTTTTGCTTGCGCTTCGCAAATAATGCGCGGGGGCGTAGGACACGCGGTCCGTTGGCAGTTCCGGAAATTAGCGGGGCTACGAATAGAGTTATTAGTTTAATTCAGCGTACAGAATTCGCAAGGGAGATGCATGATCTGGAGAAAGGCCGACCCCTATCGAAAAATAGTAAATTATTGACATTACACCCTTTTTTGGATAATCACGGCGTGCTCCGCGTTGGCGGTCGTTTAAAAAATGCGTCGCTGAGTTATGCCGCCAGGCACCCTGCCTTGCTACCGAGCAGGCATCGTATCACGGAATTGATAATTAAGGAAATTCACGTGTCATCAATGCATGCCGGCGCCTTAACGACGCTGTATGCGTTGAGAGAGCGTTTTTGGCTGCTAGATGGTCGAAACAGAATCAGGAAAATGATCCGTCGATGTGTCCCTTGTTTCCGCGCAAAGCCTCGCGTGCCTGAATACGGGATGGGCGACCTACCTAAGGATAGGGTGTCCCCCTCGAGACCGTTCGAAATCAGTGGAGTCGATTATTGCGGCCCGTTCCTAATAAAGGAAAAAAGGCATCGAAACCGCGGTAAGGTGAAGGTGTATGTGGCCATCTTTATTTGTTTTGTGACCAAGGCGGTTCATATAGAAGTGGTTAGTGATCTGACTACCGAAGCATTCCTGGCCGCTCTTCGTAGATTTTTTGCGCGACGTGGTAAAGCGAGAATAATGTACTCCGATAACGCTTCGAACTTTGTGGGAGCTCGGAATGAAATGGCCGAAGTATCCGCCTTGTTGGGCTCTAAGAAGCACACTGAAATCATTGATAACTTCCTAGTTGATAGCGAAATTGAGTGGAAATTTATTCCGCCCAGGTCTCCCCACTTTGGTGGAATTTGGGAGGCCGCCGTGCGTTCGTTCAAACATCATCTGAAGCGATCGGTGGGTGAAACTCTGTTAACGTTTGAAGAATTAAACACGCTATGCGTGCAAGTAGAAGCTATTCTGAATTCCCGTCCCCTCACATCTCTGTCCTCTGACCCTAATGACCTTCGTCCTTTGTGCCCCAATCATTTTTTGATCGGTAATTCTTCGGTAAGCTTGCCCGAGGTGAATTTTTCAGATGTGCAGTCAAATAGATTGTCCAATTGGCAACACCTCCAGAAAATGAAACAGGATTTCTGGAGCAGATGGCATAAGGAGTATTTGAATGAATTATGCCAACGTACAAAGTGGTATGCAACTGCAGCTCAACGGATCCAAATAGGAGATCTAGTCCTACTCAAAGAGGAGAATGTACCTCCCCTGCAATGGCGTTTAGGCCGTATTACGGAAACGCATCCAGGAAGCGATGGAGTCGTCCGTGTGGTGTCGGTGAGGGTTCGTGACGGTATCATCAAAAGAGCCGTGAAGAAGATAGCACCGTTACCATTAAGCGATGATTAGCTATGCCCTGAGTTGCGTAAAGGGATTATTTGTTTTGCATTTTGATTTTTATAATAAGGCCGTTTTGTTTTTAATGTTAAGTTAGCATAAGGTTTCTACTTTTGTATTCCCAGCAGCTTGCGTTAGCTATAGTTTGTTATCTTAGTTTAGGTCAAGCGTCGTTGATTTGCTTATTCAAGGATTCTGTTTATTTGCTTATTTTGGTTTTGTTATTTGTTCACTATTTAGTTTATACTATTTCCTGCGTGCTTATTTATGTATGGTCTGTGTTTGTTCGATACGCATTGCGGAATGTAATTGAACGTGCCGTTCAAGGTCGGCCGGTGTATGTTCGGTCGTATCTTGGGTTTTGCGAGTGCCCGCGTCATCTAGCGGTGCCTGTCAATAATGTATGCTTTCGGTTTTCGTCAACGCTGGCCGCGCGTGACGTGACAACGATGTATTGCGCTTTTTTGTTTTTATCCGGCAACGCTGCGGCTTGCTGCCGACATCTTGTGAGGACAGGCGCTCGTCCACTTCGCCTCGGAGACGTTACGCAGTAACACCATTTTGTACCTTGAGAGTTTCAAGTTCCGCTAAGTAAAGGAGAAATACAGTCCACTATAAACTATCGAGTATCATTCAAATCAGGCCGATCCACGACGAAATCCCGATCGGTCGCTGTGCCTACTGAAATTCGAGGCACAGGTAAGAAGCGTGAGAAGGCGCTTCGGGAAGACCGCGAGGGCATCCCGTTTCTTGGTAGAGCACGAGGGAAGCCACGTGCCATCTTTACAGTCCTGAGGAATGGGACCCTTCGATGGCCTATCAATCACCGGTATAAAAGCCGCCGAATTCTGACAATCGGGGCCTGTGTGCCAGATTAGCGCCGTGCCGTAGCACGTCTAGTCGATTACACGAGCGATAACCCGGAGACTTCCTCTCCGAGCGCATGCAACTAGCGCACCTCTCCTGAGGACACTTGCGAGACCGTCATAAGAGAAGTAGAGTGAACGCACACGCCGACCCCGCCTCCGCTCACGCACCGGCCGTGGGGACGTGCATGTTAGCCAAAACTCGGCATTATCTGCGACGAAGACATAGCGAGAATGCCAGTACAGACGACCTTCGCCTCCGCTCACGCACCGGCCGTGGAGTTCTTTCCGTTACTGGTATTCACTCCAGAGATCAATTATTATTTGGGAAACGACTAGCGCCAAGTCTCTTCCGCCCACGTTCCGGCTGAGATCTTGTGTGCAGACGGTCTTAAAACGCTGCAGGGAGCTGGGGACCTTTTTTTTTTTTGTTGTCGTGGAGGAAATCTTTCAAAGACAACCCGGAGCCCGACGAGGGGGTCCCGAGGTAGTGCCGGATTTCCACCGGCTAAAACCTCCCCGATGCCACATCCCTGCTCGTGAGTGGGTGCGTTACGGGAATTTCGCGCACGAATTGCGTCCGCGACGCACCCGAGGCTGGCGTGAGGCGCCCGATACCTTACATCCCAAGGTTAAATTCGACGGCCACAAGCGGCCGCCGAATGCCGCGCTGAATCTAATTGCCAAAAGGCTTAAAATTCTTCAAATGAGTGACGATTACTCGTTCAATTTCGACAAATCTATTCGCGTAGATAAGGCCGCCAGACCAGGCATCTGCCGAGCGGCCAAAACTCCCGAGGGCGCTCCGAGTGAACGCCCTGGCTCGACGCGCGCGAGGAGCCTTAAGAAACTACCCGGCCGACGGCGGCTACGAATCCGAAACCGTCGGCCACCGGTGATGCGGCGGCCGCAGAGAGGGCAGTTCCCGGCGGCCGCCCACGCGGTTATCCTCCGCCCCCCCGCACGGCGGGACGGAGGAAGGGAGGTGGAAGCCTCCTCGGACGCCGCACGCGGAGCGAGTCGGGATCGCGTTCCCGTTCTCGCTCGGCAGCCTCCTTCTGGGACATGACGTTCTCGCAGAAGGAGGCGAACGCTCTCCAGGACCGGTCGCTCCGGAGCATCTCGGGGAGAATGCCCCGAAGAGAGAGGTCCCGGCCGCAAACGCTACGCAGGACACGGCGTTCCCGTGCCCACGCTGGACACTCCTCGACGGTGTGCGCCGCCGTGTCCCTACCCTCCCCGCAGTGATGGCACCGCTCGGACTGTTCCCTCCCTAGGCGACACAGGTACACCCCGAAACATCCGTGTCCGGTGAGCACCTGCGTCGTCCTGAAACTAAGCGCGCCCCGCGATCTGCTGACCCAATCTTCGAAGATGGGGAGCAGCGCTTCGACGAGCGTCCGGCTCTTACCGTTGGGGAGATCCGTCAGCCGATCGCGCCATATGCCGATCGACCTTCTTCTCCCCTCACTGCGCTCGATACCGATGGTGTTCGCCGCAACCACCGGATCGATACGTCGCTCTCGCAGCTCGATTCGACGTCGGTGAGTCGCCGCGAGTTCGCGCGCCATAAGATCTATGGGCACGATGCCCGCGAGAGTCCTCGCCGCCTCCAAGGACGCGGTTCGGTATCCCCTTATCACCCTCAGAGCCATCAGGCGCTGGTGGGAGTCCAGCGCCCTCCAGGTGGGGGCTGATAATCTATCCGCCCATATCGGCGAGCCGTATATCACCATCGCGTGCACGACCCCCAAATACAGGCGGCGAGCGCGGGCCCCGGGGCCCCCTAGGTTCGGCAGCAGCCGCGCCTTCCACCCGTGGTATCAACTTTTTGATGTGTCGATCAAATTTCCACGTTTGATCAAGGAGGAGTCCCAGATAGCGGACCCCCTCGGCCACGGGGGTTAACTCCCCGTTGTCGCCGAGTCCGACGCCCGCAACCGCCGGGACGCCCCGACCACGGGACCTGCGGTAAAACCACATGGCCTCCGTCTTGGCCGGAGCAGGGAGCTGGGGACCTGCAGTAGCCCACGTAAAGTTAATTGCGAGATACAAGCGAAAGCGCACCGACGCGCAAGCGAGCGGCTAAATTGTATAGGCAAATCAGCTGTACTTTCAACACGTTAGAATATACAAAATCGTCACCTGTTCAGATCATAACACTGAGTTCATTGCCCGTACCTCCTCTCACCCGCTTCCCCGGTGCGGAGCCTAGGAGCGCTCACGCACAAGAGATCGCGGTGGTGGCCGTGACCCCACTACCGTCGTGCCGATACACGGATACGAGTAGCCGAATGCGCGCAAACAAACACATCGCGCAACCTCTAAAAGTACGGCAAACGACAAAATAGTCCGCGAATTCTTGCATTTTTAATTAGCGAACTATACGAAATACATCGCGGAAAATTAGTACGGTCACACGGTCTGGCATATCTTTTGTCAGACTCCACAAATCGGTCTGGCATATCTTTTGTCAGACTCCACAAATGTGGTATAATAGGGCTACATGCGACGGTCCACGTTAAAAAAAACCGAACGCGCTAGTCGTGACACCTCATGGGTGGCGTGGAAGACCACGCAAAACTACTCAGATTATATAAAAAGAAAGTATATACGCATTTGCATTGTTCGGGTTGCACTCTCCAATAGAGTGAAGTCTCGCAGAAGACAAACATTACGATACCATTGTACCCTTTGCTCTATAATTATTTTTCTTGTACCTACCATTTCCAGGAAACAAAGCTGGCTAGTAACATCTGCCAGCATCCTGTATATATACATTTAAAAGTAATATTTTAAAAGGTAGATTAATTATCTATAAATAAAATAGGATCTTTTTGCAGTCCAAAACAATTTAGAAAAATAATAACACCGATGATTCATCGAATACTCGTCAATAACAGATTCATCAGTATTATCGAACACGAAACCGTCGACGAGCGACGACGAGTATGACAGTAATGGTAATAAGTATTCTTCGAATAAGGATACGTATGTTTACAATAAAGTTCATGCATGTATCAGCTAAACAAAAGAAGTTAAATAATTCTGTACCTATCCGAGTACATATGCCATCTTTGCCATAACGTGACATATATATTTTGCCCATATCTATCATAAACCAATACGACACATCTATTCCGCTGACAAAATATTAAAAACTATCCGTAGGAGGTACTAAAATATTTTTAAATGAATATCGTTAGTTGCCGTGTGATGAATAATTAAAAAAGAAAAATTATCCGATGAAAAAGAAATGAACCATGGATGGGCGCGAACCAACGAAAAAAATCGAACGCGTCGACGAGCGGCGATGCGTACGACGAGGAAATCCTAAACTCTCCTCGATTCACTTTTCTCTGGATCGCGCGCTGCTCACGGCGGTGGTGCCCGATTTGCCTTCCGGCTGAAAGAACGCAATGGTACGTGCGATGCCTTATGCGAAATCTGGCACCACTGTCACCGGCCTGTGTGCGGAACGAAGACACGACACCGCGACTGCACGTCGAACAAAGACGCAACGTGCGATGTTGGTTGAAAGGGGACGGAGCATAGTTCTGTCCTTCTTATGAGTCGTCACGATACGTGACGTCACGCGACATTGGTGGAAGAGAGACGCAGCATAGTTCCGTCCTTCTCTCCACGCCGAGCGCGATTCGGCGAGATACGGCGCGCGCAACTCTCACGGACAAGGCACGCACACTAGGGCAGTGTCATCAGAAATAGCATCCTGCCGCATGTTTCACGCGTGGTGGGGGAAGAGAGAGAAGTAGTATGCGTCGTGTCCATGAGAGCTACGCGCCACTCGATTGGCTCATAGCTCTCACGGACATGCACGCATACTACTTCTCTGTGTGCGGCAGGATGCTATTTCTGATGACACTGCACTAGCGCGAATCTCCACTCCGTCGAGTACCAATGGTGCTCGCGGGCCAAATCTGAGACCACTGCTTGAATCGCATAATTACCATATATATATATCCACGACCGAAACGCGAGCGAGCAATGTAGTGTGAATGTGTGTGTATATATAGTTTAAGTTACTGCGAAGAGGTTCCGCATTATAATTTTCTGTTATCTCTCTCTTTCAAATTTCATTTATTATTTGGGCAACGATAAGTCATCGTTTGGACATAAACTTATTTTAGTTCATGAATACTTCATCCAGAGCGTGCGCCTAAAAATCTTAAATCACTGAGTCAACGCAATCATATTGCACTGGAAATAAAACTTGATAATTAGAAAGGGACTAACGAACGAAGACAGTGTCTCGTTGAACACCGAGCGAGCGCTTCAGCGGAAGAGCGAGGCCAGGAACCATCTCGCGACGAATTCCTCGCGGCAGTTGGCTGTAAAGTCGCGAGGTGCGTAGTTCACTGTCCGAGGGTACCTTAGAAATCTCTTTGTTTCGAGCCTAATTGTGCATATTTAATTACAGTGTGTGACAAAAGGACTCAATTACCCTCGTTAAATCGTAGTCTGTAAATTCTAATTATTATTTCGAGCAATGGACTCAGTTTTCTTTATTTGAATAGTGATAAGAGTGCGAAAGTATGCCGCGTACGTTCTTGCACGTGGCCGGCAATTTCAGTGCCGGGCCCGTTAGAGTTTTAAGTTTCATTTAAAATCAATTATACCAGTAGATATTCTTGAACGAACGTAAAAGGTTGTTCGTCGCTCGCAGAGCAATTAGAATCGTGAAAATTGTTCGAACCGAAGCATTCCTTTTCTTGATTTACCGCCTTTGTAACGGGCATTATCCCGACTCACCCACATCCGAGCATAGGCAACCCAAGTAAGGGCACTTTACTAAAACTCTATTACGAGACGGTACTGGAATCACGATCGCTTCTTTCCATTCACTAGGGAATATCCCTTCCTCCAACGACCTGTTTAGCATGTAACATAATTTTTCGCCCGCCTCTATTTCTACTATCTTCATTATTTGTACATTTATACCTTCCTCAGTACCGCACTTATTTGCTAACTTCTGGACTATTTTATGTAATTGTTGATGTTCAATTTTTCGAAATGATTCCAATACACTTTCCGCACGTTTCCCTTCACCTACTGTGTGCACTCTGAGGTTGTTCTCCAGAAGTGCCTTAATATTATCTACAAAGTATCTATTAAATACATCTGGCATTTTCTCATTATCGCTGACTACTTTATCTCCATACTGAATTTCTTTATATTTGTTATCTCTATCTGTACATCCTTTCAGCAATTCCTTTAACGATCGCCACATTCTTTTCGGATCGTTTTTACTTAAATCTAATCTTAGCTCTAAGTAGTCTCTCTTGGCTTTTCTACACATATCAACAACATTGTTCCTCAGTCGACAGAACAGCTGCCAATCGCTGTTACTCTTACTTTCCCGTACTACCTTATACGCCTCATCTCTTAGCCTCATAACCTGTTTTACTTCCTGAGAGAACCATTGTTTTCCCTGCCACTTTAGTTGTACTTTTATTTCTTTTTTGGGCGCAACTACATCAAGACATTTAACAATTGTGTTTAATTGTGTTACTCTTCAAATGTAAGATTTCTATGAATCAATCTCTTAAATTTGTCCCCGTCCATTCGATTATAGTCTCTAATTAGGATCTTGTTTCCTACATTTTTTATCACACCCTTCACATGCCAGTACATTATCACTGCAGAATGATCCGTTATTTTAGGTTCATGGTGTACTTCAATTTCCGCTTCCAGGTTTGTGAAAATCAAATCGATTATTGTCTCAGAAGCGTTGAATATCCTCGTGGGTTCCTTAACCAACTGTTTCAGGCCTACAGAGTTCATGACCCTACTTAGCCTATTTTGACAATAGTTATTTACCTTCATATCTATATTAAAATCTCCTATTATGATTATATCACCATTCAACATATTATTGTCCCCTTCTTCCTCGAGAAAATCGATAAAACTAGCATCACTACTATTAGGCGAGTGGTACACCAGCATTAATACACCTTTATAGTTTCTATCAATGATTCTCACTGTTATCGACCACCAATTTCTTTCTCTACTGTTCACCGCCATTTTTTCATATTTGATTTTATTGTCAATATATAGCAGTACACCTTCTGTTCTATTCGATTCTGTGTCCCCTCTTACACACTCATATCCACTAATATGTAACTCATGGTCCTCCACCGAATGTGTCACATGAGTTTCGGTGAATCCTACTACACTAGGTCTATGCTTCTCTAGCAGCACATTTACAATTTCATCTTTATGTCTAATGAATCCCTGACTGTTTAGGCAAATTATTCTATTTTTAGCCCTATTTGGTTTCTCTTTTTGCTATAAACTATTATTTATTATACTTTTCTGATTTTCCAGCTCTCTAATGTAACATGGACAATTAGTATCGAATGCCCCGTGGTTCGCGTTTATGTTTTTTAATTTAAACACTTTAATTTTTTCCTCACAGTTCGCACACTTCCTAATTTCATTTTCACACTCTAGGGTTTTGTGTTTCTCCGCACATTTGCCGCATGCTTCTTCTTTCGTACAATCTTTCGCAAAGTGATAGTATCCGCAACATTTGAAATATCTAAGTATTCCTATATACTCTTCTACTTTGCATATTGCCCATCCTATTTTCACTTTTCCTTCTTCAAGCATTAGTTTGCGGGTCTCAGCATTCACTTCTGCAGTGATCGTCATCTGCTGAAATCTATTATTTTTTGAGCTGTGCACAATCTTTCCCTGTAGTTTCTCCTTATTGAATCCATTTTGTTCCGCTATTTTTTCCCAAAACTCCTGTTCGTTTTTGCAGTCTTCTTGTTCTACTCCTAAAACTTTTATCTTCAACTTTTTCTTTCTTGGAGCTTGTATTGTATATTTTTCGCCTAGATCCTTATTTACCTTGTCCTTCAATTTTTCGGCGTGGGTTTTATTCTCACACCCAACCACTACTGCGCCATTTGCAACTTTCTTCATTTTTGTTATTCCTACTCCCAGCTTCGCTACATCAATTTTGCTTTTTATATCCCTTTTCGTAGTTTCGCTTGTAGTAGCCTCTTCATCCCTTGGTTTGATGATTATTACCGATTCTCGCTTCTTCATGGCAACTTCGCTGTAGCTTTTCTTCTTTCCATATTCCTCCAATGTTTCGGGCAGTGCAATTTTGCTCAAGGAGTCCGCTATGTTTTCCTGTATTTCTTTCCTGATAATTTTCGTTACCATTTTTGCAAGTTCTTCCTGTTTCCAAGCTTGTATCTCTTGTCGCACTCTATCCATTTCTTCATCTATAGCTTCAGTTATTATGCTTTTTATAAATTCCTTTCCTATCATCTCCTTCTTCATGTCTTTTACTAGACTGCATATGGCTTCAATTTTGGCATCCATTATCCTACTTTCCGCGTTTGATAATTTACGTTCCCTTAGTTCACTGCTTGATTTCCCGCTTTCCGCCATATTTTTTACTGTTACCCCTTCCGTCTATCCTGAACAAAGTACCAGTTCGTTTTCTGTATTGTAGACCTTGTGGAGCTTATGACAGCTAGGATGGAATACCTTGTCACACGGTATGCACTTAATACCTTGCGTTCGGATTTCTTTCCTACATTGCCTGCAGGTCACAGGTGTCGCGCTAATTAGTCTTAGCTCATCCATTCCTTACGCCTCATGAGAGAGAGAGAGATAGATATTTTTTTAGATATTTATTTAGCTCCAGTAGCTACATTTGAGATTTACTACCATCACGGTAGTAATATACATATATTGTCTTAACACTATAGCCCGATTATTACATATATAAAATAAATAAAATATATAACTGCCCTCACTGCTTTCTCTCTCCACCTTTTATGTGTGGTACTAGCAGTCTTTTAAAATCATTCAATTTTCCTTGGTTTCTTATTTCCTTTGGAAACCCGTTAAATATTTTAAAACCATCATGGAGTAACATTTTTTGCTCTTTGCTAGTCTTACATTTACTTATATAAATATTACGCTTTTGTCTAGTTTGCACTGCCCCTTCGTGCTGCATTAATCTTATTTGCTAAGTAATTTGGGCACAGCCCATTTACCATTTTATACACTAGTATACATGCATTATATTCCATTCTTTCCCTTATTGACATAAAATGTAATGCCTCGAGCATGTCCTTTATTTTAGTTCTTTTATTGCACCGCAGTATGATCCTCATTCCCTGATTTTGCAACTTTTGTAAATATTGTAAATTCGTTACTCCTACCCCCAATAAAATTGTCATGCAATATTCAAATAGCGGAGCAATAATTGTTTTATATACTACACATCTCATATAAGGTGTCAGGTCAACACTGACCCTACGTCACACTCCTAATTTTGCTCCTATTTTTTTCCTAAATAATTTACATGCGCCGACAAATTTAGGTTTTTATCTAACACAGCTCCTAAACATTTTATTTCACTTACTACTTCTAATACTTCATTCTTGAGAGAGAGGGAGAGAGAAAGAGAGAGAGAGGCAGAGAGAGAGAGAGAGAGAGAGAGAGAGAGAGAGAGAGACAGAGAGAGAGAGAAACAGCGAACGGTAAGATCTGTCCAGAATCATTACGATCCATGTACATAAATTGTCGCCACGTTCTTGTTCCGTAATAGTCAAATATTGTAGGAGTATCCCTACGGAATCACGATCAAAACGCATGTAATAGCGCGGCGTGCCAGAAGTGCGTATCCGAAACCACGTGGCGAACTAAAACCGAGCGCACTGATAATCGCACTATTGTACGTCCTACACTAGTTCCATGTTAATTCCGAAACTGCCGCCGTCTGTGGTGAGCAAATTATAATTACTTTTGTATATGTATATCATACTTTTGAGTCCTTGTTAACATCCTCGCTTGTAATTGCATTAACTATCAGCTTTGCAATATACTTTCGTTTTTTCATTCACATTCTATTTTCTTTTATCTATAACTCCGTTATATTATCCTGTACGGGTCTTCTGGATGCACGTATCTTATAAGTCCTGTCTTTATTAATCTCAATTTAGATATCAAATATTATAACCTCAACTCACTTAGATTCAAACATATTAGCCTAGCTTTTACAAGTAGTTGCTTCTATTATCCTGCTATTCATCCTATTACTTTGATTTAATTTATTTTTAATCTCTATACTTTTATATAGGTATATATATAAATCTTTATTCTTAATAATTCTTTAAATATTATTCAGCGTTACGTCTGAGTAGCGGCCGACCGCTCGTCTTGTTCAATTAGAAAACCGCGCTCGGGCGTAGCAACAGCTAAAGTTGTTATGCATAATTTTATTCAATTAATTAGTAATAATTAATAGTGGTCTTTAACACCACCTTTGAGGTTCCACTAACAGTGCGTTAGATTTTTTTGAACTGGATCTTTGCCTACCGCCTTATACAAATTTTTATAAATATACAAAACGGGAAAATCTCCCGTCCTGGCATTAAAATTGTCAGCTCACGTTTGATCGCCTCTGACTATATACTTATATTATAAATTATCAGCTCACGTTAGATGGCCTCTGACTATACTCATTATTGTAAATGGTGTGCTCGTAGTACATCGTCTCTGGTTATGTGCAATAAAAATTGCCAGCTCAGTATGTAGACAAATGTTTTAGATACTTTATACATAATATTTCATATCCACAGCTTGCACAATTAATGGAAACAAAGTATCTTGTATTCCATATTTGTGTTTAGTTTTTGAATAGCGTGTGTCAAATATTGCGTTCATTAATTTGAATACAAATGAAAACGCTGCAGATGGAGTACATAAATGCCCAAATGTATCGCCACCATTTGTTTCATAGGCTCGGACAAATGTAAATATTTGTCTATCTTGTATTGATTCATGAATTTCACTAATTAGCGATATGGACATTGTTCACAACCAGTTTTTTTTAACACAATTCATGGCCACAAACCTGCAAAATATTCAACACTGGAGGTTTCTAATGTTTCGTCGTTACTGTATGAGGCATCAATCATTACTTCCTCAACGTGAATAAATGCTTCTTGAATATCTTCATTTTCACAACGTCTTGTACTTGCTGATAATAATGGAGGATTAGATGTTGTAGGTACATGTGTTGAGCTTGAAAGTAAAGGTTCATCCTCATCATCTAAGCAATTTGCAAACTGAGCAGGTTTCGATGAATTCAATACTGTGATGAGGTAGGATGCGTTTTTTTAGGAAATTGGGTTTCTTCGGAATACTGGGAAAAACAGATTTATTCAGGATTTGCACGATGATACAGGAATAAGTTATGTATGTATGTATTCTTTATTGTTCCCTTGCGGGTTATAATTACAATTCATTCTTACACCTCCACTACCACACACGCACCGCTCCTTACGTCTATCTTAAAACTATCTTATCTTATCCTATCTTATTCTGTCTTATTCTACTTTTCCCCTAACCTGCCTCGTTCACCCGTCGTTTCCCTACTCATCCCGCACGCTGCCCTCTGTCTCGCACGGTTGCACGCTCGCTCGCTTGCTCGCTCTCCCCTCTCCTCCTTATCTCCATTCTCATTTCCCTACTACCTTCCATTTCTCCTTTTCATTTTTTCCATTTCTCTTACATTATATCTTACATTGTACCGCCCTCTCACTCCCTCTCTCTCCTCCCTCCCTTCTTCTCCCGCTTTCCTTCCTCTCTCTTATTTTCTATCTTACTCTATATTCTATATTCCTAACCTCCTCCCCCCTCCTCCCCGCCCTTCGGACTTCCGTCTCCACACATTCTTTCTTCCTCTCACTCCTTATGTTCCCTCTCTTCCATCCATCCGTTTCTCCCAGTTCATCCATTCCCGTTCTCATTCATACCTCCCCTCTCCCTCCCTTCCCTTCTTTCCCTCCCTCCCTCTCCTTCTCTCTCCTCCTTCTCCCATCTCGCTCTCTCCAGTTTCTTCATCCATTCTTCTCCCCCTCCTTCCCCATCTAGTATTTCCTTTACCTTCCCCTCCCACACCTCCTTTCTCTCCTCAACTCCCCCCAACCTCCGCACCTCTCCCACACGTGCTCCCACGTCTCTTCCTCTTCCCCGCACATCTTACATTTCCTTTCTTCCTCCTTTGCCCAATACAATCCTTCTCTCATTTCATTTCCCATCCTAAACCTTGCCACTCTACTCACTCTTCTTTCATTCCACCCCTTCCTCAGGTATCCTTTCCCTCTTTCCCCTACTACTTCCCTGTACCACCTATTCGACCTTCATTCCTTTATCCTTTTCTCCCTTTCTCGTTTCTGTTCTTCTTCGTCCCTCTTCTCCATCTCCCCATATTCCACCCCTAGTTCCTCCACCATCTTTATCCCTCTTTCCCTGAAAAACTCCCTTCTTTCCTCCTCCTCATCTCCCTCCAGCATTCTCTCGCTATCGCCCCGCCCCCCTTTCCCTTGCTCCAATCCCTTCTCATAGTTCCATGCCCTTCTTCCCGCCCTTACCCTCATCTTTCCCCTGTCCGATTCTTCCCTTACCATATACCCTGGCGTTCTCCACCCTAGCACCAGTACCCACCTTACATACCTCTCCTGTAGTGCCTCTACTATCTTCCTTTCCCTCCATCCCCTTACCTCCACCCCATATTCCGCCACCGTCCACACTAGCGTGTCGAACAGCCACATCCGTCTCTCCCAATCCTTACTCCATAGCCTCTTCCCCATTCCCCATACCTCCCTCATAGCCGCCGACGCCCTTTTAACTCTCTCCCTTACATTCTTCTCGCTCCCACCACCCTGCTCCACCCAATATCCCAGGTACTTTACCTCCCTTACCTCCTCCAATTTCTTACACCCCCCCCCCCTCCAGTCTATTCTTCTTTTTCTCCCTCCCCCCTTTCTGAACCTCATTACTTTTGTCTTCCCCGTGTTCACTTCTAGGCCCTTCCTTTCCATATACCTCTCCAACCTCGCCATCATCGTCCTCATCTCCCCTTCGTCCTTCGCCATCGCTACCACATCGTCTGCATAGGACAGCGAGAACACCTTTTTCCCACCCACCTTTATCCCTCCCCCCCCCCCCCCTTTCTTGGGTCCTCTTCCAGATCCGCCAGCAAAATATTAAAAAGTATCGGGCTGAGCGGGCACCCTTGTCTCAGACCTCTCGCCGTCCAAAATACTTGCCCCTGCTCCCCCCCTATTCTCACCCTACTCTCCGTCTCCTTCATTAGTTCCTCTACCCTTCTCACTAGACCCTCCCTAGCCCCCCTCTCTCTCATCGCCTCAATCACTTTCCTCTTCCCCACGGAATCAAAGGCCGCTTTTAAATCTAGAAATAACGCCACCATCCTTCCTCCTTTCTTTCCTATCTCTCTATTTATTATGTAATTCAATGCATAAATCTGGTCCCTCGTCCCCATCCCTTTCCTGAATCCTGTCTGTGTTTCCCCAGCATCCCTTTGCCCTCTACCTGCTCCCTCAGCCTGTCCGCTAATACCTTCGCGTATATCCTGTATAGCGAAGGCATTAGCGTGACACCCCTATAATCCCCCGCTTTCTTCCCCTCTCCTTTCTTCACAATTGGCACTATCTCTCCTTCACACCACTCCGCCGGCCATCCCTCCCCCTCCCACATCCTCCTGCAAATTTCCCCTCCCCACTCTCTTACCTCCGTTCC
Organism: Priocnemis perturbator; assembly: GCA_963942575.1. Lineage (NCBI taxonomy): Eukaryota > Metazoa > Arthropoda > Insecta > Hymenoptera > Pompilidae > Priocnemis > Priocnemis perturbator. Next base: position 10,546,797 of record OZ012643.1, on the reverse strand, counting down.
CCCAAGCTTCCACACCTCATTTGGAATCCCGTCCCCACCTACCGCCTTCCCTTTCTTCATCCTGTTACGTCCGGGCGAGGCTTTTCACGGCTTTGTTCTGTCAAGACGGTCGATGAGAATCCGCGAGCGGTCTGCCGTGCGACCGGGCGTAACGCTTGAATAATTTTGTTATTTAGTTACAGTAAATAACGGCAATCTAACTGAAGATTAATATTGCAAGGATTCTAATTCCTTCCTGGAAGAATGGGATTTTCTAGTTTATTTGTATAAGCTAAACGGAGAAGTTAAAGTAAAAGTTGATATCGCGTTTAATTATATGCAGGACTAATAGGATTCGCGTGGCTCCGTAAGACCCTTACAGGTCCCCAATTGTTTCGCGTGAGGTTATGTTTTCGGTCTGTGTAGTACTATGGTAGACGAGGTGTGACGTCACAACATAGATGAAATCAAAGAGTATAATATAGGGGGGAAACAAAATAGATATATTGAATCAGAAAAATATTGATATAAAGAAAAATAGAAAAAGATATATTATGAATCTGACAAACAACGAAAAGAATGACTGCAATAGATATTATTGGCAGTATTGAGAAATGTTCGATGCTAGTGCGCGACAATTATGCGCCTTAATACGAACGCTATTCACAGGGTGATACGATAGCACTCGCGATAGTTAACAAATCAAACGCTTCACAATCGACAATTCGTTTTCGGGAATGTAATCACGCAGTCAGCGACCGTGCCCGGTGGATCTCTCCGTGGTGTGGAACGCGGGCAGGGTCAGACGAGATAGTTGGGTTACAATTTTGTCGGACGACGCGACTGGAGGTTCTTACCGTGTGCTGGTCTTCGGTTACAATCGGGAATAATCGGCGTGCGCACGCGCTCTTTCTCCTTCTCTATCTCTCTCTCTCTCTCTCTCTCTCTCTCGCTCTCGCTCGCTCTTTCCTTCTCGGCGGTAAGTCGTGGTAATTTTAGGTTTTTGGTGGTAAAACGATGATAGTACCTTCGAATCGTAAAAGAAGTTTAGTACTTTAATCTCACTTGGTTTGCCTATGCTCGGTGGTGGTTGAGCCGGGATAGTGCCCGTTACAAGGGTCGGCAAATCAAGAAAGTGATGCTTCCATTCGTTAGAGTTTCGTTAGATATTTCCGACTTTATCGCCTCACGAGCGAGGAACAACCCTTCACGTTCGTTCAAGCATATGCACAACAAAAGAATAAATAATGAAAAATCAAGGAAAACTTAATCTCTAACGGGTCCGACACAGGACTTGTCGGCCACGTGCAAGAACGGTCGCGATCGCACTTTCGCACTGTTCACTAACAAAACTGAGTCTGTATCTCAAATAATAACTAGAATTTATAAACTACGGCTTTACGAGGATAATTGAGTCCTTATGTAACACACTGCAAGAAGAATATGCACTATTAGGCTCGAATAAACTGATATCTAAGATATCCTCGGACAATCGACTACGCACCTCGCGACTTTACAGCCAACTGCCCAGAGGAATTTGTCGCTAGACGGTTCCTGGGCTCGCTCTAGGACGGTTTTTCATGCCCTATTCGCGGAATCGGCCGGCTAGCGGTCGATCCAGTGTACAAATATTACGCTAAAGCGCTCGCTCGGTGTTCAACGAGACATTTCCTTCGTTTGTTCGTCCTTTTCCAATTATCAAATTACATTCCGAATGTAGCATGACTGCACCGACTCAATCAGCCAAGACTTTACAACCGCACGCTGTTAACTTTATGTGCTTGAACAAAATTAGGTTGGTGTCTGGGCGATGGCTTATCGCCGTGAAAAATAATAATTGAATTTGAGAGAAAGAGAAACTAAAGATTATCATACGGAACCTCATCGCGTCCTTAGCCTACATACATTCATACTTGTCGCTCTGTTTCACGCTTACGTCTATCCCTATACCTACACTTAACCACTTATATGTACATAAGGTGGGACGAGCATGATTCCACGGTGAGGGAACTCCAGTACACGTTAACGCTCAACGGTGCCACGTATACGACGGCATAAGCCGTAATACAAGTATTGTCGCATACGAGGCCTGGAGGAAAAATTAAATAATTATGATTTTAAAGCTAATACTCAAACAGCGCGCCGACCGCGAAGGCCCAAGCCGTAATATGAATATTGTCGCAACCGGTGGAGGCTGGAATAAGGAAATAGAAAGAAGAAATTCATTAAGAAAATCAAAAAGTTACGCTGGAACGTAACAATCCCACTCATCACCCCTCCTATTTCCTCCATGCTCAGCTGTCTCTCCTCATCCCCTTCCCTCTCCCTTGCACCCCCCCCCCTGCTAACTACCTTCCTTTCTACCCTTCCCAGCAACCCCATGAAGTGCTCCTTCCACTCCTCCCCCGTAATTTCCTCGCAGATCCCCTTCCTGCCTCTCCTGTTCCTTCTTACCACCCCCCACACGTCCCTCTCCGTCCTTGCCTCCCCCACTTCCCTTAGCACCCTCTCTCTCTCCTCCTCCTTCCTCTCGCATAGTTTCTTATATTCCTTCTTTTTTTCCCTACTCTCTCTCCCTCCCCCTTCCTCTCTCTTCCACCTTCTCAGTTCCCTTCTGAGCTCGCTCTTAGCGTCCCTACATTCCTCATCCCACAAACCCCTCTTCTTCCCCCCTATCTTCTCCCCCTCCCCACCCTCTTCCACCGCCATTCTTATCTTGTCCCCCAGCCTCTTCAGGTCCTCCTCTGGTGTCCCTCCCCCCTCCCTTCCTCCACCTCTGTCCTCATCCTTTCTCTAAACCTTTCCCTTCCCTCCTCGTACCACCTCCCCCTACACCTCCCCTTCCTCCCTCTTCTTCTTCCACCACCCCTTTCCATCTTTCCCTTTATCGCCACCACTAACGGTTGGTGGTCGGATTCCACTTTTTCCCCCACCTCTATCCTCTCTACCTTTTCCTTCGTCCTACTATCCCCAATCACGTAATCTATCACCGTCCTGCCCCTTGCCCCCACATACGTAAATTCCCCCTCCTCATCCCCCTTTGTGCATCCGTTCATTATTGCCCCCCCCCCCTCCTCTACACACTCTGCTAGTAGCCTTCCCTTCCTGTTCATTTTCCCGTCCTTCGATCTTCTTCCCTCCTTCTCTTCATCTTTCTCCTCCCCCTCTACCCCCCCCCTCCTTCCTGTCCTGGCATTAAAATCCCCTACCACTATTATGGACGTTCCCTCCTCCTCCCCCCTTCCATCCTATTCTTCAACCCCTCTAACTTCCTCTCTATATCCCCCCTCACATATATTCCTATTACCCTCCATCTGTCTCCTCCCACCCTCATCACCGATTCCCATTTCCCGTCTTCCTCCTCCCTCCTCTCTTCCTCTTCAATCATTATCCCCCTTTTCGTACCCCTAATCATTCCCCCACACGCTCTACCTTTCCTATTCCACCTCTTTGCATACCTTGCCTTCCACTCAAATTCTTTCGGTAGCCTTTCCGTTAATCTTTACCACCCTTTTTCCTCTATCCACGTCTCTGCCCATAGCACCACATCCCACTCCTTCACCCCCTCCCAGAATTCCCTGTCCTTATTTCCTATCCCCGCCACGTTCCAAAATGCTAACTTCCACCCTCCCGCTCCGTCTTCTCCCCTCCCCCCGTCCTCTGCCCCTTCCTTTCCTCCCTACTCTTTCCTCTTCACCCCTCCCACCTAGCCTACCTCCCTTTCTCCCCCACGCTTCCCTTCCCCCTCACCCCCATTCATCCCTTCCTTCAATCTCTCCTCTTCCTCATCCCACCTCCACCATTTCCCCTCTATCCTTACCTTCCCGTAGCCCACCCATACGTTCTTCCTTTTCTTCCTCTCCTCTGTCGCTATTTCCTCTAACCTCCACCTCATCTTTCTCTCTCTCCATGTTAAATCGTCCTCTATCCTTATGCCTTTGTCTTTTATTTTCCTCCTTCCCAGCATCACCTCCCTCTTTTTCTCCCTGTCCTTTAAGTTCATTACTATTACCGTTCTCCCCTCCCCTTCCCTCAAACCTCTCCCAATCTCCCTCATTCCCTCTATCTTCATCCCTACCCTCATTTCTCCTAACAATCCCTCTATCTCCTCCCTTCTCTCCTCCCCTTTTTTCTTCAGCCCTCTTATCAGTATGTTATTCCTTCTTTCCTCTCTCTCCTTCCTTCCTTCCCTCCATTCCATTCCCTTAACCCTCCTCATTACCTCCTCCACTTTATCCTTCCCTTGATTTCCTTCGTTTCCCCCCCTCCCCTTCCTTCTTGCCTCTATCTCTTTCCTCCTTTCCCCCTCCAATTCCTCTATCCTTTTCTCCAGCTCCCTTTTCTCCCTTCCCCATTTCTCCTCTCCCTCCTTCATCTGTCTCCTCAGTTCCTCTATCTCCCCTCTTACCGTCTCCTTCATTTCCTTGACTTCTCCCCTTATCCCCCCTCCTTGCTTGGCCATCATCTCCATCATACTCCTCACCCCATCCCTCCACTCCTGTCTCAATTCCTGCACCTCCTTTCTCCATTCCTTCTCCTCCCCCTCTCCCTCTTTCTTCACCGCTCCCTTCCCCGGCGACCTCTGTAATTTTGTTGAGGGTTTAAATATCGCCTCCTCACCCTTTTTCTCTTCCCCCTTCGCTTCCCCGCGGCTTTCTCTCTTCCTCTTCATCACTTCATCCCACCCTGCCTCCCCCTGTCCTCTACCGCTCTGCCCTCTCTCCGCTCCTTCTGACATTTGTTTCCTTTACTTTCCTACCTCTCTACTTTACCGACCCTAATTCCCTTCCTCTCCGCTAGGTGTCTCACCCGCCGCCCTGTACCGTCTTCCCGCTTTTTCTATCACGCTCTCTCCTAACCTCTTCCCTGCCCGCTTCTTTCCTTCCCTATTATTCCTCACCCACGCTCTATTCTCACCACCTACACTCACCCACGCATCTCTCCCTTTCCTCTACCCTCTCCCACCACCTCTCTCTCCTACTTTCACTGTTTCTCTCTGCACACGCTCCTCCCTATCTCCACACACTCGCACCTGTACACTCGCTCACGCTCCGGAAACGGAAGTCCCCAGGAATAAGTTATGTATACATATATATGTTCCTACTTGGGGAACTGCCCTGATTTCCAACGTTCGACTTTAAAGTGTTTCGGGGTTGAATTTCGCGTATAAAGGCGTCCGGGTGGTCTACTGTACTCTCCTTGTGGTAGGCGACCCAGGTATAAGACCCCGCACTCTCCTGTGCTAAATAGGTGTCTGAAAGCAAGGCTTCGTACTCTCCTTATCCGAAAGCAGGCCTGGGCAACTCGTGGCCCGAGTGCCACATTCCCCTTCTTCTTCCACTTCTTACCGACCCCCACCTTATTCCGTTTGCGCGCTGACGGAGCGAGGGGAACTAGCGGAGACGGTCCCGAATATATGGTACGCTAGGTCCCCTCGCTCCGTCCGCGCGCAAACGGAATAAGGTGGGGATCGGTTAGAAGTGGAAGAAGAAGGGGAATGTGGCACTCGGGCCACGAGTTGCCCAGGCCTGTCCTAAAGGGTACCGATGGTATTATCTCGTTCTCTCCCAGCAGAGTTCAGCAAAAGAAGGAAGAAAGCTTTTTTTTTATTTTTTTTTTATTTCTTTGGCATAGTATGGAGCTCCTCCGCCGAAAAAGCAACAGAGGGTGGAGTGGACTTCGTCCACCCGCACCTAGGTACCTATTAGGCGCCTGTATCGGGTACTTGAAAATACCTAAAGAGCGAATGGTGTTACCGGAAATGAAATGGTTGGCACGGGGCCTTAGAGTTATAGGGGAAAATGTGCAAAAAACCCTTTGGTAAAAATAAAAGAAAAACAGGTAATCCGAGGTAATGTCCTCGCGTGTGATATTGAACTTCCTGGTTTCCCCTCTAGTGAGAGGCGACCAGCGAAGAGAAAGAATTTCCGGTAGTGTAAGGATTACTGCCGAATTGATAAAAAACTGTAGCGCAAAGACGGAAGTTATACGTCTGCGCTTTGCGATACATGAGAAACGCGCTCAATGCATCGGAAGAGATGCAGCGCCCGGGATAGATCGGGCATGAAAATGCCACGGTCTAGGCAGGTAAAAAATCAATGGTGGAAAAGAGAAAAAATATAAATAACTTTAAAAAAGTGAGAAAACCGACTTCAGAGGCGCGCTAAAAAGTACAAAATTTTCTTTTTTTTCTTGACGAATATTCAAATAACGAAGAGTAACTCTGAATCACGAATATTCTAAATAATTATTTTCTCAGGTCGGTTCCGCGATAGAAGGTGGGATCGAAAAACAAACGGGCTCGTGCAGAACTGAGTTGCAATGAGAACTACCTGTGCATGGAAAGTACATCGTTGACGCGCCGGCGGCGCGAAACTAGTATATACCACCCTATTTCTGGGGTCGAACGTTGCAATGAGAATTACCTGTGCATGAAAAGTACAACTGTGACGGTATTACGATTGGAACGAATGCCTATCGGTACGAGTAGTTGTAGGTTCTAAAGTTCACAAATTTGATTAATCAGGAAAATTTTGTTTTGTTTCTATTGTGGAACCGACATCAGAAAATAATTATTTAGAATATTCCTGATGCAGAGTCACTCTTCGTTATTTGAATATTCCTCAAGAAAAATAGAATTATTTTTTACTTTCTAGCGCGCTTCTGAAGTCGGTTTTCTCACTTTTTTTTTAAAGTTATTTATTAAAAATGTTTAGTTTCAATAATATAATTGTATTGCTGTCTTATATAACATTAGGAAATGGATAGAGCAAATAAAAACGCAGCTGGTATGAGAAAACGACGTGCAGAAGGAATACAATCTGAAAGCAACGAACGGTTGAATAAAAAAGTCGCTTAAACCGGAATTTTTTTAAATCGGAGGGTTTCGCCACTAGAATGGGACCAAGGGAACGACAAACCCCATCAAATGACATGGGAGCCATCTATATCCGCCGACGCGTTCGGGAGTTAAACACGAACATCCAAACTGTAAAATTTAAGTCATTCAAAAGAAGGTATTTTTAACCGACTTTATTTGTTAGGATTTTTAGCACTTGGTAGTGGACCACTGGGAGAGTACCCTCTTATAATTGAATACAGAATCATCGAAGTTGATGAACCCGTTCGAAAGTAGTTAGCTAAAATGTGAATTCGTAGGCGAAAAATCGTGAAAAAATCGATTAAAAAGTGGGTTCCCAAGGTCGAATCGGTTGCCCACTAAAATGGGACCATTCCGACAACAAACCGCATCGATTGAAACGCATCCCAACGAAATCGGCACACCCGTTCGGGAGTTATGCGCGAACAACGCCCACACACAAGAAAAAAGAAATGTACTTATCGAATAGATGACATCCTCCTTTTCTGAAGTCGGTTAAAAGTGGAAGGGCAAGGGGGAAAATGCTGAGAGGGACAAGGAAGGGAATGATTCAGGCAGAAGAAGGGGGGAGGAGAGAAAAGGAGGGAATAATGGAATGCAGGGTGAAGGTGGGTAGGGAGTGTTGGAGGATAATGGGGATATACATAAACGGAGACATGGAGGAAAAATTGAAGGATTTAAAAGAGTGGATGCATCATATAAAAGAAGGATGTAAGGTGTTGATAGGAGGGGATAACATGGGAAGGAGAAGAGGGAAGGGAAAAGAACTCCAAAGACGGGAAGTCGAACAAAGAGGGTAAACGACTGGTGGAATGTGTGGAACAAAGGGGATGGTCGATATTAAACGGAGGAATAGAAGGGGCCACAGAAGGTGAGCTAATATATACGGGAGAGGACAGAGGCGGCACGGTAATAGACTACATCTTAGGAGACAGAGAAGCGTGGCTGAGATTGGAGAAGATAGAAGTTGAAGGGAGGGTGGATTCGGACCACCAGCCGGTGGTAGCGTCGGTAAGGGGGGAAATGAGCATGGATAGTAAAAGGAAAAGATAGAGGAGGGGAAAAAAGAGGGGACATGGGATGAGGAAGGTAGGGAGAGGTTCAAGAGGAGAGTAGGAGGGCGGCAGGAGGGGAAAAGAGAGATATAAGGAGAAGTAGAGAGCTTAGGGGAGAGGATAAGAAGAGCATTGGAGGAAGAGGGGGGAGGGGTGGGGAAAGAGATTAAGAAAGAAGGGATGGTGGAAGAGAGAAGGGGAGGGAAGAGAATACAGGGAGAGGTAGAGAATGTACCAAGAACTGTGTGGAGAGGAAAAAAGGAGAGGAAAGAGAAAGGCTGGCAGGGGAGACAGGAAGAGCAAGGACAGAAGGAGAGGTGCGGGAAGTATTAAAGGGGCAGAGGAAGAGGAAGATAAGAGCGAATGTAGGGATAGAGAAAGAGAAAAATGGGTGAGATACTTTATGAATCTGTTAGGAGGTGTAGAGGAGAAAGTGATGATACGAGGGGGAAGAAGAAGGAAAGAAGAGGATCAGAAGAAAGAGCTAGGGTGGCAAGAGTGGAAAAAGGCGGCGGGGAGAATGAAAGAAGGGAAGGCAATAGGGATGGATAGAATTCTGAACGAGGTGTGGAGGTACGGAGGGGAACAAGTGGGAAAGGAAGGTCGGGACATATGTAGGTGGGTATGGCGGGGGAAGGGTGGCCGGAAGGATGGGCGGAAGGGGAAATCGTCCCCATAGTGAAGAAGGGGGAAAGAAAGAGGGCAGAGGAATACAGGGAGGTGACACTAATGCCGTCGCTATGTAGAATATATGCGGCGGCGTTAACGGAAAGTATAGGGGAAGAAGTGGAGGAGGCAGGGGTGCTGGGGGAAAGTCAAGCGGGAATTAGAAAGGGAATGGGCACGATGGACCATGTGTATGCTCTAAACTATTTAATAAATATACAAATAGGGAGAAAGAAGGGGAGGATGGTCGCCTTGTTTATAGACCTAAAAGCGGCCTTTGACTCTGTTAATAGAAAAAAGGTAGCGGAGGCGATAAGGGAGAAAGGGATAAAGGAGGGACTAGTGAGGAGCACGGAGGAATCGATGGCATAAATCTGGTGTAGAGTAAGGTGTAAAGAAGAGTATGGAGAGAGCTTTTGGTTTGCAAGGGAACTGAGGCGGGGGTGCCCTGTAGGCCCGCTACTATTTAATATATTGGTAGCGGACTTGGAGGAAGTTATGAAAAGAGGAAAATGGGGGAGGGAGAGGGGGCAGGGATGGGGGGGATGGTACACGCTGGCATACGCAGACGATGTGGTACTGATGGCCGAAAACGAGATAGGCATGAAGGCCATGATAGCAAGACCGGAAAGGTACCTGAAGAAGAAGGGGCTGGAGTTGAATATGACAAAATAAAAAATTATGAGATTTAGGAAAGGAGGAGGAAGGATGAGTAAGGTGGATTGGAGATGGAAGGGGAAATAGCTTGTAACCATACACTTACACACCGCTCTACATTTAAAATACGCGGAATACCAGGGGTGGCATACCCCACCACCGACAGCGTAAGGAGTCGTGCCCAATTGCGACACTGACCAGTAGGGTGCGACTGAGGCGACCTCCGAAGAACTCTCGCAGGTGCCTCCACTGATGGAGAGGTATAAAAGACGCGTGCGAACAACATAAGGCACCAATTCTGGTATAACACAGGAAAGAGTCATTAGTATTGCGAAAACGATATTGAAAGGAAGGCAAACCCGCCTTAACGTAAATGAGACCAAAGGGTATATACGTTCACCTCCGATACGCGCCTCAAGAGAGGAGTCGTTCGGTCAAAACCCACCTTTGGTACTGCAAGTACGCTCGCCTTCCTGGAAACCCAGAAAACGATCAAACGTAACTGATAACTATAGTAGAGTCAGTCATTTAATACGTCGAATCAATAAAGAATGACTTTCGTGGTGTCTCCTCCTCCGCCTAAACTCCGGCCGAGTCGACACCTACGGCAAGTGTTCTTCTCAGGATTATTATATAGAAAAGGGAATAACGACGAATCGAGGGCCCGCACCGCCCAAACACCGGCCAGGGTAACACGATGTCTGTCTAGATCAATAGGAACTGAGGCGACCTTATAATCCTGTAGAAGCATTTGGAATAGCTATTATAAATTAGTGAACATTCCACGAAGGAGTCAATAGCAGTGCGCAAGTCGCGGAGATAAATTAAATAGCGTCAGATTATAGTCGGGCAGTATACTTAAGAATTATCTCGTGTCATGAGACATCTAAAACTCGAGTGGCGGACAACACTTTATGTACATTTTACCTCACAGAATATACACATGTTTTACCTAAACTAAGGAAGTTCATTGCCCTGAACAGCTGTCAATATATTCGTCTCTCTCATCTAGAGTCCGAACCGTTTTAGTAAACAAACCGTGCGGAGACGCGACCACCACACGGTCAGCCAGGACATATTCGCGCGCACAAAACATACACGAATAAAGTCACGCGGCAGTAAAATAGATCGTAATCGCGATCACACGCTGTTACGTCCTACGTCCTCCACCCGCTTTTTCAACGACTATATTCTCGCAACGAACTCATCGCACCGCGTATCTATTTAATTAGATGTAAGTCGTACATAAACGAAACAAGAGTCGGCGCACCGCGTCACCAAAATTCCTTCACGTAACGCTGACGCCCATCCGGGACGTAATCCGCGCCACGCGAAGGAATGACATAACGACGACAATAGCGATGTAAGTAGAGACATAAGAATGCTGACGCCGAATCAGCTCACAGGCTAACCCCAACGATCGACTAGCGATCCGCGGCAACACATAGTTCCGAGAACGTCAACTTCCAAACGGAAGCTAGGGTGCCAGTTCCACGAAGGACCTGGCGACCCTCAGCAAAACCCACTACTTAAATGGGGCCACAAAGCGAGTCAATCAGTCAGTCAGTCACAATTCTCCGCTCCATAGTTAACGTCACGCTCAAGTCGGGCACCAAGTCACTTCAGTTTACTTTCGGCAACTCGTTAATCTAAGTTATCAGGCTCCTCAGCCAACCAAGTTCGGCCACGATCCATGTAAATTCGGCAACTGTAAACCAGCTAAGTGTACTTCGAGATAAAACATCCAGTCCACTTCCACCATCTGAACATCATTTAATTCCACGACCGTGTCCTTCCTTCACGTCAACACCAAACACCACCACCTCTACCTCTAACCCAGGGACCCCAGCGATCGGCGAGCTACCAGCGAGCGTGGATGCCCCCAGGCTCCCTTGCGGCAGCTCCCGCACCGCACCGGACACGAGCCCTCTGATCGAGGCGACTAGCAGCGAGGTAGCCCGGAAGCCCTCCCAGGCTTTCTGCACCCCGCGCTTACTGCCCCAGTCGACCGCTCTCCCGGTTATGGGAAAACCTTCGGGATCGGCAATCCACAACCACACACACTCCCACACATCCAGAGCCGTAGCCATTCGGACACATCCTTCTTACATTCCTCGATACGTCAGTGAGCCGCTCCACTGACGGATCAAACCCCCTCTTCTCGGTGCGATCCCTCTTTCCGTCTGTCCTCGATCCCTGGTATACCCGGTGAACGCAGGGTGCCGAAAAACGAGGACGTAACACACGCACTTTCCGAAATAATTAGAAGTGCACGGTCACAAGCTGGAGGAGACGAAAGTGATGAAATATCTAGGACTAGAACGTGTTACCCGGCGTTGCCCGGGTATCGCACGCGGCGCGTCATATAAGTGTTTTGCTGTTGCAAGCGGCGAACTTATCGAAAGTAATGTTTCTTTTGTCGTGGCGCATACGGTGCGTCATGACAATTTTTAATCACGACACATTCAATGAGTCACCGGAGTTGATCTCCCCCCGACCAAACAATCGAAATCTATGAAATACCCTAACAGGTTCTGTAGCAACGTTCCGCATCACCCATGAGGTGCTACTGGATGCATTATATCTTTTTTTTAGCATGGTGATTTCGCCAGTAGGCCTATGTATCCATGACAATACTGATTTACATCCAATATATGAGGAAAATCATAATTTCGTAACACCACTCAGATTAACATACTAATGGGGTCATCTGATTGAAGTATGGATCGGATTCTTGTTCTTTATGTTCTTGATTATATCATGCCTCGCTCGATGTTTCAATTAACCAAATAAGAAAGATTTTCTCATTTCAATGGTATTGTCATGAATTCTTGGGCTTGTAAGGAAAATGATTGTCAGGCACAAAGATAAAGAGCGCATTTAGTACCAATATTTGAAGACTGGTGTAGAACGTTACTAAATAAGGACACAGGATAATGTAGGGAGTCGATGCTCGACAAAAGCCGGTCATGCGAAATTGTCTGCTTGTGCTACTTATCTATTCCGTTCAGCGCAAACTTCTTACATAGATTAAGAACATAAATAATCAGCTTTTTGCAACTTTTCGGACTTAATTCGTTATTCGTAGAACAGGATCTAACGAATGAGAATAGAATGAAATCTTTAGCACAGCAAACGCCCGAAATCAAAGTCGTCATATCTTTGTTAATGTTTTTCATATGGAAGGAGTAAACTTTTTCGAGAAAAGATTGTCAAGTGGCTAGCACTTAGGAAAGCATGACGCTTTATTGTTTAAACAATTAGCAATAAACTTTTGCAACTTTTCGGAATTTTCTGGTTGCCGGGAGAGCAGGTCTTAACGAATGCAAAAAGAATCAAATCTCTAGCACATCTGGAAGTATGAGAACAAAAGCGTTCATATCTTTGTTAATGTTTTTCACATGGAAGGAGTCAACTTTTTCAACTTTTTCAAGCTTCCTGAGTGGTTTGACAATGAAATGTAGTAGAGGACCAAATTGCAAGTGGCTAGCACTTGGGAAAGTACGAAATCTGGAAGATCGGTTAATTTCAATTTGCCGTGCCTTCGACGTTTAAACATATTAGTGGTAAACTTTTGCAACTCATTTCGACCATTTCCGTTAGTTTGAGAGCAGGATCTAACGAATGCAAAAAAAATAAAGTCGCTAGCACGTCGGGAAGTGGTCTAACCGAATAAATGAACATTTGCCTTTTATATATTAAGATATACGGTACAAGAGAACGGAGGGCAAGAAGCGCATTTGAAGGAAATAGGAAATAAGGCAGCGGCAGCAATGAGGGAGGTATGGGAGATAGGGAAAAGATTATGGGAAAGCGACTGGAACAGAAAAGTATGGCTATTCGATACCCTGTTGTGGTCGGTAATGGGTTATGGAGTGGAAGTGTGGGGGTGGAAAGAGGGGAGAAAGGCGGACGTAATGTAGGACAAGTTTTTGAGATGGACATTGGGGGTAGATTGGAGGACACCAGGGTATCTAATGCGGGAGGAGTCGAAGAGGGTGGAGCTGGAAGAAGGGCGTGGAAGTTCGAGAGAAGATTTAGGGAGGGGAGAGGAGGAGGAGTAGCAAGGAGGTGTTGGGAGGAGATGGAAGGGAGGTGGGGGAGAGGGGTGATCATAGGAGGGTTGGAAAAGAAGAGGAGAGAGTTTTATGAGGAGAGGGGAGTGAGAGAAGGGGAAGAGGAAGGATATGAGGAGCTGGAGAGAACGGATATGGAAAGAGAGGAAAGGGAAACGGAGGAGAGAATAAGGGACTCAATGTAGAACGGATGGTATGGGATGATAGGACGGTGGGAAAGGCCAGGATATATTGAGGAGAAGAGATGGTAAGGGGAAAGAAAGAGGAGAGTGGCGAGATATAGGCTAGGAAACGAGATGAGGCAGGGACAATACTGGATGGGGGAGGGAGAAAGGAAGTGCAGGATATGCGGGGAGGAAGAGGAGTCATGGGAACACGTGTGGGAAAGATGTAGGGGCTGGGCGGGGGCGGGGGGCAGGACCGCAGGAGAGAAGGATGAAGAAGAGGATGCGGGAGGGGGGGGGGGGAGTGAGGATAAATGGCATGAATTAATGAATGGGAAGGAATGGAATAGACGAAGGAAACGGAAGTCGAGGGCTGAGAGAAGAGGGGGTGGGGAAGGGTGAGTGAGGGGCAGCATAAGGCGAGAGAGCGAGAAGAGAGAGAGCGACGAGCGATAAATGAAACAAAGCGAGAAAAGAGAAATATGCGAATCGAGAAATGATCGATGGGAGCGAGCGAGGAGGGAGCGAGGGGAAGAGTGTTTTGTATGGTGTCTGTGGGCACACTCGCGCCTGAGGAGTCTGGTTGAGGAGCACGGGTATTGTTGGTCTAGTGAGGAGAGTCACAGACTTGCACTTAACGGCACGTGGCCGGCACAAAACGAGCACACTTTGTTATGAGGAGTTTCTAAATACTTTAATAACTAAGTGTTTGGGAAATCCGTTCGCCGACAGCGCATCCTGTCGCCGACGACCACCTGGCGGCAGCACTTCCCGAACTCGATTCGCGAGCGCCGGTTCGCGTACCGGTGAGAAGCTGAAATGCGTGGACTGCGCGAAACGCGGGCGGCGCTATGCGCCGTCCCGCCAAAAATGACCACTTCTACCATGTCTCTTGCAGCGCGAGTCACACTTCTAAGCCCGATCAAAGTAATTATCAGTTTTGCCGCATTCCAGCTTCTCATCTGTAGTTATATTTGACCGATCAACACGAGAAACGCTGCCGTGTATAGCAAGCGATACGCCGACCACCGTAGCGAGAAATATTTAAGGTACATCCACAAGTCTTATCAGGCACTGCACGTGGCCGTACTTTTACCACGTGCATCCGCGCAATTACACTATACACCGGGGGGCATTAATTAAGACAATTGTGTCCGAATCAACACAAAACAGACATTTATACACTGACGAGCTGCACCAATTTACTTACAATAAATCGGAACTAGCGAACGCAACACGCGAACACGTGTCTTTTTCTAACCTCACCATCAGATTCATTTTCGCACCCTTCCCCTCTCCGCTCCTAAACTTTCCTTCCCACTCATTTTCCCACACATTTCCCCAACACTAAGCACTTAACCTACTATTTACAGTGGTGGGAGAAAGCCCGAAAAGTCGAGGAGAATATCCCCTTACACCTTGCACTCAAATCACAGCGGTGAGCCGAGAAAACTGTTATTGAAATGTTCGCACGTATGAGAGGGCACCTATTACTCCGAGACACTAAGCGGTAATGGCCGTCGCGAGTGCGCGCGGGAGCGAGCGAGCACAATTGCCCGAGAAGCTGCTAATTAGTAGGCGCGTTTACATAAAGTATCGACCGCATTTTCGCGAGAGCGCCGCGGGTGCCCATTGGCCGCCCGCTCAAGAGGAAGATGAATACGCAACAAAGACAGAATGGCGAAAAGCGAGAGAAAGAGAGAGCGGGAGGGGGGGTTGGTTGGTTTAATAAAGGAGTAGATTAAGATAGGATATGTAGGACAGGTAGAGTAAATGGAAAGTGTAAGGAAAAATTGTAACCCGACAGGGATCAAATAAACAACATACATACATACTTGTATTCAAGTTTGTTATCCTTTAGATTTTGGGTACATATCGCATCTATTGTAACGTACCGCGCCGCCGAGCGCCACCGAGCGCCGCCGACCAGCGCTGCGGCCCATGACGTCGTGCCTGCCTGCCCCCCGTGACGTCAGCATGCATCGCCCGAACTAGTGACGTACCCAATATAGTGACGTGCTCCCCAACAGTGACGCGCCCAGTCTAGCGACGCGCTCGCGTAGCAACGAACACCCGAACAAAGCGCAGCGGCCACGCGCGATCACGTGCACAGCGAGTGCATAGCGACGGTTGGGAACGTGCGATTCCCCGAAAATGTACCCCACCGCGATGCCCTACTTCTTTACTTCTCAAGACCCCTTGCCTAAGATCAAATCGTATAAAACAGGGCTCCGCCAGGGCTCTCGAGTTCAGACAGCTTCAGAAAGAGACCATGCAAGGGTCTGCATCAGTAATTCCCGAGCGTTTACGTACATAGAAAAAGTGAATCCAGGATCACTAAAGTGTCTCTTTCGCTGTTTGTTCTCGTTGCAAGGAACAACCTGTGCGTGTTCCGAGCGTGTCTAGTTTAAATTCACAGTTCAGACAGCTTCAGAAAGAGACCGTGCAAGGGTCTGCATCAGTAATTCCCGAGCGTTTACGTACATAGAAAAAGTGAATCCAGGATCACTAAAGTGTCTCTTTCGCTGTTTGTTCTCGTTGCAAGGAACAACCTGTGCGTGTTCCGAGCGTGTCTAGTTTAAATTCACAGTTCAGACAGCTTCAGAAAGAGACCGTGCAAGGGTCTGCATCAGTAATTCCCGACCGTTTACGTACATAGGAAAAATGAATCCAGGATCACTAAAGTGTCTCTTTCGCTGTTTGTTCTCGTTGCAAGGAACAACCTGTGCGTGTTCCGAGCGTGTCTAGTTTAAATTCACAGTTCAGACAGCTTCAGAAAGAGACCGTGCAAGGGTCTGCATCAGTAATTCCCGAGCGTTTACGTACATAGAAAAAGTGAATCCAGGATCACTAAAGTGTCTCTTTCGCTGTTTGTTCTCGTTGCAAGGAACAACCTGTGCGTGTTCCGAGCGTGTCTAGTTTAAATTCACAGTTCAGACAGCTTCAGAAAGAGACCGTGCAAGGGTCAGCATCAGTAATTCCCGAGCGTTTACGTACATAGGAAAAATGAATCCAGGATCACTAAAGTGTCTCTTTCGCTGTTTGTTCTCGTTGCAAGGAACAACCTGTGCGTGTTCCGAGCGTGTCTAGTTTAAATTCAGAGTTCAGACAGCTTTAGAAAAAGACCGTGCAAGGGTCTGCGTAAGAAATTCCCGAGCGTATTAAATAGTTAGAAAAAGTGTATCCAGGATCACTAAAGTGTCATTTTCGCTGTTTGTTCTCGTTGCAAGGAACAACCTGTGCGTGTTCCGAGCGTTATTAGTTTAAAATCAGAGTCCGCTAGTTTTGGAAAAGAGTGTCTTTTCGCTGACCGTGATTTCTGGCGAGGAATAACTTGTGCATATTCCGAGCATATTTAGTCTTAGTCGTTCTGCCATATTTCGGTGTGTAGGTTTAGTTCTCAATCTCAGCTCTTTCTTCCAAAACCAAATAATCTATTACTAGTCATTGAACGTTTTCTGTATACTTATTCGCGTCGTATTGTAATCACGTTATTAGAAATAGTAGTTGAATTATCGTTTTGTTTGTTATACTTAACTGCTTTTTCTGTATTTATTTGATTCCTTATAATCTTTTTTATTGTTTTCCATATTTCTTTGCTATCGCGTTATTTAATCGCCTAGAACTCGAATCCTACGAACGAGGTTTCCCTTTGCCGCTCAAGGGAACCAACGAGCCTAAAAGAAATTACAACATCCACTACCCTCAAAGTTGCGCAAGGGGTGCAGCCGTGAAAAATCGGACGAGGCCCTTGTCAGCTATCCTTTCGAGATAACTTGCCCGGGGTGCAGCCGTGAAAAACCGGACGAGGCCTGGGTTGGTGACTGAAAAACCGAATCTACTGATAGGTGCAGCCGTGAAAAACCGGCCGAGGCTTGAAGTGATTTTCCTAAACCCCCTTTCTCCTCCTTTCGAAAGGCAACACGTATTTCCGCGAGGGAGTACGGAGAGCTGTTAGAAGGGCATCACAAAGGGTAGCGACGTGCAGGGTGCAGCCGTGAAAAATCGGACGAGGCCTGTACTTAGCCGCTCACTCCTCTCACGTATATTTCTTTCCTACCGGCACTGACTAAAATCCTCACCACGTCAGACCGTGGCTCGTAAAAGGGGTGGGGGGGGGGGGGGGGGGGGGGGGTAGGGAGGTGGTATGTTGGGGAAGGGGAGGGGGAGGGAAAGGGACGAAGAGGAAGAACTGAGCAGGGAAGAGATAGGCAGAGTGATGGATGGGTAAAGGAGGGAAAGGCGTTTTGGGGGGGGGGGGGTGATATACCGAACGAGGTTTGGAAGTATGGAGGGGAGGCGGTCAGGGAATGGGGAGGGGAGGTGTGCAACAGTACCCAAGGTGTGCCCATAGTAAAGAAGGGGGAGCGAGAAAGGGTGGAGGAGTGTAGGGGAGTGACGCTAATGCCTTCGCTATACAAAATATATGCGAAGGTGTTAGCGGACAGGCTAAGAGAGGAGGTGGAAAAGAAGGGAATATTGGGAGAGGCGCAGGCAGGGTTCAGGAGAGGAATGGAGATGAGGGATCAGATCTACGCGCTGATTTACATGATTAATAGGGAAATAGCGAGGAAAGGCGGGAAGATGGTGGCAATGTTTTTAGATCTGAAAGCAGCGTTTGATTCGGTGGGTAAGAGGAAGATGATTGAGGCGTTGAGGGAGAGGGGGGTGACAGAGGAATTGGTGAGGAAAGTGGAGGAGGTTGTGAGGCAGACGAGAAGCAGGGTGAGTGCGGGGGAGGAGATGGGGGATGAATTTTGGACAGGGAGAGAGCTGAGGCAGGGGTGTCCGCTCAGCCCAATACTGTTCAACGAGCTGGTGGCGGATATGGAGGAGGAACTGAGGAAAGGCGGATGGGGCGGGATAAAAGTTGGAGGAGAGAAGGTACACTCCCTGTCGTACGCGGACGACGTAGTAGTGATGGCAAAGTAGGAGGGTGAAATGAGGGCAATGATGGCAAGGTTAGAAAGATACTTGGAAACGAAAGGGCTGCAGGTGAACACCGAGAAAACAAAGATAGATTCAGGAAGGGGGGTGGAAGGAAAAGGGAAATAGACTGGTGGGGCGAGGGGGGGGGGGAAGAGGCTGGAAGAGGTGAAAGAGGTGAAGTACCTGGGGTACTGGATGGAGCAGGGAGGGGGGAGTGAAAACAATGTGAAGGAAAGAGGAAGAAGAGCGGCGGCGGCAATGAATGAGGTTTGGGGGAAGGGAAAGAGATTGTGGAACAAGGATTGGGAAAGGAGGGTATGGTTATTTGACGTGTTGGTATGGACGGTAGCGTAGAATGGGGTGGAGGTGTGGGGGTGGAAGGAGAGGAGGGGTGTGGAGGCGATGCAGGAGAGATATTTGAGATGGATAATGGGAGCGGATTGGAGGACAGCGGGATATATGGTACGAGTGGAGACGGGTAGAGGGAAGATGAAGATAAGGGCAGAAAGAAGAGCAGTGGGTTATGAGAGGAAATTGGAGGAAGGGAAAGGAGGAGTGGTTGCAAGGAGGTGCTGGGAGGAAATGAAGGAGAGATGGAGGAGGGGCAAAATAATGGGAAAATGGGAGGAGGAGAGAAGGGAGTTTTTCAGGGAAAGGGGGGTGGAGGAGGGAATCGAGTTTGGAGAGGTAGAAAAGAGGGACCTGGAGCACCAAAGAAGAGAGAGGAGAAAGAAGATAGAAGAGTCGAAGTCAAATAAATGGTATAGAGAGGTATCAGGGGTAGGAGGGAAGGGGTATCTGAAGAAGGGATGGAGCGAAGAAAGGGTAAGGAGGGTGGCAAGGTTTAGATTGGGGAACGATATGCAAGGAGGGAGATACTGGGAGGGGGAAGAGGAGAGGAGGTGTAGGCTGTGCGGAGAGGAGGTAGAAACGTGGGAGCACATGTGGGAGAAATGTGGAGCATGGGGAAAGAGAGAGGAGAGAGATGAAAAGTGGGAAAGGAAAGTAAAAGAAGTGTTAGATGGGGAGGGAGGAGGAGAGGGATGGATGAAGGAAATAGAGAGAGCAAGAAGGGAGAAAGGGGAAAGAGAAGAAGAGGGGAGGGGGAGGAGAGAAGGGGAAGGGCAGGGTAGTAAAGAAAAAAAAGGGAAAAACCAAGAATGAGGGAGTGAATGAGAAGGAATGAATGTGCGAGAGCGGAGGAGGGGAATGTGGAAGGATACGGAAGTCACAGGGGAGAGGGAGGGAAGAGGGAGGGAAATGGAGAGAGAGGAGAGCAAGAAGGGTGAGAGAGCGAGAGAATAAGTTAAGGAAGGCGAAGGGAAGAGAGAGAGAGAGAGAGAGAGAGAGAGAGAGAGAGAGAGAGAGAGAGAGAGAGAGAAGGAGAATAAGTAGATGTAAGTAGCGTAAGTAGTATAAGGTAGTAGGATAAGATAAGATAGGACTAGAATAAGAAAGGAGGAAGGACTATGTACCCGAAAGGACGAATTGTAACCCGTAAGGGAACCAATAAACTATACAAACATACACTTTTACAATTTAAACTTGCAAACATGTTTAAACATTAGTCAAAGTGGATAAGACACGTTTCGCGCACCTATTTTTCGAGATGTTTTTCAATTTTTATAAAAAACTGTGAGTCCGACGAGGATTCCAATGCTTCTACGCGATAGAGCAGACATTTGTGTTTGGAAAACCACTTTAACACTATGTAAATGATATTGCTGCTTCGCACAGGAAAATGAAAACCTCGTGCGTGTTACGCAGTTTGAGCAGTGGTTCTCCGAGACTCCGACTCAATGCCGTGCAAACGCTGGGCGAAAACAAGCCACAGCGGAGCGCGTGTTACTGCGTGACGCGCACGAAGTCTTAGTTAGTTTTCCTGTAGGAAACCGAAATTTGTTTTACATATTATCATGATGCTTTTCCGATGGAAAATGTCTGTTCTATCCTGTAGTGTCACTGTAATTCACGTCGGAGTCACAGTTTTTTCCAAAAATTGAAAACCATCTCGAAAAATAGGTGCGCGAAACGTGTCTTATCCACTTTAACTAATGTTTAAACATGTTTGCAAGTTCAAATTGTAAAACTGTTTGATATCGTTTTATACGGAAAACTCTGGAGAATTTTTTGCAACAAATAAAAATTGTCTAACTTGTAAACCTACGGCCTGATTGATGTTCAAAGTGGAAAGAGGCTGTATTTTTCAAAATTCAATTACTCAAAATGTGGAGCCAATGTTCAAAAACGGGTTTCAGGTTCGTTTTCAGCGGGCCAAGATTAGTCGAAATTAGCTATTTTCGTTGAAATGGCAAGTGTTACGGCCCTTTCGGGAGCCCCACGATCGCGGCGGCCCGTACGCCGAGGCCGGTCGCGCGGTCGGCTCCGGCCGCCTCGCGTCGGCCGCGCTCAGGTGGATCGAGCAGCTTGGGGATCGGCCGCGCGGGGCGGGGGGGCCGGCGCGCGGAGCAGATCGGTCGCGGACGACCTGTGTCGGCGACGACAGTTGAGTTTTGAACCCGAGAGGTGACACAAACAAAACGCGTATCTTTCGTTTCCCGCCTGACCGAGTCGCCAGTGGCCACGAGTCTAACGCTTTACATTTACTCTTTACTTTCGCTTTTCTTTCGTGTGCGTTCGCTTTGTGCTTTACTCTGTCGCCTTATACATTCAGTTCTGTGCCTTCTAACTGTATTTAGACCTAGCGCCTAGTATTAGTGTACTCGTTATCGTGCCATGACAGTGTCGTGCTTTTTCTCCGCTTGTATATTCGCGTTGTGGCTCGTCCCTAGGATAGTTCAGATTGTATTAAATAAACGAGTGTCCAAGTTCCGCCGCAGCGACGCTTGATCTCACTTTGCTCCTAAGCGCCTCCCCCGCGTTTCACGCGCCCCTTCCGTCGATCCGAGGGTCCGGTCGCTTTCGGGAAAGCGAGGAGCTCGTCGAAACAGCAAGAAAAAGTCAAATTTTGTTGTCCAGTGTAATCGATAATGTCCCGGTCGGTACTCATGGACCTTGCGCACCTCACTTTAACGACGTTTGTCTCTGATCGAGATATTTCGTGGAGGAGTAGGCTCAGCCTAGTCGTTTGACCGTTGGATATGGCGGCGCACGTGCTCGAACAAATCTTATACTGCCTTTTGCTTTAAACGTTCCTATTTCGTTAATCAACGTGCCCAGTCTTTTACCAAAACCTGACAAGGATATTCTATATTATGGCTAAGCGCGGAAGACTCACACACACACACTCACTGGTATAAAGAAAGGAAACTAAAAAGTAGTTCAAACGTGCAACACTTAGACTAAAAGGCGCGGTAGGAAGGTTGAGGCTCGCACAACGACAAAGTCGTGGCGACAAGCCCCGAACGGAGCGAAGCCCCTCCGCACACATGCTTCCTCCTTCTTCATTAGCTAAAAACGTGTCGGTGTTCGGTGTCAGTGAAACCAGAAGTGACGTATGAGCCCCGCGTGAAGAGAAGGACGGAACTATGCGCCGTCTCCTTTTAACCACAATCGCGCGTGGCGTCTTCGTTCCACATACAGGCCGGTATGAGTTTGAGTCAGTGGTGACCGATTTCGCATTAGGCATCGCACGTACCATTGTGGGCTTGCCGCCCAAAGCCAAATTGGGCACCACCCTAGTAGCACACAATATTAAATACATATGTATGTAATATTAAAACACGTGTTACGTCCTGGGTCCTCCACCCCCTTTTTTTACGACTATGTTCTCGCAACGAGCTCATTGCACCGCGTATCTAATTAACTAGATGTAAGTCGTACAGAAACTGAAACGCGAGCCGCGGCACCGTGCCACCGAAATTCCTTCACGTAACGCTGACTCCCATCCGGGACGTAATCCGCGCCACGCGAAGGAATTACATAACGACCGCGCACAATAGTAATGTAAGTAGAAACGTAAGAATGCTGACACCGAGTCAGCATAGGCTAACCCCAACGATCGACTAGCGATCCGCGGGAATACATAATTCCGAGAACGCAAACTCCCAAAACGGAAGCTAGGGTGCCAGTTCCGCGAAGGACCTGGCGACCCTCAGCAAAATCCACCGCTTAAATAGAGCCACAAAAGCGAGCGATCAATTCAATTACAATCCTCCGTTCTACAGTCAACATCACGTTCGAGTCGGGCATTAATTCACGTCCATTTACTTTCGTCAAAGACATTCATCTAAACTATTAGGCTCACTACAGTTAAGCGTTAGTTTAGCAATACGGTTGTGAACCTGAAGCAAGTGTATCTACAGAAATACAACTCCACTTCGATCAAGGTAATCGTCGCAACTATTAATCATCTGCTCCCACAACTACCTCCTTAGAAACATCCGACCTTCCTCTGAGATCTCCTAACCAAACAACCAGCGCGACTACACCAAATCTCCGCGATAACTCAGTCAGCTATCAGTACACTCTTTACTCGGCAGCTTCGGCTACACTCCCAGTCCTTCTCAGAGATCCCCGCGATCTGCGAGCCACCAGCAAGAGTTGATGCCCCCGGGCTCCCTTGCGGCAGCTCCCGCACCGCACCAGACGTGAGCGCTCTGATAGGGGCAACTAGCAGCGAGGTAATCGGGTAGCTTCTGGCTTCCCGCACCCCGCGCTTACTGCCCCGGTCGACCGCCCTCTCGGTTATGGGAAAACCTCTGGGTAAGTGAATTGGAACCAGCCGAAACCTCCGTAGTTTCAGCGTATTATTGTCAGTCTCTGGCATTTCCCGTTTCTGGTAATTACATGAGTGAAAAGAAAAAGGCATAGTCTTATTGATTCCATCCCGTTCACATCCAACGGGGGGATACTACATGTTTATTAAATATTTATGTTCGATTTGAAAAGAAATATTTTTTTTCAAATGTTCATTAAATAACACTGCACAACACTAAATTTGCCTTTTGAACGAAAATAGCCAATTTCGATTAATCCTGACCCGCTGAAAACGAATCTGAAACCCGTTTTTGAAAATTGGCTCGAGATTTTGAGTAATTCAATTTTAAAAAAATCAGCCTTTTTTCGACTTTGAACAACAATCAGGCCGTAAGTATACAAGTTAGACAATTTTTATTGGTTGCAAAAAATTCTCCAGACTTTTCCGAATAAAACGGTATCAAACACTTTTACAATTTAAACTTGCAAACATGTTTAAACATTAGTTAAAGTGGATAAGACACGTTTTGCGCACCTATTTTTCGAGATGTTTTCCAATTTTTACAAAAAACTGGGTGTCTGACGAAGATTCCAATACCTGTACGCGATAGAGCAGACATTTGTCTTTGGAAAACCACTTTAACACTATGTAAATTATAGTTCTGCTTCGCACAGGAAAACGAAAACCTCGTGCGTGTTACGCAGTGTGAGCAGCGGTTCTCCGACTCAATGCCGTGCAAACGCTAGGCGACAACAAACCACGGCGGAACGCGTATTACTACGTGACGCGCACGAAGTCTTAGTTAGTTTTCCTGTAGGAAGCCGAAATTTGTTTTACATATTATCATGATGGTTTTTCGATGGAAAATGTCTGCTCTATCGTGTAGTGTCATTGGAATTCACGTCGGAGTCACAGATTGTTCAAAAAATTGAAAAACATCTCGAAAAGTAGGTGCGCGAAACGTGTCTTATCCATTTTAACTAATGTTTAACCATGTTTGCAAGTTTAAATTGTAAATGTGTTTGATATCGTTGTATTCAGAAAAGTCTGGAGAATTTTTTGCAATAAATGAAAATTGTCTAACTTGTAAACCTACGGCCTGATTGCTGTTCAAAGTCGAAAAGGGGCTATTTATTTTCAAAATTGAATTACTCAAAATCTCGAGCCAATTTTCAAAAACGGGCTTCAGATTCGTTTTTGGCGGGTCAAGATTAGTCGAAATTGGCTATTTTCGATTAGAAGGCAATTGTAGTGTTGCCCTGTAAAATAGAAGAAAATCTCGAAAAGAGATGTGGGAAACATGACTGATCAATCTTAGTTAATGTTTAAACATGTTTGCAAGTTCAAATTGTAAAAGTGTTTGATATCGTTTTATTCGGAAAAGTCTGGGGAATTTTTTGCTACAAACGAAAATAGTCTAACTTGTAAACCTACGGTCTGATTGCTGTTCAAAGTCGAAAAAAGGCTGTTTTTTTCAAAATTCAATTACTCAAAATCTAGAGCCAATTTTCAAAAACGGGTTTCAAATTCGTTTTCAGCGGGTCAAGATTAGTCGAAATTGGTTATTTTCGTTTAGAAGGCAATTCATGTATTGTCCAGAGAAACTTGTTAAAGTTGTACAACATGCTCCGCGCGCATCATTCGGGAGGTTTCTTCAATTTCTTTCGGCAACAGAATTAGACTTTTTTTTGCCTTTTAAACGAAAATAGCCAATTTCGACTAATCTTGACCCGCTGAAAACGAATCTGAAACCCGTTTTTGAAAATTGGCTCCAGATTTTGAGTAATAGAATTTTGAAAAAAACATCCTTTTTTCGATTTTGAAGAGCAATCAGGCCGTAGGTTTACAAGTTAGACAATTTCCATTTATTGCAAAAAATTCTGCAGACTCTTGCAAATAAAACGATATCAAACACTTTTACAAATTCAACTTGCAAACATGTTTAAACATTAGTTAAAGTGGATAAGACATGTTTCGCGCACCTATTTTTCGAAATGTTTTTCATTTTTTTGAAAAACTGTGACTCCGACGTGAATTCCAATGACACTACACGACATAGCAGACATTTTCCATCGGAAAACCATCATGATAATATGTAAAACAAGTTTCGGCTTCCTACAGGAAAACTAACTAAGACTTCGTGCGCGTCACGTAGTAACACGCGCTCCGCTGTGGCTTGTTTTCGCCTAGCGCTTGCACGGCATTAAGTCAGAGAACCACTGCTCACACTGCGTAACACGCACGAGGTTTTCGGTTTCCTGTGCGAAGCAGAAATATAATTTACATAGTGTTAAAGTGGTTTTCCAAAGACAAATGTCTGCTCTATCGCGTAGAGGTATTGGAATTCTCGTCGGACTCACAGTTTTTTTTTTAAATTGAAAAACATCTCGAAAAATTGGTGCGCAAAACGTGTCTTATTCACTTTAACTAATGTTTAAACATGTTTGTAAGTTTAAAATGTAAAAGTGTTTGATACCGTTTTATTCGTAAAAGTCTGGAGAATTTTTTGCTACCAATAAAAATTGTCTGATTTGTATACTTACGGCCTGATTGTTGTTCAAAGTGGAAAAAAGGCTGTTTTTTTCAATATTCAATTACTCAAAATCTCGAGCCAATTTTGAAAAACGGGTTTCAGATTCGTTTTCAGCGGGTCAAGATTAATCGAAATTGGCTATTTTCGTTCAAAAGGCAAAAAAAAAGTTCAATTTTGTTGTCCAGTGTAATTAGTTTATGTCTAAAAAAAATATTTGTCTTACAATGTTCATTAAATATTTATTTTATGTTAGTAGTACATACATATATTTCACCGATAGAGACTTAGTTGTTGTGTCGCGTAACATATATATAGTGCGACCCGAAGGAACACATTCGTGGCGATCTCTTGAGCAATGTACGCGACGCGATCATTATGTCATTGTATTGGAGCAGGTTACGCATCCCACCACATAAAAGGCAGAACGCTGTTGCCATGCGTCTCTCCGGGTCAATGGCATTACCAATGCAGTACTCCAAAAGTCGTATGCTCTATGGAAAAACAATAACCTGCTCCAAATGCACGTCCGAGGAATGCGTCTGTTTTCGTCCGCACTACCGTCTTCACCGCACGCTCCAATACATTCATACCTACACTCCGACACATTCACACGCTCTCGATTTCGGCCAATAATCTTCATCACAGCACACCGCGATCGGTGCATCAGCGATCGTTACATCGGCGAGCGTCACCTCATCGAAGGTTCCAGAAATCACTCTCTGTGTAGCAACAGTAGCGCAAGCAGTGTGATTAAAGAAAGTGAGAATAAAACGATATTCAAAGCGAAGTATAGTATCGATTGATTGAAGCGAAACTACGGAGGCAACGTGAAGGCGTCGGCTCCGATTGTCCGAAGATGGACACATCAATAGTGATCTCGCCGTACGTTTTACATACGTGTCAAGAGTAAGTAAGTACATATCTTTATGTAATACTAGCTTTCATATTATTATATATTTGCCATTGGTAATGTTGCCTCACCTAATATTCTATGTTGTGTATATTAGACTGAGAAATGTCCGACAAGCGAAACAAAAAGTATAAATTTGTTAAGAAAGAGATGGCTTCGTTTCGTCAGAATCGGTCTGTCGATGCAATAGAGGCATTGAGAATTACGCCTGCTATTACTTCAGAAGGAAATATTAATCCTGTCCTCGGTCACGATCACATTATCCAGTCATTTCATTTTCAAAATACTGAAACAGAAATTACGGAAGTGAGCAGTGCTATTGCAGAACAGCAACGTACCGCTTTTGCAAATTTAAAATTGATAAATCTGTTAAAAAAATGGTCTGTAGAACAAAACATTAATCATACCCAACTAAATTATTTATTAAAGGGTTTAAAGGATATTTTTCCCGAATTTAAAATTCCAGGTGATGCTCGCACTTTATTGAAAACTGAGCGATCATCTAATATTGTATCGTGTTTAAGTAAAAAGAAAACCGCAGCTCAACTTAAATATTTTGGTATAAAGAAGCACATAATAACTTTATTACAAGCAGAAGGTATATTTCTAGAACTGAAAGAAAGTTGTACAATCAAATTAATTTTTAATATTGATGGTATCCCAATTTCAAAAAATTCAAACAAATAATTTTGGCCTATTTTATGCAGATTGGTTTTAAATAATTATATTGTATCTCCCTTCCCGATTGCAATTTATTACGGCGATGCAAAACCGGATTCGTTGCCTGATTATTTGGATGAATTTACGCAAGAATTGAACGCTATTTTGAAAAATGGAATTTTCCACAATAATATTACATTCAAAGTCCTTATAATTTGCTTCACATGCGATGCACCCGCGAGAGCTTTGATAAAAAATATTAAAGGACATACAAGTTTATACGGTTGCGAAAGATGCACAGTACGAGGTACATATTATAGTCACCGAATTATATATGAAAATCATAATGCCGGTGGACGAACACATTGTGATTTTGATTATATGCATCTGTGCTGTTTAGGAGTAATGAAGAAGCTACTTCATTACTGGAATAACAAACTGTTCAAATTGCAACAAAGAACCAAATTGTCAAAAAGAATGACTTCTGCTGCAAAATCTTTACCTGCAGAATTTAGTCGCAAATCGCGACCCATAGCAGAATTGCCTAGATATAAGGCTACGGAATTCCGCTTATTTTTGTTATATCTGGGACCCATTGTATTAAAAGAAATTCTTCCAAAGAAGTATTATGAACATTTCTTATTATTCCACTAAGCTATCAGAATTTTGTTACATAAAAAATTATATTTAAATCTTGAATGGCTAAACAAAGCTCGAGAGATGCTTTCAATATTTGTACATCATTTTTCCACTTTATATGGCAGAGAATTTTGTATATATAATGTTCACAACTTAATGCATATTACAGACGATGTACAAAATATGAAAATTTCTTTGGAAGAATTAAGTTGTTTTCCCTTTGAAAATTACTTAGGAAAGTTGAAAAATATGCTACGCAGGTGGAATAAGCCATTAGCACAAGTAACAAAAAGATTATCCGAGAAAAGCACAGCTACAATCAAAGCAAAATTTGGTACTGAAATAACTATTAAAGTTCAAAATAATTTAAAAAAAATTCAACTCCCTTATTTTAATTTAAAAGCGTATGGAATGCGAGACTGTTACGTATTTATAAGAAATGATTATGTTCTACAGATTGTCGATGTATTAGAAAATAAATTAATTGGTAGATTATCAACAAAATTGAAAAACTTTTATAAATACCCCATCGATTCTAAATCAATTGGAATTTTTAAATTTAATGATTTCACAAATGAAACCGTGTCATATGATCCGGATGAAGTTGCTGGTAAAGCCTTTGTACATAAATGTCACTCGTATTTTATAGCTTGTACTTTGCTTCATTTATGTAATTAATTAATCATTACTTCAGTCTATATTACACACATAATTTATTTTGTTTTTCCCTTTTTCTCTATCTGTGCAAATACTTGTGTAAAGTTGTACGTTGTTTTATCACATATCAGTATTAATATTTCATATATGAAGAATAGATCATAATGTCTGCGAATAAAGTATCCAAAACTTTGAAAAGGCGATTTGTACACATTGCATCCGATTCCGATTCTGGGACCGACGAAGTTGGACAAATGGAACCTACAGTAACACGTAAGCAGAAGCAATAAATATTACGGTGCTTACATTATATATAACATTGTAAACGTAACAATACGAATAATATATATTTTATATCATCTTTCAGAGACGACATCAAATTATGACAATACGCCAATAAGCCGAAAAGAAGTTAATACTGTATTGCATCGACAATACAGTGAACTCAAATTTGAGCTAAAAGAAATTTATGAAAAACTGGAATCAATAGAGAGGCTAGTCAGTAACAAAACAGTTGTTTCGCACAATAATTCGACATTTATGTCAGGCGAGGACGAGACAGATTTTTTAAATAAATTACCTATGGCATCAGTTGAAGAAGTTCAAGAATTTAATGCAAAAATTTCTGAAAGTTCTGGAAATTTTAATTTATTGGTTTGTATTAATATAGAACAATAAAGTCCATACTTCTTTATTTTTACGAGATATTAAGGCAATATGGTTGCCTAACTTTCATGAAAACAATAATGGAATACATCTTCTTTCAGGTACAATTACTTTATTTAGTTGGCGGAGAAACCAACAAAAAAATCATTTATAATATGATGAAAAAATTGTTGAAAAATGAAGTAGCAATTTCTTTTTCGGGCCAGGGAAGAAAACATAAATTATCCTTCATGAATTTGAAATTATACAATGCTGTAAGTGGTAAGTAGATTTAATATATACTCATCATATTTACATTTTGCTTGATAACGATATCTAAAATATACCCAACTCATTCTATTTTTTATTTTACGGTAGCATCAAGAAAGAGGCAAGCCAGTATCACGGACGTAGAAATAAAACAAATAATATCATTATTTTTAGCGACAGCTCCATCAAGGATGAAACACATTTAATTATTATTATTTTTCTACTTATTAAATCATATCTTATACTTATGACAATAAATGTTCTTGTTTATTTATAAAATATATGTTGTATGTGTTTCTATATGTATATATATGATTGAAGTACACACTTCAGTTTATCATATCTGTTCTGATTTTATATGAAATATTTTTTATAAAACTCTATGGAAAAGATATTTTTTATACAAAAAATTTTATATACAATAAGAACAGATCGATGATAAACGCGCGTGTGATTTTAATATTTATGAGCTTAGAAAATTAATATTGTGTACAACATGTTTGCATGGCTCAGTGAGGAAGGACAGTATCCAGTAATCGGTAGGGGTCCCGTGTTCAAATCGCGCCTCATCATAAAAAATTTTCAATTGTGTAGTATATAGTTTCATAAAAATACCAGAGAAAGAAAAAATTATGCTCCTCTTAAATAATGCGCTGTTGCGTACTTAGCTTTTCGTAAAGTCATATATATAGTTTCGTGCGTCCTTAGCTGTTCTTAGTCTTGTATATAGCTTCCTATAGTTTAGTATATACCTTCGCTGCGCCGTAGAATTTAAGCTATCTATTTTTAACTCTCTCCGCTGACCATATAAGGTCATGTTTGCCACACTCGGCACGTGCAGTTGCTCACCCCTTCGTTTTGACCGGCTTTGTCTTTACCTCCCCTTGTCGGCGGTTGGGAGACGCGTCCACCACGTGATGAGGCCCACACCTGTGATTGGCCGGACGCGCCTCCCACCGCTCGCGCTTCGCTCACGTGAGCACGCTTCGCGACGGCCGACTGCCCGCTTTGCCGTCAGTCCACATCCAAGTATTGAGAGTGCGAAATCAAAAAAGTGTCTAGAGTTGAATAAAAGTGTCTACAAGTTTACATAACGTGTTGCTTCTTTCTACGTTTTGTCTTGCGCCTGCTCGCTTCTTTCTCTTATACCTCTTCTGCGCTCGCTCGCATCTTTCTTCTATACATCTCTATTTTTCGTACTCTCTCTACGCGCTTGCTCGCATCTTTGCCTTCCTCTATCCACGTTCTCTCATTCGCGACTATTCGTTCAACCGCACCCGCGTGTATCTATCAACCAGTTCTCGATGACGGCTACCATTCCATCGACGAACTAACAACATGCGCAAACAATAAAATTCGGTCGTTCCTAATTTTTTTTAAATTTAAACATTATTATTTAAATATTAAATACATATTTTTTCAAAATTATTTATATATCAAATGCATATTTTGCAAATATCTATTGTATATTTTTCAAATACCTAATTTATATTCTCCGAATATTTAATTAATATTTTCTGGATATTCGCTATACATTTTTTTCATTAAAAAGTGTGGCTTAAAAAATATTTTTTCAATATTTGAAAAAGATCTTAAACTAAATATTTCTGTGCTACTAAAATAGGGATATTTTCTGAACATTCTTTTTACATTTTATTATTATTTATTTTATATTCTATGAATATTTATATGATATTTTTCTGACCATTTATTTCACATTGTTTTTATATCTATAGAATATTTAAAACTAATATTTATTTCATATTAAAAAGTGTCGCCAAAAAAATATTATTTTGATATTCGAAAAAGATATTAAATAAACATTTGTGTGCTACTAGGGCACCGTCTCGAGCGTGAACGCCATCGGGAGAACAGCGGATCCACGAGAGCTTTGATTGAGTCGTCGCAGTCGTCGACGCGTTGGTGCCAGATATCGATGATATTGATCAATCTGTAATTGATGAGTATTCGAGGATTTATTGATGTTAGTATTTCTCTAAATTGTTTTTGACTCCAAAAAATATTAGTTTATTTATAGATAATCCTTCAAAAAATTCACGGGATAAATTACATCCGTTTTATGTTAAAGTATTGTGTCATATTAACATTGAATGTATTTCAATTTTCGTTTCAATAATGCTAATCTTTCTCTGGCAGTAATATATAAGATATAATAAATGACAATTACTGGGTATTATGCATTACTCGTAAAATAATAATATTTTATGAAGGCCATGGTTTTCGAAATCTTAACGTCACAGATGTGTTTTCGAAATAGAAGGTGATAAAATTGTGTATAGTAAATTCCAACAGTTCTGAACAAGTCCCATCATATTTATTTAAACGTGTTTGCTATGACGCGCATTTAGTTGAAGAACGCTCACCCCTATCTTGAAATCCTAAAGCTATAAATACGTGTTCGGTTTAATCACCGTTGATGCTGTAATCCGTATGTACGTCCATTGTCGCACCCTGGGTACGAAATGTCGCAACGTTCGTATTGTCGAAGAAACCATTATAAATCTCGACAATAATCGCAAAACCCCTTTCAATGGAAAACCGAAACTTTATTTGTGCGGCTCCCCACCGACCGCTAGTCGCAGTTAGACTAATTAAAATACCTCAATGGTACAACCTTTCTTAGCATGTATTTTACGTACGTACCGAAAATGATTTCTATTCGAGTTTCAACCAACACTACGATATGTAGTACTTTTAAATGTATATATACAGGGCGTTCGCGGTTGTTACTACCTAGCAGGGGGGTCCCGCCCTTGGGGTGGGGACTGTTGGGGCTTAGCGTACCCACGGACCCGATATACGTTCGTACCGGACCCTAATCGGCTGCTGGGCTGTGGGTCCACTCCACCGGAGGATAATCGGTAGACGGGATTGAGGGGGCCCGCCGGTGGTGGCGGTAGGGTTGCGCGTGGGAACGTCCCACCCGCGTTGCCCTTAGCCACTGCCGGTCCCCCCAACATTGGGACGGCACCCTTAGGGGTTGCAATCGTCGTGGTAGTGGTGATAGCCAAAATTACGCTGGCGAGGGTGTGAAAACCCGGTGTGGGAGCTGCACTCAATCAGCTCGCCTTACCATGATTGGCAGAACTATGGGAGAGGTTTAGAAAGGCCTCGCTTCCACCAGTAAGATTCGGGGCCATGCAACCCGATAGACTGGTAGCAGTTTTATTGTGCGCTGATTGGGCGTATCCCAATCCGTGCCTCGTTTACGCTTGCGTAACAGGGGGCCGTGTGAATTAAGGCTCACGTCAGGTGTCGCACGTTAAATCATCTCGACTTATGCCGTTGGAATTCACGCTCCAGTGTTCGGTCAACCGTGACGCACGATTCGAGAACCGTTAAAAAGCGGCGAGGTATTTTTCGGACGAAGGGGAGTAACTACTCTGACCAAGTAAATGCGGGGGTGACTGCAGTGAGTAGACGGCGTGCGGGGGTGTGTGTGTGGAGTGGGTGTTGGGGGGTTGTGTTAGTTTGGGGATTGTTTTTGGAAGTGCGTTGTGTGCGTGAGTGAATGGTCAAAGGAAAAGGGACGGGAAAAATGAGTGGGTGTGAGGAAGAGGTCCAGCTTGCGGGAGGTTCATCTACGAGCCCCCGTGATACCCCCGTATCGGGGGCAACCGAAAGTGACCCAAGCTGCGCCGAATACGATGCACCGAAGGCCGTAAAAGGGACATTTCTGAGAAAGGGTGGCGTAAAGGGTGTCGAGGGATGCAGTAGTGACGCGGAGGGTGTGAGTTTGAGAAATGTTGAGAAAAGTTCTGGTATGACTGAAATGTGTGATAAAAATGTAAATGAAAGGGGAGCGAGTGAAATGATACAGATGAAAGCGATAGGGGACCGTCTGAGGACATACGTCACGCGTGACGCCTCAAAGGCCAACAAGGGAGCGTGCGATTCCATATTAGACCATGTGAGTGAGTATGAGCAGTTGTTAATGCGCATTTTGTGTAAAAATGAGAGATTGATTGGTCGGTTGGATGAATGCAGATTAAATGTAAGTAATGCGGTTATGGGGCCGAAATCGTATGCGAGTGCTGTGAATAATGGTGCAAATTGAATAAGGATGGTGTACAGCAAGGCGAAGTAATATAACAAATAGTGTTAGTATAGGCAGTAGCGGAAAGAGCAGGAGTTATGCGGGGATTGTAAGAGCAGGTGCGGGAAGCAAGAATACTAACAGCAATGCAGTTAAGGAGGAGGTGATGAATGAAGTGAGTGGGGGGTTGAATGTGAGGGTGAAAGCGGTGCAATCGATCTGGAGTGGAGGTGTAGTTCTAGAGACAGCGAGTGAAGAGGAAAGAAAGAAGATCGAAGAGTGCAAGAAGTTCACCGACATAGAGTTCAGGATTAACCAGCCCCGGAAGATCGGACCGAAGGTGATTGTCTATGATGTACGTGCAAAATGACGAGTGGAACGTTAATGAGTGAAATGTATGAGAGAAATTTTGAAGAGTGCATGATTAAGGATGGATATAAAGAGAGAGTGAGGATTGTGAGTAGGAGATGAGTGCGCGTGTAAGAGAGAGGGTGATTGCGGAAGGGCGTAAGTATGTGAGGTGGAGTGCGTTCAGAGTAAAACCCTTTGAAGCGCTCCACGTTGCTTTGGGTACCTGGACTTTGGGCACCAGTTGAAAGAGTGTCCGCTGAAAGAGAGAGTGTGTATGAAGTGTTGCGAGGGTGGCCACATAGTCAAGGAATGTAAGAAGAAAGAAGTGTGCAGAAATTGCAAATTAAGGGGAGCAGCGTCGGGTCATTCGGTACTATCTGAAGACTGCCCGGAATATGTGCGAGCGATAGAAAGAATGAGAGGGCGTATTTGTAACGACTAGAAATGGCTTTTAGCGCGACTTTGAGTGTGGCGCAGTTGAACTGCGCCAGATCGTACCCGGTTATGTGTGATTTTGGTGTATGTCTGGCCGAGGGGTATGTAAGTATTGCGTTACTCCAGGAACCTTATGTGCCGGACCGGTGTGTGAGGGGGCTGCCTGATAGTATGACTGCGTTCTTAGATAAAAATATGAAAGCTGCGGTAGTAGTAAATTATATAAATCTTGATATAATGGTGGTGGACGAGTGTACGAGCGAACATGGGGTGTGTGTATGTGAAGGGAGCTATAGGCGAAATATATGTGGTATCAGTTTATTGTCAGTTCGGTGCGAATGTGGAGCCGTACTTGGAATATATGAGCAGGGTGCGTGACTATGTAAGGGGGAAACCCTTGCTGATCGGAACGGACGCAAATGCTGTATCCCCCCTTTGACATAGTAAAGGGGGGTGGAGGGGCAGAGAGAATGAAAGGCGCGGACATGTCATCGAAAAGTGGTTACTAAGTGAAGGCATGTTTGTCCTGAATGAGCCTAGTGAGTGTTTTACGTTTAGCGGCCCAATGGGTATGAGTGATATAGATGTAACTAAGGTGAATGAGGGGAGTACTAAGTATGGGGTATTAAAGAGGATGGGTGCATTAGCGACCACAATCTTATCTTAATGCAGATAGGATTGGGGGAGCATAGTGAAAATGTGCGAAACGTTGCAAAAGGCTGGTCGTCCAGAAATATGGACTGGGATGAAGACATGAACGTGGTGAAAGGGAAAGCTAAAGCGACTGGGATGCACAGATTCCAAAGCATGTCGTTGGATAGGAAGGTCGAAACGTTAGCAGTCTGGATTGAAGAGGCGAACGACATGTGTATGAAGAGGATGGAGCGAAGGACAGCTAGGAAAGTCGGATGGTGGTCCTCGGAGCTCAGGACAATGAGGGCGCGAGTTAGGCGATGCAAAAAAAGGCGATACAACGGGAAAGAAAAAGGAACGGCGACCAGCTACGACGTTGTGTGAATGAATATAGGCAGTATGCATCTGAATATAAAATTAAAATGAAAGAAGCAAAAATGAATGACTGGAAAAAGTGTGTGCGTGTCAAAGGGAATGAAACCCCCTTGGGGCAAAGTGTATAAATTTTGTATGAGTAAAACGAAAAAGAATGTCATAGGCGAAATAGTAGTAAGTAATAGGGTTACGAGAACATGGAATGAGAGTATGAATGTGTTATTGTCTGAATTGTTCCCTGAGGCTGGAATGAGTGAGGGACTGGATGTGGATGCAGAGCTGGGCGTGGGGGATGAGGAAGGCTTCGAATGGGAGGAAGTGACGGATGCCGTTAAGCGGTCCAAGGCTGGTAAGACACCGGGGTTGGACGGTGTCACGGGGGAAATGGTTAAGAGAGTTTGGTATGCGATCCCAATGTTCCTGAAGCAGGTATTCGGCGAGTGCCTCGGGACGGGACACTTCCCGAACAGCTTCAAGATAGGAAACGTGGTCATTCTGCTGAAGAGACCGGACAAAGTGCGTACGGATCCGCGGTCGTATATACCAATTTGCCTATTCTTTGTTTTTGAATTTTTTTATTATTATAGTCCCTTAATATATGTACACTTGTCTTAACATAATAAACTAAAGTTAAACTTATTCCATAGTCTATGCTCATTGGCTCGCTGGGATGCTGCACTCTTGAGCCCTTTCCTTATTTGTTTTTATTTATATTCAAAATTCTATTTTTCTTTATTTTGATTTAAATATTCTATTTGAGTGCTACTAACCGTCTGTACTTGATCAGAAAAAAAGTGGTATTGCGGCGAAAGCCACTGGGGACAAAAAAAATGTTAAAACTGATCTTCTTAACTTGTGGCTTGCGTTTTTGTAGACCCTGCCGGCTCGCTCAGAACAGGCTCGGACGAAAGGAAAAAGCAGCAGTTCGTGCCTGGGATGAGCATTTCCCGCGGCTCCAGTAAGAATGTCACGCCTTTCCTTATGGACTTGGCTTGGTTCTGTTTTTCCTTATTAAAGTCGATGTGTGTTCTACTTATTGTCTACCTTAACATCTATTGTAAAACTAGGTGCCGCCCTCCACATTCATCCATCTTCATTCATCTTTACATCACTTATTATTTATCCTTCCACACACCTCTTATATCTAATTTATTTACATATGTACAAATTTAACTGAAACTTCTTCTTACAAGTTTTTAATTGCTAGGTTTAATCTGTTAGCCTCGCCAGCATTGTCATTCGAGGCACCAGTATTTTTTTTTCTTTTTCTTTTCAGATGGTATCAGTGTCTTATCGTATATTGTCGGATTGTCCAAATATATTATCTTATGAACGTCTCTTAGTGAATTGGGTTTATGCGCTATACTAGTAGCGTATCTCTTTTTCTTTATATGGTAAAGTACGGGTATGAATTCCTTACTGTAAATAAACCCCTTATTATCTAGGTAGCAAAACATCTCCGGGAGGACGTAGTTGGAGGAGTGGTAAGACTTTACTTTAGCCCCACCACGCATTTCGAATGTGCGATACGTCATCCCACGCAGTTTCGCCCGCTGATCACGAATATCGCAATGTTTTTTGGCGGAAATGCCAAACAACGCCAAAAAACAGTATACAATTTTGAAACCAAAAATCGTGTTTCTAAGATTACTCAGTACTCCATATATGTTTTTCGACGCGCGACACGTCATTCGACGCGCCTTTTTGCCCCGCATACGACCGTCGTTTTCGTTTTTTGCAGAAACCTAAAAAGCTTACGAAAATCGCGAAAAACTGTTATAACGGTTATTGCACGATTACTTTCCAAGCACACACTCCACAATGTGACGTATTAGCGGTGGAAAGTACATCGATGACGCGCCTTCGGCGCAAAAATGATATATACATCCCTATTTCTGGGGTGGAACGTTGCAATGAGAACTACCTGTGCTTGGAAAGTACATCGGTGACGCGCCTTCGGCGCGAAACTAATATATACATCCCTATTTCTGGGGTGGAACGTTGCAATGAGAACTTCCTATGCTTGCAAAGTACATCGATGACGCGCCTTCGGCGCGAAATTAATATATATCACCAAATGTCTTTCGAAAAGAGTTGATATCCGGAAAAACGGAAGTTTCCTAGGTTTTTGCAAAAAACCAACGCAACGGCCGTGTTGATCGTGAAAGGCCGCGGCAAATGACGTGTCGCGCATCGGAAAATATCCATAGAGTACTGAGTAATCGTACAATAACCGTTATAACAGTTTTTCGCAATTTTCGTAAGCTTTTTAGATTTCTGCACAAAACGAAAACGACGACCGTGTGCGGGGCAAAAAGGCGCGTCAAATTACGTGTCGCGCGTCGAAAAACATATATAGAGTACTGAGTAATCTTAGAAAAACGATTTTTGGTTTCAAAATTTTATACTGTTTTTTGGCGTTGTTTGGCATTTCCGCCAAAAAACATTGCGATATTCGTGATCAGCGGGCGAAACTGCGTGGGATGACGTATCGCACATTCGAAAAGCATGGTGGGGCTAAAGTAACGTTGAGCCGGAGGAGTTATTAACCGCTTCGCTCTCTCGGACGTGTTATGTCGCGACGATGATACTGTTTGTATATAGTCACAGACGATTTATCCCGCGACGCTATGCCTCTTGTACGATGCCACGGACGTGTTATACCGCTTCGCGATACCGTTCGGGTAATGCCACAGACGTGTAAACACGCGGCTTTCTTTAGCTCCGTCTGATGACACTCAGCTTGTTTCTATGTAATTTCAATCAGTTCCGTTGTGTATGGTGCAAAACCAAATCTATCCGCAAAGAAACAAGATACTACTGTAAGAATTGCGATGTTGCGTTATGTGCAGCTCCATGTTTTGAATTATATCACACAGAGGAACAATAAATTCAAAGTATCCTGAAATCAACAGTCTTCTTTTCCTATACCGTTTCCGGAATTAATAACTTTTCAGTTAACAGTAAGCAGATAAACCGGAACTGATTGAAATTACATAGAAACAAGCTGAGTGTCATCAGACGGAGCTAAAGAAAGCCGCGTGTTTACACGTCTGTGGCATTACCCGAACGGTATCGCGAAGCGGTATAACACGTCCGTGGCATCGTACAAGAGGCATAGCGTCGCGGGATAAATCGTCTGTGACTATATACAAACAGTATCATCGTCGCGACATAACACGTCCGAGAGAGCGAAGCGGTTAATAATGCTTTCATAGTATTTGTCCTGTGGTATTATTGCTCCCGAAATGAGGCTGTTTTCTAGTGTAGTTCTTGCGTATGCAAAGTGGTTCCTTGTTAGTTTTAGAATGAAATGAGAGATTTTAGGAATTTTAGCCTCTTCGTAGATTATGTTGTTTCTAATGTATTTTTTGTTAGGGTCGTTTGGGATCCTATATCTTTTAAGGCAGATGCGAACACATCTTCTTTCGAATGCCCTAAGCGCTTCCATTTGGTAGGGATTAATATTGTACAAGATAGGTCCTCCGTAACATGGGATTGGTCTAATTAAAGCTATATAACATAGGATTTTAATTCTCTTTGGGAGCTGGCTTGAGTAAAAATTGTTATGGTTGGCTGTAAAAGCTCTTTTGGCTTCGTTAATTGAGTTGTCTATGTGCAGTTGATAATTTAGATTCGTT
The DNA here is from genome assembly GCA_963942575.1 of Priocnemis perturbator. Lineage (NCBI taxonomy): Eukaryota > Metazoa > Arthropoda > Insecta > Hymenoptera > Pompilidae > Priocnemis > Priocnemis perturbator. Next base: position 10,507,925 of record OZ012643.1, on the reverse strand, counting down.
GTTATTTGTATTCCTAGATATTTCACAGCTTTCTTGTTAGGGATTTCAATATCATCTGCACCTTTTATTTTAAACAGTTTCCAATTTTGTTTTATGTTCTTTTTTGCTTTGACTATTCTGTCTCTGACGAGAATTGTTTCACATTTTTGTGTATTTATTTTAAATTTCCATGTGAAATAATATTATTGTATTTTATCGAATGTTTTCTGTAGTTCCTTAGTCATTCTTGAAACATTTGTGTCTGATGTGTAAATTATTTGGTCGTCCGCGAACGCTATAGCAGATTTTTGTGGGTTTTCATTCAGTTCGAAAAGTTTTAGGATGTCGCTAGTCATAATATTGAATAAGATAGGCGAGTTGACGGTGCCTTGTTGGAGGCCGTTTTCTATAAAGTATTCTGAAGAGCATTTTCCAATGTTATCTATTATTTTCAATTTTTTGTTTTTAATCATTGCCACTTTGATTTTGATGAGGTGCATTGGAAAGTTTTTTTTGTGTAGTTTGTAAATTAGGCCTTCGTGCCATACCGTGTCGAATGCTTTTTCTAGATCTATCAGAACGGCCCCGACACACTTTCCTCCATTGATGTTCCAGCAGATATCTGATACTGTAGGATGGTGGTTGTAAGGAATTAGGATTCTCTGGATTGGGTTCTAAGGACAGAATATTTATTTTCATGTTAGATACATTTCGTTCTTACAGATGTGTCTCAATTATTCATTGGACAACGCCGATGGCTAACAACGAATTATTGACGGACTTTACAGTTTTGAGCTAACGAGCGTTCGGCTAGTTTAAAACCGTTCTCTCCTAGTACAGAATTTCTAACTCGAGAAGTCCACTCGTATCTCCATATCTGTATCAGACGGCCGGGTTATTTCAACCGTCCTCTCCCGAACATGCATGGAAACCAAGCGATCCTTCTCGAGCACTTTTGGGCGGCCGACAGCAGTGCTTCGTCCTCTCCCATTCCATGGGTGGCCGATAACCAGGTTTCGTCCTTTCCCATGGAACATATGTGTCTTGCTCCCATGGGTGGCCGATAGCAATGCTTCGTCCTCTCCCATGGAGCTATCCTATCTGGCTTCCATGGGCGGCCGATAGCAATGCTTCGTCCTCTCCCATGGAGCTGTCCTATTTCGCTTCCATGGGCGGCCGATAGCAATGCTTCGTCCTCTCCCATGGAGCTGTCCTATTTCGCTTCCATGGGCGGCCGATAGCAATGCTTCGTCCTCTCCCATGGAGCTGTCCTATTTCGCTTCCATGGGCGGCCGATAACAATGCTTCGTCCTCTCCCATGGAGCTAACCTGTCTCGCACCCATGGGCGGCCGATAGCAATGCTTCGTCCTCTCCCAGGGAGCTAGCCTATCTCCTCTATGGGCGGCCGATAGCATGCTTCGTCCTCTCCCATAGGATTTGCTCAGAGTTTACCTCGGGCGGCCGATGGTCTTACCTCGTCCTCTCCCGCAGGAATACTAGAGAACGAGTCGCAGTCGGAAATTGGCATTTATATTACTTCGTTGCTAGGCTTCTACGTATGATCAACAAGCTCCGTAGCTGTATTGGATGCTGCGTTTTCGTTCGTATGCGCGCGGTACATGTAATGCTCTGAAGTTATCCGGAATCTTCTAGAAGCTTTGAGATGCTTCTCGACGCTTCTAGGCGCTTCTAGATGATTCGATACGCGGCGGCTCGGGTCAATGCCCTGACGCGATTGTCTGATTATTGCGATTTCTTGGAATTGCTTCGTGTGGATGCTGCTGTGTCTTTGGTCTCGTTACAATACTAATTTGTTGATTTGTTGGATTGCAACGATCACTGGATCGGCTCGGTGCTGGTGACGGAGGGCATTGCGCATGCGTACACTCACGTGTGCTCGCCGTTTGCAATATTTTTCCCGTCACTCTCTGCGCGCGTTACTCTTCTTTCTGTCTCTAACTGTGATCTTGTGCGCGTGGTCTATGTACAGTAAAAATAAAAACGCTACTGAATGTTCTAAGGTCTATGTTCGTTTTGCTCACCTGGCTTTTATCATCAACTTATTAACAACAGGTTATGGGCCCAGCCCGGTAGCAAAATATAAAAGAAAGTTTCAGTTTAAGTAAAGTACATTCAAGTGAGCCACGTGTTTTTTTTTTGAGGTTAATTATGGCGGATTTTATGCGCACATGTGTAGTCAAGCTGAATGCTGAAAATTACCAAGTGTGGAAGTATAAAATGGAACTCCTCCTAATAAAGGAAGATTTATGGACTCAAGTGAGCACAACCGTTCCGGCTGATCCAACGCTGGCTGAAGCATGGAAGAAAAAAGACGATAAGGCTCGTGCAACGATTGGTTTACTTGTGGAAGACTCACAACTTGTACATATACGGAAGGCACTAACAGCCAAAGAGGTATGGGAATCTCTGAGGAATTACCACGAAAAGTCCACATAGACCAGTAAGGTTTATCTATTGAGGCAAATATGCAATTTAAAGTTAACGGAGACAGGCACCATGGAAGGTCACATTACAGTCATGCAAAATTTAATTGATAAACTCACTGCACTTGGTGAAGAAATAAAGGAACATTTATTTGTTGCCATGTTGTTGAGCAGTCTCCCAGAGAGCTATAGCACTCTGATCACTGCCCTTGAGACTAGGTCGGAAACAGAGCTTACGTTAGACTTAGTCAAAGGAAAATTACTCGATGAGTATAAAAGACGCAAAGGTGTGCCAGATACTTTTGAAAGTGATACAGCAATGAGGACGGCACAGAATTTTGGAAACACGGACGAAGAGAGCAGAAAACTGTGTTTTTTCTGTCACAAGCCAGGGCATTATAAGCAGGATTGCTTAAAGTTTAAGAAATGGAAGTCTCACAAAGAAAAGGAACAAAGAGTGAGTCAGGTAAACACTGAAGACGGACAGTCAGGTTTCATATGTTTTAGTGCCCAACAGAACCGATTTGAGAGTGATGTCTGGTATATAGACTCAGGAGCCACAAGTCACATGACAAGTAACCGTACCTTTTTTGACGTATTAAAATCAGAAGAGCTGCCAGGTGTTACTCTGGCAAATGGAAAGGGTGCGAAAACTTTGGGAATTGGTTCAGGCAAAATGGAGTGCATAGATGGAAACAACAGGGAGATAGTTGTCCATCTGGATAAGGTTTTGTATGTACCAGACCTGACAGGTAGTTTAATCTCAGTAAAGAAGTTGGCAGAAAAAGGTTTTATGGTTCAGTTTGACGGCAGTGTGTGTAATATTGTCAAAGACAATGCTGTGGTTGCAACAGCAGGCCTATTGTCGAACATGTATGTGCTAAAAAGAACTGATAAAGCTGCAACAGTCAAACAGAAAGTACACACAGGAAACTGCCAACACACGTGGCATCGAAGGTTTGGTCACAGAAACATACATGATGTGCAGTTACTACAGGGTAAGAATATGGTGTCAGGAATTAAGATGCGGGACTGTGGAATCCAAGAGGAATGCGAATACTGCCTGAGAGGGAAATCAACAAGAAACTCTTTTCCCAAGACTGTTGCAAGTAGAGCAACAGGTCCTTTGGATTTGGTGCATACAGATTTGTGTGGCCCTATGCATACAACAACACCAAGCGGTAAACGGTATTATATGACAATAATTGACGACTATAGCCGGTATACAGAAATATATTTTTTGAGTAACAAATCAGAAGCGGTGGAATATATTAAAATATATATACAATATGTGAAAAATAAATTCAGTAAGGCACCAAAAGTAGTAAGGTCTGACAATGGACGCGAGTACGTGAACAATGACATCAAGCAGTTGTTTGACAAAGAGGGAATACGCGCTCAATATACGGCACCTTATACACCGGAGCAGAACGGTGTCGCTGAAAGAAAAAATAGGACAATTATGGAAGCAGCAAGGTGCATGCTAATTGATGCAGGCATGCATAACAAGTATTGGGCAGAAGCAGTCAATACGGCAAATTTCTTGCAAAACATTCTACCTAGTAAGGCAATTGAAAAAACGCCTTACGAACTTTGGAACCAACAAAAGCCGAACGTGGACTGCCTGCGGATCTTTGGGTGTAAAGGATACGTGCACATACCAAAAGAGAAAAGGAAAAAGCTTGAAGATAAGGCGATCTTACTCACCTTCGTGGGATACTCGACAGAGTCCAAAGCTTACAGGATGCTTGATACGCAAACGAATAAAATCACTATTAGTCGTGATGTTAGGTTTGATGAAGATTTCTCAGAAAGTCAAGATAGAAACGTTGAGTGTAATATTCGACAAGAAGAAAAAGGTGAGGAGAAAATAGCAAGAGGGCAGGTACCCGTATATGATCAACTTGCATGTCCAGAAGAGGTTCAGTTGGACACTGGAAACAGTTCTCAAGAAGAAGTAGAGCACCTTACAGAGCAAGAAAATTCAGATGAAGCCGAAACCTCTTACGAAACACCACCGGAAGAAGATACTTCAGAATACAGAGCACCGGCAAGGGAGCTTCATAGTCTAGGCACAAGGAAATCACAGAGGTCAAACAGAGGCGTGCCACCGGACAGATATGACCCTTCAGCGATGACAGTAAAACAGGAGTACAAAGAACCCAGAAGTCGTATGGAAGCAATAAATGGTCCAGATCGTGAAAAATGGATAGAAGCTATGGATGAAGAATTTCGATCGCTCGAGAAGAATCAAACGTGGACATTGATGGAGTTACCTCAGGGGCGAAAAGAAGTCGGGTGCAAGTGGGTTTTCAAAAGGAAAGAAAACGTTGAGACAGGTCATCTGACGTACAAGGCACGACTCGTGGCACAGGGATTTAGTCAGAAATACGGCACAGACTATGACGAGGTCTTTGCACCTGTGGTAAGAGCGGAGACAATACGTCTATTGCTTACAGTGGCTGCAATTAGACGACTATATATATATCACTACGACGGAAAAACGGCGTTTCTTAATGGAGAACTTAAAGAGATGATTTTTATGAAACAACCTGAGGGATACGTTGTTGATGAAAGGAAACACCTGGTGTGCAGGCTATTAAAAAGCTTGTACGGACTGAAGCAAGCAGCGAGGGTGTGGAATAAAAGATTGCACGCATCAATTATCAAACTAGGCTTTATACAGAGTGCAGCGGATCCGTGTCTCTACTCAAAGCAGTCGGCGGGTGAGTTTCAATACATTATTACCTATGTTGATGACATACTTGTTGCAGACTCCGACGAAAGAAGAATTGAAGAAACTGCAAATAATCTTGAGCACGAATTTGAGCTCACGCGGCTGGGAAAACTCAAAAGTTATTTGGGTATCAATGTTCAAAGAGACACAGAAGGGATCTATAGTATTGATCAGCAGCAATACATTCAAAAAATCATGGACAGGTTCGGTTTAAAAGATGCAAAAATATCAAAAATACCCTTGGATGTAGGATACTTAAAGTCTTTGGAAACTGGGAAGGTCATGAAAAACAGTGAAGAATATCAGAAGCTTATCGGGGCACTTCTATATATTGCCACTCATACGCGGCCTGATATTGCGGCCAGTGTATCCATCTTGAGTCAGCGAGTTAAACAACCGACAGAAGGTGACTGGAACGAGGCGAAAAGAGTTGTACGGTATCTCAAGGGTACTGTGGATTTGCGACTAAAGTTAGGAGGTGATACAAACGGACTTATAGGATATGCAGATGCTGACTGGGCGGAAGATGTGATAGACCGGAAGTCACATAGTGGATATTTGTTCCAATATTATGGTGGAGCAATAGCATGGTCATGCAGGAAACAGTCGGTCACAGCCTGGTCAAGCTGCGAAGCGGAGTATATTGCATTGGCAGAAGCTAGCCGTGAGTTGATTTGGATTAGACGACTGTTAAATGATTTACACGACACTCAGGACGCAGCAACAAGATTATATGAGGATAACCAGAGCGCAATAAAAATGGCTAATACCAAAGAGTTTCGGAGCCGGAGTAAGCACATTGATACAAAGTATCATTTCATAAATGATTTAGCTGATAGAAAGATTGTGGATCTACAATATTGTCCAACCGAGGAAATGGTTGCCGACATGCTTACAAAGCCGCTACAAGCGGTTAAGCTGGAAAAACACCGAGACAGATGCCAACTAAAAAACGGGAATAGATTGTTGCAAAATGATCGTTGAGGAGGGGTGTTGGATTGCAACGATCACTGGATCGGCTCGGTGCTGGTGACGGAGGGCATTGCGCATGCGTACACTCACGTGTGCTCGCCGTTTGCAATATTTTTCCCGTCACTCTCTGCGCGCGTTACTCTTCTTTCTGTCTCTAACTGTGATCTTGTGCGCGTGGTCTATGTACAGTAAAAATAAAAACGCTACTGAATGTTCTAAGGTCTATGTTCGTTTTGCTCACCTGGCTTTTATCATCAACTTATTAACAACATGATTGCATGTAACGTTGAGTGGTGTCTTTAAAAACCGAATTATTGCTCTGGTATGATATTGTGTGAATTGCAAAAGTTGTTTAGTCTTATATTAATTATTGCTTCAGAAATTTTGCTAGCATTATTCGTCAAGCTTATGGGTCTGAAATTTTGTGGTTCTGTGCAGTTTTTATTTTTTGTAGGTAATGCTATTGTGTTAGCTTTTTTCAAATCCTCCGGGAAGTAATAATTGTTTAGTGCGTTGTTAAATATTATAGTGAAGGTGTGTACTAAATGTTAAGGTATGTGTTTAAGTATTATGTTTGGGATTTGGTCGGGACCCTCTGATTTTGTACTATTTAGTGTTTTAAAGATTTGTTTTCCTTCAGGATAGTTTGTAAGATATTGTTGTTCGTTTTCTGTCCTTACGGGTGCGTCTGCTGGGTTTTCTCTGGAAAAATTTGTATATTTTATATTCTTATTGTTGTCTTCGCTAATCTGCTCGGTAATTTGTTTTGTTTTTTCTAGAATTATTTGTTCATGCCTCGTGTTGAGGTATTTTAAGTTACTTGTGTTTATGGATGCAAAGTGTTTGCCAAGTGTCTCTAAAATTTCTCTGGGGTTTGTGATGGTGACATTGTTATTCTTGTCTCTGTGGAGTTTGTCTATGTCTATGTTGGGGTTATCTGCGAGGAGTTTGTCGTCCTTGTTTAACCCTTTCGCTCCGAACGCCGGATATATCCGTCATCCACAAAACCACTCGCGGAGCCGAACGACGGATATATCCGTCATTCATATGATCGCCCTCTGGAGACGGACGCCCGATATATCCGACTTGCCGGCATGCCGGTAAAATACGCGCAAAATAGTATCCACGCGCAATGTGCACATTTTCGGCGGGAGGTCCCGTTCAGGAGTGGCGCTACGGCGGACTGAACCGCCGTAGCGAAAGGGTTAATATAAGTTTATTAATATTCGTCGTGTGTTTTGTTTTGAGGAATTTATTTAAGTTCGAGAAGATGTTATTGTTGATTTTTATGTTTGATATTTTGTTATCCCAGTAATTGCTTATCGTTGCACTGTATTCTTGTTTGAGTTTTGTGTTTGTGTGTCTAATTCTGGTTTTGAGAAATTTTATGTAGCTTTGTTTGTTTTGTTGCTGGCTGTTTTGTATGTTATGGAGCGCTGTTATGAGGGGGCTTTTGTGTTTGTGGAGTTGTCTAATGCTATTATTTTGGTAACCCTTTATGTTGTCTTGTTGGGTATATTTGGGCACTGTTTTGTCTATTGCATTTAGAATATTTGTGTTGATTCTCTTTATTGCTACATCTAATTCCGCGTTTGTGAGGTTTCTATGTGTGTCTAATTTCATTGTTGTAGTTTTATTAATTTGTTTGTGAAACGCCTGCCAGTTGGTTTTATTATATAAAAATTTATGCGAGTCGATTGATTCTATTGTTTTTAAAAATGTTTGATTGTGTGGTGATATGCGATTTCGAATCTTATTGCGTTGTGGTCACTGATCGTGTTGTTGTTCTGTCTATTTTTATTTCTATTGGTCGTAAGTCTATTTTCTATAAAAGCTAAATCTAATGTAGATTCTTTGCTGGGGAACGTATATGCTTCCGGAATTAATGTTTTAATCCTGTATGTTATTTGATTATCGTTTAGCCATTTGTTAAGTTTTTCTCCTCTTTGGTTATTGTCTTTGTTACTCCAATTCTTATGTTTTGCGTTTAGGTCCCCTGCCATAATGAAAAGGTTGTTCGTGTTCTGAATATTTAGGGAGCTAAAGAGATCTTGGAGGTCTTTGCTAAATGTAGGCGTGCCTTTGTGCGTTGCGTAAATAGATACGATAATAAGGTTTTGGCTATTGGATAGTTTGATTTGAATCGCTGTATTCTCAACGTTCGGGCTTATATTGAAGCACGCGTTGTTTGATGTTATTAATTTATAATCTAAGGGTTTTTTTATTAAAATTGCTGTACCTCCTCCATACGTCGAATCCCCGCATTCAGTTCTAATGCAATTATATCTATCAAATACAATTCTGTTTTTGATCTAGTTTAGTTTCCGTTATACACATGATGTCTGGGTTTTCTTTGTCGAGGATTTCTTTTAAGTTGGCTCTTCTTACTATTCAGTCTATCGAGTTTACATTTAGTGCTTTTATTTTACTATTGATATATCCGTCGCGTGTGTTGGCCATTTAGTCTAGCGCAAAGCCGCTCTATTTTTTGTTGGTTAGACTCTACCTATATCGCGAGTGCTTGCATGTGTCTGTTTATTTCAGCTAGGATCTGTTGCAATCCGTTAAATAATTCGCAGAGCTTTTTAAGATCTTGTTGACCCCACGTTTCTTGTTCTGGTGGTTTTGTAACTAATATATTTGGAGTTGTTATACGTGACTCTGCTGACGAAGCTGTTTTCTTCATGTTTTGTTGTGTTTCGTTTCCTGAAAATAATTTTTTTTTTAGAATTTGACTAAAGTTAACGTTATTGTTGATATATTTATTTGCTAATTCTTTAGTGTATTTTTTTTGTTCTGCCAGCTGTTCCTTTTTGTTTTTCAGTTCCTTTTGCATCATCATGAATTTCGGGCATCCTCTGTAGGAGGCTGGATGTCCGTATGCTTCGCATGTGACACAGTAGAGTTCTTCCTTCTTGTTGGTGGTGCTGGTTTGGTTGAGGTGGCACTCTCCTGGTTGATGTCCTTCGTTGCATTTAACACATCTGTAGGGCAGGTGGCAGTTTCTTGCTGAGTGGCTGAATCTCTGGCAGTTTTTGCATTGCATGACATCCCTCTGAATAACCTTTTCCCAGGAAATTCTTTGGAATAGCAGAGTCTGTATTGTTTTAAGCCTGTTGACATCGCTATTAGGTTTTAATTGTACGATAAAAATTGGCAGTAATCTGCCCTCTGTTTTTGATTTCACTGTAGATAGACGTGTTACGTTATTTACGTTTACGGTGTCTAGTTTAAGATCTGCTACTGCATTTTTTATATCGTCCGGTTCAAAAGAGATGTCGATACCTTTTAATATTATGTCTATGTGTTTTTCGTTTTTCGGCGTGTATGTGAAATAGTCAGCTTCTACCTGTTGTAGGGCTACTTTAGTTTTATTAAATTCTTCTAATGATCTTATTAATACCGTGTGTTTATTATTATTGCTTATTTTTATTGCAAAGTCGTTTATACTGAGTCTGTCACTTATGTTTTTAGTCGTGTCATTTACCTTCTGCTTGTGTATTATTATTGGTGGTACCTTTCCTGTTTTAGTTATGTTCGGTGTAGATGTATCTTGGTTGCTGTGTATGGTTGGTGCGGTTTGTGGGTGTGTTGGCGGAGTTGTTTTGTTCACGTTTTGCCCGATACTCTTTTGTGACGTTCGTTGCTGAGGTCCTGTTCTCCTGTTTTTGTTCCTCGCCTTGATCTCCTCTAAGACGTCGGTGGCCTGCTGTTAGTTGCTGTCATCGACTTCGTCTGGTGTTGATAGAGCCAGTAACGGTTGTTCGTAGAGTTGTGTGTGTCTTTATCTGTGTGTCATTTTGATTCCATATGACTTACTTTTGCTTGTTTGTAAGCCTCTGTATTTCTTGCGTCCTCGTGTCGATCCTCTCTATACCCTTTGCTTCTATCCGTTATGTTCGAATTGTCTTCAATTAGTTGGGCGATTTTCTTTTTTAGATTTAAGTTTTCCTGCCTCAGGGAGGCTAACATATCATTTTTGTCTTCCTCGTTGGTCCTGCTGTCTGCAGGTCTTAACGGGGGAGTTTGAGTCTTCGATAAGCTTTGCTTTTTTTTGTTTTCATTTGCCATTTTTCTTTTATTATTCATTTTTGCTCTGGTGGTCGTAGCTTCTTCTGTTTCATCTAAGGAGCCGATTTGCCTGAGGCTATCAAGTGCCTTCCGTTTCGCTCCTAGATTAGGTTTCGGATTAAGCTTTGTCTTTCTATCTGGATGACTTGCAATGTCAAATTGTGTGACCAACTTCTTAACTTGTCTTTTAATGCTTGCATCAGTAAAACTCACTGTTTTTTGGCTAGCGGTGCTTTGGAATATAGCTGCCTCTGGCTTATCCAATGTTTGTTTTTGAGATTTTTCTGTGGCACTACATGGTGTTATCTTTGCTTTGTCTTCTTTGCCGGTTTTATCCTCTCCTGTCTGGAAGCTGCTCGCTTCCTTTGTTGCGTCTTGCGACACTTTGCTTAAGCACTAGTAATCACTTTCTTTTGGTTTAATCCTTGCGAATAATGGTATTAGATTTAAGCTGCTTACTGTTATAATGATTTCTTATGCTAATTTGGCGCGCTTACGCTGTCGAGGTATACAAGTATACACCTCGGCTGCCCGCACGAGAGTGCTGACAATTTGCCTACTCTCGTGCCTTGGAAAGGTACTGGAGAGGCTGATGGTCAAGCGACTGACGGACAACATCGGAGTGGCGGCAAGTGATTACCAGTACGGGTTCCATAAAGGCAGGTCCACGGAGGGTGCGTGGCTTGAAGTAAAGAGGCAAGTGAGTTAGGCGGAAGATAAATATATGCTTGGAATGTTTATAGACTTTAAGGGTGCGTTTCACAATGTTGAATATTAATGTGTGTTAAGAAGATTGAATGAGGTCGGATGTAATGAGGTTAAGCTATGGCGAGATTACTTTAGGAATGGGAAAGTGTGCGTGTTAGGTAAAAACGATGTAGTGTGCAAAGACGTCGAGAGAGGATGTCCCCAGGGGTCCATATGCCAACCTAGTGTGTGGAACATGATGATGGATGATTTATTGAATAAGTTGGTGGACAACGGGTGTCGTCCCGTGGCGTATGCGGACGACCTGTTACTGTGCGTGCAAGGTGCGAGTCGGAAAGAATTGGAACGCGTGGGAACGGTGCGGATGAAGATTGTTTGTCAATGGGGTGATTCCGTCGGTGTGCAGATCTTTGAGCGTAAAACAGTGTGTATATTACTGAAGGGACATCTGTCTAGTAGTAGGAGTCCGATTGTGAGGATGGCAACGGAGGGGATGAAGTATGTCCAATCCGTGAGGTATCTTGGAATAAATGTGGGGGGGGGGGGGCGAATGAACTTTAGAGTGCATGTTGAATATGTTAGAGATAAAATAATAAAAACGGTGGGAATGTCGAGGAGGGTTATGAGGAAAAACTGGGGTCTGTGTAAGTCAAGTGTGCGTGTGTTGTACAAAGGTCTGTTCAATGTGTGTGCCCAGTACGGCTCCAATGTGCGGTATGGATCGATGGAAAAGCAATATATGATGGAGGGAATAAATAGATGTCAGAGAGTAGTGTTGTATGCGTGCTTGCGACTGTGCCGGACTGTCTCAACAGAGGCAATGCAGGTGATTATGGGGACACTACCGTGGGACCTGGAATGTGTAAAAAGAGGAGTCTAGTACAAGGTGCGCAAAGGACTGCGGATAGATGAGGCGGATCTGCTGAACGAGGAAGATGTCACAGGAAATAGTGTTAAGGCATGTGAAGAGATGCTTTGTAACATGCTGTAAGATGTGTGGCAAAGAAGATGGAACGCTAGTGAGCACGGTCGTGTCACGTTTCAATTTATAAGTGATGTGAGAACCATGTGTAAAAATGATGTATTCGACCCTAGTTTGTACGTAAACTTCCTAGTAACGGGCCATGGAAGTTGAATGCGTCCCTCCATAAAAGGAGCCTCGCTGATAGTGCCATGTGTAGGTGCCGCGCTGGTGAGGACGATTGGGTGCATGTACTTGTGAATTGCGAAAGATGTGACGACTTAAGAGATCTGGACAAATGTGGCGTTAAACTAAGTGGTGGCGATTGCGATGTCAGTGCAGCCCTGAGCACCTGGGACACGTATGAGGCCTTGAGTGACTTAGCGGCGAGTGCTTTTATAAGAAGAAAGGCGGCAGTCTTGCCGATGTTGTAAACATGTAATTAGTGTTATGTTGTATAATTCAGTGTGTGAATGGATGAACGTGGCAAGGGGGTGAACACCGGGTGAAAGACTTCGGTCGATTTCGGTGGGCGCCTTTGGGAGCCGGCAGCCCCACGAACCTGATACCGGCCTATCAGTGCCAAAGGACTGGAAGGTCCTTACTGATTCACGACCAAAGATACTTGGTACCGCGGGGGTCGGAGGCCCACGGGGGTATTATACCCTCGCTCCGACCGTAGGGACGGACCACGTTAGGTGGTGCAATCGCTGTGGCAGTGGTTAAAGCCCATATCGCGGGCTAGAGGCTGTGTATGACCTCGACGGGTGAGCTGCGCTCTCAGCTCGGGTGCCATACCTGCATAATATGGTAGAGGTTTTAGAAAGGCCTCGCTCCCACCAGTGAGGATAAGGGCTTGTACCTGGATCAAACTGGTAGCACCTTACGTGTAAGTGCGCGCTGATTGGGCGTATCCCAATCCCAAACCCCGTGGGAGGCCGTTTGGTCGAGCCCTTGGCGCGATACCGCACGTATAATCATTAGACATATTCTTTCTCTATCTACCTGCAGCACGGGAAACTGCAGGCGGCCGTTGCCCACGAAGTGGATAACACCGGGGCGCGTAAGCCTTCGGGGAGATGCGACCCCGCTCACCCGAGTGATTACGGAGGTAAGCCGAATTGAATTGGATGGCCTCGGAAACAGCGCCCCCATGAACCCGAGCCAAGACAGAGGACGCTTAACACTTTATCGACCGCTAGCCTATTTATCGGCTTTTCGATTGGCAGCGCTTCTCGATCGCTAGCCTATTAATCGGCTTTTCGATTGCCAACGCTTATCGACCGCTAGCCTATTAATCGGCTTTTAGCTATCGACGGTTTTCGTACAGTGAGTTGTTGTTCTTGACAACGGAAGGAGATGACATATAAGCAATTCTTACACAAAGCGGCAATTTCGTGGATATCCGATTTATGATCAACAGATTCTCAAAGTGACGACACAGCAGACTCAAGTAACAAATCAAATAGTTCAGAGCCAACAAGAAGAGCACCAAGATCAGATCATCCAGCAAGATTATCATGCATAATGAAGCATAAACTTATAAGAATAGTGACAAGTGGTAAAAGCAAAACACCCCAACAACAATGTAGAGTATGTGCATCGAAAAAGATAAGAAGTCGAACATGTTTCGTATGTAAATTTTGTAATTACCGTTACATAAGGGTGACTGTTACGAGAGATACCACACTCTACAGAATTATTAAAAAATTGAATTACTATTACCTTGAGTTTATTTTATGAATGTTAGTTTATAAGGCCCTTTATTATATAAACTAAATGCAAAATAAAGTATAAATATCAATAAAATTACAATCCTTTGAAACAAAAGGAATAAGCACAACACAATAAGTAGCGAAAAATTAGCCGGTACTGGGAGTAAATTGCGCGCGCGACTAAGCCGGTACTTAGTGAGTGGCAGCCTCAACCACGAGCGGTCGATAAAGTGTTAAGATCGATCCCCCGGACCGGAGTCCCACGCTCGAAGCAATGCCTCACGGGGAAAAAGAGCCCAGGTGTAAAGTGTCCAAGGACACAAGTCTGCTGGGCAGACAGGGTTAGAGAACCCAAGTGCCGAAGAGCACAGGAGCAAGAACTGTCCGCATGCTGGAGGACTGCACGCTTAGACGAAGGGGAGCCAGTGCGTAACCTCATTGAGATGACGGTGCAAGGGACTCTGACGTGTTTCCCACACTTGTACACACTGTTGAACGTGGGATTCGAGTACTTCAGTCTGCGAGCGTCGAATGTGGGTGGTGATCCGGACACCATCTGAGCACGCAAGCTGAGGACAACGCTCGAATTCTGAGGTGAGTGCGTAAAGGAGTGCGGCGATCAGGCGCCCTTCTCTCATGTTGATACATAAGGAGGCACAGGCAAACCCTTGTTATTAAAAAGCCAGTCCAGTGACGCTAGATGTAGCCCCAGAACACGGTCCGTTTTTTTCGTTGGTGGGGGTAAGTGCCCTGTCCGTGAGAGGTGCGTGCGCTGCTTGCCTGTACAGCATCGAGAAAAGGACGGAACTATGCTCCGTCTCCTTTGCATCAACGTGGTGTGACGTCAGGTAGCAGCGCTCGCTCACACCCAAAGTAAGAAAGAAGAGAACGGTGCTCCACCTCCTTTCCACAAAAATCGCGCGTCGTGTCTTCGTCCCGCATGCAGCCACGGTGTCGCGTCTTCGTTCCGCATAGAGGCCGGTATAAGCTTGAGGCAATGGTGCCAGATTTCGCATCAGGCACCGCACGTACCATTGCGTGCTTGTTGCCCAAAGCCAAATGGGGCACCACTGCCTTAAGCGTGAACGCGATCGAGAGAAGTGCAGGCATGAAAGTTTGGATTGACTCGTCGTCGCTCCTCTTCGCGCTTGTGCTCCATATGAATCATGTTGATCGATTTTTAATACGAGTATTCGATAAATTATTGATATTAGTATTTATCTAAATTGTTGCTAATGCAATGGACTCTTGACACCTTAGATAATTTAAGCGTTCGCGGGCAATATGGACGCAACATGACGTCGTATTTCTCGCCAATTATACGCCGGCAGGTGGCATAGCGGCGTTCCCGCGCTCACCTTTACGGCGCTTATGTGCGGGGTTTTCCCACGCTCCTTATATGGGCATTCTAATCGAACGCGATCGCTAATTGGATCTAACACTAACGCCGGATAAAAATCGGTGTGAGATCGAGGTAGACGGCTTGGCGCCACCACCTCGGGTATTATTCCTGTACTAACCATAGAGTAAAACTGTAAAAAGAGAGAGTGTGAAATTAAGAACGCGAAACTAGAAAAGTTTCAAACGTGTACTATAAGTGACAAATAGAAGAGCTTAACTAGTCTTAAAAGCATACATTATTAGAAAAGTACACAATTCCCGGATACTCCTACGCAAGAGATTCCTTCCATTTAATTATCCTTTCCGACCTGCATCGTCCTCTCTTTCGCTTCACATCCACGACTGTTTCCCAGTCGAAGAACAAACTCAAGATTCAAGAGTTTCCACAACAGCTAACTCCAAATAAATATTAGTTAATTTGATAATAATCATTTCAAAAATATACAGGATAAATGACATGCGTTTTATGTTAAAGTGTTTGATTGATATTAATATGAAATGTTGTTTGTGATTCGAATAATCACGGGAGAGGCTGGTTGAGTTGGGGACAACTCTCGGGATGTGCGTTAGAGGGAAGGAAATTTCACTGTCCACGTGTGCGATAACTTTTAAACGATAATGAAGTGTTTATATTTAATTTAAAAGAAAAACAAAACTAGTAATATTCTCTACTTAATGTTATAATGAAGAGCTTGCGCGCTCTAGTCGTTACAGAACGGAAAATAAATTGCGGTGAATGAGCACCACTCTTTTCGGTGCACGGTAATTGGATTATCGTTTTCTCGGAACTGTCTCTACGGTGTACACGGAAATCGAAGTGACCGAGAGCGAGGCAGCGCATCACCTCGTCGGCTCGGCGTTTATTTACACTTATGTTAGTGTGCGTGAGCGCTTGCCATACGAATGGCCGCATGGTCGCCAATACGTGGCTACGTTAATCGGTGAGCGCCGAGCGTATTCGAGAGCCTTCGAGATTCTTCGGTGTCTTCCTCGTGTGTCGTCGGTAGGCGGCGTGGATGAGCGGAAATTACTCATTACGAAGTGACGACACACGAGGTTGACATGGCTCGACTCGACTCCCGTGCGGGCGCGCATTACAAATGCTGCGGAAGACGCTTTTATCGCGAACAAATGTATTTAAATTTATGTTTCAATAATAATAATCTTCGTGTGGCAGTAAACAATAGGATACACTACAATAAAATGAGAATTCAGGTATGCTCAAATACCTCATGAAGAAGTCGCTTCAGACAAGGGGACGAATATTGTTGGGACACTAAGATTTCACGAAGCTTGTGCTATCAGAAATTGTAACGTCGCCGATTTATTTTTGCCGTAGAACGTGGAAATAATTGGTACAAATTCTAAGAATTCTCCCCAAGTCCCACCAACTTTTATTGCGTCGTCTGTCAACTGGCCTCGGATCGCGGTTAGACTAATTTACCCGACTCGAAGGTACAACCAGTGTCAGCAGATCCATCCCGATTGCAACATGAGTAACATGGAGGTGATGCGCAAGTATGCGTGTCGTGTCCGTGAGAGCTGTGTGCGCCGCTCGGCGGCACCGGAAAAACACGTTTTTGGTATATTTTTTATAGTTAACGGAACCCAGGAATTCTGAAAAAATGTACGATATTCTAGACGCAGGTATTTATGTTTGGTAATTTTAGCAGATTTTTTCTTGTAAATTCTAAGCGTAAAAAATGAATGAATTACGGAAATACACCTTTTCGCGCGTACTACCCATCTGATCGCGTATTACTCTAATCTCCTCGAACGGTTCCCGCAGACCTACATTCGGTGTTTCAACTGATATTTACGTACATTTATTTTAACAGTAACTCGACGATGTATATTACTTGTACTTATGTACATATTATATGCTTATTATTAACATATATGACTGCAATGTAAACTAACGAATCGTATTTCTTTCCTAAAAGACTATAAATTTCTTCGTGGTCTTCCACGCCACCGATGAGGTGCCACACTATTATATCACACTACATAACAAATTGTGGTGCCTAGCATAACAAAATGCGACAGATTTGTGCGACATTTATCATTTGCACTTGTGGTGTCTAGCATAAGAGAATGCGACAGATGTGCGACATTTATCATTTGCAACTTGTGATGTCTAACATAACAAAATGCAACAGATTTAATCAAGATACGACATAATCAAACGCAAGACATATTTTATCACATTTTTTTATTAAAAATGTGTTAACGTTTGTTGCTGCAGATTACAGTACAGCTTATAAAATACAATTTTTGCGTGAAACGTTTATTTTATGATTTACGTTAGTATTAAAAATCAGTAGACGAGGAGGGACCAGCTGTGGGAGCTATATCTGAACATTGACTGACTTCTTTTTCTTTCGAATGTGCAGAATATAATGTTTCAGATGTCATTACTGATAATAATGTAACAGTAACTTGCAAATTTAAAGCAGAGTACCTTCTCGCCTACAAAGCTGATTTTACAACGCAAATAGCGTTCACATGGACGGAAGTCAGCTTGTTTCGTTTTTTGTTTTGAAATCCGGTAAATATGAAAAAATTCTTTCAGAATCAGCGTTAGAATTCGGCAACGCTCTTACTGCATGCACGAGAGACTGTAAATTGGGGTATTAATGCTTGTGTGTGAAAATGTTTTCCCACATCGCATCAAAATGTAATCGGAACAGATTTTCTTTTTCAGTTTCTGTAAATTCCTGATGTAAAGCAAACCACTCGTGGCTTAACCCATCTGTATCAAATCCGCCAAGGCTTTGTGAGACAAAGGAAACCTTTAAATGAGCTTTCTCGGTTATTGTCGCTCAGAGCCGTGTGTGGTTCAAAAACTTTTATTTTTGATAAAAATGGGTCATTGACTGGTAATCTGCTACATATATTCTGAGCAGCACTAACGTGAAACTGTAAACAATTTTGACGAACATTTACAACAACGTTTGCGTGCCCCTCAGAAAGTAATTTCTTACAACATTTTTCGCATTCACTTCCAACGTTTACATTTTCCAATGATACATGATTTTCGGATATCGAAAAATCTATGTTACAAATTGATTGTTGTAAAAGATCTGGTCTGAGAAACCGTCGACAAATGGTCATCAGTAAATCAAACGATTTACGTTGTAACAATTGTACTCGAGTTTCCAGATATTGGAAATATATTGCAAATGAATTGAGGAAATGTAAGATATTTTGTAGAAACAGGAAATATGCTTTTACGTCAGGATTTTGCATCACCAGTAGAAAATCTTGAGCACGTTTTGTTTTTTTCCGTCTTAATTAAGTCAGATAAAAAGTGCTCAATATTGTTCCAATATTCCACGAGTCTTGTGATGGATGAATGGCGAGACAACCAATGTGTTGGGGATTTAAAGTCGTTGGCGCGTTAGCCTCGCTACTTGCGCGTAGCGGGAGCCGTTTGCGTATAGGCAGCGGCCTACTTTATATAGTTTAGTTTTAAGGCTAATTTGCGTTACCACGCGCGTATACAATAGGACTGTGGCGTGTAGCGTATGTTGCGACTTTCCGCTGATTGGAGTTGCGGACTATCAGTAACGCCATCCGCCGTTTACGTGCGTGACTAATGAAGGATCAGCGGGGGCATGTCCCGCTTCCTTCTTCCTGCGTCGTCTTCTTCCGTCCGTTGAGAGATCAACACGTGTGTGCCGTCGTGCGTCGTGGCCCTTTCGAGTGAGTAGCCATCTTGGTTTCTCAAGGTGAGAATCTGCGTTGTTCCACCTCTATTCTACTTTGTGTTCCCTTCGAGTTCCATTACTGAACCGAAGCCTCCCTTCGAGTTCCATTACTGAACCGAAGCTTTCCTTCTCCGGCAAACTCTCCTTCTGGGTTGCTGCGACGAATCCCATCGTGCGCACTAGGCGACCATTCGGATTCCTTCCTTTCCACGGACCGCAACGGTCTTCCCGTGCGAGTCCTTCACTCGGTCAGAGGATTTATCCTTTTTCCCGTCACCCACGACTGCGATTCGTCGCTTGCGATAAAGCTAGTCGTGGCCCCGCTCTCTGAGAGCAGTTAATACTAGGGAACACGACGCACGGCGCACCACGTGCTCAACGCTGCACAGTCTTGTAACGCGTAATTTGACAAAGTCCGTTTAACAATCAGTTCGCGGCTGTGATCATAATAAATTCTGTGACGCCTCTAATTATCGAAGTTACACCCACACACGCTCCCTCGGCCATCCCTATTCCACGTGAACTAGCTTACTCGTTCCGTCGCGAACACAATGTGTTTCGGACTATTTCCAAGTTTTACGGTTTGTTTCCAGGAAACAATCGCTGAAGACGTTTTGAACTATAATTTATATAAATAACGTTTAACAAATAGTGAGAAAACCGACTTCAAAGACGCGGCAAAAAGAAAAAAATCATTCTTTTTTTCTTGACAAATATTCAAATAACGAAGAGTGACTCTGAATATTCAAAATAATTCTTTTCCGATGTGGGTGCTACAATAGAAGGTAGGATCGAAAAACAAACATGCTCGTGCAGGATTCGAACCCGCGAACTTCGTTGGGGTTAACCCGTCTTGTGTAATAAAAGGACTTCGCGCCGCTTGCATCCGTTCTCCCTCTCTCTCGCTTGCATCCGAAATATATGAAACATTGTGTCAGGTGCAGCACACAGGTGTATTATGATTGCACGTCGTCTGAAGTGAGCAGATTGCGAGGATTATCACCCGCGATGGTCATAATCACGGAAAAATTTGTATCTCACTTTATATTCGAATTACTCTATATATGTAATTTGAAGGAAACCTTGCAGAAGGCAAATGCGTTTGTTTCCGTCTCCTTCGTTTTTCATGTTGACACACGGGTTACGCGTTTGGGTAAGTATCATCGGTATGAGCGTGACATCAGACGAACATAGAGCTAGAAAGTTGGCACGTGGGGTGGAACAGGGGCGAAGCGTGTACACTGACGTATGCTATACGTCGATCGCTTAGGCTTAGACACTCATAAGTAAAAACTTCGGTAAATATGTGCGGTTCCGGAGACCCAGCTCCGATTTGGATGGGCTTGGAATATGTTGTATATTTTGACATTCTGAACAACTTTGTCCTATACATTTGTTACGAGCCGCACGCTGACGTGGCGAGAATTTAATCTTTTATCAGCACGTATGGAAGTGAGTTAAGTGAGAGGAGTGAGCAGCTTAACGCAGGCCTTAACGGGTTTTGCACCGCGGCACCCTGCGCTGTCGCTACTCTTCGTGACGCCTTCCTTACGGTTCTCCGTACTCCCTCGCGAGAGTCCGTGTCGCCGGTCGAAAGGTGGAGTGAGGGGGTATGGGATTATCACCTCAAGCCTCGGCCGGTTTTTCACGGCTGCACCTATCGGTTGATATGGTTTTCAAGTCACATTTTGTTTTTATGTCGGGGAGGAAATCTTTCAAAGACACCTCAGGGCCCGGCGTGGGGGTCCCGGGCAGGGGGCGCCCACTCCCCTCTTGCGAGACCGTCGACACAGCGACAGTATCGCCCCCTCACACTACACGCCTAAATGGAACTAAATCGGGAGTTTAAACTGTGCTCCAAAACGCCAAGACCAAAAGCTTCAAAAAGAACCGATACCCTGTAGATTTTTTTCTGGTAGAGCGCTCCTAGGTACAGATCTGTACCAAAACTCTGAAAGTGTACAAAATATTTTTAGCATTCTAGCAATAATCACTTGATGTTGGAAGAGAGCTTTAAATATTTTTGTCACTTCAACATTTCTGCTACAGATCTGTACCTAAAATAGCTCTACCAGAAAAAAATCTACAGTGTATCGACGAATTAAAAGCTATTATAAATATAATAGTAGGTATACATATAAATAGTGTAGGCATCTTTGCACTCAAGTAAATGGAAATTAATATACAATATAAAATAATTTGATCCAAAAATATATTGAAACGTTTTCTTACATTTCCTAATAACGAATAAATTATTAATTTTTTCACATAATTCATATGTACTTAAAGTATATTTAAAAATTTCTATTTCCAAATATGTGCTTGGCGCTTCATGACCCTGGTTTTCCACTGCAATCTTCTTTAGTCGCTTAATCCATTATTGCAGCTAACTTTGAGCTGCTTTTTAAATGAATGACCTCTTCATAATCTGGAAATGAGAACTGTAATTAACACCTGCATGTAATAAAGTAATATTTAATGCGAGAAGCGGGAAAATTAATCAATAAAATGTTGACCGTTACTTCCCTTGTTAGAATGAAGGATTATTATTCTCTCTCCCCCTCTCTCCTCGTCACAGATCAGTGTCCCCGTCGTAATACATATATGGCTTCTTCATAATCTGGAAATGAGAACTGCAATTAACACCTGCGTGTAATAAAGTAATATTTAATGCGAGAAGCGTGAAAATTAATCAATAAATACACAATCCAAAAGGTTAAGACAAAACCGCAATATATACTTATTGGACTGTAAAGAACAATAATTTATGTGAGAGACACAGAGTTGTTTAATTAATCTTAGCTTACCCTTGGTGCATATTTCGTTGTTCCCAATTGCATTTCAAGAAATGCTTGTTGTGTTGCAGTCAAGTTGGAAAGCAGAGACTGAAGAGACTTTGAATTAGAAAATTTCTCTGCCTCCCGCAGTCTCTGTTTGACTGTACGCAACTTCTTCTCTACATAGTTCTGCCTCCTGCACAACAATCGAGCGGTTTTATACAACTTACCCTTCCGTGGTGTTAAATCACGTGTGTTCATTGTGCCGCCTAATAAACTGCAACTGCCGCTTCCTATTTGGACGTGGTGTTGTGCTTTGTTGAATAACAGAGGCACCTGAAACCTGATTGTACAAAATCAGACAAATTATATCTTGCGGAACAGTATAAGGTTTTACAAACATATCGCCTTGCAAAGTGACAATTACAAACCTCTGATGCAGGAGTGTGCACACCTTGCACCTGATAGCAAAAGGATGGCTGCACATTTTGCGATACCTGATTCTGCAAAAGAAAACAAATTATGTTTTACATGAAAGTATAACAATACTACAAAAACAGTATGTTGCCAAGTAACAGTCACAAACCTACACTGTAGGAATGCGTGTAGCAGTGTATGCTTTGCTGGTATTGCCCCCTTCAAAGTCATACGAACAGGATGGCTGCACATTTTGCGATACCTGATTGTGCAAAAAAAAACAAGTTAATGTCACATGCAAGTATATCGGTATTACAGATACACTGTGTTCAAAATTGACAATCACAAACCTCTACTTCCAGAGTGCTTTCTTCAGTGGGAGATGATAATGCCGCTGATGGTATAGCACCAGGTTTCAATTTTCGATTCCTGGCTCCCACGATATAATCATCATCCTTAAAATGCAGATGGCATACCATACTCTTGCGTACTTCTTCCTCGGTTAATCCTTCGATTTTCGGAGAGTACACAGCAGCCTTCCAGGGTGCAAATTGCTCAGGTTTCTTTGGGAAAATATGGCACGGCACTACGTACTTATTGGATCCGCACCCGCAGTCCCGCAGACACAGCATTCAGACTTCGTCTCTAGAATTAATGCCAAACGGATTTCAGAAATAGGTTATATCTAGGAAAATATGTACCGCCTTGATCGTTCTGGACATCAAACCTCGCAAGTATTTAACGATACTTTAAATACTTATTTGTCAACTGATTCACAGCTGCACAACCTACAAAAATGCCTAATTCAGACAGAAAAAGACCCAAAACTCACACCACACTTGCACAAATTTGCACAAACTCTAAGTTTCCTGAACAGTCCAGACAGCCCTACACAATCCTAGAGACGCGTTGACAGAATACTGAAGAAAACCGCTTCGAAGTCCCGCCGCGTAAGCCACTTGTTGCCGCCATCGTGCAAAATTTCAGCCAATCGCCGTTGAGCTACTACAACGCCATCCCACTAGAGCACGCTTTCACCCGGACTAATACCCCCACCCTAATTACCACGTTTTCGGGGAGAGTGGCCTACCCCTGGTCCCGGGGTAGTGTCGGATTGCCACCGGCTAAAACCTCCCCGATGCCACTTCACTGCTTGTGAGTGGGTGCGTTGCGGGAATTTTCGCGCGCGAATTACGTCCGCAACGCACCAGAGGCTGGCGTGAGGCGCCCGATACCGTGGAGGCCGCGGAGCGGCCGTCGAATTCCGCGGTGAGTTTAATAGCCAAAAGGCTCTAAACGCTTCAAAAGGGTGACGGACACTCATTTCAATTTCGACGAAGCTACTCGCGTAGATAAGGCCGTTCGACCAGGCATCCGCCGAGCGGCCGAGACTCTCGAGGGCGCTCGAAGTAAGCGCCCTGGCTCGTCGCGCGCGACGGAACCTTAAAATCTACCCGGCCGACGGCGGCTACGAATCCAAACCGTTGGCCACCGGTGATACGGCGACCGCAGAGAGAGCAACTCCCGGCGGTCGCCCACGCGGTTATCCTCCGTGACCTTGAACGGCGGGACGGAGGAAAGGAGGCCTCCTCGGACGACGCACTCGGAGCGAGTCGGCGTCGTGTTCCCGCTCTCGCTCCGCAACCTCCTTCTGGGACATGATGTCCTCTTCTTCTCCCCTCACTGCGCTCGATGCCGATGGTGTTCGCCGCAATCACCGGTTCGACCTGTCGCTCTCGCAGCTCGACTCGACGCCGATGAGTCGCTGCGAGTTCGTACGCCATAAGATCTATGGGCACGATGCCCGCGAGGGTCCTCGCCGCCTCCAAAGAGACGGTCCGGTATCCCCTTATCACCCGCAGAGCCATCAGGCGTTGGAGGGCCCCGGGGCCCCCTAGGTTGGGCAGTAACTGCGCGAGTGCCGCTGCCGTGCCTTCGACCCGTGGGATTACCCGTGGGTTTCTTGATATGTGTATCAAATTCCCAAGTTGGATCTAGGAGGAGTCCCAAATAACGGAACCCCTCTCCCACCGTGGTTAACTCCTCATTGTCACCGAGCCCGACATCCGCGACCGCCGGGACGCCCCGACCATGAAGCCTGCGGTAAAACCACATGGCTTCCGTCTTGGCCGGAGCGACCCGAAGGCCGAGAGCCCGGATGCGATCGAGGACAGAGGCCAGCACTTGGCCAGTCAGCTCGATGGGCCTCTCGCAGGTGCCCCCCCCCCCCCCCCCCCCCCCCCCCGCGAGGACGAGCGTGTCGTCCGCGTAGCAGACGACACTTACTCCTGGAGATCGAGGGACCCGCAGGACCCAGTCGTACGCCAGGTTCCACAAGAGTGGACCCAACACCGAGCCCTGCGGGACCCCGCGCGTATCGCGCCGCGTTTGGACGCCGCCGTCCTTTCCGGTAAACGATAACGTTCTGTCCCGCAGGTAGTCCCGGATGACGGCCTGAAGATACGGCGGAAGGCCGTAATGTTCCAGCGCGTCCCGAATGGCCCCCCAGGGCAAAGTGTTAAACGCGTTGACAATGTCGAGGCTCACCGCCACACCACTCCACCCCCGGTGGTCACGTCCGTCGTGAAGCCGCGCACGCGCTCCAATGCGTCGATCGTCGAACGCCCTTAACGAAACTCGAATTGGTCGTCATCCAAGTCGGGACCTACCTTGGACAGATGCGCAATTATCCTTCCGGAGAGCACGCTTTCGAACCGTTCGCCCGCCTCGTCCAGAAGGTATATGGGGCGGTAAGCGGAGGGAGAGTCCGCCGGCCGCCCTACTTTGGGGATCAGAACCAGATTCGCCGTCTTCCATGCCGCGGGGAATATTCCTCTTCGGAGGCAGTCGTCGAAGATCTTTATGAGCCTGGGGCACAGGGTTTTGAGAGCCGACGCGAGTACCCTCCCGGGTACGCCGTCGGGCCCTGGCGCAGCGGTCTTGGCGCGCATCCTGTTCACCGTGAGGCTGACTTCGTTTCCCGCGACGCGAAGCTCCTCGTCCCATCCTAGGGGATCGCGCGGGGCAGGCCGCGGCTCCTCTCCATCCTCGTCCGGAGGGAAGAGCGCGTCTAGCACCTGCTTCAAGGACTCCGGCTCGAGTCTGCTCGAAACCGGAGGTCTCCCGTCACTCAGCTTGCGAAGAACGATCTTGTATGGGCGGCCCCACGGATCCAGCTTCACCGTCTGGATGAGTTCCGCCTACGCTCTGTTCTTCTCGCTACGTATCGCGCTCTGGAGCGCCCGGCAAGCGCAGGAGTACGCGTCGTACAGAGCGCGTTCCTCCTGCGGCGTCTCATGCTGCCGTCGGCGGTGAAAGCGGAGCAACCGGCATCGCGCGGAGACGCAGGCGCTACGTTGCGCCGCGATCTCCGCGGTCCACCAGTACACTTCCCGCTTGCCATTGGGAATCGTCTTGGCCCGGGGCATGGAGTCATCGCAGATCCTCGTCATCGTGCGCTGATAGCGCACGGCCGAGTCATCCGGATGCTCCTCTTCCTCCTCTACCCGCGGTGCGGGAAGTTTTTAACACACTGACCCAGGCCTCGTCCGATTTTTCACGGCTGCACCCCTTGCGAACTTTGAGGATTGAGGATATTGTGATTTTTAGCTCGTCGGTTCCCTCAAGCGGTAAAGGGAAACCTCATTCGTGAAATTCAAGCTTATGACCGTACAGTCTGTCTGGGTAGGAAGGACAATGTCTACTGTGGCTGACTGGGAGCGGTGTAAGTAGGGAGAGCGGCCACTGTCGACCGAGACGGCCTATGTAATTAAAGAGAGTCACCTACAGACACGAGAGGGCACAGTGGGTCGGCCGTCACTAGACGCGTACGCGAAACTTAAAGCGGGCAGACCGACTGGCCATAGTAGATCATCCGCGCCTTGATCGACTCGAAGGGGATCGGGACGGTTGGGTAGCGCGGCGCCGGCACTTATTGTTAGTGTTCGACCTCCGGCGAGTAGTATATAGCAACTCCGACCGACCACCGATTAACCGCTTCGCGCCACCATTGTCAAAAAAGTGCGGCAAGCGCAAGTAATCGTGTGGTTGTTTCCATAAAGGAACCCAGGCAAACCGGCCTGCGTCGGGAGTTACTTGTATATTGGATCCTGTGAGCAGAACTAGGCCGTCAAACTGCACGAGATCAACCCACGATCCAGCCAAGTCTAAACGGGCAAGCGTGGTAAGCCCTATATTTTTGTTGTTGTGTCGCCTCAGTAAAGTAAACAACGATACTCCACTCTTACGAATCCTCGGTGTCCAGTGCACACACCCGTATTAAGTGAGTGTACGAAGTACGAAAAACAGACGAAACGTCGAATTTGCCTATCGACGCCGGACATATTTCGACGCGCAAATTCGGTACGGTTACAAGCTCTAGGCGATTAAATAATGAAATGGCAAAGAATAATGGAGAACAAGTAAATAAACTATATTGAATAAAATATATACACAAAAATTAGTTAAGTATAAAAAACGCAACGATAATATAAATAAAACTACTAACAATATTATTAAAATACTACGCGAATAAATAAGCACAAAACGAATAATGACTAGAGATATAGAATTCGGATTTTAAGGAAAGTGCTATAATTGAGATTAACACTTGTAACCGTATTTTTCGAACGGTTACATCGTGCGGTAAACACCGTTCACGCACGATGACCGCATCATAAACATAGCGCTCGGCAGAGGGATACCCTCTCGTGTTTATTAGCGGGCGCGCGCCAGTAGATGGACACCTCCCTCTCACTGGCGAAATTCTATCCGCGCACATATAAGAACCCTGCGAATGTACAATAGAATTGTCATATCTTGAGTTAAAAGAGGACTAACCAACCTCGATTACGAAAGAACCGACCCATCCTAAAGAATCGAGCCTACGATTAACGGCACACGTCAGAGCATACTTAGTATTCTCATATAGCACGGATCTAAACTGCATCACGGTTTTAATAGACGTCGAGCGTCCCAGGAAAGCCTAGGTGACATATTAAGGGATCCACAAGTAAAGAACGTGTTCTCAAATATCATTTAGTTCCGAAAAGGGTTAAACTCACACTCCGTCAACGTTAAATTCACGAATGCAAAATCCGCAAGCTGACTCCCTTAATCGAGGAACAACTCCGACAAATAGCGTGGCGGTTGCTCAGGATATGTTCCAACAAGTAGAGAGTAGGAAAACATATTCTAGATCCACGGAGGAATAAGGTGCCTGACTAAGACACTCGACCGGTACTTGACTGTTACCCCTCGCTGTCCGTCTTCGGCCTACCCGACTCCTCGCAGTGAGATAACCTTCTTGGACGATCGGCGCACTTGCTGGCCTTGCGTAATTGCGGGTCCCCTTTTGCAAAGACCTAGCCCAAGAAGGCAGTTTGCTTAAATAAAAAGCACTACGAGATATCTAACGGCTGGTAGATTGGATGCACGGCTGGCACTTGGTTGTGTCCCCCGCCGTCTGGTTAGATTCCTTCGCCGAAGTGTTCTCGTAGTATGAATTGAACAGAAACATTGCAGTAGCTTCTTAGATTGTAATTGGCCTAAGTCCGAGTCACTATTAAATAACGTGACCTGTGATATCAAGGTAAAACTGTCTGGTTGCTCGGCTGGCACTTGGTTGTGTCCCCCGCCGACTGGTCGTTGTTGTAACCGAAGTGTTCACAGGTACAAAACGAATGCACATTTGCTAAGACTCGTAAAGATAATAGGTCACCTTGGAGGGAATATCCTGAGCAACTCTGCGTCAAAGCGAGTCTTCGGTAAAGCCCTCCGCTTATCCGATATTTGCACCTCACGCCTAGGCTTTCCTAAATACGCGACGTTCTCATTATCGCGTATTGTATACCTATATATAAGGAACAGCTGTGTACGGCTCTTCAAGCCACTGTCCGACGTTCTCGGCAATACACATGCGCCTGTGTGTGCAGTATCCGACACCTGTATATAACCCTAGCTCATACGTATAGCGCACACGACAACACGCGCGATTCTCTGTATATCAACATAGCCAAATAGCAATACGTACGGTCTGTCGTACGTGCTGCCACGCGAATACTACCGCGTCTGTACGTCTCTGTACCACGGCATTTACATATAACAGAATATATACGTATTTTACCTCCTATTACACTGACTCACTCACTACACAAACCTCTGGTCGCCCAGTGGTACGAATCCACGGGCATTTCACACGTGCCCACTCTTAGTTTCGTGACGACTAAATTCTTCATTACCTATACCTATTTTTTGATTAACTTCGAGTGCAACCACAGGGTCTGCTTGTTCCTTCTGACCAAGCCTACCGTTGCATTCGAGGGAGAAGTAACCAATCTCGGGTTACGATTTGCGCCCAGCGTGGGGCTCGGGAACGGGCAACTACGTACAAACCGGCATATAACGTGGGACAACGG
The DNA here is from genome assembly GCA_963942575.1 of Priocnemis perturbator. Classification (NCBI taxonomy): domain Eukaryota; kingdom Metazoa; phylum Arthropoda; class Insecta; order Hymenoptera; family Pompilidae; genus Priocnemis; species Priocnemis perturbator. Next base: position 10,479,616 of record OZ012643.1, on the reverse strand, counting down.
ATCCCAAATTAGCTTCCATAGTAACGACTTAGCTTCCAAATTTAATATCAATTTCTAATTACGCCTCGTACACAGCCGTCGGCACGCATACTCCTTCCGAGTTGACCTTCCGCTGCATACGAGGCTAGTGTGACCAGTCACGGGTTACACACTACTGTTTATGATTGAAAATGATAAAGGAAGTAGGTGCGGGTTGACTGGGAACAGTCACCAGAGCGTTGCGGATATACGAAGCATTGCAAGCGTCCACGAGCACAACCGTATTTTATTGTTCACTGTTGAGATATGAAGTGCTCGCGTAGATGCTAAGCGAGAGGATAATGGAAAGGTGAGTGGCAAGTAAGCTCAGGCGGTTGAAGTTACAAAAAACACAACAGTTGATTTATTTTACGCACTAAATAACAGTTATCTATACACTGAGTGAACCCGTGTTGAGTTGCACTGTACGAGAAGTAATAATGATAGAAAAAAGATGAAGTGAAACCGTCCGAAAAGAGAAACGTTTGCTATAGCACAAGAAGTAGTGAGGTCCGCGCTATACAATGGTTGCGAGGTGAGTGAGAATAAAGGCGGGCGCCGGAAGCGCACCGGCTCGTCACGTGAGTTCTCGAAAGCAATCGATTAGATCTATGGTGATCGCTGATAGGTGGACAAGTTATCGATTCGAGATCTCGCATGATTAATGAATGTGAAGTGAGGTGATGTTAGTCGGTAACATAGATTTCTCTGACTTGTCATCGTACCGCCTTTGACAGTGGTACGTTTTTTTCTTATGCACGGCCGCGAGTGGTGACTGCGTCGCGGTCCGGCAGTCCGCCGCGTGGATTAATCTTCTATTACTGTATATGGATCGCGTGATTGAGGACGGTGCGGTAAAAGAGTGTGTTTATGTGCTATTTATGTTATATTGTTCGTTAACTGATTATCGTGATACAAAATTATATACAGTGTTCGAGGCTTTTGCTTATAATTTAGCCGGTCTAAACAGTTTGTTACTTCACACTTCGCCGCCAATACAGGTGATTCTTGGGGAAAGTGTGGATTATCTAAGTCTTATTTGTCGTTGGTTGTTTTGGTGCGTTCGTTCGTCGTGAGTCAATTAATCGCAGCTTAGCCCGGTGCCGAGAGCGGAGGTAGCGTACGTTAACCGCTTGATCTGTCTGTTAACGAATTGCACACAGCCAAGTCCGGTTCCGAGAGCGGGGGGTGGCGTACAGCAACCGTCGTCTGTTTCGGTAGGACTCCACTTACTGAACGCCGCCGTGACCGGTACCAAGGCGGGGGTGGCTTACGGTAAAGATCAAATTTGTGCTTGGATGGAATGAATAACCATTTGCTAAACGCACTCGTGTCCGGTTTCGAGAGCGGGGGCGACGTACGGCAAAGGCTAAATGTATGTCTGATAGTGATTCGTGGATGGAAAATCTTGGTGGCGAAGGAGCTTTCTAATTGATTCCTTATAGAATTACTGTCCTATATGTTAATGCACGCGAGTGCTTTTGCACTCGTTTGCGAGCCCTGAAGGGGCGGACGTAGTCGATACGCTGCTCAAGGTTCGTGTCTCTGAATACTTCCCAAGTCGTACGTTTTGACTTGCGCCAGTTAACGTATTAGGTACAGCGTATGATCTTTTCGATTGACCAGAGGATCTCAATTGGATCGCGTCAACAGCCTTGTAAGCTCGATATAGATCTCGCCTCGAGTAGAGCATTCCCGCGCCTTATATACCCAAATGGGCTGAGGGGAGGGTTCTACCCGAGTGATTTTGGTCGGTGGCCGGGAGTCGCTTCTCCTTCGGCGGCCGAAATAGTCCCGTTACATTATCATCGATGTTGCTGATTACAATTGGTGTGATTGATGAAGATGTGTTTGTCATTATTTGTCGGTGCGTGATGTTTGAATGTGTTGTGCGGACGGTATAGTAGAGTTTTTTATTTTTTTATTTATTTGCTTAACGGGATAAACCCAATATAGTATAGGATACAAAAGTTTGACATAGAGGTGGGCATGCATGTGGTAGAAAAGCTGAGACAGTGACCTGAAATAATACAATAAGTGATAAATAAAGTTTACAAATAAAGTTTACAAATAACCATGAACGGAGGCGCTCGGGGCTGAAGCCGGTTATGCTAAACTAAACTAAACAGGTAGAGATTTGAATTCGCCTATGCAATAATTTGTGTTAATTTACGCTTGAAGGAGACGCAGCTTCATGAGAAGAAACAGATGTTGTGAATAGTTGAAACCGTACCGGGTGTCGAGTAAGTAGTGAATGCTGCACGGACGCGAGTGGTTTCGGATTCGCAATCCGGCCTTCCGCGTTGGAGTGAATCGGTCCTCCTTTGTGCGGGCGGGTTCGTCTGAATGTTATGCAGCCGCGGCCTTAAGAGTGTTCGCGGTCGCAGTAGTCAGAGCCGGGAAGTTTGAATCGGGAAATATATGTTTTATATGTCGAAGATCGTTCTTTATTTGGTATGGTGTTTTCTTACAGTTCTTGTATGTAGTGTCGGTTAAGCGGTCTACAATGAATATCGCGTCGGTGATCCTATGCGCGTATATCGCCGACTGTCTTTGATCTTTTAGTTTGAAAATCAGTGTAGGTAGGATGTCAAGTCAGGGATTGTTCTTTCGACTAACCACTCGTATCCGTGACCGGTACCAAGAGCGGGGATGGTATACCGTGGCAGTCGTCAGAGGTTCACGAATTACTCGCAGCCGTGGCCGGTGCCTAGAGCGGGGGAGGCTTACGGTAACCGTGGAGGAGACGATCTTTCTAACTACTCACTGCGTAACGAAGGCCGGTACCAAGAGCGGAGAGAGTTACGGTGAGAGTTCTCGGACTGTCGAGGCGTTTTAGGTGTAGGATATATTAGACATTGTCCACGAATCACACGCAGCCGTGGCCGGTGCCGAGAGCGGGGGAGGCTTACGGTGACCGTGTAGGAAATACTCTTTTAAACTACTTGCAACGTAACGAAGGCCGGTACCAAGAGCGGAGAGAGTTACGGCAAGAATTCTCAGAGTATGTAGGTCGGTGTTGGATGTGATGATTCTGTTATCGTCCACGAATTACATGCAGCCGTAGCCGGTGCCGAGAGCGGGGGAGGCTTACAGTAACCGTTTAGAACACAGATTTTAATGTGAGATGGCAATCATTCGCAAAACGCAGCCGTGACCGGTGCCAAGAGCGGGGATGGCTTACGGCGAAGATTGAGTGAATATATGGCGATGATGTAGGAGGATATTGTGTAATTTAAATGAATTTACTTTATCTAATTGAAATTAATTTATTGAATTGTATGTTATGTATGCAAATTGGCGAGTCAAGCTAGTCGAGTCGGAGATAGGCTATACCGCGTGTATGCGACGAACGCGGCTGTGCATTACTAACCGCGAACCCTCGGTGGGCGATCGTAGTCTTCGATTCGGTAGAGGTTCTGTCTATGCAAAAGTCTTCCCTAGCGTCTTAGATTGTACGTCGTTCGATACCGTCAGTTATATGCGTGATCTACGGGACTCGATACTCGGAAGGATCACTCCTGGGATCTCTTCTACAAGTGTAGGCTCGAAGTAAATCTCGCCTCGAGTGGCTTGTCTTCTCGCCTTTTATACTCATTTTGGTATAGGGGAAGGTTCCACTCGAGCGCGTATACTCTCCGGTGGGAGACGCTTCTCCTCGTTTGCCGGAGCTCATTTACAGTTATATCTTATTCTAATAATGAGATGATTGACAATGAAATGAGTGAATGTCGCTGTGATTTGTGTTTGTGTCGCGTTTACATGTATGCGTAGATGTTTTGTCGCGTGTACATTGCTTTGGCCGTGTCTATATGTGTTGAGTATGTCCGTGAGTCTAGGCTGGGTAGTATGCGTAGATGTTTGTCGCGTGTATAACGCTTGTCCGCGTCTTATATGTATTGTGTATATCCGAGAGTCGAAGTCAAGTGGTGTGCGTTCGTGCGTGTACGGGCTAGGTCGAGAGAGACGGCAGGTAAGTAAGAAGAGGATAGCGCGAAAATAAGACTGTGAAGTAGATAGAGTGAAACAGGTAAGTAGAGAGAGAGTCGCGATGTCTAGACTACGGCTAGTGAAGACAGAAAGAAAGACGGCCTTGAAGTGAAAAGAAAGTATGTAGTACGACTGAAAGAAGTGATCGGAGTATGTGTATGTTAAACAAGGAGAAACTGCTGTATCGAATCCGGTAAATCAGTAATATTTCCCGTGCACGTGCGAACGTTTTTAGTGATTTTATCTGGCGGCACTTTTGTACGGTTACATAGTAGAAAGCTTGTTGGCTGCATCGCAGATTCTATTGGTCGGATCGGAGTAAAGAGGGGAAGTCCTATATCTGATAACGTGGAAATTCAAAGTGGTTCTTAGATTTCGGCTGGAGTAATGGAAATTAATAGATGATAACAGTTGAGAAGAGTTGATATCGTAATTTATGATTTTAAACAGGAATGACATATCGGAAATTGAACGACGAGATTCTAACGTCTTGAGGTTTAGGCGACGTAGGAGATGGTCGTAGTTGTGTTCGGAAATGCTCATGGGAGAGTTTAGACGAAACGGGATGTATCTTAGGAATTTGTGCTGAACTGTTTCAATAAGACTAATATGTTTCTTGAGATATGGTGACCGGATTTCCGAGGCATATTCCAAATGAGGTCTTACCAAAGAGCAGTACAATGTTCTTATTGTTGAAATGTTGGAAAAATCAGTGGAAAACCGTTTGATAATATATAAGGCTTTGTTAGCCGCCTTGCAAATATTTACGTAGTGTTGGGTAAATTTGAGTTTTGTGTCATAAGAAACCCCTAAGTCACGGACTTGGTAAATAGTAGAGAGAGGGTGATCGCCGAGAGTGTAATTGAAGACAGCTGGAGACTGAGAGCATGACAGACGCATGACGTGACATTTGGCTATATTAAGTCTCATACAGTTTAAGAGGCACCATTCATCCAGTCTGTGAAGATCGTCCTGTAGTTTAGCGAAATCATCGGGGCTATTAATAGGTTTGAATAACTTTAGGTCATCCGCATACAGTAGGACCGAGCTGTACCTGAATATCTTTTCTATGTCCTTAATGAATAGATTAAATAGGAACGGCCCTAGGTGCGAGCCCTGCGGCACTCCCGAGCACACTTCAAATTTATCTGACGCATAGCCTAAAGATTTAACTATCTGAGATCTTCCTATCAGATAACTATCTAACCAAGCAAGTATTTTACCATGGCATCCAGCGGATCTTAATTTGCGAACCAATATTCGATGGTCAACCGTATCAAAAGCCTTGCTGAAGTCTGTGAAAATGACATCTACTTGCAAGTTGCGTTCCATTTGGGAGGCAGCAAAGTTGGTGAAAACCGCAAGATTTGTTACTGTTGACTTCCCGGGCAGGAAGCCATGTTGTTCTTCAACGAAAACGTTCCTAAATATCGGAACGAGCTTATCAGTAACTATACTCTCGAAGATCTTAGGAATACAGCTTATCTTAGAAATCGGCCTATAATTGCTGACCTTCGCTCTATCACCCGACTTAAAAATTGGAGTGACTAGACTTGTCTTCCACTTATCTGGAAAAGAGCCCTCGAGAAGGGAGAGATTGAAGATCCTCCATAAGGGACGTGCGAGCACATACCTACAGTTGTAGAGGAGGTTTGGATGAATTCCATCCTCTCCAGGGCCAGTATTGCAATCGAGTGTATTAAGCTTCTTAAATACCTCGCTAATAAGGATGGAGATCTGACCAACATCGACCATTGATATGTCCTCATCTAAGGCACCATCACGCAAGATGTCGGATATGTCATTGGTCCTATAGACCGAGTGGAAGTGATTCGCAAAAAGATTCGCAATATCTTGACCATTATCAACAATTCTGTTCTCTTCCACCATGGATCTCGGAAAGATATTGGAATTTCTTTTGCCATTAACAAAATTCCAGAAGCATTTTGTATTAGTCGTTATGGACGATTCGGTCGCGTTTACAAATCTTACATAATCATTTTTAGACACTAACTTACATTTAGACCTAAGATTAGAGAAGGCAAGGTAATCCCTAATTAAATTTTTTAAGTTTTTAGAGAACCACTTAGGAAAGGTAGAATGACTCTTGATATATTTAGGCACATACATGTCGATAGCAGTGTTTATACTACTGTAGACGACTTGCACCGCATTACTAAGAGAGGAATCTTTCAAAGCCTGGTCCCAATCAATGAGGTTAAAAAACTGGCGCATAGCACTATAATCTGCACGGCGAAAGTCGCATCTCAATTCGGGTAGTGCATGGAGAGCATCCGAATCTATCTTACCGATAATTAGCGAAAGTGGCGGATGATAACTATCAATAGGTGCCCCGCAGGGGGGTCCCGCCCTTGGTGGTGGGGACCTTTGGGGCTTGGCGTACCCACGGACCCTACATACGCCGGTACTGGACCCTTAATCGGCTGCTAGGCTGTGGGTCCACTCCACCGGAGGATAATCGGTAGACGGGGTTGAGGGCCCACCGGTGGCAGTGGTAGGGTGGTGTGTGGGAATCCGTCCCACCACCATTGCCCTTAACTGCCACCGGTCCTCAACAATTGGGACTGCCCCCGGGTATAACTGCTCGTAATATCTAAGGTTCCGGGGTGAAATTGTCGTGGCAGTTGGTGAAGCCATAGCTGGCTAGGGTGTGAAAACCCGGTGTGGGAGCTGCACTTAATCAGCTCGCCTTACCATGGTTGGCAGAACTATGGGAGAGGTTTAGAAAGGCCTCGCTTCCACCAGTAAGATGCTGGGGCTAGCAACCCGATAGACTGGCAGCAGTTTTTAACTGCCCGTTGGTCGAGCGTGATCTCGATCCTTGAATGGGTGCGTTGCGGAATATAGACCATGAGTCGAGGTGTCCGCCGGCCTCCGGGCCCACCCGCGTAGAGTAGAACAGATGCATAACTATTTGTCTGTGTGTACGCATGTATGTGTGATCGGTCGCGACAACGTTTCGAGTGCATACGCTCGGGTCGCGCCGACGTATTGTAGGATTGATGGAATGAGCGTGTGTGGTGTGTGTAGAGAGTGTATTGTAAGAATGTATTACTGGTCTGAGTGAGTGTGTGCGGACTGAGTATGAGTGTGGCATGCGTGTGTGTGTGTGACTGTCAGAAACAAAGGAGGCGATGCACGACGCACGGGCGAAAAGAGAGTTGTGAGGAAAAAGGAATGAACAAGAGCGGACGTGTGAGAGAAGAATAACGAAAGAGAACGAACGAGAACGAACGAGTGAGAACGAGCAAACGAGTGAACGAAAACGGCATTGTAATTTCTTTTTCCCAATATATATTATTTTGTGTTTTGCCAATCCTCATTTTCACCGAATCCGCGGAGTTGTTATTCCCATCGAATCGAAACCCACAGTATTGTGTGGTGACGTATAAATCCACACACATCGAGACATCGCCTCGTATTCGACTTGGGTCGCGATGACGTCTCGATCGTACTCGGATCGCAACGACGCCACAAGTCTGAATGGGGTCTCGATCAATCGCATACGCATGCTACAAGTGACTTACGCATCACCTTCGCTAATTATTGTTTCAATTGTGTAATATCGTTTCACATGGTCGTGCACGACGTTGAGAGATGCTACATAACAAAATGGAAGGAATGAAATTTGAAGGAGGGAAAGAAACTAATTGTAAACCAATTTTTTTAATTAATTAATAACTTTATTTAATTTTATTGTAATTATTAACTTTTATTTATTTTTTGTTTTAACCAGGGGAAATGTTTTATGTGTTAGGAGCCACGCGTTGACGTGATGAGAATTGTGGGGCGCGTAGGCCATAGCCATACGTTGCGCTGAGTGTGTATGAGAGGTACTGGAGAAACGATGGAGATGTGACGGGCGCGGTGAGGAACGGTAACGGGAAGAGTAGGATATGGGAGAAGCGTGTGACAAAGGTCGGGAGCGAGATTCGGGAGAAAAAAGGTGTAAAACTAAAAGAGTGAGAGAAAGAACATTGCGTAGTACATATAATAAAGTGTGCTTCCTTTCCATTGGCATCGTGTTCGCTTTGTTCCTCCCAAATCGCAGACCATCCGCGATACGTCAAATCCTACAAAATTTGATTCTTATCAGCACGTATGGAGGTGAGATTAGTGAGAGGAGTGAGCAGTTTAACGCAGGCCTTAATGGGTATTGCACCGCGGCACCCTACGCCGTCGCTACTCTTAATCACGCCTTCTTTCCGGCTCTCCGTGCTCCCTCACGAGAGTCCGTGTCAAACGTCGAAAGGGGGAGAGAGGGGGTGTTGGATTATCACCTCAAGCCTCGTCCGATATTTCACGGCTGCACCTATCGGTGGATATGTCTGTTCGGTCACCAGCCCAGGCCTCGTCCGATATTTGACGGCTGCACCCTGGGCCAATAGACCTGAGAGGATAGTCGACAAGGGCCTCGTTCCATATTTCACGGCTGCACCCCTTGCAAACTTTGAGGATTGAGGATATTGTGATTTTTGGCTCGCTGGTTTTCTCGAGCGGCAGAGAGAAACCTTATTTGTCGGATAAGAGAGCTAAGACGCTAAACAACGAGATTGATTCAGAATTATGGAAATGAATAGGTTAACTATATTGAGAAAAATATATGCAAACAAAACGATCAAATATTGAAAACGTAACGATACTATGAATGAAACTAATGAAAACGAAATTAACAAACTACGCAATATATACAAAATACGAATTATGACTAAGACAGGTACAGAGTAAAAAGCAACTTGAATTTCTGTGGAGAGCTATAGAATACAATGCTAAAGTTACACACACGCAGAGTGGCGGGAATGGAAAGATAGTAGTGAGAAATAAAGAGAGACGCTCAGAACACGCTCAGGTTGTCGTTTGCAACGAGTTTAGTGGCAAAAATGCCTATGTGATACACAAATAACTTTCTTTGAATATTAATCAGGAATTGCTATGGAAAACCTTTGTTCGCACTATTTGTAGCCGACCGACTGCCTAGGGCCTCGCTTCGGCCGTTTTTATATCTAAAAAGTCTAGGCCGGGGGATGTGTGGCGAGCGGAGGCAACGTAAGCTGGTGGGGCACCATTTTGCGTAAACATCACGTGGTCCCCAACCGTCAAAAGTAACGGCTACTGTTCACGCACTTTGCACATGATCATGTATGCAACGCCACTGCATTTCACGTCATCGGGTGTGACGACACTACGCATAGTTCGGGTAGGGGAAAACATCACTGGAGAATACGCCGGGATGACGTCACGGGCCGTATCGCTGGTTGTCGGCGGTTGTCGGGCGGCGCGCGGTACGTCACATATGCATATATGATACATTCATAACTGTTTGCGTCTAAGGCAACAGCGAGGCGCTGGGGATACTGGGAAGTAGCGCGTGTTAAAGAAACGGATAAAGTCAGAAACCGATTTTTATTATAGGTTGCACTTGCTACACAGTCTTGATGTAAAACGCGAGTCGTCCCCGTGTGTAAAACTTAAAGAATACTAGTACCGAGTCGCTCTAGGCAGCTTAGGAAATAACGCATGCGTGCTCTCCAAACAGGTCGCCGGTTGCGAAAATGAAAATGGAGGGAAAGGTCTCTCCAAAGGAGGGAAGGGCTTCGTATGGAAATCATCCTACCGACGTCTGGAGGACTCGGGAAGAGCAGGAAGGAAGAAGCACGCGATGTGGTGCCGCGATGCCCTTCGAAGGATCGCTCGGGGAGGCTAAATTAGCCGGAAAACGAATTGGGAATATCGGCGGCTACATAAGACGCACGAGGGGATTCGTCGCCGCAACCGCGGAAGGAAGGCCACGCGGGACGGAACGAAGGAGTTTACGAAACTGAGCCCCACGCACGCGCACGCGGCAATGACTCGAATTTCGGATAAGAACGCGAGCTACGGTATGTGGTACGTGTATATGCATATTCGGAAAGCGAGATTGCACAAATAACGAGATATTTGAGCGGAATAAGAAGACACAATTGTTCTATATGCCTTCACCAGGTGGTGGATAAGCGGACACCTCGACTCATTGGTCTATATTCCGCTACCACACACGCATAGTTGCCGGATGGTCGGGCGGCTAGTCCAAATTAGCCAGTTCTCTACAACCCAGCGGACGCTTGCCAAAGCGACTCCGCCACTGCCCCCTCGAAACCAACCCAGCCGGAAGAGCTCATGCGAACTCCCCGGCATCCCGAGGTACCGGCTAGGTTTGGTGGACCAACTGGAGTTCGCGGGATCGTCACACCCGTGAGACATCAGTCTCCTCCTGCGAGAACGTTCTCTCTGTTCAATGGACTCTATCAGGGTCGATTATGGTCTCTGTAGGAAGCGGAGTCCCAGTGATGGGCTAAATCACGGGGCCTACCAGCGTTCCTCCCCTGATCTCTATCGATCCGTCGAGCTTAGTTCGGGTCTGCGACTGGCACAAACAGACCCTTAACAGCGTCACCCATGGCAGTAACCACTTCGAGAAGGTGCTCGATCGGTCTTGGGTTTTTACGCCCCTGTCATCACTTAAGATGACTTGAACCCGTCAACTTGTCTAATACGTTCGAGTTGAACAAGTCTCCGAGCGGGACAATCTGACCCGGTGGCCGCAATATCCCTAGACAAAGGCAAAATCGTTCAAGGTAACCTAGTCAGGGCATTAAGCCTCCGATCCCAGTGACCCCCGCCATAAGAAGACACATAAAGTCAAAGAGTTTAACGTGCGGCAACTGGCATGACGCCTCAAACCACACGGCCCCCCACGGGGCCTGGGATTGGGATACGCCCAATCAGCGCGCTCCTGTGAAACAGAAACTACCAGTATGCCGCCAGATTGCAGGATCTGGCGACTCCCCTGGTTCCGGTCGAGCGACTTTCCACGCTCTACCAGCTAAGCAGGCTGGCACCCGCGCATTGGTACGCTGCACACCCGCCGGGGCCCCGAGGGACCCCTAACCAGCATTTGGCTTTAAACCACTGCCCCCGCGATCGCACCACCTAGAGTGGGCCTACCCACCGATCGGACCGGGGGCCTAAACCCCCGGGGGCTCCCCGATCCCCGCGGTACCAGTTAGGATCACTGGTTGGATCTTCGCAGCCTAGGCTGCTCCCAATTAGGAGCCCTGCGCCCTTAGCATTGGTCGGCTGGCGATTCGGGATTGTGGGGTCGCCACACCCCAGGACAACAACAGCGAGTGCGCCACAAGGGCCCCTCGGCTGTCGTGCCCTCCCTGCACTCCCAGGACACCCATTCATACAGCATCCCTCGCACGCCTCCTGCGCTCGAACACACTCATGGCATACCTACACAGCGATTCATACGATTCCTTGCATCCCAGTACACTGCTCACATCCACACTCCCATCCACGCTCACATTCACACCACACTGTCCCAGTTCACGCAAGTCGTCATACAACACACACTCAGTCAGCACATGCTTCCAATTCTCACATATCGCTCCACACCTACACGCTTCACTTTCACTCAGTCCTCGCTTACACAAGAACCCATTCATACTTCCATGCCCAGTCATCAACTAACCCACATACAACCCAGGATAAAACCATTCATTCTTCTCCGCAAATCGTACATCCTTCAGAAATCCATAAGTCACGCGTCCCTTCAAGCATTCATCCCATCTTCTCTGCCAACATTCATACAGTTTTGCGCTCACCATACTCGCACACTCGTTCATCGTTTTCCTATTCACACTCTCATTCGTCACTAGGTCATACTCATTCAGACTTTTCCCATTCTTAATCTTCCACAACACACCTCTTCTCACGCATTCCAGGTCCCAAGGCATTCCACCCATAATGACCTGCATACACTCAGTCGACACAGTCCTACATACATTCAAACACGCATACATCACAATACGCTGACATCTATTCATCATATCCCTCGCATATCCAAACCTCATTACATCGTACCATGCACTCGCTCCATACATTGCACACGCCACAAACAAACCCTCATACAGTACACGCACCGCCCGTTTTCTCAGTCCCCATTTTTTCCTCATCACCCGCCTCATTTGTCCCACCACATTCGTAATTTTCTCATTCATTTTACTCAAATGCACTTTAAAATTCATTCTCTCACTCATCCACACACCCAGATATCTCACGCATTCTGCATACCTTATCGTCTTCGCATCCATCCGCACGATCGGTCGCCTTGTGACAGCTAGCGATCCTTTCAGCATCATACACACAGTTTTGTTCTCCGACACAGACACACCAACACTTTCACCCCACTCACCCACAATCCTCATCCACTCCGTTGCCTTCCTCTCTATATCTATCCGGTTCTGCCCCTCAACAATCAAACACAAGTCATCCGCATACGCCACACACTTACACTGGCTCTCCTGCAGCCGCCACAGCAGACCGTCCATCATTTGGTTCCAGATAAACGGACCACAGACGGACCCCTGCGGACAGCCGCGCTCCACATCCTTCCACACAGTCTCATTCACACTCGACATACATACTCTCCTACCCTCAAAATAACACATCCATAACCCAATCTCTTCACATTCAACATCTCTCAGCTTCTCAATCACACGCATCCATTCCAAATTATCAAATGCACCCTTAAAATCCACGAACACTCCCAATACGTACTTCTTTTCACTTTCACTCACACATTCTCTCAATCTCCACCATGCACTCTCAGAAGATCGGCCCCGCATAAACCCATGTTGCGCTTCATTCATACGTCCATTCATCTTACGTTCTAACCGTTTCACCATCATTCGTTCTAATATTTTCGCACACACAGGCAGCAGACAGATCGGTCTATACAACGCAGGGTCCGACCTCACTTTTTCGGGGGACTTCAGCAACACCACCACACGCGCAATCTTCCACACATCGGGGAAGGTGCTCTTGCTCAAGCACACATCATATACTCTCATCACCCATTCCGGTATCGCTTTCCATACTACTTTCATCATTTCCACAGTTATCCCATCCATACCCGGTGCTTTCCCTCGCTTCAATGACTTCACCGCCTCATTCACTTCACCCCATTGGAACCTTCTCTCGCACTCACTTACGCTCATTCTTTCCCTCTCAACAAGCGCGGCCGGGAAGAACTTCCTCATCAGCACATCCGCACTCTCCTTCCATGTACTCATCACCCTTCCATTCTCATTTATACCACTCAGCTTTTCTCTCTCATTCTTCCGTCTACAGATCTTGTATACTGCACCCCACGGATCCTGGTTAGCTTCCTTACTCACAAATTGCTGCCAATTCTGCTCTTTCGGTCTGTAAATCTCTTTTTTGTACTCACTCACTCTCCGCTTATATTCATTCTTCATTGTCTGCTCATCCACGCTACCTCTCACTCTCGATCTCTGAAACATCCGCCTGCTTTTCTTCACATCCCTCTTCATTCTTTCCAGCTCATCCGTCCACCACGTTATTTTCTTTCTGCCCGCACCCTTAATTTCACGTAGCCTTCTTCCATTCGCGCCCAGGTTCCATGAGGTTACCCTTTCAGCCATCTCATTCGCATCCAAATCATCCAGTAAACTCACACAGCATTCATTAGAACTTTCTCTCAAATCATTCACATATTCCTCCCAGTCCGCATTCTTCGTCGACCACCTCTTGCTCGCTTCAGTCACACTCACCTCCGCATGCTTCTCAACCCGTATCAGTACCACATTGTGGTCACTGATACCCCAGTCATGCTTCACCATCCATTCAATTTCATATACCGTACACGCATCATTCACAATCGTCACATCAATATCGCTCATACCATTCATTCCCGCAAACGTGTAAAATTCACTCGGTTCATTTACCACAGTCATTCCATTCGCTACAATCCACTCCTCAAGAACACCTCCCCTCAACTCACTCTCTCTGCCCCGCCGGTCACCCTTGCTGAACCACAAGGGAGACACGGCGTTCGCATCCATACCAATCATCAAGCACTTACCATTCACAACCTGCACCACTCCCTCCATGTACGCCAGGTACGGCTCAATATCCTGGCCATACCGACAGTATATGGAGACCACATACATCTCGCTGAAGTCCCCCTTGATCCACACACATACACCATACTCATTCGTACATTCTCTCACACACATACACTCAAACTTTACATCGTTCACAACTACCGCCGCTTTCACACTTCCATTTTCACTCGCAAAAACATTCATACCGGTCGGTAGTCCTCTCACCCCACCATCAGAAACATACGGCTCCTGCACAAGAGCTACACTCACACCGCGTTCATTCATCACTATGCCTAAATCACACATAACCGCGTACGCTCGCTGACAATTACACTGTAAAACATTCATACCGCACCTAGCCATTGCTAACACGCATTCTCTCTCTTTCTAACATTCTCACATATTCCCGGCATACCACGGACAGAACCGAATGATCGCATTTATTCCCACGCAGTTTACAGTTACGGCACACACACGCATTCTTACAATTCGCTCTCAAATGACCATTCACTCCACACTGCTGGCACAAACGCTCTTTCTCGACACACTCTCTCATCATGTGCCCAAATGCATAGCACTTGTGGCACCTTAACACGTTCAGATACTCGCGGACCTTGAAGGCACGCCAATTTGCATACACACGACCACTATCACACACTCTCTTCTTCATGTCACCACTCATTTCGACAATCACATTTTCAACATTCATACCTCTCTTGCCCATACGACTCACTACTTTCGCTCTCTCCTTAAAATCATTCTCACTTACATACTGCTTCAAATTCTTGTCATACAGCTCTTTCGTCAATTCATCGTTTGTTAATTCACTCGGCACATCATACACTATTACCTTAGGGCCAACTTTCTTGGGTAGTTCCACCCTCAAGCCCACCTCATCAAACTTCTTACACTCACGCATTTTCTTCAACTCAGACTCACTCACCGTTTCGATAGCCACTCCACCACTCCTCGTCTTTCTTATCGCTTTCACCCTCACATTCAAACATCCACTCACATCTTTCAGGACCTTTTCCTTCACCTGCTCGCTAGTCATTTTCACGCTTTCATCCTTCATTTTCACCACAACCGCACACGTTTTCTCATCCACACTCCTAGGCCTCACAAACTCACTCGCACTTCCATCCACACTCTTATCGTTCATACCCGTTACACTCGCATACGACCTCGCAGCACACACACCCGTACTCACACCCGCACTGACAATCTCCGCACGCTTCTCATGCTCACTTACACGCTTTTCATACTCACTTACACGCTTTTCACATTCACCCAGCCTTCCTCTCAACCTCTCATTCCTACACATTACTCGCATCATCATTTCTTCGCACTCCGCCATACAATTAACAATAAATTCACTCGAGGGCTTCGTTACTCTGTTTGCATCGGTGAACATGAACCTTCTGAGCTTATCGCTAATCATACGCATTTTCTTCAGGTCGTATTCATTTTCAAAATCACCGAGGCCCGCACGCACACTCGCCTCACGCGTACTCGGCTCCTGCCCCTCCAGCTCACCCGTCGCCCTCCTCTTTCGGCCAAGCTCTATACTTACGCCGCTCGCTTCACTACGGACACTGCTCACAGACTCGCGCCTAGAGGCACGGGCCTGCGGCGACACATCGGCCATTTCAAACTCGAGCTCCTCCGCAGCTCCACCCTCCTCTCTCTCTCCACTCCCACTCGCACCCCCACCACCAGAAAAAAGACGAGAATCCATTTTTGTTCCCACGAGTAGGGACGTTCTAAATGTCACTCCCCGGGTGACGCCCTTCCCGGGGAGAAGGCTTCTACTCAGGAGGTCGCCAGGTGTCCTGAGAGGGGCGCGTTAACGACCGGACTCACTCTCCGGCCATGCATCACTTCGGCACGCGCCCTACACCTTGTGATTGAGCATTTTTTATAGAGGTTATTTCCTCGCGTCCCAGGCGATTAAGCCAAGAACCCCGGGCCCCCTGGCGGCAACGTTCCATTGCCGCGCTTAGCAATGGTCGTTGAAGCCGCCAGGGGACTTACGGTATTACGGCGCCAGAACCGTACTGGAGACCTTGCGGTCGTCCAGCCCCTGGGGGGCATAAGAAGACACAGTGAGCGCACGCTCGGTAAGAGAACGACTGCCGTAAGGCGGCTCGACAAACGAGGAAGACCCGAAATTTTGCCTTTACTACATTCGCGACTACACCCGGAAAACCACGCGACAATCGGCGTGACGTCACGCGGGCCAATTAGCGAACGAGGTGTGAGATGCGTCCCCGAGAAGCGCCATGCGCATAGTACTAATACCAGGGGCTGGAAACTGAGATACGTGTTTCCGGTTTAGCTTTTTTTTCGACGATTGTAGTACTGGCACATTCTTAAGGGAGCGCTGATGGCTGTTTGTAATTGTGTGAGTGGAAATCGTACGAGGACGGAGTTTAGCACACAGATACATGGTGGCGTCACTGACGTCACTTGGCGCATTTTGGCGGGATTGACGGTTACTTTAAGTCAAGCCTGCCCAACTTGTGGTCCCCGAGTCACACAGAGCTAGCACACAGCCGCACATGTTCCCTTTGCCCCGCTCGCCGCCCCGGTCTCACTGAAGGAGAAGTGCTCCCTCTCCTGTAATATTTACAACTAGAAAGTGTTACCCGGCGTTGTTCGGGTATCGCACGCGGCGCGTCATATAAGTGTTTTGCTGTTGCAAGCGGCAAGCTTATCGAAAGTAATGTTTTTTTTGTCCTGGCGCATACGGTGCGTCATGACGATTTTTAATTACGACACATTGACTGACCCCGACCAAACAATCGAAATCTATGAAATACACTAACAGGTTCTGTAGCAACGTTCCACATGACCCATGAAGTCTTGCTACTGGATGCGTTATATCTTTTTTTTGGCATGGTGATTTCCCCAGTAGGCTTATATATCCATGACAATACTGATTTACATCAAATATACGAATTTCGTAACACCACTCAGATCAACATACTAATCGGGTCATCTGATTGAAGTATGGATCGGATTCTTTTTCTTTATGTTCTTCATTATATCATGCCTCGCTCGATATTTGAATAATGTATGTTTCAATTAACCAAATAAGAAAGATTTTCTCATTTCAATGGTATTGTCATGAATTCTTGGGCTTGTAAGAAAAATGATTGTCAGGCACAAAGATAAATAGCGCATTTAGTAACAACATTTGAAAACTGGTGTAGAACGTTACTAAATAAGGACACAGGATAATGTAGGGAGTCGATGCTCGACAAAAGCCGGTCATGCGAAATTGTATGCTTATGCTACTTATCTATTCTGTTCAGCGCGAACTTCTTACATACATTAAGAACATAAACAATCAGCTTTTTGCAACTTTTCGGACTTAATTCGTTATTCGTAGAACAGGATCTAACGAATGAGATAGAATGAAATCTTTAGCACAGCAAACGCCCGAAAGCAAAGTCGTCATATCTTTGTTAATGTTTTTCATATGGAAGGGGTAAGCTTTTTCGACTTTTGAAAGCATTCCCGTATGTCTAAGAGGAAGTACTAATAGAGAAAAGATCGTCAAGTGGCTAGCACTTAGGAAATAATGACGCTTTATTGTTTAAACAATTAGCAATAAACTTTTGCAACTTTTCGGATTTTTCTGGCTGCCGGGAGTGCAGGTCTTAACGAATGCAAAAAGAATCAAATCTCTAGCACATCTGGAAGTATGAGAACAAAAGCGTTCTTCTCTTTGTTAATGTTTTTCACATGGAAGGAGTCAACTTTTTCAACTTTTCCAAGTTTCCTGAGTGGTTTGACAGTGAAATGTAGTAGAGGACCAAATTGCAAGTGGCTAGCACTTGGGGAAGTACGAAATCTGCAAGATCGGTTAATTTGAATTGGCCGTTCCTTCGACGTTTAAAGATATTAGTGGTAAACTTTTGCAACTTTTTCGACCGTTTCCGTTAGTTTGAGAGCAGGATCTAACGAATGTGTTCGAAGAGCGCCCAGGCTCCTCGTTACGAGCTGCTCGTACAGTCTAGGCGCGCACTGTGAAAAGGAGGGTGCGAACGGGACACTGTTCTCCTCAACTCACAAGCACTTTATTACCGAAAACCTGAATAACAATGCTGCACCGATTCGAACGGGCTCAAACGACTGAAAATAACGCACCGACTCGAACGGGCTCTCACGCCTTACAAAAACCGCACCTACTATAAGAGTTCACCGAATCGAACGGGAATACAGAACCGAATAAAATGATCACCGAATTTAACGGGATATTGCACCTAAAAAACTCCTTTCGCTCTGTTCTCTCTCTCTCCTTTAACTCGCTGCTCTAACGTCTTCTCGGCTCGGAGGTCCTCACACGAAGGAGGAAGCAACGGTCGCTTCCTCCTCCGGTCGCATGCCCGCCGATCTCCAGGAGCCGCCCGGTCGAGCTATTCGAAATCTCAACCGCCGAAAAGTCACAACATTGGCGGCTCCGGGAAGCCGGTGGGCCTCCGAGCTAGCGGGGTGTTGGCGGGTGAGACGGCCGCTGGCGCTTATGGCTGCGCGCATCGCCATTAGGCTCGTGCTTTGCAGCACGGAGTCCGCTGGGCGATCGGCGCTGTGCGCAGCCGCGGCATGTGCTCCGCTCCACTACGAGTCGGCGCGAAAGCGGGGTTTTCCAATATCCTGCCCGCCTTGTCGTTAGGTACGACAAAAATGACGTCACGAATGACCAACCGGAGCACACGTCGCGGCGACACAGCCATTGAGGGATTCGCACTTCAATGGCATCGATGTTTATGTCGCGGCGGTGAATGACGTCGGATGTCGAAGTAGTGAATGGCACTGAGCAATCGTCAATTGATGCCGCACGTTGTTGAGTTCCATTTTCTGTGACTACGTCGCGTACGCGCCATGGTGCTCCGAATGGTGATGTTGTTTGTGAATTCCTGAAACTCTCGTCTTGACGCTGCGACACCAATCGAGGCCGCGCCGGCAGGTAAGTGGACTGTATAAACGGAAAATGTGTATAAGTGCTGTGTTCGGTATAACAAATGAAATGAAAAATGAAACGCGGAAAGTTCGAGGTTAATACTACGGTGATTGAACTATTGTAGGTGCTCAGAAGGAGCTAACGTCGGCGCAACGTTTTCAGACGATAGATTGAGGTTACGGCAAAGATGTGGCAAGAAAATTTAACGCGAGAGCTATTGTAGGCGCTCAGAAGGAGCTAAACGTAGACGCAACGTTTACACGATACGACGCACAAGGATGACAGTAATGAAAGTAAGTAAATCGGAATTAATTTAGGCAAATGTTTCGCGGGAATGAAAATTAACAATATTGACACGGTGCGCACGTGCAGTTAGAACATATTTGCTCAGAAGGAGACTTCGTGTCGCGGAGAGAGAGAGATCGGACGATACAACCACATACGCAACGCAAAGAAAATTAACAGAGTAGAACGCGAGGAGAAAAGTAAACGCAAATAAAACGAAAATTACGCGAGAAGATAGAACGGTACAGGACAAACAAAAAGAATGCACACGAACGCTTCGCTCGCCCCTTAAACTGCCGCTTGCGGCAACGGAACGATCTTAACGACGGGGCGAGTGAGCTCTCTCTGTGCCGTCCTGACATCGACGACACGTACGACGCCGTCCTTCTCCGGATGCAATCGCAAGACCCGGGCGAGAGGCCATCGTGTAGGCGGCTGATTTTCGATCTTTACGAGGCAGAGCTGTCCTTCCTTCAAGCCTCCGGTTGTCCACCACCTGGAGATATTCCTGGGACCATCGACGCCAGAGATGGTCCCGCATACTCTACAGCAGCTGCCACCGCGAGAGGTGGCTCGGGGAGACGTCCAGAAGCGGCGGTTCCGGGATGGCGTTCAGCAGTGCGTCCGTGAGGAAGTGACCTGGGGTGAGTACCTCCAAGTCCTCGGGGTCGTCGGAGAGCGCCTGTAACGGTCTCGAATTGAGGCAGGCCTCGACCTCGGCGAGAAGAGTGCTCATTTCCTCATAAGTGAGCGTGTTCTCTCCTATGACCCGTCGAAGGTGGTGTTTGACGCTCTTCACTGCGGCTTCCCACAGGCCGCCAAAGTGAGGAGCCGAAGGAGGATTGAATCGCCACTGGACGCCGTCGTTCGCCAAGCGTCCTACGATGTCCTCGGCCTGCGGACTGGAAGCCCGGAAGAGCGCCCGCAACTCCGAGTCGGCCCCGACGAAATTAGTGCCGCAGTCGGAGTACACGACCTCGCAGAGACCCCGACGAGCGACGAAACGGCGGAAGGCGGCGGAAGTGTAGTCGCTCACCACTTCCAGATGTACGGCTCGGGAGCTGAAACATATAAAAACCGCCAGGAAGCCTTCGTATGACTTCTGGCCGCGGCCCTTGGACGTGCGGATGGAGTAGGGCCCTGCCAAGTCCACGCCGGTGTGCAGGAACGGGCGACCTGGCGTAACACGGTAAGCCGGTAGATCGCCCATGAGTGGCTGGGGGTTCTCCGCCCTCCATCGAGCGCAGGTGGTGCATTGCCGGACGACCCTCTTCACCAGCTGCCGGGCACGAGGTATCCAGTACCGCTGCCGAAGGGTCGCCATCGTGGCCTGGACGCGTCCGTGCAGCGTCCTCCTATACCCATCCTGGATGATCAGCTGGGTAAGGTGCGACTGCGGTGGAAGGACGGCCGGGTGGCGCTGATCGTGACCCAGCATCGCATGTTTCAGACGCCCTCCCGCACGCAACAGTCCGGTTTCGTCTATGAACGGCGTCAGTTGGTGGACGGGGCTGCTCGTCGACACGGCCCGCCCTGCGAGCAAATCCTCCCGGTCACGGGAATACGCGGCCCCCTGGGCAATGGTAAGCCATCGGTGGAGGGCTTCGTCCAGCTCCGACGCGGACAGGGCTCGTGAGGTAGCGGCAGGCTGCTTGGAGGGGGCCTTGTTCCTCCATCGAAGTACCCACGCCGTAACTCTAAGAAGCCGAGTTACGGAGGAGAAGCGCTGCAGCTCCTCGGGTTCTTGGGCGGGGTGCCCGAGAGTCGCGGAACGAACAGCCCGTTGTTCAGGGATTTCGCCCTCTCCGAACGAGATACCCGCCGGCGGCCATTGGAACTCATTCTCGCGCAGGAAGGCGGGACCTTGCCACCAAAGGGGGTGATCTCGCAGCTCCTTCGGGAACACACCTCGCGAAGCGCAGTCTGCTGGGTTCTCCTTCCCCGCGATGTACCGTCACTGCGCCGAGAGTTTCGAAAGGAGGGCGGCGGCGCACAACTCGAGTCGAGGTAGGGAGATGCGCTGCAATGGCGCTACCTTAGTTTTGGCGAGCGCTAACGACACGATCAACTCCCTTTCCTGTAAGCAGCGAACGTATACAAGCGCGGCGAAGGCCCGCTCAGGTGCATCCGCGAAACCATGGACTTCCACCACGGTACCGGAGCCGGCGCCCGCAATCCAGCGAGAGACTCGAACGTCCTCGAGAAGCGGTAGGTCCTCCCGGATGCTGCGCCACGCTATGGCCTCTTCGTCGGCCACGGAATCGTCCCACGTCAGCTGCTGCAGCCACGTGGTCTGGATCAGCAGCTTCGCCTTGACCACGATAGGGGCCAACCATCCTAGGGGATCGAACAAGTGGGAAACCTCTGCAGCGCACGAGCACTGCAGGGCCGTGGCAACCGATAACGGTTCCGCGCCCCCCACGGCCCCCAGGAGAATCCAGCCCAGCTTCATCTGTTGCGCGACGGGTTCCTGAGGCCCCCCGCGAAGCAGGCTTTCCACGACCAATGGTGCCCAAATCTCGGCACCGAGGAGGAACTCGACGGGATCCTTGGCGGTAAACTCGGGGTCGGCGAGATGGAGGCCCCGAACGTGGGGCCACAGTACGGAGGAGTTCCGAACGGAGCCGCTATAGGCGGCGAGACGCGGGAGCACCAAAGGCGACACAGTAGCGGAGTAATGTTCACACCGCGCGGCAAAAGTGATGGAGACGCGGCCTCGCGCGCGTCCCGCATCTTGGCCCCCGATCCCGAAGATCGAGACGGACGTAGGGGTACGCGAAAGTCGTAACCGTGTCGTGATAGCGCGAATCAATGAGACGACATAAAATAAAATATAATAATGAATACTTTATTAAGAATGAATATAGTTACTGGCAGAGATTCGGTGTTAAAATGTAGACTAAGACAAAACCCGCAGCGTAGAACATGCTTCTTATATCTACGGTTTGTGAGAAGAGGGGGTTGCGTCGGTAGCCCAGAGAAGGGCGAAAGCGTCCTCCACGACGTCTCTCTTCTTGGTAAGGGAGTCTCTAGGAATTTAGGCTATCTGGACATCTGTGTACACTCAGATGTCGCCACAGCTGCATGTACTTCGCTGTCTGTCAGTTTCTGGTTACCCGGACGTCGTAAAGTATCCCTCGGTACGATATGGGAGGTCAAAAAGGGAAAGCGGCGAAGGGCTCGATACCTGGGCCCGCATACAACCGCTGCGCGAGGGATTCGGAGATTAACGAAGTTTCCGAACCCGAGTTCAGGAATGCACGGACTGAGTGTTTTGTACCTGCAGAGTCAACAACGAAGACGCGAGCAGTGGCGAGAAGAACGGAGGCACACTCCGAAGAAACTTGCTTCGCGACACATACTGAAGGCGCGGGAAACGAGGGTGCATTCGGGCGCAGCGCGGGTGAGTAGGCCTCGTGCAACGAGGTATGATGCTGTCCGCGGCACTTAAAACACGTCTTCCCCGAATTACAAGAGCTTACCTCGTGCCTACCCAGGCAGTTGCAGCAGCGCCCATGGTCCTCGAATGCCCTGCGACGGGCCTGAGAAGTCTTACGCATGTAAACGTCACACGCCGCAAGGTAATGCGCCCTCTTGCAGAGTGGGCATGCGCGATTCGGAGCGGACTTGGGCGCTTGCAAGATGGCGGCTCGAGCGGTGCGGGACGAAGGTCGCGCTCCTGGCGAGATCGCTGTCGCCTCCGGTGTCGCTGCCTCACGTCCCTGCATCGCCACCTGGGTTCCCAAATGCTCCTTGAGAAAGATCCGAAGCGTCTCGAAGGATGGGGGTTCGGAGGTCCCTTTAAGAGAGGTCTCCCACTCGCGCCGCGTTTGCGAATCGTTCGACGACGAGAAAGACGAAGAGGTCCTCGCTTCTGGAAATCGGGCGCCCGACACTTTCCAGCGAACCCACGGTGGCAAGCATACCGTGGAAGAGAGAGAGGAGATCGGCCGCACAGCCGGTTTTCATTTTTGGCAGAGCGGTGAAGGCGGTGAGGTAGGTCCGCACGAGATGTCGTGTATTCTCGTAATGCTCCTTAAGAGTCGTCCACGCCTGGGCATAGCTTTTGTCGACCTGAGGCAGGTTGCGGATCAGCATGGCGGCGTCTCCCTTTAGGTACGATTGTAAGTAGTGGAATCGTTCCACAGCTGGCAGAGACTTCTCCTTGTCGACCAAGGATGTGAACAAGTCCCGGAATTCAGGCCAATCCTCGAATCGGCGCTGAACGTAGGCAATTGGATCCGGGGCAACGCAGCTCGCTGCATCACGGGCTCTTCCTTCGGATTGGAGGTGGACGACGCGCTCGCCACTTTGCTCTCCGTCTGAAGGAGCCACGACCTTTGTTCCGTGTAGGTCATCTCCACGACGCCGAGAAAGTCCTTCGTGACGTACTCGTGCTTCTCCAACTGCGCGCGGTATTCGTTCATCAGCTCGTCGTGCTGCGGAACCGCTCCCCTCTGGGATTGAGCTTCAGCAGTAGATTCACGGACTATCCGAAGCTGAACTGCAAGAGGTTGTAGCCCTAAAGAGGGCCGAAGTGTGGAACATCGCCACGACTTCGAACAACCTCAAGGGCCAAAATGTAAGGGCCCTTCAAGGCGCGGTGGACACACTGGAGGCTGCCTTCCGAGTCAAGTCCGCCCGAGCTGACCCGAGCGTGGACGACGAGGACACAACGCGCCGGGACGTCCTCCTCGTGGCGCGACTCCGCGAGGAGCTCGCGTGCTCCCAGCGAGAGAACGCAGAGCTCCGCAGGGCCCTTGGGGGCCAGAAGACGCCGCCACCGAGGGACGTCCAGGCCGGGAAGACGGCGACTACGCCGACGAAGAAGACGACGTCATCTTCCGCCGCCTCGAGGCTGGAGGCTGCGAGGGAGGGTCCGATAGCAGAGGTCGACCCTGTGCTGCAGCTCCGCAATCACTTCACCTGTGAGATGCGCGAGCAGAATAACGAGATGCGCGCCGCTATCGCCGCCTTGACAGCAATGGTCGAGCCCCTCTTTGGAGCTTCCCGGGCAGTACAGCTGCCCGCCACGCAGGCGTCGCAGCAGTAGCAGCTGCAGCCGCCGCGGGAGCCGGCCATGAAGAGGACCCGCTCCCGTTCGGCAAGCGCTCCAGCGCCCGCTTCAGCAGCTGCAGGGAAGTCCGCTACCCCCGCCGTGCCCTGTTCGGCCCCTTCAATCCCGGCCAACCCGGGATTTGGACAAGAAGCGGAGACAGGACACCGGGGCAAAAGGGGTGGCTCCCAGGACACCGGTCGCCAACCCTAAGGTAGGGTACGACGCCCCTCCTCCTACCGTGGCCACCGCCGACAAACCTGGCCCTGTGTCGTGCGTACAGGCCGCCGCCAAAAAGGCCAAGCGTACTTCAGTGATCTCAGAAGTGGCATCCTGCCGCATTGCGGCACGCGTGGTGGGGGAAGGCGAGAGTTGTTTGCGTGCCGTGTCCGTGAGCGCTGCGCGCGCACCGTACGTAGACAAGGAAGGAGCTATGCTTTTCGTCTTTCTTCTACCAATGTAGAGAAAAATGACGTCAGAAGCTGCGCGCGCACCCAATAGAAAGAGACACAGAATTATGCTCCGTCTTCTTTCCACCACGATCGCACACACGCGCTTCGTTCGGCATGCGACAGCGGTACCGAATTTACCTTTCGGCTGACCGTTGAGCCGGCTGAAATTGTCAAAAATGCACTTGCACCAAATTTATCTCGCAAGGCGTCATTCGATAGGGGATGAAAAGAAAAACGCTCTATGCCAAGTTTCAACCCTCTATCTCCATCAGAAGGGAAGTTATAGGGGAAATAAAAAAATCAGTTTTTGACACATTTTTCGTATTTAGCGGCGTGGAAAAATTCTGAAATAATTTGAGAATATTCAGAACATGTGAATTTATGGTTGGGAATTTTTGCAGATTTTTGTCTAGCAAATCCTAAGCATAAAAAATCAAAAACCCCCCAAAAACACGAAAAATTCCAATTACGTGTTGAAGTTTCCGACCCACAGAATTTGTATAAATGCTGTAGTGAAGTATTGGCATAAGTAGTAACACCAATTTTTTTTAGATTTTTTGGTAGTGTGCGTCGTAGTTCAAATAAATAAAAACCGATATTTACGACATATTTCGTGTAATAACTTATTGAATACTTAAAATAATTGCGTTTTCTTGATATTGCCTGTCAGTTATACGATGCTCTATGTTTTTGTATGCGTGAGAGCAATGTACAAATAAAGGGAATTAAATTATTTCGAGTTTATTGAAAGTCTGTGTGCACACTATGTATTTTGAAAAATATTGAGCGGTAAACAAACAGGACGAGTAGCTCGTTGGCTAATTGTAAGCTACACCCGCCTGCGACATCGTTAGACACATTTGTCAGAGGTTCGCACTCAGGAGGCGGTTCACCTTTTTTTTCTTTCTAACAACTACACGACGGTAAGCGATATTCACTTACAAGTCTTTTAAACATACTTCTATAATATTTAACTGTATTGTGTATGAAATATATATGCACGCATCGCATTATTTATGTAATCTTTACTTATATTATATCACCCAATGAAGTTTCCAATGCGTGTCATGCATTCGAACACAGGAACATTCTACGAATCTACTAGTATAAGTATTTTATTCTCCAAATATAAATTTTCACGTGGTCTTCCACGCCACCCATGAGGTGCCACGACTAGCGCGTTCGGTTTTTGATTGTGGACCTTCGCCAGTAGCCCTATTGTACCACATTTTTAATTTATTAAATTACAGTGGTGATGGGATATGTGTAAAGAAAAGCATATTTTCAACACATGACAGCAATCACTATACGACAGATTTCTTAAACGTAAAGACATGCGGTCTGACACAAGTAAGACCGGACCAATTTTTTTTTGCTGTAACTCTCCTTTTCGGATAGGTACCGTCTGGCACAGGTGAGGCCAGACCAATTTTTGCTGTACCTCTCCTGTTCGGAGAGGTACGGTCTGACACAAGTGAGGCCAGACCAATTTTTTTTTTGCTTTTTCTTATTCTTTTATAAAAAGTCAATATACCTATACCATTCCTTGAAACATATCTCATCACCACTGTAATTTAATAAATTAAAAATGTGGTACAATAGGGCTACCGGCCAACGTCCACAATCAAAAACCGAACGCGTTAGTCGTGGCACCTCATGGGTGGCGTGGAAGACCACGTGAAAATTTACATTTGAAGAATAAAATACTTATACTAGTAGATTCGTAGAATGTTCCTGTGTTCGAATGCATGACACGCATTGGAAACTTCATTGGGTGATATAATATAAGTAAAGATTACATAAATAATGCGATGCGTGCATATATATTTCATACACAATACAGTTAAATATTATAGAAGTATGTTTAAAATACTTGTAAGTGAATATCGCTTACCGTCGTGTAGTTGTTAGAAAGAAAAAAAATGTGAGCCGCCTCCTGGGCGCGATCCTCTGACAAATGTGTCTAACGATGTCGCAGGCGGGTGTAGCTTACAATTAGCCAACGAGCTACTCGTCCTGTTGGTTTACCGTTCAATATTTTTCAAAATACATACTGTGCACACAGACTTTCAATAAACTCGAAATAATTTAATTCCCTTTATTTGTACATTGCTCTCTCGCATACAAAAACATAGAGCATCGTATAACTGACTGGCAATATCAAGAAAACGCAATTATTTTAAGTATTCAATAAGTTATTACACGAAATATGTCGTAAATATCGGTTTTTATTTATTTGAACTACGACGCACACTACCAACAAATCTAAAAAAAATTGGTGTTACTACTTATGCCAATACTTCACTACAGCATTTATAAAAATTCTGGGGGTCGGAAACTTCAACACCTAATTGGAATTTTTCGTGTTTTTGGGGGGTTTTTGATTTTTTATACTTAGGATTTGCTAGACAAAAATCTGCAAAAATTCCCAATCATAAATTCACATGTTCTGAATATTCTCAAATTATTTCATAATTTTTCCGTGCCGCTAAATACGAAAAATGTGTCAAAAACTGATTTTTTTATTTCCCCTATAACTGCCCTTCTGATGCAGATAGAGGGTTGAAACTTGGCATAGAGCGTTTTTCTATTCATCCCCTATCGAATGACGCCTTGCGAGATAAATTTTGTACAAGTGCATTTTTGACAATTTCAGCCGGCTCATCGTTCAGCCGAAAGGTAAATTCGGTACCGCTGTCGCATGTCGAACGAAGCGCGTGTGTGCGATCGTGGTGGAAAGAAGACGGAGCATAATTCTGTGTCTCTTTCTATTGGGTGCGCGCGCAGCTTCTGACGTCATTTTTCTCTACATTGGTAGAAGAAAGACGAAAAGCATAGCTCCTTCCTTGTCTATGTACGGTGCGCGCGCAGCGCTCACCGACACGGTACGCATACAACTCTCGCCTTCCCCCACCACGCGTGCCGCGATGCGGCAGGATGCCACTTCTGAGATCACTGGCGTGCTTCCGGGCAAGCGGCCCGGAAGCAAATTGCGAGCGTCGCCTCTCTCGCCCCTGCGAACAAGGGCGGGAAGCGTTCGAATAAGAAGGGATCCGCCATCCCTCCCGCGAGGAAACCCAGGGCGGCGGGGGTAACGCTCCACCATCGTCCCGACTCCTCCCACGCCGAGTGGGGGGAATTAATGAAAAAAGCGCGCGCGGAGATAGATTTGGCGGCTGTCGGCATCACTGACGGCTTCCGATTTAAGTGTACCGCCGCGGGAGGAATGGCGGTGATCAGCCCCGGTGCGAACAGCGCGGTACGGGCCGACGCTCTTGCTCAGCGCTTCCGTGACGTCGTGGGGCCGATGGGCGTCCGCGTCGGACGTCCCACCCCAGCCGGGCAGACGTACGTCTGCTGGGACTCGACGCGTCCGCCACCCCAGCTGATGTCACCGTCACGATATCCGCCGCGATGGGGTGCTCGGAGGGGAGATACACACAGGTGAGGTGCGCGCTGCTCCCTCCAGGATGGGCAAAATTTGGGTGAGGTGCCCTGACACGGCGGCTCGAAAGACCGCTGTGGGAGGGGACCTCAAGGTAGGATGGGCCGCCGTAAGGGTGGAAGCCCTGCCGAGGCGGTCCCTGCAGTGCTACCGATACCCCCCGCAGGGGGGTCACGCCCTTGGTGGTGGGGACCTTTGGGGCTTGGCGTACCCACGGACTCTACATACGCCGGTACTGGACCCTTAATCGGCTGCTAGGCTGTGGGTCCACTCCACCGGAGGATAATCGGTAGACGGGGTGGGGGGCCCACCGGTGGCAGTGGTAGGGTGGCGTGTGAGAACGTCCCACCCGCGTTGCCCTTAGCTGTCACCGGTCCCCCACATTTGGGACGTCACCCCGGGTACTAACTTCTGATTATATCTAAGGCATCGGGGTTGCAATCGTCGTGGCAGTTGGTGAAGCCATAGTGCTGGCTAGGGTGTGAAAACCCGGTGTGGGAGCTGCACTCAATCAGCTCGCTTTACCATGGTTAGCAGAACTATGGAAGAGGTTTAGGAAGGCCTCGCTTCGACCAGTAAGATGCTGGGGCTAGCAACCCGATAGACTGGTAGCAGTTTTATTGTGCGTTGATCGAGCGTATCTCGATCCTTGACTGAGGGTTGGCGTCATATAGACCTAGAGTCGTGGTGGTCGCCGGCCTCCAGGCCCCCTCGCGATGAGTAACACTAGATGCTACCGATACCTGCGCATGCGGCACGTCCGGTCAACGTGCCCTAGCGACATTGATCGGAGCAATCGGTGCTACAATTGCAGTAGCACCGAACATTGCGCTAACACTTGCACTGCCGCACCGCATTGCGTGCTGTGTAAGGACCTTGGGAGGCCGTCGGGGCATAGGCTCGGTAGTAAGGCCTGTGCTACGCCTCTCAAAGAGACGGGGAAGAGGGCCGAAATGCCGGCTTCTTCGGCGCCCAATGGGCATCGCGACTGTCGCGATCGACGCCCCCGCGGCGCGAGCTCCGCTCATCGTGAGCGTTGAGACGACCGCGTCCGCGTCCGCGCCGGACCGCGACGAACACTCCGCCTTCTGTTCCTCCTGAGCCGGCACTTGTGCCTGTCGTGCAACTAGAAAGATGCGACGGCAAATATGTTCGACGGCCCGGAGGAGGCGATGGAGGCTTCGCCTTCACTCGTCTGATTAAGGCAAATTTGAATCGCTCCGGTCGTGCTCAGGATCTCCTGATCCAGAGCATGATGAAGCGACGCGCCGGGCTCGCCGTCGTATCCAAGCCATGTAAGCGGGTCCAGGAAACGAACCCTTCGCCGCTTTCCCTTGTTGGCCACCCATATCGTACCGAGGGATAATTTACGACGTCCTGGTAAATAGAAACCGCCCGATAGTGAAGGACATGCAGCTGTTGAAACATCCGAGTGTACATAAATGTTCAGATAGGAGAGAAACGTCGTGGGCGATGCCCTCGCCCTTCTCTGGGCTACCGACGCAGCCCCCTCTTCTCAAAAACCGTAGATATAAGAAGCATGTTCTGCGCTGCGAGTTTAGTCTTAGTCTACATTTTAACCCCGAATCTCTGCCAGTAACTTTATTCATTCTTAATAAAGTATTCATCATTATATTTTATTTTATTTCGTCTCTTTGATTCGCGCTATCACGACAGACATACGCTATCACAGACCGTCCGGGATGGATTGGCTCCGCGTGCGGTGCCGTTGCAATCGTGCAGCGGCACGTCGCAAACTCCCCACAGTGCTCGCTCGTAGAGCGTGGGGATGGGTTCGCGATCGGAAAATGGGCGAAGATTTACATCGTCGGATGTTTCTTTTCCCCCAATGCACGCCCAGCCGACTTCGAGGCGTTCCTCGAGCGGCTGGGCAGTCGCCTGGAAAGACGACTTCAACGCGAAGTGCGCGGCATGAGGGAACAGAACCACGGGCCGAAGAGCAGCGACTCTCAAGGGATGGGCAGCCCCAAGAGGACTTCGACTTCCCAACGTTGGAAACGCGTGCACCTGCGTGCGGTGGAATGGCGGCTCGATCGTTGACGTTTCCTGGGCGACGCCTTCCGCCGCGCGCCTGGTGCGGGGGTTGTCGGTAGCAGAGGATATTCAGTCTCTCTCCGACCACCTCTACATCGTGATCGAGATCGCCGTGGGAGGACGCCCTGCGAAACTCCCGCAACACGGACGCAGGAGCGAGGCCCGTAGGTGGCCCAGACAACATGTAGTACATAAAGAACGTATGTGTGAATAATCGGTCTGGCAAACATTTTGTCAGATTCCACAAATCGGTCTGGCATATCTTTTGTCAGATTCCACAAATGGCATAATAGGCATAGCATGTGGTATAATAGGGCTACAGGCGACGGTCTACGTTAAAAAAAAACCGAACGCGCTAGTCGTGGCACCTCATGGGTGGCGTGGCAGACCACGCAAAACTTGGTGATATTTGAGGAAAGTAAAACGATTTAATATTAGACCATACTCAGATTATATAAAAACAAAGTATATACGCATTTGCATTGTTCGGGTTGCACTTCTCAATAGAGTGAAGTCTCGCAGAAGATAAACATTACGATACCATTGTACCCTTTGCTCTATAATTATTTTTCTATTACCTACCATTTCCAGGAAACAAAGCTGGCTAGTAACATCCGCGAGCACCCTGTATACATACTTTTAAAAGTAATATTTTAAAAGGTAGATTAATTACCTATAAATAAAATAGGATCTTTTTGCGGTCAAAAACAATTTAGAAAAATGATAACACCGATGATTCATCGAATACTCGTCAATAACAGATTGATCAGTATTATCGAACACGAACGCGTCGACAAGCGACGACGAGTACGACAGTAATGGTAATAAGTATTCTTCGAATAAAGATACGTATGCTTACAATAAAGTTCATGCATGTATCAACTAAACAAAATAAGTTAAATAATTCTGTACCTATCCGAGTACATATGCCATCTTTGCCATAACGTGACATATATATTTTGCCCATATCTATCATAAACCAATACGACACATCTATTCCGCTGACAAAATATTAAAAACTATCCGTAGTAAGTACTAAAATATTTTTAAATGAATATCGTTTGTTGCCGTGTGATGAATAATTAAAAAAAAAAATTATTCTGTGAAAAAAAATTGAACAATGGCTGGGCGCGAACCTACGAAAAAAACCAACGCGTCGACGAGCGACGATGAGTACGACGATTCAATCCCAAACTCTCCTCGATTTACTTTTCTCTGGATGGCGCTCTGCTCACGGCGGTGGTGCCAGATTTGCCTTCCGGCTGAAAGAACGCAATGGTACGTGCGATGCCTTACGCGAAATCTGGCACGACTGTCACCGGCCTGTGTGCGGAACGAAGATGCGACGCCGCGACTGAATGTCGAACAAAGACGCAACGCGCGATGTTGGTTGAAAGAGGACGGCGCATAGTTCTGTCCTTCTTATGTGTCGTCATGATACCTGACGTCACACGACGTTGGTGGAAGGGAGACGCAGCATAGTTCCGTCCTTCTCTCCACGCCGAGCGCGATTCGGCGAGAAACGGCGCGCGCAACTCTCACGGACAAGGCACGCACACTAGCGCGTATCCCCACTCCGACGAGCACCAATGGTGCTAGCGGGCCAAATCTGAGACCACTGCGTCAACACATTCAACACTCTGCCTTGGGGGGTCATTCGGGACGCGTCAGAGCACTACGGCCTTCCGCCGTATCTTCAGGCCGTCTTCCGGGACTACCTGTGGGACAGATTGGTGTCGTTCACCGACAAGGACGGCGGCGTCCAAACGCGCCGCGTTACGCGCAGGGTCCCGCAGGACTCGGTGTTGGGTCCACTCTTGTGGAACCTGACGTACGACTAGGTCCTGCGCGTCTCTCGGCCTCCAGTGGTAAGTGCGGGGGGGGGGGTTATACTCCTGCGAGAAGGCCATCGAGTGGCCGGCCAGGCGCTGGCCTGTGGCGTCGATTGCATCCGGGCTCTCGGCCTTCGGGTCGCTCCGGCCAAGACGGAATCAATGTGGTTCTACCGCAGGCTCCATGGTCGGGGTGTCCCGGCGGTCGCGGATATCGGACTCGGCGACAACGGGGCCGACACGGGTTAACCACCGTGGGAGAAGGGTTCCGCTACTTGGGACTCCTCTTAGATCCAACGTGGTAATTTGATCGGCATATCAAGAAATTTATTCCACGCGTGGAAGGCGCGGCAGCGGCACTCGCGCGGCTGCTGCCGAACCTAGGGGGCCCCGGGACCCGCGCTCGCCGCCTGTATTTGGGGGCCATGCACGCGATGGTGATTTACGGCTCGCCGATATGGGCGGATCGTTTGTCAGCCCCCATCTGAGAGCCGGACGCTCGTCGAAGCGCTGCTCCCTATTTTCGACGAATGGGTTAGCAGATCGCGGGGCGCCATTTGTTTCAGGATGACGCAGGTGCTCACCGGACACGGATGTGTCGGTGTGTACATGTGTCTCCTGGGGAGGGAACCATCCGAGTAGTTCCATCACTGCGGGGAGGGAAGGGACACGGCGGCGCACACCATCGAGGAGTGTCCAGCATGGGCACGAGAACGCCGTGACCTTCGTAGCGTTTGCGGCCAGGACCCCTCGCTCCTGAGTATTCTCCCTCAGATGCTCCGGAGCGACGAGTCCTGGAAAGCGTTCGCCTCCTTCTGCGAGGACGTCATGTCCCAGAAGAAGAGTGTGGAGCGAGAGCGGGAACACGATCCCGACTCGCTTCGCGTGCGTCGTCCCAAGAGGCTCTCGCCTCCTTTCCCCCGTCCCGCCGTACAAGGCGACGGAGGAAAACCGCGTGGGCGACCGCCGGGTGCTGTCCTCTCTGCGGTTACCGCATCACCGTTAGCCGACGGCTCGGATTCGTAGCCACCGTCGGCCGGGTAGATTTTAAGGGTCCATCGCGCGCGATGAGCCATGGCGCTCACTGTGAGCGCCCTTGGGAGTTTCGGCCGCTCGGCAGATGCCTGGTCGAGCGGCCTTATCTACGCGAGGAGTTTGGTCGAAATTGAAACGAGTGGTCGTCACTCTTTCGAAGAATTTAGAGTCTTTTGGCTACTAAACTCACCGCGGTATTCAACCTTGGAATGTCCAGAGGGCGCGAAGCGGCCTCGACGGTATCGGGCGCTTCAGGCCAGCGTCGTGTGCGTCGCTGACGTAATTCGCGCCCGAAAATTCCCGTAATGTACACACACGCGAGCAGGGAAGTGGCATCGGGGAGGTTTTAGCCGGTGAAAATCCGGCACTACCCCGGTTAACCCCTCACCGGGCCCTGGTGTGTCTTTGAAAGATTTCCTCCTCGACAACAAAAAAAAAACAAGGGTGCCCGCTCAGCCCGATCCTGTTCAATGTGATCATGGCGGACATGGAGGAGGAATTGAGGAAGGGAGGATGGGGGGATGAAGGTGTGGGAGGGAGGAAGAAAATATGCTCGCTCTCGTACATCGACGATGTTGTGGTGA
Organism: Priocnemis perturbator; assembly: GCA_963942575.1. Lineage (NCBI taxonomy): Eukaryota > Metazoa > Arthropoda > Insecta > Hymenoptera > Pompilidae > Priocnemis > Priocnemis perturbator. Next base: position 10,445,924 of record OZ012643.1, on the reverse strand, counting down.
TGGCGAGGGAGAAAAGCGAAATGAGGGCGGTGGTGGCAAAGCTGGAGCGATATTTGAAAAGAAAAGCTCCAGAGGTAAACAGACAAAAGACGATGATTGTAGGTTTAGGAAGGGTGGTGGAAGGAAAAGAGTGGTCAACTTGGGGGGGGGAGGGGTTGGAGGAGGTAAGGGAAGTAAAGTTCTTAGGGTATTGGGTGGAGCAAGGAGGAGGAAGCGAGAAGAATGTGAGGGAAAGAGGAAGGAGGGCAGCGGCGGCGATGGGAGAAGTGTGGGGGTTGGGATAGAGGTTATGGAGCAAAGATTGGGAAAGGAGGATATGGTTATTCGACACGTTGGTGTGGACGGTCGCGGAGTAGGGGGTGGAGGTGTGGGGATGGAAGGAAAGGAAGGTAGTGGAAGCAGCGCACGAGAAGTATATGAGATGGGTACTGGGAGTGAGCTGTACAACGCCGGGGTATATGGTCAGAGAGGAGACAGCCAGGGCGAAGATGAGGACGAGGGCACGTAGGAGAGCATGGGGTTACGGAAAGAGATTGGAGGAAGGGAAAGGAGGGGTGATAGCGGGGAGGTGTTGGAGAGAGTTGGGGGAGAGATGGGAGAATGGAAAAGTAGTGGGAAAATGAGAGGGGGAGAGAATGGAGTTTTTCTGGGAAAGATGGGTGGTGAAGGGGGAGGGGGAAAGGGTGGAGTATGAGGAACTGTAGAAGAAGAACATATGGGAAGAGAGGAGGGAAAAGAGGAAAAGGATAGAGGAGTCGAAGTCGAATAGATGGTATAGGGAGGTGGTAGGAGAGGAGAGGAAAGGATATCTGAAGAAGGGATGCAGTGAGGAAAGGGTGAGGAGAGTGGCCAGATTTAGGCTGGGGAATGAGGTGAGAGGAGGGAGGTATTGGGAGGGGGAGGAAGAGAGAGGTTGCAGACTATGCGGGGAGGAAGAGGAAACGTGGGAGCATGTGTAGGAATGGTGTGGGGAATGGGGAAAAATGGAAGAGAGGGAAGAAAGCTGGGAGATAAAAGTAAAAGAGATATTGGATGGGGAGAGAGGAGGAGAGAAATGGATGAAGGAACTGAAGGGAGAAATGCGGTCAAAGGAGGAAAGAGAGTGAGAGGGTGGGGAGGAGGGATAATGAGGGACGGATGAAAGGGAGAAGTGTGACTTAAGATGTGAATGGGAATGAATGAGAGGGAGGAAGGGAGTGGAGAAAGAAGGGAGAGGAGGTGAAAATGGGAGGAAGCCGAAGTCCATGGGGGAGAGAGAAGGGTATAGGAAGGAGGAGGCGAAGGGTAGTGGATAAGTTGTATAAAAGCAGATTAAGGAAAGGGTAGGAAAGGGAGCGGAGTAGAGATAAGGAACGTGGAGGAGAGAGCGGAGAGAGAGAAAAATCCGAGCGGAAGAGGGAAGCGTGCAAAAAAAGAGTAGTATAAGTAGAATAGGTAGAATCAGGTAGAATCCATCTCTTCCTTGCTCTTCTTCTCCCTCACCATCTTCTTGATGAACGTCGTCTCCTAGCCCGGAGACGATAAGTTCAGACACGCCCAACCTGTCCATGCTCTCATCGTTTTCCATACCACTCATTTTGCACCGAGAAAAGAACATGTACTGTCGAGGTAATAGTTTTCACAAGATGCTTCTAGTCTAAAGGGATCATCGATACTGACGATTGACATACATATGTATGAACGAGAAACGGAGAATATGCAGTATACAAATGAAACGAGGCTAGACAAAAAACATAAACATAAGAACGAGTCCTTGATTCATTAAACTGAAACAAGGACACAAACGATCATCGCGTATGAATGATAAACAGAAGATACTTTGTATGCACATGAAAGAAAAATATTAACAATTAAATAATTCCTTCCGATTTCTGAGCTGTAATTAAATTACAGTGTTGTTCAATTATAGTATAATTCAATTTCATCGCATTCCAATTACATTGCATTTTAATTACACTCATAACTGCAGTGAATGGTAATTCAATTAATTGAAAAGTGTAAATTATTTATGTCAGAGAAATCTATATTGCCGACTAACTTCACCTCACTTCACGTTCATCACTCATGCGAGATCTCGAATCGATAACTTGTCCACCTATCAGCGATCAATACAGATCCAATCGATTACTGTCGAGAACTCACGTGACGAGCCGGTGCGCTTCCGGCGCCCGCCTTTTATTCGCACTCACCTCGCAACCATTGTATCGCGCGGACGTCATCTCTTGTACTACCTCACACGGTTCTCAAATAAGACGGTTTCACATCAACTCTTTACTCTCAGTATTATCTCTTGTACGGTGCAACTCAACACGGGTTCACTCAGTGTGTAAATAACTGTTATCTAGTGTCTAAAATAAATAGTCTATCGTGTTTTTATAACTTTACCGCCTGCGCTTACTTGCCACTCACCCATCCACTATCCACTCGCTTTACATCTACGCGAGCACTTCATATCTCAACACAAAGGCAATATGATTGCATCGACTCAGTGATCTAAGACTTTATAGGCGTACGCTTTTCACTACATATTCATGAACAAAAATAAGTTGATGTCTGAGCGATGACTTGTCGCCGTGAAAATAATAATTGAAATTTGAAAGAGGGAGAGAAAATAAAATTATTGTGCGGAACCTTTTCACAGTAACTTAAGCTACATACACACATCCATACTATATACACAGATTCATACTTGTCGCTCGCTCGTGTTCGTGGATATATATATATATATATATATAAACGCTTATAACTATGGCATATGTACAGTGGGTGGGACGAGTATGATTCCACGGTGAGGGAACTCCACTACACGTTACCGCTCGGCAGTGCCACGTTTGCGAAGGGCATAAGCCATAATACGAATATTGCCGCATACGAGGCCTGGAGGAAAAATGAAATAATTATAATTTTAAAGCCAATACTCAAACAGCGCGCCGGATGCGAAGGGCATATGCCATAATACGAATATTGCCGCATCCGGAGGCCGGAATAAAGAAAATAAGAAACACGATCAATTACGAAAATACACTAATAAAAAGGAAAAATCAAAAAGTTACGCTGGGGCATAACACACTGAACGTTTTTTTATAATTAAAAAACAGCGATTCACTATCGCGGTTTATCAGTCACTACATTTTCACCATCAATGGCCCCGATACAGTTTGGAAAGTTCCATATTGTACGGAAATGTTTATCGTTTTGCGCCCATGTCTCTTTTGTGGGTTTCGGCATTGCTATTGGACTCAATATTACCCATATTGCGTGGCTCGTATCATAAACGCATTTCCTTACTGTGGATTCTCCAAGTCTATAACTAAATGATATGGTTCTAAATGTCTCCCCTGTGGCAACAAATCTAAAAAAGACAAATACGTTGAGTTTCGCAAATTTGATGAATCCGAATCAAGTAATGTCATTCCATTTTATCATATTGGTTGGCTAGCATGTATTAATATACTTACCTTAATGTTACAGCGCGTCTCAGCTCCGCACTAACCGGTTTTCTAAATTTGGTATTCTGTCGCATTCTATTTGGTTTTAACAATTCTAAAAATTCCGTAAATTTGGCCAAACTTATCCAAAAATATTGAAATTTTTTTTTCATCTTGTTTTAAATCATTAAATAAATGATGAAATACGCCGTGGTTGTTCTTTTGGAGTTTATTGACCGGACCCACATTTGCCTTTTCTTTTGTCGTTCCTTTAATTTATCCTCTTGTTCCAATATTAAAGCTAATGCGATAGCTTTGTCTGAATCTGCCCTCATCGTTTTTCGTACAAAATAGAGTGGATATTACATACTTTACGATTCTTAATGTTCGCATTGGAAGATATCTCAATCTTGAAACTTACTTGGTCTGATTTATAATGGTGTTTTAAAAGAACTACAACAACAACGAACGAAGAACAAAGAACAAATAACGAATAACAAAAATAACTAATTTATTTATAACTCAAACTAAGAAGAAAACTGAATGTTTAATATTGCGCCAATCAAAACGTCCGCGCGTCACCACAGTGCGAATCACTTAAGTGCCATAAATCTACGACAATCGACAGACTGGTGTTACGTCCCAACGTATTTTTTTGTTTCTATCCCTCGGATGAAGATTGCGAAAGCAATGTGGGAATATTTCTCTCGTTCATGCGGGGCATCGCGTTTAATAAATCCCTTTATAATTTTTATTTTTTCCTTCACTCCGGAATACCGTTTGAGTTATAATACGCGTTGGCCGATGTGACTCTCCTCCTGGAATCGTCATACGGCCTGTCGTTAGGTTAAGTATGTATGTATGTGTGTGTGTGTGTGTGTGTGTGTGTGGGCGACCACACGAATGTAAAGCGAACAGCGCGAATCTTGAGACCGAACAGCGCTACATCTCTTTCTCTCCGTCAAATTACTGATCTACAAGATAATTCGATGCGTGCGAGTAAGAAAATTGTAAACATAGCCATGCGGGGCCGAGGGCAAGCGAATGAAGGAAAGGGTAAGCAAAAACCCTTCCGAGTGAGTGCGCGAAGAACCGGAAACCGAAAGCCTCGTGGCAGTCGACTGTGAAATCGTAAGGTGCGTTGTCGTTGCCCGAGAGCTCTTATATTCTCAAATATTCGTTACTGATCTTAATTGTGAAATCCCTTTACAGTGTATCACAAAGGACTCATTAGCTTTCGTAAAACAATAGTGTAATTAGTTTAAAATCACCTCGCGTATTCACCTTTGTTCACCAGCGGAAAAAGAAAGATATCGTTTCGCCTCACGTGGCCGGCGTGCCGAGCAGCCACCGAGTAGATTAAGTTAACTGCGAGTTCCTTTTTCCATTTCACATCGATTCGATTTAGTTGTAGTTTAGTTAAGATCACTATAGCAATTGTAAATATCCATTCCATTCGGCGAGGCTCCTTATAGCTCACCTATAGATTGCGCGGAACTTCGAACATCGGAGGTATAGGAATAACTCGTGATATATACGAGACTAATCCGTAATTTCGATCCCTAAGGCTCAAGCAAAGCATAAAGCGAGATCCAGCGACCACGAGCGATTATTGTAAGGAGAGCGACCGAGCGAGAGAGAGAGAGAGAGTCCGAGCGTGCTAACACCGACACCGTGCTAAGATCTTTCCAGTTTTCTTACGCATAGGCAACATTTATTGTAACGAGACAGTTCGGAGTACAAGTACAGTGGGAAAATCCCGACGCGAACTGTCCAGTAAAAGAGTGTGCGGCGAGCGGGCGAGGATAGTCGAGTCGTGCTCACACACAGTCATCGGTATATGCTACACCGTTGCGTTCAAATATCGAGCACCGTTATCGGCATGCGTTTCCACCTTGCGCTGTTATTTCTTGTTACATCTTTATAATTTGAGCGTCACACTACGGACTGTATACATTGTTAACACTACACTTTCATATACCTTGCTGATTTGATTAACAATATACATTAATTCTACCAGACACTCTGCTGTTCCGTCTTTAACCAACACCACACGTGAATACATCTGCTTCACATTGTGCGTCTATATAACACCCTGATTATAGTAGTCTGATTTAAGGGCCTGTACGGGCCACACCGGTGGAACGATCCCTTTACGTCCTGCAAACCTATGTACGCGTAGTGCAAGATTGAATTCGATTCAATCAGAATAAATTAATAATTACTTAGCGTCACGACCTGAAGGCGGATACGACCGTCCGACTTTCTCTACTGTAAATAATTATAGTAGTCCGCCTCCTGGTTGTAACACTGGCAATTCTCAGGCGCGCGGCTACACGCTCGCTACCGATCATTGCACCAATCAGAGATCTTGAGTCGCTCGCTAGTGGCCAATAGCGCACCGCGCTGTGGTATCCAACAGTGCGGCCACTCAGAATCACGAACGAAATCACGTGATGATACGTCACATCCGTCCGCATCGTGAAGCGGCGGACATGCCTTTTCGGTGGCCATTGTGTTCAACGTCTTGACGGCAAGCACACGTGTGCGAGAATTCACCGTTCGTTTCGTGTTACTCATCCATCAAACCAACGAGCAGATCGTGCGCACGCACAGCAGACACACCCACTAGATCAGATCATTACTCACCGGCGTTTCCGCAAATGCGATACTCCTAAACAGAGCAAATCATTTGAGTGCCACGTGGCGGTAGTTCACCGATAACCACGGCTCTCTCTCATCAGTAGCAGCCCACTTATTCAGCAGAAGCATAGGCCAGATCACCCAGGAACTCATTACAATTCGTAAACTCACTCAGATTCAAGTGGAGAGTTCGATGTGTGCGACCTAACCTTACTATTTTTGAGCACTCTACAAGAGTCACAGCTCATTCAGAATCATACGGTCACACACAAGAACACCTCCTATTACTATTCTTGCTTCGAGCCATCATCTCACTCACCCAGTGCACGTATTGCCCCACGACTGTCACCACCATTGAACTATAGAATACCTGGAATGTGCACGGGTGCAGTAACAGCCGCGCCTCGCTGTTAGAGAGAGAAGAAAGATATTTTGGTATTCTGTCTCACTCTTACCACTGGACCTTTGGGACATACAGTCGCTTTGCGCCTTTCGACGTAAGTTCCACAGAGATTTGACTAGATATGACCGGTTCGAAAAGAGTTGCTCTCTTCTATTTAGATATTTCAGTAGGTGCATGTCAGTACGTCACAGAAATTAATGTATATGATCACAAAATAAAGTAAAAAATATTATCAAACGCATTAAAATTACACATGATTTTTTGTTTTAGAGGTAGTGAAGGTTAATTGTTAATTCATATCGAAATTGCTTTCCTTTGGGAATTGTTCATGCTGGATGTAAAAATATAATACTTGCTCATTTTTTGTTTTTTCCAAATAGACATAGACAATAAATAAAATAAATATTACAATAATTTTGATTGATATTATTAATTTTGTTTGAGAAAGTATCCTTTAATTTTAACAGACTTCAAAAATGCACTAAAAAATATAAAATAATGTTCAATTTTTTAAGTCGGTGTTATTTTTTTTAAGTTTCTTATGCGTTTGAAAGTATAGTGTTTCCTCGTTCAGGTTCACCCATTAACATTTTAGGAATAGAATAATACATATCCTGTTTTTATTACGACTTACCATAAACCCTTTTGTCAAAAGGATAGTACAGCAAAGATAGTTCAGTTCCGTATATTTTAACGGCGTACACAACATTATTGAAAGGGTAGTACAGGTAACAAAGGACAGAATACCAAAATATCTTCTTTCTCTCTCGGCGCGGCTCGACTGCAGCTCTACATACGGCCGTGCGCATTCCAGGTATTCTATAGTTCAATGGTCACCACATACAACATCTTACACTGGCTGTAGCGACATTACCTCCGCCGTGCCTCGTCCCGAGACCAAGCACACGTGCGCGGCACCTTCGGTGCTTTAGCGAGAGCACGGTGGCCGGGCCTCAGCGTCGGCGGCGGGAAGCGGAAGAAACAAAAGACACGAGGCGAGCATGCGGTGGCATCGTGGCTTAGCGACAAGCCCAAGTACGAGACGAGCCGTCGGGATCGAGTGCATATGTATTGCGAATAAAGAGAGTATTATGAAACGAGCCCAAGTTATTCACCCACACCGGCAAATTTATACGCATTCTGGTTCACCGCAACACTGAACAATAAATGCACTATTAATAACTCGGAAAACTTTATAAATTCGTAGTCAATTCAATGCTCACTGCTGGTTACCTCTTCAATCACTTTTTTTAATCTGAGGACTTTGTGAGATTGCGTATACTATAGCAATATGTTTTCTCCGTTCATTTATCGTTTACGAAATTGTATCTGTTAATAAAATTGAAAAAGGTCTACGACAACTTCTGAGCGTTGCCATCCGCCTAATGAACATCCAAACTAGGAGATCCTATTGGAAATTATTAAGATATTACTAGCGCAAAATCACTTTGCTTAAACTTTTTTTTAAACCAAGCTTAAATTGAAGAGTTTTAAAAAATAACCATTTTTTTTCTTATAAATGAACTTGATCCACAGTCCAGAACTCGAGTTATTAACAATTAAAGTTTAGTGTTTTGTCCATCTAAAGCAATGGTAATGATCACACAGGACAATTTTTTGATAATAACTCGAAGACGGCACTTAAACTTTATTTCTAAAATTTCCAAGTTGTACATTAACATTCGAGGTACATTTCAAAAGAAAGGAAAAGGAATTTCTGTTTGCGTCTAAGGCAACAGCGAGGCGCTGGGGATACTGGGGAGTAGCAAGTGTTAAAGTAAGCGGATTACGTTAGCGACAGCTTTTTATTTTAGGTTGCACTGAATGTTACACAGTCTTGTCGGTTTTAAAACGGGAGTCGTCCCTACGCCTAAAGGTTAAATAATACTAATATCGTGACGCGTTAGGCAACTTAGGAAATACGCGTGCGTGCTCTCTAGTCCGTTCTTCGGTAGCGTAAATGAAAATGGCGGGAAGGGTCTCACCACAGGATGGAAGGGCCTCCTAAGGAGATCGTCCTACCGACGTCTCGAGGACCCGGAAAGAACAGAAAGGAAGGAGCACGCGAGCTGGCGCCGCGATGCCCTTCGAAGGATTGCTCGAGGAAGGCTAGATTAGCCGGAAAAGAATGAGGACTATCGGCGGCTACTTAAGACGCACGATGGGATTCGTCGCCGTAACCGCGGAAGGAAGGCCGCGAGGGACGGAAAGAAGGAAAATCTACGAAACCTGTGCTCCACGCACGAGCACACAGCAATACTTGATTTTCGTCGAAGTACGCGAGCTACGGTATAATATACTTGTGTACGCGACTTCGGAAGGCGAGATCGCCCAAATATTAACGAGTAATGGAGCGGAAAAAGAAGGCACAGTGAGCGCACGCACGGTTGGAGAAAACGACTGACGTAAGGCGGCTCGCCAAACGAGGAAAAACCGAAAATTCGCCTCTCCTAGATTCGCCACTACGCGCGGAAAACCACACGACAGTCGGTGTGACGTCACGCTGACCAATTAGCGAACGAGGTGTGAGGTGGGTCCCCAAGCAGCGCCATGCGCAAAGTACTAATACAGTTCGGAGACGGTACCCAATCCCAAACAATTTCTACCGTCTTGTTCAGGAAAAAAAAAATTGAGAATGTAAAATTCTTATTTAATGGAGATTGTACATTTTCAGCTGTCAATGTGGTAAATCTTGGCAATGCTGTACTGGCTATGACGTAGCAGCTCGCCGCAAGTTTTTAAAGCACCGTACTTCACAGATAGAGCATGCAAGCTGCGAGCATACTTAAATAACGGCGTCTGCATACGGTATAAGCGTACGTTTCATTGTGTGACACAACGTTCTCGAGTTTTTGCGATTGACGAAAGTATACTAGTGTGCACATTGATGCATACGGAATGTGTGCATGTATTGAATCAGGGCCGTGAGAAATTTCTTACGGAATTTAAAACAAATAAAATTAATAAAACGCTTCGGGAGTTTTCATAACAATATTTCCGTGTTGTATAGAATACTAATTGATAGCTTGATTCAATTGCAAGCATTATTGGGAAATATTTAATGAAGAAAACTAATTTTATTTCAAACGCGTTGAAGCCAATTGTTGATACGTCACCCAGCGCTAGTAATACCATATACGCAACTGCGTCAACAAGTAAAAACAGACTTCAAAACTGCGTAAAAGGTGTTACGTCCTACGTCCTCCACCCGCCCTTTTTTTCGCTCTTAATTAACAAACTTACGAATTCTCACAACGGCCAACCGCGCGCTCGCACGCCCACTACTATTTAAGATCCGCCGAAAAGGCGCCGTAGAAACTAACCTCTTCCTCCGCCTAGCGCCCGCCTCCTTAAATAGGTTCTTAACAAAGTGAGAATCGTAATTTCGCGAAAAAATTGGTGCCATCGTCAAGGCCTCCTAAAACAATGAATTTAATCACTCTTGAGTTTTTGTCGAATTCTCACTTTTTTGGTTTACTCGTGCTAGTTTTCTCGGCCGGAGTGGGACACGCCGCACGCAGCCGGTTCCCGTCAGGCCGAGAAAAATTAAAAAATCAAACGTTCCAGTCACTGGTAGTCTTGTAGCGTTGTTATTTTACCGCGCCGCTTATCAACGGTCCGCTGCATATCCGCCGTATGCAGCTTGCCGTTCTTGCCGGGTCACCCAGCAGCCGCGCAACTCCCTCCAGTCCGTGGTACGGGCGTGAGCAAGCTACGCTTCGCAGGGTATGCCCGACCGCCTTCTGTTCGTCCTCCACAGCGGAAGACGAAGACTAGACTCTGGTTGCGCCATAGGCGCCTGCTCGGGTTGCCGCAACACCGCGTGGGAGTCTTGTCCAGGCCTCGCCTGCGCATAGACCTGCGCCTGTTATTGCGCGCACGCTCAGCGTCGTTAGATACGCCTACCTAGGTTATTCTACTGTGCCTCCAGGGGCATTCCATTCCTCGGTCTCGCACTCATATACTTCCTGTGTCTCTCATTCAATCATCCATTCACTCGCGCAATCTTACCGCGGTCTCTCATGTCTTTCTACCGCGCCGCGCCGCGCCTCTTAATTTGGTCCTTCGCTTGAGTTAGAGTACGTCGGTTGCGCTCCGCGGGAGTCGCATGTCTCATATCTCATAGCCGCGTGCTTGCGCATATACTCTCCTCGCCTGAGTACTACTGTTAATTCCTATTTCCTGCGTTCTCTTGCGGTACGTCAATTCCCGTGCGTTGCGCTGCCGCGTGCCTGCGTCCATTCCTAGTCCCAGGCAAGTGGGTAATTGATTTTCTTATTTTTTTGTCCTGATTCCAGTTTTTGGGTCCTTCAGTGCGTATCTAGTGCTCAGAACATTGTCCTTGATTGAGTGGGTACCAAGGTCTTTTGATGGCGCCCAACGTTCCAGAGCACATTTACTGCGCTTTTCGTCGCGGCACTCCCGCGAGGGAGGCCTTTGAAGACATAAATCGTGTCTTTGGCCCAGGTACTGTCGGTCTTTCAACCGTCCATCGCTGGTACGCCCGCTTCCGCACGGGTGCTGGTGAGACCAGCAGCGGAACGGGAGGCGCACGAGTTGTTGCTGATGATGGTGAGGTTGCCGGGCTCTCCGCGCCCCGCTCTCCTGCTCCTGCGTCTGGCCCCGCAGAGCCCTCCGGTGGTGATTCCAGTAATGCGTCCCTTGCATCTCTTCGAAGTTTTTACCGGGCCCGCGGCGGCTGGAGGGGACCTCTGGTGCCGCGCGAGCGCGTCTTAAGGGCCGCCAGGGCTAACGCAGACAATTCACTGCGTGAGCTGGCGCAGAAGACAGGGGTCTCGAAGACCACCGTGCACCGCATACTCAAGGAGGCTTGCTACTCTAAGCGCCTCGACCAGTGGGTGGCCAGACGGTTGACTCCAGAGCACTGCGCAGAGCGAGTGCGTGTGTTCAGTGAGCTGCTTGAGCGCTTTAATCGCGACCCTCAGTTTCTGGAGCGGGTCGTTACTATGGACGAGAAGTGGGTTGTGTATTCCTCCCGGACTCGCAAACGTTCTTGGCTGCCCCCTGGTGCTCCTCCACGGACGGTGGTTCGTCCCCCGCGTGTAGTCAGTCGGGCTCTATTGTCCGTGTGGTGAGACAGGCAGGGGGTTCTGTTCTTCGAGGTTCTTCCGGCCGGTAGTTCCCTAACCGCAGAAACGTATTGCGCCCAGTTGGAGCGTCTGGACAGAGTCCTACACCTCTTAAGACCTAACCGTTGTCCTAGAGATGTCGTTTACCAGCACGATCAGGCTGGTGCCCACACCTCACGTATAGCTCAGCGGAAACTTGCCCGCTTGGGGTGGGAGGTGCTCCCACACCCCCGTCGCGGTTTTGATTGCGCCCCAAGCGATTACTTTTTGTTTCGCTCTCTAGGGGGGCATTTGAAAGGAAAATATTTCGCCGATGTTCTTAGTTTGCGCCAATGTATAAAGGCTTTCTTTTCCTCTAAGCCCGCCTCGAGGATAACACGACCTATAACGCCAATAACAGCTAAATTACCGAAACATCGAATTCTTCCACGAAATATCAGACTGGACTGAACAATGCATGTAACCGAATCTGAGGGATAAGTCACGTAGCGCTGATGCCCGAAAGCAGTCACCACGGCGTCGAACCGAGTCAAGGTTGCTGACGCGGAGTCAGCAACAAGGACGACGCTCAGCGGAGCGCGCCGAGTATATACGCTGGTGACAGATAGCACTGGACAACACTAAATATGCCTTTTGAACGAAAATAGCCAATTTCGGTTGATCTTGACCAGCTGAAAACGAATCTGAAACCCGTTTTTCAAAATTGGCTCGAGATTTTGAGTAATTGAATTTTGAAAAAAACAGTCTTTCTTCCACTTTGAACATCAATCAGGCCGTAAGTATACAAGTTAGACAATTTTTATTGATTGCAAAAAATTCTCCAGGCTTTTCCGAATAAAATGATATCAAACACTTTTATAATTTGAACTTGCAAACATGTTTAAACATTAACTAAGGTTGCTCAGTCACGTTTCCCCCATCTCTTTTTCGAGATTTTCTTCCATTTCACAGGGCAACACTACAATTGCCTTCTAAACAAAAATAGATAATTTCGACTAATCCTGACGCGCTGAAAACTAATCTGAAACCCGTTTTTGAAAATTAGCTCCAGATTTTGCGTAATTGAATTTTGAAAAGAAAACAGCCTTTTTTCGACTTTGAACAGCAATCAGGTCGTAGGTTTACAAGTTAGACAATTTTCATTTATTGCAAAAAATTCTCCAGACTTTTCCGAAATAAACAATATTAAACACATTTACAATTTAAACTTGCAAACATGTTTAAACATTAGTTAAAGTGGATAAGACACGTTTCGCGCACCTATTTTCCGAGATGTGTTTGGGAAATCCGCTCGCCGACAGCGCATCCTGTCGCCGACGACCACCTGGCGGCGGTGTAAGCGGGCCCAGGTACCGAGCCCTTCGCCGCTTTCCCTTTTTGACCACCCATATCGTACCGAGGGATACTTTACGACGTCCGGGTAACCAGAAATTGACAGATAGTGAAGTACATGCAGCTGTGACGACATCTGAGTGTACACAGATGTCCAGATAGCCTAAATTCCTAGAGACTCCCTTACCAAGAAGAGAGACGTCTTGGAGGACGCCTTCGCCCTTCTCTGGGCTACCAACGCAACCCCCTCTTCTCACAAACCGTAGATATAAGAAGCATGTTCTACGCTGCGAGTTTAGTCTTAGTCTACATTTTAACACCGAATCTCTGCCAGTAAGTATATTCATTCTTAATAAAGTATTCATTATTATATTTTATTTTATGTCGTCTCATTGATTCGCGCTATCACGACATAAAATTGGTGGCAGCGGTGGGATCCCACAAAATCCATCAGTGAAGAAGGATTGTGCAAAAAGAAGAAAAAGTGTATTCTAGTTGTCCTAGACCTATAACTTCTTGAAACAACGGTTTCGGCTCGGAGCAGTCTAAGACCGGCACAGTGAGGACCCACAAATCTATCATACTGGCAGGGGACACAAGTAAGTGGACAGCATATCGAGACTCAAAATCACCGATCTCCTCTACTGACTCTTCGCAAACATCCTCGTTCGAACTCCAAAGCTTAATTGAAACCATGTCGAGAGCAGCGTCGCCAACTAACGCTATCGAGACAATTTTGCTCGAGTTTAAAGATCAAATGAGTAGCGTAATAGAGAGATTAGATAAACAGGACGAAATGTTGAAGTCAAAAAAGCCAGAGTCTAGAGGATGGTTTCAAAGCAAGTTCTCAAAAGATACGGAAGAAGCGAGCAATGTTGCGGAAGAAGCAACCAACGCGGTTCCCGAAGAGGACCGAGCCCGAAACAACGAGGTATTCTGCGGAGCACGGGATACAATCGGAATGATCGGCGAATTCTCAGGGAGAAATTGCGAGAACTTTATAGCTCAAATCGAAGAAGCAAGGAGAATAACGAAGCTAGCGGAAAGACAAATTCTTCTACGGTACGTCCTAGCACAAAAATTAAAAGGAAGAGCTGACGGGGCAATCAGAGCAGACATGGTAGAAGAATATAAAGACCTATACGTCCGACTTCGCTTTCAATTCGGTATTCGGCAAAGCCTGAATTCATTGGAGCAGCAAAGAGACATGTGTGTAATGCACAGCAACGAGGCTGTAGAACATTACGTCTCGAGATTCGTAGCGATAGTAGATTCCATAAGAGTCGCTATCGATAACCAGAAGAAGTGGACGCTACAAGAAATAGCTTTCCACCACAATGTAAATGGAAGGAAGTCAACGGATATATTCATCCGAAATCTGGCGGATCATTTGTATCACCAGGTAAAACCGTTGAAACCAGGGAGTCTCAACGAAGCGATCCAGATGACCCTCGAAGTGGAAACCGAACTCGAGGAAAGAAGAGCAAGGGGACGAAGACAACCCCCGATTCAAGATGGACCAGTACACGCCCCCAAACCAAGGCAACAAGGCCAACCCATTCAAAGGCAAAGTGTACCACAGTGTAATTACTGCAGGAAATTAGGACACGAAGAACGCGAGTGTAGAATCAAGAATTTCCATCAAAATCGAAATTTTCAGTCGGCGAGGCCTCAAGAGAGATCACCTTGGGAGAGTACAATACTTGGGAGGACAAACCAACTACGCGCCTGGGATGATGACACCGGAAAAGGACGAATACGAGGGGGTAGGCTGCCCATGGTTCGTCTAAGTATGGACGGAATTAAAGAAAGCAGTTGGCTCGTGGACACGGGGAGCAGTTTGACGCTCGTAAAAGAAGCGCAACTCGTCGGAACACACCACCAAAGGAAACCGGCCAAAATCACGGGTATAACCAGCGAGAAGATATCAGCTAAGTATTCGATAGAAATAGAACATTTCGGAAAAATTAACCCTGTCCAAGTATTCGAAAACTCTTTAAACATACCTTATGACGGTATATTGGGTGTAGATTTTCTTATGAGACACGGATTTTTATGGAATTCAAACGAGCGTTCGATAAAAATAGGGCCTAGAGTATTTAAGCAAAAACAAGTAGAAGCAACTAATAACAAAGTAATGATCCTCTTCGAGAATAATTTAGCTTGTGCGACTAAATTAGATAATAATGGAGATCCGATCCTACCAACTCAGCTGAAAGAGTGGAAAAACACGAGTATTAGATCATTCAATAGGTATGATAAAGATTTCTTCGACAGACAAGTAACTAACAGACCGCCTGAACAAACGTTGACTGATAGTAGGGAAAAACTTCTACAACAAAACGCGAGACTAGACCATATTAAAGACGGTAAAGAGAATATATGGGAAATCATAAAGACGTTCCACGATGTTTTTACACTACCGGGAGATCCGCTTCCGCTGTCGAATTTAACCCAGCATGCGATACACACATTGGACAGCATACCAATAAATACCAAACAATACAGGTACCCACCCTGTCATAAAGAGGAAATTCACAATCAGGTTAAAGAAATGTTAGAAAAGGGTATTATTCAGGAAAGCAACAGTCCATATAATAGTCCCCTCTGGGTCGTACCGAAAAAGAAAGACGCGTCGGGAACGGTCAAGTGGAGAATTGTAATAGACTTCAGGAAGCTCAATGAAAAGACGGTTGCGGACGCCTATCCGTTGCCGAACATAGACGAAATAATAGATCAATTAGGGAATTCACGATACTTCTCAGCATTTGACGTAGCTAGTGGGTTCCATCAAATCGGTATGAAGACCGATGATAAACCCAAAACGGCGTTTTCCACACCAGAAGGGCATTACGAATACAACCGCATGCCTTTCGGTTTAAAGAACGCACCGCCCACGTTTCAGCGGATGATTAACAATGGATTAAAGGGATTAACAGGGAAAATATGTTTTGCTTACATCGACGATATAATAGTATACGGAAGAACACTTGAGGAACATAATCAAAATTTAATTACACTTTTCACGCGATTGAAAGAAGTAGGATTAAAACTTCAACCGGACAAGTGTGAATTCCTCAGGCCGGAATTAGAGTATTTAGGGCATGTAATTTCAAAGGACGGCATTCAGCCCAATCCCAATAGAATAGAAAAGGTAAAAAATTACCCCGCTCCAAAAAACCCTAAAGAAATTAAGCAATTTTTGGGATTGATCGGGTACTATAGAAAATTTGTACCAAACTTTAGTAAGGTCGCGAAACCACTTACAGAGTTATTAAAACAGTCGGTAGAATTTAAATGGCAAGACCGTCAGGAGCAAGCATTCAATGAAATGAAAAACTTATTAACAACAGCGCCGATTCTTGCGTATCCTGACTGGACGAAAGATTTTGTACTAACGACAGATGCCTCAAACTTCGCAATCGGAGCGATACTTTCTCAAGGTGAACCTGGCAAGGACAAGCCCGTTGCTTTCGCCAGCAGAACGTTAAATAAAGCAGAACAGAATTACAGCACATCGGAAAAAGAATTACTGGCAATCGTTTGGGGAACTAAACATTTTAGACAATACCTCTTCGGTAGAAAGTTCAAGATTGTGACGGACCACAAACCGTTGATACACTTAATGAACGTTAAAGATCCGAACAGTAGGTTAATGAGATGGAGATTAAAATTACTCGAATACGAATACGAAATAGTTTATAAAAAGGGAACGCAAAACAGCAATGCTGATGCGTTATCGCGCATATATGTCCTCACAAATGACGAAGCACAGGACAATCCAAGCTCATTCGCGGAGTTAATGCAAGAAGAACGTGCGGACACCAAAGTGTTGAATTTTGTTTTATCTAAAACCAAAAAACGGACGGGTTACATTAACTTAGATTCGAGACCAACAAAAGTAGAATGGGAACAAGCATTGGACCCAATCAAAGACACAAACAAAAAGTGGATTGTAAATGTAGAAGGTAGCGGAAGCTTTGAAACTTCAGGTAGTTTTTATAACTTCAGAAAGGTAACCCGAGCCTTAAATGATCAGGTAACATATAACTTTGCGGAAATAAGAGTTCAACCGGAGACTCCGAAAGTCCCACCTAAACCATCGCTAATTAGAGAAATAATTATTAAACCGGGACTAGGTCCAAATAACGTTCCGATATTTCAATTGACGGAAAGACCCCCATTAAGAGAACAACCAGGAATTAAATACATTCCGCCAAACGAGACACTAACGGAGCAATTGAAAATTCTCAGTGCCTTTGAAGGAAGCATTATTAGGATAGTCGTAGACAAGAATAGAAATGATCAAATTAGGATATTAGCCGACAATTTAAATAGGGATTTGACTGTCTTCGTATGGGAGCAAATAAACGACGAAATTAATAAACGAGACATTTTGGAACAAGCGCACGGTAGCGAATTAGGAGGGCACTACGGAATAGAAAAGACCCTGCAGAAGATAAGACGACTTGCGAATTGGCCCAACATAACGGTAGATGTAGCGGACTTTATAAAAAATTGTGAGATTTGCCAACGCACTAAGAATACACAGAGACAGACATATGTTCCACACTCGACGGACATCCCTGATAAAATGGGAGATAAGATATCCTTGGATATCATGGGACCATTTGATGAGACGGCTGGCAAGAATAAATACATACTAGTTATTCAAGATTACTTAACTAGATATCTAATAGCTGAACCGATAATAGACAAATCCACGGCAGCAGTGATAGAAGGCTTTGTGGAAATTTTACATTAGATATTTCGGGAAACCATTGACTATATTAACTGACAACGGAGGCGAATTTACCTCTAACGAGTTTGAGGAATTTTGTACTCAAAGTCATATTACACACGTGACGACAAGCGTATACCATCCACAGTCCAACGGTAAGAACGAAAGATCACATTTGATACTTAAAGAATACCTACGACAGTATTCCGACCAAAACGACTGGGACGTGAAACTATCACACGCTATGCTAACGTACAATACGACGATTAATAGACAGACGGGCTACGCGCCGTACGAATTACAATACGGTAGGGAACCACCGACGATATTTAGGAACGAACAAATTATCGAAACACTTCACGACAAACTACAAGACAGAAAACTAGGATTAGAAAATCAGCCGAGAGAAGTCAAAGATCGATTGCAAACCATTTCCATTGAACAGACGGGAATGGACTTAAAAATCATAGAAGAAGGATCATTAGTTCTTGTTAGGAATTTTAATTCGGGACCATTAGACGATAAATGGATAGGCCCGTACGAGGTTAGAGAGAGAATAGGCGATGTCACTTACAGAGTCAGTAAAGGGACGGAAAAGGTGACTTACCATAGAAGTGACATAAAGCCCTTTTTCAGCACTCAACATGCGGATCCGAATGTCTCTGCAGATACTCCTCGTAGTGCGGAGTGAGAAAATACTTGGTACGGGAATTAAGAAATGACGAGGTCATGTATTTAGAGGTACTCTCGTTAGCCAAGCAATACAGGGAAGCTTGGAAGTTAGTTGTAGGATTTGATTATACCAATCTAGAAGAAAATGTTAACACTATTAAGAATTCCGACTTATTAGAAATAAGCGAGGTCAATATTGTACTAAGGAACGGAAGAGCAATCGTGACCATGGAAATACCATTTTTAGAGAGGAAAGAATACCAGATGATTAGACCAATTCCATCCCTCAAATGAACTGGGTATCGCGACTTATGATCCGCCCAGATAAGAATGTGATAGCAATAGACACCGCGAAATGGTATTCTCGCCTTTTGATTATTTAGAATTAATACAGAGTAAAGCATTAGACAAATGTAAGATTGTACCAGTACAACTAGGGTTCGACAATAGTTCTCCTGCGTAGAATAGAATTATTTAAGCTAGTTATAAGAACCATACGATTGTGCTATGTACCATATAATAATTGTAGCTTTGGCAACAAAGCACCCACGCAACATGTTGCACCAGCCGCAACAGAGGCAACATTTTCTGCCGACAGACCGGAAGGGGTACGCTTCATCGCTCAATGACCTAGAACGAGACCGATGAAGGCTGCTTATGGATTTTAGTTTAGATCAGTACCCGAACTAAAATCTTAAACTACCCGGGGAGGTGTAAGCGGGCCCAGGTACCGAGCCCTTCGCCGCTTTCCCTTTTTGACCACCCATATCGTACCGAGGGATACTTTACGACGTCCGGGTAACCAGAAACTGACAGATAGTGAAGTACATGCAGCTGTGACGACATCTGAGTGTACACAGATGTCCAGATAGCCTAAATTCCTAGAGACTCCCTTACCAAGAAGAGAGACGTCTTGGAGGACGCCTTCGCCCTTCTCTGGGCTACCAACGCAACCCCCTCTTCTCACAAACCGTAGATATAAGAAGCATGTTCTACGCTGCGAGTTTAGTCTTAGTCTACATTTTAACACCGAATCTCTGCCAGTAACTATATTCATTCTTAATAAAGTATTCATTATTATATTTTATTTTATGTCGTCTCATTGATTCGCGCTATCACGACAGCGGCACCTCCCGAGCTCGATTCGCGAGCGCCGGTTCGCGTACCGGTGAGAAGCTGAAATGTGTGGACTGCGCGAAACGCGGGCGGCGCTATGCGCCGTCCCGCCAAAAATGACCACTTCTACCACGTCTCTTGTAGCGCGAGTCAAACTTATAAGCCCGATCAAAGTAATTATCAGTTTTCACCGCATTCCAGCTTCTCATCTATATTATATTCGACCGATCAACACGAGAAACGCTGCCGTGTAAAGTAAGCGATACGCCGACCACCGTAGCTTGAAATATTTAAGGTACATCAACAAGTCTTATCAGGCACTGCACGTGGCCGTACTTTTACCACGTGCATCCACGATCGCGCACTTACACTATACACCGGGGGGCATTAATTAAGACAATTGTGTCCGAATCAACACAAAACAGACATTTATACATTGACGAGCTGCGCCGGTTTACTTACAATAAATCGGAACTAGCGAACGCAACACGCGAACACGTGTCTTTTCTAACCTCACCACCAGATGATCTATTCATTTCCGCACCCTTCCCCTCTCCGCTCCTAAATCTTCCTTCCCACTCATTTTCCCACACATTTCCCCAACAAGATGTTTTTCAATTTTTGGAAAAATCTGTAACTCCGACGTTAATTCCAATGACACTACACGATAGAGCAGACATTTTCCATCGGAAAAGCATCATGATAATATGTAAAACAAATTTCGGTTTCCTACAGGAAAACTAAGACTTCGTGCGCGTCACGTAGTAACACGCGCTCCGCTGTGGTTTGTTTTCAGCTAGCGTTTGCACGGCATTGAGTCAGAGAACCACTGGTCACACTGCGTAACACGCACAAGGTTTTCGTTTTCCGGTGCGAAGCAGAAATATAATTTACACAGTGTTAAAGTGGTCTGCTCTATCGCGTAGATGCATTAGAATCCTCGTCGGACTCACAGGTTTTTCTAAAAATTGAAAAACATCTCGAAAAATAGGTGCGCAAAACGTGTCTTATTCACTTTAACTAATATTTAAACATGTTTGCAAGTTTAAATTGTAAAAGTGTTTGATACCGTTTTATTCGGAAAAGTCTGGAGAATTGTTTGCAACCAATAAAAATTGTCTAACTTGTATACTTACGGCCTGATTGTTGTTCAAAGTGGAAGAAAGGCTGTGTTACGTCCTGCGTCCTCCACCCGCCACAATTTTTTGCTTTTCTAAATTATTCAAGAATAACTAATTGATCGTTCTCGCCGCAGTCTCCCGTTCGCTCAATAGTTCTAAGATTTACTCTAATGTAATTTTAGGAATGTAGCACGGTTCTCACGGACCCCTGTTTAAGATAAGACACGTACAATTGAGTCCTGGGAAAGGCACCTGTTGCGCCGTTCCCAGGATATAACGCTGATGCAGTGTCAGCATGCGAACACCACTCAGCGGAGCACGGCGTCTATATAGGGCAGTACGAGACCCTTTTCGGACACTCTTGGTCACCACCGCACTCTTGGTCATGCCAAACACCTGTACGCGCTCTTTTGATTACGACAAGTATTAGTACGCGCACTCTTGCCTACGACAGTCACTTGTGACTTATTCATTGATCCATTTACCTCAATTCACTTCAGTGCGTGTAGTGCTCCGAACTGCACCGTTATTCACGTATTAAGAATTCAAGCGCGGGTGCGAAGCGTAACACCCGACTTAGCATTTACCTGCAGTATCTTTCAAGTGTAACGAACAGAATCAAGTCAAGTCAAGTCGAGTCAATAGAATCAAGTTAAAGTCAATAGTCCAAGCGAATAATCAACACGGTAGAATCAGTGCCATTGTTCCTGCATCTCGTCAGGCAACACCAGGTTTGTGTAATCAAGCAGTCTTTGTAATTCGAACCATTCTAGGCAACCAGCGTGGTGAAGCCTTTGAAATTCAACTAATTATAAGTAACCTGCGTGGTCGAGACCCTGCGTCTAGTCTCGATCTCCGATTCTCCGTTCGCGACAACGAAGTGGAGCCGTTCCACTCCAAATTGTAGGGTTCGATCAACTAATAAACAGCATGTACACAATCTCGTGAATCACCTACTGCACACCCATCCTCACAACGCGACACGTACCCGCGCGTAAAACCCGGTTATCGGAGTGTTCTCTGAGTGTAATTAGATCGGGGATATCACCCCTTTTCTTGCTCGCGATAACCTGGGGTACCGAAATCGCCGGGCGCATAAATCGAGTGGTCCTTGCTGCCGCCATCGAGCCTGTGCCTGAGTCGCCTTGCGGGCAATATCCCGCCGGCACCGTCGAACCTCCGAGTTCCGGTGATCCCCCTGCGAATCTTTCGTTGCAGCTTCAGCTCACAGGTTTCGTTGGCCCGCGGCGGGCCCCCTCGCTACGATCATGGCTCCTCAACCATTTCCGGCACACGACGGTTCGGCCCCGAGGCCAGTGATCATTTCCACGGATCGTAACTATTCTCCTACTCAAACCCATAACCAGAGAGCACCCCGACGTCGCCAGCAACGTAAGGATTATAGAAGAACTCGTCGGGGCGTAGTAAAACATTGGGCACGTCGCGAAGCAGCTCGCTTGTATCGCTCGCAGCTATCTCGACAAACAGCGAGCGAATCCGCGAATTCAATTCTTCCTATCCACCCGCACCTCGGACAACACGCGCAACCGGTCTGGACCTCTCCAGAACAGCCTTGTCCGTTCGAACTACCCCCAGGGCAAGATCAGTTCACGGTCTACTTCGAGCCTCTAGAACCGGAAATCGTACCGTCTACCGTCATGGTAACTGAGATTCGCGAAGATTCGGACGTCGAAATCATAGATTAAGTAACCCGAACGGACGCGAGGAAAACCCTTAGGTTGGTGTAATTCCGAGTCGCCAGCAACGCTCACACTTTCTGTGCCGTAACTAGTCGGACGCGAGAAAAACCCTTAGGTTGGTGTAATTCCGAGTCACCAGCGACGCTAACGCTTTTTGTGCCGTAACCAGTCGGACGCAAGGAAAGCCCTTAGGTTGGTGTAATTCCGAGTCACCAGCGACGCTAACGCTTTTTGTGCCGTAACCAGTCGGACGCAAGGAAAGCCCTTAGGTTGGTGTAATTCCGAGTCACCAGCGACGCAACCACTTTTAGAGCCGTAATCGTTCGAACGCGAGAACACACTTAGGTTTAGCGTCGAATCTAGGACACCGAGTATATTTAGGCGCGTGCGACGTCTCAGCGAGCCGGTCCGCTGACACGTCAAATCTCTTATCGGGCCGGTCACTTCGTCTGTCTTCCGATCCCCGGTATACCCGGTGTACGCAGGGTGCCGAAAAACGGAGGACGTAACAGCTGTTTTTTTCAAAATTCAATTACTCAAAATCTCGAGCCAATTTTGAAAAACGGATGCCAGATTCGTTTTCATCGGGTCAAGATTAATCGAAATTGGCTATTGTCGTTCAAAAGGCAAAAAAAAAGTCCAATTTTGTTTTCCAGTGATAGCAGACGGTCGCCTTAAACACTCACTCGTTGACTCACACAGTCACGTACTATCTCCAACTCAGACTCGGACTCGTTTTCCAGTTCACAAGTGCATTATCTCTCGATTGTAACGCGAGACTTCCGTATTAGTCCATTCGTACCTCTGTAATCTGCCGCGAAGGACTTAGACACCGCGAACAGCTGCATAAGTGTTGTATACAACTCTCTCAGGTTCCCCGCAGCCAAGTTTTAGTTAATTAAGTGAATATTTGTGAACAATCCAAAAGTGTACCTCAACAATACAACCTACGCCAGACATAAGGTAACTGAACAACCATCATTCTCCTCTTGCCCTACAACACCCTGCACGAAAGCGTTCGATTATCTTCCAATGCACTCCAAGTAAACGATCACCACGATTACATCAAACCGTCGCGACATTCAACTCAACTGCCCGTCCGCACTTTACTCGGTAGTTTCGACTGTATTTCCGTTCCAACCTAGCGACCCCAGTGACTCGTCGAGCCAAGCTGCGAAGCGTGGACGCCTCTCCCGACATCCTCCGTGGCAGCTCCCGCCATTGGACCAGGGTTGAACCCATCAAGTCAGAGGGGCAAGCAGTGAGATACAATAGCGTGGAAGCCCTCCTGGCCTCCTCTGTCAAACTCCTACTACCCCCGACGATTGTTCCCACTGGTATGGGAAACCCCCAGGGTAAGTGAAATAGGAATCAGTCGAAACCTCCGCAGCTTCCGCCGTTCACGAATCAACACTAAAATTCAACCGTCGCGCAGGTTCCAGTCACAATTCCCGCCGTAAGAGGCCCCGATCCGGATGTCATTTACGGGCCCGTAGAGAACTAGCGAAGCTCCGTGAATAGCTGACGAAACAGCTCGAAACCGAGGGCCAGTTTCCCTTAACCGACCCCGCTTCCTCCTACGATCCCACAGCGACTCACCCTTTCTCCCCCAGTCCCGACTACTCCCCTGTTCACCCCCCGGAACTAACGCTTCCTCCCGAGCTAATCCCGTCGGAGTCCCTCACCGTCCCGTACATATTCGACGACGAGCGCGGCAGACCTCCGTGACCGGTTGGAAAGAATTCGTTCCACCGCCACGGTGACGGAAATTCGTGAAGATCTTGATGCGGATGTATTGTATTATTTGACATTAAACAATAAACAATTTGGTGTGAATGGTTTATTTCTTTTCTACTTATCTTATGATTTGACACTCTTCGATTCACTCGGATACATCCTTGGCTCATTTATGACCATACTTAATTTGATCTCGTTGAGATTTGTCATGTGTCGTGCGCTTCACTCAATTATTCCTTTCTAACTATCTAACTCCTACCGCCAGGCCCGCCGCGCCGGTGGCGTACCTTGGAGGGGGGGATTCTCGCCTCACCTACGACCCCTACCTTCATTCCGAGGCCCTTTCTCTCGCGGTTGTTTCGAGTTGTACTCTCACAAATTCCCCCCGATTATTTTGCAGTCGTCACCATACAGGAATGCCAAATAATCTTTCCACTCATCCCGTCATTCGCACTCCGGATCGACCTCTCCACCAGGTCTCATCCTAACTTAACCTTAAATACTATTTTACAACACGTGACGCCACTCCTCTAAGGGTCTTGTCCTAACTT
The DNA here is from genome assembly GCA_963942575.1 of Priocnemis perturbator. Classification (NCBI taxonomy): domain Eukaryota; kingdom Metazoa; phylum Arthropoda; class Insecta; order Hymenoptera; family Pompilidae; genus Priocnemis; species Priocnemis perturbator. Next base: position 10,421,390 of record OZ012643.1, on the reverse strand, counting down.
AAACCTACATACGCTCTTATAACATTAGTCTCACAGCCCGTTAGGCCGGTTATGTCACCTTTTTTACAAAACAATTTAAAAAAGTTCACATAGATAAAGGGAATCAATGACAAACACCATCTTCTCGACGAGCATTTCATTCGAGGCTTAACCAGTCTTCCTCCCCACCTCGGAACAACCTCATCGCGAAATGTTTGTATTATATTTCCGAAGACTCGTTCGATTATACGTTCCAATCTTTATCAGTTCATTTTCGGGTTCTGCCAAGACATACGCATTCTCCCCCACTCTATGCACAAAACGATATGGTCCCTCATATAAATGAAAAAATGTCTTAATGACGTTATCGCAGGCGCTTGATAGATGCGGTACTCTTACTAACACTAGGTCCCCTAGCTCGAGCCTTATTCGTGACACGGTTTTTTGCTGTTTCTTTCGCTGTTCGAATTTACGCTTTATACTCTCCTGAGCTCTTTCTATCATACATTGATGAGAACGAGCAGGGCTCTCGGGAAACTGAATGAATTTACGGATTTTATCTTGGACCGATTGTCCGAAGTGCAATTCGATAGGAGCAAAGCCAGTACTCTGATGAACGGTAATATTGAGCACTTCTTCAATGTAAGGCACATATTCAACCCATTTCGTATGTTGTTTATCTGAGCAGAGGGTCCGAAACAAACGACCAAGCTCCCTCATTATACGTTCTGTCGGATTCAATTGGGGATGTCTGATCGAACTATACAAAACTTTTATCCCTGCTGCCTCCAATTCCATCCTCCAGATCGTCGAGGTGAACTGAATACCATGGTCGGACAGGTTACGCTCTGGCTTGCCAAATTTCGGCACAAAGTGATTAAAAACCTTCTTCAGACTCATACGAGCGGTGGCCCTCTTCATAGGAAATAAACTGACATATTTTGAAAATGCATCCAGCATAACGAAGATGTATTGTATTCCCCCCCCCCCCCCCCCCCCCCCACGCGCCATTGGAAGGGGACCATAAAAATCGACGGTTACCAGATAATTCGGACCCTTCGAGGCTACCAAATTATACACTCCTTCCATGCAGACCGTGAGATACTTCACTCGTTGACACAAATCACACACAACGATATATCCCTTTACGTGGGCTTGCATGCCCTTCCAATAATAGAACTGCCTGAGATAATTAGACGTCTTATATACGCCTGGGTGCCCTAGCTTGATATGGATTTCTTCAACCAGCTGATTTCTCAATTTATGAGGGACCACGATTCTCCATTGCGTGGCATCTTTGTCCCGATGAAATAGAATGTCATTGTGCACTATAACATTAGATGAAACTAAAGAATTTTTACAGTCATTAATTTTTTTGTCTTACATCCACATCCTCGAGCTGCCATTTGCTCAAATCCTTAAAATTACGTGCCAGGTTCGTATCATAATCCAGCATTGCAACTGTGATTAGTAATGAGTCGCCTTCGCATTTTATAGGACCAAAATATTGATGTAATGACGCGATCACAAGCCTCTCATTAGTTTCCTCATGAAATTTACCATCAGGATTGCGGCTAAAGAAGTCCGCTACGATGTTATCAGTTCCTCTACAATAGGATACCGTGAATGAATACTGTTGCAGTAATAAGCACCATCGAGTGATCCGGGTATTGCGAAAAACGGCCGATTGTAAGAATGTTAGACACTGATTACACTGGACAACAAAATTGAACTTTTTTTTTGCCTTTTGAACGAAAATAGCCAATTTCGATTAATCTTGACCCGCTGAAAACGAATCTGAAACCCGTTTTTCAAAATTGGCTCGAGATTTTGAGTAATTGAATATTGAAAAAAACAGCCTTTTTTCCACTTTGAACAACAATCAGGCCGTAAGTATACAAATCAGACAATTTTTATTGGTAGCAAAAAATTCTCCAGACTTTTACGAATAAAACGGTATCAAACACTTTTACATTTTAAACTTACAAACATGTTTAAACATTAGTTAAAGTGAATAAGACACGTTTTGCGCACCAATTTTTCGAGATGTTTTTCAATTTAAAAAAAAAACTGTGGGTCCGACGAGAATTCCAATACCTCTACGCGATAGAGCAGACATTTGTCTTTGGAAAACCACTTTAACACTATGTAAATTATATTTCTGCTTCGCTCAGGAAACCGAAAACCTCGTGCGTGTTACGCAGTGTGAGCAGTGGTTCTCTGACTTAATGCCGTGCAAGCGCTAGGCGAAAACAAGCCACAGCGGAGCGCGTGTTACTACGTGACGCGCACGAAGTCTTAGTTAGTTTTCCTGTAGGAAGCCGAAACTTGTTTTACATATTATCATGATGGTTTTCCGATGGAAAATGTCTGCTATGTCGTGTAGTGTCATTGGAATTCACGTCGGAGTCACAGTTTTTCAAAAAAATGAAAAACATTTCGAAAAATAGGTGCGCGAAACATGTCTTATCCACTTTAACTAATGTTTAAACATGTTTGCAAGTTGAATTTGTAAAAGTGTTTGATATCGTTTTATTTGCAAGAGTCTGCAGAATTTTTTGCAATAAATGGAAATTGTCTAACTTGTAAACCTACGGCCTGATTGCTCTTCAAAATCGAAAAAAGGATGTTTTTTTCAAAATTCTATTACTCAAAATCTGGAGCCAATTTTCAAAAACGGGTTTCAGATTCGTTTTCAGCGGGTCAAGATTAGTCGAAATTGGCTATTTTCGTTTAAAAGGCAAAAAAAAGTCTAATTCTGTTGCCGAAAGAAATTGAAGAAACCTCCCGAATGATGCGCGCGGAGCATGTTGTACAACTTTAACAAGTTTCTCTGGACAATACACGAATTGCCTTCTAAACGAAAATAACCAATTTCGACTAATCTTGACCCGCTGAAAACGAATTTGAAACCCGTTTTTGAAAATTGGCTCTAGATTTTGAGTAATTGAATTTTGAAAAAAACAGCCTTTTTTCGACTTTGAACAGCAATCAGACCGTAGGTTTACAAGTTAGACTATTTTCGTTTGTAGCAAAAAATTCCCCAGACTTTTCCGAATAAAACGATATCAAACACTTTTACAATTTGAACTTGCAAACATGTTTAAACATTAACTAAGATTGATCAGTCATGTTTCCCACATCTCTTTTTCGAGATTTTCTTCTATTTTACAGGGCAACACTACAATTGCCTTCTAATCGAAAATAGCCAATTTCGACTAATCTTGACCCGCCAAAAACGAATCTGAAGCCCGTTTTTGAAAATTGGCTCGAGATTTTGAGTAATTCAATTTTGAAAATAAATAGCCCCTTTTCGACTTTGAACAGCAATCAGGCCGTAGGTTTACAAGTTAGACAATTTTCATTTATTGCAAAAAATTCTCCAGACTTTTCCGAATACAACGATATCAAACACATTTACAATTTAAACTTGCAAACATGGTTAAACATTAGTTAAAATGGATAAGACACGTTTCGCGCACCTACTTTTCGAGATGTTTTTCAATTTTTTTAACAATCTGTGACTCCGACGTGAATTCCAATGACACTACACGATAGAGCAGACATTTTCCATCGAAAAACCATCATGATAATATGTAAAACAAATTTCGGCTTCCTACAGGAAAACTAACTAAGACTTCGTGCGCGTCACGTAGTAATACGCGTTCCGCCGTGGCTTGTTGTCGCCTAGCGTTTGCACGGCATTGAGTCGGAGAACCGCTGCTCACACTGCGTAACACGCACGAGGTTTTCGTTTTCCTGTGCGAAGCAGAACTATAATTTACATAGTGTTAAAGTGGTTTTCCAAAGACAAATGTCTGCTCTATCGCGTACAGGTATTGGAATCTTCGTCAGACACCCAGTTTTTTGTAAAAATTGGAAAACATCTCGAAAAATAGGTGCGCAAAACGTGTCTTATCCACTTTAACTAATGTTTAAACATGTTTGCAAGTTTAAATTGTACAAGTGTTTGATACCGTTTTATTCGGAAAAGTCTGGAGAATTTTTTGCAACCAATAAAAATTGTCTAACTTGTATACTTACGGCCTGATTGTTGTTCAAAGTCGAAAAAAGGCTGATTTTTTTAAAATTGAATTACTCAAAATCTCGAGCCAATTTTCAAAAACGGGTTTCAGATTCGTTTTCAGCGGGTCAGGATTAATCGAAATTGGCTATTTTCGTTCAAAAGGCAAATTTAGTGTTGTGCAGTGTTATCAGTGACAATTTCAAACCGCATTCCAATCACATAGACTCGGAACTTCGTAACTGTATAGACAATCGCCAGGAGTTCTTTCTCGGTAGTTGTGTAATTTGTCTCACATCGGGTTAGGCATCGGGATACTACACTAATGACACTATGCTCTCCCCTCTCATTGATCTTGTACAAAATTCCACTCATACCTATGTTACTCGCATCAGTCTGAATTCTATATGAGCGGCCCGGAATAACGTGTTTCAAACCGATGCATTCCCGCAAATCACATTACAATTGTTCAAAGGCACGAGCTCTCGTGATGGTTTCGAGTTGTGCTCTCACAGTATTAAACTAGTTCATAAGTATAATCCAACAATAAACCGTGTACTACACGCGATTACAAGAGCCGTAACCATTCGGACGCAACTATAAGAGCCGTAACCATTCAGATGCGATTACAACAGCCGTAACCATTTCGACGCAACTACAAGAGCCGTAACCATTCGGAAGCGATTACAAGAGCCGTAGCCATTCGAACATTTTTACACTCTGCGATACGCCAGTGAACCGCTCCACTGACGGATCCAACTCATTTACCGGTGCGACCCCTTCCGTCCGTCCTCCATCCCTGGTATACCCGGTGAACGCAGGGTGCCGAAAACAGAGGACGTAACAAGATATGAAACCTTTTCCTTTTTTGTTGAGAAATGTGCCAAAATAGATGCCATACAACCTTAGGTCTGGATATAAATTATTCTCGAAACTTGTGAAAAAGGAGTTTAAAACCCTTTCGTCTACCTGTTCATCTGTTTATGCGCAAACGTATATGTAGTAAGTATCAGAAATATCCAGACACTAAAATATTTTGAATTCATCCCTTCGTACCACGAAATATAGAACAAAAATTTGTTAACATACTTGTAACCGTACGGTTACATACCGAAGCCCTGAAGCGCCGCGTATCGCGACACACCTCAGACGCTCCGAACACCGGCCGCCGCCGCCAGAGGGTAACCACTAGCGCCTAGTAGACCCAGAGTTTCGCGCAAGCCAAAGTGGTCGCGGCAATGCTTATGACGGCGGACACGAGCCCACATCAGGCATCAGTAGGCTTACTGCGAGTGCAAAGCGCCTCCAGTACCGATTGGTCGAAAGTAGCTAGTGCGATTGCCCAGTCCGTTGCGTCTTGCAACGCCTGCCGAAAGCACCTTTGTCTACTTAGATCTTTCCTCACTACAGTAGCAAGTGCAATTGCCCAGCCCGTCGCGTCTTGCAACGCCTGCCGAAAGCACCTTTGTCTACTTAGATCTTTCCTCACTACAGTAGCAAGTGCAATTGCCCAGCTCGTTGCGTCTTGCAACGCCTGCCGAGAGCACCTCTTTGTCTACTTACATCTTTCCTCACTGCAGTAGCAAGTACGATCGCCCAGCCCGTCGCGTCTTGCGACGCCTGCCGAAAGTACATACGTCTACTAATACACAATCTTACCATACTCCTGCGCTAGCACTGAAATCGTTTTGTCCTCGTAGGACAGCTGAAGTATATCTATACCTGTCGAACTGAGGGGACGACCCAATCGCACAGCACCACTGCATCGTGCAGTGTCCTGCCGAGCGGGTTTTAGTCTTGCCACAGTGCGAATTAACGAAAAGCCGTCGTAAATTTTAAGAATCACTTAAATCCGGTAATCCGCGCCGGCTTATACCGTCGCCGATCACGCGTGACGGCGTTCACTTACACGTATTCACGCCGCGTCCGTGAGCTCGCCGCGTACATATAAACACTGTATCACCGTGCGTTTGAATAAATCTCTCTCTATATATATATATATATATATATCTATTTCACCGCTTGTTTCTCACTCACGTTGTCTTACCTTCCTACCAACACTCGCCGTCCAGAGGCCGGACCGGCCATACGACCGTCCGTAACCACGGTCACAACTACTTCAAACATATAAGTAGGCATTGCACGCTCCTTGCAGCCGCCCACTAAACTTAACGGTTACATACTACATCGGTTAGGGTAAATATTAAGTCCACAAGGATATAACGCACAAGTTTAAACATAGTGTACATTTAATTTAACAATAAAAGACACGTAAATCTCAAAATATTTCTGCCACCCGAAAACATGACATGATTGCATTTATCATTTAATATAAAATAACCCATGTCATTATTTATAAAAAATGACACATTTTTGATAACTTGGATGAAAGGCAAGTCACAGTAGAAATAAGAAAAACCATGATACATGTATAAATGACTGAGATAAGAAGGGATGATTTAAAAATATCTCAGTGTCCAAATATTTCTGATACTTAGTGCACATACAAACATACAAAAACAATTTGATACAAAAGATATACATGTTGAATAGAAAACCTTCTACTTTTTTGAAGTCGGTTAAATAAGCAATCTCAATTATTTTTAAAAGAAGCAATGTGAATATTATAGCAGAATATTAAAACATAGAGAATTCCATCGTTTATTTAATGATATAAGCAATGTTACTTTAATTTTGAATCAAATTTATGAATTTTTTATCACCCTTTCGGCCGTTCGACTGTCGGATAGGATTCTCGATTCACGATTCGATCCGACGTTGGACGTGTCGTTCGTGCCGGACGAGTGTGCGCATCTTCACTCATTTACATACATTCAGTCTTATCCGTTTTTTGTATATTATATCCGTTTTGATATATTATATTTTACCACAGGCGAGAACGTTTCATGGTAATCTGTACCGGGTGTCTGTGTACAACCTTGTACTACTAGCCTGGCTTTGAATTATACATTACCGCCATAGTCTTGCTTCTTCTTAAATACCCATCTGGTACCGAGCAGCTTCGCGTTTTCGGGTTTGTTTACATACTCCCAGGTCATATTCTTCTTCAGAGCACCATGTTCATATCTCATGGCCTCTACCCATTTCTCTCGATCCGGGTTATCCATTGCCTCTTGTACTGTCCTGGGGTCCGCATTTTCTTCCATCGTTAGATATGAGACATAACCTTCACGCGCAATTGGTTTCCATTTTCGCTCAGATCTTCTCTGGGTCTGCTCTGTTGCGTTTACCACTTTCTTTGGGAGTATGATTGGGGAGATGCTGGATCATGCTGGGGGCAGCATCCGGGAGTAGTGGCGAATGCGTCTATTTCTCAAAAAGTCTTTCGTTTTATTTTTCATTCACTCTTTTGCTTACAACTCGAGTGTTGTCGCAGATGTGTGTACGGCTCGGTGCTCGTCGGAAGGACGGAGAGCCCCGGGATAGCGCAAGGCGCGCTCCCGCAAGCCGGTACGAGGGAAAGAAAGAAAATGGGAAATCGAAAAGGTTGGCTGAAACAGCCGGGAAAATCAAGGGCCAGTCGGCTGGCTCTGGCGCGCGAGGTGATACGCCGCCGCCAAGGAAGGAGGGCAAGGCCACGGGGAAGCCACGGGATACGCCCGAGGCTATCGCACACGGCCTTTAATTTTGCGCGCTACACTTCGAAAGGCGTGGTTGCGTCGTGAAGTCGCACGCGGGCGAAATTATCATTCTCCGCGCGGGCGGCTCTTTCTTCTCACACGCGAGAAACGGACGCGAGAGCGCAAGAAAACAAAATCGTGGCACTTTTGGACTTCTGATCTAGACCGGTGTCACAGCAGTTATAACTCGACCTTGCTAAAAACCGCGGGAAGGTCACGCTCGCCGCGGGCTACATAACTTATTGACGCGCGCTCTGTATGAAGGGACAGCGCGCGCGGCGAGCGACTTGTCCGCTCGCGGATTAGCCAGTGGTTGTAACCAATCACGCGAAACAGACGCACTATTTGTCGCGATTCACCAAGACGACAGATACTCAACACACTTCAACACCATTTTCTGGTTCCTGAGGTTCGATTTCTTCGTCATCACTCTCGTGATTTGTTTCACTTATGACGTTTTTATCTGTGGCGGCGTCACTGCAAGGAAAATATGACGCTGGCATTTGATTGTCTCGGGCCTTTGTCCGTTGCACTTTCTCTTACTCAAAAAAAAACGACACATTGCGGCTATTCGTGCTTTTCCGCGTCTGTGGATCGATTAGTTTGTAGGCCTTTGTGCCTTCAGCATATCCCATAAAAATAAACTTTTGGGATTTCGGATCCCATTTATCAATTTTTTTGTTGGGTATATACACCCTCACTTCACTGCCAAATATCCGCAGGTGTCATAAATCCGGATTTTGCCCTGTCCGTACTTCTTCAGGGATTGTTCCGGGTGTCGCACTAGTCGGAGATCTGTTTCTTCAACAAACTGCCGTTGATACGGCTTCTGTCCAATATTCTTTGTGGAGTCCTGCAATCATTATTTCCTCAACGTGAATAAATATTTCTTGATTGTCTTTATTTTCACAACATCTTGTACTTGCTGATAATAATTCAGTATTAGATGTTGTAGGTACATGGGTTGAGCTTGGAAGTAAAGATTCATCCTCATCATCTAAGCAGTTTGCAGACTGAGCAGGTTTCGACAAATTTAATACAATATGTTTTTGCAATGATAAACTAAAAGCTTCAGCAGATGGATTCTGATTGTAAGTTCTACGGTAAGTGCCGGTTATTGAAAATAAATTTTCCAATGGATCTTGGTTCAATCTAGATGTCATGAGAAATTGAATTTCATCGGATTATAAATCATTTCACAATTGCAAGATAGCTCTCGGAGAAATTTCTAAGCCTTGAAAACATGGTGGTCTTTTAAAATCGTTGGCCGTAATGGTGCGCCATTTGGAATATTGTCCTAATAGTTGTTTTGAATTATTTTCCGCATTTAATCTAATTTCTGTTAATGCGCATCTATTTGGATTCGAATCGTTGCAAGTTCTGCTGTAGAATCGAAACTAATATTAAGAATTTTAAAACATTCGGCCGTATACATGACCGTCGAAATGTTAATTTCTCCAACTGTTCCTGCGGTTAAGAGATCTACTGAGACCCTACGACTACATACTTGCAGAGTTAGACAGCATTTCATGTTTTCGAAGCACGTTGGATTAACAGGTTTTTCAGATAATTTGCAAGCAGTGTACGGGATGGGTTGTACCGTTTGCCGGTTTGACGGGGGACCGCCGCGGAAGTGATAGAAGCGCGATATATTTAAATCTCAGACCTTTATTTAGGGGACTGAGCTGCCCCGCGTCAAGCGCTTAGTATAGATTCTGTACAGTGTTTAGGCTATTTCTAATAACTAAGAATTATAATCAAACTTAATGTAGGACGACGGACACGCGGTGGACGGACGACGCGAACTTAAGTTATGTACAGAAAGAAACAAAAGGAAACCTATTAGATAAGCGATGCGATTTTCTAAAGAGGATACCGCGGAAGAATGTAGGACGGAAACTTTCCTTATCTCTACACGAGATAGGCGAAAGCGCGGAGAGCACAAGGACGAAGGAGCCGCCAACCACGTGGCGCACTACACTTCGATGGAATGTCTTAGGACGACTTCCTGACGCGCGATGGGATTCGCCGTCGACAATTCGGGCAGGAAGGCTTACCGGATGAAACACACTGCTTGAATTAAAGTTATAATACGGCACTACTCGCTCTTAAGTGATCACTTTTCTCTTAACCCTTTGGCTACGGCAAACTTTGGCACGCACTGGCCGTACGGTACGGTATGAATTCACTCGCGACGTCCACTGGGTACGGCGAAATTTTTTGTTAGATATGCATTTCTGAGGAAGTATATTAAAATATTAAAAATACTGAATTTTATTACATTAAACGAATATTACTTAAAGTGAACATTAATTTTAAGCTTTTTTCACAATCAAATTTAATCACGAAATTTAATAATATAATAACGTGTGATACATTTAAAAACACGGATGAACACATAATCCTACATTACATTTTTTGCATTCGTAATGTGTATCCTTTCTCTTATCATTTTTTGCACACACTACACATTTACGCCCTGCACTTTTTCGAATTGCTGTATTGCTTTCATATGGAGACGGAAAATGCTTTTGCGTCAAACGAAAAGGCTGATTGTTAGTATCTTTACCTTTGAATTTATATCCATTAGTTTCATCTGAGCTGTATTTTCTTAATATTTGTTTTATTAAATTTAAATGAAATTTATGTAATGTTAAATTTCTTCCAGATACATATTTATATAATATAAATGTGTTATATACAGCTAAATCGAATAAATGAAAAAAAAATTTCTTATACCATTTTAAGCTTTTTCTGGTAGAATTTAGAGTGTATAAAATTTGATCAACTTTGTCAACCGTCCCCATTGTTTTATTATAATCAAGTATGCATTGTGGTTTTACTATATTTTCTTTTGTTACGTAGTTTATCTTGTCGGTCTCAATCATATTGGGACAATGATAGGTGGAAATCATCCAGACTTCCCTTTTGTCCATCCATTTCAACGCTAATACATTGTTCACTGAACGAAATATGCATTCTCCTTTGTTTATCTTTTTATCCAATTCCAACCTATTTTTTCCCAATCTGTTTTTTCTTACTGTTCCATATGCGTTAGTTAAGTTTTTATGTAACAGTAAGAATAAACTCGGACTGCTGTACCAATTATCTGTCACGAGTGTATGACCTTTTCTAAGATACGGTTCTAGAAGCGTCATTACTATCTGGCCAGACTTTCCTATCGATGTTGACGGTACATCTTCAGATATTATCATGTTGGCCCCGCAATATACAATCAAATCTTGAATATAGCCTGTCTGGCAATCACATAAGACAAAGGATTTGATCCCAAACCTGCTTCTTTTTGACGGTATATATTGTTTGAAATAACATTTTCCTTTGAACAATAGCAAACTTTCATCTATGCATAACTTTTCAAATGGATAAAATGCTGCTTTGAAGGAGGTTTTTAATTTTTCAAGGATTGGACGTATTTTCCTGATTGGATCAACATTTTCAATGTTATTGTCACAAAAATACAGGATCTTTAATAAAAATAAATATCGATCCCTTGACATTATTTCACCAAACGATTCTGTTCTTATCAGCTTGTCCTTACTCCAATATTCTGATAAAGATATTTTTCGTACTCGTGACATTAGCATAGTAACGGCCAAAAAATTATACATTTCGGGAACTGTAGTTGCCGCAAAATTATGTACATTCTTCTTGTGCCATTTCCATCATATTTATTACTACGATCAACAATGAATTCTATAAGCTCTTCCGAAATGAAAATTTCCAAAATTTCGAGAATAGATGATTTCCTGTTTATATTTGCTTTAACTCCACTATTCTTGTTATTAAATTTGTGAATTACAGGTTTGAAAACTCTCTGAGTCCAGGAAAATTCATTTTTACGTTTCGATTGCTTTGGATCTGGTACAGCTACTGTACTCACTATTGATTCTAATGAAGAGGATATGACACGACATTTTTTAATCATACGTTTGTACAAAGGAACTTCAAAATCACTAGTTTCCTCAGAATCAGAACATGAATCATTTCTTAAATCATGCTTGCATGTACTTTTATTGGCGATTTCTTTACTTTTTTTGCTTTTATTATCCCTCTTGTAAATTTTAAGGTTAAGGAGAAAAATAACTGAAAATAAACATATTTACTTAACTTGATAGTAATATTTAACTAATATATGACTAACGGAATATAAACATATTTACTTAACTTGATAGTAATATTTAACTAATATATGACTAACGGAATATGTAATTGTTGAATTAACATTCACTTACGTCTGTTTCAAATGAGATTTGTTACAATTATGGGAGGAAAAATTTCCCTAGCTCCTATAGGCGCCTCTCGTGGCTGTGAATCAAACTAACTTAATCGAAATAGGTAATCTACATTACCATAAGAGCAATTATAAAATTTTTAAACGGGCGAAACAAGCGAAATTTGATCTGGACGCCTATTGGCGCCTACAGTACCAGGAAGCCAACATGTTTCGGACGCCAATAGGCGCCTACAGTACCGGGATAACAACTTGTTTCGGACGCCAATAGGCGCCTACAGTACCGGGATGCCAACATGTTTCGGACGCCAATAGGCGCCAACATTAGTCAAAGGGTTAAACTCGCACCTTTTTGTGTAAACACGATTCTCTTCACTCAACTCTGCGCACTGCAATAAAGAGACCGCGTGTCGCCCGTCCCTATATAGATTTTGACCTCTCGCACACGTACCTGAGTTGCTAATTAGTATAAGAACCAATCAGCGCCTCAGGACGCTCCAAAGGTGCGAGAGGACAACTCACACACGCAGGGCATATAGATCGCCGGCTGGGCGACCGCGCGTGTGGCATAAAAAGCGTTTCCGCGACGACGCCGAAAAGCAAGGAGCGCTACGGCGGTCGCGGGGTCGAGGGCGAGGGCAATGAGACAGAGGCGTCAGCCGTAGGCAAAAGGAGAAACAAATCAAGACTCGTTACCGACCGACGCCTCAATCTCGAACAAGCAGTTCTCGTTGCTTCACCGTTTTCTAAATCCCATAATAAGCGTACGTCTTTCCAAGCTGCAATTCTGTCATCAACATTCACAATATCATAAGTTATAAGTTGATTCCTTAAAGCAGTGTGGTCCACGGGTGGGGCCCCTCACACGGCTACTACCCCCTCCACTAGTTACAAGTTGTTATATATGGTCGGGATTGGTATTATTAAAAGATGTGCAGATAGCCTCTCGGAAGGAACTTTTATTGTGGATGTCACGTGGCGTACATAAGACGACTGACGAGAAATAATAGAATGGCTACGCACGCCGCGTGCCCTGTATCAAAAGTGCGTCCACAGTGGGCGCCACACATGCCACGCGTCGCCTGCTTGACCGGCGCGCGCCTTACAAAAATGCAGATTCTCAACACAAGTAGTTCTGTCCTTACTGTCGCATCGTGCTAGTCATGTGAAACAATATCAAGCGTCGTCTGTCACCAAGACAACGGTAGTCGGTTGGGGGACCAGACGGGCTCCCGAATCGCACCTAGGTGCGGTGCTTGGACCACACTGCCTTATAGACTTATAAATTTGTGGAATATCAAAGATTAAATATATTTATTCATATTTATTTATCAGGAATGATATTTTTCGTGACGCTTTGATTACTACTACATTGATCACAAATAACAGCACGTAATTTTGATCCTGCTGTTGTGCCGGCCTATTGGCATCAACTAGTTTACTTTAAGATACGCGAAATGTAATAGGTGGTAACGAAATCGAGTTCGAAAGTCTATCAGTTCAAGAGTTTTATTTTAGGACTAACTGACAGAGTGACAGTGTCTATGCCAGGACTGGAGATGAATGATGATCTTTCGCGGTCCTGGGTACCTTTATATGTTTCTAAAAGGAGCTTGGAGGTGGAATTTGAAAAAGGACAGAAAGTTTTAGAAAGGAAGTATTTTTGGAGTTTGCTCAGGTGTTGATACGTAATCAAAGTGAAATTTTATGATTATGTCGAGGTCAACAATTGAAGGGAATTTTTATGGGTTTATGTTCCTATCGGAGGTTTGCTTACTTTGGCGGAACCTTTGGCAACGAAAAGGTTTATCGGTAGGTTTGTTCAGGAAGGAATTTGTGGAAGTCCGACTAATGTGATGATTGGATTGGAAAATGTGATAGGAAGGCATAACACTGCTTTGAACGTTGCTTCTATAACTTCGTGCAATATAGAAGATAAATCAATACTATTTATCGCATTGGTAGTAAAAAAATACGCTATAGGCTGTGTAGGGGTATACCTACATACCGACCGGTAACAAGAAAATAATATCGAGACAAAATCGGTAACCGAGTCGCCGCTCTTACTGTTTCGTATAAACCAGTGCGGTCCAAGAAAGTGCCCCGGGGCATTTTCGGTTCCCCCACCGAGCTACTGTTGCCCTGGAAACGACGGACGCTGAGTGAGCGTCAGTGTGGCCAGAAGTGGCGCCGGGCACCATCGGTGACCGCGGGAGTGGGGATACGCGCAAGTGTGCGTGCCCAGGCTGCGAGTCCTGTACTCCTGTGGACTTGGGGAATCCACGCAGCTCTCACAGACAGGGCACGCACACTTGCGCGTATCCTCACTCCCGCGGACACCACTGGTGCCCGGCGCGACTTCTGGCCACACTGGTGTGAGTTATGATCGGCATACAGAAAAACTTGTACCTAGTGGAGGTGGAAATAGCGGCGTGAGGGGCCCCACTCGTGGACCGCACTGGTATAAACAGAGAATCAGTGCCCCGCGATTAAGGAACCTATCGGCAGTAAGCATTACACTGTGAAGGACGTATAAAATAAAGCGAAGTCTCCGAATAGCAAGCGAGTCAAGAATTATTGAGAACCCGCATGAACAACAGCTGCTTCCAATTATGTAACAAGAATCTGGCCATGAGAACTAATGCATTAGTCGCTATTCTTTTACTATATCCTAGCGATCCTAAATCTTCAAAACCTTCAATTGTTTTCCGAGGCTCATGAAAATTAAAACATCGCTTTATACGCATCTCATCAAACAGTAGAACGCAGTTACGTTCATCACTATTCATGCAATTAACTTTTGTTTGTAATTAGCTAAATAAGGAATCGCAAATTCCCGACCATAAATTAACCGTGCTGAACCATTTGCTGATAATACTTCTTCCCGGTAATACGAAACTGAACTCTACGCATTTTCGTGTACAAACTTGACGAAGTATAATGTATTTTTTTCACTGATTGTTGCTCTTCTTCCATGTAAGGAGAATGCTATTTCTGAAATAATTGTATCGTTATAAATGTAAGTAAACATCCTTGTACTCGACGTCGCAAACCATTTAAAAGCGTTTCATCGGGAAAATTGCCTATTTCCAACATTTTCACTTTTGTTTGTAAACGTGAGATTATCTTATTTTTTTGTCTTATTTCTCTTCTTTAGTATTTTATTCTCGTCTTTTAACCTCTGCATCAGAGTTTGTGTACGAGTTTGTTTTGTTTTTAGAATTTGTATTTTCTCGCGATATTTTTGCTCTATCGGAATGACTAAATTAAAATCATTTGAAATCTCATTTAGTGTATCATATCTCCACCCCAATTGAGAAATAATGCTAGCATAAACGGCATTTGTATCACACATAAACTCATCCGTATATGTTAGGATGGAGTTTTCATCCGAAGCTTCTTCAACTGCCATGACTTTAATTTTTCTTCTTCTTCGTAAAGGAAAGGTGCTTTCTATGGACATATTTTCCGATTTGGTTTTAGATTTTACGAATACTTCTTTCGTTTCTGTCTCCCTTAATTCTTGTAACGACATTTTTAAACCAAGCACCATCTTTGACGCATTACCAATGTCTAAGTGTTTCTTTTGAAAACAAATATTAATACGATCAATACGTGATAAAATATCAGTACAAATAATAAATACACATAGGAATTGAAAATCAATTTGTTTTATTAGAGTTTGTGCGCCAGTTTTTGTTTCTGTTCGCGTTGGAACGAGTAAGCTAATTCACTGGGGATATAGGGATAGTTGAGGGATCGTGTGGGGGTGTAACTTGGATAATTAGAGTCTTCATAGAGTTTATTACTATCACGGCCACGAACTGATTTTTAAACGGAACTTCTACAAATCGCTCGTTTACAAGATTGCGGTGCGTTAAGCACGTGGTGCGCCGTACGTCGTAGTTTCTCGTGCACCGCCCTAAGAGAGCGAGGGCCACGACTAGCGTTCCCGCAAGCGAAGACTCGCAGTCGTGGAAGAAAGGAAAAGAGACCGATATTCACAGCTCTAAGACAGCGGGGCCACGACTAGCGATCCCGCAAGCGACGAATCGCAGTCGTGGGGGAAGAGACAAGGGACTGATCTTCTGACCCTCAGAAGGACTCGCACGGGAAGACCGTTGCGGTCCGGGGAAAGGAAGGAATCCGAAAGGTCGCCTAACGCGCACGATGGGATTCGTCGCAGCAACCTAGAAGGAGGGTTTACTGGGAAAGGAAAGCTTCGGTTCAGCAATGGAAACTCGAAGGACAAGAGTATAATAGAGGTGGAATAACGCAGATTCTCACCTTGAGAAACCAAGATGGCTACTCACTCGAAAGGGCTACGACGCACGGCGGCACACACGTGTTGATCTCTCAACGGACGGAAGAAGACGCAGGAAGAAGGAAGCGGGACATGCTCCCGCTGCTCCTTCATTAATCACACAGGTAAACGGCGGATGGCGTCACTGATCGGCCGCAACGCCAATCGGCTGAAAGTCGCAACATCGGCTACACGCCGAAGCCCTATTGTCCACACGCGCGGTAACACGAATTAGCCTTAAAACTAAACTATATACAATTAGGCCGCTCTGCCCATACGCAATCGGCTTCCGCTACGCGCGAGTAGCGAGACCAACGCGCCAACGACTTTAAATCCCCAACAGCTTCAAAATTTGATTGTCCACCTTCGGACATTTCTTTCAATATCATGTAAACGTCTTCTATCTGCTCATTAAGTGACATTACTGCATTCTTTTTAGAGGACCATCTAGTTTTGCAATGACCTTTCAATGATTTTTTCAAAACAGACAAGTTTATTCGATCTTACAGTTGAACCAAAAAAAAAAGTAAAAATCCTCTCTACTATTCCAAAAAACGTTATCATCATAGGCCATACTTCAGCAGCATGTACTCCAACTCGGTTAAGAATGTGAGGTGCACAAGGGACATATCGAACAAGTTCGTTGATGTTTGTATTATGTGCTTGAACACCTTGATATTTTCCTGCCATATTGGCACCATTGTCGTATCCTTGTCCCCTACAATTTTTAATATCTAATCCATCAGACTTTAATTTGTTTATAATATCACTGGTTAATCCACTCTCAGATTTTTGTGAAGTTTCAATGAAATCTATAAAACTCCCTTCGACGGAACATTTTCCATCTACTATTTTTACATACCGTATTGTTTGTGCCATTTGTTCCGAATGGGAAATATCAGGAAAACAATCAAATAATAATGAAAAATATGTTGCTTCTTTGACTCGTTTTAATAATTCTCTTCTTACATTGTTTCCAATCAGAGAAATCATTTCATTTTAAATTTGGGATAATAAATACGCAATTGGTTGGTTTTTTTGTTTTATGTTTCTAACATGGTCTGCAATAACCGAATTATAATGACCGACCATTTCTATTATATCCAAAAAAATTCCACTCCCTGGAACTGCTATTTTATCATGCAAACCTCTCAATGCGAGACTATTTTTTGCGCATAGTAAAATTGCATCATCTATAACTTTTAAAATTTGATACCACTTTTCAATTTCCATTTTGATCGCATTCTGATATACATCGTCAATTGTTTTGTTTTCTAATAATCGTTTTTCGCAATCTTTCC